>LR989854.1:10000000-12400000 GCA_905146925.1 Autographa gamma
ATGATCGAAATATTGAAGTATACAAACATATTTCACGAATAAGCTCAAAACTATTTACAATATTTTGTTTATGAAAGAATAAAATATCCTTAGAAATGTCCCTCTATTTCTGTAGAATGATATTAGAAATATATTAGATATATAATACTCGTCCCTCATTCAAAACGTCAACCTGTATAATAATTCGATGATTTAGTTTAAGGAGGGACACAATTGGGCTTCGCGTAGGCGGGTAAGATACTATCGTATGTTAAAACTAATTGTTTAGCATTGAGTTATAGCCCTTATAGCCGTTAATAGCCGATTATAATTAATACGCGTATATTACCGTGTTTATTTGATACGAGTATTTTGTATCTAAGTATAAGTGTGTGGTATCGAGTGACGGTATTGTATGTATTATACGAGTATTCACGGTAATTTTATTTAAATTTATTGACCGGATTAATAGAATTGTCTTTATAGTGTTACAAATCAGACGAAAATCGCGACTAGAAAAAGGATTTTTTTATTACTAATAGCAACAATACGACACTGCTAAAAACATGTTTTATTTAGACTTTTGGCAAAAAAATAATACGTAGGTATCAATTATAATTTACATAATACTAATTAACATTACTTAGGAAACAATAACATTGGAGTAAGGTGGAAAAATAAAGAAAATTTTAAGTACCAGAATTAAGAAAATAATTTTCTAATTCATTTTCCGCATTACATACTAACAAATTCAATTTAAGTAAGATTAAGTTGCTTTATCCCCACTTTTCTTCATAGATTCGAAGCCTTAACCGAGACACTTAAAAGCTTTTGTCATTTAGCAGCAAATCTCTAAAGCCTACAATGCCTTCGACTTTTGATTCTAATCTTTCTTTGAAGGAAAATCGAGGCTTTTAAAAGGCCGCCTATCCGTTTTGAGTCTACTCAGAGTTCTTGGAAACTTAGTATAGAGATAAAATTAGTTTTTATATTATCGAGCATTTTATTACACGACTGTCCAAAAAGGAGTGCCGAGTACCCGCCATTATACCTACGACTTAATTTTCAACCCAGTTAAACCTTAATTGTTACTGTAGGATCTCAATATTAGGCAATCTATCTTCCTTCGGTGCTTAATATTATTTTTTTCGGCCTATATTAACTGTTTTAGGTATATCGTATCGAAAAAATTTCGATCATAAAAGTCCTTTGTTCGTGTGTCATTTTTTAATTCGAAGGTAGGTGGTGTAAATAAATTATCGTAACATACCGCGCTAGTAGTTCGTGGTGTCAGCGGCTCGCGTTCGGAAACGCAGCCAACACGTTCCGCCTTCGGGAAACACACACGACAATGTAATTCAAAATTTGTCTCGAGATTTTAATGAGTAAAGTCACCCTAAAATAACACTAACGTCGCATTATAACGATTGAATGAGTTGTCATTTTGCCTTCGGCATATTACATAACCGCAAATGTTTTTAAACTGACGACGCCGTATGTAAAATGCCAAATTAAGTATACTATTTGTCTGCGAGATCAACACTACGAAATTATGGAAGGTAATTTTTAAAACAGTTTTGTATTGCCTACCGCCGCGCGCCGTGCGGCGGTGACTCGTTATCTTTGTTTGCATTATTTGAAATCTAAAGACTCGTTTACACTGGTAGCAAGCCAATTATTTTCATTAAATTAATTATTTTTCTGATTCTCTTTTTCTCTTTAAGATGTGACATTTAAGTGATTTTTTAAACAGTAATAATTAAAAAAATTAATAAAAAAGTGATCATGGCAGGCGTGTTTTAAATTTTTTATTAAGTATAATTTTTATATTCCTACTATTGTATTTTCGCTCTCGCCAGTGGCATGTCAAAATGTAAAATATTTGCGTCTGTGAGTCCCGTGAGCGGACTTCACACAGACAAGGTATTTTTAGGGTAAAGGTTTACATAAACTTGAATTTCTCTAAATCCAATTGGAATTATAGTAAATTCCAGTTAGATTGTATAGCAAATGGGTTTCTTTATCTAATTAGTTACACTACACTTGACTTTAAATTTCTAGCAAATGTTCTATGAAAAACAAAATGGGTTACCTACTTAAAATGATATTTTATTTCCCAATTAATAAAAAAAAATAAAACAGCTGGATGTAAAATTATATATTTTTATTTTATGTAAGTATAACATTAAGTTCCAACACAATTTTTTTACACTACACTTGTTTTTAAACTTTGGACCTTCAACTGTCACCTAAGTGGGTCTCATATTTCATTTCTTATCAATACTTACACAATAATCAATAATTTAAACTTATTGCCAATCTAGTAACTATAATAATAATAAAAATGTTTATTTTCTCATCATTATATAATATTATACAGTTAGTAATTAGGTTCTTAAATAGAGACTGGTGTCTGTGATAGGTCAAACCTGTGTTACAGATCACCAGGCTACCCTCCGAAGAGACACAAAAGTATTAATGGAGAGAGAATTGTAGTCTAAATTATAATATTCTAAACTTAAACTAAAGATAAAATTATGAGATCAAGAATTTTAAATCTAATGTTTAATATAGGAAAATGGACAATGGCATGTTGATATATTAAACAGATCTTGAGTGTGAATGTCTGAAATATGAGGCTCAAAAGTGGTACAAAAACATTGTCTCATAAGAACTAAGATTTAACAGAATATGTGCTTACAAGTGATACAATAATATTTTTTTCAAGATTTATAAGAAACAAAGCATTCATTCCAATGAAAAAAGCCAGATGTATGGAAAAAAAATATAAAAAGCCATATTCTTAAACATAGTGAAAAATGAACATGTCTGGTCTATAAAGGCGACATACATAGTATGGATACACTTTGTCCAATAAAACTAATCAACAAGATTTTCTTTTTTTCTTTTATTTCATTACTGATAAGTACAATCATCGATCACTAATAAAAACTAGATACAAAGTCTTATGCAACAGTTCTGTTAAAACTGTCGCCAGTTGTATTTACCTAAGCTTAGCCGAAAAAAATATAAATTAAAGAAAAATCAACTTTAACCGCAATGCTTAAAGTTGTATTCAAAAAACTATGTACAAAAACTTACGACTTTTTACAACCTAAACTAGCTGGTCAACATACTTCAAAACAAATTCAATCATATCTGTATGGTTTAAAGTCTAAATTACAAAGTGTCAAAAAAAAACAATATTTTACGACCGAGGGTCGACGCTGGTATAACCCGAACGATTTAAGTGGACATGCGACAATTGACGACGAATTGCTGTTATTTTAGGAGTCGGTGTCAGCCGCTAATAGAAAATTTAATACTATGTATATTAGTATCCAAGGACCGACACCAACTCCAAAAATTACAACATTCGTGTTTGAAGTTATTTCAATTTCATTTTTATTTCCTTTTTTTTAATTATCTTGAACACTAGTTCCCAAATACCCTGTGTGTGTGCGTGTGCGTCTGTGTTTGTGCATGTGTATGTATGTAAGGAAGTGGTAATGTTCAGTACAGTGTTACTTAGAAGTGTGGTACGGCTCGTAGCAAGTGAAAATACACATTGCCATATTGCAAGCTTTGCAGTACGTGATGGTCCGTTTCCCGCAAACGACGCATTTGCGCTTTAATCGATCTGACTTTCCGGACTTTATCACGTCGTACTGCGCCGGGGCATGCACCTTTGTAATTGTCTTTGAGGTGGGTGTATATGTGCAGTGTGCTGATAACAAATCCACTATCAACTTCTTCCGGAATTGCCGGTGCGTCAATGATTGATTTTGTAATAAAATGTGTGCATTCAGGACACTAGCGTTCAAGAGCCTTCTAAAAAATTTTTTATACCAGATTCGGGTCCTTTTCCTTTCTATGGGGTACATAGAAAGTTTCTGGTCTTTGCGGTCGACTCCACCCATACAAACATTGTAATCTAACACGATAGTCGGCTTAAGTGTATCGCCACATCTGGTACTTGAGATGCCATGGTACGTAGAAATAAAAGCCACGCGGGCTTTATCCCTCCATAACATGATATCCACATCTCCCGAGGTGCAACCCACCAGTAGACCGACTGTCATGTCATTTTTTGATATGTTCGCTAATTCGGATGGTATGAATTGGCGGTTTGTACGGAGTGTCCCCACACAGTCGAATCCTCGGACCTTCAGTTCCCGAGCTAGTGCTGGGGAGTTATAATAATTGTCCATCCATATAGTGTGGCCCTTGTGCTCGAGACCATTCAGTAGTCTGAGCACAAGGGATGGTATTATACCAGAGAATGGATCATCTTCTTGAAGTGCCGAGGTCTCATGGCCTGCGTGCACTTCAAATCGCCACAGATATCCAGTCTTGGACTCACATACTTCATAAGTCTTAATTCCAATTGTTGCTGCCTTATTTCTAATAAATTGGTTGATGTCCAGCCAACCCTTCCACATAGTGAGGCTTTCATCAAGAGACACATTTTGAGAAAGAATATATAAATTTGAAAATTTGAAATTTAGGTGATCAGTAATTGGTTTGATCTTAAAAAGTTTCGCTTGTGGTCTTGTGAGCAAATCAGAATTACAGCTGTTATTATTATTAAAATGAAGACATTTTGATAGTAGCACAAATCTATCATATGTCATGAACGTGGAGAAGCCAGGCGTACTAAAAATTTCATTATTTGTGCTCCAGTACTCCTCTAAGCGGCTTTTGATGACCAATCCCATAGCCAGAACGATGGCAAGATACGTGTAAAGTTCGTTTACATTCGTATCTTGCCAACTAGTTATCCGACTTCTGGGACGGATCATCCCATTTTCCAACATGGTCGTTGCCAGCTGCTGAGCGTAAATGTTGGTCTCTCTGGCAATTAATTCCATAATTTCACGATCCCATATGGCAGTAAATGCTTCATATGGACTCGTGAAAGAGACCGTAGGGCCAACATTAATTTGCGAGAACGGTTCTCGCCTCAAATGTGGTTCAATTTGAGGCATTGGAAACGCTCTCCAGTCAAATTTGTATTTGTTGCTCGGCTCCATGGGAGTCGGTGAGGCGGGCATCAGTGAGTCAGGCGTCGGTGAGGCAGGCGTCGAGGCACTAATGCTTGGTCGACGCAGTTGAGGAGGCCATTCCAGAGAGATGAGAGAAGGCAACAATTCTTCAACTTCGTCATCTTCCTCTTCCATGAACATCCTTGCCACTCGGGGTACCAAAGGCTGGGCAATCAATTCGTCATCCACGTCAGACTCTTCTTCGCTGCCTAAAAGGAAAAAAGTTACAAGTTCTGGTTTCGATTGTAATAGGTATTTTACTTCAGCGATTTGTTGTCATAATATACTTACCGTAATTTAGTAAAGGAGTGATTCCTAAATCTTGGAGGGGTTGTCCGCTGAATCTACAAAATTAAAAGGGATATTATAATCAACGCTGTTTTTTATTTAAAGAGTAGGTGGTGTACCGAGATGAACTTACAGTTGTCGACGAATTTTAGCACTGGAATCGCGATCGCCCGTACTTCTGAAAATTAACACAAATATTTAATAACATATAAATTAACATAAAAATATGGTACGTAAATAAATACTTACGTAGGCCGTTTGGTCTTCGGTGTGCTTGTCCCGCTGCTTGCACCACTATCAAAGTATCTACAAAAAAGAAAACAAGTAAAGCATCTATTTCAAAAATTAAGGGTTTCTTTGAGTTCAAACTATGCGATAGTGAATAAATAAATACTTACGTAGGCCGTTTGGTCTTCGGTGTGCTTGTCCCGCTGCTTGCACCACTATCAAAGTATCTACAAAAATGAAACAAGTAAAGCATCTATTTCAAAATTTAAGGTTTTCTATGAGTTCAAACTATGCGATAGTGAATAAATAAATAGTTACGTAGGCCGTTTGATCTTCGGTGTGCTTGTCCCGCTGCTTGCACCACTATCAAAGTATCTACAAAAATGAAACAAGTAAAGCATCTATTTCAAAATTTAAGGTTTTCTATGAGTTCAAACTATGCGATAGTGAATAAATAAATAGTTACGTAGGCCGTTTGATCTTCGGTGTGCTTGACGCGCTGCTTGCACCACAATCAAAGTATCTACAAAAAAGAAACAAGTAAAGCATCTATTTCAAAATTCAAGGTTACCTTTGAGTTCAAACTATGCGATAGTGAAAAATAAATAGTTACGTTAGAGCAGGTGATGGCACCGTGTCAACAACCTTCATATTAGGAGTTGTGGGCGTTGGGGGCATGGACGACGATGTTTCTTGACTGCGAGAAGTCTTTGGGGTTGGTTGGGTGACCATGTCCAAGGAAGACCACAAAGATTCTGCTCTGAAAACCGTAATAAGTATTTGTTTACTATGGATATTTGTTTTGCTGTTAAGTAAGTAAATATTTAAAAATAATACTTTGTACCTTAGATTATTAACCTCCATAACAGGGAGGACCCTCACCCTTCTAGGGTGGAGTGGCTTCTCAAGAGGTTCGCCCATTGGCATGTTTTCTAGCGTATCACAAAACAGTCTGAAATACGAATTGGCATTAAAAGAAATAACCAAAAAACAGAAGCGAAAAACAAATCAATAGAATTGAAAAAGTTATTACGCCTCGGAAACCGAAGGCCTGTTGGGGAGACGAGGATGTTGCCCACCACGCGTCCGTACTCCTCTTGTGCCGCCACAGGCTGCCATGCTGTAGAGGTTTAACTATTATAATCGTAATATTTACAGGTATTATAATACAAGCCATGTATATTATGAATATTAGGATATCGATGGGTCCTATGTATAAACTAACAATTTTGTTATTTTAACTTTTTTATAGAAAACGCAAGTTATAAGTATGGTTCATAATGTGAAATAAAAAAAACTACAATTTAAGCATGAAAATAGTATTTTCTGCTGTAGTAGGAAGGCCTAAGTAGCGTGATTTTAAACGTAAATAGGCCAATATGTCAATTGGCCGTTATACGCTTGAATCTCAAAACATTTTTAGTTAGCATTCGACCTTCTTTTAATTTACATTTTTTTTAATCTTAATCAATAAATTCATTAACAATTAAACAATGTTTATAACTAACTAGTTTATATCCAAAATATCTAGACATTCTAATATACCAGGTGACGGGTAATTAGTGACCGATATTTAAACACGTAATTGTACTCCTGTTTACAAACAACTTTCCCAAAGAACATAATACAACATCTCTACCATGCTGCCACGTACGAACGGACGCGAAGACCACCACCACCCTTAGCACGCCCACGGGCTTCACGCTAGTTGTTAATACTATTTCAAGCAAAATAAGGCCAACATAAACCAACTGTTCGTGCAAAATAAACACATGCTAGGTTAAAAAAATGGTATACATTAAAAGTGCTAAAAACAATCAAAATTAAAAGAAGTTACAAAGAAACAAAAAAAAACGATAGTAATAAAAAAGATTAGATAAATTAGTTCAACATAAAAAAATGGCTTATGCAGAGAATAATATCCCATCACATCATAAAAAAAAAACAAATATCTAAATCAACAGAAACTAAATCATTAGAATAATAGTATAAAATTCAAAAGTCTTATCCATATTATTCTTTCAACCGACAGCTATTTTGTGACGTAACCCTCCAAATAGTGTCTGTGTAAAGTCCGCTTAGCGGACTTCGCGTGTTTTCGTATCTTTGTGGTCGAAATTTTCGCATTTGCGTTAAAATACACGTGTTTTTAATAATAATATTGTGGTTTACTATGTAATTATTTGATTACACACAATACTCGTTTAGATTTAATCATTTTTTATCAGATATCATAAAAAGTCAAACCTACAACTTCGTGAAATGACTTGGCCGTAGCTTTAATGATTGTTTGTGATATAAAATGTTAAGAATATACCCATGTTAGTAAATAAAATTAATTATTACTTACTCTTCCATATCTTACAGCAGATAAACCAAAGATAACACACAATTCGTTGTTGCGCAAACCGACTTGTTCGCAGGCAAACTGACTGAAATAGTCAGTGTATAAATAAAATATCGTTAAAAAAAATTGTAAAACAGACAAAAAAAGAATATATGATAAGGAGGTCCTGTTAATTTTTATTAAGTAGTATAGATAGAGTATTGTAGCAATCGACAAAACAGCCGAACAGACCCCCGTAGCGGACTCGACACCGAAGCGCACTGATGTACAAAGTCCGCTGCGCGGACGCGACACAGTCGAGAGTGAGAGAGAGAGTCTCATCTTCTCTCTCTCTGCCCTGTTCCCCATCATACTAAAATCGATTCTGACAATGTCGGAATGAAATCATACTCCATACTCAAATCTTTATTAGCATTCCATATGTTACATAACAGGTGGTACTATTTCTTATAGTATAGACACAATATGGACCCGATAGGGCACAGCTTAAAGAAGTTCGAATATAACTCAGTAGACGTTACAAAAATTATAATTATATTTAACATTTAGCAATAATTTGGTGTGAGTGTGTATGTCTATATGTGTATGTGTGGTGGGTGAGTGCACGCGTGCGGGTGATTGTGTGTTTTTGTGTGTGTATATACACGCGTGTATGTATGTGTTGTATGTGTGTGCTTTTCATACACTGTTTATTTCCTAACCTATATTCATCAAACAGCTTATAGTGTAAGCGGGCAATAAACATTTGACAATCAGAAAAATATCTAATTGTTATCTAAGAACAATAGAAAACCACGTTTTAAAAAATACTTGAAAAATAAATACTTAAGTACACATAAATATGTAGATAACTATAAGTTTGTATTTTGAAGCTATTAAATGGCTTAATGGCTAATAAAAATGATACAACATATTTTCCGACTAATTTTTATTTTATTACATATGAAAAGGCAGTGAAAACAAATCATACAGCCAAAACCAATAAAAAGTCCAAACAAGAAACATTCGGATGCTACAAAATCTTCTTTTTCTATAATCCTTTATTTTGAGGTGTCTTTAGTTTTTGTTCGGGGTCTCGAATGGCTGAAATTCTAGGAGAGACCCGCCCACTCTTTCCAGAGCCGGGCAGGTCCTGACAGCTCAGGAATCCTGACGACAAACTATGCTTATTGGCTGCTTTAGTTCCCATGCTCGTTAGCCGAATACCAGCCGAAAATAATATAATGAATGGAAGGCATGGTATGTTTTGTGGCCATTGATGTTGGGAGTTTTGCTGTATGGGTTTGATAAAAAAGATCTTGAAAGGCTGTTTTAGATTGTATGCTTTTGAAATAATTTAAGCTATTTTTTTATTTGCAACGTTTCAATATATCCAGAAAAATACACTCCTACTAATGTTGTTTTGTTAAAGGTCAAAACCCTCACAACGTGTCCAATATTTAAATTCAACTTACACATCATCTTTCTCAAGAGTAAGTACTAAGTTTCTAAATTAGATCTCACGATATATTAACTACTAGCTGTGCCCCGCGGTTTCACCCGAGTGAATGACACTTCATACACTATTTTCATAAATTATAGCCTATGTGTTATCCCGATGTATTAACTACATTATAGTAAAGTTTCATTAAAATCCATTCAGTGGTTTTTGCGTGAAAGAGTAACAAACATCCACACATCCATTCTCACAAAATTTCACATTTATAATATTAGTAGGAAGTATCTACCTACACTGAAAGTAAGTATATATACTTGCGTGTTTGTTAAAACAAATCCAAAACAGTTTATCACTACACAAGAAAATAATGCGAATATTGCAAAGAGAGATCCGTCACGATTAATAATGCCGTCTTGTAGAACCACTTTGTTCCATGACAACTGTCTTATAATGTACATCAAAATATTTAATAAAATTCCGAAAAGTATTCGTGAGCTACTATTGCTGCGTATGAAACGAATTCTTAAACACTACTTAATTAACAATGTTTTTTACAATCTTAAAGAGTTTTTCGAACAATAGAGTTGTTTTTGATGTTATTTTTTATTGCAATTCTTATAATATTTGTCATTATTTGTTGTAATTGTAAAAATATATGATGCTAAATACTTTTATGCTAATTGCTAAGCAAAACTATTGTAATGAACACTGTTTTTGAAGTCAATAAATAAATAATAATAATAATAATAATAATTAATAAGAATGCCTATGTACTAATTTTCGTATGCTACTTATGGCAAAATATGTGGAAACTGTGCGACCCTGTATACATCTGTCTGTACCCATATTTTACGAAATAAAGATTTGAATTTGAATTTGAACACCACAGTAACATGTAGTCCATAAATAAGCTACTACATAATAATTGCCAGCCAATAGAAGTTGCGTGGCTATTGTAACTGCAAAAGTCCCACAATTTAACTTACGGTACACATTTCCCAGGTCAAACAATAGCAGTAGGTACAAACAAAACTATCAATGTGTGTGATCTCTATGATAAATTGAGGGTTTCCGAAGCAATTACATTTCCTTTGCCTTTTGGGATTCGCGGAGAATTGTGTTGGTCCGATAAAATTTAATTTTAGCTAAGATTTTATCATAGTTAAGAGTTATTGGTGGTTTAGTTAGTACATAGTTTACTGGTCGAACTTGTATTTATATTAGACAATCATAGGTTTATATTGAGTAAGAATGATATGACTTAATATTGTTATATATTTCAAATTCATAAATTGTAGCCTGTAGCAAATTGGTGGTCTTGAGCCGCTTCTTACCAATCCGCAAATAAAAATTTTTAGGCAGTCAAGTCTTTTCATAACAAGAGTTTTCTCTCACAGACCTAGGAGACATAAGATTTGTCACAGATTTTAAATAAATATTCCAAAGGTAAAAAAACCAATTGATTATTTCTCAATAGAATCAACGATCAATTTCGTTTCCTGAAATTGTAATCCCGATTTATGACAATCATAACTTAAAAACAAGTGACGACCGTTAATCTTTTGCCAAAGCAGAATCAAAATACGAAGTCGAATGAACGAATTCAATTACGAGTGAACCTTTTGTTCATTTATATTCGTTCATTCAAAAGAACGTTAACATTGTCCGTAAATATTCAATATTCATTGAATGTTTTCTGTTCCTGAAACAATACAACTGATTCAGCTGTAAGTCAATAGTTTCTAATGAAAATATTTGTTTTTGTTGTTTGCTAATATTTGCTTTGGTTTGTACCTATGACTATTTATGTAATGATTAGGTTCGGTTTGTTATTGATGTTAGTTTTCCGCTTTGTGGTTGTGTTTCATTCGATGGTACATAAAGATCAGCTCTCAGGAGAGAATTAAAAAAGGTTTTTGGTAGTGTGTATTACTTTTTCAAAGTTTATAATACCAAAAACGAAGCGTAGAAAATCTAAAGTTAGAATTTAATTTTTAGGTGTTTGTGGTTTTGCGTTGCTACTTACTTTGTATTCAGAGCCAAGTGATGTTGTCCTAATTCATTTTTTCCATAATTATCTGTTCATCAAGTTACTGTAACTTTATAGCATCTTAACTATGACCTCACTTTACAATAGGTTGAGTGACGTCATATAGCCATTGATATCAGTTGCTCAATTGAGTGTAACATGACAGGGGTACTTAGCTTAGCTAATTAATTTCGCAGCATATACATTATGTTTCAGCTAATCTCGACGTCTAATCACCGACAACGTTCAGACGTATCCGTAAATACGATGGCTGTTTAATTAGATTATCACTCTGTTAGGTAGTCTATAGATAGACTATTGATTTAGTATTAGATACTATCTAGTCTAAGTTTGGAGCGAATGGCTTAGATTTAATTAATGTTACCTATATCGACATTTTTTTTTGTAATTATTTCACGAAGGCCAGTTTTTCACAAGTCGCGTTGTTACGGAACTAAAATCAGCATCAGTTAAAAATGTTGTGTTACAAAGTTTTATGTTAACCCTCCTGTCTTTCCAATATTATTGTTCATTAAAACATGTGGTAGTTGGGAATTATTAGGGTATAATTATGGACAAACCGACATAAACCTACACCGTTCCAATGTGTTCTTCAAAACAACAACTGAAGTAAGTAACAAATATTACCCACTCTTATTGCCTACCTAGCTTAGACCCACACGCCCACACTTGACTCGTTTGTATTTCCCTTAGGGATGTGTTGGGTCTAACGAGGACTTTATTGTTACTTAGTTACTATTCTAACCCTTGAATACCAACGGAATAGTAGGTAACGTTTTGAATTCATTACCTAGAGGTATTGCTGAGAAATCGACTGGGTAATTTGTAATTAAGTGTTATACGGCGGTATTATGATTAATAAGCACTTATTTTTTAAATATGACCTAATTGCGATTAAGTTTTATCAATATGGAGATCCTTGACCAACTCACGTTGAAAGTCCTACTTGCGATCATGCCGTTTTTGTAGATTTTTTATTTGAGTATTCAAGAATATGACACGTATTGTCAATTTACTGCGAAAATAGAGATAATATTCGTTTTCGTCCTCTTCTTCAAAAGTGATGTTAGCGCCTGACAAAAATAAATAGCAGCTAGTTGCTATTCCTCTCCAACAGGCGCTTAGAATCATACGAAACGTTTGCTCAAAACGTATGATAATTTATTGAAATTATACAATAATAGCCCACTGAAATTATTGGCTTGGCAACAAAAACATTTGATTAATGGATATGCTTGGCTACAGATGTTACTGTAAGTTGAATTTTATGACATACAACTCCAGGGTATTACAACACCCCTGTCCGATCCGTTAAGGGGTTGTATCGAAATCTAATTACAAAAAAGTAAAAAAAATTTCTCCAAATTGCGAGTTAGAGTGACAGCATCGTCTTAGATTTTGCCAGATGATCATACAAAAGGCCACCATTAATACCGACAAAAATGGTGGTGTAGTTTTTGATTTATCTTCAAATTTAGGGATTTTGGAGGCTATTTCAAAGTTCATTATTATTGTTATTATCATGAATATTCCAAATTTAATATTTTATTTGGGCATGTGATTGTGAACCCTATAACACCCTTTCGGGTCGGACAGGGCTTTTGTAACACCCTGTATTTTATATTCTTATTTTTTAGTGCAGAAATTATACCTGACGTAGTGTTTTGAGTAAGTACAAAAAATAAAATACGTAAATCCTTTAAGAAGATAATACAAAATTGTAGATTGTAAACGTAATCGATTTTACTTAGAGCAATAAAATTTAATTACCTCCAGAAACCCATTGAGTCAGCTAATCTGTAATTTATTGAAAATCGAAGGGATACAAACGCTGGGTTTGTACTAAACCTGCCACAATTAAAATATGGTCGTGTTTTGTTCAGGGTAGTTACGTTAAGAGAAAACAAATGAACCCAATCTTGCCTCTATCGTTTTTGGGATAATTTACATGTTCATTTACAAGATTTTAATTTACTCATTTTTGTGTTATTATTTATAAATTATTTAACTGTAGCGTAAACAGTGGTAGATAAAATCATCTTTTCATAGGCATGTGTAATAGTAATTTATTTATTTATTATTTTATTTAAAGCCTGATCTGACCTACTACAGGGTAAGGCCTTTCTTCATTCATAAATTAATTATTAATAGAAATTACCATTATCTGCCTCGTTGGCCTAGTGGTGCTAAGCGCGACTGCTACGCTGGAGGTCTTGGATTCGATTCCCGAGTCGACCAAGGTGTTATTGGGTTTTTCTATGAAATTCTCAGTAGCAGGTCGGAGTTTGGATTTGTGCCCGGTAACTGGCAATAGGCTCGCCCCATATTACATGAGACCTAAAAACATCGGCGAACTGTGGGTGTACATTAGTACACCTCTGCCTACACCTTCGGGAATACAGGCGTGATGATATGTTATGTTATGTATATGAAAAACGTTTTTTTACTAGGTACGCCAATAATTTCGTAATTATCTACCCATAAGAAACAAAGTGTAACATTACGGTTTTATATCAAAGGCTTATAATATTTTACACACATACCTTCCATCATACCGTCCGGTCAGATTTCACGTTCCGTTACGTCACATCGTATTATAATTAATGATTAATTACCCATTAATTAATCACGCTCCAGTTACATGTTAATGATAAAGCAGAGATTCCAGAATAGGATCGTGTATTTGTTAGTCTTGTGTAATATGTTATCTGTAACAATATTTATATTTGTATAATCCATGATCATAAAAGAAACATAGCAATCTTAGAGTTATTTTATCACCCTCAGAAAGACTGGACTTTCCATGATCATGGTTAATTTTCTTGAGGAGCGTATAATTTTACTAGCTGTGCCCGCATTTCACATTGGTTTTTCTCTATCCCGTGAATTAATTGACATAAAATATACTTACCCATGTGGTTATTAACTAGGTACTTGGTATGCCCCGTAGTTGTATTGTTTTTCTCCTGTAGTAAGTACCGAGATGATAAATACTTACATAATCAAGTCCCCTGAAAATTAGTCAGTCTGATCTTTAAAACAAAAAAACATTTTTTCAAGTTTATTAGATTCAGACATCAACAAAAAGCCTTTGCGAACATAAAAATCCGTTGATTTAAACTTTGATTATTGTTATTAAAGAGTAATAAACATCCATCTATCCACTCTCACTACGTATACTATATGGAACTAACACCTGGGTATTACTTCCGGAATAAACTATATTTACTCCAGAAAAATACCACCATAATAGCTTTTATTAAAGAACCCGAAATAAACTATATTTAATACAGAAACACCTTTTTGGTACCATTTAGGAACTGCACCGCATTTTCAGTTCGCAGTAAATTCAGGCAACGAATTTAAACACCCTACTACACATTATGAGACATTTTATTGCAGTTGCATGTCGTAGTTTAATTTGTCGCGATAACAATGTACGTACGTAGGTACGCACGTGTGCATCATGTACAGTCGAGGAAAACGGTTTTAATATCGCTTTATGAGTTTCAGAAAAGTCTTTTAAATTTAAAGCTTTGGTGAAAAATATTTTGTAGGATGCAATAAAAATGTGAAGACATTTTTTACTATTTTTTGTTGTAGAATAAATGAAGAGCATCCTTGGTTCAGAATAAATAAAAATGGGTTTTGTAGATACGTTCCATATCACACAGAGCCATCCGAAACGTCCAATCTTCCTTCTCAATACACCTTTAAAGTTAAAAACTGTGTAACCGAAACAATAATTAAACCACAACTGGGCTACGTTTAAAGCAAGAAACTATACAGATAATTTCCATTATTTATTTTTCAAAAATAAAATATAAATGAGAAAATAACTAAGACACAAACTAGTTTCCGTCCGGACATAGATTCACATTCGTACAGAGATAAACTAGGAGTTGCTAGTCAGCTCGGATTTTATATTTCCATTTTCCAACTTTCCTATTATGAAGAAGTCATATTTTGTAGGAATTCTCACTACAAGTTGGAATTATATCCGGTATTCCGGTGTTATGTATGAGAAATTTTCGTAGAACATTTTTTTTATTTTAATTCATTCTCATTCGTTTACTACGAGTTTTTTATATTTTAATCTACTTTTATTATTACTTACCCATTTTTCTGCAAAGGACAAAACACTTTAATAGACTATTAATTTAAAACGACCTTTTCATATGTTTATAAAAGCATTTTTCTAAGTAGATAATATTATTATACTTCTAGACTATTTATTTTTCCACTAGTCTATTTATATTATCGAAGAACACAAGTGTATGGATAATAATAACGAAAGACATTGAGCTTTTTTTCTGCAGCAGGTCACTTTATTAACGTTAAACGTACTTTTATTAAAAGCTATTCCTGTCCCATTGCAAGGCAAAGGCCTCTCCAACCTCCTTCCATCTGTCTGATAAAGGCTGAGGTGAACCACTCCTTATCAAAGGTGTCTAGCTCGTCCGCCATCTTCGGCTGAATCTACAACTATTATACTTACATACTCATAATATATCTTACTGTACTTAGAACTAGTTACAAAGCTTCTCATTGGCGCCGTGGTCACAAACGCGACCGATGTCGAGTAATGAACGTGAGTCCTGCAAAGGGTTATTGAGTTTCTCGGCCAGAATTCCCGGAGCTGTTGCAGGCTAGAACCGCATTATATTGGACGGCGAAAGATATGCAATATTCTATGTGTTTACAAAGTGAATATAACACAATATAACACGATAAAATTTGAGGAAACATACATCATTTCTTTATAAAACGACACTGTGTTCAGCTAATTCATTTCTTTAGTGAAAGTTACTTACATATTTTTAAAACTTCGTTTTTTTGTAACATACATGCATTTTGTAAAACGTTGCTGTTAGTAGAATACTATCAATATTCATTTATTAAAATTGCTTTGCACAGTTTACAACCGCATAGAAGACCGCGAAATAGTGGTTTGCCGCGCTAACCGATGCAATATTATTATGTACCTAAATTCGTTATTGAATTACGTTACGTATTTTAGTATACAAACTCTATTTTGATTGGTGGACAATCATGAGACAACTTTTGAACAATTTTTAATTACACGTAAATGTAGAAAAATAAGTGACTAATGAAATTTGTATTGAACCCTTTCTGCGCATTTCTGAATACCCTATACAACTTTTGAAGTCGGTTGAAAACGGTTTCAATGTTATCCACCATTCTGGACATCAGTTCTATAAATCAGGTAGGTACGTATTAAATTAGTTAGGATGGCATTAGTTCCAATTTGGTCCAAAAACATATTATCAACCATATTGTAAACATTTTACACATGTACCGTTGTTACATTTATATTTCCACTTTTGTCGTCGCCAGTACACGGAGGTGTGGGACACGGAAGTTCGCGACAGTTGCCCGACACAATTGCCTCACTGACTGTACTTTTGTGAACGTACGACCTGCGACAGCTGGATAAAAGAAAATGACCTGAGATAGGACAGAGCGATGTTATAACGGTAAAAAGGCCGGTCCGAGTGAATCTTTCCGTATATTTCAAATGTGAGATTTCTTAGGGTCAAATATTTATGTAAGTTGTATTTATGTTAGTAATATGTGCAACTTTTGGACAACTTGTCTCTATGTTTCACGATACAAAACAGGTAGTGCTTGTGAATGTAAAAAGGACGAACATCAAGTTTACTGATAATTTTTTTTTGCGGACATTTTCTTTTTTCTTTTACGTACAACTGCAAATCAGCAGGTGTAAATAATATTTAATTCCATCGTTATAATTAAACAAGGCTTAAATTTTAACAAGTTATGTAATACCTTGTCCAAATTTCACGAGTATTCTGCACCCAATTTGTTTTGTGATAAAGTACATGAACCAATAACCTCAAGGTTCAAAATATTGCCGAAACAATATTCGATAAGGGTGAGGAGCAGGCCACATCTCAGACGCATGATTTACGCACCAACCATTATTTTTTGTACAAGATTTATGTGATGGATATAATATTTTATCGAGGTCAGAAACAAATTGCGAAATATGGCAACTTGTAATATACGAGTGACATTAAAATAGTATGTCTGGGAGACGTAGATATGCTCAACAGTGGGATAACAAGAGTGAATAATTATAAAATTAGTGATTTACATCCATGTAATGTCTCTCTCAACTTATGGAAACCGTGTTATTATGTATAATAACACGTATTATGTATAAATAATAATAAGGAGTGTAATATCCATATTACTTACAACAACAGCAAAAGTAACACTGGCTCTCTGTATAAATAGCTGAATCGATTATGATGAAACTTGAGGTGGGGTAAACTTGGAGTCCAAGAAAATGCATATGCTAAGTTTTATCACGTTAATAAACACCCACAAAAGCTACAAATGAGTAACGACAAATCAACGCTTAAATTTACACAATTTTAGAACATAACATAAATTAATTAATAGACTAGCACTTAGTAGATATGTGTTTTAACTAAATATATGTAGGAATGGAACGTGACTGATGCATGAGATGTGTGAAAGAGACGGAAGCTAAGTGTGAATGAGACAAGTTATGTATGTTTGAGATGACGTAAATGTTGACGTAGAAGAAGGAACACGAGTAGAACAGTAGAACGACGTGATGGTGTAAAGAAGTAGGACGTTTAGAATAAGTTGCTTAAAATAAAATAAATTAAATTACGCATTTTTGTTTGACTAATGAACCTGATCCCACATATATAATTGCTTCACACTAAACGCTAATACCCCACGATCTATTTATTAGTGCGAAATCAAATTCAACCCGAATAGTGTTGGTATTGCACTAATGGCAATCAAGGGGACTTAGGAGCTCTCGAAGCGTAGCGTTCAACTGTCTTTGTGAAGATTAAGTGGATCTCAAGACGCAGTAGCTAAACACTCGGGTTTACGCGAGTTGCCTGTAATCAAACTTCGTTATAACTATTATTATATGTGTGGTTGCGGTATTTTAATTGGTGTCGTATAAAATATATTTTTTTCATGAAGTTTTGGTACAAAGTAATGGGATTGCAAGAAACTGTAAAATTTTAGTAAACTCTTTGTATCTTATTACCTAGGATTTTTTTTGGATAGGCAGTCATTCATGTGAGTATCTACCATGGAAAGACTGCTTATCTGTAGTCTCTGCCAAACTCAAATTCAGCGAAATTAGTAAGTACTATTCTAATTTAGTTTGATTTTGCGTACCAAAGGGAAAAGTCGGTTCGAGAGAGAACGTCGACAGTTTAAAACTTTAAAACATTAGGTACTAACTTCTCTGTAAAAATAAACAATAGCTACAAGGTACTTGAGTAAATAATTAGTGTTCATAGTGTACAAACTAAAATCTTTGGATACACGTCTTCCGTATTTACAAGAGCCTTCTCAAGTAGCTTCAGTGATTAATGACGCTGTATCCAGACTATTTGTCAATTGAGTGAACTCGTGGGTTATGAAGAAGACGAACTGAACACCTCGCTCATATGTTTTTTAATAATCTTGTCTTTTACTTTGATTCTATTCTATACTAGAACGGTTGAAATGGATAAATCTATTATTTAACCTGATATCTTTTTTGTTAGCAATGGTAAGGTGTATTTTTTTTAATAAGTATTAGTTGATTTCATGAGTCCTAGCGTCATAGCGATATGTCCAACGAAGTCGACCAAAGTGTTATTGGGTTTTTCTATGAAATTGTCAGTAGCAGGTCGGAGTTTGGATTTGTGCCCGGTTAGTGGCAATAGGCTCGCCCCCTGTTACATGGGACCTAAACATATCGGCGAACTGTGGGTGTGCATTGGTACACCTCTGCCTAACCCTTCGGGGATACAGGCGTGATGATATGATATCTAAAATAGCTAACTTACGTAACAATTCTACATCCGACGTTTCAATATGTTCATAGTAATAGGTATACATCTAGGTATTTATGAATGTCTAAGCATTTTACATTGTTAGGGTGCTCATTTTATTTAAGCGGAATATTATTCCAATGATCATAAACTATTACTTCAAATACTTCTACATTAACTCCACAACAGTAAGTTTAAGTTTATAGTTAACGTTAAAAGCTTTGTTTTATTCGCAACTACGTCTAATCTTCTAACTCCTTGCTACCAAAGAAACGTACCTTTGTTACTCCCTGAAAGCAAATAAAACTCTAATGTACACAAATCGTGATAAATTAGTCTATCAGGTACGTGCATCGCATACTTTGATACCCCGATAACTTCCTGTACGGAGAATAAGGTAGAAAATACAATAGACTGGCTGTTTCTAAAGATATCTTTACTTTAAATTCTTGTAACATAAATATAGTATGGAGGTTTTATACGAATTCTGATAGCTTCCACCACTATCAGAAGATTGAGACTTGAATATGGACCGCTTTATTTATGTATACTTTGTAAATAAAGATAAACAGTCAATATTTTTTCACAACTTAACTACCATGCAGTATGTTTTCATAATGCACATTGGTAATCAATATCGTGGTTTCTAAAAGGCTCATCAATTTATTCTTTGTTTATAATCTTTTGATAATGATTACGACTAATTGGTTGACTAAAGACTAACTACCAATCAAAGCTCTTGATATTTGACAGGTGATTAACTAATTTTGGAGTTCATCAGTCTGTCAGAAAACGGAATGTCTTGCACAATTTTTATGAAGTAGCTGAGGAAAGTCAAGACACTTGGAAGAGACAGCTCAGCAGTAAGACAATACTTGGGCTTTTCATTTTGTATATCGTAATTTCGATCAGTTCACTAAATGAAGTATAAATGGACCCACCGTGTATGTGTGGCGTAACAAACGACAAACAATATTACCTACCAAAATCAGGCCTGTTGGTCTAGTGGTTAGAGACCCTGACTGCTATACCGGAGGTCGTGGGTTCGATTCCCACCCGGGACAAATGTTTGTGTGATGAGCACGATCATTAGTTCGGTGTCTGGGTGTAATTTATCTATAATATGTATGTATTTAGAAATATATAAGTATGTTTATCAGTTGTCTGGTTACCATAACACAAGCTCTGCTTAGCTTGGGATCAGACAACCGTGTGTGAGATGTCCCGGAATATTATATTATTAAAAGCTGTTGTAAACACAACGAACATAAATTATAACCATCATGAGAGAAATTCAGCATATTTCTTTTCCGCAAATCAGCAAACAAAAACAGATGAATAAATTAAATATGATTGCTATTATTTTATGTAAATTTTGTGCTGTCGTGCATATCACATTGCAGTGTTTACGCGTTGCGGAATTAAATCCCAGGACGAGGAAAATATTTTGATGACCTAGATACCTAATAATAAAAATATGGATCTGTTAGTTGGATTTATGTTTGTTCCTTTAACAAAGTAATGACTTTTGTTTAAGCGTACAATATCTACATATTTAGAGGAAAGGTAAAAAAGTGAGAGAATTATGGTTGTGTGATATCGAAACTTCTATAAACTAATTTAATGCTAAGGAGAGTTTGTTTGACCTCGCCAATCTCTGAAACAGTTTACCTATTTATTGTATATGAAAAAAAGCTTTTTGGATTTGCAAGCCCAATTTTTGAGAATAGTTATAGGCCTACTTATTTATTTGTATTATGGGCAATCTATTACTTTACTTGTCTGTTGTGAAAAGCAAGGCTAGCGAAACCGCCAGGCAAAGCTTATACTTAATATTTACAAATTACGCAATCAAAGCAACAAATAATCTAGCTGACACCAATTAAACTAGAGAATTTAGAAGGGGCATTAAAGCCACTCCTTGGTCCGCTTATGAAGCCAACAACGAACTGCAATAGTTCATATTATCTATGCTAATATCTAGTCTGTGTCAACAAGCCTATTTATTGTCCGACAGTCTGGCTGAGAATTCTGCAGCTAATGGTACTAAACGAGCTCTATTGAAACTAGTTGGTGAAACCTTTTTGAATAATAAATACCTAATTAGGTACCAATCATTTTAGATGTAAATATAAATATAACTAAACCAAGGTATGTAAGGCAAACATTGGCCAATTAGCAATCTACTCGCAAACGTTGGTGCGGTCACTGCTATACCTCAACCGGCAAATAGTACCTACGACTTTGATTTCTATAGACGCTGCAGTTCAATTTGCAACAAAATAAAATTTATTAAATAAAAATGCGAAACCATTCAAAACATTATATTTTAAGATAGGTACAGTAAATGTGTTTTATATGCTAGTAAAAAATTGTTTGGTATCTAATAAGTAGACGACAATAATTAAAACCTCTCTGTCAACCGCTGTAAGGAAATAGTCGTGAAGATCCAATTAACATACATTTTGTTAAAGTGTCGAGCATATTGTTCGCTGTTTCTACGAAAGTTCCTCAACTCCTCTTACTCTTAGTTGCAGCAAACTGTCTTGAATTATATGCGACAAAAAGCGCTTTAAGACAAAATTAGCGTCCCCATATGCAAATTGATCCTTGTTTACGCGGGCAAAGCTTTGCGAACTGCTCAAACTATCAACATGCTTGGTATAGTTCTTGTGTTGCTAAGTTTCCTTTGAGACCCTTTACGGCAATGTTGTAGCAATGGGAGTTTGCTTTAAGATTTACAGTAGGCGCTGCCGGGAAAATATTTTCTGGACTCACTACCTATAAATATTTTAGAAGAAAATACGATAAATGTGACTTTTGCGATATATTTAATAAGGCGTACTTAGTAAAAAGCGTTTTAATATGTTTTAACATTTAAAATTCTAGTTCAACCCTTCTAGACAGTGTAAGTACGATCTACTTTATATTAAAATAACTTTTATTATTACATCTGTTAAACTCACATGTTTTAAAATAAGAGAATGTAAGGGTTAAACCCTTAACCTTCATCATAAAAGTTCAATCACTTAGGTTCTGCGCCAGCCGAGCCTTATTAAATTAGGAGCATTTTCTTTATTATTTCTGACGACCTTTGTTCTTTCTCTTAAATGAGTACCTACCTATTAAATGTTATTACGAGACCCCTATTGTTATTTTTAGTCTTTGAAATACAACAATGAATTACAGAAAATTATCTATGTTTAATTTAACCTTTAGGGTATAATTTCGACTAATTATACGTTTATTATTTTTAATAATTATTGGTATTTTCAAAAAAAATTGGTGGTCTGCGGTATTTCTATAATATATGACCCTTTGACTGAGATAATTTTATGTTATACAAGAGAAAACTCTTCTACTACCATACAATTTTTGGCTTCACTACTTGGACATGACGTCATATTACGATCATCAAAACAAAAATTAATACAACGAAATATGAAAATGTACGTACTCATAAAAGTTTCACATTTGAGTACGTGTATAAAAATATGTTCATAGCTACATACATTTATTAATTTAAATAGGCAAACAGTCATCAGCTTAAAACCGACATCAAAATCACAGAAGGTAATCCAATTCATCTCTTTAATTAAAACCTTTGAAACATCTAAACAAAATTGCAAAAGAGAATATTTATTATTATATTGTCATCTAGACAATATAATATTATGAAGGCATAGTTTCATTCAAAGTTTTATCACCGCAATGACTATTTTCTTTTCAAATTCTATCTCTATAAATATAAACCACCAAATAATATTTTCTTAGCGTGTTGAATATTGAAATATATTACTGAAAATACAGTAATAATGATTTCATTTCACTAAACAAGGTTACCTTGTGACAATCAGATTAAAAATACTATTAAACTTTACATTTTGTACAGCAATTCTATTAATTTTAGTTAATTTTGCTGGCTTGATGTTAAGTATGATCCAAAATTCACAAAGCATAATTTCGACTACATGTGTGCACGGCATAAGCGCAAAGCACGATACTTACAGTATATCACATTTACTGCCTTCCTAATCTTCCACCTTCAGTAAAGTTCGGCCACAATTTACGAAGAAAAGTCTTCGAAGATTCAAAACAATCACTCTCTGCCTCCAGCGGGATTAAGAAAGGAGATTTGTATGTTTTTCTTATATGAATTGAAGCAAAGGAGTGAGAAGGAGAGAGACGGTCTATTGGGGGAGAGTGAAGAGACAGGGATAGAAAGCCATCAGTCACTTGCCTCTCTAGTCACGCTGGCATCATCACGGCTGTGACGTAACACCCCGCTCAGGTAGGTATAATGCTCGCAACTCGCATTAGAATCAGCTACAGCTCTAATACTTCCTTTAGTTACGTTCGATTAACCCATATTGTGTACAAGTGTTTGACGTCATATTACGTCCTCGATTTTTCTATCAACAGAGGGGCGTCGGGTCGCAGCGGTCCCGCCGATTCGCAAATGCATCGCGCATGCGTCGAAATTGCGCCAATTTCGCGGCGCAGCGTCCTCTGACGACACAGGTCCCAGTCTACTCGGTGCTCGGAGGAGGGATGTCGCATCGCGCGCGGCCGCATCTCACGGAGGGGAAATTCAAAAAAATTAAAATGCCATAGTTCGAAAGTGTTGCACCGCGGTTCAAAACTTACTGTTTCGATGCATTCGCGGCCGACTACGTTAAGACTAACTAGTGTTGTGTGTTTAGGTAAAGTTTCAGTGTTGAATATTTTTTAAATGCCTGGTTGCGAGGTTATTTATTTACTAAATGTGTTTAAATAGTTGTATATCTGGTGCATATGTGTAGGTAGTTACATGATCGCGTGGTGCAATTACGTTTTGATTGCGGTGTCCGCCGCGTTCTCATTCAAGTGCCAGTATAACCTTGACACGTTTTCCCGCGCTAGAACCCCAACCTTGTTTTCAGTTGCACTCTCTCTTGACATTTACCGCAAAAGCAAGTTCTCTTTTGCTAATCAGCGGCGTTATTTAATGAATGCTCCTTAGAGACTAGTAATGAAGGTGAATAGTTAAAGCAATCAGGCACGGGATAGTTTAGACATGATGCGAGACATTAAAAACTATTTTAGAATGTTATTAGACTAAAGTAATAGATAAATAACTGTCGTGTTATTACTATTTAAATCGTTAATAATGAAACCCTTGTGACCGTGTGAGTGAGTAGCGAAGCCGCGTCTTCAAAATGAGAATATCTCAAGGTGAGTCCCTTTTAATAAAACTTAAGGATATTTCACTGGTTTCTATATTATGATTGTGTTTTTATTTATGTCTTTTCTTTAAAGGTATTCATGTCTCTTAAGATTTTGTAATTTATTTATGTTATAACTGAAAATTATTTCTTTTTTATAAGGTTAAAGGTTACGTCAGGTGTCATTAATGTGTTAGATCATATTTAATTCACTAAAGATAATCTATTAAATGGTAAGTACCCAATTATTCACATCAATTATGACATTACAAACGTAGTAAGACTATTTGCTGTACATTATGTAAGAAATATAACTAAAATTCTTTGTAGTTTATACGTCCAAGTTAGCTAAACTGTCAGCAAGGTACACTGGAATCTTCAGAGCACCGAAATACACCAGTAGGTGCTTCTTCCAACTCCTTCTGCCTGAGAGATTCTAATGGGAAGGAAGGGGGGAGGGGGGGGGGGGAATCTAACCACTAACCAGCGTGCAATGTGATAAGCGATAGTGTGAATCTAGTAATCAATTCATGCGTTTGTGAATTCAATACTAGAGCATCTCTAGGCAAATTTAATCGAATACATCTTAATCAATGGACTAATAAATGATACTTAGGAACCATACCATACAGTTATGTCTGGGCTAACCCATAACTATTTTTAAAATGAGCTGCATTATTTTAAAGTATGCAGAACACATTTTCTAATGGTAACTAGTAATTGTTAAACCGGTGAATGAACCAACGATATCGTCAATGTTGCGTCCACCCGGTGGATGCAATTGGCGAGTTGTCGTTCAATGTGGCGTTCTAGGGGGGAGGCCTTTGTTCAGCAGTGAACGTCTTCTGGCTGATGATGGAACTAGTAATTAGTAGTAGATAGTAAGTTCATTAGGCTTAAAAAAATACGGCCTTACATGCTTATTTTGAGAACGATGATTTTTATGAGTTTAGTCGAGGACTCGACTCCTGTACCAAAATCATCGTACCAAAATGAGCTAACTGATTTATATTAAACTGCAGACCTTTGGAATTTTACTTACTTTTCTCATTGAGGTTGGTTAACTCAGCCTTAATTTGCATCATTATCACGGTGAGCCATCCCTCTGCTGGGTATAACCCTCTCTTTCACGAAGATATCTTGTATTTGTGACTTTTATTGCGATCTCCGTGGTTGAGTATAGTACACACAGGTTATCAAGGTGTCGCTAGCTATGAGGTCCCGGGTTCGATCTCCGGACGGATCAATGTAGAAACCATCTTTTCTACAAGTTCTATCTGGGCCCCGTTCTGGGCCTGGGTTTGTGGTAACTTCGTTGTTTCTAAATTGCATAACACAGGTGTTTTAGCTACTTACTTTGGGTTGAAAGTAATGTTTATTTATTTATTCATTATTTATATTACTTTCCCACCTTATTTCCTAAGGTTACTCAAACTACGTTAGTATGGAAGTACGTATGCTACGGTTTGTAGGCAAATCAGGTTGTCGCAGGGAAATTATCGGTTTGCTGCCCATTGACCTGAAACTAATCCTATAGTCGGCACCTACCTCATTTGCGTCCTAGTTCCAGCGGAAGACAACGCAAGGACTCTTTGAACTCTTTTGTAACACTATGTATTAGAACTATAATAAAAAACGATATTATGATGAACTATGTTTACTGGACAACTTTTTTATACCTTTTATATACAGGGTGCATATTTTTACGTGGAGGGAAAGAAACTACTCTCCATAATTTCGAAATAGCACTATTGCGCGGATCCACTAGCATTGAACTACTTGATTTAAAGTAGGTAGTGGCTCTATACATACCAGCTTTTCCTATGGAAATTAGCAGAGTAAAGGAACATTTTTATTGAATTGAAATAATTAGGTAATTGTAAAACTTTTTCGAAACAATTTTCAATGTAAAATTTTACATTCTCATGTTTTTTGAAACCACTTTTTAATCAAATCCTTTTAAAGAGTTTTAAATGGTCGTTGCGGTTGAGATATTTTTCTCGTTTGAAAAGCACTTTGTGTGCAGGGTTATAGAACTGAAGTTGTCTGGGTCTCCGAACTTTGTACCTTTGTCTAACCTTCGTAACCTTTCAAGGGCTATTGCTTGGCCAATTAAAAGAAGCTTATTGGGCAGAAAGTGTAACCTTGTTGTTACAGACATTAATTAAAGGCCAATCATTAAGTTTTTGATTTAATTTTACATATCAGAGTCGTTTGATAAAAATAATTATAGTTTGACTACATTCATCTTCATTAATTAGATATTATTTTCTACTTACTTAATTAGAACAGTGTCTCTTTTCTGTCATCGTTCTATGCCTTTATTTTTTTTATTTAAATGTTGAATTAACAAGGCAATTTTAAACATAGTTAGTATGAATTTAAAATCAGAAAGTACGCCTATGTGCCGTTGACGAACATTTTTAATTAATTTGTTCGCAAATACTCTTTTTAGGTGCTTATGTTTTAAAATCCTTTGTAGGTTAGGACAAAATTTTGAAGTGAAAGTATTTTCATAACATGCGCTTTTTTTGTCAAACTAATAATTTAAACTTTGTGTTTAATAGTTTCAGGATACCATGCGACACACGTTTGCTTCTTCTTGTTTTAATATCGTTCATGTATTGGAATAATGTTTTGTTTGTATTTTAAAGTCAAGTACTGTTAACACTGTTTTATGGGTATCTTTAAAATCACTTTTTTAAACAAAAATAATAAAAATATATATTTCACTTCATGACCTATCACTAACCACACAATGGATCCACAGAATAGCAAAATACATCGCACCAATCACAGACGGAGATTGACTATTTAAATAAAGATTTCCTCACCACACCTCAAGACAGAGAGAGATGGAAAAAGAATTGAAAGGCCATTCCCCAGAAGTGGGACAGAAAAAGCATCATTTTGAACATTTAGAATCATCAAATACATGTAGGCCTAATGTTTGATACAGAAGCATAGGTTCTAAGGCATGCAGCTGTATCAAACATTAGGTTTGTGTCGTATTCATTCATCACCTCATCAAGTGCAAAAGAAAAAAAGAAGATAAAATATTATTATTTAGTGCATATTTAATTTTGTGTTTTTGTTGTGTATTCATAATTTACTTATTATCATTATTTATTCACTTTCATACTTTATTTATGTTAGCCTTTATTCCACCTGTTATTAAAATACTCAATAATCAGTCTCGACTAAGTAGTCTAATTGCCTAACTAGACTGCTTTTGAATTTCGCCGCACGTACCTACGTCTGGCGGACGGCGTTATTGACACTAGTGCGTTCGCGGCATGCTGGCAAGCTATGGCACACTTTGCATGGTCTTACTAAGTCAGACTGATTATTGCGTGGTCTAATAAGCGCTTTTCTAGGAATTGAGCAAGTCAATTGATTTTGACTAAATCTTGTATTTAGGCTAGCAGACTTATCAAAAATGTAATAACTGTACAAGCACATAATTATTATAGTACGTATTTTGTCATGAGAATACTTATCAATTTACAAGTAATAAATAAAGTCGGTAACCAACATGTTTTTTCTGAGAACGAGTAAAAACATGTTGCTTTCCTGTTTTATTTTTTCAACGAAACAGTATGGATGGATGTCAAGATATTGAAGACGGACTATGGAAGAATTACCAATACAAGGAATTTGCCATACCTATGCTCAAAATTACTTAAATACGTAATTATGTATCCAATAGTATTCGTATAGGTAGATAAATATTGCATTTGAGCATCTGTTATGACTTCAGTGCCTATAATATGAGCAGAGTTGTTTTAAAGCAAGACTGTTACCATGGTGAAAGGAGCATGCCACTATGCGCAGTATAGAGCGCCGTCTCGCTTCCACAATGGAAACAGTTGAATTACATTGGTCAGGAAAAGATGAACGTTGCTAAAAGAACAAGACACCTAAAGTAAACAAAAAAACAATAAAAATAAGTAGAAAAAAAAAATTGCAAAACCAATTCTTAAAATTTTGTAATTCCAGTGCCTAAAAAATCGAAAAACTTTTCCAGATACACTTATATGAGAGAAATTACAGAGGCTTTAGTTTGTAGCCTTAAGGAAAAACTCCTTTGAGTGAGACGTAGGAAGGTAATAAATTATGATTACCATAGCATCAGAGTGCTTTTATTTCCATCAGGGTTGTCCTTAACGTTCATCTTTGTCTGCAACCATTTATCATTCGCACACACTAGCTATACACAATACACATGTATTAGCGGCAACGATCAATGTCAATTTAGTGAAGCTTTGAGTTTCTTGGTTGGCTTTTAAAATGTATTACAGTTAGGATGTTATATTTTTTTACGGAATTGGAAAAGTATTTTCACAGAATTTAAACGTTGTGACTATTTTTCTGATAATAAAACCGAAGAGGAATATAATTATCGCATAACTATTGGGAATGAAACAAACGCAAAAAGATACCTACATGTATATTTTTCATTATATAGCTGAAACTTATTGGTAGGTAACGATGGGTAATAAAGACACTAACTATAAAACCTCATTAAATTAAGTAATACTCACTTTTGTTGAAACATTTTAAACTGTTCAGTTTTTAATATGTCCCTCGAGAGAATTTCGGTAAATGAGTATAATGAAATACACGCTCGTAGGTAGTTTGCTTAATATGTTAAAATTGACGACTTTTTGACCTTTATGTCTTAATAACCGTTTGAGCTATCTTCATGAAAATTGGGTTTCTAGATGTCCTTATGGATATAATTAAACACACTTAGTTTTATGTGTTTACGTTAAATAGGTTTTGAGTTATGGAAGGGTCAAAAGTGGCACCAAGTGGTTCGTGTAATGATACACATGGCGCTGTCTAGCCAGTTTGCTTTCGAACTTGGCTAGATAAAGTCAATGATGAAAGCTTAATAGTTCCAAATAATAAAAAAAAAATATAAGAAGATAATTATTTAAAAAATCCTTAATATGTGCGTCTTAATATGATGCCGAATATATCTAAAAGACAATGGAACAAAATTTTAAGTACGATCAAAATCATTTTACGACACAAATCAATCGAAATTTTTACAAAGTACAGGATAATTTTCGAGCACACATATCGTTCGGAATATAATGTGAAGTCTGAAAATAAAAGGCGAGATAATATCAGATCTTCGTATGAAAAGGAAGCCCTTAGGGATTCTTTAACAAGGCAACAAAATACATGGTTCGTTGAAGAGTGACTCGGCGTGAATTCTGAAGCGATATGAATTATGAAATGAATTTACACGGTGTAATGCGTTAGGAATGTATTCACATAGAAATGTAAATGTAAGAATGCATTGCTATCTGTTTGTTTTTTTTTTGTTCTCATATTAATTACTTATGTTTAAATAAATCATTTGAGTTTTATGTGGCCGATCGTCATTTGTTATTTTTGGGAATGATTGGTTTAGAGGTTTAGAAATTACATAAGAATTACTTGTAAATTAATTTTCATAAATCATTTGCGTTCTATAAGTTAATTCAATCATATTATATTACATTTTTAAATTATGAAAATATACCAGTTAATAATCCTTAGGTGAACAGATTGCGATAGTAACAAAAAACGGATGTTTTGTATGTTTTTTTTTTATATTGAAGTCCCATTTCTAGTTTTCGACAGGTTAAGCTTGATATTATTTGGAGGTCATACACTTTTTTACGCACAAGTTAGTTGCATGAGCGTACGTACATAATTTATGACAATGCCGCTCGTTTGGAATCTCTATAAAATATAATACCTATAATTCGTACTGACTCATAAATACCAAAAACCTAACTATCCTATAAGAACCACTTTCAAAATTCGTCTTACACATATATGTGTAAGACGAAGTTTTAAATCCTAAAAGTAATAAAAACTTGAGGACTAAGCGTAATAAGGTTCATATAAAGAAAGTTTCACACGAGATGATACTCCTTCGAGAAGTAATAAATTTATACTTGAGCTCTTCAAGAAACGCTTTATACGTTCGTCGAGAGCTATCAAAAGTTCAGAAGCTCTTAGGATTATCTCATCTAGACTTAGAACGGATTTTAGGTGCGTGTGAACTTGATCAGGTGAAGTTAGTCTCGGATCTCGAGTTTAATACTTCAACTTGCTAAATAAGCTGTTTAAAGTTCAGGCACTATGAATAAAAATATTAAGACGCACGACAATTTTTATAAAATCATTGTTTTTTTTTCAACACATTAATTTATATACTTTTTTTTTTCAAATAATAAATCATAGCTACATAACAAAACAAAATGGATCAGGCAAAATTTTAAATAAAAAAAAAACGCATTATTATCGGGCCATTCATATAGAAGCTTCGATTCCACAGACTAACACACAGCAACGATCTCTCACACTCATTCCTTGTAACTTGGTTCTTAAGAACGCGTTTAAACTGTAATTATTCGCTCCTATACTGTTAAAAATATGTATTGACTTCTTTCATACTAGGGATTCCCTAAGAGGCGATTTACTTTAAAGATTATCGTTCTTATTCGCCGTTGCTAGAGATTATGGTAATGCTATTGGACGCTTAACGAAAACATTTACTTGATGTTGTGCCTAAAATGCAATAACAGCGCTGTATATAGCAATAGAAGGGTTTTATCACGTCTATTTAGGTTTAAAAGATATTTAGACTTGATATTTAAATATCAATTTGACGGGCCTGTTGGTCTAGTGGTTAGAGACCCTGACTGCTATACCGGAGGTCGGGTTCGATTCCCAAACGGGACAAATGTTTGTGTGATGAGGATCACTTGTTCGGTGTCTGGTTGTAATGTATCTGTTATAATATGTATTTAGAAATATTTAAGTATGTTTATCAGTTGTCTGATAACCATAACACAAGCTCTGCTTAGCTTTGGATCAGACAAGTGTGTGAGATTTCCCCGGAATATTTACGTTTAAATACTATTGTAACTGAGTGGGCATTAAATAATTACAGTTTTGAAAAGTAAATCTATTTTAAGTGTAATACCTAACTAAATTTAAAGTGCGGGCGTTTTTATTATGAAGCAAGCCGTAGCCGTTTACTCGTATAATTAAAATCACGGAGGCATTGTTTAGAAACAAAACGGTCCAGTTATGTATATTACCCAAATAAATTAAATATGAATGGCGGTCGAATAAAGCAAACAATTTTTAATGGCCGTATAAAAATTATGGTTTTGTAATAAATAGCGTATATTAGGTGCTTTTTCAGCGGTTTATAAATTGAAAATGACTGTAAAATTGTAAAAATACTTATATATTACAAGTTTCGTCTAGGCTGTGTCATTAAAGATTATCTCCTTATATTGATAATTCAAAGAAGAACACCAAAATATTATTTTTCTTTATTCTTACAAAATTGCCTAAAAACACCATAATCATAAAAAAATGTTTTGTAATGCTTGTATACTTTTAAAATCCGCTTCACAAACCTTGAAATATAACAATATTTATAATGAATATGCTCTCTCCTCTTTAAGCCAACCTATTGTTTTGAATTGTTTTTGATACTAAAATAGCCATTGTATTTTAAAAATAAATCAATCTGGATCAGTTTTGGATAGCCATAAACAATGTCCACACATCGTTTGGGTTTATAAATAATATATTTACTCGTTTGACCCTTCACGGTCTACCCCTTTTTCCAAACGAAAATAAATAGAAGTATTTTTAATTTACATACACTTTCAAAAGATTGGTTAACCATTTGAAGTGTCCATCACGCGTCATTTCAAACCAATTCGAAAATAATTATACATTATATAATTTATTGCGCGAATTCACGGCGTGACATAAAATAAAAAAGTAATTATTCTTCCAAAAAAGATTGCACACCCCTGACTGGTGACACCAAACCTTTTATTCTTTCTTAATTATACTGTAATGAGTCATTCTTCATTCTTTTATTGAATTTTAGCGCAAAAAGAATCAAAGGGAATTATTGCGGGTAGCCTACATTCCAATTAAGGCAGTTTCGCTTTGCCCTTGAGAACCAAAGGAGGTTGCAAACGTTCCGGTCTTTACCCGGATTATAATAAAACATTTCCTTGAATAATGCGGGCTTGCGGTGACGCGGCTTTAGGGTTTACGCAAATGGTTACAGTAATTTATGTTAGTACTAGGAAGTTTGTTGACATTCTACCTGAAAATTTCATGTTTACTACTTATGTATTACGTATGAAAACTTTTTAATTGTTGAAATAAACGTTGTACTAATTATGGGTATGTATTGCTGTAGTTTTTTTAAAGTTTGTGCTTGGCCCCCGGAAAAGGAACGAAAAATGGATATCAGTTTGGAGAAGTCAAGTCTTCCGCCTTTCTTAGGGCACAGACAGACCAAGAGTGATTTTACTATAAAGGAATTCACTAAAAAAATACACTCAATTAATTCTTATAAAGGATAGAACGCTTCAAACACATCCACGTAACAGTTTCATTTTTCTTGAGGCATCCAATATCGGCCTTCACTTACATGAGCACTTAAATCCTTTTCCGATAATTGTCTCGAGCTCGTCTTTTCCGTCGATTTGTTCTTCCTTGTCTTGAGTATAATCCCGATATAATAATGACATCACAATATCTTAAATTTATGTATGTGAAGCTTGATAGTAAACGCTGGTTGATGTTTGAATTTGCGCCACAATTGTATTTGGATGAAAACGCATCCATTGATTACTTTTTGAAATTTATTTCGCTTTAAGGAGTCACTTTCATTCAAAACAAGATTGGAATTTGTTTGTTTATTCAAGTTTCAAAGCACAACCACAGATTCCAAGATAATTCATCTAAAAGATTCACATAGACAAACTACCAACAATTTCCTTAACGTTGACCAAATCACGGAAACTTGGGGACCTTTATTTGTTTACTTGGATAGATTTATTAGATGAGTTTTGAAGGCTCGAAATAGCTACGTGTGGGTAAGCCGGTATTACGTGGGGGCAGGATATCCTACCGGACCGCCTGCGGCACTATCCTTACATGTTTTTGAAAAGAGGAACATTACAAAAATATTGCTTCGCCTACGCAAAATTGTTATGTGGTCTGAGTAAAGTTTAAATATACAGATTCAGATTTTGAGCCTTTATTTATTTAACGCAAATGTTGATTTTATTTAATGAACTTAAAGCAAATATTTAAAATACTTGCTGAACCAAAATACACTGGAAATAAACAAGGTGAAAATGATTCTGAACTGAAATATACACTGCACCTGTTTGCATGTTCGTATAAAATTGTGTACCTATTTTTTTTGTGTCTTCGGTTGGTACTGCACTGGAATATCTTTTACTACATCGGAAAAGGCGTAAATTTCATGGTTATTTGTTGTTTACACTCGTCTTTGATTAGGCTTCGGGATCGTTGAAACAACATTTGCTCTAGCCCACTATCAACAGTGGTCCTTTTTTTATTGAAAAACCCCTTGCTTTTTTTCACTTTAGTTTATCCGCTATTCGGTAAATTGAACAACAAATAATCTGACTTCTGTTTGATGTTGTTTGAATGAATTTTCTTGTAAAGTGATCAGTGATGGATTTAAACCAGCCCAGTATTAACTATTGCAAGTTAAACACTTAGCGATTATTGAATTTAGATTAAGGTAACAACGTCATTTTTTGTAAATTAAAAGTAATAATTGCCAAAATCTTTTTTTTTTGTAATACAATAATTGTATGTGTAATAATAACTTACTAATGATACGACTTTATATAAAAAGCGTTCCGTTACTCATTCAACATCATGTCAAACAAACAATTGTATAAATACATGTTCGTTACTCCACAAACACCGTTTAACAAAAACCCAAAAGTATTTCCTTGATTAAATCAAGAGATTACCTTAACCTTGGCGAGAGCCGTCGCTAAAGGAATTGGTCCCAAAAACATCAGTGTAAGCCATACAAACGACGCACCGAGTGATATTAATGGGATGGTACGGTCTTGACGTAACGTTGAATTACCCTACCGTCTAAACTGATGCCCTTTAGCTAAAAAGAATCGTCTTGAATGACGTCATTGGTTTTGTAGTGTTGGCTCACTTTTACGAGACGTCAGAGCATGTTTTCAGGGTGTGAGAGATTTCTAGAAAGTATGCTACGGGGACCGCAAGCGGCCAATGCTCTCACTGGTCTTTAAGGCCTTTATGCGGGTTGCGGGAGATTTTGATAAAGTTCCAACCGATGATTTTCATTGGTTAATAGCCCGCGTACGTATAATTCATTGCTAGGTTATTTGTTGTAAGGCCACGTGCGGGACAACCCGCTTGCTGGATAACGACTGGCTCAGTTTGAATTGTCGTTGTACCGTAAACGCAAATCTGCCCGAATGCTTTACATCGAATAGTGAAAATTAACCATAATGATACTATTGATTGTCGATTGTTTTATATAATAGTCAGTCGTTCATAAAGGAGTCGTGAATTAAAAAAGAAGCTAACTTTTATTCAATATGAAAGTACATTTTTTTTATTAATAAATTTGATTTGTACCTCTCTTCCTCGGCCCCTTTCCTCATTCCTTGATCTTGATAACAATATAATTGGCAATATTATTTCTTGGCAGATGTTGGGAAAAATAAAGAGAAAATTTTATCAAATTGTTTTTGCCAAAAATATTTATATTTCTTACAAGCCGAGAATAGATCATAAACACTTGTTAAACTCGCTTCAAAAGATGATGATATTTCTAACACTTCATACAAAAAAAGAAGTCAATCATGAACTTAGAAATATTACTACCTACTTCCACCAACAGAACATTAATCAAGTTGCGTGTAAATTGACATTTCTATGAGTCAATAAATAATAATGACAGGGAAATTACTAAGCCTATATCGAGCACTATTCTGACAATAAATGTGTTAATAATCTTCAAAATGTTGGGGATCTCGTTAAAATTCATTGTCAATTGACGGCCCAAGTGTTATTCTCTTCGTTTAGTTTCTGATTGAGTTTGATAGTAATTGATTATAATTATTACGTTTATTTCCTTTGTTATTTGTGTGATGAAGTTATTAGATAACGCGTAAATATGTGGAGTAGTAATATTAATGTGCTTTGATGGCATTACAAGATTCGTCATTTTATTTAGTGTAAGGTTTTTTAATATGGCTTTTTTTTCGGCAATAGGTATCTAAATGTACAGAAGTAAATTTCTTAAATTTATTCAACGAAATAACGATAATTATAGCATTCTTAGGAAAAAAGCCTATTGTGCTTCTTTTGTACATAATTACCCAGCCTGATTTTAATTCGTTAATTATTTTATTTTACCTGCTCTTCTTGTGCCTTTTATTTTATTTTTGGAACAAAAGGTGCCATTTTGTTCCATTATTAGCTCACCTGACGCTACAGGATTTTCCCTTTGTTACGTGTTAATTATATTAAATTAATTTATTAAGTAACTCTATTTCTGACTTTTTAATTAGGTACAGATATACTTAAACCAAATTATTCATTTCCTTTAAAAAAACGGTCTACATGATTTTGCACTTAAAATGTTTTTTAACCCCCAAAAACGCTCTCCGTTTTACACGAGTCTTGTTTTTGGACCCCCAACTCGACTCCTTAAGACGTAACAAATGTCTCAGAACATCCTTAAGGAGACCATTCAGTAAGTTGTAACGAGATTTCCGAAATGCGTCGACAGTATTAATCTCTGTTTCCAGAAAACAATGTCAATTAAGTCCAATTTCGTTTATTAAGACAAAACTCGGTAATTGACTCTTGTTCTAACAACAACGTTAATGCTTTTGTTTTGGGCTTACTCGAACAGAAAATTGGTATAATGTGGATATTGTTCGTGTTACCATAGAGTTTTGTTGCTCATTTAGTATATAGAGCTTACCTTAGGAGTAAGGAAAAATGAACTTAAAGAGACTGAATTTTCAAGTTTCGGCAACAAAAAAGGCAATCTCCCTTATTATATTTAGCTGTATCCCGCATAATTATTTCACATTTTTTCCATTTTTCATAGTTATTTGGCTTTTCAGGACAGAGACAAAACCAACATTCGAAAATTAAGAAGGTACCGATCACCGTTTTTGGTAATAATATGGTATAACTAGGTCGACCTTGTTTTGTATATAAAGATTAAACTCGAAGTCAACAAACCAAATAACTTTACAACTTGAAACAGTTACGCAATAAACTACAAATCACAAAGCGAGCGTCTATCTCAAGCCTTTATGATTCCCGTTATTTTCCGAACCATTCCTTATAAGTTCCATTCGATACACAAAAGCCTCAACAGGATCCACTTGACAATACAAGTGTCTTGTTTCATGGTTCCTTTGTAAACTATTATATTTTCTCAGACTTGAAGTCAGCCCTTTGTATGCCACTTTGATCCAAAGCTACTGAATCGCGAACAAAGTTTCCATTTCATTTCAATATAAGTTCAAAATAAAATAAATAAATTTTGGATCTTTATTCTTTATTCAAATGAAATGCAAACTTAATAAATAAAGAATAAAGTCTATATTTGTGTGTTATGTATCATTGAGACGCATGATTGCCTGATATCAAAGCGTCGGAATGATTGCTTAGAACTTGCGAAATTATATATATTCCGAGTTTGCTCAGAGAAAAGTGTCGACGAAGGCACGTCATGAATATAGAGAGGCAGTTGACGAGACGCTAATCTAAATAAACCTTCCTCAAGATTGCTATACAGAAAATATTTTGGGTTATTCGCGGGACGTCTGTGTAAATTTTTTGACATCATTCCGGTTCTCAAATAGGGTAATATGTCGTTGTATCGCGATTCATTATTTTCGTTAAATTGTTTTCTGCTTTCCATGAGCTACTGTTGTTTATTTCGTTTGGTGTTCTTAGTGACGTAAATGGTTAAACCAATTATCACGTGTTATAATGGATTAATAGTACAAAATGTATGATTACATGTATATTATAGGTATAAATAGACGTGAATTTTGGTACATGTTATTGACAAGCGATTGGAAGAGGGTTGAGAACTAGTGAGATCTCATTGAGATATAATCAGAATGATTGAATGCAGAATGTGGAAATGAATTCACCGTTCGCGTTAAACTAGTTAAATAGCGCATTCGTTTGACTTTGATAGATGTGTTACTAAAACATGAAATAAGCATCTGTCAGAAGTCCATTTCTTTATATCTTGGTATTTTGATTGAGTTACAATTTATGTTATTGGGTTTTCTATGAAATTCTTAGTAGCAGGTCGGAGTTTGGATTTGTGCCCGGTTATCGGCAATAGGCTCGCCCCCTATTACATGGGACTTGAACATACCGGCGAACTGTGGGTGTACATTGGTACACCTCTGTCTACCCCTTCGGGGATACAGGCGTGATGATATGTTATGTTATGTTACAATTTATGTGGTTACATACACTACACCATGTTGATGACAAACTTGAATCGATTGAACGAAACGAAATCAGTACGAAAATATTAATTAAACATCTAGAGATATGGTTCATAACTATAAAATATGTTACCAATATGTATATTTAATTTGTCTTACCACACTGCATAAAAACGATTCCCAAAAATTATACTCACAATTCACACAAAAATCCCTAAGTTAAAATTATTTCATTCCCCATCTATATTTTTAAATCGTGTTAGTACAATATTCGCTTGCTTAGTCAATGTGACGAAGGCTCAAGAACCATCGTTGAGGAACTAAAGTGACTTTCGACTTGAAATTTGACCTAATTTCGCATCTCTCTTGTTTACAGGGAGTTCTTATCACGATGAGTAGACGTTTCGGTTTCAACTCTCATTTATTATTTCGTTATTGATAAATGATAATGGAAGACTGTAAGTGATGAAATTTTGGGGATGATTGATGATACAATCCACAAATTTTATTTTTGGTTGATAATTTGTGGATTGTAAGTTTAAAATGGAAGAAAACGCTTATTTAAATGGTAATTTGTAAGTAAAGACCATCAAGTAGGTACATAAGCAATATAAACTTTAGACTTTGAAAAATCATATAGATGATCTACATAATGCACTTAAAAACAAACTGCTCACCTCTAAACAAGAGAACATAAATTATTTAATAAAATAACAAAGAAAAACTAAATTTACTGAGCTTATACCCACATAAACAATTAAAACAAATGAAAGCTCCATCAATGAATACTGAAGTAATTTGTTCCCTAAAGCGCACTTGTAACGCACGGATCAAGAACATTTATACCGTGAGCCTTAAGTTGAGCTAAACGTTACCTTAACGACGCCCTCGGGACGGCTCGGTCCGACACACTGAATTACATTACCAGCTTAGCTCTATGCGGGATTGTTGAGTTGATTCTACTAATTAATGATGGGTTTATTTTTTGTTTTGCTTAGTTTTTAAATGTATGTGAGAAGAATATGAATTAAAAATATGTAATTAAAATGTTATAGTTTGTAAAAACGAATCACCTAATTATGTCAATGAATTGGGTAAATTAAGAAAACCCCATGTAGGGGTGAAAGTCGTAAAAAGAAACCGTAAGATTAATCAATTATAAATACTCCTTGAAATAATTTTACACATAGCGAAGAAAATCTATACAAAAAAAGAAGTCGAAAATAAAAGCCTATTCTTCAGAAAAATAATATTAGTATAAGCCAATGTCCTTGAATCCGAAATTAGATTACAAAAACGATCTCGGCAACAGCCGTCAAAAGATAAACACTTGATAATCGACCCCATTTGACCTTTTCATTTAATGATTGTAAGATAAGATACAAGTAGATAAGAGCGTTACATAGCTACGATAAAACCTCTTTTATCAGACCATGGAGATAAGGCTGTTGATAAAAGGTTCAATGAGGGAAATCACCTTATCTTGTTTTGCTGTCTGGGACGAACATGCATTTTTATAGAAAAAATTTGAAATTAAATTCTTAATAACCCAATTTCAGTTAAAATACCTTCTTAATAAAAAAATATCTATTGTACTCAGTTCATCATGTATTACTCTTTCATTGTCCTTTCAATTTGCCACTGTATTTTATTATGGGTAGCAATTTTATAGATTTTTAATCAGAGCAACATAACTTTCCTGTTACGGTCCCCTTTTATTTAGGGCCTGCGCAATGCGACTATTTTTCTCGCTTGTCCCTTCTATAACTCATCCCGGCAGTCACCCTTTTCTTATTCACCTACCTACCTAACCATGTGACCCTTTGTGCAATCATTTATCAGAGAATTTGAACATCTTAATATTAATTCATTAAATGTATCGTAAACCAAGACTCCAGTTGCTACGAGGCTACGCCGTAGCAACTTATTATACCGTAGTAACTTAGTCCAGTAATAATGTAAGGTAAATTGCTTCTACTGTGGAGCAGCGTAGCGTATAATACTAAGGAATTTTATTATTTTGCTACGCGAACTACTAACAAAGCCAATATAACTTACCTACGTGCCGTGCTACGTACGAACAAAATGTAATCACTAGTACAGGTAGGCCAGTGTTTTATTGGAGTTATAAAAATATTTTCAGTTTGTGATTTCCCCGGTGATACAAACAATATTATATGAGAATATGATGTTTGCATGACCCGTTACGTGACCTTTTTCGAGAGCTAGGCGTGATTCTGGTCACAATGTACGAAATTATACAATGTACACAGTTCGCAATTTTGTTGAACTGGCATTTTAGACTGTCGATTTGACAATGTACTAAAAAGTTAACTTTTAAGTAATAAACATAATTATTATTTGATTGCCAACGTCCATACCACGTTGAATACACCGGTTCTCGTCCGATCACCGAAAATATTATTTGATTTTTGTTTTATTATTGCATGATATTTGTGGTTTAAGAACTTTATTTTCTCATAAGAATTACAATAATTCACTTATTAAGAAAAAAGATTTACAATTTATGTTTAAATAACAATTTTAAGTTAATTAACTTTTTTACTCTTGTTTTGTATATTTTAATCTATTCTGTTATTTTAAATAAAATTGCTTTTGAACCAGATTTCTATGGCAATAATAATAAAAAAAGAACAATTAGTAGTTAAGTATGATCGGAACATTTAGGACGTTTGTGAGAACTCATTTTCTACCAACAATGTGAAGTGAGTGTATATTTATAAAATATTGCTATAAAAGTAGCACAAGGTTAACTGAAAGCGACATTGCCACGCGAGTGAGCGGAATAATAGATATAAATTAATCACTGACTCTTTTGTATGCCTTTCTTTGTAGTAATCTGAAATTTTCGCGTGGTAGTATAGTGAAATAATTGAGATATATTATACATATAGTCGTATGAGTATAGTACTCATGGCAACGATTTGATAATAATATGAACTGTAAAGGTGTTGTTGAATAAATATATTAATATGTTTTTTTTTCACATAACATATTATGACGCCTGTATCTCCGAAGGGGTAGGCAGAGGTGTACCAATGTACTCGTACACCCACAGTTTGCCGATATGTTCTAGGTCCCATGTAACAGGGGGCGAGCCTATTGCCACTAACCGGGCACAAATCCAAACTCCGACCTGCTACTGAGATTTTCATAGAAAAGCCCAATAACACCTTGGTCGACTTGGGAATCAAACCCAAGACCTCTAGCATAGTAGTCGCACTTAGCACCATTAGGCCAACGAGGCAGTTTTTTTTCAACTCTTCTTAAAAAACCCCGTTTTAACTATGTTTAAGTGCGTTATTTAATAAAACACTAAAAATAACCTAGACTTAATTCGACCATCCTAGCCAAAAAGTTGCGTGACTATTCCCATTATGGCTACCATCAACATTTTTACTTCAAATAACAAACATACTCTTCTGCCAATGTGTGACAGCAGTCATTAGCCGACCACACCTAACAACACAAACGATACCATGTCATGTTAAAGCACAAGTTATATTTTGTTAGCCCACATAATCCGTAGATTGAAAATAAATATTTGCTCGAATATTTTTTATTCTGTTTTAATAATTCCGGTGATTCTTTTTTAGAGAGCAAAAACACAGGTTTTGAGGATTAGCAATATAGTGTGTTTGGAATTTTATTTTGTCTATTGTTTGACTGTATTTACCAGGATTTCGAGTAGGAGTACGTTATAGTTTGTTGCTTAGTAAGCTGTAATATCAACAAAAGGATACCCCTATTTTAATTTACACATTTTATCGCACCTAACATAACAGAGCCTGAAAAATACTTTTAATTATAATTAAATTTGTCCATTCTTCTATTACACATAAGTCCACTAGAAAAATAAATGTTAAAATCAAACTTCGGAAGGTTTACAATATTGTTTTTACCTGGTTACCAAACAAGCTCATCAAAGTCCAATCAAGTTCAAGTTTTTAATTATTTAGTTCTTTATATGTTAGGCGACAAGGGCTTTAGAAACAAAAGATACACAATAACTATAGACTTACTTACTAAATCTGTTTACCCAGTAACTACACGAGTACAAGCCCTTTAACATAATCTACATCCGTACCAGGAGTACATAAAGCATACGCACATGTCCAATAACGTCCTAAATAGGAGCTCATTCATTCCATTCATGACGTCATACCGTTCGCTAGTAACTGTGTCCCACCCTTGTCAAGTAACCGTGATCTCAGCGATAAGGCCCAGACTCCACCATAGCGGAGACGAGCAGAGCGGAGCAGAGAAGTTTTTAAACAACCAATAGGAATTCGTTATTCGAATGTTTGACGACCTCCGTAGTCGAGTGGCGTACGCACCGGTTTCAAGGTGTCGCTAGCTCTGAGGTCTCGGGTTCGATCCCCGGACGGGTCAATGTAGAAAATTACATTTCTACATTGTCTCGGGTCTGGGTTTTTGTGGTACCTTCTTTGTATCTGAATTCCATAACACAAGTTCTTTATTAACTTACTTTGGGTTCAGCACAATGTATGTGAAGTTGTCCACATTATTATTATTATAAAAATTTAGGTGTGTAGCTGGGGCCGAATAAGGCTTTCCTATTGGTTGTTTTATACACCTCTCCGCTCCGCTCTGCTCAACTCCGCTTTTGTGGTGTCCGGCCCCAAGATTGGAGATCGGATTGATCGCTAAGGGAATATTTACTAGTATGTGTTAATGTCTATTGTGTTTATTACTGTTGGGTTATAATTAAATATTGTATGGTTATATTTAGATACTGATTGGAATGAACCTTTCAATTGTGTTACACTAACAGAATAAACACGTTACAAATATAACAAAGACCCACTGTCTTTGTTATATTTGTAACGTGTTTATACTGTTTATCTTATTCGTTTATGGGGATTATAAGAATTAAGTGGAAACTTGTAATTGGCCTTATTTCTATTAATATTTTATTTTTTGTAAAATTTGTACTAGCTGTAAGTTTTCCTCATAAATGAAAATAAATAATTAAGCTAGTTACACAAACTAAGCAGCTTGATTTGTACTTATGAAAATAATGTAATTGCTACGTTTAACTTCGCCATCTATTTATTGACATATATAGTTTTTCGGACTATTTTTTATTGTATTCGTTATTTACATATTCCGGCTAGGACCTAATGATAATATTATTAACAACAATATTTAGTTATAAATATAGGCACAGTGTGAGCTTGCGTGCCCCACACAAACACTTTTCTAATTAGCTACACATTTTATACCTACTCACATAATGAAGAAATTTAATAACATGCTCAATTTAACTAGGATTGCAAAAGTTTCACACGTAACCTTAACGTTATTAAACTTCCCTTCGTTTACCGCAAGGAGTTAGAAGTTGGAATATATTATTATTAATGACGTTAGTAATTGTATTATCTTATTAAGCATCGTTAGAAGTTACAAATTATTGTGTAGTGTATAATTGGTTAATCAACTCGTTGTATGAAAAACACGAATATTGAAGTTCTTTGATCACATCTGTTAGAATGAGAATTTGATGGAAAGACTGGTGGTCCAGGGCCAAGTAGAGGGTAAAAGGCTGCGCGGCCGATCACAAACTCGCTGGTCTGACCTAATAAAAGGAGCCACTGAGTCTACCATGGTCCAGTGTACTCGCAACGTCTCCAATCGGCATAAATGGAAGCACATCGCTGAAAGAGCAGTCCTCGGGGAAGTCAATGACCCAATGCACATCTCTCCGTGTACCTCATCTGCGCAACCACGACCACTCTGACAAGAGTGTTATGACTTAGAAGAGATGAAAAACACTACAACGTTATCATGACAACATTTATAAAAAAGAATAAAATTTAATTTGAATAATTCAAGACAACAGACTGTAAATAGTGTTCAAAAGTCCTAAAAATGTAAAAACAGATTTTTAAGAAAAGAACTTTAGAAACAAACTAAAATAAAAAGAAAAAAAATACGCCATATTAATTTTATTGTATACTGGCCACTTATATGAATATAAATAAATACAAAGTAAGTTAAGCTCTACATTAGTGGTTTTAAAGGCAAGTTGAAGTTTTGAGGTTAGCACGCAAACTCGCTAGTTTGTTAAAGATTTTTTGCGACCATGCAACATTGCCGTAAATCTGCCTATATTTTGTATATGAACAATGTTTATTTCATGTAAATTACGTAGGAAAACAACTATGTAGAAAATTACTTATACTTCATGCATCATTAACGTGAAATGTCTTATAATTACCACAATTTTTAGAAGCTTAAATATATGATCAGAATTTTATTTTAATGCCATGAATATCAATGTGCATTATTTTCAACTTTACGAAAAAAACACCTTCACGTAATAGCAGAAAGTAACTCCATTTTAAAACACCCTATTTTAAGCAACTGCAAAAATTTTCACGCCATTTAAATATTAATTAAAAGTGAAAGTAGAATAAAATCTCTTCACAATTAGCCGGCCACTAACTGGCTCGAGCACCGCCTGTTGGCTCGAGCAGGACCTGTTTGCTCGAGCTCGGGCAGCGGGTGTTGTAATTCATGGAAGTTTATCCTTACTTTCCCGGGGTTTATGTTGACTATGAAACGTAAAATAAAAATGTTAATTAATTAATAGTGTTTTATAATGACGTTGCATGAAATTGTTCCGGGAGAATGTGAGAGATCAAATTATTTTTCTTTTGAATTTACAGTTAGGTTTAACATTTCGTTTAATTTGCGAAATAATTCAATTCAATTTCATTAAAACACAAATTACGATACCTGAATATAAAAAAAAAAAAAATATGTTACTTACGGACTAAATCATGAACAGTTCTTATTCTCTAACTCAAGACTCAACATGCCATCTACCAAAATAGGTTTCAAACAACGTTCTTAAAAAAGTTCGGTATAGTTTTAAGTTTTATCAGTAATCTGTACCACTCGTATCAAGCATTACCGTTTCAACATAACTTGAATTAGCATCCAATTTGCTTAATGGGCGTTAATACGAGGCCAACGTGTAAATTCGACTCGTTCAGCTTTAGGTGTGCTGAGTGGGTGGCACTAACTGGTACTTAGCTTTTATTTTATTTTAAAGGATATTTAAAAAGGTTTGAAAAAAAAATGGAGGTAGATTTTGTAATTTTTCGTTTTGAAATGTTTTGTGGCCTAAGAAATTTAGTAAAGCTTGTGTCACTAGGGGTAATACACTCATTTTAACTATACACCGTGAAAATTGAATCGTTGTTTTCCCGCGGCAGGACGATTACCCATCAGTAGTACTATCGAAATACAAAGTTTAACTTAAAAAACATAATGTTTTTTTTTTCAAATCATTAAAAAAGTATTCATAAACTCGAAAGAGCGATAATCAATAGTAGTTCACTCACTAGAGATCACGTAGGCACCTGTAGGTAACACGAAACGCACACGCCGCCGCCACGTGTTGTCGGCAAACTTACAAAGAAAGAATCAATAATAAATGTTCAGAGGAAAATAAGCTCTCGGTCATTGTGATACGGTATAAATTAGCTTGCATGCACGCGGCAAGCGCCGAAACACAATAGAATGCCGCCAAATGTTGCGCTCTGTGCCTACGGCTCAGTTAGTGTTCTGTGCGCGAACGTCGATGACGTCAAGTGATGAATGTGCGATGAAAGTGCTCAACACAGAAGGACTGCATCCTTATCATTTTTTTTTCGTGGCGGGTCACACCCTTGGCCACCGAGGAGCCCGGCCTTGACTCCCTTGGACTTTTATTTGTGGTAGAGTCTGAGCTCAAGAACTTGGTGTATCGTGAGGAACACCAAACACGCGACTCTTTGATAAGTGCGATAGTGGACGCTTTTAATATCGTGAGACGTGACAGAGACACTTTAATGAAACTGAAAGACAATCAGTTAAAACGTGCTCGTTTGTGCATTGAACGTAGTGGTTTACATTTCGAACAATTACTCCGCTACCGTTAAGTGTAAGTACTCGTACTTTGTAAATAAACATTTAAAAGTAGGTTAGGTAATCAAAATCATTGTAAATAAGTCGATTCCATTTTTAAATACCTACGCCTTAAATACTTAATTATCAAATTCCGACTTTTTTTAAAGATACCTATTTTGATTTTTTAAGTATTTATGACGATCCTAAGCCCGTAAAAGTTTGAAGCGAAAATTTGAATTACTTATTGGTTTTGTGTTTTATTAAATCACGAGTAGCGATCAGCTGATTTACACGCGAAGTGCAACGACCGCGCGGCGTTCGGGGTAACCGCGCGCCCGCCCGCGTAGGTATAGCGCGATGTATTACTACTGATTCAAGTCACTTTCGAGTTTTGTTTATAACAATTGTTAATCCGCCATTTATTGAGTCTAATTTTTTTTACATATATTAATCGATTGTATGACCGATACAAACTCATTTCACTTCGGGAAAACAACGACTTGATATTCACCCTGTATACACAAAAGCCTTCTTTTCTGTAGCATATTCTTTTTTTTTATATTCTGGGACATCTCGCACACGGTTGTCTGATCCCAAGCTAAGCAGAGCTTGTGTTATGGTAACCAGACAACTGATAATCATACTTATATATTTCTAAATACATACATATTATAGATAAATTACACCCAGACACAGAACAAATGATCGTGCTCATCACACAAACATTTGTCCTTGGTAGGAATCAAACCCACGACCTCCGGTAAAGCAGTCAGGGTCTCTAACCACTAGACCAACAGGCCTGTCAAAATAATATTTATTGAATACATTAAAGACGGACAGATAAAGACATTTTAAAAAGATAAAGACTTTAAAATACATTGTATGGCGTCACGGTCTTAAAATTATATCTACGTTTCGATGAAAACTGCACAAGGATTTTGTACCAACTTAAATAGAATAATAGCAAGGAAAATAGGCAACGAAATTTCGTGCCTATTCCCACTAACATACAAGCCTCTTGACACAGAACAAACATTACTACGCGTAATAAAATGTCTGCCGCTGACTGCTCCTAAAACTTAACACTATTATAACGTTTACAAACGAAGAGAACTGTGCCTCTGGATAAGGACCCTAAAAGGAATATAATCCCTAAATAGGATTATAAACTACTCAAAGTTTTGGGCACAAAGCACCTACTTAATGATGTAATGTTTAGACCTAAGAGGGTTTGTAAATAGTCCGAGAAAGTTACTAAGGAAAAATGTTCCTTTGAAATTGTGTTGTTAGAATCTTTCTAGAAATATTAGAGCTCATATATGGAATTTACTTGCTAAAATAGTATTGGAATGGAATGAAAACCGTACAGTCGCGTAATTTCCGCAGACGATCAACTTTTTTTTTTGTTTTGCTACAATAGTATGCTTAAAATATAACTTTTACTACTGACACATGTAATCTTTTATACCAAGCTAAACAACAGTTCCGAGTTATCCATTAACATTTCAGTAACAATTTAAAATACATCAAACAAATCCCAACCATGTAAATCCAATGCAGATGATATGAAAGAAGCGATCCCTTGTCAATATTGTACAATTTATACACATCAGTAACTCCCTATCCCTTGATCTCTCAACAAGGTTTAATATCAAAAGGTGCAAGTAATAAGAAATGTAAAGACATTGGAAAACCCTTCTCAAACGTCATGCGATTTCCCTCCAACTTGTATGGCTCTCAATACCTGTACCAAGAAGTCTAAAAGTAGTACTGCTGCTGTTGTGGAAGCGAGACGGCGATAACACTGCCCGTAGTTTCATCTCGCTTCCACACGACAATAACAAACCTGCTTTATGAGTTCATGGTAAGATCAGGTCTGTGCAAGTTGCTTGTTGGAAACTTGTCGAGAATTGTCGTGAGTTGTGACGGGTCGCGGAAACGGCCAAACATCTCGCGCACAATTGAGTATGCAGGCTCGGTAGCAGAAAATGTAAGGTGATTTTAAAAAGTTTGGTGATGTTCCTAAAGGTTGAAAAGGCAAAGATAGAGATTATTATCTAAAAAGCAAAAGTAAAGAGTGCGTTGCAACAATCAAATAGTTCACTGCTTACTACACGGAATATTTCTCGAAATAGTAATTGTGTATTGGCCAAGTCTATATATCAACTTCTGGTACCTACTTCAGTTTTCACATAATACTTAGATAAAGGAATGCTGAAATAACTAGTACAATGAAGGATCGAAAATTAAGAAAATCAACCTTAATACTTTTCATCAACGCGCCCTTTTAAAGTTAAACAATAAGTACAAGAAACTTCGATCATCAGTACCATTCTAATATTAATTACAACCGAAGTTCGAATTTCCGAAATAGTTACCTTTACTTGTAATAAGCGAGAGATTCCACTTTCAGTTAATTAAAGCGAGGAAGGCACGTAACAAAACGAGTTAGAAGACATCCTGACTCCTAAACTTACCTTTGGGTGTCGAAGTAACTTTCCTGCCGAATTCTTTGAAAGAAACCTCTATAGCTTTGGAAATACAAATTATTTGTTGTAATTTCAATGATAAAGTATCTTTGGAAATGTTTAGTATCATGTTGTAATGAAGTTTGGATGTAATTTGAAAGCTGTGGGAAGACCTTTAATTAAATATTTTGATCGAGGAGGTGTTGTCAAATTTTGAATAGCTGCTATAAATGTGTGTAAATATTAAGGTGTACTATTACAAAATACAAACCATCACTACACAAAATTTCAATGTAATAAACTGAAAGCTGTTTGATTTCTTTGATCTTTATTGATCCTAGTTTAGTTCTGTTTACTTTTAATACGATTTTATCAATTTAAATCCAAAGAAGCTCACAAGACGCCTGCAATATTGTTTCTCCTAATTAATTTCACCATTACATAAAAGAAAACTTTTATTTCTAATGTAGCTTTACATAATAAGGAATCATCGATTCCCTACATACCGAATGCGAATATGGAGCTCCCAACCAAACCATGGCCCATTTGTTAAATTGCCCAAAGTGTCCGTACACCTGCACTTTGGATGACCTAAAGCACGCTAATGATGCTGCCAATAATGTCGCAACTTACTTGGCCAATATACTTTAATTTAACTCTACCATCGCGAAAAGAAGTAGAAGAAGAAGCTTTACAAAATCGAATGAAATAGCTGCAAGATAGCACAGATAAGAAACAAAGGGCGGTTACATTTTACTGACATTACAAAGGTCCCAGTTAAGCCTTTTCTTATCGCTGTTGCCAGGTGCTATAAATAAACTAGGTACTTTCGCATACCATTTTGTTTGGAAGTTAGGGGTTAAAAGAATTTAGTGAAATACGTTTTTATGTTTGTCCAAAGTAAATGTACTAGATTTAGTTTACACACTAATATGTTAAATCTAACTATTTATCAAAAATTACTGAATCATTGAACTTTGTACATGAGATAAGAATCAGTTTATATTGAAGATTTTTTTTATGAAATTGTTATGAGGAATATTTGAGTACCCTAAATCAAAGTGCAAGAGATGTATGAAGGGAGTAATGAAGGTGGCCGAGCGAAACAAGTGTGTAAGGATCGTAGCAAGTGGAAATGAGTGGTATCTGTCTACCACTACAAGGGAAATAGGCGTGATTATATGTATGTTATGTATGTATGAAAATTTGAGGTATAAAAATGAACAAAATACGTAATAAAAGATCTATAAAACCCATTGTAATATTTCTAGCTGTAAAGTATTAGAAAAATCTATTAGGTATCTGAAATCTCTATAGTTTAAAGAGTTAAAGTTAACGCCAATCATTAATTAACATATCGTATAACCTTAAATTAATAATCTATTTACTTAATCCATATCGAAAGGTAAACAACAATCATGTTTATAATTTAGATAAGGCTTTGATCGAAATAAGGCAAAACTAAGGTTTCCGGGCTAAGGGGAAGCAATTTAGCTGGATTCGGACTTTGGAAAACTCATTAAGGGGCTTAATTGGAGGTCATAGGGTAATCGAATAGATAGGAGACCGAAATCGATTTCTGGTTGTGTGCGTAGTAAAGTTTGTGTACACACTGAATTGACTGCCCTAGATTAGGTATATGGTTAAGCTGTCGAAGCAAACAATAACATTTTGATTGTGACATTATGGACAGTATTTTTCACCAAAATCAGCAATTTTTTACATGTTGAAGACTATCTAAAGAATGTACCTAAAGTATAAGATTTTTATACATTAAATGTCAATCCGTGCGTCGGACCGCAAGTTAAGCCGTAGGTCCCGACTGGCATACTGCCGTATCTATGTCAGTCGTTAAGTCAATTCTGACATCCAGTCTTACTATGGGATACTGTGTTTCCCAGTGATAATGGGTTGTGGAGGTCATGTAGGCAGTCGCTACATGTAAAATACGGTATTCAACTCAATCCGGCAAGACTGGAAGCTGACCCCAACATAGTTGGGAAAAGGCTCTGCAGATGACGCTACATTATACGTCAATGTTCAGGGTTGTTTAATAAACTTAGTAAAATATCTGTCATGTTTATTTCAGTAAGAAATTAGGAAAGTAACTGAACCTCAAGATTTTCTAAGGACTCTTAGCTTCAAATAAAACTTACGTTGGAAGGAAAAAGATGTTTATGTAGTACCTACATTTGGGGAATTAAATTATCTAGAGGCTTTTGCTGTTTGTGTTATAAATCCATTCATGGCTGTATCAATAAACATTTCGGACTAGTCATAAACTTTTACATTTTACGACTTGAAAATAATATTTTTGAACGCACTCGAAACCATTTGGTTGATTTGTAGTTTATCACCCTTGTTTTTACGAGGCTGCCTCAAATATCTATGTATATTTTGTTTGTGATTTTCATGATATGTTGACTTCGTTAGATATCAATTTTCATTTGTGCCAAAAAAAAAAACGTGTTTTTGGATATCTATAATTGTAAATATATATCCAGTTAAAAGAGTAACTTAAAAGACATAAAAGTAAAAAAAATAAAATGTTATAAAAGAAACTTGTTCACGAAAAAGATATAATAAACAAAAGAGAAACGACTCTAGTTCTTGAATGGAGACCGTGATTTAGCAATCTTCATTTGGGACGTCCGTTTGATAAAGCAACGATGATCGACTTCCGAAATTCAAGGACACTCACTAAACGAATTGTGTGATTCCGACGATATTTTCTTTTCACTCTCGCAATTTAGTCGACAATGCTTTTGGTATTTTAGTCTTCTAACAACTATTTAATGGGAACCATACAGAGTAAAAAGGCAACTAGAAAGAACACAATAAAAGACACATAAATAACAAAAAATATGTTTTTGGACAAAATATTTGTGTTGTCGAAAACCTGCTTACAGGCATAATTTTTTTACAGTATCAAATTCTGGTGTCAAAAAAACTTCCTTATGTGTAAAAAAACAATGAAAATTTAGCATAGACATTACTCAAATCGCCTCAAATATTCTGGCGGGCGTATCGCTTGACAAAAACAACAGCTCGGCTAAACCAACATGGCGTACGGATTAAAACGAAGTACGGGGCGACCAAACATTATGAAATTTGAATAACCCTGGTCGTCGGTAACTGTTGAATAACAGCATATTTTACAAAAGCTATGGTATTTTTTTATATTTCTCAGGTGTATGAGTTAGTTTTGAATATGGAGGATCTTTTCTTATTTTCTTTATCTTTACACTAAATTTACGACGACACATGATTTGAAATGTCGTATGACCGAGTATGACGTCACAATTTAGTATATTTTGCATCAAGTTTTGAATTTTTAATGTTTTTAATCTGCTTTATTTAAATTTTTCTTTATTTCGGAAAAGCATTTTTCATACACAGCGTTTATTGTTTTGTGACGTTTATGTGATCGCAAAAGTTTGAAATATTTTCGTTATTGTTTGATGTTGAATTGTTATTTATGCAAATATCATAAATACTCGATTCATTGTTGAACGGATCACCTTTGTTATTTTTGATGACGTTCATATTTTATTTTATAGGTTTGTTTACACAAATATTTTTGAAGTTTAAATAATATTTGTGTTTTAGTAAATCAAAACTCTGAATTCGATTAAAATAATAATAGAATGGTCTTTGGGGATTGGACGCCATTTTTAACTTTAGGGGTGCTGATAGATAACTCTTCAAACTTTTTAGCTGACGTTGGGTATAACTTTACCGTATGCAATATAAAATAGCCCATATATAATATTTTCTAGTTACATTTTCAAGGAAAGGTTAAAGTTTAATTCTAAACATTTGGTGAAGCACACCACGTACTTCCCTAACTCTATCTTAAACTGGAAACAAGAAACAAACTCCATTTTCTATCTGAACATACTTCTTTTTAAAGTTTTCTGAAACATAAAGATTAAACATTGAAAAATAACTCAATATTAAATAATCAAAAATTGTAGAAGGTGTTTATTTTAAAAGTAACTTTTCGCTTTGCCTTAGTTTACAAAATTTCTTGGGCAAAAAAATACGCCTCCTTACCTGAGTAATAAGTGTTACCTATCATTATATGAATCGTTTGTGTTCGAAGTAAATAAATAATAAAATAATTTACAACATTGTATCATGCCTTCAACTCAAAGTTTTTGACACAATTAATTAATTACCCAAATAGATTTTGCGTTTAATCGAATCATCTTGTCAGCTACGTCAGTCGCTCATCACAATGCAAATAGGCCAATCGGCGTCAACCGGCTAATCCATTTAGCGCGATTGCCAATGTCGAAGACAATTACTATTAGGTTTAATTAAAATATCCTGTAATGCTTACAGGAAGTAAGCGATGTAATCGCCTAATTAATCGGATTAAGCGCAAAGTAGCATGATTAAGGAATTTAATTCGAGGGATACCTTGCTAAGAATAACATGAACACAAAATAATTATTTATTTCCAGTAAGTTTCAACGTCAGTTGTGGATTTTTTGACCAAGTATGAAAAATAGGTTTCAAATCGACGAGTATATTGATTGTACCTACTATATTTTTTATGACATTGTTCATGCATAGCTTTTCGAAGAGTGTCCCACTTTTGACGACAGTTATTTTGATTCGTCTCTTTTCGACAAACTTTCAGTCTCTAAGTCTTTCTATTTTCTTTATATTAATATCAGGTGAATAATATTAAATAATAACGGTATGGTAATGACAACCATTATTTTTCGCCTCATAAATTTTATCAACTACGGTCACCATCGGTCATTATTATTATAATTATTTCTGTTCAAGGAAATTTGAAAGCCCCTGTATTAATCTATTCATTCTGTGCAAAGGCGGTTAGCATGAAAAGGTGTCATTGAGGCTGTGCCAAGGAATATTGATCATAGTTTTTCAATGAATTTGCTGCTATTCAGTTCAAAACTTACCATGAGATTTATAAGTCTGTTGAAAATATTAACAAACTAACTGCGACCCGCGGTTTCCCTCACTCTTAGTTTTCAACCAGAGAAAATAATTTGATTTTAAATAGCTATTATCTGTCCTCAAAAATTAACCTTGCCTACTTGCCTTGCCGACTGGTGCTTTCAGTAATGAGTGGATTCAAACTAAAATGTCTTTAGCTGAATTATATTATTATCATGAAGAAGGTGTCTACCTAACATTTGTAACGAATTTACTGCTTTATGTAATTTATACTAACACCAAAACTTTTGTTCTTGTAAGCATGTAAAAATAGATTCACTTTACCAGAAACAGCTGTGGTATTTTCGATGTTGAGTGAGACATTACTGATTTACGGGGAACTGGTTGGAAACCTGCACTTAATGGCCTATAGTCACTTACACGCAAAGGTCAAGAAAGGGATCAATACTCGTATAGTATTCACTTCAATACGTTACATTTCGAAGTGTAACATGATAAGGAGCTATTTTTATAATCATATGTAAATGCCTGGTTAGCCTAGTGGTGCTAAGCGCGACTGCTACGCTAGAGGTCTTGGGTTCGATTCCCGAGTCAACCAAGGTCGGAGTTTGGATTTGTGCCCGAGTAGTGGTAATAGGCTAGCCCCCTATTACATGGGACCTAAAACATATCGGCGAACTGTGGGTGTACATTGGTACACCTCTGCCTACCCCTTCGGGGATACAGTCGTGATGATATGTTAATGTTAAAATAAGTAAATAAATGTGACTTCTCTCATTGGCATACACTAATGCCTGCCGTAATAATAAACTTGTGTAGGTCTGCCGTGCAACAAAATGAAATTAAATGAACTGAAATTACATTTTTTTTTTAATTTCAGTATCTTAAAATCGCATTTGACAGTTAAAATTGTACAACGATTTCTGACTAATTGCTTATTTGTATTTTGATATACCTAAATTATTGAGATAACGAGTACAAGTAGTGTACAATATTGCTATATTATTTCTTATACTTTCATCTTCTTTTTATAAAGCCAGTCTGCGAAATAGATTACTCCACCAATCAAGTGCTGCTTGCAAACTTCCCTAATGTTCCTTTTACCGTTAAAAGTTCAAGATCACAGAATATTTTAGAGTTCAATGCCTCTTCGATTAAACTTGTTCAATATTAAAATTAAGCACCTACTCCAGAAATTACGATCGGAGAAGTACAAAGTCAACTGATAAAGAAAACTAAATCAAAGTAAGCACTTGAATAAATTTTAATTCAAATTAACTTGAGCCTTGAAACTTTAAGATTGGGGATAATTATATAATGATTTCCTTTACTAAAATTATATTCATTAAAGCTATCTTTAGATCTAACGTTCTTCACAAACTAAATACTAATAATAAATCTCAGACTTACGAGAATTAAATGAAATAAGTAATTTTGCGTTGTTGTCTGAATTGTTATTCCACCCCTACTCAAAAAGGGGTGTAATAAAATCGTTAATCCTACTTAAAGAATCCTTTTGGTTTATTAGCTTCAACTATCATGATGATCTGGTCAGTATATTGAAAGATTTTATCAAATTAAAAAATTAGGTGGTTCATAATTCTTGTTAACTTATGGTATATGGTATATCTAAATTACTTGCATCTGTATCCTCTGTTATATTACTAGTACTGATTTACGTCGGTGTACAATATTCGATATTCCTTATTCTTGATATTCGATATACTCGTATTTCAAGCAATTTCAGTTAGTTCTGTAAGCAAAGCTCAGCAGATTACGAAATCCTATCGAAGATATGTCTGACGTAACAGTTTGACAGCTGTATGCTCCTTCCTTTGGCATCGGTTTACATTCACTGAACATTTTGGACGCCAAAGGATGAAAATTGAAACTATGTAGACAAGATATGGTAAAAATTCCTTTGAAAGAACACATCAGACGTTTTTGAGAACGTCAAATGTTAACTTGAGATTTCATTTTTACTTTTTTATTTAAATAGATGAATAAAATATTCTTAGAATTATTATTTTGTGGAGTGTTTCGAGAAATAGTTTAAATAAATCAAATATTTAGGTAAACCGAGAGTATTACACCAAAGGGACTATAACTAAAAATATATAATTATAATGTTCTGTAAAAATTGTTTAAAATTTTGGGCTTTGAAATTGATATTTTGACATTGATAAATCATGAGAATGAAGTCGTGGTTAAAAAATAGTGAAAAATGTATAGCTTACTGGACTGCTGTCAGTTGTTTCTGGTTGCGGTTTCTGTCCCAAGTGAAATTCAAAAGAAAATTCCAGTTTTTATTTCGAAGCGAATATTATATGTTGTTTTCATGCTGAATAAAGCAGCTTGCGGGATAGGTCTTATTGCATTTTAAAAAGAAATAAAAGTAAATCGGTCTTTGTGGTATTAAATACAAAATAAATATTTTATTTTCAATGTTCTGTTCCTTTCAAAAGACATGAATAGGAGGGGTTCTTATTTAAAACAAATTTTTCGAGACGATAATAAGAAACTATTACGAAGAACCAAAGTGCAAAAAAAAATTGAGTCTGTCAGTTTTTTGTGTACTTTTTATTTTTTAACAGTCAATTTTCTTTGTTCCAGAATGCAGCAACATAGCCTTAGGCCTCGGAATAATCTTCATCACTCTCCACCTCACAGACTGCGATTTCGTGACCGACGCACCAAAAACAAAAGAAGTATACATATACCAGAGGGATGGTCCAAAAGACATTCCTGAGCCTGAACTGCTTCCAGTTCTCCATGGGAATGACACGAGATGTCGGATATCCGAGTATTTATGTTCGAATAAGAAATGTATTCCGATAAATCGATTTTGCGATGGCACGAACGATTGTGGGGACTCGTCGGATGAGCCGCGGCATTGTACACGTAAGTACTTTATACAAATTTATGTAGGCTGCTGGAATTTACGTCGATTAGAATTGATATCTCCTTATTTGTGCGACATCGATATATTTTTATTGAGGTCGAAGTGAACCATTCACTTTGAGCTCAAAAAAAGTTTTTGTAAAATTGTTACCTACCGAAATTTACGCGGAAACTAAATAATATTGCGTTAGTACTGCAAATAGCTAATTTATATCATGTTTTATTAAACAAAATCTTGAAAATACTTCTTATAATGTATGAAAAGTTGTTAAATCATAACGATTGGTTCACAAAAAACTTACGTGAAATTGAATGGTCATTTATTATAAAACCTTTTATTGTACCCCTCATAAGTACAACACCAAAAGAAATTGTTCCATTCAGAGCGTGCATAAATTTTAGCACTTTTATAATCCCTTTTGTGAGAAAGAGGTTCTAACATGACGTGGCAACAGCTGAGAGAAAGCGGGGTAAGGTACACTTTGTCCTTATACGTCATATACGTTAGATTTACAGACGAAAAGGGGAAATGGAGATGAAGTACCCTGAATTTTTTTTTCAGTATTAACTTATTTTAGGTAAAATGTTTTAACGGAGAAAAGGATCGGATTTCGCGTTAAAATTTAAAGTATTTGTATAATTCAGGAGTCTGTCGGTGAAGTATCTTTGTCTTTTTAATTAGCAGCACTTTTCCAATAATCGAGAAGTTTATCGGAGTCCCGTGTCTGAACATTCCTACCAGTTTCATTGATCCTTGTTCGATGTTCCGTGGATGGTTGATTTCTGGTATTATGTATCCACAACTTAACGAAGACCTCTCCTCCGATCTCTTTTTCTATTTAAAGAAATGGTTCTTAACCCAATCTCGAAAACGTGACATTTATTTTTCATCCAGAAAAGACTATTTTCTTCAACTAGGAAACAGTCCCTTAGGGGTTTTCTGAGTTTTTCGGTCACGCAAAGAGATACCTCAAGTCAAATAGCTACTTAAAACAAACAATAAAACTGACCTATTCGTTTTCTTACATAGGTTCTACTTATTTAATGATAAAAGTATGTCTACTGCGGTACTAGGAAAGGTAACGGCTTGTTAAATACACTCCCCAAGGGAAATTTAAGTCAGGCTCGGCATTCACAAGGAATTAATTCTAAGGAAACAGCGAGGGAGGGAAATAGATGCACAATTTCCGTGTACACGGCCTTAGGCGAAGGGATCGGGTTTCTTAGATGTAAATAGCCTTAGACGTAAATGGTCTTGGATGTAAATAAACGGAAGAACATTTCCTTTAATACTGATGTTACAGTTTGATTAATTGCGAATTTAAAACGTACTTTAATTGAGTTAATTCAAATTAAAAGGAATGAGACCACCAAATACTTCAGAAATAAGAAAAAGCTATATAACGTGAAAATAAACATTAGGTACATTTTTTTTTTAAGAATATGATTTTATTTACAGTTGTTTTTGAATGAGAAAACGAATGAATACACAAACTCAAATGTAAATATGATATTATTTTAGAGGTCTTGAATTAGTTATAAATCATTTAAATAACAAAACCATAATTAAAAGGACCAAGCAGCTTCTAATTTAGACAAAATGAGAATTTATTACTCTTGTTCATAAATTCGGAAGGGTAGTGTACTGGGATTAAAATATTATTATAAATTATTTCATACTTGTTTTTGTAGAGACTTGAGTTTTACTCGATCTTTCAACTTGAAATAATATAGCCCAAGAATTTTATTTTAAAATGCTTCAGACTTCTCCATGTTTTTGTAATTTTCAAGTACCTCAAAATAATATCGTTTCCATTTTTAGTTCACTATAAATTACAAGTTCAAGAGAAATCTCCATACCAGCAGTCTTCTCATATTCCTCTACCATAGTATATATTCTCCGTGAGCGAGTTTTTGCGGCAATCATGACCCGACCTTACTCCATCCGCATTCTCTTCGTCCACTAATGGAAATTTATTCCCCCTCTTTGATTTTAAACTGGCCAATGATTAATGGCTGTTATCAAGCTAGTTTTATTCTCGCAATGTTTTTTTATTCTAGTGTTAATTTAAAAGAACACATCGATGAAATATTTATTATTTAGAGGAACTTTTCTTATTCAGATGTATTCGAATAACGTTACTTAGAAATCATAATGAATCTACTGAACGAATGAACCTTAGATCATGGATTTTTTAAAATCTTTCTATGTTTCTAAGCGAAATATAAATACCTTGGTACGAATACGCTTTCTCTTCAATGCCGCTGTAACTTGAAAACTCTTTTATAAATTTTCGTATCGAAACACTTTTCAGTGAAACATAAATTCGACCACACACCTCAAACGTGCAAGTTCCTTTTCACTATCAAAACTTAAAACGAACGAACATTTTAGTTTTTAAATTCGGTCCCAACTTTAGCAACTCACTCACCTAACCACATATGAAAGAGGAAAGAAACCACTAAAAGCTGTACATTTTATCGGACTGTGCTTTCAGGGGATCCTTTTACATTTTATATAAGAAAAGGTTACCAATCTAGGCTGGTCTCGGCTAAGTGCTCATGCACACGGTTCGAAGACGCGCCGCCTTGCCGCGCCGCTACCAGCCGCGAGAGCCCGTCATTTGTTTTTTTTTTTCTCTTACTGGCCACCAACGAACGTAGCTACTAATGTACAAATGTATTACAAATAACTGTACAGTAGATGATAAAAACAAATGACAAAGAGGTAGTAGGGGGCTGCGATGGCGTAGTGTGCACGAGCGCTTAGATTACTCAACAAATAATAATGTTATTCTGCCTCGAATCTTATTGAAAAGCCTTAGAGATGCCTCAACGTTTTCCATGAATTTATCACCTCGATATTTTATTATTGTTCCCCTTGGTTTTATTTAGATGTCAAAAGCAGTCGCACGAAATTACACTTTTGAGAAATGGTCCTCTTATTTATAAGGAGTAAGAGCAATTGAAATAGGCTTTTTCGGATTATATTTCGGTTTTAGGCTTAAGAAGATATTATGAAAATGTTGGGATAAAATTATACTAATATTACTTATAGATATATAATAAGTATATATAAAAACATAGTAGCTAGTACGAAAAAGGTATTTATAACTAAATAAAAATTACGTTTTTACATTTACTAAATATTTCATGCCATGTCAGAATGGCATTATCTCGAGACGTATGATAAATGAATAATATTCTACACAATACTACGTAAAATAATTCATGTATATCACAATAACATCTCAGGGACACAAATAGGAAAACAACATTGAGAACTAACACGGACCCACAATACAGAGACGAATATAATAATTGAGTTTGGGAATGCGGGGACACGGTACCAGTCCCAATTCAATTCTCTTCCCATTTCTACCAAGTACGGCTATGTCTGTCCTAACCACAACACGATAAAAATGTAACAGGATTCTCACTGCAGCTTTGTGTGACCGTCACACGTTACAATTTTAAATTCCGAATAAGCGCGATCGAGTTACAATGAAAAAGGATTACTGGCTGGCGAATTTTAAAGTAGACCGTTATACTTTTTGAATTTGATTTAGGAATACGTTTTAAAAATACGAATGATGAAATTGAAACAAATAAAGAGCTAATAAGCGGTTTGCAAGGGTTGTATTGGGTTGAAATAATATTTATTTTCCCAAGTGATAGCATTACATAGACGACAAGGGTTGAATACGAATAGGGCCTTGTAATGAGGACTATTTTTTTCACTAACAAGATTTGTCTGTTAAGAGCTATTGTTATGTTAGTACCTTTATTTTATTTGTTACTTTTACGAGTACAAGTGTGTTGTAATGTCTCGAGGATAAATTGTTAGGATTACTCTGGAAAGAAATTGTAGTATAAAGCTACATTTATTTTCCAAGGCTAAGGGAATTGGGATGAAATTAGGCGTACATGAAACGTTTGTTTTAATGTTCCCTTTAAACATAAGGTAGTTGAGTTATTTCTCAACGTACTCTAGAATATATAATATAATTTGCAAAAACTCAAAATGTGAGATCAGAATAATTAATAAATGGAGCATAAAAACTACTTCTGAGATTGTAAACTTACCTGTAGGTTCAAATTTCAACCTATGTATTTCAAAAAAATCACAAAAGGTCAGTTCTTTAAAGAGAAAAATAACTGCGGTCTGCAGTTGGGCAGATAACACGTACATTTTGTTCCCTTTTGTTGTTCAGCAGCCTTCTATACCCAACTAATTTTAACTCGGCCGTCACTAGATGTGTTTACTTCGAAAACTTCATATTTTTCATCTTGGAAATAAAGTTTTGCTGTTAAGCGATTCTCGTCTTTATGTCCTTGTTATTATGTCATAATATTTTTACGGTGCGTTTTGTTTTGACAGTTTATAGCTTATCATCAGATTTATGGAGGATCTTCGGAATTCTTAATCAGGGCTTGGGTTCTTGATTAAAAAGTATGTTGTTTTGAAAGTACCTTTCACACTTTTAGTACCCCGTAATTTATTGTTTAAAATCACTATGTGTATCCCGAAAATAGGATTCCTTTGAGCGTGTGGGCTTATGTAAGCAAAAACACAAATCGATTACAGCGTGCTAATTTCCTTACTTAGATAGTCCTAATGAAACACGTAATACTAATGTACCAAACCTTACCAAGGTAAGATTCAGCTAAAACATCCTTAAAGGGTTCCTATTAAATTTGAACAGCACCCGCACTAAGAGCTCTTAAAGCAATACTGTTAACGTTGTGTAAGAGGGACAGCGCTACGAGTATTGTATAGCGCCGTCTCGCTCCCACAATCGCAAAAGATCTGCTTTAAAGGTTATAGTAGGGGTACAGGTACAATAGCGACCCAGCTAGAGGGAAGCTAATGGTTTGAGTGAGGTAGCTAATAAGATCACGCGGTTCGTTAATTTAGCCCGACTCCCCTTACTAATTTACAGAAAGGTGGGCTGTATTTAAATTGTATAAACTGTGGGTGCTCCTTATGATTTCGTTTATTTTAAAAGGTAATTTTTGTGGTATTAAGTTTTAATGTCTTTAAGTTAAGGATTTAGTAATTTACTGTGGTATAATTATTAACATAGCATAACATAACTTATATTTTAATTTTTTTAATAATTTTTTTCCTTAATGATACCAAACGAGATTAATGGGTATAGCTTTGAATTCATTCGAAGTGTTATTGAGCACTTTCTATAAATGTAAGTATTGATACTTATAATTTGAGATGCCTCAAAATATACCAACAATTTGATAATCACTAACACGAAACAACAATAAATCTCGTTACATCACTTTAAAATAGATCAACGCTATCGCATTACCGAATCAGCAAACATGAAACACGAATTTACATAATCACCACCAACATCCAAAATACAACCGCCTTTTCCAAAGTTACGTTAAGATTAAAACCTCAATTATCCAGCTCTGTCCTACAAAAACTGAGCAAATAGAAATCACAAAGGTTCTTTCCTCCCGTTTTCACAATAAACACATGGTCGGCAAACGCGGCCTACGGCGGATTGAATCCACCATTATTAAGTTTTAATGACGTCGGCCACAATGCCAGGCCCCCAGGCGATAAACAAAGGATAATGGCCGTTGTGTCCCTCGTAATAAGATAAATAACCGCAATCGCAATTTGCTCGACTGGAGCAGTGTAATCTCGAGACGAAATTAAATATGGATCAAGTTGGATGGATATCGATGCAAAGTAACTGTCGAAAGAAAATGAATTTAAGTTTCAGATAGCGGATAAAGATGAGCGAGAAAAAAAAAGGTTCGAGTATTAGAAAATACTGTGAAATAGATCGGATTGTCATATACATCATAAAGTCTAAATAAACTAGACCGTCCAACAAACCGATAACCTACTTTTTTAAGTCGGTTAATAAGAAAAAACATTTTTTTTTTGGTAGAGATCTTTGCAGTTAGCCTGAGCGCAGGCTTTGACTGCTTCACCGGACTTTAACAAGAAAAACCAATTAAGTAATTTCAGCAACACTAAACTAACACTTATAACAAGTGCAACATAAAAAACACTTACCACCCAAACTAAACTAAATTCCGACTAAACTCACGTAACCTTAAAATTGAAGAGCATTACACGCGCACTGGGTCTACAAAGTGATTCTAAAGTACATCGCCTGCAGTGAACGCACGACGTCACGGACACTCGTAAAATTTACTGCGAAGGCGCGACACTGCAATTTCACTGGCCGTTTATAGACACTTTGTTGGAATCTAGAATAGTGCAGTGAATATAAACAGGAGCTATAAGCTTTAATAGTTACAGCTGACGGTTTTGATCGGGATTTTGTTGAGTTTATGTGAGAGAGTGAATCAGAGTTTATGTAAGGTTCGTTTACGGGTCAAGATTTACGTTTTTTTGGTCACTTTGATACAACAATGAACATACTTTCAAATGCAATGAATTATTATGACATTATTTTATAACACCCCCAAGATGATATAGCAAGTCTGCCTTGTATGTAAAACACCGGAATATTTTTGATACATTTACAGGACTAAATCACTAGATGACTATTTAAAAAAGTCATTAGGCACTAATTTTAGATCGAATTCACATATGTACATTCCTAAAGGATGTATTTTCCGAATACACTAGTGAAGTCATCATAATTTTCAGTCGATATCGACAATCGGTTTTCTGAAGCAATAGAGGTTCACCCAGGGTATCATTCCCCTCGGACCAATTTGCTTTCGGCGCGAACTTTGGCACGTCCCATGTTTACTAGCTAGTAGCAGATAGTAATCCGGCTCTCATTACTGATGCAAATTTAATACAAACCCAGTTTAGTGTGGGACGTATTGTGTTTGCCTTACGTAAGGTTTGACCCGTTGATATCGCAAATATAGTGGACCGATCAAGAGCAACCGATCATATGAGTTTTAGAATGTCTATTGCAATTGTAGAAGTTACAAACGGCAATTATAAATAACCCATACGTTGGAATGATACATTTAATGTTAGAAAATGGATTTTGATTTCGGCATATCACAAATAGGTGAAATCCCTTAGGCTCGTGACAGTGGTTTAGTTAATAGTATACTATTCCGACAACCAGTCTTTCCATACTGTATATTTAGTACATTCTTCGTTTTACATGTAAAATATGGTACATCTGAATCGGGTAAGACGGGAATTCAACCTCAAAATATATGCGAAACAGAACTAAGCAGAAGTATAAAATTATGTGAAATGGATTAGGATAATCTGCCTACATAAAAAAGGAGCTGAGAAATGTATGTAAACAATATTACTATTATATTGGTGACGAGTATTGTGATAAGACCACAATTATATTTTTCAATTATCACTTGGAGAGAAACAATGTTTCAATAAATCGAACTCAAGTAAAAATAAATTGCTTTTGCCGCGAATCGAAAAGTAATAACAAGTTGTACGGAGTGTTAATTAAGTTTTAAGTCCATGAATAATAAGAGTCCTTGCTACTGTTTCATTTAATAAATTAATTGTTATTTAACTGTTACCAATGAACTGAAATACGAAATGAACTGGCTCGTATTGTACTTTTTTTATATTTTCATAATACTTTATTTTGTGACATAACATTAGTCAGTTACGCGGGGCGCAAGTCTACAGAAATCGCCAAAAATAGAGAGGTTTGGAAGAAGACAGGGGAGGCCTTTGCCCAGCAGTGGGATCAACAGTAGGCTAATAAAAAAAATAAAATAACATTGGGTTTTGAATTAATAGGTGTAATTATTTAGCAACTAAAAATAAGAATAATTTTAAATAGCAGTCAATCAAATTTCCGTCGACGGTTTATAACTTGTTACAAAAGCAACAATGACCTTTCATAAGTTATTCAACTTAAGTATAGTATAAGAGAAATAGCTATTAATTTAATTTAATGTGTTACGTAAATTCGGAATCGCTAACTCATTCCCAAACATTATAGGCGACAATACCTCACAGCATTCCGTGTTATATTGGTAAAGTTTTCGAATTCAGCGATTGTATAAATTTCCAAGTGGAGCACTAAATACCATGAAAACGCCAGTTCTCGAGGCAGCGAGTTAATTAGGAACGCCACCTAGTTCCCAGTTGTTTGCGATGCAACAAATCAAGTGCGTGCAAATATCAACTATGTGTGGAGTACATATGATCGAAATTGCTTTGAGAATCTTTCAGATTGAATTAAATGATCAATTCGTTAGTGTTTCCACTGTGTTATGTAAATTTTTTAGAGGAAGAAAAGAGATTACAAAAACTATGGATTAAGCATACATTTTGGTTGGTTATTTTAATTCAAATATGAGTTTTATTGCGAAAAGTTAAACTAGAAGTAGATTATTCTCATATTACTAAAATTTTCACACTGTATTCCCATTGAAATTTGCTCCGGTATAATTATGCAAATAGTTTCTGCAGCTGCCGTGGAATAACACAGTCGTTGCTATCTAATAAAACTAAATGAGAACATATTTTAATGTATTCTGGTGCTCATTTATGTTCTTCATCATCATCATCATCCAGCTAAAAACGCCCACTGCTGAGCACAGGCCTCTTCCCATACATTGCTCACTGCGGATTGGCGATTTCAGATCCCAAATTTTGGAATCCAGGTTTCCTCACGATGTTTTCCTTCACCGTTTGTCAGAAGTGTCTTAGAATAATTAAGAAAGTACATATAACTTTGAAAAAGCCACATTGGTACTTGCCTGGGTTCGAACCAGCAACCTTGTGCATACAAATCCGTTCATTGAACCGCTAGGCCACCACGACATTAACTGTGCTCATTTATGTACTTACTCAAAATTAAATATAAAAAGGAATTGAGTTTTATACACGATACAAAATATGTGATAAAAATGATATTGAATCAAAAGTAAATGTTATAAATTGGAATAAAAGTAAGCGTAACATAAAAAATCGATTTCGTATAAATTTTCAATTACGATTTACTCTCGATATAAAAATGTTTTTCATTAATTCCGTTCCAATGCCTTCAGAAAGTTAGCTACAAGGTTTTATGTGGGTTTAGTCCGAACCAGACTGCTAGCTGTCTCTATAAATCTTAACTAAGTTTTGACAGGACGTAGATAAGTACAGCAGTTTTATCTAGCTCATTCAATATTAAGTTTTATTGCAATAATCTTTAAATTGAATTTCGTTTGATTAATTTATAGTATTTTTCAATTTATCACTGTTGGAATGAAATTGTATTTAAAGATAAAGTGGGGATCTTTTATAGAGATATACTATATAAGATTTTTATAGTAATATTGCTACAAGCATTTTTGGGTCTACGAATCTACGAGGCTACGATAAATGCTACGAGTTGTCTACGCTTAATGCCATACATGCCATTTATCAACTGCAAGTAGGGAAGAATACATGCCTGTATTAGATTATTATAGATATACTATTTATTTTCTAATATATAGATATATTAGAGAAGAGAATGTATTAGAAAAGAGAGCTCATATCCCAAGCTTTATGTATTTCGAATGAAACTTCATTTCAAATTGAATACTTTGCACACGAACCCCCGGCTCCGAATAAATAGATACCAAGAATTCCACAACGCAACGCTCTACTTTTCTAATTAACTTATGTCAAGAATTCTGAGCATGTGTGACTAGTTTGACTCGATTAAAAAGTGGGGAGTGTTTATTCAACAGGGTTTTATTGATTTATCATGTGTTTTTTTTAAATAAAGACGATGGATTTAAAAATAAAACTGCGAAAACAATTACGTCGGCGAATATCATTATACAATAAATCGTCAAACAATTCCATCAATTCAAAAACAAAGGAAAATATTGTGTAATCCTATTCCTATTTGAAGCAGGTATTTATTTTATATTTCACTAGTTATTAAAAACTATATAAACACGATCATTTTTGCTTTTATAAAACAAGAAAAATATTGAGAACCGGGCGCCAATAACGTAATGTTTGTGCACAAAATGAAATATATTATTTTAAATCACACCGATGTTCGTTAGGATACAAAAAATAAAGAAAAAACATATGTCTTATATTTGCATTAGAAATGTATATTGTCAATTAATAAATTCAACAGATGTTCTCATAAAAAAATGTCTGGTAACCTACTATCTGATATATTTCTGAGTCAAATCGCAATCCAAAAATCACAACGCAGCGTCTTCCAAATTGTTCAATTGACAAAAACGTTTACGAAGCATTTCAGAGGTATATTTAAGTAAGCTCATTTAGAACGAGGCCGCCACTAATTAGATGAGAACGTGATTACAAAACTAAGGAGGTTTCAAGACGTGCAGTTCCGATCAGTTCGTGTGTGCAACTTATTTAAGTATTAGCGTGCAGTGGTTAATGAAGTTTATGTAAGTATAAAGTAGGATGGATTGGCTAGGGTTGAAGTTATTTATAGTGTTTATAGTAAGTTAATATGAAATTTAAAATGCATGACACTTATAAAATACTTAGTATTAAATTGCATGTACCTAATATTTTCTTCACCGTTCTATTTCATATAATTATATTTTTTGCCGATGCCGGAAAACGAGGCACTTGTCCGACTGTGATACAATTTAAGCTTTAAATAAATGCTAGTAAAAAGTATGCATGCATTAAACTAATCAACCACAAAACAAAAATAAAAACAGGCCACACCTCATTCCTAATTCAAAACAATAAATAAAACACAAACGCAACAGAAAAACAAATGAACGCCTGACAGCTTAAACGAAATGAGCAAAATTAAAAAGCGAAGACCTAGTATAAGTTAAGACAAGGCCAGAAAATAGGTTGAAGCGTCATCATGTAATTACTCTGACCTATGCTCTATACGAAGAAAACAACATCCCAAGGTGAATTGGGTCAAGGACAGCACACACGAAGTTGGGACGAACTAATAATAAAATGAATGTTATGTAATATGCTCCAGTTTCCATCTGATATGAGGAAATGGGATTGGGAATAGGTCTTGTGTACAGCTTGTTATGTGTGTGTAGGTTTACATCATCCATTATTTTCCTGGACCATTTTCGGGAGCGGTTTTCCTTGTTAATTCGTGGTATTACGTGTAAAGGTCATGGGTTGGTTGGTTCCGGGAACTTGATATTTCTGTTTAATAGATTAACTTATACAAAGATAATTGAATAAAGATAATGCCGCGTGGGTTTTAAATTATGTTTAACTTTGTAATTGAATAATATACAGAATATTATAGAACCTTTTTTTTTGTCCTCAAAGTTAGTTTGTTCATATTTATTTAATTGTTTGAATTAGGTAGCTATATTTATTTTGTTTTTATTTCCTTGAAAATAAGGTATCATATCATTAAGCGGTGTAAAATTGTAAATTACAGTGAGTTGAATGTAACATAGCATTAAAAAACTCTAAAAAAAAGAAAAAAACACAATGATCATCTACTATATAAAATAACTCGGGTTTTCCTTCCTGACGCCATAACTCCAGAACGCACGAACCGATTTCCACGGTTTTGCATTCGAAAATTCAGGAAAACAAAAAAAAAATCTTCGCCGTTTAATCACCAAACGAAATTTTACATAAAACGAAGCCGCCGGGTTTGCTAGTTTCATATATAATGTACTACATTAAAGTATTACTCTAAAGGCTTCACGCTGCTCTATAACCCAACATTTTTATACTCCACCAGTTAACCGCGCACCATTACCGACCTGACAAGCGTAAGGCGTAAACATTGATTAGGTTTCGAACTATCGCGTGGAATAGATAATACGAAACAAAGTTCACACGTATCGCCGACAAACTTAGCTCGGAGTCCCACTTCACTCCGACTTGAGATCGATATCAGAGCCTGAAGACTTCAAATTGATTTATTATTACTTTAAGTTTGATTTACCAAGTTGGATGTGTCCGAAGACTGGTAAAGTACGTGGTTCCGCGTAATTGTTAGATATGAGATTTGGATTTAGAGACTGGAGTCTAAGACTTAAAGGTTAACATGGGTTAACCTTTAGAGCACTCATAGTTATTGCTTTTACGATGTATGAACCTTCCACTGAAAGATAAAGGTATCCAAATTTGGTCTTGAGACAATATGTTTTTATTAATACACAATTAAATCTAATATAAAAACAAACTCTAACTATACTAAAATTAAAACTTACATAAATAAAAACTAACAAGCGTCAAAGAACTCATCGTCATCCTTGTCAATGGCGGGGAACGTGCCCAGAAGGCTGGCTGCATTGCCCCGTTGAATGGCTATGCCGATTCTCTGTGCAAGGAACAAACCAGCCCTCTGATCACGAGTAGATTCTACCAAACGTTTGGAAATAGTTGAGACAATAGAATACATTGATTTCAAATTAAACCTTTTTATTGCATGCATTTTAGAAACGTTAAAATGGCGATAGATTACATGACTCTAAAGCCGGAACCCCACCGCTGCGCAGGCTGTGCACGGATGCGTAGCTCACTTCTGCTGCGTGGGCTCATTAGTTCGGCGGCGTCGGCCTCCGTTTCTACTGCGGCGCACGGACACGGATGTGTCGCCCACACAGCTTATAGCTATGCGTGGGGTACAGTCACGAGCAAAAATATGTATACTTAATAATATGCGAAATTGTTAAACGAAATTAGTGAGATTTTTTGTCGAATCTCTTCTGCCATCTAGCAATCAATGCATACTGACAGATGACACTTGAAAATAAAATGGATCAAATATTTTTTTTAATAAAAAAAAATACTTAAAGTCAATATATTATTTTTATAATATAGACAATAGCGCTTCCGAGTAACAATATAATTTAGCTATTGTGTAGTAACATCTGTTTTACTTATTTGTATTATAAATTACTTAGTTCTTACATAAATTATACTTATCAGAACTTAAATGTATTTATATATACTAGGAACATTAATTGTACCTCCTATTTATAGTAGCTTATTCTTATAATAATTTCTTAACAATATTATGTGTGTACATATTTTTGCTCGAGACTGTACATAGTCGTGGGTCGCCGAGAAATGGTCGACCAACGCAGCTGGGATGCGTGGGTCGGCCACGTGGCTGAGCTACGTTCCGCCTATTCGAGTTAGCTACGCGTGTGTTTATGACGTCAATTGCTGCGCAGCATGTCCGTGCGCTGCGGTGGAAACGCTCTCATACATTTTGTACTAAAGCGAAGCTGAACACACGTGCACAGCCTCTCCGTGCGCCGCTGTGGGTTTTCGGCTTAATTGTTTATGTAAATGTAATTACGAGTAAGTGTGATAATTGTCTCTCTGTAGATGATTAATTAATGAATTAATTACCATACCACGAAATACATACGTCACATAATCCGACCCTATAATATTCTATTACACGGACGCAAGACATTAAAACGTTTCGAACACTGTATAATAAGTCAAAACGGGAATAATCATTCGGCACAAGCATTCTGGCATTCAGCCAGTGGCAGTGCTGCAACCAAGAGCTTTACTCTTTATTCTATCATTTGCTTAATTCGTGTTACTATGCAGTCTTTGTTATTACCGAGTTAGAAACGAATAAAAAACTAGAAAATGCTGAGTAAGTAACGACAGAAAAAATACATAAAAGTAATCTTACTTTATGATGTTTTATCAGTGTCGGAAAAGTATTACACTTTACGATTGGGTACAATCCTACTAATATTATAAATGTGAAAGTTGGTGAGAATGGATATGTGGATGTTTGTTACTTTTTCACGCAAAAACGGCAGGACCGATTTGGTTGAAATTTGGTATGTAGATAGGTTATAGCCTGGATTAACATATAGGAACGGTATATATAGGTACTAACGCGGGTGAAACCGCGGGGCCCAGCTAGTGTAAAATAAAGTCGGAAAAATGTAAAATAAAATTATTTACTTCATAAAATAGGTGCTCATTGCTACTCTCATAGGGTCATTCTGTAATCAATAAATCCAATTCTAGATTAACTCATAAATTCTCAACAATGTTTATTACACAAATGTAATATCTGCGAACTCAAAAACAAAACAAATTAAAAACTACTGACGCGTACTTCAAAAGTAATAAACGAGGTCGGATCGATTGTGAAGCGGTATGACGATGCAATAATTTTTCATTAATCATGCGCCATTAGCGGGGAAGTATTACTGAAATTTTGAACGATAGTCTGCCAGACTGTAGGACTGATACTTGTGGGACTTTTATCGGCATATCTTAATGTTCTTTTAATAGCAGGTAGTATTTTGTAACGCTATTAGTTGTATGAGTGTTGAGATTAAAATATCGTTTGTGGTAGAAATGTCAATCCTTAAGGGAAGAAAATAGCAAACGTTGATCGTCTTTTGTTATGTTTGAATTTAAAAGAGACCTAAACGTATCAAAATACACTATGTTTAGAGGTATAGATTTTCTAGGTACTTGATTTGTATATTGAAATATCAAAAGATTTAATTTACTTTGCCTATATATTAGAATTCAGATACATTCAATTTCGTGAATTCATTAGATAGAACGTGACAATGCATCCAAATATAATCAACATTATTTATTTCCGGTTTTCCTCATTCACATCAAAAGTACCTCCTTTCATAAGGTTTTCATTTATTTTCATGTCTTTTCATGCTTTGACAGTTAATCGTAAAATTTTTTTTTATAGTCAAGGGAATGTACTGCAATGCTAGGGTACTGATATCATTGATAGGGTACTGATATCATTGATGCGGTGTTTTTTAATTGGTATGGAGTACGAAAATGTTCTACAATTTTAATTAGTATTAATGCTTTTCCCATTAAGTGTTAAATTAAAATTTAAGATACACACATACCTAATTTTACTAGTAATCCAGTGGAATGCGAACCTTTACATAAGTAGGAATTCCACCTTATAATTTCTAGTGCCCAGTTCTCAAAAAGGATGGCATCCCACAATCCCCTCATATATTCTCAGGTTAATCCACTGCGGCATTCTACACCGCATTGTACACGTTATTTTAAAGAAATAAACACAGAATGCTGAAATTATGCTTCATTTTTGCGCTTTGTGGCTTTCCGAGAAATTCGTATAATTTTTGGAGAGAGCAAAGATGATAAAAACCAGTGCAATACCTATTTAATTGTACTAGTATATACAAAAGATCCTTGTGGTTTGGTCCTCGTGGTCCATCGAAAATCCTTTATTCTGTCATCTTAATTTATTTCAATATTTTATGTGCGCCTTTAACTTGTATGAAACCTATATTCATCGAAGCATATTATTATATCTGCAAGAATAAAATACTTTACTTAAATAACAAAAAGCAATAATTCATTCATTGCTTGCTCTTAGCTTTTTAAAACTTTCCTCAACCTTATAGTTCACAATCGACCTATAAGATTCTAAAGGCATTATGATCAATTTCCTTAAAGATACCTTAAGTCATATTTGATATTTTACATTCATATCACAAGAAGATATAAACGGTATGTAAGGATCTTTGTACATACGTGTATTCGCTTTCCTGTCTTCGCAAGGAAACTGGTAGAAAATGTAGTAAGACAGAAAATAAATTCACTCTGTATAGCCAATGTGCTGTCACGCTTCGTATAACTTCGTGCATTGTCGTGCTTTTCCGCGTCATTTCGTCAAGCAAGCTAAAGAATATATTTTACGTTTTGCGAGCTTTGTCTTCAGATTGGAGTTTTCAGGTGTCTTTGTGAAAATTGTGTCATTTATCTGGTTCTGTTTCGATTACGCTTAAAATAGTTTACTTATTAACCTAAAAAAATGGTAAAGTTTTGACGTCTGAATCCTGTAGACTTATTCGTTTCGTATAATAAATATAATAATAATAAATCTTTTATTCACAAAAAGTGTTCCAAAATATTAAATAGTTTTAGAGCTAAAACTTTTTAAGATTAGCTAGCTGCATATAGATTCTAGTTCACTATGAACTGCTTTCTAAATCATATCAGGTTTTGTATTCTACTCAATGATATTCAAAACGTTCCATTTTCCTATTTTTAAGAATCATTCTAAAACACCCCATTCTAGAAAATCCTTCGCAGTCGCACGTAATTGTTGAGACACAATAGTGTAGCTATAATTCAGTTTCTTTCTTCGACCTTCCTTATATTACTCGAGATCTTGATTACGCAGCAATATTGTTACCCTTTATCGTGTCCATGTGTCAACGTATTGCGCCAAAGGTTCAACCCCTGCCTTAAAGCCTTCACTTTTACGACCGGCCGAGTCAGTTATATGCCACCATAAAACTTGCCGTCAGTCAGAAAACAGAAACATTCCTGCGGCTAAAAGGAATTTTACAGTTTACGACGAAAGGTCCATTAAACTCTCTTAGAAAATATTTTTATGATAGATGAGGTTTTTTGTTTATTATTGAATCAAGTAATCCGATAGAAAAAGTATTGAGGTTTTATATTGATGTTGTTATATTTTTTTATTACTTTTGTATTTTATCAGTCTCCATTGTTCATATTTTGATCACGTAGCTATCGATCGTGGCTTACGACTATCGGACCAGATTTTTTTTCGTAAAGGATTGTGTCTAAATGAAATTATTATGTGCCTGACAAAATATGATATTCTCACACAAATATAACCATGATTAAAACTAAGTATAACACCGAAACTGAAATATGTTTAACACAGCAACTTTTCAGGCATCGTATCAAATATTTCCTATAATGATTCCGCATTTATTAATGTTTCAATATTAAATGTCTGGATACATCGGTACCATAATAAACTTTGCGCATTTCTTGATAAAATCATCTCGTAGGATTCGCGGTCATATATTTTGTATGTATTGATTAGACTCATGACTTAAAAAGGTACAGAACCATCTTTAAGGAGTCGTCCTTAAAATGTGAGGGTCACTCGATAAAACTCCTTTTTTATGTATCGATATCTGAAGGGATCCTCTCTAGCCTTTACACATCGTTTGATACCCGGAAATTGTGTACAGAAATTTATGAAAAACTGCTCATATTTTTACGTCGTTGATTTTTATTCACGTTCTAGTTGAAATTAGTTTGAACAAAGTGATATTAAAATATTTTCTGATAAAGAAAACAATTTATGTCCTAACGGTTTACTTCATATTGCTCTTTGGAAAGTAGCTTTATATTTCCTTTGATAAAAAGGTCAGTTTTAGAAAATTTACTTTTTAGAAAATATATCCTCTTAAAAGGACCTAACGGTCTTTTAATAGTGATGTTTTCAAGCTAACACTTTCCATATTAAAGCACCTATTTAACTTCACAGCCCCATTAAACCATATCGGCAGCAAAATATCCTCTTCAATATTACCAAGCGACCATTTTCCCATCCGGTGCAACTACACTCGTTCAGCGATTCTGTAGGCTTTTATAGTGCCATGGGAACAAGGAACTAGCTGCTCATTACGCCGTGCGGGGTCACCAGCTATGATAATTGAATTAAGCCTGGACACGCGACGGACCGTTCAAAGTGTTCTTTCCCTTCGCACCACAATCGGATTAGTTGCGCGGATTTGAACTCGTGCCCCATATTGACTTCAGTGGGCTGGAGGTGACTGATGTTTAATCATGCAGTTCTTGTATTTTTTATTAGTGGGCATTTGTAAGGCACTTCCCTGATCTATTTTAAATCTATTTTAAAGTTCTAGTAAGTTTATTATTTATTTATTTTTATTTTAAATATTACATGATAATATGTTATACAATACAATATCCCACAAAACCAGTGCAGTGGTTTGCTTGTGGAAAGTTGACTAGGAAGATCAAAGACAATGTTTTACAGAAGTTGGCTATTGAGTCCTCAAATGAATTTAAATTGTATGTGTATGATTGTTCCATTTTTTTCAACGCCCATTGATATTTATGATATGCGAGTTTCATATGTGACGCTACTCTTACCTTCAGCCACTTATCAAAAACTTTGATTCTACAGCGCAATTCCCTTTTTTTACAGTCTACCAGTAGTGCTATTCTGTAACATTATTTTCGTATCTCGACAGCGGAATCCGCGGTGAGATGTCAAAAACGTATTCTCAAATTTAAATTCTAAATAAAGGCCAATTGGGTTCACTTTTGTAACGAGCTTAATTATCACTCAGGTGAAGCTCGATATCGAAATTATTTACAGAATAGACTTATAGATCTTACTCAATTGACAACTCGTTTCACTGTGAGTGAATTCAATAAATTTTAAATGTCAATAAAATCTTTAAAAAATAACTTTTTTCATTAAACAGTTTTTTTGAGAATTTATTTGCTCTTAAAATCAATCCAGACTTTTCTACGACATTTATATTTAAGTTGAATACTAGTAGTTCAACAAAGAAATGTCGACATTTAAGTTGGTAGTCTTTTGTATATTTTGTAAAGTTTTAAACATCCAGGCCACTGCTTTAAGTAGTTTGGGCTTAAGTTTTCTTTGTGTAACCGACTGCATCCTAATGATCTCATAGTTTTTAAGTAGATGGTCTGCTCTGTAGTTTGTTCGAGAACTAACACAAAAGAAACCAAATATAACATTAAATAAAAATAAGAAAAAAGTGAATAGAGAGCTGTGAAAGGCAGCTTTTTATATTAGAAAAATGATCTTTTATATGCTTCTTGACCGTGGTCTTAAGTCGTAACCTACATACATAGATACATATAATCACCCCGCTTTCCCTTGTAGGGTAGGCCACCACTTCTTTCCACTTGCTACGATCCTAACACACTTGTTTCGCTTCGTCCTCATTCATTATTTCCTTTATAATGTATGCTCACTTCATGTAAGTCGACTCTTATAATAATATGATATAATCTATTGAAATATGTGACAGTGTGACGTCACAATTGTTAACCGGTATTAAATAAATCCTATATAAATTCTGTTTCATTCAACGAAATAATATAAATAATACATTTTATCCCTGAAAACAAGTTTGATGAAATAAATATTGTTTTACCTTTTCGTTTTATTTAAGTAGGTCAGATTTAAAATCTGCTGAAAATAACAATTCACAATACATGTTTTAAAGAAATAATTTATTCTGAGTTTATTCGATTTTCCAGAGATATCATTTTCATATTTTCCAATAAAAAGACTACATTCACAAGTTTATGTTAAATCCCTTGATTTATTTCAGTCCAATTTGTTCGCTCACCTGAATGTAATTAAATACTTACGAACGTTGGATTAAAGATTCATAATGAATGCCTGATTGAGCTTGATAGCTCGGAATTAACACCCGACCTCATTTATATTGGAAATACGAACTGAGGTATATGTCTGTCTGATATCAGAACATTTGCTTTTTGATCATCTGACTACTACTGCTTTTCATCCAACTCAATACAGGGATCTAGAAAGTCTTTTTAAGGAAAATTTTCTATATTTCCAAATTGGGGTCAAATACCTAAAAGAAAGGGTTTATAATGTTCGCATGTTAGAAAACATGCGATGCAGTCATTTGAATACAGTACTCGTGTTTGAACAAAGCTATTTTGTATTCTTTAAATGTTTACCTGAATTGTTAGTTAAGTCTGTCAAGCATTGTATTCGTCTAAGTTACCATTATGAACATTCATGCTTCAAGGTTTGACAGTGGTTAATAAATAGTTTGATTGAAACAGTGGAATAAACGAGGAGCAGATTAATAGAGAAAATAAATGGTTGAAAAGCTCTAAACTGTAAACCGGCCGGACTGAAAACTTAGCTTATAAATTCTGTCTTTCCTAACATGCATACCAATAAAACAGAAAATTTACTATGCTGACTTCCCATAGATCATACATTTCATTTCGTACCGACAACAATCATGGCACGATATTACGTAAACGCCTTCAAAGTACCATAAAGCCAGTATCACGAAATCAAGTAGGTACACTCGGCAATCCAAGTTCAGAATCTCTTTGTACACATATTTGATACCGCACCCGCTAGGAAATCACTTAAGACCGAAGAAACTTTATGGGGGTGAGGTTCTGAAAATGATGAAGTACTTTTAAAAGTTTCTCAAGTGTTAGAATCTTTGGGAGCTTAAATTGTGTGGATCCACGTTTGATGTTAGAATGTTGCTTGCACGACACTACCTTTTGATGTTGGTGCTGGAAATCAAATAAATGATAAAGAGGTCGATACTAGTGCTAGATAGAGTTGTTGGCATTATTTGAAGCTAAAGTCAAAGGCCTTGATCTAATCTCTCTTGAAGAACTAGTAACCCTATTTTCTAAGGCGTTTGATAGATCACTATTGATAAAGTTGTCATGATTGAATCGGTTTTAACTCTGATAATTGAATGTAGTCTTTCCGTATTTTCGTTGCCAGTCCAGCTAAATCAGTAAGCAGTTAATTAAACTGCTCACTTTACTTAACAATGTAAGTTCTCCAAGTAATAAAATGTAACTTTATTCTGCCATTCCGGCAACAATTTCACAACGGCATTATGAAATTAAGAAACTTCTGATACAAAAACAAATAAAACTAACAAAGGGGAAAACAGTAAGAAATTGCAAACTTTCTTAAACTCGGTACGGTGGAAATTTTTGAACTGGCAATAGTGAGTTTACTTGAATGCAGCTGACGTCATTATAAAATGGCAACCCTGCTTTCAAGTGCGGTTTCCGGGATATAGTTTTCATAATAATGTGCTCATGAAAGAGGTTGAATTCTTCAGCTGGTTTTCAAGGAGGGCAAACAAAATGTCCTTCACTACTCAATGCTTTTTGAGTTTTATTGTTCTATGTTGGACTACTTTAAAACTAAATTATAATGTTATATTTTTGTGTTAAAACCAATTAAACTACCTTGAACTATTTCTTGGAATATTTTCCTCAAAAGGGTAAAATATTAAAATAGTATTTGCTTCATGGATACCAATACTTCTGTTTGTACATAATAAAACTTAATAACATAAATCCTTCAAGTCTGGTTCATTGACATAGTTCTGAAAGACAAGTGGAAATATGAGTAAAATACATGTGTATACGTAAAAGATTATTGCTCTCCGTCTTTAGATAAATTATAAATACAAATAATGATACATCATACACATAGATCAGCTTAATCAGAAAGTAACAAGTGATATTTTAGTTATAACTTATTGTATGCTTATGTTTGACTCTTGTTTGAGTGGGTTTTGCCTTGCTGGAATTTATATCTTTTTTTCTATTACCGTTATTATAGACCTTCCCACGTTCCTACCTTCTTACTTATTTACAGGGAGCTTTCATAGAATATTATATGTAACACAAATACTTTAAGTTAAGGTTGATAGTATCAAGAGCTTTTGTCAAATCCAATAATTTTAACAGAAATTGGTAGAAATTTTCAAAGGTAACCTACATTAAAATGAATTCGACACAAATCAAAGTACATAAAGGCCAATATATCTGCAGTAAGCAGCCGAGGTTTTGCATTGTTGAACATTAATATATGCCGTCTGGTCGCCATGGAACATTAAGCACGCCACACGGAAACCGGACCATGGAAAATCTCAGCATGTTCATTTGTGGAAAATTTTCGGTAGTTTTTCTGTTGTATTGCTATTTTTATGCGACGTTATTGTTACCAAAGTTGTTTTAAAATATTATTGAGTAATGTTTGGTCTGTTACTGTGCTGTAAAAAGTACAAAAAACAACAGCAAAAAGTGGAAATAAGTTAGAAGCTAAAGGTTAAAGTAATCATTTTGAGTAGGTATTTCATTAGATTTTGATTTGACTTTATATTTCCGATCCATATTTGCATTTCCATTTATAAAGGTACATATGTTTTTACAAATAAATATACCTACGTCTTTGTCTTCGTTTCTTATTTTTACTGCTATGATAAGTTCAAAAGGAAAATGTACACAAACCCACAAAAGTCGCTCGCAAACTGTCCATAACTTCCAACTACTAGAACAAAAAATGTGAACCAACTTGCGCTGTTGACTATACGGGTTGTTTGGCTCTTCCAGGTATGTACTAGGAGTTATAAAATTCTTCGTAAAATAAAAACTGAGGTTTCGTGCTGTGCCTTCATTTGTTATATATGTTTTAGTTTACTTATTATGAACATTGAAGGTAATGTATGTTGATTACAGGCTTGCATGACAGTTTTTTGCGTTCTAAAATACATTGATGGCCTTACCTTGTTTGTTAGCGATTCGCTAATTACTTTGACAAGCCATTTGTAAGGTTGGACTTTATCGTATCTACCCTTAATACGATGAACATTGTGTAATATTTTTTGTCGACCTACATACGATAGCGAATAGAAACAAAATATTGAAGTTGTTTCAGTTCTTTTGCCCTGTTAAATAATTTGTAAAGTTATAAAAACAATGTGAAGGACTCTCAGTGATTATTTAGTTTTAAAAAAAGGCAAATTACTAGAATTGTTTTGTATAAAAAGAAAGCGAGATACCTAGGAAATAGAATGAAAAGTCCCGTATAAAAAAAAATATTTTTAAAAAACACTGAAGCTTATTTTCACCACCAAGTTTTAGTAGCTATGTAACGAGCTTTATATTATAGAAAGAATGAAATGTTAATTAATTGCAAGTTATGCTTTCAATACTATACTCGTGGTATGAAATCGTCGAGAACAGCAATTATAAACAGTAATAAAATCCATTTAAATACTTTTATTTCCTTATCAATGATTTTATTTGATTGATTGCATTATGTTTGTGATATAAAACAGTTTTGTTGATTAAATAACGCGTGTTCGACATGCAATGGCCAATTTACTTTCATTTGAATACTCCGGCACGGCTGAATAATCGTGACATAGTTACAATATTTTATGCATAATAGTGCAATAGGAACGAAAGTTTATAAAAATAGTAAGAACAAAATTGGCGATTTGGTCAAATCTGTTTTGTATTTGGGTCGTTTTGAACAGTTTTACAAATTCACTTGTTCATTATGTTTACTTTACATTTAAAAGTCATCGGTAAAATTGATGTAATATTATGGCACCAGCTGCTCGAAATTGAGTACATTTAATTTAGTCTATTTTTATTTAAGTGTCTTAAATAAAAATAGACTTTATTAAAGTAGGAGTACAAAGTAAGGAAAATCCACCTGTTATATAAACCACGCAAATAAATTCAAGCTTTACCTTTTTCTTCAAACGTCTGATTACTCGAAGCAAATACTTGCAAACATTACTAATAACAGCTTTACAGAATAACCGCTATAAATAATTCTGCGAAACTTTGCGACAAACTAAAATACTTTTCCTGTAAGTAATTTTTCTTCGCTTGCCCCATTTGATTCTTACTCCTGTTATAGCCGTTAGTAAATTGGCAAGCATTGAAAACAGGCAAGGTTCGTATTACTTGTAGTTACGTAAAAGGTTAGGTAAGGCTCGGGAAAAAACTACGGTATTTCTGGCTCTAGTTCTTACGAGAAAGTTTTCTTTTAAAGATGCTTGAGGTAAACCTTCACCTTGAACGTTGTTTGGGTTTCAGATGGAATTAAGGTGAAAGGTAGATCATTGTTATTGATTTAGTAGTCAGTAAAGTATCTATGTAGAAAGTTTTTGTTATTACTACACATTCGATTTGATGACAGAACACCAGACCCTAGAGACTAATCTGGGTTGCGACTATGAATATGATTTTCATATCAATTTTATGAAAATCGTAGTACAAAAACATTCTCAAAGTAAACTCAGACTTGTCTCTTGGCAAAACCCAAACAAGATTTGGATGTGCAATACATCACGAAGTGGAAATTTGTGTGATGATCATTAAACACTGTTAGGTACCTATGCAGTCAGTAAATTTTAAATGTTTCACAAGCAATTTGTGTCGTACATGATTTTCGTTTGACATATTAAATACCAGCAGATAGCGAGCATAATAGGGCTGTCAATCGATTTAAACTCGATTTAAAACTCTGACAGGTTACACGTCAGCCGGAACTATGCAAGCATTGAACTCGTTTTCTATGATTGAGTATTAATCGATTTTCGTAGCATCTCGTATTATACTGCGAAATACATCAGTGTCATTCCTCAAGTTTTTTCCATACGGATATTTTATTCACCACATTTTAGTGTTTTGGCTAAACTACATGGAGAGTTTGTCTGTTTGATATTTAAATTTTGGCCAACTATAAACTACGCAACACGTAACCGAGTTAGTACATAGTTTTCGATTCAGAAAACTGGAAACTCAACCGAGAGTTGTTTATACCAAACCAATTTCCCTTTAAAAATACCAAAGTTTTGATTGCAAATATACTTGACTGTAAATAAACATGAAATTCAGATTAAACAATATTGTCCTATCTATAAATTTCGGACGGCTATTGTTTTCTTCTCGGCAATCCGTAATTCAGGCCCCGAGCTAATTTCGACAAGTTGGCCAACTTATTACAAGTTAAATTGAAATTCAGAAAGACCAGCCTATTCTGCACAGTGGGCAATTTAAGAGAAAAACTTCGTACTAAGGAAAGCTACAACAGAGTTTCAACAATATTTTTTTAGTCCACTTTCTAGAATTGTTTTTAATTTAGGTATACTTTTGTTGTGAAACAAAGTTTGTTTCTCTAGAGTTTCCCTTTCGCATACAACGTTTGTGGAAAAAACATTACTAATTCAGCTTGTTCGGATGTATTTCATTTTAAATACGTATCTGTTTTTAATTAATGAGAGTGTTCGGTTTTATTTAATTAACATTTTCAGCAGAAAGACTCATTAGCGGGCGTTCAATTGTGAATAATTGTACAATCTACATGACATTTAAAAGAACCTTAATTATAAAAATAATGCACAATCTACACCGCCGAAAAGTACTGTAGTAAATTTTGATCGTCCTCAATACATAAAACTCAAAATCTGTCGGAATTACATTTTGATTGGTCGAGTCAACATAAAAACGAAATAACCAGTGCCTCATGCACTATTCAACAGCAGAGACCAAGACAAGTTTCGCATGAATTATTCCGGCATTCCCTCATTTACAAGTATAACGGCAAACTCATCAATAACCTTGATCAAATTTGTTGGGCAAACGATCTGCCTTACAAAGTCGGAAGGTATTTACAATGCATGGTCGTAGGTAAGCGCTCGACGTCCGCATATTTGCATGTTCATGGTATGCTACTACCTCTAAGGTTTATATAACATTATTCTCTTGTACCTTACGGCCAGTAAATATTATGTTTGTAAACAGTGTTATATATAACTTCGACGAAATCTTCGTAGCCACACATGTTTGATCTTCGGCAGCTTACCAAATTCTTACACCTAAATAATATTTTGCACTTGGCATACTAGCTAGTCGATATGGTTTACTCCAAAAAAATATCCTCAGATAACGTTTTTACTTTATATTTACCGAGAATTTTAAAATAACAGACTAATATCTAATAGATAATAAGTGTTGTCCCAAAGACGTCCTGAAAGAAAATACCAAAAACGTTATCCCCTTTGATTACAGAGCGAATAAACGGCAAAGACAGCGAAAAAACGGAGCTTGTATAATTACTTGAAACTGTACACGCGACAAAAACGCAGCCAGCTTTGTAATTAGTATACTCGTTCATTAGACATGCATCGTTTTCAAAGATAGACTGTTTTGGAGCGCGGCTCATTTTAATTGCTCTAAGCAGAGTACTAAAAGCACTGATTAAACATTTTCTGGCTTTTAATGTTAAAGCTCTTTGATTTTAGGATGATTTAGTAAAAGAAAGCAACGACATTCTGTCTTTTTAAATATTTCTTGAATAAAATGTGGCTATTCCTAAGGCATTCAAATCAGTAAAGAGATCGTTGGAATCAGTAACCAATTATTTATAAAATGAGATATAATTATTATCCATTTAGATACCTCACTTTTAAGAAACGCGATTTCCAAGGTATTCTCCTTCTCTTTCTCAAAAGAATTTAAACAAAATATAATAAACTAGCCTCTTTAGACCAACACATTTAAGCTCTCTATTTAAAACTCTACCTTAAAAATATAACCATACGCAACCTTTTACCTTGTTACATACCTGATGGAGTTTATTATCCACCTGATCTAAGTAAAGTCGGATGTTCTTTGAGATATCGATACATGGATCTGTCCCTAGTGTGAGCTCCGTAATGAAGTCCCTTCACTTACTTCAAATTTACCGTAACACTATAAACTTTGACGTAAAAGAAGAGTAGAATATGTCTAGTTTTATGATAGTTTATAGTATACTGCTAGTTATTTAACTTTTTATTTGTAGGATGGAAAGATACGTGTTTTATATTACATCTGTTTTACTCCAACAAATTATTTTATAGATAAGATCTTTCAAAATAATGCAGTACGAGTAAACAATGCGGAATATATTCCATCTCAAAAACATAATGAAAATTTCACAGCACGTAAAAGAAAATGTAATTATTTGCGACGTTTCCACCAATAAAAAATGATTATCCCCTTAAGTAAAAAATCGCAAAGTAATTTCCTTTGATTACCCACTCAAATGGTCGCAAAAAAACTAGGTCAAGTGAACGAAGTCCCCTTAAAAATCCGACGTAATTGAAAATAACCACAATGAGAGGATATAAATAAAAGGGAAGTAAGGTTTAAAGCGATATCAGTCGAAATTATGCCGCAAACGCTGCGAACAAACAGAGGTCCAATAATGAAGATACTTCACAAATAAATAAATAAAAATTCCGAGTCGGATGGGGAGGTCTTGGGCAAACACCATTACCGGTTATCCCCCCCCCCCTGCAGGCCTATAAACCAGCCAAGATAAGATGAATAGAGGCCGCCGTAAAAATAGATATGGAGTGTTTTGCTTATTCCGCCACTTACCGCGGGTGAAAGTAGTAAATTTTCGCACGTTTATCTGATATTATTTATAGTGATACAACTTTTTGTAGATCCTTGTTGAATGCTTTTGTTGTGGTAATGACTCTTTGTAACATACTTTATGATGTTTATTTTATAAGCTTTACTTAATTAGTTAACTTCACATTGCACACAAACGTGGGTTTTGGCATCCAATCTAGGTAATTCGATTGTAAAGCTTACAGCAATAAAATTTTCAACAAACAAAATAAAATTTACTCCGTGTGCATGAAATAAAGAATGCACAAAGCAAATTACCCGCGTTTGTACTTCACAAAGTACTCAACGAAATGTCATAGTCGAAAATCCAAAACCGTACATAACCGTACATAACAGTTGGAATCCTACTGAAAATCGCGGCTGTATTGACAAAGGTATTCGTGAAACAACGGAAAGGATCTATTGTGTGTGCCGGCGATCTGTTTGTGGGCAAATATCGTGTTTTGTCACGATACTCGGCAAAAAGCGGAACGTTGAGAGCTTATTGCTTACACCGCTTTTTAGGTTAGAACACGCTACATATCAGAGCCATTAATCAGATTGAAATGTGAGGTTATACTTGATTAATTTAAGCAGATTGGTTTAATCAAAACTGAATTATTAATTGAAATTTAAGATACGTTGCCGCGTTGTGCAGAATTTCAATGCATTCAAAATTGCAATAGAATGTAAGGTTAGATTAAGTTAATATTTTACTATGTAATAACATAAGGTAAGAATTTTATTAAAATTGATGTCAAATCTATGTTTTATTTAAAGCTTTAATATTTTATTATTTATTATAGACAATCTTTTGGAAGTTTTTAATTATTTAAAATGCAAAACCTACTAGTTTTGCATTTTAAATAACAGTCATTCTTCACAAAGGTACTACGAACACTGGTCCCTACTCCTCATATTACGATGGGGAAAATGACACAAGAGTGATTAGACACAAACCACAGATGCTTGTGTCAGACAGGGGGCAGAAGTGTGTAACTGTAACCCTTTGAAACCGATACACTACAGAACACACCCATCCTCACTTGATCAATGAGTTATGACGTCACCATTTGTTTCTCGGTGAGGAACGTTGGACAGCACCTACAGCCAAATTTCAACAGTTCTGGAAACTGTTGTATGACTGGATTATTTTATGTCGCTCAAACTTACGTGACTGCATTTACAGAATGGATATGTTCACATTACAATAAAAGAATACTTAGTCACTTTTGACGTAAAATACTTTTATATAATAATTGACAATTAGATTTCAGCACCCAATCGGTTTCCAGAACCAATTCGTTTTAATCAAGAAATTCACATTGTCTCTCCCAAAAACTCCAGTTTATAATATCAATTTGAATTCGTTAAAATCGTAATTATACTATAACAGGCAAAGTGAGAATGAAATTCAGAAATACATTTAAAGTTAGCATTCGGTAGAACGGCGACACATTTTTCGTCAACAATTTAATTTGCAATCTGTCCGATAAACGTCAAAGGGAACAATCGTGGACGAAGTTTAATCGGTACATTGTATTGTAGTTTCAATTCTCTGCACTCGAAACTTTACAAAGAATTCCGTTTCATTGTGTACCGGACTGTTGACCAGCTTTTCGGTAGCATACCGTATTAACATTTTTCGTGAACGTTAAATAATTTTTCAAAGGATTTATCAAAAATTTTAGTTCTTACGATTTTCATAATTTCCCATACGGAATGAAAACATTTTTAAATTCGCAAGAATCGGATAGCAATATTTCAAACAATCACTTAGGGACAATAATTTATGTTAAATTATATGATGTGTGTGATACAATTTTGTGCTTAATATAGTAAAAGCTTTATCGATATTTTTATACGTATTACGAGAAGCGGATATACTTAACTGCTCATAAAGTACTAAATTCCCAATCCTACTTTATTATCTGTCTCACCAGTTTCACCTGACATCTTTTCAGATGACGTCATTTTCACAATACTACTTATATACTAATTATATAAAATGAACTACAAAATTATTAAATAGTTACTTATCAAACACTCCACATGAAAGCCCTAATTCGTAGCTCCCGATTCCAGCTAGATTCGTATTTCTAGTTTAATCTTTGTACCCTTTGAAATACTCAGTTGCGACGTTAATTTAAAGGGGCGGATGGTTATCGTTGGCGACGGACTGCAAATGTTTCGAACATGTATATGTATAGAGTATATGTATATTGTACAAGTATATGTATATGTTTAACATGTGTTCTAAGTAGGGTGGGTATTGTATTTCGTGTTCGCCTTTCTATTGTTATTCAGCTTTAATTAAAGTTCTAAGGACTATGTATTGGATTAAGCGTGAGGCCTTTTTGTAGTAGTGTTAGGCTAAAGTTGGACCTTTTTAGAATTAGGTCATGAGTTTAAGTTAATGAGAGTTAATAAATACAATATTAGCCATATTTCACTTTAAGCCTTTGGCGGGACGTGACCGCTCGGTGCGCACATTGTACCCAATAATTTTAGAAATTATTATTCAACTTGAAGACTTTAACTTCACAATTATTATTTAAAGTACCTCTTTACAATATTTGTTTATCGATTTCGATCGATCGATCGATTTAATGTAGATGATATGGTTTCTCTTCTTGTTCCTTGCCAGTTATGTATTTGATCCAACGCTTTTATTTAGAAGTATATAAGATACGCGATCTTTTAGTCAACCGACGCACGCTCCTATCTTCGGTTTCAATACTGTTACAAGCCTCTATCTATAAATAAACTTTATACAATATACAAAGAATACGTATCGTGTGAAGCACGTATCTTCGTACATCTAACTGGTATCACCTATAATAAAGTAAAAGGAAGGCTGCTACATATTTCATTACACGTTTCAGTACGCATTTCTCTTTTATTGTTTTATATTTCAGCCGAAACGAGCCCGAACCGGCTTACTGTTTCATGTTCTACATTTTATTTATTGACATTTTATTGTACACATAAAATAATCTTTTATCAGATATAAATGGAGGAATAATGCGGTATGTTGTACCAGAAAAAGTTTGGGGTGTATTTTGACTTCTGAAGTTTTGAGGCTTGAGCGAGATGTTCTAGATATGTAGAAATCACATTACTATCCAAATATTTAGGCCTGAAATTATCAGACTTTTTTATTGTAGGGAAACTGATACCTGCGTATAAATATTGACGACATTATCTCAACGACCTAGATGACTATATTATAATATATATAAAGATAGAATAAAGAGATTGATATTGCCAATCTCTTTATTCTATCTTTATATAGTTAGCATTAGAGCTTGCGAGCTGCTCGTGTAATGCTCGTTTGTCAGATCTGGACACACCCTAAGAAATACACTATTTTACGTGATAACTAAACTACGGAATGAAAAACTAATTTAAAGTAAAACAAAAGCCAAACTGGCACACTAAATCTAAACAAAAAAAAAAACAAAATAAAGAAACATAAAAACTAGCGCGACGCAAGTACGAAATGCATGTGGGATCCGAGTGTAGGGCTCTCAGTTGGCAAGTGGCCGCCGTGTCCCACAAACACACTGTCATACCGAAGCTGAACGTCTATAATGCACCTCCGCAATCAAAGAGAGAGCTTTTAGTATACCGCAAGTTTGTCTCTTTGTTCCAAAGTGTAGTCCCTTTCTGTAGGATTCGATTTGGACTGGCCTCTTTTTTTCCCATCTGCCAAGGAAGAATCATTTTGTTTGCTATTTATCTCAATGACTTCAGAATATTTATATATGCCAGTATACCTTAAGGATATTAAATCGCCTGAAAAACTTAACATACCACTAGTTTTATCGTTGTTAAACATTGTAAAACATGATCGCGTGTCGCATTGTGACGTCAACGTTTCATACACAATTCATTCCGGTAATTCAAATTTTCATTTTGGAATATGGCGAATAGCTCATGGACAACATTAACAAAACCAAATGCGTAATCACGATTTCAATTCTGTATAAAATTGACTGTGACATGAAAATTACGATTGTCATTTAAAATTCATTGAAACACATTACAATGTCCAATTTCAGCTTACATGGTTATTAATTGAAACTGTTTAGCTGTTATACCGTTAACATCCAATAAACTGAATTGTAATTCAATAGATATGCATACGGTGGTATAATGTTATTCATGCTTGCCTTGTTAATTTCGTGACTTGGCATACACAAGCGTGTAATGAGTCCAAAATAATTTGGAACGAACGAAATGTGTTCGACGGTGAAATTGAACGTTTTACGCGAGTATTCATTACGCGTATGAATTTACATTTTGAAATGAAAAGTTTAAGGAATTTCTGTTGAAGTAACGTGGCGTGTTTTGTTTGCGGTGGCTTTGATGTCTGTAGGGCTCGCTCTTAGGGAAACAATGGTATTTGAATAATGCTCACATAAGTACCCATTCATACTTCGTTTTTGAAATTATATCGGAATAAAGGAAGAATACTTTTTTCACCTTTTTTGAGTTTTCGAATTCATGGCATTTTTTACTCGAGTTATATACGTGACCGGTAAAAAATACCTAAAAAGTTAGCTTTTTTGTCTTATCCATTGTAATTATATAATTTGGTACCATCAAATTACGACATAATTACTCGGAGGATAATTACTACAATCGACTTAAAAAGAGTTGAACTTTGTTACAGACGGTTCGCTTTAATGTTTCTCTTTTAATAAAAGTTTAAGTACTTAATTCTGTACGATAAATATAGCACTCCTCATGTATTGTTCTTGTGTAAGAGTTTTAAAAAGAAAAATATTATCTGATGTGGAGAGGTTTACATCTATTTCTTTTTCAGAAATGTTGCACTGGAAAGCGGAGTAGAATGGATTAGGATGCTATCTTATTATATTGCAAATGTCTTGTTAAACTTTATGTATTGTTTACTACTACACTATTTAATATGGATTTTAAAAAATAAGATAAATATGGAAGCCCTATCAACTACTAAAGTTAGATAAATACTCGAGGCTCATTACGTATAATGTACTATACACAATATTTAGATACAAAAGTTGGGTTAAATTAACTTATATTTTAATTATTTTCAAACATATTTAAATAAGACTATTTAGGGTAGACCATTAACAATTACTCACACAACTTTCGGTGTCAGCCCACATTACTTCGCCCATTTTACTTATCATAACTTGAAAAAAAAACAAAAATAATACAACAAGAATAATGATTCATAATAAACACAGCCCTAGATTACGTTCCTCATTTCATTACAAACATCATACGTGTCAACCCTTACTCAAACACACACACATGCACATTCTGTATTGTAGGAGCAAATCCTTTGTACATCACCCTGTATAACAGAGTAAGACAAGCACACTACTCAAATATGACAGTAATGTTCATTTGAGATCCTTTCAGTTTGAGTTAGGTGGGTAGTTGAAATTAGCGGTTCTTGGACATTCATATTATAATATTCTATTTAAGGGTTGTCGCTGCAAGATTAAGCATAGTTTGCAGATAGTAAAATGACAAAAGAGGAATAAATTATTATGTTCTGGTAATCACTAAAGTAAAGTGTAAAACAGTCAAAACGAATTTTACATTAGATAGGAATATCTTATTTTTGTTAAACTCTCGTTCAGACTTGTACACATTTTTTTTAAATAGCTTTGCTCATTGTTACTAGTGTAAATGCCTTTAAACCGAGTATAAGAATGATTGCAGTTAAACATTTAATATAAAATTCTTGTCTTTTTATCAATCGCTGGACAATAATAAAAATACAAATATTTCAGGATACACTCCTATACAAAATTAGCAAACATAGACTAATAAAATTGCCTTTAATTAAAAAACGGCATAAAAAAAATTGAAATCGACTACATTTGCCAAAATAATTACATTATTTTCGAAACAAAATTAAATGTGACGTCATCACGACACTATTTTTAACACAGTTAAGTTAAATAATTCGTAATTGTGTTAACCGTTCCGTATCGAGATAAAGCTCTTATTTAAGTTGCAATTAATGTTTAATTTGTTTGTAGATTTCGATGTCCGTTTACTCAGCCGTAGAACCCAATTAAAACGTTGTAAATAGCCTGAAGAGATAGTGATAATCCGTCCATTAAAATCCATTACAATTACTCTGTTTTGATGTCTTACTTAAGCATTTACAACTTAGGTAATAACTGGTAAGTGATTACGTTTACTTTATGCAATTAAATTACCTCATTCCTCGCTCTACTATCTAAGAATGCGCCCACATCTGACGAACGAGTAAAACGTAAAGATAAAGTTTTGCGGATTAAGCCGGAACCCCACCGCTGCGCAGGCTGTGCACGGATGCGTGGCTCACCTCTGCCGCGTGGGTTCATTAGTTCGGCGGCGTCGGTCTCCGTTTCCACTGAGGCGCACGGACACGGATGTGTCGGCCACGCAGCTCGTAGCTATGCATGGGGTACAGTCACGAGCAAAATTATGTATACATAATAATATGCGAAATTGTTAAACGAAATTAGTGAGTTTTTTTGTCGAATCTCTTCTGCCATCTGGCAATCAATGCATACTGACAGATGACACTTGAAAATAAAATAGTTAAATTTTTTTTTTTAATAAAAAAAAATATTTTACTTCAAGTCAATGTATTATTTTTATAATATAGACAATAGCGCTTCCGAGTAACAATATAATTTAGGTATTGTGTAGTAACATCTGTTTTACTTATTTGTATTATAAATAACTTAGTTCTTACATAAATTATACTTAACACAACTTAAATGTATGTATATATACCAGGAACATTAATTGTACCTCTTATTTATGTAGTAGCTTATTCTTATAATAATTTCTTAACAATATTATGTGTGTACATATTTTTGCTCGAGACTGTACATAGTCGTGGGTCGCCGAGAAATGGCCGACCCACGCAGCTGGGATGCGTGGGTCGGCCACGTGGCTGAGCTACGTTCCGCCTATTCGAGTTAGCTACGCGTGTGTTTATGACGTCAATTGCTGCGTAGCATGTCAGTGCGCTGCGGTGGAAACGCTCTCATACATTTTGTACTAAAGCGAAGCTGAACACACGTGCACAGCCTCTCCGTGCGCAGCGGTGGGGTTCCGGCTTTAGAGTTGGGTAGGACACGCAATATGAATGAGTTTGTATGAGTAACTCATTTCGAATTGTGAGGTGGGACAATGTACCACCTCAAATGAAGTGGGACACTGTCATACCACTGAGACATTAGTAAGAGTTGAGATGTACTGTGACATTACTTCAAACATGAGTTGAGCTGTTATTTGTGACATTTTACAAACACACGAGTTGAGCTATAAGTGTAACATTAATCCAAGTATGCAATACTTATTACAATAAAGATTCGAAGTACGACTCTTTTAATATTCAATTTCACTAATCGTAGCGGCGCATCAATTCGAATTAAAACAACCGAAAGATAACGAATGTTCACGTAAAAACCCTTATTTGAGGTGTTTGTCGCGCACTGTGTCCCGCTCACTCACACACAGTACAAGTAAGCGAGACGACGGAAACGCTCGCGCTCATGCTCATGCCTCATTTTTGGAAGTGGGACAAAATGTATTTTTGAGGTGATGGGACATTCTGTCATTGTGTATGGTACATTTGAGGTGACTCTTGTATGAGTTACACAACTCTATTGCGGATGGCGTTATTAACACTAGTGCGTTCGCGGCATGCTCGCGAGCTGTTAGTGTAATGCTCGTTCGTCAGATGTTGACACTGCCTAAGATTAGGTTGCAAAAACACGGTTTTTTATTCAACTAACATAATAATAGTAATATTCTTTATTGTACACCATCTTATATTTTTTTTATTCACAAAGGAAGGCAAAAAATGCGTTATATAAGACATATTAAGAGCTTTAAACATCAAAGAACTCAAGCACCTAACAGTGGGTTAAACAAATGTGAGTCGTGTAGAGTTTAATATATCTTTTATAACTAAAATACGGCATTCTCTGTACCAATTCCAGCCTACACTCACATAGGGGTCGCACTGCAGTATACCGCACCGTAAGTGTGGGACAAATTCCAGAATTCTGTTTGTACGGACCGATCCCTTTGACAAAACTATTCGAAATAAGGATTTATTTTTAGTTCCAATATTGGAATTCAAAAAAATATCTGTCAAACATTTTTATAAACTAAAGTTTGACAGAATTGGAACGTCCGAAAAAAAAATCTTCCAGTGTCGTAGCGTAATATAAACTTAAGTGAACTAAGAGTCGTCCCTTTTCATGTTGATTAAAAGGATTACGTTGTCAAGTAAGTCAAGCTTATTAATGAGTTAAGAAAACTTTAAAGCAAATCTTAAAGCTACAGGAACCCTAAGATGGAATCTTAAAGGTATTTACGAGAACTTTACCTTGGCTGAAGGCAAATTTCTGAAAAAGAAAAGATAACAGGTTCACTGAAGAAATCTTAATTTAGGGAACCTGTAGTTAACACTAAAAAAACGTCAATTTTCGTTAAGTAAAGTTGATGTTACGATAAAAATGAAACAAAAAAATATCGTTTAAAAAAAAAAAGGTAAAATTTAAAAAAATAACAAAACTAAAACTATAATCTGCTCCAACGAACATAGTCATTCAGGCAACTCTAAAGACATTTCCACAACACAACGTACCAAATAGAATTAATAAACGAGAGAAGGCTACACCTAATCCTGTTACGTCACAACCAAAATGGCGGGAAGAGATAGTTTCTCTTTTGTATGGCTCTTACAAAACAGAGATCTAAAGCTTGGGGCCGGTCTTCACCAAAGCGGAGACGAGCGGAGCGGCGAAGATTTAAAATAACCAATAGGAATTCATTAATCAGGCGCGAATTCACAGCGATGAGTGAACGACGAATTCCTATTGGTTGTTCAAAGAACTCCGCTCCGCTCTGCTCATTTGCGCTTTAGTGAAGTCCGGCCCCAAAGCTTAACGTCAGTGAGAAATGGATGGCCATTAGTATCAACACTTCAAACTTTAACGAGTATTGGAATAACGACACGACGTGCTAGATTGCAATGTTGAATGGAAATAATTGCCTTTTTTTGTTACTTTTTTAACTGGACGCCTATGATACACAACGCGTTTGAGGGAAAATTTCAAGAGGAGTAGCAACATTTTTTTTTTTACATGCAGGTATAAATTCCGACACTAAATATTACGTCTCCATCCTACTAATATTATAAATGTGAAAGTTTGTGAGAATGGATGTGTGGATGTTTGTTACTCTTTCACGCAAAAACTACTGAATGGATTTTAATGAAACTTTACAATAATGTAGCTTATACATCGGAATAACACATAGGCTATAATTTATGAAGATAGTGTATGAATTGTCATTCATAGCATAGCTAGTAAGAAATATAAATTAGTAAAGACATATTTTCATACTACATCAAAAACAAAAAGAAACTTTACATTAATATTCTGTTTCTTTGAAAAGGTCAAAAGGACATTACAACTGCAGAGCTCTTATCAAAGGAAAGACGTTACTTAAATATAAACATGCTAAATACTCACGCTAAAACTACGTCTTTTATGGCCACTCAGAAACTGCTCAACTCAACGCATTCTTATTGTTCAGGCAATCAAGTTGAAAGCGTCAGGCAGGGACAACTTTTTCCACTACTTGTAAAGTTACTTGCGACAGACGAGCTACAGATTTTGATGGGAAATTACCAAACTACATGTTTGTAGAAGATTATATAAATAGTAATTAGACAGAAATAGATTTCGGAATATAAATGTAGCTGTTCCTATCATGGGGCTGATTATTTTACTCAGTTTTTTCTTATTCATCTAAAAATACAATAAATTCATTAGTATCATCAATAATCGTCTTTTGTTTTTTAACTTGCAATAAATTATTATCTGTTCATGTGCAGATAGCTAGCGATAAAGATCGTCGTTTGTTTTATCATATTTTTATTCTTAAATTTTACTTAAACATAGCTAGTTTTCTTTACAGCCAGCCAGCGACGTAAATCCTAAATCTAGTGGCCTAAAATGCTGCTCAGCCGTGCTGATATTTATTGTTTGGGCAATCACGTTGAAAGGCGTAGCTACAACTTACGTACTACATCAAGTTGCAAGTTACGTTTCACTCTTACGGGCGCTTTGTTTGTGTTACAGGTCGTTTGTTCTCAGCGGAGATATTTTTCTTGTAAGCTTATACGTAGAAGGATCATGACTTATGCTTGGGATGATATAGCCTTTTTGGTACGGAGTCTGTTCGTGTATTGCTGTAAAGAAATCAGTGAGATAACGATAACACAATACATTTCGTAATACTTGCCATGAAACTTAAAATAAATATATTATTGACTATTTTCATTAATATGCACTTAAAATAATTTGTAAATGGGCATTTTTCGATAAATTATAAACTTATTTTTTATACAAATACAAATTGAACATTGAATAAAATAACATAAGTTTTATTATTTAAATGCTTGAATTTTATTACATTACAATATTTCGGAGTCTTAAATATTTGAGGGTTACAAAAGAAACCTTTTCACGACCTTTACAGAAATATGAAAGTGAATAAGTAAGATTTCATGTAAAAAAAAAACTTTTATTGGAAAAGGTTTTAATAAAACATTCAGTAATAAAACTAGTATACAAATAAAAGCTTCATTTAAAATATCCGTGATGTGATAAATATTGTTGTTTATTTTATTATTTCTTGTGATACACAAAATGAACAATTTAATAGTACTAACTTGCTTTTATAAGAATAAATGCTTAAACCATTTACAATTAATAATATGACTAAATAATTATGTAAAACCATTTTTTTACAAGAACGATTATTATTATGTCACACAATAAAGTGTGACAAATTTTCAAAAGATCTAAGTAAAAAGGGTCTGATCTGTTGTTCTAATTAAGTAATAATTTTAACTTAAAAAAATCATAAGGAGGTCTGACTCTATTTGCCTAAGAAAATAGACAACTAATTTAATTTAGTACTTACAAAGATAAGATAAAGACATTTAGGTAACTTTTCTCTGATAATGGTAAACGAATTATTTCCATTAAGCCTTTCAACTCCATGTAATTTTAAATAAACTTAAGCAACCTTTACTGAAGACAAAGTTCGGTAAATAGTCTTAAATGTAAATGAGATTGGATTCAAAGTTTAGACAGACCGATTAGTCCTTGGCTTGCTTTTCGTTATTATTAATGATGGCATTTCTCGACACTGGCTTTGTTTATTCTACTGTATTTCTACAGTGCCACTTTTCAGGATTTTTGTTTTTTTTTGTGGATTATGTTTTTGCGGTAAATAAGAACAAAACATATTTATAGTAATATTGTTTAACGGGAATTGTAAATTGTAAAAAGTTTGTAAAACATACTCAACCATTTAGATTTATTGAAATGAAACTACTTTTTACGGATTATGTCGTGGTTTATTTAGGATTTTTGTTTCCAGGTTTCGGTTTTACCGACTACGTAAAAAAAAGTTTTATTTCAGTGTCGAAAATTCGCGTAAACCTAAGAAAATAGCATATCAATTTATTCAAATGTACTACATACCTTGAAGTTGTAGAAAATTTGCGATTGATTCACAAATAAAGTCTGTTGAATTTGTAATCCTTCTTTTTAAGAGACCGACACAGTAATCCTTAGCACAGGATTTGACTACTTCACCGGACTTTGTTTTTCATCCTACTTGACCTATTCCTAATGGTGCATTTGTTTCTATTTGGAATGCCATGATGTTATCCCGACTAAGAGTCTCTAATTTATAGTCGCTGTTTCAATTAGGACATACATTTAACCTAATAGCTTGTTCCGTGCTCAAAGTAAACTGTTGTACATTAAACCTTTTCTTTTTCTACTATCTTTTGCAATCCAGTTAAAACTTTAATACTTTCTTAGTGTAACATTATGTAATTCTTATCTTTCCCGTCTTTAGACTCGTGTCCAATCTTTAGAGGATCACTCGGAAAGCCCTCGGATCGTGGATACCCGGTATTGTTTTATACCTCGCTGCGAAATTAATCTGAAGTAGAACTGACCTCTTCCTACCCCTTTACGTTGTATAAGTCTAGGGGAATATTGTTCATGTGTTGGTGTAGTGGAATTATGTGCGATATCATATATAATGAATTTGAAATTTACTCTTACTATTGAACACTGTGATAAGAAACATCACAGCGAAAAAGTTAAATTTATTATTTAATACTTGATTAAACTTTAACGTAAAAAATAGCCCACTTCAATAACTTTTATATTATTATGAGACCACTTATAGGAAAGGTCCATGACAAAAATAACTTTTGCTATCGATCACACCAACTGCCGGAAATATCACGTATCAAACATACACAAAAACCTTGATAGATATTTTAAAGTTGTTTAAAAATTTAATAAGCCTAATATCACACCAATTAAAATTATATTTCTTTGTCGGCAGGTTGCAACAAAACCTACTACGGTGACATTGGGCGAACGTACGAGTTGGAGCTGCACCGTCCTCGCGAGGACCTGGTGCCGTACGTCTGTCTGCTGACCATCACAGCTGCTGGCGGCATCCATGGAGACCTAGTACAGGTAGGTTGGCTGAGCTGGTTCCGTAGAATTTGTTTTAGCAGGGCTTTTGATAAGTATTTTCTTCTTATGTTTTGTTTTAAATTATTTAATATGTCATTTGAAATCTTATATTTTTGTTAGGTACCAGGTTATTTTTTTTGAGTTTTTGATTTAAAACAGGTCTGGAAGGAGAGATTCTAAGCTACATGTAGCTTATAGTACAGCCAAATACAAACGACGCGGCGACGTTTTAAAAAATAGCAACATAAAAAGTACTTTTTTTAAATATAATCAATTACGATTCATAGTAAAAGTGTGTAAATACAGTTTTCTAATGTGTGTAAATATAGAATTATATACCCACGAAATAATGATAATGATCGAAAACAAAGAATCAACTGTGTAAGTGATGCGTTAGCGAAAGCAATGCTAAAGAGCTTCAAAGGATTGCGAGGATATTCGCGCATGCGCAGGACTGACGTAGCGTTTTGTTTTATAGCTGACTATGCGCTCGACTACGCTTACATAGAGAGTTTGGAAATGCTCGGATGTATGTACAGTTGTTTGATAAGTAGGTACCCTACTAAGCAATAAAATACTTTGAAAAATTAGAAGCAATATAAATCCAAAACTAAGTCATGACTGCAGTAAATTAAGACCAACTTATGGTAGTAATACATGATATTAAAATAGGCAATAAAAAAACAACTTCTATAGAAATAAAAAACACAGCTATATGGGACCTCTGAGATAGACACTACTAGATTTCATTTTTTTTATATAATCAATCCACAGTACTTAGCTGGAGAAATGCGTAAAAAAATCATTAGTCATATTTAGAACCTCTACTATTTAATGTCGGTTATTCTAAGCAATTCTTCAAACAATGTTTTGACTAAAATCCCTAAATTACCAGTAGCTTTGTTCCTGGAACCAATCTTGTTACAATACTGGCTTAAAGATGGATTGATCTCCAGGGAAAGAATTACTTTTATACCCGGAAACCCAACTTTTCCCTGAGACACTTACCAATAAATAAAAGATTGAAAAAACAAGGTTTTTCTTCGCCAAATTGGTCTTGTCAAGATTTTTCGTATATCGAAAATCTTTTAAGGAAGTCGGTTGATTTTCTGTCAAAAATAGTTTACCAGATAACTCTATGATTATTTATACAGTTACCATGGCTATGTTGTACAATTATGCAAAAAAAATAATTCAGATAACACCTAAATATGATATCAATAGTTAAATTTTCGCTTTTATCACTTGAACAAGTGCTACGGCGGTTTATTTTCACTTTTCTGTCCGATGAAGTAACAATTTCTTAATAAAACTGAAAGAGCTTTATTTACTTATTCTTCATTATTTATCGAGAACATAATTTCTACTATAACTAAGTCTTTCACAGTGAAAGCTGACTTGATTAATTACATAGAGGGCTGCGCGGGCACTATTCAATTTTCTATTTCAGAACTTTCGTTGCGTAGTATGTTATTCTGTATATTACGTTGTACCTAATTATTTTGTGGAAAGGTGAATAACCTAAGTATTTGTATTTTATTCTTAATAGCAAGTTCAAAATCAAAATCAAAATCATTTATTATTTGTAAAACATAGGTGGGTTATAAATAAGATCTTAAAGTACATAAAAGTGCGCTAAGCTTTGCCTGAATGGCATACAAATATTAGGAAGTAGTATATAACTTATAATTACAAGTATTTAAAACTTAGAAAACATTAAACATTACATTTTAAAGAAAAATAAAAGTTATAATAAAAAATAAAAACAGTACAAAGTTCAAAGGTATAAGTTATAAGGTACCACTTAATTTCTGTTACATCATCAGGCATCGTGGTCAATACATAGCAAAAAACTTCACAAAGACGTGACAATGATTATTTAATTTTTTCAAATCTGTTTTACGAAGGTATTTTTAATTTTAATATTTTTAGCATGAATAACCAAAATGATTTCTCTAATTTAAATGTAATTCACAAGTTGGAATAAGTAAATTAATTTTTAGATGTTTTCAAAGCATCATACACAATCTTCAGTCAAACAAGAACAAAGGTTTTAATAATATCTTAGATGTAGAAGCTCCTCTTTGTGTGAATAACAAAAGAAATTGAATTACTTTAAGCGAAAGGACACAAAGGCGCTGCTGCAGCATCATATCATAATATTATATATTTTATCTACCTTGTTAAATATTGCATTAAAAATATTAGTAAAATATACGTAAGGTACACAATTATTTGTAGGAGATAAAAATAATACAATATAACAACAAAAACTCGACAAAAGTAATTATTAAACCTGTCAGTGATAATAGTACTTTTATTATTATTTTTCCATAGCTCAGTACTCATTCTATTTCTCAAATTAAATAGTGACGCGCAGCGAAGAAAAAACCGCTAGAAAAAGTTGTGTGTAACACAAAGAAAATTGAATTACTACTACTACTACTACTACTACTACTACTACTACGACTACTACTAGCACAGATTACTTAATCCCTAGTAGAAGTACTACTAGAAAGAAAACAACTGAGTCATGTACGATTTGATAGTCTTGAACTTGGCGAAATCAGCCAAATAGCCCAGACCTCTTTCTTATCTTAGATTACCTGAGTGCTGATATAATGAAAGCCTGAGGGCCTAAAGTGATTCTATTTAAAGGTTAACTGCTGCTGAGGGTTAAACGTCTAAGTTAATAAATGTAAGGGTTGTAGAAAAACATTGCCTAAGACCTAGTTAAAAGTAGAAACGCTCATTTATCAAATATTAAATTAGTGTTTTGATTTGACATTTGTTTGTACATAATATTAAAATTTAAAAGAAAACTGTAATCATTTACCGTCTTTATTCTATGGCTACTCAAAATAATAACAGGCAGGTAATTTGTATAAGTTGGATCTCCCAAAAACCTTTCTATAGCAACATTGTACCTACTTACATCTCAGGTAAAGAGACGTAGGTACAAGCAAACTCCACAGTAATGTGGTAATGTACATTTGATTACGTTAAGATGACAGCCTTGTTCCCCAGGGAGGCTCCCGTTCGCTTCATATCAAAATACGATAGACATTTCAGAGCTTTGCAATCATAACATGGATTGTACAGGAATACAGTATATATAAGGAGGCACATTATGTATAGAAACATTGTAACGTAAGTTATTTTAGTATGATTAGAACATGTGATTAGTAAAGATATCAGAGCGTTTACTACGAGATCTTTCAGAAGTACAGTTGCTGTTGTGTAAGAGAGATGGCGCATTACACTGAGTGTAGCTGCGTCTCGTTTTCACGATGGCAACACAGCCCATTGAACAGGCTCTGTAAATAGGTATATTATATGAGAAATAACATACTGTGTATCATTTTTGGATTCTTTTGGGGACCCTGGATGTGACGTCTAAAAGTCGGGAGTCAACCCACCCAATGGGTCGATGACATCGCCAAAGTGGCAGGAAAGGGCTGGATGCGATTGGCACGGACTCGCAATACTTGGCGTGCTCATGAATAGGCCTGTACCTGACTATGGGTGACTACAGGCTGAAGAAGAAGGGGAGTATCTTTTTTATCGTTTTTATGATTTCCTACATAAACGAGGCTATAAGGACAATATCTATTTCAGTCGTAGGGCTAAATGAAATACGTCAAAAGTTTGACGTAGGTAAATCTAAAAACTAAGGACCTGCCTAGAGATAAAATTAGTGAAATTCGTGGCACAAAAACAATAGTTCAAAAGCTTTCTGAAAATTTCTTGCTTTCAGAAGTTCAAACATAGTCTATTTTCATCAATTGTTTAGTAAACCACTTACATTTAGCTCCGTTTTATGAATTAGACAACATAATTATTATATTTTAGCTATAGTCTACAAGTTTATGTCATTAATTAAACATTGTAAAAAAAAAACTAGCTTCATTTTGTATATTTATAAAAGCGCTTACAAAAATCAGGAAAACCTCAACGCGTCGAAATCAAACATTAAAAAAATACGTTCATCTTAAAATCGGCGGTACTCAAGTAAAAACGAAAATCCTGTACGGCAAAAAGCAAAGATTTCTCCATAAATACCCTGGGGACTTATGGAAAATTTACGTCGTTCACTTTCAACCACTTTTCCAAGGGGAACGCATGTCTGTCAGAAGCAAACACTACTTATATCTCACGACTGTGCCTGGCGATATTGGAAACTTTATTAATGTCTACCCTTTGAGAACGGAACGTATTTTTATGTTGTTGTATAATGTTAAGGTTTGGATGGAACGTAATAAGGGAAGGTGTATGAGTCATGTATCGTAAGAAGAGGAACATTTTCTCGTAAACTTGTATAGGATAAGACTATTGTATATTGTATAGGATAGGACTAGAAACAATTATACTATGGTTGAAAGAGGAAACAGAGGTTGCTAATAATTATATTACCGATAGCATCATAACTTTGGTTTCCCCATTGTAGAGAGTGTCTATTATAAAAATATGCTGCTTAGCGACTAGCGATTCATACTATAAACAAGATATTGATTACACAGGCTTCTGAGGGACGACCTAATGACAAAAATAGATTGTGTAATCGATCTGCAGTTGACAGACATAACGCGTACCAAACATCAAACCAAAATAACTCCTATTGAAGAACGAATTATGTATATCTAGGCTATAATCGTATCTTCAAAAATGTTTAATATTGAAATAAGTCATAAATCGGTTATGATAGGTGTCTAGACAGATTGATCGATCGGTAGAGGTACGTAGTTGTTACCTCAGTAATAGGGGGACAAAGTTGTTCGTACGGAAGCCGAGTAGCATTGCCAATATACTTGTAAGAACGCATATTTTGTGTATCGGTGTTGCACCAATGTAAGCATGAGAGAGAAAAGCAAACAGAACAACTGTAAGGTTTATTAAATCATCTGAAAAATAACTTGTTTATTAGATACTCGATGAAAATAATAATAATTTCACTTTTACGAGTATACCTAAAATGGACTTTACAGTACATACATTTTTTAACAAATTTTATGTAATTAAATCACCTAAAACCGTCTCGCAAGGAGCTGAAATGAAGATGTGACGCCATAAAAGCTTATTGTTTCAGACAAAAACAACGAAAGAAATGTAAAAAGTGATTTATTATTCAAATAGAATTGTGGGTGTTGGTTTCATAATTATAGCCGCTAGCCAGTAATACGCTAATGCCCTGTGGCAGAACATGTTGTTGTGTCGTAACAGCTGCCAATTCAGCAGGATTATTCTAGTTACGCATTAGCTCATTTGTAATTCAATAAAATGTTGTCATTAATATTTGGTTAATGAGAACATTTTCATTCAGTATTTTGTAAGTATTTTACTTTATCTTGATGACATTAGATTAAGTAACTATCAAATAAAACATGTAGATTACAAATAAATTTATGAAACGAATCTTTAAAATCGATACACAATTACCGTAGGTATCGCGTAACAAACATAACCATATAAAAAAATACTATAAAAATCCTACCATTGAATTGAAAATCTTATCCTTTTGAAGTCAGTTTATCGGTCAAATAATTATTTGCTCAATCTACTGTGTAAAACAAAATAATATGTCTATGACTATCAAAAAACTTCTGGGTCAGTACATATTCAGTTCATATATACTACTTTTTTGTCTATTCCCACTCATTTCCTTTAGAGAAACGCGTCACAGCGGTAAAATATGAAGTATATAAGTCGAGCCTTTTCAGGGGTTCGGAATGGCCGCTGTATGAAAAATGCGCTGTCAGAAAAGTCGTTTTATACCTACCAACCTACCTACCTATAGATATAGCATATCCACCCCTGTATCTACCCAGTAAGGTAGATGGTATGTATATACCTATGTGTAATGATATTTTCATTGTAGGGCGAGCCCCATTTTGGTTCGAAGCTCTTGTGTGTTTAGTAAGCGGTTTTTAATTGAGGTTGTGTTATCCACCTTGTTGATACATATTATATAGCTCTGTATAACTTTAATCTGTTTGGGGTGTAGTTAGTCTATTAAAAGATCTCATGAAGAATGGTCATGGCAATAAATCAAACTTGGATGTTGCGAAGGTACTGTTGTCATTAGTCAACTTCTTTGACATTCAATGAGGGTCATCAGGAACAAAAAGAGTATATAATATTATAATTGAGGCATGGAATTTACAAATAGGAGAATATATTAATATTACCTGAGCTATGTTGTACAGACATTCCATATCAAAGGTGGAAAGAACCGAACTAAGTTTTGGCACTTAGACCATTTGTAAATTCCATGCCTCAATTAATGAAAGAAATATAAATACCGGCGCTTCAAAAGAGCAAATAAAGATTTTATCCTGTTAATTATTTTGGGGTTATTGATTCAATAGCGAATATTATGGACAAGCCCATAATTACCAACAGCTGTCATTTGTTTTTCAATCTTGTTTTTTTTTTATTATGTCATTAACCTTTTTTACTTATTGCTTTTGTGTCCCCAAATTTTCAATATTCCAATAACTAGAGACATCAACTTTCAAGTTGTATTTTGTTGCATGAAAAATCATTTTTGATGTAATTAATTAAAAAAGATGCTTTGAACAAAATACTCGTATTCCTTTATAAAATACCAGTTCGCTATCTATTCACCTTTTTATTTATTGGAAAGGAAATTCCATTGTTGTTCTATTTTTAGATAAAAGGAACTGCGTCATTCATACTGTTATTATTATCAGTGAATCTGAAAATAATATTATTTTAATGTGATGGAACTGTGAGGTGGAAGATAATAATATTATATTTCAAAAAAAAACGTAAATAAAAATTTTAGAAGTGTTTTTTGGTTAACGACAAGATATTTATTTCAGCTTAAAGTATAGATAAAAATACTAAAAGCATGTTTTTGGCATTTTAGTCTAACAAGGAATACATATCATCACGCCTGTAACCCCGAAGGGGTAGGCAAAGGTGTACCAATGTACACCCACAGTTCGCCGATAGTTTAGGTCCCATGTAATAGGGGGCGAGCCTATTGCCACTAATCGGGCACAAATCCAAACTCCGACCTGCTACTAAGAATTTCATAGAAAAACCCAATAACACCTTGGTCGACTCGGGAATCGAACCCAAGACCTCTAGCGTAGCAGTCGCGCTAAGTTCCACTAGGCCAACGAGGCAGTTGGCAACAAGGAATGTATTTGTTAAATACGTATGCTAAAACTATTTGTACTTACTTCAAGTCTCTAGATAAGTTTCTAAAATAGAACGAAAATGGAATTAATACATGTCATTGTAAAGCCTACAGAGGCCTAAAACTCAATATTTATACATTAATATTCTATTCTCGTTTCCCAACATAAACTTTACTAATCAATCATTGCCTTCTAAAATACAACAATTACAATTTTCGCAGCCAACCTCGCTTTAGATTTTTGTTCATAAAATGTCTGAAGTGGCCATAATTTTCAATTAAAATTTCCTCGCTTCATTATACTAGTGAACGTTTTGAAGATGTTTTAATGAGCTTATTAATATGGTAACGTGAACGAAATACTAATAAGGTAGGTTATATAAGAGAAAAAAGTTGGAAGCACATTTTTTTTTTTTGCATGTCGATAAATGGCAACTGCCTCGTTGGCCTAGTGGTGATAAGCACGACTGCTACGCAAGCTACTAGATGTCTTGGTTTCGATTCCCGAGTCGACCAAGGCGTTATTGGGTTTTTCTATGAAATTCTCAGTAACAGGTCGGGGTCCAGATTTATGCCCGGTTAGTGGCAATAGGCTCGCCCCCTATTACATGGGACCTAAACATCGGCGAACTGTGGGTGTTATAAATGGCAATTTTTGTTTTTGGCCAGTACTTAGACGCGTAGACATAATTGTTAGTGGAATTGCTCTTGTATTAAGTCAGCTTAATAATTGGATGGTATGTGGATACACCATTCTGACATGATTCAAGTAAGCAGCACCCGATCGTCACTTGTTTTAAAGAAAATAAGTGACGGTCATGTAGACGAGTAAATATCACTTATTTACCCATTTCAGGTAACTAAAATGTTTGGTAAGATTTTGCGTGTATTTCTAAACCAAACACTGGGCTTAGAATATTACACTAATTGCGGAATTGCGAAACAAAAAGGTAGGAAGCCGCAGGGGTGGTGTAATTTCTAGAATCATTTACTATAAGGTTAGGAATATAGTCTACTGAAAGAGATGCGATACATGATATACAATTAAACATAGAAATACATGGAATTCTGTTTATATTTCAATGAATTACATTTTTTTGGTAGGTATTTATATTACAAGTCTATCTTTTTTTAGTCCTTGTACTTATTAAAATATTCAACATTTTTTATATCAAAACAAACGTATCAAAGGATCAAAAAACAATAACGAGATTACAAAATAAAAATATATTTCACATTAAACAATAAATTGGACAACAACGAAAATAATATAGCATAGATTTCTGTGGAGGTGTGTCAACGTCCCTCCCGCGATAAACCCTCTCGGCCCTAAAGCCTTACAATTATGAGGTGTAAGCGTATGCCTCAGTTGACTCTTTGTTACAGCTCCTGCGTATTTTTAGCTTACCCTTTTCAAACCTGTTTTAAATAAGTTAGGCATTAAAATACAGTCTAGTGAACCTGGGATTTAGGGTTTTAAGGGTTAAAACAGAATTTTAGGTTAGGTAAACAGGTATAATTAATTAATATCTAAATAAAATACATTTTACGTAGTGAGTTTTTTGAATAACGAAATAAAAGAGTTAAAAAAGGCTTTTGGTTATTACATCAATGAATCGCTAGTAAAACGACATACAATTATAATTTTCTAGTCTTGCGGCAAATGTGTTCGTACGATCGAAATAAAAATTGCCAATGTCAGTCTCTTGAGAGCGCTCATCCAAGGCTCGCGTTAAAAATACCAAGTCGCTGTGTCCGAATACGGTTAAAATACTTATAATTATTAATAAATAACACAAGATTCTATTAAAAAAGTAAGAACACATTGATCCTGTACTAGATACCAAATGATGATTGCCCCGGAATATTATTATTATTATTGCGGCTAGACACACATTCCTTTTCCAAGACGAATAAAGTCGGATTTTATAACCTATATTTCTGACCTAGATAGGTCATATAAACCTTGATAAGGCCATCGCTATTTCTTCAGTAAACAGCACAATAGCAATACGTTGATTGGTTCGCAATCGATACATCTTCGGCTGTCAGCAACAGGATGGGGTAGGAATTGCCGCCTCCCTATACAGATCTATCTTATGTCAATGCTGCAATTGTTTTCTGTTAGGTAATCGGGCTCCCAAAGGGGTAGAATGTCGCAATATGTTTCATGGGTTGAAGATGTTCTAGATTGTTCTGTTACATTGTTCTATTGATTTTCTTATCAAAATGAGAATACTGGAGATGTTTAGACGCTAACTTGCAGCTTTTAATGTTACACGTAAATAAGTTTGAGTACTTAATACCTATCTTCCAAGACACCGCCAGTATAAAAACAGTGGCCACTATGAGTTAAATAACTTAGTAAGAAAATCTTAAAATATCATCTTTAAAATTAGTAGGTACGTATTAAAATTATTTCAGGAATAAAATAAAAAAATATACTTAAACTTGCAATAAATCTCAAGACTTACACTTAGAAGAATTTTTAATCTTAGATCTTGCTATTTAATAACTTTGAGCTGCTTAGCTTTTTAACCAACACTTTTTGAGCTATATTATGCTAGCTCAGAAATGTTTGAATCTAGGAGAAGAAATCATTTTAATATCTTCTTTTGTCTAACATAAATTTTGATCAAGCATTTTCTGTGTAGGTAAATAAATAAATAATTGTGTCGTATTTTCTCAACTACAAATTATTACAGCTAGTATTTATAGAATGTTGAATTGTTTTAATCGGATTGGGAAATTGTTTGAAACGTTTGTTAGTATTATTTTAGGTTTCAGCAAAATTTTACTCAATAATTTTGGTGTTTGTTTGGAAGACTTATAAAACTTTGTGTTCGTTATATTTTAAAAATAAATAACTTCAACAAAAGAACTTCAATACTATGAATAATAAAATGAGTTAATAGGATTTCTTTCGAAAATATAAAATTGACACAAAAAATACATTTCACTTTGTTTGATAAAGTTTTGAGAACACCTTACAAAAAAATCTTGAGACAGACAAAGGCGAAACAATGCGCGAATGTGCTTAGCAACAGTCTTTGAACTCAGCCACATTACAAAGTTAGGGTCTTAAACAAAGTCTTTGGTGCGAGATCGAAACGTAATATCAAATCCCTTCCGTGCTCCACTTATTACGTTTGAAATTGAACACGACGCTCGTTTGTTTGCATTCCTATTCTTTTATTACTTTGTTTACGAAGTTGCGTTCATGTTTCATCTAGTAAACGAAGCTAATACGAGTAGGATGAAGCAATGTATGAAGCAGTTTTTGAGGCTTCAGCAAGTCTTGGGAAAGTAATATACTTATTGCTCTATGGCGAGATTCTTTTCAATTCTTCCGTTACTATTGATGATCATGAGAACATCTTATAAAAATGTTTATTAATAAATGCGTTATCCATATTTTGTAGATATGTCATCAGGCTTGTTATTTACGACTCTTTCTCATTGTATACATGTATCAAAAGTATGTCTTTCCGAGTTCGTACTACATTAACACGAAGCTTTAAGTCCCAAGAATATGCTACAATACGAAAAATGAGTTTTAGATTCCCTATTGCGATTGTTCTGTCGGCTTTTCCGTCGATTTCTGGGTAAAATCAAATATCACGCAAAGCTCACAAAAAATGCTTAAAAGCAAAATGGTTTTCCAGCAATCGGTTGGAATAATACCATTTTTCCGCCGGCCCCGCATAACGGGCAAAAAATCATTTCTGCATAAATTACGAAGGGTTAATCATTTTCCAGCTGCGAATTTCAGAGCAAAACAGTAAGCTCCAATATCAGATTTTCATTTGTTATTATTATTGTAAAATGTCGTGGTGGTCTAGCAGTTCAATTAAAAGATTTGTATGCTCAAGGTAGCAAGGTCGAATCTAGGCAAGCACTTACTAGGATGTGGCTTTTTCAAAGATTTTTTTATTTTCTTAATTTATGAATACCGCTACAAGTGAAGAAAAAGATCGTGAGAAAACCTGGATACCGGGAAAAATTGGAGTCCTAAATCACCAACCTGCGCATTATCAATGCTCGTTCCTTCTGTAAACGGGAAGAGACTTGTGCCCAGCAGTGCGAATCTTATAGGCTGTTATTATTATTAAATTATTATTACATTATAACATAGATTCTATTTATGCGTATATAAATCTAGCTTGATACACTTGTATGTATTGCCTTACTTAAGATCAACGCATAACAAGTGATTCCGTTTAGATAACATTTAGGTATACACATAATTTAAATTACGAGTTATGTTCTTGGGCTACGATCATCAAAACGAATGCTACGAATTGATTTATTTCCATTTACATAGTGCAGACCATCTATTATACAGTACAGAAGCTATTCAGTACAAGAGATTCTATTGAAGTTCTATTTCAAATTGGCTCGTAGCGTCCAGCTGCGGAATTCTTTAGGTCGTCGTCTGTGGTTTGTGAGCTAGGGAATAGAAATTCTTGGATTCTTGACCTAAAATTCGCTAGACATTTAATGATATAAAAAAAGATTTTCCTATAATATTTCGAAATTTTTGTGTACGATTAAAGAAATGTGCTTAAATTAAAGAAGTGATTAACTAAAACTAATAATAATCGACGTTACAATAAAAATAAGAGTCTCATTTTTATCGACAAAGATAATAACGATGTGTTTGAAATATGCGGATTTAATCCATTTTTTACTGATAAATAGCGTAGTTCAATGTCAAGTGTTAAGTTTTATAACGTGTCCCTTAGAACATTGATTGATTAAATAATAAATATACGTGGCCATTATAAAATCTTTCAACAATAGCTAGACATAGCTCGAGTCCGGTGAAGTCGGCTCGAAATAGGTCAGGCACAATGACCACGCAGTGACCGGAAATTGTGCCTCTTACCCACACGATACATATTACTTAGATGCCAATGAACCAGGTATAGTTCTAAGTTTAATATGTACGTTAAATGAAATATTTTTGTGTACATTTTATCATATAATTATGTATTAAGTGACGTTCCTCAAATCGTACAGGTACAACATTTGATTTGTTTAATCAAACACAAGCATAATTTTGGTAACTAGATAATTTTAATGTTTAACGAGTTTCTTTCGGGCGGAATTCAATAAAATCTCAAAATAATGTTTTTCGTTATTATATTTCTGTAAAAAGCTGAATAACAATTAGCATTAAGAAAAAAGTCAATGTGCAACTTGTAATTCAACTTACCCTAAAACAATATTGCTATAAGGAGTAAGGTATAAATATAGCAAAGTGCTTGGATCTCTGCCTATTCGCTGGAGGCGTAACGCCAAAATCTGAGCAACACGTTTTCTTTAGCATATACACTACTTGGAAACTTGTACTACTGCACTTGAACAAATGAAAGCAAAACAATGCCATTTTACTTCTGTCCAAAATTAAATTGCACTTCATTTGGGTCATAAATAGAATGACATTTGTAATATGATTCCTTTCTGTTCAATCTATTTCGTACTATTTCATTTCAAACGACACCAAAAGGAATTCTAAAACACAAAAAACGACAGAACACAAAAACAATCTTTTTAAAACCACAAAAAGGTGAATTTCAAAGTACCACAACCCTTTACTGAATTCTGGTGAAAAACAAAACCGCGCTTGGCGAGTCCTCGTTACCCGCCTTTTCCCTTCCCCCTTTGAAATCCGTCAAAAGTTTCATGTGATTGGCAAAGGCAAGAAACTTTGTATAGGTTCTTAAGTGCTGAACCCATATTGAAGTACGAGAATTTTGGAGAATGTTCTGTAACAGAGTTATTACTTTCGTCATCAGCCTAATATGGAAGCGAAATTAGCTTTTCCACTCAGAAATATTTAGAAAATGTATTGAGAAAAGTATATTTTTCGACTGATAATAAAATTATTTATAAAACGTATTGTGGCCTAATCTGTATTTCCATAATTCAATATCACTGTTTAAATAAAATAAAGGTTTGAATTAAATGTCGTTACTAAAAAATAAATAGCGTTATGTTTAATTTTATTCTACAGGTATAACAACAAACTGACAATGGGTTTACAAGTAATTTCTAGAATTCGCTGATTGGGTTTAAACATATTTACAATCAAAGAAATAATAATTGCGTATCGCCAAATAAAATTTTAATAGAAATTTATAAAAATGCTAACCGTACTCATGCAATAGGTATCTGTATGTACTTTTCGAATTACATTAATCATGTCCAAAATAGGTCCAAAAATTTATAAAAAATTAAGGCGAAATTGATCCTGCGTAAATATTATGAGTTCTAATAGAAACAATTGAAAACCAATTGTATTACCCGTCAATTTCCTTACGAGCAGTCAAAATATTAATCTTCTCAGCTTACGCTTTTGTCTTTATTCGGTTTTCCAGGCCCGGTCTCTATGTCATAATTTTCCGTAATTTTTGGGTCGGCCGCACCCGCAAATGGTCCGTAGCTTCCTAGGACGGAATATCAATGTTCTCTTCAATTTTGCACACTCATTTTTGGAATGAAAATTGTCCTTCAAGTTTGACACAGTAATTGAATGAGTAATCTTTTTTTTTATTTTATTTAACTTGTCGTAGTTTGGTGTAATGATTATTTTGATTGTTGTTACAATGATGCCATCGTAATATCGTCTATTCTAGGAGGGCTATTTTGTTCCAATAGTTTAGTATGTTATGATTTAACTTTAAGATTTTTTATTGAGATTCAAGTCTACTGTATCAAACTCAGAATTTATCCTTATACTGTCAAAAGTAATTTCGAAAACTTCTATTACACTAAAATACAACAATTCAAACACAAAATGATAATTACGCATCCAAATCCCAAGCCTGTTTTCATTTGAATCCCCAACACAACATTCAGCAAAACAAAAGAGCCTCTAAATTATGCATTTGAAATTTGGAATATTCGCAACTAAAACGCAGCAGTACAAAGGTGACCACACAAAAAGCAGCTCCAGTTAATGTAGAATCCTCTAATTCAGATCTGGTGAAACATGCCAGTGAATAGTTAAACAGAACTGGCACGGATTTGGCAAACATTCAGTAGCGATCCGCGCGGCATTGATGAAGCCGACTTAACGCTCCTGAATTAATAATTACGGATTCCCGATAAGCCAGTTTTAATGGACCCTGTGGAATCCCGTGGTTTAGTTACTTTGAATAGATTTTAGGTATCGATTGCTGTCGTTTGGACCTTAACTTATAGTGATTGGATTGGATTTCATTTCTTACCTTATGATACTTACTACACTGCATGCAACTTGATAATTTTTCTTGCGTTTACCTTGCGTTTTCCCTAGCAATTTAGGGAGTTTGCTTCTACTTGATAATCTCTATTTCAAAACTTTGCTTTTCATCAAACACAGGAAACACATTTACATTTATCTCCTAAAACTTCTGTTTATTTTCTTTTTTCAAAAGCCAGCATGCATTTCAATCTGCTAAAAATTCTCTTGATAATATTTCAACGTCAGGTTTGCTTGCTATGTCGTGATCCTAAGCCGTGCTTACGAAAATCCAAAACATTTTCGCTCGAATTGCGTGGCATGTGACATAGCTTTACGTATACCTACATAAGTTGATATAGGACATGTTTTCTGTTACATTTTTCGTGTAAGGAAGATGAGAGTTTTCTTGACATCCTCGGCTCTGAGAAGCAATCAAATTATGGCGTGATGGGTGTAAGTTGTAATCATGATGTAATATGGTTATGTTGACTGACAAAGTGATGAACTGGCTTGAAACTTTTGATATTATTATATCTTTTCGTTTTAGTGTTATTATCTGATCAGCCCAAAACAGAGCAGATTACTGTAATTGATTGCTATTACCGATATTCTTTCTTCAAATAATGCTTCAAATTTACTGAAATACTTTAGAAACAAATGCGACGAAACTTGTTTTCCTAAGTACTATTTTAAAAATAATCAAACCAAAAATAATTTACATAATAATTGCAGTAAGAATTTTCATCACAAAAGGTAAATTAAACGGATTTTTTTAAAGGCAACTAAGCAGCTTTTTTAACATAAACGGAGAATATCGTAACTCTCAACTGGCTTTAGCTTCAAGTTATGCGAGGTAAGGTAACTTAAACCGAACGAAAACTTGAAGAGGCTTCACCGTATCATTTGCGAAGATTTTACGCTTAAACTAAGTTTAAAAAGAACATCAGGTTAACTTCGAGCATAACTCAAGTGCTAGCCAGCGATGTACGAAACAGACTCTTGAGCTTGGATTAGAGATAAAACGAAACATAAATTAACGAAAGCTTTGCAGAAAATGCACTGACAAACACAGTTGCATTCTCCGTGCCAAGTTTTACCCCGTGTGAGGCAAATTAGTCTCATGATTTCGTTTCTTGTTCGTCCTTTTGGTAACACGGATTTGAAAGGTCGTTTAGAAACTACGATAGGTTTTTCACACTTCAAAATATCGAAAATTTTACCAGTAAATATTGTATGATGAAACAGGAACAATCCCTGTTTATCTTTGGTGATTTAAACAGTCCTGCTATATTACAGATGTAGAAAATACGCCAAAATATACTAACTTACCTACGTAATATCACATGATTAATCAAACAAAAGCCAACACCAAAATGATTTCTACAAAAGTATTATTCAGAACAACTCTAAATAATCCAAATGGATGCACAGTGGAATTTTCAAATTTAATATCCATTAGTTCCCATTATGTCTATAGTCGTAACATTTGTCATCAAATCATGTTCAATTATGTTAAAACTAATAATACCGGCTTTGTATGTCATGTAATGCCGCATGTGTATCCAATTAAATTAATCACCAAATAATAGCGCAATATTACAAAATATTTGCGCTATTAACGATTTAAATGCCAAATGTTTGACCTGAATCCCGCAACATGTATGTTGTGATAATTCATTTTTGCAATTCAATGTTTAATGCTAATTACTCAGCTGATTTTTTCAAGTGTGAAATATTTCAAAATCTGTAGGAACTTATATTACATAAGACAACAGACAAAGAAAACAAAACTTAAGAATAAAAGCATAAGAAAGTGAGTGCAATATTGGCAATTAAAAGTTACTTGAAAATGAAGTAGGATAAACATAACATATCATCACGCCTGTATCCCCGAAGGGTTAGGCAGAGGTGTACCAATGTACAAGTAGGAGAAAGAAAAGGCAATATAAAAGATACAACAATAAAGGCCCAAGCACATTATTTAACTAAATATTTATTACAAACCAAATCAATTAATCATAGTTCCGCCAATATTTATTCAGTAACGCGACTCTAACAAATCACATCGATAAAAACTACAACACAAAATGACATTCGGGAATAAAAAACACATTGTTCGTCGCGGTAACCCAATGGTTTATTAATGGCTGCGATCGTTCAGCACACATGAAACCAAACAATATCGATATCATAGAATTTTCGAATAGTTTTTTACACATTACATACTTCATAGTGTTCTCTAAGAGAAAAAAATAAACTTTAAACGTTGTTCACTAACTACTATAAAAACTTTCTTTTTTGAAGGTACCTTTTAGATTAACAAAAAGAAAACCTAAAGATAATGAACTTAAGGTGATCCTTATTGAAAAATGGAAGATCCTATTTGCTTTTTTGTAATCTTTATGGTATAATATATTAAAATAAATAGTTTTATGATACAAAAAATCAGTGTCTACCGTTCTTGTTAACATAGGAGCACAATTTCTTAAGTCTCAGATAGAACTTCAAACGCTTCTATCAATTTTTGACTGTAATCGTAGGCAGGCTTGTCATTCTTTACAATCCATGTGGAACCGCTTTTTCCTTCGCTGATGGCTTCTAGAATACCCGATACAGCTGATTCGACTCTGGAATATAATATTAAAGATTATAGAAACAATTCAGTATGGACACTTATTGCTAAATACTAAAAATATTTAAATTTACCATTAACCCTCATTCTGTCTCTATCACTTTAAGAAGTATATAAACGACAAATTGACTTTTAAGGACAACTTAAAACTTAGTAGCGTTTTAGTTTTCAGGGATAAGAGTTTGAAAACTGTGAGAGAATACACAAAAGAGGCCGTATAAATAGTTTTTAATTCTTCTCAAAACGACAAGACGTCCAAGTGCATTTTGTTCAACGAGTAACTATTTGTATAGCTTGAACTGGAATAAAATGTAGTTTTGTATGACTTTTCGAAAAGTTTTTTAACGGTAGTGGACTGAATAAAAAGCATAACTTAAAAAGTAAGTGACTTTTAATGGAGGAACTATAGAATTGAAACGCAATTGTTCGCAGTTTCATTAAATGGATGCATGCAGTTCCATTTTTTAGAAAAATTAATGTGAAAAATTGTCCACTCTAGATAACTTTGTAAATTAAGTTTAAACTTTACATCTCTTTTTATATTTCCGACTTCCTAGATGATCCTAAAGTCGAAGAAGAATAACTCAATGCTTTAACCACTGTACAACCAAAAATCTATTGTTTATTGATCACCGGTGACCTGTGGAAAAATGGTTTTTGAGATTTTTCCTTCTTATAGTATCGACAAATGGGTGAATTTCAACAAATGCCATTTTTCTTATCATATCGGTGAACTTTTACAATTCTTATTTTTTTGTAGATTTTTCAGGTTTTATGTAATCTTTAGGATACAAAATATCCCCAAATTTAATATCATCAATGTATCATTTAAGACTGAGGAGAAAATTCAGTTTTAATTTTGGTTTCCACCGATGTGAAAAACCGGCACCGATTATTTTTTTTGTACACCGATATGATAAGTGTATCCACCGAAATGATGTACTTATCCAGCGATATGATAATCTATTATTCACCTTTGAACATCAAAAAGGAAATAGTTAGTAGGTACTTAAAGGTGACTTAGAAATGAAGATCTGAACTTAGGGTAGATCACATCCAAAGAGAACTGAGTACTAAGATATAAAATAAAAATGTTTTTTTGAAATTATATATACACTTTTTACGTTTTCTACAGGTACTTAAAAAAAATGATTATTTAGATTAAATTAAATATGAAAAAAAATAACAAAAATCTCATATCTAAGTTTAGCTAAACGTTTTCTTAAATGCTCCTCTCTTAACACAGAATCGCTTTTGATTTAAGCTTTGCTTATTCTTTCCAGCAACCTATTCCACCTGTTTTTCTCCTCATCTTTTAGTTTTGACCTCGGCATTCTTTAACAAAATTAAGCTACTATTATGTTTTCTTTTTAGCTATTACTTATTTTGGTATTTATTATTACGTACTTACTATTTTTTTTACTTAACATTTTTTGAACCTCACCATCATCATCTCAGCCTACGGACTTATTACCGAATACAGACCTCCCTTAATGATACATTTATTTATACATCTTCTACTACCCAGTGGTATCGTGGTAATGATTTTGGCAGTCTATGTAGGTAAACTTACCTTGTACGTATGTACAAATGTTTGTATGTAGGTATATATGTATGTGTCTGTATGTATGTTTGTATGTACCATTGTTTCTTTGTATACTTAACGAAATGACACGGGATCTACCGATATGATATAACGACTCACCGAGATGATAAAATGATCTACCGATATGATAAAGCAATCCACCGATGTGACAAAACTGTGCGTTGATCACGAATCAAAACACCGATATGAGATATATGACACCGATTGATTTTTTCTTATCATTTCGGTGTAAATTATCACATCGGTGGTAAAAAAAGACCACCGATTACAGCGATATGAGAACAGCGACATGAGAAAATACACACTTTTTGCAAAAAAATAGAGGTTTATGTATTTTATTTCTACCTTTGTAATAGTCCTAGGCAAATCGTATTTTTGCCACAACGCAATAACTACCTATTGAATACTAAAAAAAATAATTCAGAACTATATTCCTTTTTTCAAATACTAATTTCAACGAAGAGAAAAAAATAAGGCATTTGGGAAATTCACCCAAATGCATTTGTAAACCTTGTACTAAGATTAGAGAAAGTACTAAGATTATTTAACACAACCAGATTGCGTCGCGTGTTTTTCCGTCTGTTTTTCCTGACGAAATACCTTATACACCCTTGATCTCCAACTTTCATCACACTCTTGTCAAGTTGCATCCAAAGATTCCAAATTTCCTGGTAGCAAACTAACACAACTTCGTTAGATCCTACCTCTGCCTAACAGGTACTCGGAATGACGACGCTTCCAGTCGAGTCTTTATTAAGCTGACTAAATACCTTACAAATAAGTCTTTAATCTCATACCACCCAACTTTTATAATCACACTCTTGTAAAGTTGCATCTGAAGATCTCCAAAGATGCCTAATTTCCTGGTACCAAACTATCACAACTTCGTTTGGCCTTACCTCTGCCTCACGGGAACTCGGGACGCGACGCTTCCAGTCGAGTCTTTATCAAAGTTCTCCAAGTTGCTCCGGTTCAGGATAGCCGTGTCGGTCGGTCCGAGGCACACTGTGATGACGCGTACTTTGCTCTCTGAGTATATGCTCTCTGCCTGAAATGAAAAGTTAACTAGACTTAGCCTGCATTTTTATATTGAAGCACCGAAGTTGTTTAACTCGGAACAACATCTGAAAGTTTAATTCAAGAATGCAAGGATGCAGTATTATTGATAGGGGATCTGAATACATTCATTGTGAATTGTGAGAGGGATTTTAGGCCCATTATGTTAACTTAGACTTATTTCGAATAAACACAACTATTAAAATTTTGATAATCCCTGCTGTTAATTTTAGAACAAAGCAGTACAAACTGACGCTAGCAACAATCCTAAACCAACATCATAAACTCTCAACCTACACAATGAAACAACATTAAAGACCAATAAACAGCTCACCCCCATAGCTATACTAAACTGCAGCACAGCAGTCTTGGTGGCGGCATAAACAGGCAGGTGGCTGCCAAGGTTGAGCGCCAATAACGATGATATGTTGATGATAGTGCCGCCATTACCGCCTTTATTGGCGCCCATAACGTCAAGAGCCTTCATTGTACTGGTCACTGTTGCTGTCTAGAAGGTAGTAAAGTTTATGTTGTGAGAGCGATTCATATTTTATGTGATATAATGGATTTAACACAACTGCACAGTAATTTATGATAATGAGAAGGATTCCTTAACAGAATTACATTTTACTCAAGAATCAAAATCATATTTTTAATGGGGAACTTCTAGATACGGATGAATGGCAATCAATTGGCAAATCAAAAGGAAACATTTATATGAACTTAGATAAATGATAGAAATATCTAAAGTCTAAAATTATCCTTATGCTTCCAAAAAATACATTAAACCTCAGATATCCATAAATTAATTATTTCTGAAAGTTGCTTATATTGAAGGAGACATGAGAAATAATTTTGTTCTAAGACACAACAAAACGATCTACATCTTCAAAATCTATAAGACCCAAAACCTGTTCTTCAAACAATAGAACTTTCATCGTAGTATTTCCTCAGAGGCTTTCACGGTAAACTAAATACTCTTGAAACTCATGAAATAGGATATTAAACGCGAACCGCATTTCGTGTCCAATCAAATCAAACGTGAACGTTGAACGTTAGGGTCGGTCTCCAACTAAGCGAAGATGAGCAGAGCGGAGCGGCAAAGATTTTTAAACGAAATCAAAAAGAGTTAGATTCTCATGGCATGTTTTTGTATGCATGTTACGCAATGTATAAGGCAATTGTAGACCGATATCAAAAAATCTTATTTCTTTGACCGTATTTCCTCAGCAGTGGTAACATATTGGTTACAGTAGTTGGTTTCTTTCAAAAATTTAGTCATTTTAGTAACGTATATGTGCAATCAATTATTAAGTAACTAATAGGAATTCGTAGTTCACACTTCCCTGTAAAGCCGGGCCTAAATGACGAATTTTTATTGTTTATTTAAACTTCTACGCTCCACTCTGCTCTGCTTTGGTGGAATCCGGCCCTGACTGACGCACGAGCTCATAGCTCACAATATTAATATCGACGAACCGTTAGTACGTTTGTTTGTCCACACTCAAAACCGCTGCATTGTTTATTGCATCGTCGAGTTTCCGAAGCTTACCGAGTAATAACTGTGGTAAAAGTGTCTAGTCAAAATTGGTTTCCTTAGTGGAACTTAAATAATGAAGTTTGACAGCATTTTTTTATAAATTCAATACATAAGATGATAAGAGTTTCTTTAAAAACATCAGTACTAAAATGGTATCTTAGTATTCCCAGTAATCCGCAATAATTTGGCTCTAAAAGAGAGACGTGTATCATTTTAGATGAAATCAACCTATTGTTCGAATTCATTAAATAATTTACCGAACAACTTACCTATTCACTTGTTGCTGTTGAACTAATGTTTTTTTGCTTGCTTAGTTTGATCAAAATGCGTATCATATTAATAGCGTTCATCTTGGAAGAAATTGATCTTTTTCTTACAGAACCAAACTCCCGTAAATAACAAAAGAATACTCACAAAATTAATATCAACCATTCGCTTATAAGTTTTTTCATCGACAGTTAGAACAGCCGCGTTGTTGATCACCCCATCTAGTCTGCGGTACTTGTCGACCACTTGCTTGTACGCGGCTGCCAGCTGTGCGTCATCAGAAATGTCGCATTTTATGAACTTCGCTCTAAGGGCTCCGAACTTGTTTAGCAATTCCGACTCCAGAGCTGAACCTTCGCGGTCGGCCACGTCGAGGAAGGCGACATGCTGTAAGAAGAAAGATGTTTTAAGAATGATCTGTAAATGAAAACGTGAGACAACTCACAAACTTTGATCTGATCACAAAGTAAACTTTGATCTGATTAAAATATAAAATAAGATTTTTGATAGGTCCTGGATCAGATGCAACATTGTTTACCCCTAGGTATATAATATATAATACCTAGTTATATAAAATCTTGAAATAACATAATTGTAATTCTTGTTATGTAAACTCATGACTTAGCCAAGGTATTGCCGGTGTCATGAGAAAGCAAAACCCAGCTCAATTTTTACGAGTTCTCATCGTATTACAAGAATTTGTATTGCAGTGTGTCTAAGTAAATTTACCGTTCATATTTTAATGTTACAAACTACGTACGAAACCATGTCACTTTATTTTCAATTCTCATTCATATTAAAACTCAATTTCAACAGGAGTGTCACCTTTTAGTTTAGAAAACTCGACTATTAAGTAACAGCTGCTTTAAACAACAAAATGCAACATTTGTTAATTAAATTAGGTATACGCTTCACCGTCGAGTTTGTTTTGAAACAGGATAACAAAACTCCGAGTTTTGAAACTATTTGTTTACAAATTGTATTTCAGTTGTAAAACTGTTAAAGTTACAAAGGTCTGATTTGGTTTACAATTTATTGCTCAGATAGTTTTTGTGCAGTAAACTATTATTTTACTTTTTGTCATTAAATTAACATCTAAATATTGAGTTCTGGGGTTTACGTGAATTTTAGACATTGAAATAAAACGACTTGTTTAGATTTTAGTTTCCGACGTTTTTCCTTTCCCGTGACGATGATACCTACAAAGGTGTCTATCTAAAATCTAAATACAAACCGCGATAAAATCCGTAAAACTAGTTTTATTTCAATAATAATCTAAATTTAGTATTTTTCGTTTGATTTGTTTATTTGTTACTAATGATTGCCCGCGGTTCCAATCTCGATTGAAATTCGGTCAGGCTATTACTAATTAAAAATACATAAAATATTATCAATCTAGGTATGTTAAAATCATTATATGAAAGTTGTTATCGACGTAGTTCACGGCCAAATTGACGCAATATTTGATTATTTATAATCAGGTTTGTTATTGTAATGTTATGTTTTAAGTTAGGGTTATTTTAACCTGATTATCTTTAAAAAAATAATACTGCATTTTGCTTTGTTATTTATTTGGTTTAAATTGTTTTTTTTTTTATGAAAATTGAGAATTTCTTTTTTCATTTTGTTGTACATTTTGGATGGCCAATAATTTTGAAAGTGGTCAAGTCATCATGGACCATGTTCTTCGTTTTATTATCTACGTCATCACGATAAGATGTAGATTACAAGTACATGTGTTACGATAGCAACAATATTGTTTCTACACGTCAATCAACAACTCAATTTTGTTATTGACGATTTGTTTAATGTATTTTTATAGATAAAATATACATTCTTGACAAAACATGTTTGCTACTTAACTGTAAGATTTTTCTTATTTAAAATATGTAGGTATTTTCTAAAGAATTTTAGCTAAATACACAAACATGTGACGAATAAACAATTTTTTATGTAAATTATAAATAAATTGGTTTACTTTATTTATTTCAATAACCGTGTTTAAGTTTGAAGTTTTCAATACAAAGGTTTGTTTTTGTCGTAGGTATGTTTGTTACTCGATAACTTTGGCAATAATTATACATCAATATAAACGAAAATTAATACCGCTAACCCATCATTCACCTACTCTTCAGTACATTAAAATTGGGTCTATTTTACATGTATGTGTAATTAATTATTTAGTTCAATAAATAGGTATCACACCATTTAATAATTGTTGCGATTAAACCAATAGTAATACATTCACAAACCAATTTCATTAAATTTTATTTACCGACAAATTAAACTTGCACAATATATTTCCAGATTACAATTTCCATCAAAACAATATTATCATCCTACCCTAGCATTTTCAGCCAGTAAGGCCCTAACGATCCCAGCGCCGACGCCCGCCGCGCCGCCCGTCACCAAAAACACTTTATCTTCCACACACAAATAACGCTTCACCATCTTCGCAGCCATTTTAAAACAATTAATTCATAATACAATTACTTAATACTTTTCACACCAAAGTCTCCGGCGTACTGATCAAAACAATGCGGTTTATCGAACTAATTTCTTCACTGATAGCGGAATTATCAGTGAGATAAGAGCGAGTCGGAATTGAAAACGGATTTTTATTGCGGTGCCGTAATTGTGTTTGTAGTGATCATCTTTGCTTTGGATTAAGAATTTGAGATAGTATCATAACTGTTCCTTGTCGGAGTTTACTTAACTACTGATATTTATAAAACAGTGTCGAGAATGGAAAGTTTTTCTTTAGTTTATATTTGTGATTTAGCAGATTTGTTTCTTAAAAACTACTTTTGATGAATTCAATAATAACTACTTAGTAGGTATGTACCTATCCATCCTTCCCATCCTTGTTTTAATAAAGTTTCACCTCGACATTATTTCATTTTTTTTTCTTTTTTTTTTGGTGTCAAATCTATTATAAATTCTTCCTCATTATGTTTAGTATAGTCACCAAAAAATGAAAACAGCACCGAGGCTGTATCTTACTCGTACCTCATTTTCCATAATAAAATACAAAATTTCCGTGATAAAACCTCCTTCAACATTTTGGATTCTCTTGAAAATTCTTCGGTGTTCTTGAAAAGGCTATATCATTCTCTCGTTAGTACTTCAGGGTGCTCCCTATGGCGGCTCATTTCGACTCGAGGGGTTGACGCGGCGAAGCGGCTAAAGCGCTGTCAAGAGCTGCAGCCATTGACTACGCAACAATAACGTCTAATAGCAAGCCAGTTTTAACGACGCTTTTTCAGCCTTTTCGCTGAAAATTGACGAACCCCTGGATTTTGGCGAAGTATTACAATTTCAAACTGATTTAACGTCTCCTATATTGACATTATTAGATCGACTTTAAGGCGTTACCTCATTTACAATTATCAACATAATGTCCTTTAAGATTGTAAACAAAGAGCAAGTCATGAAAATAACAACTATCGTGTGGGGCAACGTCAGAATTTAAATCTATATAATAATGCAAGTTGTTGTGATTTTAGATAGAACGGATTTATCAATCAAAGCATAATGTAAAATTATTGACTCATGTGTGATGACATGAAATGTATGATCAAAGGCAAGGGGGGTGTAAGGGTGATTTCAAATAAGTAAATCGATTCTTGGTGATTTCACCCTAAAAGCGCCTGGAGGTCTCCCGCGTTATTTGCTGTTAACGCATACGTTGATGATAACTAAACAGCCATATTTACTTTGATTCGTATGCATTTGTATTTGTATATAGGTGTATAAAGAAATACTGAGAGAGCTGCCAAATTGTAGCCCTTTTCCTTCTCTACCTCCATTTTCCTTGCACTTCTGTTCTGAGTTCGGACGGGTCACTCTTGTCGCTAGAAAAAGTCTTATAGTCCTTTTTCTATCATCCAAAATCTGTATACATATAATATCAACCACACGAGTTTCACTTTTAATATTCTAAATCTGTTCTCACATTAAACCTAAATCCCACCCAACATATTTTACTTACCTATCCAATTTCCACGGTGGCATTACAAAGTTAGAAGCAACATTATATTTTTATTTCCCCACATTTAAGCCTCACATTCCACTTTTATTTTAATTATTTCTGGCTCGTACGTTTCCCCTTTATTACCATGTGATGTGAAAAACTCGCGAAATAATAATGCTGAAACAAAAGCGGGCGGTTTCAAGGGAATGTCATCAACTCGACTAGACTAGGCGAGTTGCACAAGAGCGGGTTGACACGTGCCAGTACTGGCGTATAGTACGCATTTTGTATTCACATTCAAAGAAAAATGTACGTCCGGGGTAGTTGAGGTGAGCTGAATGAGTAATGTGGTGTGTCGTGTTTCTATCGACAAACTGGAAATAAATGGTGTTGCATTTAGTTTAAGATTTTGTAACTTCAGTTTAAAAAAATATTGTGTGCGTCTCTATGAAAAAGTTTTTGTGTCAGATAGTAAATAAAACTTTAAAAAAAAAAAACTTTCTTTTATCGCTAATAACATCTGTATATTGAAGGGAATAAGTAGGTACTATAAACTCACAATAGAAGGCTCATTCAAAGCCTTTTAATTCTCACCTAAAACGCCATAATACGACACCAATGTACGAGCAATAAAAAGGGAACGAAGCCATAAACTTTTTATGCTAGTGAAAAAATCATTGCAAATACAGGGACAAAGTTACGACGCAGAACTAGTGAAATAATAAATCCAACTTATACTACCAACTGGCACTCAGTCATAAATCCAACATTTTTAGAACCCACTGCATGAATAACGACTCGTAAATCTTTAGAACAAATCCCTCAAGAGTTGATTCAGATAGTTATCTTTCAGAGTTATGTGCCACCTTGGGTGCACTAAATTCTTTTTAAATTACATTTAGTGCTCGCACCTAGTTTTGTGTTGTAGTCTGCTCAGGTAACAAAACAACTGACCGTCAAAGAAATAGCTAATATTCTTATTCCTACGGTGAAGAAATGTTCTTATTTACTACTAATAAATACTTATAAAATAAGTCTTGATTAGTAAATTTAGTAGTATTGAGGTATCTTATGGAAACTAAGTTCTAGAAAGTACCTATCCTCTTGCGGTAAATATATTTTTCTACCACACACTGCCAGCACTGAAGCCAATGTTTTAAAACTCGTACATCAAGATCCACCAACAATGTGTTCTACTTTTAAAGTTTTAAAACTTTACCACTCAGCACTCAAGCGTTCAGCAACTGTCCATTACACTTTCAAACTAAGTGCTAAGAGAAAAAAACAGAAATAGAAACTGAGTACAGTCGTTGAAAAAAGCGTTTCAACGAGGCACAAGTCAAACAAAGCTGGCGAGGTCTGCGGGTGTCCGCACAAACAAATCTCATAGCTCGCATCGTGCAGGGCTGACAATGGGAATAAAAAGACTTTAATCATTTGGACCTGAAAATAAATCAAGAAGAGTAAGTTGAAAAATTCAGTGGGGTAGCATCAATGAAAATGATATTGAGGATAAAAATGATGATGTTGAAGATTTTGATCCATATCCGGTTCTGCATATTACCATTAAAATGGTATTGTTAAGTAATTTATCTGCACCGCAAAACTGTCATTCGGTTTTAAGTTAAGGTGACTTGAATCTCAAAGACGATAAGTTTCATTTTCCTAAATTACGAGGTAAATATCACCAGATGGACTGAAAAAAAGTTCTTGAACTGAGCAAAGTCACAAACAAGATCGAGTAGATAGCAAAATCTAAAAGGCGTTAATAACAAGCTTGGGATCTGAAATGTCTTGAAACTTCCCAACCCTATTCAAGGTGAAAGGCCGCCTTTGTCCTTGCCGAAGTGAGATACGCAAATACAAAAACGCAACACTCCGTAAAATGCCTTGGGCTTCCCGACTTTACGTGTGCAGATAAAGAAAACAAATACACTGAAAAGATTTTGGGGAAAAGGCTTTGTAAAGTTTTCAGCGAGTATTCGGAATACCTTGCCTTGGTATTTCTTTTACATTTTTATTACAATTTAATGGTATATCAGCGTATGTGCTCGCGGACTCTTATAATATGATACCAATATCCCACAGCTGTGATTACTATCAAATAATGTTATTGGATTTTCATTTTATTATGACATGCTAGAAGCATAATTTTAATCTACATTAGTAATTTCTCCGACAAGTACTTCTACTCGTAAAACCGATGGCTAAGTATTACTGAAAACAAACGTCTCTTGCAATATCTCAACAACAAAATCTTTACCAAAACTTAACCATTTATAGCTAACAAAAATGGCCGCTATAAAATTAACCTACTGTATGTCTGCAGTAAGTTCTTGAACAGTATTATTTACTCTGCAACCTCGGTGCAATAGTGCGAGCGGTTGGCGCTGTGGCATGTAATTTACACTCCGCACTTCAGACGCCCACGATTGTTAAAATAGCGAAGAAGCAAGGAATTTTTGTATTAAATTTTTATACTTGTTTCCACCGCTTTGAGGTTTCGCTTATTTTCTCGTCGTGAATATGTAAATCAAGCCTGAATGAATGAATTCCCTGAAGAGGTACACGGAATTGTACTGTTACAACCTACATTTGGAGAAGTAAAGTTGCTATTTGTGTGAAATACTCCAAAAGTAATATATTTTGTTAAAATACATTGAAGCAGATAAGGGTAATAAGCAAAATAAGTAGTTTTAGTTTTGAATACAAACTTTAGAATCTCCAATTTTGTTACCAAATATAATAGTACTACTGATGCAGACTTCCATATTGATTACTACCAAAGGGGACTAATTAATTACCTACCCCATGTGTTTTTTGTCTGGTCATTTATGCATACATATACCTAAAATCTCTGATGAGGGGAGACTGGGGAACAGATCAAAGGGGTACACATCAATGAGCTTGTTTATACGGCTGCCCTTTTGGCAACAAATTAATTAGACGACTCCCCTGTTCAACACTAACCAATCGATAGTGTCTGGATATTTAGGCATGGATGTGGCTACAAAACTGAGGGGACGAATGGTATTATGAGAGATATAGTGGATCAAAAGAGCACTGTAAATGGTCGATGCAGAGATTTAAGTATGGTATTGGTGAAAAAAACACTAACTTCAAAATAAGTCATGTATGGTTTTCTTATGGGTCCCACTGTGATATTATAACTGACCTAAGTAAAAAGGGAAGCAACACTTTTCATATAAAAACAGAATCATCAAAATCAGTTCACCCAGTCGAAAGTTCTGAGGTAACAAACATCATCGATACGCTAAAGGAAGAACAAACAAAAAGAAAAAACAATCGAATTAAGTACCTCCTTCTTTTTGCAGTCGGTTTGAAAATTAGGAACGAATGATATAGGTGAATAAACAAATGAGCATACATTCAGTGATTAGAACCTAATTGCCTAGCGTACTTCGCAACGGAACTAATTTGAATCACGGTATAGTGCGGTATGGACAGTATGGATGACATATCAGGCGATATTTGATCCATACTGTTTGAATGATCAGTTTAAATTGGTGGCTGTAAAGTCTCTTTTAGTTTGATGGAGGTAGAGATCAAAGGACTAGGCAGTGATTAGTAAATAACTGCAAAACGCGAATAATTGGTTGCGCCCCTCGCGTGATGGGATTGATGTCTGGACGTACATGCAAGGGTTCGATGTCGACAAATCAAAGGGCAGTAATTAGTTCCTGTATAACAGTGTATATTTGTTGAATGAATATCAAAAAAGCAGCAGCATTTCTGCTTTGTAAATCGCAGGTATCAGAATTTATTACCTTCATCGTTAAATTTTCTAATATTATTTTTAAAACAGTCTGGACATTTCATTCAGGTTTTGTAAGTGACAATCTTTAAATTAATGAGCGTCTCTTTAACAATACACTGTTGTTTTCTATGTAAGAGATATTCCCATCACAAAAACCTTATCTGAAAATAGATTGGCAGGTTGTTTACATGGAAAACAACATAAGTCTCGGTTGTGACGTCATACGGTACAGCTTGCTTTTATTTTCTGTGTAGTGACACATTCCCCTTATCTGCTCCATAATAAGATTTTGTTAGTAACTGGACACTATTTCTTCTTTAACGAAGTCTTAGGACAAAAATTTAAATAAGGATTAGGAGTGTGAAAATGGTATCCGTTACACACAGCAGAAAAAATGAAAAAATAATACCACAGAAAAATGGTAACACTATATTTTTCTTATTATTTTAAATAACATTAGCCTAGCTGCTGTTTTAACTATAAAAATTATTTTAATTATTCAAAAAATTAAAACAAAACAATTACATTCCCACATTATCTAAAACAAACTCAAAACACTAAAAGTTTTAGCAAAATTTAATTAAAGCTACAATACTAGTAATACGGTTACACTGCTGTGCAAATAATTTGCTTACACTACTTAACACTGAACAGTGTGCAGCACGGAGTACACTTTAAACATTGCTCTCGAATTTTAAACATGTAAATATTTTCCTATGGTAACTACGGGCGGTACACTATGGACGGACAACCCTTTAGTGGAATGCAACTGTATAATAATGTAGGTATTTTTTTCATTAGGTAATGTTATCTGAATTTGATAATAACTAGCCTAAGTTTTCTTTGACTAAACTTTGTTTTGAACGATAAAATAATTATACTATCGTAAATTTTTTTGAAACTAAAAAAACGCACATGTCAAAATGATTTACTTAATCTGTTTAATGTACTCAAGTTATAATATATATTATTTTCGCATGTTGTATTTGATTATTGAATTATTTGTACTTATTTAAGAAACTTAAGTTTAAGTTGGCATTCAAATGTTTTTTTGTCCCTAATAAATAAAATAAAAATATCTTCTTTCCACCCCTTTCTTTTCGATTTCTTTCTGTAAATCATGCGTAACTTATACAGAACACAAAAAATTCTTCAACACTAATTTTAGTGTTAAATATTCAATAATTTACCACACAAGACGATCTCATACCTAACAATAAACAACGATCGGCTCTACGCGGCCAAACTTCCCCTAAAGTTTCGCAGATAGGTAAAGTTTTACCGAGTTGCCTCTCTAATACAAGCGTGACAACTAAAACTATATTTCGGTTGGTTCCTTGTTGTTCTTAAAACTAATTACTGGAAGAACTTACTTAATTTATAGCGTTATTTAAAGAAGTATTCGAATGTTCGAAACATATTACGTTCGGTTATGTGAATTATGCAAAGTGTTATTATAACATAAAAGATTTCATTCATGATAAACTTTAGACTTAATAGTTTTGTCTGTTTTTTTTTAATGTGCAAAAATAAAAAGAAATACACGTATAATGTAGCTATGTCTCGGTGGCCAGTCCTAGTAGAAACTAGTCCACTTGCAGTGTATTTCACTGCAGTGCATAAGTTTGCCCGAAGACACAGGTGCATCTCCCTCAAGTCTTATTGTGCTGGTCACTACTTAAGTGTTCTCTAGAGAAAACAAAGTGTTCGTTTGGAGAATTTCTTCCTCATGAAATCATAAAATTCCTTGTCATTGATGATTTTTCGATTGGTGTCTACGTAAAAACGTTAAGCAAACATTATAAACTTCATTAAATCATGATTTCAAATAAAATGAAGATCAGAAAAAGCCATTTAACCTGAAGCATTTTTAGTAACTTAGTTTAAATATGGAGAAAAAATGCTTATAATAAGAATAAATTCGATGATGTTACCACAAACATTTGTCAAGATTTTCATCGCCTAGAGATCAACAATCACGTGAAGTGAATGAGTATCTTGTTATTTAATGTGTGTACATTAAATAACAAGATACTCATTTTATCAAGTAATAAAGGTAGCTCTTACTTTAGATAATAATCTCTATACAATTTAATATTAACGTAACAACACAAGATTAAATTGGAAATCTTGAGCGTTGTCATGAATGCACAATATATAAAGAATTCCAAGTATTTGAATAAGTTAGGATTGTGGAGCCAAATGCGGAGCATGTTCAGGTTTACGTCTGAAAACGAAATGCGAATTATGAAGCGATTTTAAATTGTAATTCTGAAAATATTTTCTAGATGGGTCGGTAAAATTTATTTAAAACATAATTCTATGAGAATGAAGTTAAACTAACTTTTATGACATACAATATTTTTTTAAACATTATTAGGTTATTTCTTGGTCCGATTATCCCTGTCTATATTTACATTGTATTGCAAAATTCTTGTATTAAATGGAAATGTGTTACAATAATTAGCACCTAAATGCAGCCCAAGAAATGATATTTCTTAAATTTTTAATTGAAATTACTAATCTATTTAACTACATCCAGCATTACATTTCCATTAGAGTCTAGACTATTACGACAGACATTCTCAAAACATAAATTGAAACGCCACAACACGTTTCCGCTCGCAGCACATTTAAATTTCATCAAAGACCGGCGCGAACATCCCTGGCGGTGCAAAATTGTATTTTCTGCTCGAGAGAACCAAATATGAAGGGACATGTCTTTCACATTTCCAGCCCTCGACGACGATTCGTATTTCATTTTCTACATATCAGATTCCATTTTGTTGATACATTTGATGTTTTGGGGCCCTTCGGTGTTATTATGGGCCCAAGGTTTTTTCTAAAGTTAAAGGTCACCAAATTATTATGCCTATTTCTTAAACTGGTCAATCGTGGCTCTTGAAGCAAATGGACGAAGAGTGGAGAGGCCTTTGGCCAGCAGGGTGACATTTCAGCCTCCTAATAATAATAAATAATAATTTCTTAAAACGAATTTATAAACGAAGCAGAAAATTGAGGACGTATAGACGATGTTTGTAAATCTTCATTCTTTGAGAGCGCAATATTACAAGTCCGCAATACAATTTCAAAGAGAATATCCGAGGCAAAGGCTAGAGTTCAATAAAGGCAACTTCAATGCGGGGGCTCAATAAAATAAAACCTATGTTTTCAATGCTCCGGTAGAGTATAAATTCACATTGAAGCTAAATCCTTATCGACATTTTACTTCGTAGACACAGATGCAATTTGCGGTTCAAATTGCGTTTTCCGCATTGCCTAATTCCATTTCGGTCAGCTGCCTCGGGGACTTTCAGTGTAACTAAACTAAATCATAAATTTGATTTTTGAACTAATATTTTGTAGACACGTAGTCCACTTAATTTTACATTGGTTTAGAAAATACGTTGTGGAGTTCATTTTGTAAGTAATTTCTTAGTTGAATTTATCTCACATATTATTAATAATATGAAAACGCAAAACATCATTTATTTTGTCATGCAGTTTCATGTCGTTTTAAAAAGATTTTTATTTGGAACAAACATTTATGTAATAAACGTACCAGTTTAATAAATTGATAAAAATGTGGTTAAGTAATAAACGAATACTTGTCAATCAAATGAAAATGATTACGGAAATGGAATTCGTGCGAAATGCAATTCCATTACTTTTCCAATCTCGAATTCTCGTTGCCAAAATGTTCAGTGGTAAAACATATTTCATAGATTTTTTGGTAAATTTATTTTATAGTAGAAGTAAAAATATAGTGCCAAGTTCACCATTTTCTGTAAGAACTATCTTACCCAGGGTTCATACGAAAAATATTTTGTAATAGAAATTATATTTAGGTGCATACCTAAAGGTAAGAAATTCAGATTTTCCATCAGTGAATTAAACATACGTTCCTTTGTGAAGTTATTGGTCGCAGTTAAACACCTTTCACTGCAGACCAAAAAGCAATTTAGAAATAATCTCGTATTTCAGCAATTAATTATCCAAAGCATCTACTCCAAACTTTTAGTAACTACTAATATTCATCTAAAATAAACATAAGCAATTACCACACTTATTTACAGCAGTATCTACAACACCCAACTTGGGACGTTCCAACGTTAATGGGTCCCATTACTTGACGTTTAACTCCACTTGTATTTAGGTTAGTGCACTATTGAACTCCCGAAATGCTCTTTAATTTTAATTGGCTCATATAAAGCGGCGTGCGATTTAATTGAACCATTAGCCAAGTGGGTAGTGGCCTCGCTCTAATTTATACAGGGTCTAAGTTCCAAAAGTACTTAAGGAACTTGTTTGTGTAATTTAGAAGCGATACGTTGCGGGTTAGTGCGTAATCTTGTTTGAAATGGTGTCCCAGGATATTGGTTAAAATTATTGTTACTAATCTCCTATAAATTATGTAACCAGTAACATCGTTAAACAGTTTATTCTTTCTCTTTTCAGGTCCTCTTCGATAGTTTCACGCTTGGTCGCTTCACGTCCTTCACGGAAGATGGCTGCCCCGATGGATACATGCAGATCCAAGAAGCTAGCAGACCTCAAGTCGGAGGCTCCTGGTGTGGGACCTCCTGGGGCCCCTCCATCTATTACAGCGAAACCAAATCAATAACGCTTATCATAAGACTACTGCATTTATCAAAAGAACAGAATAACTATAACTTTGACTTCCGAATGGCGTATAAGGTTTTGAGAAGGGAATATGCTACGGTGCGATATGGAGGGACCCCGCCTTCCGGTACGTAAATCATTTTGATTCTGACAAATGGTATCCTTTATATTTTGTGCTTATATTTGGGGCATTTTTGGTAATATACGTTTGTTTATTATGCTTCTTATCAGCATTTATAAACTCACAGCCGTTTACTTTGACGCTGAAAAAACAAAATACAATAATCAAGTGCATGTTTGCATTCAAAATATTATTATTTATCTTACAAAGATTGTGACTTGTTGTTTAGTCACAAAATATTCTAAGATATTCAGATAAAATGGGACACAAAAGACAAATCCTTGCTGACAATGTCATAAACCATACGTCACCAGTCACAAAATAAGACTCGGAGATCAATACGCTTATCTAATAACACCATCTTATTCCAGAACGGCCTTTCTTCAAACTAAGACCGCCGATGCCTTATCCCGTAAACATATCACGGAGCGAAGATACGAATGTGGCGAAGCCAACAAAAACTCCCGAGTATTACCTTGGGGATTTGATCTCCGGAACTTATTGCTCGCGAATATTCAGCGACTGTGATCGTAAAAACTGTAGGCTTCAGTCACCTAATTTCCCAGGCGTTTACCCCAGAAACTTGACATGTTACTACGCCGTACGGCAACACGAAGTGCCTCAAGGAAAACACGCCCTGATAGTTGTTAAACAGCCGAACGGCCAACTTGTTTCAATTAGGAGCCAGAAGGCATTGTACGCAGCACAACAAGAAAGGGGAAACAATGGACGGGAACTGAAATTTTGGCAACAATGTGACGAAGTTCAAGACTATGTGACGGTTTACGATGGCTATACAACAAGAGACCCGGTTATTTTAAGGTTTTGCGGTGGAGGCGTACCCGTTCCAGAGGCTATATCGAGTGGTCCTGAATTGTTGGTGGAATTTACAACATCACCCTTTGGCACATTTCTGCAACCAGCAACGTCACAATCTTTACACGGCTTTCAGTTGGAAGTTGAGGTAAGATCCTACTTCAATTTATTTCCTGGTTTAAAAACGTAATCTGCATAAAATATTGCGTGGAAAACACCAAATTTATGCAGCCGTATAACTTGCCAAGAGATGGAAAAAGTTTGGAATCCAACTTGTATTTTGCATAGGGCGTGAGTCATTATCATAAAGTTATGGCGCTAATACTTTTCGGCTCGAGAGAACGCTGTGTAATGTTCTATAATTAATTAAACAAAAGGAGAAGGTAACTTTTTATGTCTCATTTACATAATTTGAACTGTTAAACTACGCTTTTGGAAATCATAGCATGTTTAGGTGCCAATGTGATGAACACCATCGCATAATGACTTGATGAATTATGCTTTTGAAATAACATTTAATTACTTAGGGACAATTATTTAGTTACTGTTATGTTAGACTTACTTTTCATAGTCCTGTAGATACTAAACTCAAACGATAACTAACCACTAACATGATTCGTTGTTCATTTAAAATTCAAGGAATATATTACGTTCAACGGTAATGGGTCCATTTTCCACTTTTAATATGAGTTTCCAAAAAAGCCACGGTTCATATTTGGATAGCGGCCAAATTGGAATTACAGGAAAAACGTTGGAACTTTTTACGATAAGAACTTCTATGTTTTAGATTATAATCTACAAAACCCGTAATTACTTTTCTTGTGCGGGTTACGCCTTTAGACCAACTTAAAGCTTCTTAATTAGGTTTAATTAGCTCGGTGTCATTGTTAAAAAAATATGGAAATACATTTTAATTAGTATAGCAGAATAATTTTGTGCTTGAAACCTTTTTCATGTAATCTAAAAGTAGGATTCGAGTTAGCGCTGACTGACGAAACCAAATCTAAAACTAAACTAATCGATGTCCATTTGATGCCAAATTGGGTTAATGGACTAATATATCATCATATAGTGTTATTTAAAGTGTTTCATTCTCGGTGAACAACAATAAATCAAGAAGTGCCCTGGAGGCCTCACTTGGGTTCCTGCCAAAGTGTAATTAGTAACGTAGGCTCGCACGGTCGGTCACAATAATGAAGCGAGCGAACTCGACACCAACCCACATTGTTTTAACTTATGAAATTAGGACTCGACCCCAATTCTTTACTTTTCAATATGAAACCCTTTTTTACATTTTTTAATAGTCTTTTCTGTTTGGAGCCAGTCGGTTGGTCGTTACATTGAAGCACATTCTACCAATACGAATAGATAGCTTTAAAAACTTTTGCCCATTAGCACATAGACTATGTGTTTACCATTCTAAAACTTACAGTATATCGTTGCTAAAATATATAATTATCTCTTTGCAATCTATTTTTCGTTGAGTACATAGATTTATATAATTCAAATTCACATATGACAAGAGACCTTCGTCATTGTTATCAAAACAATATATCAATTTCAGGTCAGATTCGTGGATCAACAGTCGCCTACATACGCAAAGAACAAAAGGGCTTGCGAGTTTTGGATCCGAGGGACAGGCCGGGGGATTCTGGAACACCCGCAACATTCCCTACCTCCGAATACCACATGCCTTTATCATATGCAAGGGATAGACACCTCGGGGCCTTCGGGCCGAAACATTATTTACAGGCGACCGTCGTTTTCAGCTCCACGATTCCGAGTGTGGTTTTCAGTATTGAAATTTTATGTAACAAACGCTCTGAATCCTAACTTACCGGAGGACGAGTACTGTGGAAGCCATTTGAATATATGGGATGGCCCGATGAGAATATCGCCTGGCTGCAGCGATATATTTTGGTAAGTCATATTTTCCACGTTCGCGCCAGAGTTGGTCTATTTTACGACGTAAGTGAATAAAATATTTTAAATCTCGTTATGCTAAGTGTGGATTTCATTCATAGCTAACTCTTTCAAAAATAGATAAAAGAAAATGAATGTGACATTATATCATTTGCAATATCTTGAATCATTTCAATGTATTATAATAGACAGCAATTCTGTCTTTGAACCCGTAAGTCCTATCACAAGGAACGCATACTAAAAATATTCTCAGCAAGGGTTCATTAAGTGAAACATAAGCAAAACAATAAAAAGCAAAACAACATTTTCTTTCACATTCCCCTTTGATTGCCAGTGACAAAGAGCGATCGGTACAAATGTCTCGAGCAACATCGCCGCAATCAGTGATTGTGGGTCGACCGCCTACAAACGCTACCCTAGTCGCCCGGTTCTGCCGCGAGCGCGCCCCGAGGACATGTGAACATGCATTGTTACGAAGGTCCAGAGCATGTGCGAAGACGGAAAGCTTCTTATCCAAAGGAGATTCTTTGACTTTAGAGCTGAAATTGACGCAAGGGACCGCATTGAAGTAAGTGATGTAATATGTATGTGATTATGTGGTTGGAAAGCTTGGCGATCTGTAAATATTTAGTTGGATGTAGAAGATTCAGTTCGCTGTTTGTTCAAAATAAATTAATTATTTAGGTTAGGACGTGTGAATATTTTCCTATCTATTTTGGGGTCGATTTCCTTTATTGTAAATTGGCCATATTATTTTAACAAGTCTGTTTTGTTTTCGAATCTCATTTGAGTAGATGCCAGAATAACTAGACAGATTTGTTTTAAAAAAAATTGAATTTTAAGGAATTTTGTAATCTTTTTTCCAGACCCATTTACTTTAAAGCGCTGTACGAGTTTGTGGATCTCCATCAAGACGGTGAACCTTGGGGTCGAGGGTTGTGTTCCAGACGATTTGCTTCGAGATCATTCCCAGAAGCTCCTCCAGATCCACCGATAACATTCTCATCACCTAGAGATGTATTTCTCTATGGAAGAGGAGGAAATCGAAATATCAGGTAAATTAAATTTATTGAGAACTCGTTATGAAAAATAATATCTTCGAGTGACACTAAAAGTCATTTGTTAATAATAATAATAATAATAATAATCATTTATTTGCCTTGAATGTAGGTAAGAAATAAGGTGTTTACAAATTATTTGAAGATCCATACATTCTGCTATAGAAACATGAGCATGCAAACATTGTTATTATAAACTAAGAATTAAACTAATATTTGGTAATTAAGATAACACTTAATAGTAAAAACAAATAACATTAGAAAACTCTTACAAAAATCTTCATAGCTATGTCATTATAAACTATAAAAGTTAACAATTATACAATAAATAGTATTAAAGATGAATGGATGGCATTTATATATCTTTATCGGTTAGATATTCTGATATTGAATAGTAACTTTTTTCTATTAGTAGTTTCGTTAGGTATTTCTTAAACAATCTTAGTGGTTCATCTTTTATTTTATCAGGTATTTTATTAAAAATAAGAGGTGCCATGCCAATAACATTTTTCTGTAATAAAGCAGTTTTGTGTGCACCTGTATATAATAAGCGTTGGTATTGAGATCTTAAGGTTACTGTCCTACTACGAGTTTCGTTTAAAGTTGGGAATAGATGTTGGTTTGTTTTTACAAATAAAGACAGTTCTAAAATATAAATACATGGGAAAGTTAACAAATTATGTGATTTAAATATCGGTAAACAACTATCGGTGACTTTTATATTGAAAATTGCTCTTATGCAACGTTTTTGGGCTTTGAATATATTCTCCCTTTCGCTGCAGTTTCCCCAGAATATAACCCCAAATCGTAGTATCGATACTACTAAACCATGGTAAGCAATTAAAGCTGTCTTATTGTTGACTTTTTTCGAAAGATTGAATAGTACGTAGGCAGACGAGCTTAATTTCTGGCATACATGGTCAGCATGAGCCTTCCATGTCAATTTGCTATCTATGTGTATACCTAAGAATTTTACATTATTTACAGTTCCTATACATTGACCCTCGAAATTAACATTTAGGTGTTTTGGGTATATTCTTTGATAGAAGTGCATGAGTTTAGTTTTAGTGATGTTTATGAGTAAATTGTTATTATTAAGCCAGGTGATTATTGTTTTAATAGTGTTATTGATGTCATTTTCATATATTTCTTTATTTAAACATTCAATAATTGCTGTGCTGTCATCTGCGAATAGAACCATGGGATGATGGACATGGTGTGGAAGATCGTTAATATAAATTAAGAATAGTAAAGGTCCTAAAACACTTCCCTGAGGAACACCATACTTAATTATTCTAGGTGGAGATAGATATTTAGTTTCAAATTTAGATTTTGTACATATTTTAGAAATTTCTGTATATTGTTTACGATTGCACAGATAAGATTTTATTAAGTTAAGGACGTTACCTCGGATACCATAGGCGTTAAGCTTCTGTAATAGTATATCATGGTCCACACGGTCAAAAGCTTTGGACATGTCTGTATATATAGTACATACAGGGGTTTTGTTATCTACATTATTCATTATTACTTTTATCAAGTCGAAAACAGCCATGTTTATACTTCTGTTTTTCCTAAACCCATTTTGTTCTTTGCAAATTAAGTTATATTTAGTAAGGAAGCTATAGATGGAACTATACATTATTTTTTCAATTACTTTAGAGAACACCGGAATTAGAGCTATTGGTCGATAATTCGACATATCTTCTTTACAATTAGCTTTGTGAACTGGCTTTACTATTCCTGATTTTAATCTTGTAGGGAATATTCCTGCTAAAATACTAACATTAATAATGTGGCTAAGAGGTGAAGCAATTATATTGGAAACATATTTAATAACTTGAGTTGTTATGCCATCGTAGCCAGAGCTTTTTGTGTTTTTTAGAGATTTAATAACTCTTATTACATCTTGCGGTGAAACTGGAGACATGAACATTGAATGCGCGTTAGGTACAACTTTAAGCTTATTAACCTTTGAAGTTTTAGGGGTTTCTGTAACTTGATCTATGAAGAAATTATTAAACGATTCTGCTATTTTACTTGGGTCTGTTATCTTCCTATCATGTATTACTATTTGTGAAATGGGTTCTCTGATCTTTTTATTATTATTAATTATCTGCCAAGAGGTTTTAGACTTATTTTTTGAATTTTGGATAAGATAGTTGTTTTGAGCTCTCTGGGTTAGTTTGATAATTTTTTTAAATGTCCGAGTATAGTTATTGAAAAGTTGTTTGTTCTCATCTGTGGGTCTATGTCGTTTTTGCCATAGTAGGTAACGTTGCCGTTTACTGCAAACTCGAATGCCTTTAGATACCCATTTGATAGGATTTTCAGATCGTACAGTAACCGACTTCAGAGGGAAGCATAAATTGAAAATAAGTAAAAATAGGTCAATGAAGCAATTATACGCTGTATTTGGGTCTTCGCTGTTAAAAGTATCTGAAAAAGTTAAATTTTGGAGATGATCGTTAAACTTTATTAAATTTCTTCGGGAAGTGTCCCTTATTGTTTTACGCCATAGTTTTAGGTGAGATGATTTATTTACTTTGACATTTATCAATTGAGCTGTGTGGTCCGAAAGGGCAAAATCTATTACTTCACATTTACATTTTTGTTTTAAGTTGTGAGCAAAATTGTCTAGGCAAGTATTGCTAATAAGTCTAGTTGGTTGATTTATTGCTAATTTGAGATTATAGCTCATTAGAAAGCACTCAAATTCTTTTGTTGTACTATTTCTTTTCAAAATATCTATATTAAAATCACCACATATAACAATTTTGTTTTTACCGTTTCTACACATTTTTTTTAAGATAGAATCTAAGCTTTCGTAAAAATTATTAATGTTACATATTATTGGTGGCCTATAAATACAAACTATTATTAAATTGTGTTTCGTTAATTTTATAGCACAACATTCAATAACCCCTGGTATAGATAATTTCATAATGTCTGGCAGTTCCTTGTATTCATGTTTTTGTTTAATCATAATTAAAGCTCCTCCACGTTTAATATTTTTCCTTGAAAAGCATGCTGCTAACTTGTAATTAGGTACTTGTAATACTTTTTCGTGGCCGGACATTATAAAATGTTCTGTAATACATAATATATCTAAATCTATTTTTTTACTTGTTAATAATTCTTGAATATGAACCGTTAGAACATCTGTTTTGTTAAGAAGACCAGCAATGTTTTGGTGCATTATATATATATTATCAAAGAAAAAAATCTAACTTTGAAGAGGTATTAATATTATCATAATTTAAATTAGCTTTTAAGTTATTTTCTGTGTTATCATTTACCAATAATAATAGGTTCGACAATATGTTTTTCATTCCATAGTCATTAAGCCTACCACTGTATTTGGAAAACATAGTATAATCACAAGATAATTCAAGATTAGAATCGAGTAACATTGCATAATTATGTGTGATAATATCTAAGTACAATAAATTACCAAAGGTTTCAACCCTCCAGTTAAATACAGCGGAATAGTTGCTTAGTTTATAAGTTGGTAAACAAAGTATTAAATTTGTATGGTGAATGTTTTGCAGTATAGCCCTTATTCCTATAATAGTGTTTAAGTAGTTATTGGTTTTTATAAAATCATTTTCGCCTATAAGTATAACACAGTGATCGTCCCTAGAAAAATTTACAATTTTATTATTTATATTGTTTATCAGCTGAAGTACTCCGCATTCTGGATATACATAATGACATATCTCGGTGTTTTGAAAGGTTTCTTCAGCAATAGATAGTACTTTGTTAGTTTTATTTGAGCTTATGATGCATAGTTTTTTCTTAGGCGCTTTGTTCTTAAAATCATTTTTATTTACTGATTTTCTAGTGTTTTCTTGAAGTGTAGTCTCGTGTTCCAAAGAATGATGTTGGATATTACATTTGGCACCAGGAATTTGTTGTAGTTTGTTTAGGTAAACATAATAGGAAAAACTCCTTTTATGATATTTTCATCGGACTACTGAGTCTGTGTGTATCGCTATCAAGAGATTTCTAAAATGTTCTTTATTTATTGCTAAAGATATTACGCACCAAACAAACAAAAAAAACTAAATACAGTTTATTTCAGAACCTCCTGTTTTAAAGTAGGTCAAAAATGTCATATCAAACACCCATAATAATCTTTGTTACATTTCCAGTTGCACCTACCGCTTCGAAGCCAACCCTGGTGAGGTGATAAGACTACGCGTATGGGGTGTACGCAGTGGCGGCAGACTGTGTCGCTCCGTCCACTCCGCCCACTCACCGTGGTACCGCTGCGCTGGTGACGTCACCGCTGCCGTCAGGGTCTTCGATAAACCCTGGAGGGATGGGGGCGCGAGGATACCGAGGGATTGCTTATGCAGGTAGGTGTCATAGAAGTTATATGCAATTTTTTTTTCTTGTCATAAACTGGGTGACTATTCAATCAGTAACCGAGTGGTATACCTGCAAACTAAATTGTCTTATTATTTGACAATATTTTAAGTTCTCTCAGCTGCTTATTAACCGTTCAGATCTCATATAATAATATATCAGTAAGACCTCTTAATAAATTTAAAATTATAACTCTTATGTAACTGAAAGTGCAATGTAGGTACGTAACTAAATGGATATATTCTGCTTTGTATACACTGTCTTATTTTTCCTTCATGTCATCGACTTTTCGCAATCCGGGCCCAACTCCTTAATCCACGCCTGCAGCGACCAGAATACAAAGAGGGCAAACTAACTTACCTTTTATATTACTTTTTCCAGTGACGTCGGCGACTACGAATTCACGTCGCTCGCCACCGTCGCCGAACTTAGGTTCGATGTGGTCAACATGTCGGCTTCCGACGACTTTAGATCTTTCGGCTTTGAAGCCTCCGTAGAGTTCGTGAGATTGGACGCGGGCTGCGAAACTTCTCATAAAGTTTATGGAGCTAGCGGAGAGATGAGGCTTTCGTCGTCGAATCCGATGTCGGAATCGGTAAGTGTAAATGATTTCTTGGCTAATTTAAAAAAACAGTTCTTTTTGCACGATTTACTTCATATAAGAGATTTATAAATACGAGTTTTGTTTTTATTTATATTATATACTAGCTGTGCCCTGCGGCTTCACCCGCATAAATACTTAGGTCCCGTTCCCGGTGCCTTTATGTTATTCAGGGCGCTGATGAATCCAAAAAATCCCTATCGTATTTTTTTTTTATTTTTCCATATTTTTTCTTTCATAAGAACCTTCTCCTGACAATAACTAACAATGCAAAAAAAGAATTAGCGAAATCGGTCCAGGCGTTATTGAGTTATGCGCTTACCAACACATTTAGTGATTCATTTTTATATATAAGACTAGCTGTGCCCTGCGGTTTCACCGGCATGAATACCTAGGTCCCGTTCCCGGTGCCTTTATGTTTGGCCGCTGATTGATAACTTAAATTTTTTTCCGCGCAATTTCCATTTTTTTTCATAAGAACTTTCTCCTGATAATAACTAACATAATAAAAAAAGAATTAGCGAAATCGGTTCAGGCGTTATTGAGTTATGCGCTTACCAACACATTTATCGATTCATTTTTATATATAAGATTATTATATCTTTATAACGCATTTTTTTTTAAATACCAGTTTTGTACAATTTAACTAACAAAGATAATAATATAGGTACCTAGCTACCAGCTAGTTCAAATTTCTCTGCACTGCATTGAAATGATAAAAGATTTGGATAAAAGAGTTTACGTTTTAATTTAAGATATGCCTATTTCCTTTCCAGGAGCGCTGTGAACGTCGTCCATGGCTGATTGATCCGTCTCCGGGCCGCTATCTATATCTCCAAATCCGGGGCAGCATCATCAGAGAACCAGAGCTAGACAACTTCACACTCCTGAACAACATCACAGTGGCTCCAGATATGCGGCATTTATGTAGGACACCGAACCGAATAGCAGTGTATACTGGGGGATTGACACCGAGCTTCATTTGTCCCGAGCCTCCTGATGAACAGGTAAACTAACAAATTAATACTTGTTCTATCCAAAGCTTCCTTATTTTCAGTACAAAGAGTAGAGCCAATTGAGGCCAGATTATTTCACAATCGTTCAATTCTCCAATGTGTCCTCAGTTCCTCACGCACTTGAAACGCGCTAAACATTATCTATGTACTATAATATACATTTACTATCGTTACGAAAAGAAGAAGAAAAAAATGTCTAATGTAAGCCATTTATAGAAAAGATAAGAGGACCTGCAAGTCCTGTAATGAATATTGAAGTTTCAAATTAATTAAAGATTGATTTTAGAAGTATGATGAGAAAAAAGTTATAGTCAATGCTGCTGTGTCAAATGGTAAGAAATAATATGACTATGTTTTCTTTCCAGCTTCAAGATATGGTGGAAGTATTCTCAGATGGTTGGGCGCGAGATGTTGATCCTCTAGCGAAGCATGTATTCGCGTCACCCTCCGCCTCTGACCACTTTGACTTGGACTGGCCGAGGGCTTTGAGTGTAGAGCTTGTAGCGGTAGAACCTGCTTCCTACTTTGTAACGTGGTTGGAACTTTCTAGAAGGTAAATAAATATTTTTTCCTGTATCCATTTAAATAATTGAGACTAAAAGGACACAAAGAGAAAGAATCGTTTTTATGAGGTATTGCACTAAAATCAGCGCTTGAAAGTTGACACAGAAAGTTTATTGTGACCCTGCAGATTCTTGATAGAGCAATATTTTGCTGTAAAAAAATGTGTCCATCTTTTATCAAGATGAGAATTCGCGGCGTTTAAGCAAATTTAGTGACTTTGTTTATGGAGCAAATACTATAAATATCTTGCGCTTAATGTAATATATTGTCATTTCCAGACACGCAAGTTCTCACGGCGGTGTCTTCGCTCTCTCTGGCGAGTGCCTCTACCGCTGCGAGTCGTTAGACGCGTGCATCGCGCCGGCGCTGTGGTGCGACGGCGTGCCGCACTGCCCGTACGGGGAGGACGAGCGGCTCGCGTACTGCTCCGCGCTGCTGCGTCTCCCCTTCCACTACGCACTAGCCTTAATAGCGTTCTTTACATTCACGACCTTCATTGTGGTAAGAACCTTTTCCATTAACGTGGATATGAGCTGTTCTGTTGAAATTTCAGATGATCTGACCTGGTTGTGTGTTTACAGATAACCTTATGGCGTTCGTGCAGGCGGCGCCAATCAGCTCTCCAACAACGCTTGAAGAGCTTATCCTCAGACACCGCCATCTTTGACGAAAAAGAAGTGATTTGCTGACAAAGCGAGGACTCTGTGCGATATGTGGAAATAGATCGTGTGACCACGGTCTGACCACTTTCCCGCGCAGAGTCCTATATAACACTTTATACTTATTTCAAGACAGTGGCACAGCCACTCCCAAGGTTAGCCATGTAGCAAGGTATGCTTGACCGATTCCTCTAAGTAGTGGGTCAATTGTTGGTTGATTGAGGGTATAGAATATTGAATTTTGAACCGGAGTTTTGTGTCGGAACACAGAATTGTTGAGAGTCCTCCTAGACACTGTACGATAAATATGTAAATCGAGAATGATGTTAATGAGAATTGTAAATAATTGTGATTACTTATAAAGTAGGTAACGTTAGTGCGAATATAAATTTTTGGACCAAGTGCTGTCGATCGGTGGCCAATACTTGGTTGAAGACCCTACCAGGACAAGGGACTGATGTTATTAAGGTATTCGACGTTATGATTGCAGGATAAAGTCATAACCTCTCTATATGGTAATTCAGTCAAGCTGGGCTTCCAATTCGCGGAATGAAATATAAATAAGGAGTAAATTGTTTTAAGTTTTCTTAAAAATCAATTAAGTACATTATGATTTGTCTACATAATTAAAATTGTAAATTGAACGTAGAAACTAGGTACTATAATTAACTTTTCCTGTGTATCGCGTGAGGTTGAAATGTAAAGAGTTTTATTTATAAAACACGAGTATTCAAGGTTGCAAATCATGAGAAGCCCAAAAAGCCCAATGTGTTCAGTAAAAATTGCTAAAAAAACGCACAAAGTATGATTGGCCGATCGGAAGAAGCACAATTTGAGTTACGAATCGATTGGCATTATGTAAATATGTAGTATTTCTTATTCAAGGTTTGTTAATCGTTACATAGGTATATTGTGATCACTGCGGTAGAGTGAAGCATGAACAGTGTTAGAATTAAAAGTGTGTGTGGCCGAATACTTAGATACGTAGAAAATGCGTGAGGTGAAAACAATTCGTGCGAGTTTCACTTTCGAGTTAAAGAATCGTGTTAAATAAATTCGTGGCAATAATTTCTAATATTTTAAATTAAAGGAATCGAATAAACGTTGACCTGTGTTCTAAATGTTACTCTAAATTCGTATACGTGATATAAAACTGCCATTTTTGTAAGAATATTCATGTTCAATTAACGAAAATTAGTAAAATGTTATGAATTTATATTTCTTCGGATGTTTCTTCGATTTTCATTTATTTTTGACCATATTTGGCACTCGTTGAGTTTGACAACATGTCTTTTAACATAACAATAAACATAGAAAATACAAGCTTTATAATAATGGAGATGTTCTATAAAATATTCCTATTAAAAACATTGAAGAATTTTCATATTGTAGAAACATCAAAATTATGGTATATTCTAATCGAATATTATGCGATGTAAATAAAAAAACTATTCATATCTTAGCAATGTATTGAAGTGATATAATATGTTTGTTTCCCAAGGAAATTATTAAAGTTTATTATATCGCGTTAACTATTAGTGAAATTCTAGGTAATAATTTGATCATTAAGAAAAACAGCAACAGTGGTTATATTTATAATTATCATATTTATTGCGATTTACAAAGTAAAAGTTGTGTCGCATTTGATCAAAATAGTATTTTATTTATGACGTATTTATAAAAATAATTATTAAAAACCTTAAATTCTAGCCTTATTAAAGCAATTGAATAGTTTATAAATGGCAACATTTTACGTTACCTGTCAAATTTCGCGCCTTTTTGTTGAATTGCGACATAGTGACGCTATTTCGTAATAACTTAGAAAAATATTGCTGTCAATAAAATTGTTTTTATTAAACGTTTAATAATTTATATTTAGATAATTGTAATGTTAAGGATTACTAGTCAAAATGGAGTAGAACGTTTGTATCGTCTTCCATTATATATGAGAACTCAGGTTTTCTTTTCCTCAATGCGTTGCGCCATATCAAATATGATAATTGATTACGGATACTAATTAAACAGAATCAGGTGTTATCCTGGAAGACAATAATGATGGATAATAGCTGTAATAAGCAGAGATGCATAATTTCACGTTCAAACAATGATTACGAAGAGTTATGATGATAATAAGAAGTTTTTAAAAATAAAAGTATTTACTGCATGAAAATTGTATTTTATTTTCCTTAACACACTATTACCTTATTGTTTTCTAACGATCTTTCTACAAGTCTAAAGTCAATGACACAATATATGACCTCTAAATACGATATATCACTTTGTTGGCCAGGATGATTTTAACCGTTCTTACCTTCAACCTTCATACGCGAGAATGCCAAAACTCTATGGGTTGTGTGGCGATAGTAGCTTTTATACTAATATCGAAAATCAGCGAAACAATAAATTAACGGCCTATTCACTGAAAAAGTGTTCGGCTTTTCCCTGCTGTACCTATGTGACATTCCTAATGGAAATAAGTATACAGTAATAAATAATTACTTTTTTGACAGCGATTTTAAGTAGAGTAACAAAACTTTTACTAACTGTATTCAATACAATGATATTTTAATAAACAGATATGTTATACACATACAAAATAATCGAAAAAAGTGTTCCGCGCAGCGCGGCAGCTAGCGAAAGAGATAGCGCGATAAAACCCATAAGAAAAAAAGAGACAAATAGTGTTGTTGTTAATGGCAATACGTCCCAATTAGGACTTTTTCGAATCTTCACGATTGCACGCTTATAACATATCTGTTTATTAGAATATCATTGATTCAATAATAATATGAGCCTAAAAGAAGTTGCATCAGGAATTTTATTCATTATAGTAAGTTGCATAACACCTGATTATAGGTGCGTTAACCTTGTGTTCTTGTGTCAAAGCACGACCTTAATACAAGGTCTTTGCAAAGGCTAGCCATAATATTTGCATTAAAAATAACTTTATTTTATCAACGACGATTACTCAAGAATAACATCTGTTCACATAATATTGTTGATACAGTTTAAATACATTCAAACAGAATTAAAACTATTTAAAACGTAATTATATATTAGTCCCTTATTTTATAATTAGTACAGTTTTTTCGTTCTGGACACATTGCTTGTACTTAAAATATACCTAAATACTTATTATTTGGTTAAACTTACAATCCTAGGCCTATGAATTCACATTCTGAAGAATCATCTTATTCAAAACTCTTAAGCCTCCAAAAGTCTCTACAGATACACTATTTGTTTAGTATGCACTATGCAGTTACTATTAACTATTCTGTACTTATAGTCAAGTACCTACTATCAATAATACATGGCAAATTTTATTTTTTAACTGAAGACACCTTGGCTCATGATACCGTAGGCTTTAGATACGTTCCCTGTGATGTCTTCAGCAGGCCTGTCTGACGTCACAAGCCAAGTGCTTGCGCTCGCGCCTTCCTTGTACGCTTTGAGGAGACCCTGCACTGCTGACTCGATCCTGAAATTGTACATAAAAGAGATATGTAATAAGTACGATGGTATTTAAATGACAAGGAATGGTATATTGAGTAAAAAAGATAAATGGGAGCTATCTATCTTCTCATATAGGCACCTAGCTACATTCTTATCTGTCGGGTGAAGGAGCGTAATTGCAAACTATCACCATAAAGGCGCCGTGCTAAGTAAAGCATTAACGGTTTTAAGAAATTAATACTGATACAGGTGAGACTAATAAGCATTAGCTGTAAGATCAAGCACGGTCTTCGCACCTTGCGACAAATTAGACCAAAACACGTCAAAGGTACTACTAATCTCATACTTTAATTAGTCTTACAAATATATCAACAAAGGTGTGATCCATCCTTACTTCTGCATTGGTAATCCACCCAGACTTCCTACAAGTAATTCATCGGTTTCTTTATCAAAGGCCCCCATTTTGGAGAGGCTGAACAGACTGGTGTCAGTACATCCGAAGCACAGGGTCAATACTCGGACGCCTGAACGAGAACAATGTGGCTCCATCTGAAAATAAACAACAATTATTTATTATTCAGAAAACAAAAAATAATCTTTTTGATTAAAATTTATCGCTTATTTGGTACAGGGTGTAGTGTAAGGAGCTGCAACTCATCGGAATACAAAGAAATGGGTTTTTTCTTTATTTTATACATTCTGATTTTTGATAATCTATATTATTTTTTGTTGTGTTAATTATTGTCAGGAGAAGGTTTTTATGAAAAAAAAAAATGGAAAATTGTGCGGAAAAAAAATGTAATCCTGACCTTTGTTACGATAGTGATTGCATTCATCTGAGGCACCTGGAACGGGACCTAGGTATTCAACGGGTAAAACCGCAGGGCACAGCTAGTACATAATAGCTATGACCTTATTTTCTTCAGTCCATGTAAACGTTTACATGACAGATTATCCATATCTTATTGTTAGAACAAATGCTGTTTGTTTAACAATTGAAATGCTGTTCATATAAATAGACACATTTAATTTATACATTACTGTGTAAAGATAAGATAATAATATAACAGAGTACACCTAATAAATGAGTCTGATTATCTTGCACATAATGTAAGAACTGTATCAACATCTGTTGAATAGTAAATATTATGTTCATTTGTTTATTTGAACAATTAAGAACCTAAATTGTTTTATACGTCAAAAAAAAAGCATGTTTTGTGACATCTTACTATATTTTTCTCTGCGCGGGTATTATTTATTTGTTCAATCGAGGTATTGGCACGGATGATCATGAAAGAGATGGATAAACTTTACTTTAAGCAAAAAAAACCTCATGTCTGATCGTTGGGAGGAATAGAATGAGGCTTTTGCTCACTGTTGAGCAAAAGCCTCATAAGCAAGATAACATTTTAAAGGCGACTGGTAGCGGATGGATTACGGCTGGCCACTGGCCATTTGGGAAGGCCACGTTTAGCATATTATCTTGCTTGCCTACTTAGTCTTGATTCTTAATAAAACATAACGTAACATATCATCACGCCTGTATCCCCGAAGGGCTAGGCAGAGGTGTACCAATGTACACCCACAATTCACCGATATGTTTAGGTCCCATGTAAGGGGCGACCCTATTGCCACTAACCGGGCACAAATCCAAACTCCGACCTGGTACTGAGAATTTCATAGAAAAACCCAATAACACCTTGGTCGACTTGGGAATCGAACTAGCGTATCTAGCGTCGCAGTCGCGCTTAGCGCCACTAGGCCAACGAGGCAGAGTTATTCTTAATTGTTCACAAAAACCAAGAAATATAGTAACTTACTCCAAGACAATTGCTAAACTGCAGCACAGCGCTCTTAGTAGCAGTGTAGACAGGTAGAAGATGAGCTTGAAACAAGCCGACGATGGACGATATGTTGATGATAGTGCCACCTCTTCCGCCGTGGTCCTTACGCATCAGTTCAAATGCTTTAAACGAACTCTTTATTAAAGCAGTCTGAAAAAAAAGAAGGGTATTGTCATCTCAAAGGAAAATTTTCTTTATGTTCTCATGTTGCGCAGGGCAGGGCTTTTCCTTTTCTAAAAATGTTTCAATGATTTGAAATAACTTTTTTTTTGCGTCCTATGCTCTGCAATAGCTTCGCATGTATGTCGCTTTTAAAAACAACATGCATTGTTAATTGTTTCGCATTATCGATGTGGTAAGAAGGAAAATTAATTAGCTGATCAACATAAGGACTAAAAAAGATATTTAAACCATCCGTTAGTTTTCTCTTCCAACCAATCTCCATGACAAAAACGAAGAAAATGTAATCTATAGGCACAGGGAAAGTAAAAGTCCAAGAAAACCGTACTCACAACATTGATTTCGATTTCCTTCACGTACGCATTCGGTCTGTCATTCATGATGCCGGCGCAGTTGACGACCACGTCTATGTAGCCGAAGTCATTAACAACATTGTCGTACACTGCGTCCATCTCGTTCGACGTGACGTCACATTTGTGGAACCGCACTTTCCCGGCGCCATATTTGTTTAGCAGTTCCTGTTGGAGAGCTTGGCCGCTGGAGGTGTCGATATCTAGAGCTGCGACATGCTGTAATACATATACAACTATTATTTAGGTATGTGAAGAGTTAAATTCAAATGTATGTTTCGAGTTATTATGAGAGATGAAATGAAAGTAAGGACCATGGAAGGCGGATAGTTAGTAAGAGCAATTTACTTGTACTTTTCGGACGTTATTCTTTAATTTATTTAAAAACCAATCTGAAACATTTTATGATCTATATTTTTTAGTAATTGCAAAATGGATGGAGTATCTATCCAATGGTTTAAAACGAGCAATTTAATTTGTAACCTATGTAGTCCTTTTTACTATAGTATACTTGCGTAAAAAATAATATAACTTAAATAACAAAATAATCGACTTAATTAGAACTTACTTTAGCCCCTTCATCCAGAAAAGCCTTAACGATGGCTGCTCCTATGCCCGCAGCAGCGCCCGTCACAAAGCAGACCTTGTCACGGATGTCATGCATTTTCGGTGATCTTAAAACTTAGAAACCTACGAGTAAGAGGATAAAATGACAACCTGAGACAAAAAACATAATTACTACTTTATCTATCAAGATTTAGTCGCTAAACGGCAATTATGATGAAAAAGAGGGAATATTACCTAAAAAGAATACGTTCATATTTTATGATGAATAAAACGTTTCTAAAATAAAAAAAATAATATTGTTTGAAACAAAATAATATATTTTCGTTTTTCTGAAGATATCGAGACTATGACAACAAGTTACTACAGAAAGTAAGAATAATAACATATGTAATTCTATTTTTTCCCAATCATCTACTTAATATTCGTGAGAATAAACCTATTTGATCATTAGAAAAGTTCCCACATGATGACGTTAATCATTACCTATGCGTTGAAGAAAATAAAAGAGATACGCAATTTAATAACTACAAGGATCAAGGTCAGTAGAAACTGGTAATATTATATAACTTGGCTGTATGTAAAGGAAATAAAAACTAGGGTAAGCGAAAAATCAAGGTTCCAATTAGTGTAATTAATTCCAATGTTAAATTATTTCTTCCGCTACATGAAGATTCCTTGTAATTTGATGTTGGAAATTATTACGCTGTTATATAATCATTGTTAATGAATACTTTGTAATCTAGTGGTAAATAAAATTTCTTAGATTTCTTGAATTTGAATTGAGTTTAGAAAAAATATTTAAAGGTAATATTCAAGCTACCACAAAACCTGTCACATCACTCCCCAATTAGACTTGGAAGGAGAAGGAGTGTTTTTTGCCCCTACCATGGGACAGAAATGTTAGGGAAAAATAAATATAAAAGTCCTGTTGCATTTTATCGATAAATTGTTACTTGAAGTAGTGTCTAGTCTACTAGCTTCTACTAATATGACCACTAACAAAATGACTAGTTTTTAAGACACTGACACCAACCCTAAAAAAGGTGAATTCGACATACCTATATACTATATACCTATAGGCCAGCTTCTTGCTACATTCTTACCTACTTATAGATAATTTATTATGTGGCCTCGCTTAAATTTGAGGACAGACATATGTCATCAGTAGCCGCACCCTACGGTTATTATTCGCATTCCATTTTAACACCTGGATTAAAATATCCTCTGTATTAATCCAGGTTAAAACTACCTGTGTCTTAAATTTCATTTAATAGGTTCCACGACATTGGTATATAAGTGATGATAATTTTGTCCTCATTTACAGAATATATCTCAAACATTCTATTTATACATAACATAACATTATTATAACTAACATACCACTATTTATATACATACCTATATACTAAAATCTATACACTTAAGAATATAATAAAGATTAAGAGTTTGTCCGAACACTCTAATCTCCGAAGCTACTACTAGGTATTACTAGATCGTATTAGAAGAAAACTTTTTTCATTGGTATTTTTTTATAGTATAAAAGTACTATTTTTCTGACATATAACTAGTAGGTATAGTATAATTTTTATTTACCTGGATAAGGAGAACAATATAACACTACTGTCTACCTGCAGAGCACAATTCTAAATGAGACAATTTACAGTGCTCAACAATAGGTAAGATTTAAAGGGTGTTTAAGAGTTCAATGTTTGTTCTATGATAGTGACTGTTGATTAAACTCTGTATTTATTTAGCAATGGAATACTTAAGGATAATAAAAGTATTTTTGCGCTCTGCACTGCACCTTTCTTATTTGTTGTTGTTGTTGATAAACAAAGATAACATCATACAATACAATTTGAGTTTTACTGTTATTATTTTAAATGTGACTGTTGGTCTGTTATTTATTTTAATAAAGAAAATCAATTAAATATAAGGTAGTAATTATAAGCAAGCAAACCGTTGTCTACTTCTAAGAATAACAGTATTTGCTTAATTAGTTGTCTTTAAGTTTGACATAGTTAATTAGAACACGAATGAACTAATTTATGAATGAACTCAACGAATATATTATCATGATACAGAATATCAGTCATAACATAAATAAACAAAATTACCTTTTCGATAATTTAAACTTAATTAAATACTGGCCGCAAACAAGAATGCAATGATCAACAAATACTCTTTGGAACATTATCAAGTAAAGAAAAAAACAAATGACGATACCTTATACGTTAACCACAAAGTATTATCACTGCAGAGCTACCAACACAACAACACTACTGCGTTCGAAAGATCACTGCTTACGACTGAATCTCAAGGTGCAATGCAAATCTATAGGCAGTCGGCGAAAATATTTGTACAGCGCATCTGTTCTACAAGGCTAGAAGTAATTAACAGTATTTGTAACTATATAGTAAGTGCTACTTTGTAATTAATTTGTAGTTTATTTAAACTTCTTACAGTTTTTACTCCGAAATTCCTTCAAAAGACAAGTACTGTTGCTGCTACCATTTACCACTTTTATAGTTTTGTACAACCCAATAAAAAAACAACATATAATTAGGACGTAGATACGTAATTTACATCACTATGACCATGACCCCATTTCATAACTCCATAGCAAAAGGTCCTTTAAATTTTAGTCAGTACATTAAAATCTATTTTTAAGAGAAATATTTACTACTTTTATAAAAAAGACGGCGTTCCAATTAAAGCTGTTTACAAATCTGGGCGTAAGCAGAAAGAAATAAGCAAATAATAATTAAAATAGAATCACGAAATTTTTTTATTAGTTTTCTTGTTACAGACCTCTAGATCCCTAAAGATCCCTAAAGATGTGAAAATAAAAAAAATTAGACAATAATCTTACAAACTGAAATCTATAGTTTGAAATAGAACTGAAAACATACCAAACTCTGCTTAGTAGATAATTCTTGTAACTTGTAATTAGAATTATTTGACTCATTTTAAGCATTACGTAAGTACGTATCAAAACTATTAGCAAGCTATATATTTTGAATAGCGTATCTTATGTTGGAACTTGAGGTTATAACTGTCCAGTCTCGTTAGCCTTCACCCACATTATACCTTGTAATGTTACGATTCAATTATCTTTTGAATCTCATTCGTGAAACCTGTTTTAAATTTGTATCAAAATAATCGTCAAGATTGTGATTGATGAAATTTAAAAATAAAGACTGTAAACAATTAAATTTATATTGTAGAAGTTAATTTATTCCGGTTGTAATGGTAGATTTGCCAAATTTTCGATCTATTTTGCCTGGATTTCCAGTCGCCGACGATTTTTTATCCACTTCATTAATCATTTTACTTAAAGGAAATTGTAGATAAAAAAAACTCTATAATCAGTGTTGAAAAGTGTATATTTTATTTCACAAATTGTTAAAACAAGCGACTTGTTTGGTTAAAACACAGACCACCAACGTGTCTCTTATAGCTAAAAATCTGTGTGTGCTTATTATTAATCACGTTAGTTTCCACTATTCATAATGTTTTGTTACATATACACTAAAAGCATCCATAACCTAAGCGGTGTAGAAGTGCTGAAGAAGATTCATATTGTGTACCTACCACAACGCATAAGGTGAAAATCCCATAAATAAAAATAATTAGCTTTTTCCTCTATCTTATTCGATCAGTACTTGTTTCATTTCAGCGTCTACCTTGTCGAATATCGGCGTCAAGTCTCTTGCAGGCTGACTTTTGTGGACAATCCAGATCGAAGCGCTTTCTGCATTCTTAAATACTTCGACTGTACCACGAGCGGCTGCTTCCACACTGGAAAGAGGATAATAACAAATCGTTAATAAAAAATACTTATTTTGAAATAACTGCCTCGTTGGCCTAGTGGTGCTAAGCGGTAAGGTCTTGGGTTCGATTCCTAAGTCTACCAAGGTGTTATTGGGTTTTTGTGGCAATAGGCTCGCCCCCTATTAAATGGAACCTAAACATATCGGCGAACTGTGGGTGTACATTGGTACACCTCTGCCTAACCCTTCGGGGATACAGGGGTGATGATATGTTATGTTATGTTCATATCATATTATATGTAATATCGATAAAATATCACTACTTTTGCGAATGATCTAGTTAGGTGCAGCTAATTGATCCGTTTCTTTATCCAATACATTATTGAATCACATACTTATATAAGATCATCAAAGATTGCTTCTAAGATATTAAAACCGATACAAATGAGTAAGTCGCAGAGATAATCTTAATAATGATAATTGTAATGAGTGAGATGCTATCAGGGTTCTGGAAAATACCGAAGTAAGAATTATAATATATGAGTCATCCCCGAATGGAAAATGATAGTTAGTCAAATTCATCATTTTACCAAGCACTGTGGGTGTTACCACACCAATCGATCGATGGAGGAATGGATTGGTCGACGTAAGTGGTATGATAGAAACTGTCGATCGACGTCGACTAGTCCATTCTGCCGTCGATCGATGGCATCGATCGACTGTCGATCGATTGGTGTGGTAACACCCTAATCAATATTTGAAGCGTTATATACGTAGTAGAATGGCATACTTACTTCTGTATTGGGACGGAGTTGACGATGGTCTGAACTCTTTCATCGCCGTGGCTTCCGAAACAGTTCATAGTTCCCAAGATTTTGGTATCGGTGACTCCATAGCAGAGAGCAACAACTCTGACGCCGGTGTTAGCACAAGGATCCCTCTGGAAAACAAAATACTATATTTAGAGGAGTGCAAGAACTAAAATTGCGATTTTTTTGACGAAATTCAGTTCTTTTTATGTTGTTGATTGAATAATATGTAGTTTAGAGCAAGTACATTTTTTTCTCATAGGACGAAACCAAAATCTGGGTGAGTTTGATAGTAAGCAGAGTACTACGAGTATGCCTATACTGTGAGCTCAAAACAGGACTGTTTCCATTGTGGAAGCGAGACGGCATACTATGCTGTGCATGACGGCAACTCGCTCTACGACTGCAGGAGGCGCGCTCATCAGACTTTAACAAAATCTTAAGTAAGTTTTAGATCCAAGGCATTATGGATCAACAATGGATATGTTACTCACTCCAATGCAGGCAGTGAACTGCAATACAGCTTTCTTGTTTGAAGAGTAGACATACAGCGGTGGACAGATGGGCAGGAGTCCAGCAATCGAAGATATGTTGATGATGGTACCTCCTCGTCCTCCGTTGTCTTGACGCATCAGTTCCAAGGCTTTAATTGTTCCGTAGATTGTGGCCAACTGAAAATATTTAGTGTAAATATAAGCATTCATAACCAAAACTCAGATTGATAATTAGTCCTGATCGAGTTCTGAGTGGAAATCAATCTTCCGAATCGGATCTTACGAAACTGTATTTCTGGATGACGTTTTATAAACTTCATAATATATTTTTTTAACGTTGTGAGAAATTAAGATGCTATTCGAAAACGAAGACTAAAATGTTAACTTTCGGAAATGCTTAGTGTTTTAAGAGTTTTAACTCTACATGTAATGTAGATGACTTTAAAATCGAAGACTTCTAAAAACTGATTAAAGGTACCATTTCTGAGACCTGACTCTACTATGTTAAAAATATCAAAATACTCACATAATTAATATCAACCTGCTTCTTTACTAACTCCACAGTACTCTCATTGGGGATTCCAGCATTATTGATCAGTACATCAATGAATTCATTCTCTTCTTTGGCTTCAGTCAGCGCCGCAAAGAACTGCTCTGTGTTCGTCACATCACACTGAACATACTTCACTTTGTTCTCTCCGTACTTTTCGTTCAATGTAGCTTCAAGAGCAACACCAGAGTTTTCATCGACGTCTAGAATTCTTACGTGCTGAAATAAAACATGTAATTATTTGTTATTACAACATATTTTAATACTTTTAAATTAAACTTTAATAAACATATTCTTAAATTCATCGATACTATTAAAATAAAAAAGAAATATGACCACATCATCACTTAATTATTTTTAAGATATTTTTTTTAGAGCTGCACCAACAAGAGCATGGCTCTTTAATTGATGATGATGATGAATATTTTTTTAATATTTACTAATAACAAGCTGTGCCCCGCGGCTTTATCCGTGTAAATACATAAGTTCCGTTCCCGTTTTCATAGTTATTCTGCTGTTTGGGCTGAGACAAAGACTTTAGCAACACATTCAGCGATTCATTTTTTATATTATAGATCAAATTACTAGAGTAAAACTTCAGTTGTTTAGTTTTCTTATCAGTTTCAACAAATTTAGGTTGGTTACTAACAATATTAGAATGATTGCATCAAAACATAGTTTAAACAGATAAGTTAATTGAGCATTTATTGAATTTCATGAATCAGTCATCCGAGATTAGATATTAAATTTTAATTTGAAGATTTATTTACATGATTATTTATTTTTACACCTGCCTTACCTTATTCGTAAACATAAATTGAGAAATTATTAAACAAATGATAATATATCAAATACAATAATAATAACACTACATAAATAATAGACTAAGGAAAAAATAACGAAAAAAAAATTATAAATTACATGCACATCTTTTGGTAAAACTACACAGATTTATCTAGGAAATAAAATATTCTAAGGTAGAACTCGACAAATTCTGCATAATATTAGGTATCTTTTGAATAGGTATTATTTGACTAAGTACCTACTTACATAAATAATATTATCGAATTTTATGACAGTAATTTATTCAAACACTTTTTGAACAGATAGTGTGTTTTGTTGTTTCCCTAAAATACTTATCTCATATTTATTTTGACCTCTCGATTCGAATATTTCTTGGGACCTATAGAACCTGGAACGGGAGTTAAACCATACCTAATAGCCCCTTACAGCAGCTGGTTGAAATTATTGAGGGTTTTTACATAATGAACCTACATCAACAGAAAATGAAGTTTTAGGGGCTGGCTACAGAAACGACTGTCCCATCTTAGCATGTGACAGAAGTTCGTGGGAAGAACAGAAGGAGACCTTTGCCTGCAGTAAGACAATAAATAAAATACACAAATACGAGAGAGGAGAGGAGTTTTAAGGGTAAGCGCAGGTCAGATAAAAATGGAAGCAGCTGCACTGACAAGATGTGGACTCTTAAGTTGATGATCATGAAGGCAATACGGGCTTACTAGATTGGATCAGTAAATTGACAAATCAACATAAGTTACAAACAGTTTAGTATAGAAAATAATTACTGAAAATAATTTGCAAATAAGATAAAATTTTAATATAATAAATGTGTTCTACCTTAGCTCCTTCAGACAGAAAATGGTCGACTACCACAGCCCCGATGCCATTGGACCCTCCAGTAATAACAACAATCTTGTCGTTTAAATCGTACATCTTCAATACTCGGGCGTCGATTCGACTGTGATGCGAAACGTCCAACGATTTCTAATCGAATGGTATCTAAAGCTAGGACTTCACACTTATAAAATAAAATCCTAAAATATGTCAGCTGTTTTTGTCCCACGAATAAGGCTAAGCACACACAGCACGATTATATTACTTTTTATACTACCCGCGAATCACCAAAACTTTCAAAAGACAACCGCGATTAGATTTACTTCAATTTTAACCCGGATTTGGTATGTAGGTAAGCAGCGTTAATTATGAAATTGATTTTTCTGTAATGAACAACGCATATACCCATTACACTTGCTTAATGTATTATCTATGATAGATAAATACATACTAGATAAACCATATTAAATAGAACTAATCGAAATGTCGGCAACGTAGCAAATACAATAAGAAGTCAAATTACAAGTTACATTATCGGCGACTTCAGACTGGTTACGATTTATCGTAGTACATGCTTTAGTCAGATCTTACAATTGTACAAGTTCGTGTAACTATCTGGTTTTTAGGTAAAATTATTACTAACCGAAAAGGTAACTAGCTAGTTAATAATATTATTTAAAAATATATTTTTACTTAACAACAAAATTAAGTAGTAAGCTACTTATAATAAATGTCTCTTATCAATTACTAATGGTTTAACGAACTTATAAGTAGCTTAACAAAAGTTAGATATTAATTTTCTATTTTCTATGTAATAAGTTCAACATAACAATTTTGTCAGTACCTACCCACTTACCTTTTTTTTCGTTTTGTCCGAAAATGTGAGGTCTACGGTCCCAGATTTCGGTACTCATTTTTTTACCTAGGGGGGAGGCCTTTGTTCAGCAGTGGACGTCTTCCGGCTGATGATGATGATGATGATGATGAAATGATATTGCTGAAGATAAGTATAGAAATGGAACAATACTGAACTTAAATCTCTCATAATGTCTCTGAATTAGGTGCGAAGTAGCGACACATAGAAAATGAAGAATGTGTAAAAGTTAAATTGTGATAGTCTAAACCAGACTTTAATTATTTAAAATAATGATTAATAAAACATTATAGGTATTAAGATAAGCTGCAGCTGATTCTCGATTTTATCAAAGAGAATTTCCGTCGCTATCTCTCGATAGTGGACTCAACAACGAGAACATTTTACTTTTGCTTGCGGTCGAATTATTTGTTGATTCTATCACTTACATAATTATGTAATGGTATCTAATAATACCAAATTATCAAAGTACGTGCAGACAATGCCTAATATTTATCGAAAACTCAGAAACGGCCATAATAATAATAGTAATGCTATCTTATAATACCAAATAATCAGGGTACGTGCAGACAATGCCTAATATTTGTCGAAAACTCAGACACGGCCATATTATCAAATCCAAACTAGGCAAAACCTGCATTTTCGCAACAAGACAACATAAAAACCTAGACATTGAAAATAAGTACATGCATAGGTTTTAAATAAGATAAATGACACGCAGACACGGAACTAAATGATAAAACTCATCACGCAACGATTGGTCCTGTTCATATTATTAAATTATTTACTAGCGTCTCAGTTTCGCACGGTATCAGGAATTTCTCAGCTTTTCTATTCCTTAAAATGTATGTGTTTATATTATACATAAATGTAAACCATCCTCTTAAATCAATCTATCTATTTCTGAAAACTGCAGTAGAATGTATTGATTAATTTTAAATATATAGCTATATTAAGCGAACAGACAGAAGAAGCGTCTTTATTTATATTATATAAAGATGTACGGATAAAATGTTACATTGAACACAACTTTGTGTTATAGCATCATGTTTAGCTTATTTTTTGAAGCTAGAACTAACGTGGAAATGAATGGCATTGAGTACCTACTAGGTAGGTACAAATCATTACAAAATTAATTGACTAGTTAGGTAGAATATGTATCTAACTTTTTTATATACCTTAGTAGGCACTTAACCATTAGTCCCAGCCTATCAAAGGGCGCACAAGAGAGTTGACAACCTTGGCTCCTCTGCAAATGATAGTCGGTAGCAGTTACCGTAGCCGAAATCGACTGGGAAGTATATAATAATATAGTCCCATTGGTCCCATGCGTATGACATGAAATTCAAACCTAGAAACTCATATTATTATTATTGATATCATCAATGATATTCTAATATCATTGGATATCATGATATTTTTTGAGCGTGCTTCATAAATTAGTAAATTGGTATTTAAGTGATTATCTTATTATACAAAACTTTTTGTGTAGTTGTAAGTAACTAACTACCACAGTTCGTAAAGACAGTAACCCTTTCATTATTCAAAGCTATAATAATATAATTCAAATAACAATAATCAAAGAGGAAACTTTTGTTCAAGAAGAGAAAATTATTAAAAGATATGGGAAAAAAAATAGAATTATCAAGAAGACTAGAAACTTCTCGAACCTAAACAAATTAGGTAACAGTAACTATCTTTGTAATAAAGACTTTTATAAGCTATTTCTGCTTCAAGATCGTCTTTATTGAACGTGTCCAGTGAAATTTTATTCATGATTATATCTTTAAAACTCGCGCTACATCACGCTTAAGTTGGTAATTGTGGCACATTCTGAACCCAGACTTAGTGCGCACAATAATTTATGGTTATGATATTTTATGGTTTTATGGGTGATATACCTATTCCAATATAATAAAATAAATCATGGCTTATGAACCACTAAGTATTTTATTTTTGTAATATTCTAATTACCTACTACTTTATGTTCTGCAATTTTCGAATGCAACTAAAACATAAATTGAAAAGTTTAAGTTTCGGAACGTTCTCAGATCAGTGTGTCATTTTCAATTGGCACTTGGCTGCACTGACTTAGAAACCTAAATGGACTTGCCATACCTACGAAATGAACGTGCATACCTACAAAAATTGGGCAATTAAGATGGCTGCCTTTCTTAGGGTTGTAACTGCCTGAAAGGCGCTAGATAACGATATTTAACTTTGAGTGTTATTTAAGCTATTACCCAAAATTGTCATCTGCCACAAAGTAACAAAAAAAAAAAACTACTAAATCAAGTGGAATTATCTGAATATAACCCACCTGTTACACGGGCTAGTTTATTTGTTATTTTTATGTACCTACCCACTTTTTAAACAACAAATTATGTAAAATAAAACAATTTCTAGTGTAAAAAAGGCATTTATTCGTTTCTAAACAAAATTAACTTATTAAAATAGTTAGCTTTGTACCGAAACCTTATGTCTATGAAGGCATTATAGATTTCACAAGCAACAGCCTATGGTTGATGTTATGCTCTATGTTGTGCGGCGAGTATAATATTTTTTCGCTGTCATAATAGTCCGTCAGAAACTTGAAAATGTATAAATAATAGTTTTCTGGTTTTTCCTGGTCAGTGAGATGAGGTTTTATTAAATTTTCCGTTTTCTTTATAATATTTATGACTCCGTTGGAGGCGTATTGAAGGCCACCACAGGTCTTCTGAGTAAAGATCACTATGGTCACTATAATTATTCAAAGTGCATGGAGCAGACATGCCATATTTTATGTCTTGGGTTATGCATGATTTTCCTACTATTGTCCAAACTCAAAACACCAAAATAACTAATTACAATACGTATTTCTCTTTAAATCCACAAAAATATTTTGAGCGAGCAACTGTTTGACAGCACAACTACCACAAACAACACAAGTACTTTTGTAACTTACAATGGCGACCGGCACGCAATGACATGAAGGTGACATTCCACAACAGTGTTGCCAAATTTGGTCCCTGTCAGACATTTAGTTCTCTCTCTTTACAAATTCATTTCTTGTTTAGTTAAAAAGAGACAACAAGCTTTTTGACATGTGCGCGTCGATACGATGGATATTTGTATAACTATTATTCATATAGTAGAATATGCTCACTCCATGTGTATATATATCTCTATGCTTGGCTGTCAGTCATCTGTCAGTCTAACTGTTGACGTCACGCACGAACTCGACTCACCGTTGCCCGCTCATTGAATTTAGCTCACACAGAAAGTAGTTTTTCCCAGCGAAAAGCAAGCAGGAAAATAATAGCTCACGTCATCGTACCGTCTCTTGTAGTGCTCGTGGTGCAACATTATTATTAGTCATAAGTGCGTGTATAGTTTGTCATTACAATAACAAATTTTGAAGGCATCTGCCGTCCGCTCAGTGTTTTAAAAGTTCGGCACCGATAAAGTTGAATAAAAATGAATCCGTGGCAACAAGTAAGTGGTTTCTTTTTTGTAATTAGTTAGTAGTTTAGGCTTTGTGTGAAGGTCTTTCATAATGCGCTGTGTAAATTTGGAATGATTTAGTCCGGTTGATGTGGAAAAAGTTTGGTTAAGCGTTATCGGCGTATTTTGGGAGGCCGTTGCTTTGTTTATCACAATAATATTGAATGCTTCTAGGTTAGAAATAACAGGATGTATTATAATCTTTGTACCCAGTGTTTAAACAAAAGTGAACTCTAGTATTTATCAATATTTTGTAAAAGAATCTTAATTATATTTTAAGGTAGAATATATAGACCTTATTCGCGATAATTCAGATTGTATGTTAACAATACAAGATTATATGACAAAGAATACAGATTTTTAAATTATAATAGGTCATTTAATATAATTTTGTAGTATATTTAATGTTATGAGACAAGTAGGTACTTTCAAAAGTTTGTGAAACAAAAGTAGTCCTCATGTTCATTTTAGTCATGGTTGTGCATAGAATAACAATTTTATTATGAAAATATTGGTGTCAGTGTCATGAATGAAAAATGCAGCATGATTTCACCAGCATGTTCAATTTATCACAGGAATTAAAAGTTTCAACCAGAACTAGTAAATTTGTGTAATAGGTAATTTAAATAGGTAAAGTTCTTAATGTGGTTAGGTAGACAATGAATTGATTGTCTTTTTCATTTCCTTCAAGGGCCAAGGATACCCGCAACAGCAATACCTTCATAATATTGGATTTAGCAACACAGCCCCACAGTCCTTCGGGAACCCATTACCAATGCCAGGATTTCCAACCATGGGTTACCCGGCACCTCAGCCTGGCGGTGGTCCGGGATACCCCCAGGTATCACAGGGTTATCCGCAACAAAGCTCTGGGTATCCAACAAGTCAGGGTTATCCTAACACTGCTCAAGGGTACCCCACTCAGGGTTATGCGGCTCAAACGGGTTATCCCCCAGCTCAAGGGGGTTATCCCCAACAAGCTCAAACTGGGTACCCTCAGCAAGGGTCTGCCCAGCCTGGATACCCACAGTCCAGTCCGGGCTACCCACAAACTAACCAATACCAGGGTTATCCTCAACATAATCAGTCACAAAGCCATAGTCAACAAGCTTACAGTGTTTCATCATCTGAACCTCACACACCGCAGGTACGTCTAACAGCCTTTTAATCCAACCTTTTTAATTCCGTAAATGATAAAAAAGTAGGTTAATACCTTTTTTACATAAAACTCTTTTGTAAAATGTATTGTTGGGTAATCTGCTGTTTATTTATGTTTAGTATTGTGCTAATCTGATAAAGCTACTTATTGTGATAAGCAAAACATTGGCATAGCTTTCTGCATGTTTGGTGAGTTTGCATGCACTATTGACTGTCTTATCAGCTGGTAGAAGGTAGCTTAGTCTTATTTATTCCTTTGCACATGTATTTATTTTGTACTCCTTTTTTAAATTCTAGGCTGACATGAATTAATTACCATCATTTCTTTAAGGAGAAGTAGTAGTGAAAGGTCAAATATTTTGCTGGCTTATCATCATGGCTCAATCAAAGTATTTGTAAAGTATGTAATTTTATCTTCGTTTACAAAGTACAGTTTTTTTTTTCTATGATTTTATCTGATCAATAATAGCTGTCCTGTGTTTTACTACAAAAGGTATACAGTAATTTCATTAAATGTAAATGATTTTTATAACCCATTGTGTTTTTAAAAACCCCATTACAAAAGTACTTCTGCATTTCAATTTACATAAAACTAATGAAGTTAATAAGATTGGTATTTAATTACTAAACTTTGAAAGCTAATTTAACAACTACATGCTAATGTAACAAACATAAAATATTTATATATATATGTCGAATTCAGTACCTACTCCTTTTTTGAAGTCGGGTAAATACAGCAAAATTGAAAGGCATATGACAGTTAAAATAAAATGGCGTGTTAAAATGCATTTAATAAAAATATTAAATCACTTTCATTTATGTTAGGATATTTAATATCGTCGTAAATTCTAAATAGTCTGTATTTAATATGGGCAAATCCTATCAGTTAGGCATTTGAGTATCCTGTGCCTGTTATCAGAAACACAAACCAGATAAATATACCTAAACAATTGTACTGTCCTTCCAATGTAGTATTTTATTTTCAAAGCCAGGGTGACCTTTCGAACCAAAATAATTTGTTACATACTTTTACAACGAGAGTTATAAGTCATTATTAATAAGAAACTGATACTCTCTTTGATAACTTCTCTCACCTTATTCCTTAAAAGCAAAAAATACAAATACAAAATTCTTTATTTGATTAAGTAAATTAACAATTTTAAGGCGCCGCGCCAAAGTTAGATTTCGTGCTTTCTGTCTCCTTAAAGTAAAAAACTATTTTGAATAAATTCAGCCGCCTGCATAGGAATGTCCTTATTCTTCAAACTCCATTTAAGTGTATGGGGAAGAGACTACTATTGCATTGCAGAGCATATTATTTATTGATGGATTGGAATTATCGAGCAACTCGATCGAGGAACTAAGCACTCAAGCATTGCTTGGTTCCAAATACCGTGGTTTAATAATGTGATATGGTGATGATTTGGTACCTTGTTTTATACCGGTTTAAATTGGCCGCAGTTCCCCCTTCCTGAGTCAAGCAATTTTATTGGCATTTATAAATTAGACTATTGGACATCCTGAATTTCTCTGTAGTGTAGATTACTCGGTTTAATAGTTCCTGTGTACTATAGTTGCCTAGTTTATTCCTAATTATCCTTACATTAGAATTAAATCAGTCATTCACATTGTTATCAGGTCGTAAAATATGCTGGAACTCATTTTAATTAAACAAAGTAGGTTATATAATAGTCATTAATTATATTATGTTTCGATAAAATCTGTTATTTAATGTCGTGCCAAACAACACGTTTCACTAGTCGCATTTTGGACCAAAAGAAAAAACTTGCAATTTAAATTCGTTGCGAACATTATTGAGAGTAACACAGGAGGCTGGCGTCCGTACCTACTCGTACTGTGACTCTATTCAAGGAACAGTTTGCTGCAATTACATTGTTATGCTCACTTCGTCTCTCAGTACATTTATCAAAGCAAGCAACGATTCAGTCTTGGCATTGGTCCCCACTACAATGGATGTAGTGATCTCTAAAATCTTTGTTCTCACCTGTAAATCAGGCATTTAGTAATCATCTCGTGTTATGGTGTTAAATAGTGATGCGACTGTGTTGTTCCCGCTGGTTTGATATAAGTATCGGGAATTAATATGTCCTCTATAACATCCAATTCAAGTATGCGCAGTGCCTATAGAGCATCAATTGGTATACGGCGAGGATTTAAATCGTTTCGTTATACGGTATTTATTTTCTTTTATGTGTTTCAATGATACGTATTTGTTCCAATTGTCGGTTGAGAGATAATCGTGCATCACGCATAACTGGAGCTAACGAGTTAAATGGTTGAGTGCATGTTAACGCACGTTAAGACTATTGATGTTTGTCTGGCGTTGCACCTGGCTATAAATAGGTCTAACATTGTATTACAATATAATTGCAAGAATAATCAAACGCCTTTTCACATAAATTATAAACCATTCCACAGGGTAAGGGGAAACACGCTACATTTTTTGCATAACTACAGTTAAGGTGAAGTCCCAAAATCGGGTAGGGGTTTTCCCCATTAGTATACACACCTTCATGGCCACAGATGTGCCATAGTGTATTTTTTTCATTTGTCTACCTTGTATCAGGCCTCATTGCCATTATTTATCAAAATTAATCCAAAAAGTCCCGACCCCCATTTACCACAGCTCTTAACGAAGCTCAAAGACAATTAGTTCAAACATTTTAAATATCAATCCCAGACAGGTGTTTGTCAAAGTAGAAACATAGATAGCAGATAATACAACTTTATTATAGGGCTTCTGATAGTCTATAGTTCCGCTTATAAAGTTATTACCAACACGTCATTTGAGTACTTTACTGATATGTTGACTGATATCACATATATACACTTCACATTGTCTCAATAACTTTATGTCAGAATCATTCTCAATAATTATAAGTGCATGAAGGATGAACTACTTATAATTATTTATGATACCAGTCCAGCTCATTTCTGATAAGCGTGAAGAGTACACTCGTGAATAACATCGTGATCTTTTTATAGTTCATGTCATCCGTTCATTGTATGCAAAATCCTTTTCCACACATCACTGTATTAAACCAAAATATAATTAAAGTTTTGTTTTTCGTCATCAACTGTCAACTATGAGCAAGATGACTATCCATCCTCCATCAACATACCATCCGATCTTTATTAATTTTAATTTACCTATAAGACGTGCTTTTTTACTATAAAACACATATTTTCCTATCTCTTCAAACTTGGATACCTATAGCTAATTACCTTGATTTCCATCATTAGTTATAGTAGTAACTTATTTAACATGCTTGGTGGATAGTGGTAATAAAGTATTTTTAACCATATTTGTATTTAGAAATTTTCATCATAAGACTTAACTCCAAAACATGCCAAAAGGAAAAACAAAACTAAACGCTTAACACAATATAAGGCATAATTTTCTTAAAAAAAGGGAAGATTTTGATTAATCTTGTTAATTCCTACTTAGAATCTAAGCAAAAGAATACTTAAGAGTTCTTAAAATGTTTCTAACCAATAAGATATATTAACACAAGCTTCTATTTCAGACGAAACCCACAGTAGTGCCCGCGAATCCCTTCGATCCTCGCGAGGATGCCGCGGTCCTCAGGAAAGCCATGAAAGGCTTCGGCACAGACGAGAAGGCTATCATCCATGTGCTGTCCAGACGTACCAATGAACAGCGGCTGAGGATCGCCTTTGAGTTCAAGACCTTGTATGGAAAGGTAAGTTTTAAATAAACTTCTACTTTTAAAGGGAATTGAGTATATGATACCGCAAATAAATTATGTTTGTTTATGGAGGATTTTTGCGAGCCGCTAGAGTCGCTAGTCTGACATGTGGTCTATTCGGTCAATTTCCACTAATCACCAGGTCAATATCACCAGGTGTATATCAATTATGTAATGTATCTCTTAGACTTTTTTTAGCGCAAAATCCCTCATTGCTAATAATTGTCCTGTAACCTATCAGTAATAGGTGGCGCCAGTGGCAGGGCAGTTTGTCTCTGAAATATTTCATCGAGAATTATGTCAGCTCTGTCCTCGAATTTGATGTTTAAATTTATCTCACTCGTGCATAATGATTCTGATGAATTAGATACTGAATTCTATACATCCTGATCTCATCATGCATGAGCAGTTACAAAACGGTTTAAAACAATTTGCCCATGCCCTATCTCAAGGTAGCTGATTAAAGGAAGGTTAGTTCCATACATCATATATGTTGATCATTCCTGACCTAATCACAAGGGATCAGCGCAATGTATCCATTTATCAAATCTTTACTATTCGTCATCTCAAAAATGTATCAAGTACATAAAATATGGTGTTAAAGTAACATTGCTATGCCTATAAAATTCTGTGTATGATTAAGCTACTATAAAAACGGCCTCAACCATTAACAAAAGAGTGCGGTGAGTCACGAGCTATATGTTTACCTTCATGTGGTAATTCGTTACGTACGGCACACCACGCGTCAATGTCAAAACGAATTGCGAAAACATACCTTACTGCTTTGGAATAAAAGCGCTTTTAATTTCAGTGTGAGATGATGATGATGAGTATATATGAAACAGGTGTTTACTCTGACGTATGATTAATTAAAAACTAGTAGTTTGTTAATATATGATACCTATAAAGATTATTATCGCCACATCCTTTGTTTACAGCTAGCTTTGATAAGAATCCTAAGTGTTGTCGTGTGACTCTGTACTCCAGTTATCTTCAATTACCGTATTTCTTCACAGGTACTTACCACTTAACCACTGGTTTCCGGTCAACTTAAAGAAATAGGACAGAATATTCTAGAATAGTCCATAAGTTATGATTATGTGGTATAATCTAGCCTATTTGGGTAATACATGCAATTTCAATTTGTGGATAGCTCTTTTGTTCAGTCTACAAAACATTTGACCCTAAGCTTGTTAGTTCAAACTCGAGACGTCTACTTGACGTGTCTTTTGGATACCTCGTTCTATAAAATTAAAGGCACTGCCCTATAGGATACCGACCCGACGGCTGTAAAAACAAACATAGTCTCTGGGGTATAAAGTTTACTAATTAACTAAAAGCAATTAATTTATTAAGCTAGTCAATTCCAATTTGCTTTTAATGAATAAATGTGTAGCAACTACGGATGATATTATTGCTTAGTTCAATCATAATTTAAAAAATTTGGATGTCTATCTATCTTTACCACCATACAATGGTGAAGGTCAAAAGTTGATGTAATTATTATTGTCTCGCAAAAGCAGAAATGAAAAACACAAAATTCCCGTTCGGTCTCTAACATTCTGCGAATACATAGACTTAAATATTGCAAAATATAACTCAGGGCCCGCAAAAACTGTCCACAAGGTATATGAAGTAATTATATAGTTAACGCCACAGGAGAACAGGTCAAAACATGCCTTTGATCCCGATAAACGTATTTTTCTTGCTTTAGAATCTCTTTTCTTCCTTGCTTTAACCTGAAAATTGTTCTAGTGTCCCCCATACTACCATAACCTATAGTTTTTACATAATTACTGTTTCCACATAGGCCTTACTGTTTGCATATGCATGTTGCCTCGATGCCCTAGTAAACGCGATAGATGCATATACCAACACGAACCATTTGTTTTTCTTTGTACTGAAACGTCTGAAATAGAAACATGCAACGCTTTTCATAATAATTTCATAGCAAATCTAGCTATTGTTTATTTGGTCTTGGATGTTATTCCAAACAGTATTGAAGTCCTTAGACGATCCCTCAAAAATTGCGGATGATAGAATTCATAAGGTTTTTGTTTAATCCAAGTAGGATTAACAGTAAGTTTCGGCTACTTGTCAAAGCCATGGTGTCATGATAGTTTTTATCTAAGACTTATTCATTCTGTTTTTCTCACAACCTATTTATGAGAATAATAGCGTGGATGAATTCGAAGGCGAAGACCAGTATTACGTATAGGTAATAAAGACTCGGCACCAGTCCAAAGTTTACGAGCATTGGAATGGAGCTCTTGATCTAGACACTAAGGTCATTGACCTGTAGATGCGGGTACATTGCTTGTCACATTATTATAGTAGGATAGGATACTTACTAAAAGACAAACAAAACAAATTAATATTATGGCATAATAGTTTTTGTTAATTAAAAAGATCTACCTTCTTTGTCGTCCCTAGCATATCTTTCTTTGAAGAGGTTTTTTCTTTTACTGTTAAAATATAAGCCCATTTTCAGCGTCTCATTTTGGTTATGTCAGATTGTTCCTTTCCAAATCAATCTTCATTGATCTACTCTATTTTTTATATGATAACCTCATTTTTCCCTGTACTATACCTACGGATATATCCCAACGTAACGTGCCAAGGTTATTGATCGTAGTTCTTAGAAATATATAAGCAGCATTATGTACTAAGCATGTTTACACTGCCATTCTTTGAACAAACATGTGCTTAGATATAATGACATAATATAAGTTTCCTAAGACGTTTTCCTGTAATTTTGCTATAATGAATTGAATTTACCGTTACCTTGTATTGTTGTAACTACTCGAGTTTTCATAAATAGTATCTTTTATCGATTTCCTTATTCAGAAGTACTTTTAAACTAGCAATTGTTTCCTTTTCCTCATTACTTTGGTTTATCGATATTAAATTTATTTAGTTTTTCTCATTACCATTCCGAGTTCAGCGCTAAGACAATTAATTATTTTTCTTGATGTTCATTACTTTGACATTGTCAGTTTCATTGCTACGAGTGTACTAAACAGAATGGCTCATTTTCGTCCGAATATTTTACTGTTATTTTGCGACTAAATGTACCCGTTTAAGGTGTCAAAAGAAGCTCTTCTTACGTTCAAAATTGTTGGCAGGATCTCGTGTCAGACCTGAAGAGTGAGACCAGCGGCAAGTTCGAGGACCTGTTAGTGGCGCTGATGACTCCACTGCCGCAGTTCTACGCGAAGGAGCTGCATGACGCCATCGCGGGCATCGGCACCGACGAGGATGTGCTCATCGAAGTCATGTGCACCATGTCCAACCACGAGATCAATGTCATCAAGCAGGCTTATACCGCAAGTGAGTGCTTGTTTTATGTTCTGTGATATCTTTCGGATCCTTTCCTTTTTTATCTGAGCTCTGACTAAGTGAAATACAGTATCTATGGTCTTTGACTGGCGAAAACTACCATGAGGTTTCTGTTTATGACACTGGATTGCAGTTTTTCGCAGTCCCAGATAGCATAATTTTTTGACTTATGAATGAATAATAAAGATCTCAAAATATTCTTGAATGTGTGCTAGGAGATGATCTTTTAAGAAACTACGTGCATTTGATGTCCAGATGTTTTTTAGTATTCTAATATTGTAACAAAGGATACATCCAATTTCTACTAACGATATACGATTGGTATGAAATTGCGTAAATTGCAGTAAAACCTGCGGTTTCTTAGTCCAAGAGTCCTTGGGCGTGTGATGTTCTAGCTAATGAACTGTTTCCTACGAACGTGCCTAAAATAACACAGTTCCAATGTTTCTAGTACAATTGCAAATTATACGCTCACTTAATATTTCTAGAAGTCGGTTCGTGTCGTTCGAAGATCGATGGTTTTTGTCCTCAAAACATAATTACTGTAAAAAGTAGAAAAACTTTTTTGTTATATTGGTATTAGAAGAAGGAAGTTCTCGCAAATCTATAAAAAGTAGTAGTGAGTACACGAAAGATTGCTTTTTGTTTGTTGACGACATTGATGTCACAACTTAATACTGCCGCGGACAAACAAAACACGATCGATTTTAACCACTCTCTTAGGGGATGTAACCAAAGTAACTATAGGTTTCGGACTAATGTGATTGCCTCATAGGCCATGTTATAATTTTACAAGGTTACATCAAGTACAATGTCTAGATATCACTTAATAGCCATGTTATACGCCCATTTTCATCGGACTGATATTTGGATCGCGGCCAAATGTCGAATAGTTAAGTCATAATGACGTCATTGGGTACTTACGCTTTTTTGGAGTCACGGATGATGAGTCAACAGTTTTTGTTAATGATCAAATTTGTTATCAAGAGCAGTGGGCAGCGAGCTTTACAATGTTTGCGAATAGGAAATACCCTACATATGACTAGTTGATATTCTATAAAAAAATCAGGATCATAAACTCTGTAATGGTTTGGGAAAATGCTTTACTTTGAATCATATAGCAGAATAGTATTTCTCAGTATAAACGTGTCTGATAATGTACTTAACAAAATCAGCTTTCCTAGAATGAATTTCTAGGGCATTTCTCCAAAAATACATTGATCATTTTTCGTTATTCATCGCAGCCCTTTCTGGTATCAGTTGGCATTTAGCCCAGACATTTGTACAAGCTTTTATCAATCAAACAATAGGGGGTTATCCTGTTTTGCGAATTTCATTACTAATGTGAATGTCTCATGGACCAACTCCCAGACGGAATACTACAAACTTATGAGTCATTTGTTTTCTATGTAAGGGGTCTACTTTCATATGCAAACAACTATGTTTTCGTGTTGGCCTGATTATAATGGAAACTAGCGCGTCTTTGTTTCAACTTGATAATTAAAATAAAGCTACCGTAAGTATAGTAGTTATCTTTTCTTCTGATTGATTCGCTATCTGATGTAGGAATTTGAGAGTCAAATTGTTATCTCTTGTAAGGAAACTTTTAGTTAGCGCGTCTATGGCATGTCAATCTATATTGAGTCGGCCCAGAATCCTGCTACAAGCATTATCAGGAGCATTCATTTAATCGTCCTAATGTGCATATATAAGAGGCGGTATTCCTGTTATCTTAACAGGAATAGCGCGGCACATTTTAGGTATGATTCTGAGGCACTAAAGTGCTCGCACTTCGTTCATTCGGGAAAGTGTTTTACTACCATTTGAGATCCACTCTACTTATCCTTATACGAATGTAATACATACTCTGGCAAAGCTATTAAAGTCTCCTTCAAGGCTAGTCGCAAACCTCTTAAAGAAATGGATTACTAGGAATACTTTTTGAGTACATAGCACGCATACCGATTTGACTACTTTATTAATTTTTGTTTGATGTGTTTTTTTTTTCAGTGTACGGAACCCTCTTGGAAGACGATCTGCGTGGAGACACATCTGGTAACTTCAAGAGGCTCATGACTTCACTGTCCATGGTATGTATTTATCGTACTGAATTGAAATAATAGAATTTATTAATAAATTAAAAGATTTCTAATTACTGAATATTTTGATCAACATAGGGGCAAATAAAGGTCCCTATCTGTTAATGCGGAAAACTAAATGGGCTTGATAATATATTATGCTGTAGGTCTTAATACATGTATTTTGTACGTCTCTTATGTTTTCCATTTGTGGTTTCCAGGGTAACAGATCTGAGGACTTCCACGTCGATCAAGAGAAGGCGCGAGAGGACGCCAGAAGTTTGCTTCAAGCTGGTGAGTTTTGTTAAATTGTACCTTATGTCTAGGGAGTTAAGTCTTTTTTAGCAAATCACCGTTCTGGGTACCAGCTTAGGTAATAACTACATTGCAAGTAAATACTTGTGATAAAGCTTAGAATTATTTACTCAATTGTTCCTACTTGTGTGATTTCATTTACTAGGTATGTTATTTGTATTCTACGTATCTTCTACCAGCGTCGGTGACGTCAATAGAAAACAAAGTTGTTTTTCACTTTTAGTTTTTGCCTTTAAATAGGACAGAGCTCATCTTGTTTGCCTTGAACTATTTGTAAAGGCTACAATAGTCTAGACTAGATTATTAGATATAGATTAGTCTGATCGTCCTGACCCTATTTTTTACAATAGAACTTGCCAACATAAAAGGAACTCGTTTATAATAATGTTTAAATACCTATGTTAGTAATATTATCCTATTCTTAATTTACCTACAAAACGGTATCATAATTTTAGTGCTTTATTTTCCTTATAACGTGTAGTATTTTTACAACACGACGATTATTATTAATATTAGTCAGAAATTAAACAACTAGGACTTTAATAACTTAATACGACAAACATAACCCTCCTTTAGCGCAGTAGTTAAAATAACTGACTTATTATTTTTCCTCTTGTATACTATAAAAGAATATTATTAATTGTACATAAGTTGTCCGTATATAGTTGTACGTTGTCATGTCTGGCTTGACATGTCCTTGTAAAATAGACAAGCGAGATCGTGTAGCATTTGTTAAATACTTACTACAAAAGAATGCACGTACCGAATACAAATTATGTTACATTTACCTAAAGCTAACGTCAATTTCTTTTAGAAGTATTTTAAAATAAAAAAAAAATCCTGTTTATGAGAGCAAGATGTGATTAGTGGGGTTTTTTTGTTATTAAAACGATTCAATTATATATTTTTGACGACCTGATTTGTAACAATATGATTTGAAAACATGTAGGGAAATATCACAAAATATAAAATAAAGTTTATATCAACTTTATTGTAAGTCCTCATAAAAGCTGGAAATTTTCAGTATCTTTTGATACAACTTTAAACGAATTTATATAATTACATCTATCCCTCCAATAAACTTGTATTATACCTACTTTGTTTGTGCTTTGAGACAACACATGTGTTATGCGTGAATGAATCGAGCACAGTTCAAGAGCGTTCACCTTGACTTTTACAATACCGCGAGTCTATTTGCGAGACTATTAAAATGTATTGAAGTAATAATTACCAGTCGTTTACTGCAGAATAAAATTAGTCAATTTAGTCGGAATCGGCGCGGTCCCACTTGTTTGAGCACCCCAAATATTGGATTATCGCAATTTAAAAAGTATTTGTGGCTATTTCGAGATATTTGATCATATCGCAACGACTATTGGTTCGTCCAAAAGCATGGTTTTGCAGTTTGTAATTAATTTGTCATTAATAAGACCTTGATTCATTGTTCTCATTCTTACTTTGTGATCGACATAAAGTTTATTGCACTTGTTAACCAGTGCATATCCGATTCTAAGAATGCAACAAGCAAATAATTATGCACTATATTTACATCTCTTCAAATACATAAACTTCAAAACATTAACAATAGGTGTAGTAAACATCGATTGTTTATGTTATGGGACAGATATTAATATATTTTGCTATATAGAATAATTACGTAGTATTTCTAAATTAATATTGACAAACACGTGTAAAACATTGGGTTTTTTGCAATAGAAGTCCAATTCTACATGTCAAATTAAACACGTTTAAATCTCCCGCTGAGGTGCTTTGTTTTCTATCCTATAAAGAAAAACAATTCTTAGTTATTTCGTACATTCTGCTCAATCTTTCATACCTCCTGTTCTATGTATTTGTATGTCATAGGTACATCTTTGGCAGTCTTTAATTCAATTCTGACAGCCAGTCTTACCATGGGATATTGTATCACCCAGTAAATGGGTTGTGGAGGTCAGATAAAATACGGTATTCAGCTAAATCCGGTAAGACTGGTAGCTGACCCCATAGTTTGGGAAAAGGCTACGCAGATGATTTGACTCTGTTTTCCCTAGTAAACGAATCTGTTTTCTTTATCAATTCTCGCGTATTTTTATTTAATGACTAATATTTTTATTCTTGACCCTACTTTGTAGTAATGAGTCAGTGGATAATTCGATTTGCTTCCCCCGCATTACTCAACCTTGTCTCATACGATTCTGTAGACTGCTTGTGTGATTAATGCAGGTTCGCTATGACGTATATTGTAGGTCATATTGTACGTCACAGTTTGTTTTGATGTGTCATATAAAGTTAGTCTTGTGTGACGTACATTATCTACGTAGTGTGGTAACTGGAAATGAGTAGGTGTGTATAATATACCTACCTAAAGAAATGCGTGTAGAATTATAGATGACACAATGACGCAGAATAAAACTAACAGATGTTTCAAAAGTTCAGTAACCTTAGTTATATGTACAGTCGCCATCAGATATATTGTAGCAGACAAGGTGACCAAATACTTCTGAACAATTTAAAATGTCAATAAGTTCTATTCGCTACAAGTTACCATTAATATCTGAACATTTATTACCTCGTTAATATCTGAGCAAATGCTTGTCAATAATTTCTATACAAACTACAAACCAAAAATATCTGAACACTAACATCGTCAAGTGTATCTACGCAGCAAACGTACGTTATTGCGTGATATAGAGGAGGAATCAAAAACGACAACTATCATTTGTTTAAGATGCAACTGATTATTTATGTAAATGACAAACTATTGATAGAAAATAAATCATGGTTTTGTAAAATATAAAATGAAAAATTATTGGATTATTTTTTTAATTATGACAACATAAGTAGTATATATTCTAAAATATTAGTATTTTGTGTAACCTCCTTAGATAGATGTCAGTGTTAGTGACGTCGACAGCATTCGTACTAGGGCAAATTTTCTCCTTTGAGGTTCCAAAAACTTAAAAAAATATACAAATAAATTACTTACATTTCTTCAATAAACGACCATATAACCACCATACTAAGTCACATTTTTCTCCACCAGGTGAGCTTCGCCTCGGCACAGACGAGTCGGTTTTCAACGCCGTGCTGTGCTCGCGCTCGTTCCCGCAGCTGAAGGCCATCTTCAACGAGTACCAGTTCCTCACCGGGCATGACATCGATGACGCCATCAAAGCCGAGTTCTCCGGTGACCTTGAGAAGGCGTTGAGAGCTATCGGTAAGTTGATAATTACTTGTTTATGGTTTTGGAACGCTTGGCAATGTTATTTTGTGTAAAACTTGCATAAATATTTACCTTTTAAGTTTTTTTTTCACATCGAATTAAAATGACATTATTTGAGGAATCCTGACGAGTAATTTTTAACTCAGTGTAAGAATAAATTAAAAAATATTTCTTTTAGAAACTCTGTATCACGAGCAGGTCTTGATAGTTGATAAATAGTTGTAAAAAATAGTCAAGAATAAATTGAAGACAGTTTTATATAACACGTTATTTCCAAGCACGCTACTTTCAGGATCTAAATGAATCAAACTAGCATCCAGAAATAATAGGGCTGGTCACCTTAAAAAAAATATCTATTTGATCAAATGGCAAACCCCAAGTTAAAACTTGTGATTGATTATTACCCTTGTGGTCACCAAATCATAGCCGGTATTAAATGCTCATTAAAACAATAATATTATTTTTGAATTCCAGTGAAAATCGTCCGCAACAAGCCTCTATTCTTCGCGGAACGTCTCCACAAGTCGATGAAGGGTCTCGGCACGAACGACCGCCAGCTCATCCGCGTGATGGTCACCCGCAGCGAGATCGACCTCGGAGACATCTCTGACATGTTCCAGACTAAGTACGGCGAGACGCTGCAGAGCTGGATTGAGGTATGGTACTTCATAAAGATTTATTTTTGTTCTCTGTGGTCCTCTAAGGCCGACCCAATAATAGGTGGCAAAATGACATGACGGGCAGCGTAGAGTAGGTAATAGTGAAAAGACTTCGGACACGCGTTTACCTAGCTAGTTTTCTGTCTAGCTTTCAGTCCTTAAAAACATCATCAATCTGTTTAAATAAAAAATATAGTGTCCGCCCGAATATAATATGCTAAGTATTCCCATATACAACTGCCCACCATATTGGATTAGTAGATATATTTTTTTTTAAAGCAGGAACATGCAATATAAACTTAAGAATCTTTCTATCAATGTGTTTTGATCACAAGGGTCAGTGTTTCAAAAACACACTTTTGTATTTTTTTTTTACATAATATAATATTTAAAATTGTTTTGTATCTTCCAGGGCGACTGCTCCGGCCACTACAAGAAGTGCCTCCTGGGTCTGCTTGGCCTCTACTAAACATTGCTTACATCGCTTCAACCAGAAGTACACCCATACAATAAGGTTCATTCATTACGTTAGCCTCAGTTATTTGATGTTATTACGTCATCCTACATAGTTTAAGTGCGTCTGAAGTATCTCAATGTTTGATGTAAGTTTTTTATCGTCTAAATGTATTTTTGACATAATTTCAGTGTGAGAGTAAAACGTCTTTATTGTCTTGTGTTAAGGGCGATTTTCGTAATTCATTTTTACATTGATGTTGCGACATTTTTGGTCTAAATAAGGTTGATATGAGTGCCTCTATTAAGCAAAACTATTTAAGCTTAGATGTTTTTCTTATTTACGGCTGTCGTCAGTCTTCTTTTGCCAAACAAAGTTATAAACACTACGTAACTCATTGCAGTAAGCGTTCATACAAATTATTTTATAGAGATACAAAATAATATAATTTTAAGTAATTATTGTCTAAAAGACCTTCTAAATAATGTCTTTTAATTTGTGTTATCTTATGATAATATAATGTCTCAGACTTTTGTATTTATAAAGTAGTGAATTAGAATTCATTTACGATATAATTCATTTTATTTATACATAAGCCGTCCGCACGATCTGGTAACGATAATCTCGATAGTATTATAAAAATTGGATTTTTATATTGGTTTTTAATTAACTAAAAATATTTACAAATTATAAATTATACATAAATTATCATTTAATTTACAAAAGCTTTTAGCTACCACGTGCCTAAGGCGATTAGAATTTAATAAATCGCTAGCAGGGTTCTAAATGAATGCCCCAAAATATATTAATATGATTCTTCACAGACTAAAAATTTTCTGTGTAAAGTTAAAGTTTGTTAAATACATAAAATTGTACAATTTTTTACATGGTGTCATGTGTATTGTAATTGTATTATCTTTATAAACTAATCTTGAAACTCAAATTCGAATATTGATAAAAGTTAAGAAACTCAAACATAAAATTAAGCTAGACTGATAAGGATTAACATGTAATAAAAATTGTTATTATTTCCATTTCAGTAAATATTGGATTTTGTCTATGAGGTTAACGAATAGTCGTTCTCATTTTCTACCATTTGCACATTTTACTGTACTAAGAACCCAATTTTTGTCAGCATTTACGTATACATGTTATACTTATCTTCAATTTAATATAAAGACAACTGTTCACCCTTTTTTATCACCTTTTATTTCAATAAGTAGCTTTTGATACCACCAACTCATATTTAAATAGAATAAAAGATTCTTTTTCAGGTCATTATGTTTTATTTTTATCTTTTGTTCCTAACGGTGTAAAAAATCCGCTAGGATCGCCAGTCTCGCGTCATGTCTATCTGTCCTTTTCCGCCAATCACAAGCCAGTATGTAGCTTGTCTCCCATTGGTGGAGAATGACAGATTCAGCTGATGCGACACTAGCGACTCTAACGGATATTTTATGCACTATTTTCAGCACTTTTAAATTATTTTTATATGTTTTTCTACATCATACAAATGACAAATATGTGTCGCATTTATCATCACTCCCACCTGTTTGTAATAATATAATTTCATTTGTAAAATGATTTCCACAATTAAATATACGCATAACGATTTCTACTGTTCAAATTATTTAAAAAATTATTACGTAAGTAAATTTTAATGTCCTCATATTGTCATATTAACTCTATTATATAATTATTGTGAGTAGGGACGCGTGGTAACTGATTGTCCTTTGTTGTCATGTTTGTGAATTTATAACGGAAAAGGCCAAGCTTTTATTAATTACTATCAGCATTAAATATACTAATACTTACTCACCTTTGTATAAAATTTCAGAATAATACATTTCCATTTTTTCTTATCGATAACTTTTATAAAAATAATCTATTCTTTGCATCGTTTACAAAGATACTTTTCGTCACATATAAGTATATGTGACGAGATTTAAAGAAAGAAAATGGCTAAGAAGCAATTCAATAAACGCGTATTTTCTATATTCGTAAGTTAGGTAAGGGAATCGGTTCACATTCGCCCCTAGATACCTAAAAATAAGGCCTGTTACGTGCCTAAAGCTTACTGTTGTATTCTGCCTCCTGTTCTGCTTATTGGTGCTCTAAACTAAATGTGCCTAAACAGTTGTACAACACTCATCGAGTCTATGCCGTGTTATTTTTATACACTTAAAAATGTGTAATTTATCTAATAAATTGTATGTAAGGAAATCTTGTTTTATTTTTTGCACCTATTTTATAGTGATGACAAGTTTAAAAGAACGACAGCAAAATGAAAATAAATAACGCTTCCTTCAAAGAGCTGCTATCTAGTCACAAAATTACACAACCAACAAATCTTAAGTATGCTTTATTGGACATTGCCTTGCACTTAAAAAACGCAAGTACTTTTTAAAGGTTAAAAAGTAAACCTTACCTTATCTGACATTTTGAAATATCCATGCACCAAAAATTTTAGCTGGATTCGGTAAAACTGGATGCCGACCCCAACATAGTTGAGGATAGGGTCGGGAGATGATTCACGAAAATTTTTAATGAAGTATAGTTGGATTCAAACTTAATGGCGGCTCTGAAGTTAGCTACACGCTGCGCAGTACCTCGCCTCGCACCCCCGCTGGCTCATTGTGCAGCGACTCGCCTCATGTTCAGAGCCGCCATTAAGTTTGCACCGTACTGTACATGCTGAAATGACAACAAAATTGCAAAAAATTGCGTCATTAAATGTAGCCCACCAAAAATAAAATTATCGAACAATCATGACAATTTTTATGTCGGTTAAGATGAAATCACTTTATCAAGTAAAAACATCACTTTATTTTCTCAACCATTTTTACACCTTACATTTCAAACCACATTAGACGCAATAACAAGTCAAAGTCTGAATAACTTGTAAAGTTGCATTACCAGGCTTATAAACCCAGCCTGCAGTGTAATTAGTTGACAAGTTAATTTGTTTCATCTTGCAGTCGTTTCACGGTGCTTTACGACGAAGATGTTTCATTAATCTACGGAGGCTTTGACGCTTTCAGTCACCTTTCAGTAGACTTGCTTATCTGTGAGGTACAAATTGAAGTATTAAAGAGAAAGTTGGGATTTTTTGTCTGCTGTTGCTAAGAGAAAATGTGAAATTCGGTCCTTATTTTGCTAGTAAAATGTGTCTCGTTTGCCAACCGAATATTTAAAAAATTCGTAGTTGGATATATACTTAGTGGTTTGTTAATAAAATAATAACAATGATTGGAACGAAAATAAATTTATTTTTAAATAATATTTTTTGTAATAGCATAGAGCAAGTACCTAAATACATAATTACAAACATTTGATAGTAGGTACACACACTTACCTACTATATTTACCAAAATATTAATTCCTACCGTAACAAAAGTTTTATAGATACCTAAAGTTTTATATTTAAAACCTTTACGTGTAGATTAGGAAATGAAATAAGACCTCGCAATACTAATTTAAATCACGGACTTATAAAATTTGCATTCGTTACAGTTAGTGCAATAAGAAAGAAAGAAAGAAAGAAAGAAAAAATTTTATTTGACACAGCAAAACACAAAAAACACACAAAAAAATACAGAAAAAAAAAAAGACAGACAAAACACTTTAAATAGTATAAAATGCTACAGAGTAACATTCCTGAAGTGAAACGAGATCTACCTGGATGTGCACTTACTGAAATAAATTATTCAGTTAGCGACAGAACATCAAAATTTAATGCATTTAAAGAGTTCCAGTAAATAGGTCCTTTATCTTAACTGTCTTCATGTACCTACGACAAATGTTTCTTAAGCGTATATATAATTAATCTAGACTAAATCAACCATCCAAATAAATGAAATGAATATTTTCTTTTTATATTCTTTTAACTACCTATTTAAAAACTGTGTAACTGTTTAAAAAAGAAAGGATAATTATTCATTTTAAAACCAGCCTGTATTAGTTTGCTTAGTTTATTGCAAGCGAATTTTTAAACTAAAATACTATTAAAGACTGTTTGCATAAAAAAATGTCTCAAGTTATTTTAAAACCTTTACAGGCTTCATGCACTAACATCTTCAATTAATTTGCGTGTCATTTTATCCTACAGACATGACACAGGTGCATCGTATGTTTACGGCCACCGAAATGATACACTTTAACAAATTAGTTTCAGCTCCAGCCAGCACAAATATTTCACTTGGCGAAACATGAATTTCAAATTGGCAGTGTTGTCTTTGTCAAATTATTGTGCACTTCTGTACGTTTTGGAACTCATGTTTAGATATTTTAGGTATCTACTATCTACATACTTACTAATTTACCTCAAACGGATAAGAAGGCTTGATTTTTGCTTAGGTAGCTAATAAAAAGTTTAGGTAATAATGTAGGTTTAAAGGAAAAATAACTGTAAATTGTTGGAAGCAACTAGTCGTTCTTAAATAAATGTGTACCTAGCACCAATAAAAAGCAATAAATTATAATGTTCATAACTAACTACCTACAACGATTTATGTAATAAGGTAGTTTTGTTATTTTACTAAACTTACCTTAACCTAATTATATACCTATTGTCTATAAATTAGAAAAAATAAAGTTAAAAATAGAAGTAGAATTAGCAATAGCCTAACTTAAGTTGAGTTGTTTTTCTTCTTACAAGTTGCCAGATTGATTCAAGGGGTGCCGCGTAAAGGAAATGCATCATTCATGCTCTATTGGTTGCAAGCACAAAGTTATCTAGTTTAAAGTCTCAGTAAGACCGATTAGATCCGTGTTAGCAAATGTTTTTATTGTAAAAAGATTAGCTGTAAAAGTGTAGAAAGATTTTTGTTACGTAGAATGACAAACGTATTTTTCACGGATCTATTTTTCTTTACATTTTCTTTATGACTAAGACACATGAAATGCGGTAAACATACCTACATGTTTTATGAATAACTTTGTGGTACATTAATTGGGTATAATATGTGGGGACAGAATTAAGTCTCAAATTCTTAGTTAGGGTATTATGTTCTTATGTGTTGCTGCAGAGAAATTCTCGAGACTAGTTTGGGATTTTGAATCCCACTTTGCGTCCCCTATTGTGTGAGACTTATGTCTTAGACGAAATGTGTGCATCAGTTCGCTACGGTCCGCTGTTTTGGGAAACAAACATGCATTTACACATTTTAGTCCACATTTACATAGAATCTTATTCTTGAATATCTAAGGCATTTCCTGTTATATAATTCGGACTATTTAACTATCGACTGCCTCGTTGGCCTAGTGGCGCTAAGCGCGACTGCTACGCTAGAGGTCTTGGGTTCGATTCCCAAGTCGACCAAGGTGTTATTGGGGTTTTCTATGAAATTCTCAGTAGCAGGTCGGAGTTTAGATTTGTGCCCGGTTAGTGGCAATAGGCTCGCCCCCTATTACATGGGACCTAAACATATCGGCGAACTGTGGGTGTACATTGGTACACCTCTGCCTAACCCTTCGGGGATGGAGGCGTGACGATATGTTTTTATGACTATTTAACTAATATGTCAAAATGTGGAGAATCTATCAGAAAGTAAGGATATTTTCATAAGCACACAATATTCTCATTTAAGTCAGTTTTTAATGGAAATTGCTACACTATTATTATCCCATTTCTTTCCAACCAGTGCTAAAGACTTCAGACTTAAATCCGTAAATATTCCCGTTGAAAATCCTCAAGTTTCCTTAATAAACATGAGAAGGGAGTTAATTGATTGGCTGCATTTTGTTTGCATATTTGATGCCCGATTCATCACCTCCTTTCCGAGCTCATCTTTGGCATTGTTTAAATTTTTGTTATGAGCACCATCCATCATATTGTAAACGTAAGCGAAAATTCATCATTGAAAATTTATGGATCAATTTATCTCTTGAATTCTGTGCGGAAGGTTTTGTTTATAATTATTAGATCTTACATAAAGCTTGGGATTTAATTAGGTATGATTTTTTTTTCTATATTATTGCTCGTTTATATGTACATAATAATATATCGTATGTATCTTTGTGTTGAGTAAAATAGTTCGTTGAGTATGTTGTTATTCACTTTAACTTAGAAATAACCTAAATATGTATAAAAATTTTACTCCACTATATTTCTTATAAACAGATTTCCCTTGATCACTTTCAAAGAAGTGCACCAGATTGCAGAGAATTTATTTGAGGTTCGTTAGAGTTCCTTATTGTAAAAAGAAAATAATTCTTGCGAAGCCTGGCATCTAGATCATAATAAACTAATCTGATCCATCATAGAGACATCCACATTGAAAGCTATCAACCCTGTCTGATCACATGCGGGCTGCGATAACACCAAACTTATGGACAAGTATTACAGCAAGATTGATAAAACCATTCCAACTAAGTTACATTGAGCAATTTATAGAGTATATTGCACGAATAAACACGTTGCTATGATTAATAGCTCGCCTCCTATTGTTATAATTAAACTCGCAGTCTGCGTCTATAAATTCGTTGGTCTACCGAACTAAACTGTTAGATTGTTACGTTTTGTGAGGAAACTTGTTCTGTATATGCCAGTAATGAATTGCTCATCGGTAGTAAGAAATAAATTAAAAGGGCTCAAAACAATACATTCGTTACCGGCGTCTAGTAGAAATATATATACGTTCTCTACTTGATGTAGACTTAAATTCAATAAAACCAGAGAATGTGCAAGTAGATAACACCTTGCCACAAAACACAAAGCTTTGCCTACTTTGCCCAGTACTTAGTTTATATTATCGTTTTTTCATATGAGAACGTTAGGATACTCAAGTGCAGGATTTTGTATGCGACAAGGAACCCTATGTAGAAATAATAATAATAATAATATAATAATAATAAAAACGTTTATTTCGAGTTTCTTTGACTCATATACAAAACATAATAATACAAAAAATTGTTAGTAATACTTATATCTATGTTAGTAGTTACATTTTGTATTTGTGTTAAATCACATAATCCCATGAGAGATCGCACAGCAGCGACCTAAGTACACACAGTCAAGCCTGCTTGCTATCATGCTCAGAATACTGTTGGAGCTGACCCATACTCTGCTCACCAAGGATGCGCACCTCTTACGCATTGTTGCATAAAAACAATCTATTTGTGCGTCTGCAAACATCCCTGATGCACTACAAAAGCGAGGCAGCCCCACAAGCACTCTAAACGCATTATTATATTGAACACGGAGAGCGTTGTATGTTCTTTGCGTATATCCAGCCCACAGGCTGCACGTGTAAAAGTTGGTACAGTAAGCTCTGAAAAGAGTGAGCTTAACTTCAAGTGAACATCGTGCAAACCTGCGAGCTATCATGTTTGCTCGAACCGACAACGCTCTCCGCTCTCGCTCAATGTCTTCATCGTCCTTGAGACCAGGCATCAACACATGGCCTAGATATTTAAATTTATATACTCTTGTTAATTGTATTTTATTGAGTATTACAGGTGGTATATTATCATGTGTCCCACCCCTTGCATCAAAGACCATGATCTGAGACTTTTTGCAGTTGTATACCAAACCGTGGGATTTGGCGTACTCCTCACACAAAGACACAAGTTTTCTTAGGCCACAGACAGACGCACTCAGCAGCACCATGTCATCTGCGTAACTGATATTGTTTACGCACACCCCGTCTATGAAACAACCGACCCTGATACTGCTGAGCCTGCCAATCAGCTCGTTCACATACAGGTTGAAAAGCGTAGGCGAACTCAACCCCCCTTGTCTCACCCCGCACTCCAACCTATACGGAAGAGATAAAGCCCCGGCCCATCGAACATTATTGATTTGGTTCCCATACCAGTACTTAAAGATGTTGATTATTTCAGTGGGCAGTTTGATATTTTGCAATTTAGTCCACAAGTAGTCGTAGGAAACCAAATCAAATGCCCTAGACAGGTCGAGAAAGCACGCGTAAACAGCCGTTCCGCGCTGAGTGTAGTATCTTACAGCATGCTTAAGACTCAAAATTGCACTCTCTGTTGACAATCCTGAGCGAAATCCAAATTGATTGTCATACAGACTTACATATTTATTTAATTGAGTATTAAGCACGCTGTCCAACACCTTTGATATAACAGTGGCTAAGGAGATGGGCCTGTAATTATCCTTATCTGCTAGATCTCCGGTTTTATTTTTCACAATCGGAACTACTACCGTTCGCATCATATCGCTTGGTAAGTAACTATGTCCTACACAAATATTGAATAACATTGACAGGACTCTAGACATGTGCACGCCTGCATAACGCAAGTGCTCGATGCTGAGCCCATCATGACCTGGAGACTTACCTCGCGTCATACATCTAATTGTCCTTGCAATGTCCTTAGATTTAAATGTTACTCCAATTTTCATGCCAGGCTCAACATCGAGTACCGATCTTGCCGGTCCTAACGGCGAGGACACAAAGAACCGTTCCTTAAAAAGATTAGCGATCTGTTGTGGTTCACTCACACCACCGACGCTCACAGGTATTGGCGGCCTATCCTTAAGTTTATTTGTGTGCTTCCAGAAGGCACGAAAATCATTTTTAGAATGATGTGAGGCTAGAATATCCATTTTTATTTGGTTCTCATTATTTTGACACCATTTTAGTCTAGATTTAAACACTTTTCTGGCTTCACACATCTCATTATACGCTTGTCCAGAAGTAGGCTTACCGGAGTCAACCCACATTAAAAACTTCTGCCTAGCCACCCTGTGAGCCTCGGCGACATGTTTGTTCCAGCCCACCACAGCTCTCCTAGCACGATTCACTCCACGTTCCCGACCGACTAAAGCCGCTTCACTTAACGCATTTAATATGTCTGCATACAATTTATCTATCACTTCTCTGTGACTCAAATCTGTACACACACTATCACAGCATTTACTAAGCTCTTGAGGAAAATCAATTAGTCGTAATCTTTTATGACATTCTTTCTGATAACTTTTTATTTGATGAGTACTTCTCTCACCCCACATAACATTATTACATTTAAATATAACTTCAGATCGCCTTACAGTTAAATTCTTTAACCTACATTCCACTACCAAAGGATAGTGGTCTGACCATAGAACATCATTTAACACATACACATTCTCAACCGAGCTCACAGCAGCCTCTGTAACTACACAATGATCGAGCCATCTTTTTGACCCATGAGCCTCGCTTAAAAAGGTGTACGTGCTAGATCTTATTCCTAACAATTTTGTGTCTATACATGTCCAATTTTGTTCATCACAATATGCAGATAATTCATCATAAAATTTTTCAGAGGGATGTGCATTAAAATCTCCCATTATGTAAACAGAGTCAATATTACAGTTCTCAATAATAGCACTCACCGCGCTCAGGATGTCCGTAAAATCCGTTAGATTAGAGTCCGTGTCCGTGGGCATGTACACACTAAACACTAAAACAGATTTGTCTTGCACTGTAATTTTTATAGCACAAATACGTTGGTTATCACATTGAACTATCACGACATCCTGGAACAGACTTCGTCTCCACAGTAGGGCGACGCCACCGTGTGGTCTACCTCGCAGAATACCCGATGAGGTATCCACAGCTGATACTCCAGTGCAGCTGAACTCGTGAGTCACCGTGTCGAGGAATGATATTTCGTCAGGCATTAACCAGGTTTCCTGAAGTGCTATTATATCCGAATGTTTACATAAATCACGGATACTTTGAACGGAGCGCTTGGCATTCTTGCAATTAAAAGATACTATTTTATAAATATCACACATTATTGGTGTTGTGTGTGCCGTGTACTAACGTCTCATTATTACGTTTCGGTCTGTAATGTACAAATCGTCGAAAAATAATTCCTTCGGGCCATAAATTATCATTCAAATACATATGTAGCTTACTTTGTGACACAATAAACTTATATGCGTTGTGTTCACATTGTCGTTTGATATTTATACGTTCTAAATTCACATTCTCCCCAGTTTTCTTCAGTATGTAGTCAGTAATATCCGATTCTAATGTAGCCTTGTCAACGTTGGTTATGAACATAGGCGTTTTCCGATCCGCAGACCTAAACTTCTCCGTTGATTCCACTACTACACTACCTATACTGCCTTTAAATTTATTGTTACGTTTTTTCTTAGACTGGACCAAAGTAAATAAATCGTTATTTTCATCGTTATTTTGTTGCGCAACTACGCTAGCATACGATTGACTGATTGTGATCGGCAGTGGCGCTGTAGTTCTCGTTGTTTCACTCAGCTGCTCGTCGGACATGCAAGTGCCCGCTGATAACGGTAGCAATGACTCATCATTCCCGCCAGGTTTACTCGCTGCGTTGTTATTATTCTCACTAACGCGGGTGGCAACTTCACATCGCGGAAGTTTTTCACTCCCACCTTCTATTGAACAATATGCACCTTCCTTTGCGGTAAGATTTGTAGATAACGAAATGAGATCACATTTTGTCCTCAAATCTTGCAGTTCATCTTGAGTCACGTACGATGATTTGATGTTCTTTATTTCATTCTGTACCAGAATGAGATCTTTAAGCAGTTTCGATACATCTAAGTGATCGAAAGTGATCGGCGGTAACTTATTGAGATCTCGAGCAACAAACACTGGCAACGCATCAGGTTCTGTTTTGAAGATACCAATAATGTCGTTTAACACTCGATTCTCCTTTCCTTTTCCTTTACGAGCTGTACTCGGCACATCAGTTGACATAGATTCTAGCAACAGCGTTTTAGATCTTTGGATTTGCTCACTAGTAAAAGCCGACGCACAAATTTTCACTAAACTGGCCTCATCTGCGATGGATACTTTATTTTGAATGTAAGCTAACAGCTCATCGATAACAATATTACACGATGCACATTTTAATGTATTCGTCATTATTTTTGTTAAATGCGCACGGGCAGCGCATCAAACCGATAACACGGGCGGGGTCAATGACCGCTCGCGATGTCTTTACAGCCTAATAAGCAAAGATTACTTTGAAAAGTAGTTGAAAATTAACACTATTTATCACCTTTCATATTGAGAGACACATGTGTGTAATGATGACAAATTAGTATCTACATGAACTGTACACAAAATTTCATTTGGTAATTAATCAAACTCTTAATGAACTATAATTATTTACTTTAATATCGATAATTTATCTAGTTATGTTTATTTGGTAATTAATGTAGTGGTTAATTAATTGTCCAGAAATACAGTTTTACCATTGGTATTCCATTGGAGTGTGTGTACTGTTCGTCATCACATTATAGAATGATTTATAAAACTATGAAATTCCGAGTGTCAATAAATAATAATTTTAATTAAAACGTCGAAATTAGTTGACTGATGATACTGACAGTTAATTACAAACACAATTTAATTTGGTAATTTTGGTGTATTGGTATTTATCGGTTGAAATATGAATTCACGTTAAAACCAACATATTATTTATATAATGTTACAAATAAAATAAACAAAATACCTTCTTAGAAAGGATTCTTGTGAAACCTGAATAGAATGAACAAATCATTAAGTGTGCACCTTATTACATATAGTAGCTACAATAAATAATACTTTCGTTGTAACCTTCTCAGTGTTTAAATTGATAAGATTATGTAATGTTTGTGCTTATAACATAAGCTAATAAAATAATAAATAATTAGGTACCTTCATCTAATATCTTGCTATTTTAGTTATAGGTGTTTTCTACAAAGCCATTCACAGAAACCGCAAGACATTAGTAAATGAATGAAAGTAACTAATTACATTTATGTTTATTTCCTGAGCGTCATGAAAATGTCTGCAGCGTCGTAGCACCGTAGCCTCGTAGTACCGCGTAGGCGGCTCCAGACATTTAGATGTGAGCGGGCTAATAAGATATCTGCTACAATGTAGAATTTATGAATTATATACGTAAGTACTCTTGTAATTTTTTAAAGATTTTAGCATATCCATAACATAAAAACAAACTGACAAAAAAACGGGGTTTTTAGTTATCAATCATAATAATATACAGAGGAAAGTTTATTACTTTTATTAAGACTCCCATTGGTACAACTAAAATAATGTTTTTTGATAAAAGTTTGGAACTGATAGGTAGCAATGATGAGCATTAAACTTGTGTCACAAGTTTTCCCCTTCCTGTCAATTATATATTTCTGAGTCAGCACATAAAATACAATGGATTTGGAAAACAAACTATTGACAAAATATCTTAAGAAACTCGTTTATGTTTTAATAAATAATAAATAAATAAATGCGGACAACAGAAACAAAAGAAACAACGAAGGTACCACAAACACCCAGACCCGAGACGATGTAGAAAAGACCCGTCCGAGGATCGAACCCGGGACCTCAGAGCTAGCGACACCTTGAAAACCGGTGTGTACGCCACTCGACCACGGAGGTCGTCAAAACTGTTTTGATAATTATGATATGTGATTTATGTGAAATTAATTACCTATTGACGCTGAACTTAATTCTGGCAGTGACTAGATGCAAAGGGCGGGAGATCGTGGGTTGTGGCGTTCCTTGAGGGAGGTTTCTGTACAGCAGTGGACTGCAACAGGCTGATATATTATGATGTTGATGATAGGTTGATAGGTAGGATGATAGGTAATCATTGACGCTAGGTTTCATTCTTTGAGAATTTAACAACAACGTTATAATACTGCTTAGTTAACTATATCGTTTTCGTGCAACATAATATACCTACTGCTCCTTATTCATAACAATATTCAATATCAATTTCAACTTAAAAACAATTTTGATTTCAAATCCATCATAATCTTACTAATCAAGAATGACATACACAAAATAGTTCACAAAACTATTGACGCTAGCGCCCTACATAGTCAAAAGCTTAGAGTATACATAAGAAACTAAAGAGTGAGCCTATCAGAGTTTGAACGTAAGCACTAGTGTGAAATGGTTTTGTCGTGAATTATGTATAAAGATGGAGCTTGCCGTTTTCAAAAATCTATCTAAAACACTAATATTATCCTAACAATGTTAAAACCATCGACATTTTCGTATATAAGTTTCTTGTTGCGCGAAAAATGACTTAAATCAGTAAACGAATTTACTAGATCCAGACTAAAAAGTGCTCTCGGTTGGCACAAGAGAAAACTAGCGATAGTAGCAGTCTAATTGTATGTTTAGTCTATGGTCGAAAGGTATTCATACTCAATCCGAAACAAGGGTTATTAACAAAGTTTACACATATCATAGATTTACGGGATTAATTAGCTTTCTGTTCAGTGCTGTGCCATTCAATCGCAACGATGATGCGATTAATCGCGAGTTATTTCAACTACTCATATTGAGTTCACTGTGCCTGTAAACAGTTGTGGGTGTCGGATTGCGAAATTAAACTGATATCATGTAATATGGTAGGCAAGTTTAATAAAGATAAGTTTCTGAGATTTTTTACTTTTAATACACTTTTTATTAAATAATAGGGTAGTATTTTATTGTGGAATACTGATAATTTATTTCAAGGACAGCTTGTTTTTCAAGGAAATGCCTTTTTTTGGGTCGAGTAGGGAATATAACTCTTCACTGTTTGATTTGACACACGAAGCAATTTGATATCCAACTATCGACACTATTAACATTCTAAACTAATGCACATGACATTAGATTTTTTATATAAAATAGAGGATTAAAACAAAAAACAATGAAATAACCACTACTAGAAACACAGACTACTAAATGCTATAAAGATGCAACCTCTTCAGCTATACTACCTGAAGTAGGTATCTCTTACGTAAGGGTTTATTTAGGTTGCATCAGGTGCTATAAATAACATTTATCCGTCAACAATAAATAGTCTTACGTAAGTAGAAGGCAATTGTAGGCGAGTGTGGGTGAAACAAATGGGCCCCGTCTAATGAGGAGCTCCCAATTTGCCGCTACATGTAAAAACTCTGGGTAATTCTACAGACACCCTTTCTTCGCCCTTTTTATAAACCACATACCGCAACAACGGGCTAACGCATTCATTCTGACTTTGATAATGAACCTCCGGTTTCAGAATGGCCAACCAGTAGAAACTTTGGCCAATGATCTGTCAAACGACATCAAGAGTAATATGTATTTCACACAAACAACACTACTGTAATCTAATAAGTATTAGATTAGGTTGATACAACTAAAAATATTTCACATATGACACTACGTATACTATTAAGTATCAATAGCAAATGTTTAAAAAATAAACAATACCCTACACATGTCGCATCAAGTCTCTTGCTTTTATGTTGCGGCCATACCCAGAATTTAGACTAATATGATTCAGAAATACACACATACATAATAATAATAATAATATTCCGGGACATCTCACACACGGTTGTCTGATCCCAAGCTAAACAGAGCTTGTGTTATGGTAACCAGACAACTGATAAAAATTCTTATATATTTCTAAATACATACATATTATAGATAAATTACACCCAGACACCGAACAAATGATCGTGCTCATCACACAAACATTTGTCCTGGGTGGGAATCGAACCCACGACCTCCGGTATAGCAGTCAGGGTCTCTAACCACTAGACCAACAGGCCCGCTCGTATACATACACATAAACACGCCTGTTTCCCGTAGGGGTAGGCAGATGCCACTTTCTTCCACTTGCTACGATACTTAAATATTTTTCGCTTCGTCCACTTTCATTATTCGGAAATGTATTTATTAAAACTTTAAAGCACTATGTTAACTAACACTGGCTAATATTTTAACTAATAAAAGGATAAATGTTGTCTTCCAACGACGTATATAACTTCTAAAGTATTAAAACACGATACACTAGAAAGTTCTGACTTTAAGTGTCTAAGTATCTATTTATAGGGGCTTCACTCCTTGAGGTGAGTTATAAATAGTTTTAAGTATTGCATCAGTGAGGCTTCAAACTAAAGACTTAGTAAAATATAAACCTGAGGAAAATTATTATTAGCTACAGACACGAAATTTCAATATGATTTATTTTATCTATACTAATATCATAAAGAGGAAAGATTTGATTGTTTGTTTGAATTGAATAGGCTCCGAAACTACTCGACTTCAACCGATTTGAAAAAAAAAATCAGTATTTGGAAGCTACTCTATCTGCGGTTAACATAGGCTACATTAAATTTTCGAAAAAATTAAGGATGCATAGGTTATAGGTATTAACGTGGGTGAAACCGCGGGGCACAGCTAGTTTTAAATAATTTCACATGGCTCGAGACTTGATAGCATATTAAAATGTTAGTAACTAAGTAATTAACAAATTATAGTTTAATTAAATCTGATAAACATTTCAGCAGATAGACACCTGTCTAAAAAATAATCTTGGATTCATTTAAAGTTAATTAAGACTTGACAAGATGTTAATTAGAATTTGAAATCTAAAATAGTAATTACACAAAATAGAATAGAAAAATGTCGACTAGTCGATTGCTAAAACCTATTAAGTACTTATTTTGAATCATTTCGAGCTTAAAGGGTTGCAGTCCCGCACATTGTAAGTTCGATTCCCACCAAGGACAAATTTTAATGTTTGTGTGATGAGCACGATCAATTGTTCTGTGTTTGGGTGTAATTTATCTATAATATGTATGTATTTAGAAATATATAAGTATGTTTATCAGTTGTTTGGTTACCATAACACAAGCTCTGCTTAGCTTGGGATCAGACAACCGTGTGTGGGATGTCCCGGAATATTATATTATTATTAATACAAAGAAAAATTATGTAGGTACATTATCTATTTGAATTATACATAGCCTTTTTCCAAATCCAGCTCAAATAGAGCAAAAAAAGGTATTAAAAAAAGTTAACAACGCACTACAAACACCGTGGAAGGTATAATCAAATTCCACCTCTTTGGTCATTCACAATACAGCATGTGTTAATTTTAGGGTTCCGTACTCGGATGGTAAAGGGGATTTTAAACCATTCTTAGGAGTTTTCATGCATCTGAGATGCACCCAAAGAGAACTGTGTCATACAATATGCCTCATGAACCGGAAAAGTTGCAGTGTTAAAATTTTTAAAATATTACAGCTATATGAATGGATAAAAGTGCGAATCCCCTTATGTACGAGTTAGACTTCAACTTGGCCGCTTTTTTAGCCTTATTCAATAATAAAGTGGGACAAAGCTTCCCTTGTTTGCGTTGAGTTTGATTTGCACGTGTCAACTGGACTCGCGGTAACTCGCGCAAACTCGCGTTAGACGTATTTGCTTTGTTGTTATGATAGTGGAATATTTATGCAAAGTGGACGGCCGCGACGTATAGTGACTTGTTTGACCCCTTTGTAAATGTTGACACACAAAAATGAGATTTTCGTGGAAATGGGAATATTTTTTCGTGATTTGCGTAGCGAACTAGTTTTGCAAGCCTGCTGTTGAATACCTATATTATTGGCATGCTTTTTGAGGACTCATGTTCACTTTTAGTTCATTTATTTAGGTAAGGTAACCTAAGCTTTTGAATTCCATTGTAAATATGTGCTCATTGCCGATTCCTTTCATGTTTGATTTTGACTCTGCCCGCCTTACGAATACCTTTATGAATCCGATCTGAATCAACTTCAGGTTACACCTATCCTCCACTGACTTGAGAAAGAATTACAAGTTGTTAAGGTATGCAGCAACAAAACCAAGCTAAACGAAAGCAGACAAGAACAGAAACTTGCGATGTTCGCCGCTCGAACCAATTCACAAAGTTACAAGAACCGTCCTTAATTCTATCGGTTGGCGAGTCGAGGTGAGAGTTTAAGATAGGACATAATAATATTATATCTACAAAAAAGTATAACTATTTAAAAGTTCTAAAAAAAATTATTTATCCAGTGTTTATATAATTCCTGCTTGGTTACTGAAAATTCAGGCTTCTAGTTTTATCCACACCGAAGTTATACGTGAGATCGAAAATAGTCAAAGTATACTTATTATCATCACTTGAATCACATCACTAATTTCTTTTTCTCATTATTAGATATAATAATTATAAATTTATATTATAGACATAGATAATAGGCTGCTCAAATAACTAATTGAGGTTCTCGGTAGCTTAACAAAGCCAATCTTAGCTCAGTTTACAACGCAGTGCACGTAAATTGTCGTAAATACGTAGAAATGCAAACAGAGCATATAATATATTATGCAGCTCACGTAAAGGCATAGTTCGGGAAGACAAATATTTAAGATCCATTTCTGATCTAGTGTTATTTAGATTAGACAGACATACATCTTTCAAAGGGTGTGTTTTTCTGTTTATATATATAAAAAAAACACACATATAGTCAGGCCTCTTCCCCTTTTAGGGGTAGGCAGAGACCACTTCTTTCCACTTGCTACGATCCTTACATACTTGTTTCGCTTTGTTCACTTGCATTATTCCCTACATATGCTGTTCGGTATATGGTTTATGTTCGGTTTGTAAGAAAAAGAAAACTCTTAGAATTCAAGACAGGATTGTTTTAATATTTGTTCGTTTAAAAAAAAAAAGTGAATTCAATAAAAAATCTGAGCGCAACGAACTAAAAAATAATTTTGTTACATTGTAATACTTTTCAGGTAAATCCGTTTTAATCCCCAAATTATTGCGCTAATTACTGATTTACATACCAAATTAACAGACATTAATACTCATTCGGATTAATATGGTTATTACGCATAAATATCGAAATTCTATTCCGACAATTAGCATAACCGTTTGGCTGTCAGAGTAATTTGATGGATCCATTGACGTACTATATGCATAGACTGCTACTATCGCTGGTTTCCCCTTGTGCCAAGCGAGAGCAGTTTTCAGTCTGCACCTAGTACATTTCGTTTTTCATTTAAGTTAGTTTTCGCGCAACGAGAACCTTATATAAGAAAAGATGGATGGTTTTGTCATGTTTAGGATAATATTAGTCTTTTAGATAGATTTTTGAAGACGGCAAGCTCCATCTTCATACATAATTCACGACACCACTTGTTCACACTAGTGCTTACGGTTTAAACTCTGATAGGCTCACTCTATAGTTTCATATGTATACTCTAAGGATAGATCAAATTCGCAATCAGTGTGATTGGATGAAATATTGTGCTCTTGCATTCGGACGGCCAACAATTAGGGCGTAATTGTGACGGGCGGCGCGCCTGATCTCATATGCCATGTATGATATATGAGAATTATACATGTCATTATAATTTATTTTAATTATTTTAGTGATATTGGGTAATTTGGATTTGTGTTGAATGTACATGGTAATTCAATTTTGCGTGATAAATCACTCTTTGATGGCAAATGGTGATTGTGACATTTCAATAATCTATACGAGTTATACAAATATAATACCCATAATAATTTTATACAGAGTACGATAAGCGATAGCAAATACTATTGGAATAAGATAATGCATCTGAAAAGTATTTAATTGGATATACCTATTAATGAAATTTGTTTCAAGAAACATGGAAAATTAACCACAGATCTTTGAAGCTAACAAATTAATCTTTAAGTTGTTTACTGCAAACATAATGCTAGGAAGGAATGACCGAAAACAATTAATTTCTTGGAAAAATATACAAACAAAAGCGGATTATTTACAAAAAAAAGGACTTTTATTCAGTGTTTATTATGCGTGTTTTTCATAATAACAATTGTTAATCAAAAGAATTACTCAGCCTTTGTGTACCTGTTTACGCAACGCCTTTGACCTATTCTTTATATCCGATCCGAGATAACATATTATGTTAAAATTATATTATGGAGATAAAATAAATAAAAATAACTGAATTAAGAGGAAATGTGGGTGGACATTTTTTGCAGTAATATAAACATGAACTAGATTTACGCACCTATTTTCCCTTTTTCAAGACAATTTATATTTAAAAAAATTAGAACCTTCTAAAAATTGCTAATTTTGACCGCAGTTTTTTTAATTTGACAACTATACTTGAAAAAAGGAAAAAATAGAGGCACAAAAAAAAACCTCGTAATGGTTGCTTGGAAAAGTTGGGTTGCATAGTTACAGTATGTTAAAATGCCTGAAAATATTAGACATTTCCCTCATATCCCTAACTAAATTTATCTGTAAACCGAACAAAAAATTGATGATATCATTTGTTTACGAAGTCTTTTAGCATAAAATTCTATTATACTCTAGGCACGGCGGTAAAGCATTTATGAAAATAAAATTATTCCCCTTCTTTACTCGATGGAACCTCAAACCCTATTGTGAGACGGTCAAAGAAAATCTTGTCTTTAAATATTTGAGGTATCTCCCGATCGTCAGATGTTTGTAATGCAATTTCTTATGTAGTATGCCAAAGCTTGTAATATTTTGTCTAAAGTAAACAACGTGGAGATGTCGCTTTATAAAACCTACACGATATTTTATCAGAATATTTTGCTGTGATCTAAATTTAGACGTCGTATTTAGATTTTTCTTTGATGATGTGAATTGGATTAGTTTAGACGGATAGATAAATAGAATATTTTTTGTTGTACACCATAATTGTTACATAGTTAATATTAAAGATAAAGCAAACAATAAAGTGAAGCGTAAAATGGTGGTCTTATCGCTTATAGCGATATCAATAGCGGTTTACAATGTCAAATTTTAAAAGAGATTGACCGCAAACTTAGCTTTTGTCTAATGTACATAATAAGTACGAGTAACCTATCGATTTCAGGAAAAAGATAATTTTAGGTTACATAATTAATTTGAAAACAATAATAATAATATATTATATGAGTCATCCATCTTTAATTACCTTTGCTATTTTGTCGGAAAGACAAGGACGGTCGTTACAAAAATGTTTACTTCCCACAGACCCGTTATTTGTCAAACTCTTGAATGGCTCGGTTTGTAAAAATAACAGGGAGGGAATAAAATGAAGCTATTTTTGGCAAGTTGTACCTTAGAGGTCAGAATGTAGATTTGTTTTCTTGACTAATGGTAGGAGATTTGTGATAATACCTACAATTTCTCGGCCCATGTAACTTGCCTACGTAAATGAGATATGTTTTCATAACATTATGTTATGACAATTGATTTAAATATTATTGTTTTATAACGTTGGGATTTTTTTAATACAGATTAAATTCATTAGAAGTGATCCATAAGTAGCTAATAGGCTTCATACACTTAAATATCAAAAAGTGGAGTTTGATTCTTTTATCACGATATTTTTTTTTAATTACCATTAAAGTAACAAAGATATTTTATTAAGCTTTTGGCATATTTATTTCTGTTACATAATATATCAAAATATCCTTGTAAAGTATTACGCGTTCTACTTTTATAATATTCTGATAAGGATTTATTGAGTCTTGGACTTCGCATAAGCCATTTAGCGGACACACTTCCGTGCATAAGATTTAAGTCGGTGAGAAGTGGCAACGTGCCACACATATAACCAACGGGTAAATAGGAACGGTTTCCGGGTACAGTTGTTATTCAATAAATAGGTTATGAAGTAGAAGCCTTCTATTCTGAAGGCAGGATTATAGGCTACATAACTTATATTTATTCAGCTTAATACCAGTCTACCGGTCACTCTGGGCCCTAACAAGAATGAATAAGAGTGTAAAAAGTACTCCAAGGATTATATATATTTGCAGAAATTATCAAAAATGAAATACACTCCATCTCCACCCATTCATTCAATCTAAGATGTACAATTGTTAATCACGTACCTATTGTGTGATTAAAATCCACTCAAGCACTAAGAATCACCACTAACATTACAACACTACAAAACTCATATACTTTCAATCCCCACAATGTAATATAAAGCGCTTGAAGCCGCTTGAAGCCGGCAACAATCAAAGCGGTCATTAATTGGCTGTCGCCACAAAGCGGTTGCTGGAGCTACATACAGCTGAGACACGGATAGATTCCCGATGGCTATGGAACTCGTAAGCAGGTAGGAAATAAATAAGCTTTAGATGTAGTGGACTCATTTGTTGGGTTGATTAAATTGAATAATGATATATTCATTGCAAGTATTTTTTGGTGTTACTTAAATTGACAATCCGCTAATGAGCAAGCGTAGTGATCAATGCTCATACATTGTCTATATGGGAAGAGGCGAGTGTCTTTAAGTGGGACGTCTTTAAACTGGTATTATTAGTAATGTTGAAATGTTATCATTTTATGTCCTTGTAAGCACATTTTAGTCGAAGCATACAAAATCAAATTATACCAACATATTAAGATAGACTTTGTTATGTACTAAGTTATATTTGCAAGTTAAAATGCAAACGGAAACACAATGTGAGCTCCTGTGAACTTTATGTATGTTAGTCTAAACATGAAAAAGCCACATCACAATTAAAATCACGCTAATAAAAACACAATGTTACAATAAAATATTTTTCAGTTACCATAATCACGTTAACATGTTCCATCTGTAAAGGTTTGTTCATAAAGAAAATAATTACATTTTCTTTATGAACAAACCAACTGATGACCTTGTCCGTATTTATCATGCATTGTGTTATAATCGAAATTCAGACAAATCAACTACCAGTAACTGCAATCAATCACATCAAATAAACTGAAAAAAATATATAAGCAAAAATGTCCAAAAAAAATTATTGTTGAAACGCTCTTTTCAATAACATCACATTCAATCAATAATCTCATGAAACCCTGTTCGGAAATTAAAAGCTAAGTCTGGTACGTTTAGCTTTACATAGGATAGGCCTCTCGCATCACCGCCACTATACACAAAGTGCTCGAGACAAGTTAATCTAAGTTCCGAACTCCACTAAATGGTAACAGACGGTAACGTATGGTAACGAGATGAAAAGATTACCGACGAGGTAACTACTAAATAGGCTCGTAAATCGATGTCACACTGAAGTTTTTCAATGGCGTAGTGAGTGATAATTGAAACTTTATGTCTTAAATATAACATAAGATATCATCACTACATAGTATAAAATAAAGTCGCTTTCCGCTGTCTGTCCCTATGTATGCTTAAATCTTTAAAACTACGCAACGGATTTTGATGCGGTTTTTTGTAATAGATAGAGTGATTCAAGAGGAAGGTTTATATGTATAATACATGCATAATATAGTAGAGGAACACGGATAATCTTAGAGATTTAAGTAAATGAACAAACTTTTTGCGCTTACATTGCAAACGCTGGCTGAACCCTACGAGATAGATCAAAATAATGTACTACAGTATTGTGCACCTTAAAAAGATCTACAAAAAAGTCCGCGATGGCATATGTCTATCTCTTGAGGATAACCCACAATAACCATTTTTTATCGTTTATTTATTACTTATTTACGAAAAAGCGATTTTAAGCTATACAGTATAAATCCTTATCCAATTAAGTACCTTTAATAAATTGTGCATGTAATATAGATCAATATTGCCCTTTACAGCATGTAATTTAAATGAATGTTTTCGAAGATATTACAAATTTAAAATGCAGCGACATCGCGGTTGCGGCGGTAACGGCCGGGGGGCCGAGGGGCCGGGGGGCGCGTGCCTATACCAAGTAATGCGACGAAAGCAGTGCTTCGCACTACAGAACTTTATGATTGTGTAGATATGTCGCAGACAAATAGTATAATTTGGCATTTTACATACGGCATCGTCAGTTTAAAAACGTTTGCGGTTATGTAATATGCCCAAGGCAAAATGTAGATTGCCGTGTCACTTTATAATATGCCTCAACATTTCATCGAAAATTTAAACACCATATACATAATGCCGAGGCAAATTGAAGTATTTAGTTTTTGAGGTTATCCAGCACGTCAAACATGCTAAGGTATCCATAGACCCTGGGCCGTGAAGGACTCCTGCAGAGTATTTTTGGTCAAAAACCCATGTATTTGATCGAATATTCATATATTCATAGGCTCAGAAATTCATTGCTTGATTAGGTTCGACTTTGTGACAGAGATCAATTGGTTAGGTTAGGTTAGATATTGTGACCTTGCAACAGAGCGAGCGAAGCGAGCGACGACGACGTATGTAATTCAAAGTTTTTCTCGAGATTTTAATGAGCATAGTCACCCTAAAATAACACCAACGTCGCATAATAACGATTGAATGATTTGACATTTTGCCTTCGGCATATTACATAACCGCAAACGTTTTTAAACTGACGACGCCGTATGTAAAATGCCATATTATACTATTTGTCTGCGACAGATATATAGTGTAGGTATCAGCGTTGCACCCGAGCAAAGCCGGGGCGGGCCGCTAGTAACTGAATATAATACAAAAGATGTTAATACATAATTTTGAGCTTAAGTGCGGATGGAAGCCCATTACAGCATAGTTTGTTGTTTAAACGATTTTCCCACTTCGACTTAGGGCAACAGGGCAGAGAGGTGATGGTGACTTAACTTTTTTTAAACTAACCGCAAACAATCCTACTAATGATTCTTATGACTGGTAGTCCATAATTTGCGGTAAGTCTACTTAACTTAAGACTCTTGTCTTAAGTAAAATTATGATATAGTACCTACGTAAACAATTCTAACTGAGGAGGGTATAAAGGCGTGCGTGGATTGTTTCTCCGTTCCCTTATGTCACATTCTAGGCGTGGTTTTAAAAGGCTACGTGGTTTTAAAGGTCTTCAAAATTCTTACATGTAGCCATACCTTAACCCTGCGTCGTCACGCAAATGTAAACCCGATATGGGCGCGAATAAATCACACCCATCGCGATGTTTGAACTGTTAATTAAGTTCGTAACAAGCGGCGCGGACAGGGTTATTCGTTCTCGCTTATTATTTGCACACGTTACATCCGTTGCGCATAATAAATCGCGTAATTATATTTATTTTCAGATTAACATTAATTGATTTAAATTAAAAGAAGAAAGAAATATTAATTAGATGTTTTTATTAGAAATTATTGTACCTATATGTAAAAATAAATTCTCTAGACGGATTTTATTAAATGTGTATGCTACTAAGAAAAAAATGACAGGGTAAATGGGAAGGGCAAGGCATATAAAGGGATGGATTGTTAGTGCGAAAGGATGAATTGAAGAAAAATGAATATTTCACGAACGCTCATAAAAATACTAGATAAATGATGCTAATATACCTATACAATTTTGCCAAATTTTCAGTTCTGAGATTGTATTTATTTATTTATTTAATTGCATCAAAAGTCATTATTAATTAAACATACAACTTTAACCACTGAAAAGGCCTTACCGAATAAACACGTCATTGTTTCACAATAATTGCTAACAAATAAATAAACCAACAAATGTGGTCCTTAACTTTACCACAAAAATAATCAACAAAGTTAAATCAATTTAACGGCTTAACAAATGTAAATTAACACTCAATTACCGAGCCGCGTTGCGGTCTCGATTTAAATGACAATAATATAACGCCACCATTATTTACCCCGACGTTTTTCTCAGGGGTATTTCAGACCGTAAATTGGTAAGCTTGGCCCTTATAAAAATACTACATAAATGTATAAAGGTGTGGGCATTTTAAGGGTTGGAGATGTTGCTTTGATTATTTTCTTCGTACAAAAGAATTTTACTTAATACTTAATTTTGTGAAACGCGTTATTTTATACTAGTAAAGTACTTTGTATTGTGTATCCAAGTAAAATTAAGAGAGGTGTCTTAGAAAATTTAATGCTAGTATAAAACGTCACTTCAAAAATGTGATTTTCTGAGACAAGTTCAGTGAATTAAATGTAAACCTTCATTATATAACATGCATGCATTGTATTTTTACAACAAAAAGTAATAATTATTTTCGATTTAGAGGTCTTCTCAACGAGAATTAGTAACTTCTAGAGTGCTACTTTACTGTTTAGATCAAGTTGAAAGAAATACATCTGAGAAGTAAATTATTTTTCACCAGATATTTTTGTTTATTCCTTAGCAATATCAAGTACTTTTCTACCCTTTTACATTGCACATGTTTCAAAAAATAAATAACGCAACCTTCCTTGCTGTTATCCCTAAACGTAATGACCAGACTGCGGTATAATTATGCCAACATAAAATCCACTCTATGTCTTAAACATAGTGTTGAAATTGCAATGGATGGAAATGCTAAAAGTTAGAAAGCTAGTGCTTTGGGATCGTATAACGTTTAAAGCGATGAAAGCGCTTCAGTGGTATGAATACAAATGTTTACATTTTGTTTGTTTGAAATATTAATGTTTAACTTTGTTAGTTATTGAGTTAACAATATATTACTAGCTTTACAAATACCTGCACATTTTACATTAGATATCCAAAGAAAATTATTCATTGATCTAGATTTTTCTTTTCCATAATTAGTTGACATATTTGTAATCACAGGTAATACTGGATTTTTTCCTATACTTTTTATTTCCTCATTGCGGCAGCTTTTATATGTCTGTATTCAGCTCAATAACTTAAATATTTTAGCCTTATTTATGAATTCTACATTTCTATAAAAATACGGTCACTAAAATTTTCAAAAAAGTTCAGGCGTATTCATTCTAACATTCTTCCTTTTGTATTTAACAATAATTTTGTATTAAACATTGCTGATTACAATATTTGGTTACATACAATTGATCAGTATTCAGTAAAAGTATGTACTGAATTCAAATTCCCTAATTGTAAGGGTTGATTTAACTTCGAAAATGTGTTGGCTTTTGTCAAAAATACGATTTGTGACGAATTTCCTTTGGATTCTTGCAACAAACCACGCGTATGAAGATTTGACACAAACAAAAAATGAAAAAAAAAATCGTTGTTTTATTTGTCTTTAGAGTTAATACGATTTATATTTGCCAATGTTTGTTCTTGATATTTTCATCATAATTTTGCTGAAATATGTTTCGTTTTCCTACCTACTTTCAGTACTTAACAAAATATCTACTTAGGTACTTTAGGGTAAGCAGATACACCAAACAGCATGTATGAGTGCGATTTGCCATTTTTATAGGCTATTTTATTTCTAAAGCAGTCCTTACGTTTTTATTTTCATTTTCTCTTGAAAGTCTATTTAAGCTCAATGAAATTTCGGCTCTAATTACATCTTCGCCTTCATCTTGACATCTCCAACTAAAACTGCAACACGGAATAGACGTCAGTCAAATTAGAATCCACGTTAACAAGATGCAAATGTTCGAGTTTCTAGTTGAAATTCAACAAATTGTTGAATTGAGCCGACGGGAAGTCTGCAACTCGGTAAGTTTCATGAATTCAATTCACCTGAGGTACAAATTAGAAGAATTCACTCGGACCTAGATTGGAATAGTTAGTTCGACTTTTCCCGACTGTCCTTTGTCTTGAAAAGTAATGCAAACGCAATTTGAGTGCACGAGTGCAATATGGGGGAATGTGATGCGCTGTGGCGGTGTGTCGAGAGAGGTAACGTTGTTTGTGAGATGTCTTGTTTGCTTTGACGGTGACCGGCTAGATATGTCGCCGGAATATTAATTTTGGCGAAATGGCGGCTTTACATGTACAATGGTTAAAGCTATGGATTTTTATGGCTTTTCGTAATACACACGAAAGGGAGACAGCCACTAATGATATAGGTACCTACATTTTATTTTGAATAAAACAATTTTAAACAGAACGTAATTTATTTTGTCTCGTCACATAACGTGACTGCGTCGTTGGCCTAGTGGTGCTATGTGCGACAGCTACGCTAGAGGTCTTGGGTTCGATTCCCAAGTCGACCAAGGTGTTATTAGGTTTTTCTATGAAATTCTCAGTAGCCGGTCGGAGTTTGGATTTGTGCCCAGTTAGTGGCAATAGGCTCGCCCCTATTACATGGGACTTAAGCATATCGGCGAACTGTGGGTGGTACCATGGTACACCTCTGCCTAACCCTTCGGGGATACAGGCGTGATGAGATGTATGTATGTATGTACATAACGTGTTAAAAATATCCCAGAATACAATTTTAGCTATCCACACAGAAAATGTCTTCCTTATCTATTTTTATTTATGCGAGAAAACTAAAAATTACAAACAATAACAGGAAGGGTCGCAATAAACCAACTCGCTGATTCATCACGATCCCGTCTCGTACACGGATGTTACTTTTACCTTCCTGTAAGCTTTACCTTACCTTACCTTTGAGTAAGGTAAACTGAGGTAAATCTATGATTTGAATCTGATCGCGCGATCCTTGTGTAATCGCGTTGTCTTTTGTTTTTTGTTGTTTGAGAATTAGTGTGGGGAATTGGGTGTTGAAAAGACGATTGTAAGAAAATGTATGTTTGGTTGAATATGATATCATTGGTCTTGTTTTCTTTATCGGTAGTAGGTAATACTATCGTAAAATAATGTGGATAGTCAATAAGTAGATGGATAATTCAGTTATAGACTTTTAATTCATTATTTAACTGGAAATTTAAGTTCTTTGAAACCTATTTGACATATGGTTCATTATAGTACAAAAAAGTATTGTCTAGTAGGTATTAGATTCTACAAAAAATACACCTACTTTTGTTTTAATTGACTGTTTCTTCGAAACTCTTGTATTCTTCTTTCTTTCATAATTCACGTGGTAAATAAGCTCCACCAACATTTTTAGATCATCACCGTGGCTTCTTACAAAAAGTACTAGAAAAATATGCACCCATTTGTTTCACGAGTTTTAAATTTATTGTCTGTTATATGGCAAGACGCAAGCATAATTGGGACACGCTTGTACGGAGTTTGTTCTGTGGACAAGCTTGAGCTGTATATTAGCTGCAAGACTGGAATTCTAAATGTAGGGAAGATTTTGTGTTGTCTTTGTTGAACTTTGTTACTTTATGTTTTTAAATTTACTGGGTTGTTTAACTTGTTTACAAAATTTGTGTGATGATTGAAGTGACTTTTTTGTTAGACTGTGTCCATAATACAGATTATTATGCAAGCTACAAAATTATTAGTAATTGCTTTTTAAGAAAAATGTATGTTTTTATAGAAAAAGGATAGCATGAAAGGCATAACTGTATGATTATCAAACAGAGTACATTAAATACCCAATCGAAATTTTTGTCTTACAATTTTTTGTAACCAAATAGGAGTCCAAATTCAGGATACGGTTACTAAAATATTATTAAAAGAACCGCTCTCTGAATTTTTATAAAATCCACTAAAATTCCCGAACGACTTTTAAGGTGAACTTCTAACATTTAAATGTTTCCCCAGATTTCGCCGAGTAGATTCATATCGGTTGCAATCGTTGCACGTACCGCATGCATTACCCGACAAGTTCTACCGCTGCAAGTCACGTAACACTGGCTTTTAACCACCTGTGGAGTGCATAGCCCGACTTTATTTGACTTCTGGGATATTAGGATACTATGGGTACGAAAATGAGCCTTATTGCTGTGGGATAGTGGTGAAATTGATATTAAAGGAGAATGAAGTCGGTGACTATTTTCCTGAGCCCGGAGCATAGGTTAAAATACATTAAGGGCCTAGATTATGGTTCGAACATGTTTTTAATTGAAATTGTAACATATTTTTTTGAGATAGTGTAACTGATATCATTATATTTTCTTTCATAAGAGATTGACGATGCATAAAATAAAGTCTATAGCATGCATTATCAATTTTATGTTAAGCATTTTTTTATTAAATTTCTCTTTCTGTGTTTTAACGGTTACGATTACAAAACTCTACTAAGTACCTTTATTTTAAAACTGACTTTAAAAAATCTTAAACACAGTAAAAAGTAAAACAAAGTTTTTCAAAAATCGCACCTCCGTCTGCTGAATTCCTGAATATTTTATCTTAATTAATTTCTATTGGGTTTCCAGTTGTTCGCTTACTTTCTTATAATCATAAATTTTCGGTAAGATCTTCCTTACCGAACTTGGGACGCCTTGCTCATTCTTATTTCACTTTTTTATTCTTTTTGCATAATTTTTATTCGTGTATCGAACCCAGTTGGTTATGTTGCCTTTAAATATTTTTAGTCAAATGCTTTGTTCAATTTAATTTTGTTTGGCGTTCGGTAAAAGCAAATATAAACTAAATAAACAAAGCTAGTGATGCGAAATATTCACTATTTTATAAACATAGCATTTACTTAATTTACAAAAGTAAAAAGTATTGATTGTATGTACAATAATTTATGCAAATGGAATGCTTTCAAAAATATTGTTGTGTTTCAATAACAATAAAACAACAGGTAAATAAAGTTAGTTTTCAGTGTCTTCCCCCCGCCCTTCGGCAACTGTAATTTTAAATAAAACTCGACATAAACCGTAAAACTAGTCTTTTTTTGTATATTCTCGTAAATTCGAGAAAGCCAGAAGTTGGTTTCCTATCACGACAAAAGGTAATCTATGTCCTTTTTGGAATCTAAGCTACGCCATACCAGGTTTCATCAAAATTAGTTCAGAGTATAAGACAGATTAATTGCGCATTTATAATATTATTAAGTATTGCTTAGAAGTCTGACTAGTTATTAAGTCCTAATGTATTCTCAGTAATACGAGAAAAGTTCTTATTTAAGATAAATCTTGACTTAAACTTGGAAATCAGATTTACTGTGAAGTTTCGGTCTTCCAGTAATAAATTGAAAACGTGATACTGGATTTAGGTCCCTAAGTTAGATAAGTGCCTTTTAATAGTTTTCTAAAGTTAGTCTTTGAGACTTGACGATCATTGAAGTTTATCAAGTGCCTGATTTAAATATTCATTACTTAGGCCGTGTTCAAACTAAACGTATAGCCGCCAAATGTGACTAGGCTTTATTTTTCGTCAGCCTCTACGTATATTGGGATAAAGTATTGTCTGTTAGGTATACAGAGTGTTACTGAAAGGATATATCAATCCAAACGGGGTGTAGAGTAAGATTACAAAATTTCAGCACAAAATGTTAAATAATTAATTCTAACCTACCCAATATTTTATCTCAACTGACGCTATATGGGTATCGTTAAAATTTTGCAAGTCACGTAATAAGATATAACATCTTATTATGACCCTTGTTGTGATGACACGTTTGTTATGATTTTTGGTGTGAAATAATTAAAGAAATTCTGTAAACTGGCTCTATACCAGATGTACTTTTCAGCCCTTAGTTATACCCTTACGTTAACATTCTGTATAGTGTGAATATGTATGGACATCCAAGAAACTGCGTTTAGTTAGAACCCGGCCTTAATACTAACCTACTTAAACCTTCGCTTAAAGCAGAAACTAGATATCGTTGTGTGTCAGTGAGTGCAGTATTCTGAAAAGTTTTTTATTAACTGGCTTCAAAGAAGATTAGGTTCTTAATTCGTCTGGGTATTTGTGATTATTATGGCGTGAATTATATTCAAGTAGTCGCTTCTTCACTCCAAGGGTTTGTCTAACTAATGAAAAATGAAATATTTTATGTCAAATTTAGTATGCTTATCAGAAACTATTTGTGTCTTTCATAAATGCAAGTAAATAAACCTTCTTGGAAATCCTACGTTATTTTTCTTTTTACATTTCAATATTCTTGCATTTCGCCAATATTCTAGATTGCGATGTTTAAACAGAAAACAGATAGCAGACAAACAGTGCAAAGCTCTACAGTTTAAAGTATTATATTGTTTAGTAACAGTTATAGAGTCTGTTGGCACTCAATGTGTCACGGCCCGTACTCTCAAACTCTCAACTCATTTCAGGACGTAATTTATTTTTCTATGTGAAATGCATAATTAAATAAGGCTTTCTTGAAAGGTTATTCGTATGTAGTAGTACGTTATAAATTATTATCTATTAGTTAAGACATTAGCCACATATTTCCACGCTGCATTAATAAGTATTATAACTAATACCTTTGTAAAAAGTTTTAATTCACGCTTAAAATGTACCTGCATTTAGGAAGTAGCTTACGAAAATACACTACCTGCCTTCGATTTAATAACTACCGAATGAAAAAGTTAATTTAAAAATATTAAATCTCTTTTTTCAAAAATTGATTTCTTAAATAATTTTCCAGTTACAACCAATCGAGAAAATATATTTTAATAATATTTCATCATTTTTTCAAACATTTTTTTCTTAAATAATTTTGCAGTGACAACCCATCGAGTTACCATCGTACCGTCCAGTTATTGGCTCGCCAGCTCACTTCACACAATCACACTGCACGCGGCATTGTCGCCGCTGCTTCTAATAACTCGGTCGTTAGCCCGCCTCGGCCACTTAACAACGACTTTTACTGCGATAAATAGTTCATTACACGGATATCATTGCACTAGGCTGCATTATGGAGGTTTAATTAGGTTTCATGGAAAGAAATAGTCGAGATAAATATGAAAATTAAAAATAATCCAAGAAAATTTTAGTTTTTCTTACAATGTGGTTGTAATTTGTTTTTTGATAAATCATTTTCGATAACATAATGATCCAATAATTTTTTAAATACCTAAATAAAATAACATCGTGATTTACAAATTCTGAATAGGTACGCAATTTGAAAATACTAGGATTATTTTTAAATACTACAAAAGTAATACTAGGAAAATTGTTTTCTTTCAAGCTTTTCTAATCTATTAATTCATTTTCACTGACTGTTTAATTTGTTTCCAGCGAATGGATGCTAAATCATTAAAATACTAAAAAGAAAAACACATTTAGCATAATAGGCACCCTTTCTAGCTTCAAGTAAAGCCTTCGGCACTAATCCCTTTATCCCGAGTCTATAAATAATTGAGTCCGAACTAACACAACGAACAACATTACACAGTTGCAAAACGCTGGAACAATTGTAACTCCTGAGACTAAGTAAAAAGGACAAATATGCGTGTTTCATATTGTGTGGCTGCTAAGTCAGCGAATGCTCTTGTTTTTTTTTTATTTAGTGATATAAAATGTATCTTTTTACTAGATGGTTTAAGTTTATTAAAAAAGCGTTTGAAAGTACAGACGACTGTACGATAGACTTCAATTCTTACAAAAAAAAACCGACCTCAAAGTAGGTTTATATGGTTTTCTTATGTATCCAGTTATCAGACTTGCACCAAATTAAAATGTGACCACATGGGAAGCAACGGCTTTCAAACAAATAAATACCTCCTGCTTTTTGAAGTCGGTAAAAAGAATTATTGAAATTAACATTAAACACTTTTACAAAGTTTTACTTTTGCACAGTCGCTTAACGTATCTAAAAACGTAACCATATTTCAAATTAGTCAGTAGAATTACAACGAGCCATAATTTACCGGGTTCTGTGGATTTAGAAATCACTTTTCGAGCTCTCAGTAATTTTAATATAAAACACTTGATGTTCGAAATGTACGTAATGCACTTTAACAGTAATGACTTCTTCGTTGAAATTACATTAGCTGCAGCTGCAATGTGCACCGATTGATTAATTGGTGTTTCAAAGTATGCTCTTAGATGTTCTTGAAATAACTCTCATGTATACAAACTATTTGGCTTGGATTTGGCATTGAGTTGAAAAAGTGTTGTGATAACGAATCGCAAATAAAAATGGACTTGAATTCTTTTTCAGTTTTTTTATTATTAAACTGTCGAATTTAAGTTACTGAAGTAAATATTCAGTAAAATTCATTTATCATAGATTATTTCGATTGTTTGCAAGAAAATCGCTGTTTTACTGGCCGTAAGAAATATGTATGTTTGCATGTTTACTAAGAACAGAGGGAACACATCAACTCGACACAAACAGTGGAGTCCTAACGAAGCATGAACTAGTTGATTTTGTACACTTTGACTTTATGTAAAACATTATGATTGTTTCGCGTTTGTGAATAAGAATATAGTTATAACACGAGATTCATAGAAAATTATTTATTGTATTCTAGTGTATATTTGCGACGGCTAGAAAACTGGTCAAAAGTAAATGGGCTGTGAATTGTTTTTTGTATCACGTTTATAACGAATCAGGTCCATTATACACATAAAGGTTGCTTTATTACAAAATTCAATCGACAAAAAAATACAAACCTAATAAAAAAGCGGTTAACATTTTGTTTTTTCGTTGTTTCAGAAATAATGGTTAGATTTATTTTCGAGACAAATTGTACTGCCGTTTTAAAAAAAATATATAAAAGTACATCAGGAGTAAAAAAACCCTAATTGACGATTATCTATTTCATAATCAAGTAGACACATCAACAAACATTTTCTATAGTAAAAGTAATTTCCAGGCTTCCCTAAGAAATAAGAACCGTGTATGCGAGTGATTTACGATGTGTGATCTCCCTGAGGAGTGAAGGTCGTTGGCAGATACTGCTGAAGCCAGCACCTGTCTTAACACTAGATTGGACCGGGATTTATTAGAATATCCTCCATGGAATATGGCACTGTTTGAAGGTGTATCATAAAAACGTTTCTAAGATTATTACTTGGAATTGTAAATAATTTATACCAGGAATAAAAATAAATTAGTAGTTCCTAAATTTCGGCTTACTAAAACCAATTCAAAATCATTTCTAGGGAATTCAATACGTTTTTATAAGAAACTACCAGAGGTCATTACCAACCTGCCCGGTAAGAAATTCAAATCTTTTGTCAAATCTATTCTTATAAAGCAAGCGTATTATAAAGTTAAAGACTACGTGGAAGACAAAAGGGCGTGGAGTGTTTAATATCTGCACATGTGGCCTCCCTGGCGGTCCTTAAGATTTGCTTGTTTACTTTAAATGAGTTCATAAGCCGCCTGTATTTCCTGAAGGCACTTGACATTCCTGTTAGGGTATTTAGTTTTTTTCTGTGACTACACATGTATTGTATGTAAAACTGTTTTCTTTTTATTTTATTTTATATTCAATTTCATTTTTAAATTTTGGTACTTTTTTGTTGTGAATGCGTCAACAACGTAGTTTTACCCCAATAATGTAAAAATAATTGTAATAAGTTTATTTTTAAAAGAGTAACCTATGGAGTTTCTTGCCGGCTCTTCTTCATAGGAAAGACACTTTGGAACCGAGCAACTAGAATCAGTAGAGTTAACGTAACGTTTCTTGAGCGCCTTTTTTTTTGGTTTATAAGAAATAAAAACATTTTAATTTTGATCTTGATTTTGAATAATGACTTTATTTCAGTAAGTTTATTTTCAGCAGCAAAAGCAACGTCCCAAATTTCTAAATTAATGCAGCATCTGCAACATGATAAGCAAGTAAAGATAGCCATTATTTTTATTTTCATTAATTTGCAGTCTCTATTTCTTTAGTTTAATAAATCTATTTCGTCAATTACCTAACTTGTAATTCATTTTGAGAGACTTTTCATTTTCTACAAATGTTTTTATAGATTCCTATCTACTAAAACCTTAGAATGATGTAAGGTTTAAAAGTGGGTGAGTCTATTTTGAATATTATGTTATTTTGTATTTATTTTGTCCTTCTGTCCATCCTTAAAGTGATGTATTAACTAAAAACGTCCGCTCGCCTTCCATAATGAAGGGTGTCCGTAAACAATCTTAATTGGAATTCTTTACCGAGTTATTCAACTTTAAAGTATAATCACTAGAAGGTAACTTTCGGTAAAAGTACGAGATTAAATAAGACTTCCGTTCGCGACAAAGAAGAGTAAATAAAGGCAACGTTCAAAGTTTCGAAATCTTGCTAAATGACATTTAACCCTTCAAAAAAAGGACTATAGTATAATATGAAATAGGTTTTTTCTTTGGCATGTAAGCATTTTAGATAGTATGCAATATAAAAAACTGCCTCGTTGGCCTAGTGGTGCAAAGCGCGCCTGCTACGCTAGAGGTCTTGGGTTCGATTCCCGAGTCGACCAAGATGTTATTGGGATTTTCTATGAAATTCTCAGTAGCAGGTCGGAGTTTGGGTTTGTGACCGGTTAGTGGCAATAGGCTCGCCCCCTATTACATGGGACCTAAACATATCGGCGAACTGTGGGTCTACATTGGTACGCCTCTGCCTACCCCTTCGGGGTTACAGGCGTGATGATATGTTATGTGTTAATATAAAAAAATGCCTTTTATAATATTTAAACAATTGACAGTATTTTACTATGGTGGTATGTTCCAATTCTCTACAAAATACCGACGAGACAGGTCTACGTAAACAAAACAAATACATGCACATACATTAATACAGGCCTTTACTACGGACCACGATATTATAATATTTTACCCTACCACATCCCTTTGATATTATGAGAAAAAGGAATTTCGTGCTTCTTGATTTCCGTATAAGTGGATTTTGTTTATCTTGAAATTTGTGTGGTCATAAAATGATTATTTTAGTGATGTAACCGACCGCTTTTATGTTACATTTGGACATTTACTACCTTTTATGCCTTGCCTTTATTTAAAAGTGTCTAGGTGATATTTTTATAAAAGTTTTTTTTTCCTGAATATAGTATTCATTAAATGACTTCTTCATATCTTTATTTTCGTTTCATCGCTATTACAATATCTGCTGTCTTCTTATTCATAACGTTAAAGTTGTCATGTGAACAGTTTTATGCTAAGACCAATAGACATCTAACAAAAAAAATATAAAATAAAAAATACAACTCCTGTATTTACCAAACACTTGTCATTATATAATTTGCATTAATTTTATAGATGATTATAGCTTTATTAAAGTTTCTTAATCAATTTCTTAGCTTGGATTAATACGTCGATTTTGTTGATGGGGTGATTCAAAGTTCGACCTTTACGTTACAAACTCATTTATAATGTTAAGGAAGAGCTTAATCAGACGATTTACCTTAAACCCTTCTTGCCATTAACTCATTAAGCCCATTATTCAATATTTGCATCCATATTTTGATAAAGGTTAAAGCCTTTATCAAAATATGGATGTAATAATAAATCTAATATAAGAACAAACTCTAACTATACTAAAAGTAAAACTTACATAAATATAAACTAACAGGCGTCAAAGAACTCATCGTCATCCTTGTCAATGGCGGGGAACGTGCCCAGAAGGTTGGCAGCATTGCCACGTTGAATGGCTATGCCGATTCTCTGTTCAAGGAACAAACCAGCCCTCTGATCACGAGTAGATATAATAAATTGGTTAATTTTTATGTTCACTGTCATTATTTAGATATTGATTTATAGATTATTTTGTACAAAGTTTTATACAAAGCCTAGGCTAGCCTTAAGCTATAGGCTTTCATGCAGAAAATAAGTTTCTAGTTAAACATTAAATAAAATAAGACAAAAGAAAATGTCTACGTTAAAAGTGATTTAGGTGTCTTGAAATGTTTCGCAAAAATTTGGACCTTTATGAAATTATACAATGTCGTTCCAACTTTTAATTGCTATCAACTGACACCTGCGATACTTTGAACTTGATAATTAAAAGAAAGTGTTTAATAGATTCATAAGAATAAGGTTCACTTCTTTACTTTTAAGGCACTGCATGCCACAACATGTACCTACAGAGTACCTTTATGTAATGCGGTATGTCGTGTGAAAAAGTTTGAAATTATTATTATTATAGTAAATTAAAATATAAAGAGAAGTACGAAAATTCTTTATCATTCACTGCACATAATAATATAAGAACACGAATTCTATTATGAAAAACAACAAATTATGGATCGATTTCAATAATAACCATAATGAGACCACTGATGAAAAGTGTTCAGATATTTTTGGTTTGTAGTTTGTATAGAAATTATTGACAAGCATCTGCTCAGATATTAACGAAGTAATAAATGTTCAGATATTAATGGTAACTTGTAGCGAATAGAACTTATTGACATTTTAAATTGTTCAGAAGTATTTGGTCACCTTGTCTGCTACGATATATCTGATGGCGACTGTATAATTTACTTTGTGGGGATCAGTTTCCTTTTTACTTTTCTAAACAAATATCTCATATCAAGGGTTTGAAGTTAATGGCGAGTAAGTCAGTGAAGTAAATGTTGGTTTAGTTTTCTTTATGATGATTGTTTTGTACAATAACATCATTTATGGATCAAAGTGGGTAAAACGTTACTTTTGAAGGTTTCTTTTTTAATTTAACATCCGTCAGTGTTGTAGATAAGTAGTTTAAGTTATAAGTTTTAAGTAAATAAATGTAGGTATATTTTAATCACGAGTATTTTCTGTTCATATGACAACTTATCTTACATTTTTTTAAATAATTAGATGATATGACGACATTTCTCATCTCTACTGAAAAAGTAGTTGGGAACCGAAATTTTAAGTCTAAACTATGATTAGATCTAAGGACTACAATATAAGTAACATTTTTATGAACCTTACAGAAACCTATATACCTGCACAAATGTACTTCACGATAAATAGGTACCTAAGAATACAAATCCAGTGAAGTACAAAGCACGATAAAGCCGCTACCGACAGAAAACAAATATCTATGCGGAGCTCAGCTTTGTGCTTAATTCAGTACTATTTAAATGTATAAAAGTTACAACTTAACGGTTTTAAATTAATTTCAGTAAGCATCAGTACCTGTTCAATTAATGTAGAGTTTGATTAGTTAAAAAAAATCTTTTGGTATTTGGCAGTAAAAAAATTAAAGTATTATATCCTTCCATACTTTTTAAACGACTTCGAGATAGGAGGAAGTTCTCAATTCGATTGTTTTCTTTACGTTGTTTACCTGAGAACTTTTAGAACCCAATTATTCGACTAGAAAAAGGACACAAATCTTTATGCTCGCTTCTCCACAATAACTACTTCAGTACCAGTCAACGGTCTTATTACGAGTTATGACGTAGACAAAACTTTGCTTATCCCCAGCGCAAGACCTCTAGAATGCTAATGTTAGCTTGTTACTCTTTTGTATTTACTATTTATATTACTCTGTCAGCTTTTACCTCGATATTATATACACATCTATGTGTGTACGTAACAACTTTTACTCTTAATATTTTCTGACTATCTGTGCTTTCATAAATACGTGTTTAGTTTTTGTTTTTTGGTCAATTTGTCACCACACCATAGTGTTGTATACGCTATACTAAACTTCGCTTTTCTTTCATTTCTTCTTACCCGCTCCAAAATAATATACTGAGAAAAAGACACATTTCGGTCGTGTAAAATTGTATCTGTAAATTATAAAAAAAAACAATGATTCTTTTCATATGCAAATTCTTAGTCAATTTATTGATTACATTGATATGTAATGTATAACGAGATTGCTCTATTCTGTTCATCTACAATCTATTGAAATTGATTTTTATTTGGTTTCACACAACAATCAGATTCTTGAAATAAGTTTTCTAAAGAATGAGATTTTGTATAAATACATTATTATTTTTCAGATATTTACACAAAATATAATAAAAATAAGAATAGTATTTCCGATATATTCCTAGTAGGACTTCATAAATTGATTTCAATCCGAACGCTATTTGCGTGAACTCGATGAAAATTTAACTCCGGCAAATCTGAAGCACCTTTTCAGATGGTATACTTGGTTTAACAGAAGTTGTCGCTGGAGAGCACTTTCTTCCTCACAATTTAAAATTGTTTGAATTAAATGCTTTATGGGTTACTTTTGAACGATTTGCAGGTCTTCCTTCTGACATTTTTATATGCATTCAGATTTGAAGGCTGTTTTACAGGATATTACAGGTTTTAATTATACTTTTTATAAGCTTGGTTTAAGAGTATATAATGATGTAAATATAGACCCAGTTTTTAATTCGTAATTAAACAATTTCATAAAAAGATAGCGAAAAAGATGGCTTTTCTTGTTATTTCTAACTCTCTACTTAGAGTATGTTTTTGGGGCTGAATTACGCAGAACGTTATATTTATAAATACACACTATGTAATTTGGAAGCATAGTGAGGATAAGCATCTATTTCGAGCATAGCGGTGGAAACACAGATGCATTAATAATTGGATATTTGAATGGATGTCGTTAAATCTACATTCAAATATACCCTCGACCTAAATTAAACTTGAGGCATCTGTTTTGATTCCATTATATTTTAGTAATCTGGCATCAAAAACTTGTGTGCATTAACAAAAAATCTAAATTTATTAAAATAATAACATAATTATATATTAAAGTATTTCATCTCGACCAAAAAAAAATTCAAAAAAAAAATTACAAAAAAATGGATTAACAAAAGATTTTAAATATTACTATTATAGACAAGGCCTATTTCCTTGTATAGAATACATCTTTCAATTATTTTGTCATTTCTCTATAAAATGGGTGTAGACTGCGTACCATGTTCAAAGACCTCACACAGCAAATTGAATTACGTGCTAGAATTATCTAAGTGTAAGATGAAACACATTTCCTGTACATACTGTTTTAAAAACTGTCGTCTTAAGGATTTTCTTATTAGCTACCTCTTACGTTAGTGTATCTTCAAGGATGTAATACTTTCAGATTTGAACCCGCAAATGTTATTTATCACACCATTTTTGTGCCTTTATTTTTGTTTGATGTTTAGGTTATAAAATATTTTTAATGCCTTCTTCAGCAAACCCCCCAAAATAGTTATTTTAAAACTTTAACAGACTTTATTAGAGCACGTTTTAGCAGTTGATTTAATTAACCAATTTACACCACTAAGTACCTTAAAAAATTGTACCTATCTAAGTCTACGCATCAAGTAAAGTAAAACAAAATTCTAAGAAGCTCTCAATTCTTTAACGAAACCTCAACGAACGAAAACATTTCTCCAGTACCTATCGTCAATTCAAATAATTACATGTATCTGAAAATCCAAGTGATTCGACATGACGCCGAATGTCAAGTGGTGTTACGCAAATCGTTTTTAAACCCACGCGACGTTGGAAGGTTAATTTTTTTGAGAGGCTCGTGAGTGGCCGTGTTCCTGGGATAGGGCTAATAATGTTTTAAAACCTTCTCTGTAGGCAATAGTTACAAGGTGATGAATTTGAATAAGTAACGCGTAAAGTTATGGCACATGGCAAAATTGAGTTGATTATCATCAACGAGGTTGCATTTGAAACTATAGAGTGAGCCTATCAGAGTTTAAACCGTAAGCACTAGTGTGAAAAAGTGTTGTCGTGAATTATGTATGAAGATGGAGCTTGCCGTTTTAAAAAATCTATCTAAAACACTAATATTATCCTAACAATGTCAAAACCATCGATATTTTCTTATGTAAGTTTCTCGTTGCGCGAAAATTAACTTAAAGGAAAAACGAAATGTACCGAAACCTAGCGATAGTAGCAGTCTATGCATATCATACGTCGATGATTATTATGAATTAAGACACTGTGTGAATAATTTAATTATTAATTTACGCATTAAATAAGGTTTATTTATAATTGTCAACAACATAATCATTCATAGCCATTTGGATCAAAACGGGACCAGATCTGTGAACAAAAAAATAATACAAAAAGTAAGCTTGCGGTGATTAAAGTACATACAACGTGAAGTGATATAAATAACCCATTTTAAGGCTTACATTTCACACATCAGTTATTATTACACAATACACCTACGGAAAAAAAGATGAATTGGCAATACAAGCATTCCTGACAAAAAGAATTGAAAGATTGATAAAACATAATCATACAAATCGTACGGAAAGCGCTTGATGTATGAGAACCATCAAAATATTTGACGTTCGTGTATCCGTACGAAATGATAAACCCCGGAACCGCGAATTTATGTGGATGATGTGATTTTCAGTTATAATCCGGATGAATGTTATAGAAAAACAAAGTTGTATTTTAATAATAAAAACTGATACATACCTAAAATACTAGTAATGATAGTATTTATTTTTATTTTTAAGTAATTATAAGTATTACAAGTTACTTTTAAAGTAACACACTTTAAAATAAATAATACTATTGTAACAACAGTATTTTACCGCAGTTTTTCCACAGTCGTCAGATATGCTGTTAAGCAAATTAACAATAAATAAATAATATTCCGGGACATCTGGTCCGAAGCTAAGCAGAGCTTGTGTTATGGTAACCAGACAACTGATAAACATACTTATATATTTCTAAATACACACAAGCATTTGTCCCGGGTGGGAATTGAACCCTCGACCTCCGGTATAGCAGTCAGGGTATCTAACCACTAGACCAACAGGTCCGTCAATATTTTGTTTATCAGATTTACGTGATTTTTATACCAAAATTATCTCTAATCATTTTGTTTTTATAGTAGGTCCAGACTAACGCAATTTGTAGTAGCTTATTAAAATGGAGAAATGAAGCAATAATTTTAACAGCAATTACTATATTAACTGCGTTTAAAGACCCAATTACAATTGCAATGGATATCAAAAGCTCACTGTTTAATTACTAGTTAATCTGACCTCAGAATTGGTAATTTTGTGGTTATTAGTTGGTTCACTAAGCACATATTAATATTGGTAAATGCTTGGTTACACTTGGGATTTAAATGGTTGGTGTTTATTTTTGTCATTTAATATAAGATTTTACGGTCTGAACTGGAAGGTAGATCAATAATATCACAAATTAGTAAGTTGTCAAAATATACGAATTTAAGATAATTAGTATTTATTATGATAATAAAAGCAACAGGTGGATACTAATTTATTGATATTAATTTGGAAACTCTACAAAATTGCCAATTGCTACATTCACCACTAAAGGCACCGCCGACCCAAAAAACTAAAACAGCGTGAAGCATAAATAAATATCAAGGAATATCGTTAACATAACAAAGAGAGTACACAATCGGAAATATAAAGAGACAATATTAATATTTAAACAAATGGCAAAAGGATGCTTTAGATATAATGGAAATGTGATATGAATCGGATGCCGTCTACATTAAATATTAACGGAAACTATCGTCCCTTTCAAGACGATATTAATATAGGCCTTAAGCTAAGTAAAGTGAAACGTTTGAATTTATTTGAGCTTGAAATTGCTATTTATATTTTTGGATATTTTTAGTGGGTCTTAATTTCGATAGTACAATAGAGGAAATCAAGTTGTTAAATTAATGTGTCATAAATATTAGGATAGCTATTTACCTTTTTTAACAGTCGGTTTTACGTTTATAAGACTTTTATGGATGTACATTGAATAAGTAGTGTGTGTAATAAAAATAATATGAAATACATTTTCGGAACGTTTAAAACAAGGAAAAATTTGTTGCATCTGTTTTTTTTTAAGTTCAGCCTGGAAAATAATCTAAAAAAGCGAGAAAGTAAAATCTATTTCCATTTCCCACTTGTTAGTCCATTTGTCTAACTTACCTTGATTGGTCTCATCATTTTCTTGACCTTTCAAAAAATTGTAGGGAATAAACGGTTAACTGAAGGTTTAACGACGAACTGAAAAGCCGTACCTACTTATACCTACAGTATGTACCTACCTACGTACTTTCAAAAAGGTTACAAACTTATTGATAAAACCTTTACCTTATATAATAAGATCTGTGCGATTTTTTTAAAACCTCAAAATCCCCGTCATCCCTTGGCTGTCAATTATTACATGAGCTTTTGAAATGAAATTTTATTTTTGACTTTTACCTTAGGTTATTTATTTTATAGTTATTTTTACTGTAGTTCGTAAACATGGCGATGGCAGAGAAGAAAAACGATTACCCGCCGGGGATCGAAGCTGACAGAAAACTGCTTCTCTTCGAAACGTGGGAAGACTATTTGGATTCTCTCATAGAAATCGCAGATCTCAGGAATTTGAGGAGCATAGCCTCTGCTAGAACTATCGCAGCTCTTGGATACAGGTAAAAAAGTGTTTTATCTTAAATTCTTCGATTACATAACGTTTAAGTTGAAGCCCTCTGGATTGATCATACACGAGTATAATGTACAACATATTATGTAAACACTGTGACTTTGTCTCATGTTTTCAGTCAAATTGCTTTATGAATACTGCGAAAGTTATTAAATGATTCAAAATCTGCGCAATCTTAGATATCGTAATCGATGTTTGATATTTTTCTGAAAAAGAATCAATAAACTTTGCATCTTAATAATTGTGCATTAATCAGTGTAAGCTAGCTCAGGCCAAAGACTATTTCCACCTCAAAAATGAAACTTCAAAACAAAATTAAGGATAATGGTATGTAACTCCAAAACTTCTTCTTTTTTGAAGAATGTCAGATTACTCTACAACCAAGCTTTTTCTAAACTACGATGAGGTCAGCTGCTAGTTTACTGCCTGCTTACTGTAGATTCCACAGAAAAGTGCTATTTCATAAGGACTGAAGGGCCTTCCTTGAAATACCTGACATCCACAACTAATTTTCTGGGTATTGATCTTAAGAGCTCGAACAGAAAAAATAAAAAGTGTAAGGGTCAAAATCTTTAAATTTGCACTATTTCAGGGCCTACGGTGATACATTATCTGAGAGGGAATTCTACACTCGTCGCGAGGTCATCCATGAGATCGTATACCCTAAGGGGAAGCCGTATGTGCTGGTCAGCGAGGGAGCAGACTTGGATGATTCCTTCAATAGAGAGCTGGCTGTGAGGGAGCGAGCCAACAGAGTCGGGATGTTGCAGGTGACTAAATATTTGAAGATTTGAATGATTCCTAGATAGTGAATGAGTATGAATTATATATAATTTATTGGACAATTAAGAGTGTGCAAATGATCTATTATTATTTCGACTTCCAAAAACCAAAATTTTACCACATAGCTATGATGATACAAGTTTGATATGCTCCAGAACATTTCTTCATTTTCGGCTATTGGCTATATCTCTGCTGTAGAGTTGGCTTCAGAGTCATAGAGAGAGATACAGAGATTACATAACATTGCACAAGTCATAAAACTTGATAAGTTTCCGTAAATATGCGTTATTTCTTCAATTGAATATAATCTTTTTATATGTGATACCATGATGAAAACTATTTCTTCTTGCAGTCAATAATCTTCATCCGCCACTTCACGAAAGGCGGTTTCGAGATATCAGGGTACATAGACTACGCTCACAGACTCATCTCCGAGAACTGGACGCCGTTCTTCAAGGGAGGCAAGATGCTGTGGCCGCGGGACAACGACCTCGGCTACTATCACTGGCGACATGGCACTGTCAGGAGTAATATTAGCAGGAATTATAAGGTAATTTGAACATGTTTTTATATGAGGAATTTTAAACACAAGTCATTATTTCTAACGGAGTATTAGGTAGTTCCTAAAAACAATAAGTACCTAACTGCTATTGATGTGGTCGATAAATAAATCGGTTTTTTAATTTTGTTTATATATTTCATGTTTTATGTATTTTGTAAGTATTTTTTGAACCGGAAGACGCAGCGTTGGCAGGCCTCCCACTAGGTGGACTGACGATATCGTCAAAGTTGCGGGCACCCGGTGGATGCAATTGGCGAGTTGTCGTTCATTGTGGCTTTCTAGGGGGGAGGCCTTTGTTCAGCAGTGGATGATGACGATGAAGTATTTTTATGGAACAGTACCTAAGTAACAAACTGATAATATTACAAAAACAGAAATAGTTTAACAAAATTAAAATACCGCAAAATACTTGACAACCTCGAGGTTGGATAATCGGTGTACAATATGTTGTTCGGCAACTTCACGAACATTATTGAATAGTTGAGAAATTGAATAGTTCCTGTGTTCTAGCAAAATATGCATTATATTCATATTTCAGATTTAATATGAATATGGTAAGTAATAAGTTCGTTTTTCTAAGAAAATTAATATCATCGCGGTCAATGAAACGTTCAAAATCTGTTGGTAAACGTTATTCAATAAAAACTTAACCAAGTAATAGCTTCGTTAAACTCCTTGAAAGTCCTCCTTTCCTCATTAGAAAGTTTAATTATTTACGAGTTCGTTTGATCACCAATTAATAAGAAAAAAGTTTACGAAGTTTGGTTCAGACCTTGTCATGCTAGTCATTGGAGGTTTAAGAAATTATATCAAGTCTGAGGTTTTTCCAGTTGTTAGTAAGGGTTTTTAAAGTTTCAGCAAATAAATCGATACTATGTCCATATTTATGATAATATAGATATATATATGTTATGGACCAAGTGATAAATTGCGCATTATACTCAATGCCCGGTCATTATGAAAAATGCTCAATATGAGAGTGCAATTTGATAATAATTATTCAAATAATCAAATTGCCTGGGCACTATAAATATTGCCCATCACCTTTTGGGCAGAGTAATACAAACATTTAACTACTATTTTTTTATCTACAAATAGCACGAAATCGTTACTAAATATAGATTTTGAAATAAATATGTCGTCGCTCGCTTCGCTCGCTCTGTTGCAAGGTCAAAATATCTAACCTAACCTAACCTACTGATCTCTGTCACAAAGTCGAACCTAAACAAGCAATGGATTTCTGGGCCTATGTCGGTTTAATACTAAGCCGAGAGTTTTATTTGCGCTCGAAAGCAAGTTGACAGCGATCATGACTTGATTTTTTTACATATACCGAGCCTTATTGTAAATCCTAAGATTTACCAAGTGAATGATGGTAAAAGAACGAATCGCAAACCTATTTGAACATTTACCATCAAGAATTGGTAAATCTTAGGTTTTACTGGAAAATCTAAGGATTTACTGTAAGTACGAGCTTTTACAGTAACATATATTATATACCTTTATTATCAAATTGCCCAACTATCATGTAGCAATATAATAATGACCGTGCAATGTGACAAATAATGAAGTTAAGATAGTAATTAATCACTTAGCCCAATAAAGCTAGACATTATTCATAATGCTCGTGCATTATAAATAATGCCCGCATTAATCACTTGGTCCATAACATATATATATTATTAATGATAATACCAGTGGACCAGAAAAAAAAAACTTTCGTAGGTTTACGCGAATGTTAGTCTTTGAAATAAGACCACAGATTATGCAGCGGTTTATTTAAAGTTAACCGCGACATAACCCGTATAAAGAAATTTTACTTCAAGAAAAGTATTATAAAAGAAATGAAATCGGAATGCATTTTTTTACTTTTATTTACAGCGCACAATAAATAATAGATAAATAGCCGACTTCATATTACTATTTAAATATCGCCACCTGAATTCTGAGAGTTTTTATGTTGCAATGAATTTAACTTATATAATCTGAATTCTATAATATTGGTTCTCCATTATGATTTACGAGGGAGCGCTTCACAAACATGCAAACAATTGCAGCAGCTGCTGATGAAAGATAGAATTTTGATAGAAGCACGTTTTGTTTAAAAATCGCTACGTAAGGTGTTATCAATTCTGCATAAACTGCATTTTATTTTTGTAAAATCATTGATGAAAAACATATTTTTCTTGAAATAGAATTATTTTCTCATATTTTATTTAAATTTTAAACAAATTTTAATACATACATACATACATATAATCACGCCTCTTTCCCTTGTAGGGGTAGGCAGAGACCACTTCTTTTCACTTGCTACGATCCTTACACACTTGTTTCGCTTTGTCCACTTTCATTATTCCCTGCATACATGCTGTTCGGTTTATGGTATGCTCTTGATGTGGCCTTTTCTCATTCACACTCGCCTTATACACTTTTTCGTCAATCGTTCTTTTATTCATTCTCTCGTTTTAATAGACAAACCACAAACCACAAAAAACAAAAAACAAATTTTAATAGATATAACTTAATGTTGAAATAAAATGACAAGGGACCTATTTTATAGGATCGCATTATTTATTTCGTGAAGTCTGATAGAGTTTCCAGAAGTACCTTCAATTCGAATTATTTCCTTATGTTTGCAGCCAGTAATGGACCCCGACAGAGGTCTGCTGTTTCAAAACCGGCACGACCATAAGATCATATGCCCGGACCCGCAACAGGACCCGGGTCAGAATACCACCAAACAAAGAATATACTCTCCGAAATACATGCAAATCGAATTATATGACCACGTTGTGAGAAGACGAAGCTGATGAAATAAACTAAAAAAAATGAGTAATATTTAGTCAAACTAAACTTAACTAAATTTTTTTTTTTTTGGAGCATTTTTGGTTCCCAGAAAGGGAATGCAGATTATTTTTAAAATAAAACGTTGAATAAAATAAAAACTAGATTTAGGGATTATTTGTTTCCTATTTTTGGGAATACATGGAGCCTTTCTAGAGTAAAAAACCCCAACATTTTCACTTTCAAATATTGTAGGTATGTAAACTTTAATGAATAACATGAAAATTGCGTACATACAAATTTAGGATTTCATTTAACTACTAAGAATTATTTTAGGAATCTTATAGTATAAATCATTATTGCTTAGATCTAAACAAGAGAAAAAACAATAAAACGTACATAAATCATGCGATTTCCTAGTTTAGTTTTTGCATCAACTACATTTAAAAATAATCAAGCCTTATGTGTAAAAATATGTAGATAACATAAAAATATAGTCATCAATATATTCGTGTTCAAATGCCTGCCTTAAATCTATTTATTTGTAATTATTTACTAAGAAGAAATATTTATTAAAAACAGAATATTCAAAGAAATGTCTTTTATTTCTATATTTCAGCATTTTATTATTTCATATTTATTTTATTCTAAAACTATCTCGTATATACGCAGTGCTGGATCTGAGTCTATCATAAAACAGCAGACCCGACAGTCGTTGTCCTGTCAATCTACACAATTATTTGTAGTTGTCATTTCCAGCAGATTTTTCGCAAATTATCATCCATACACATCTTGTTCTAACGATTTTAAAATCCACAAAAATAAACACTAATCTGCCCAGCCATTCTTAACAACTTATCTGTCCCGCCAGTAGTCACAATAGTTAAACAATGGGAATGTTCATATGTGACTCACGGGACAAGGAAATGGTTAAGTGACTATCCGTCATAATTTGATATCTCATTTAACTGGTAGATTAGACTAATAAGAACTAACATTTATCTCAATACACACAAAATAATAACTATAATAAACATTTTACTTTACTTAAATTTAATACAAACCTAAAAATAATAATAAAAAGTTTGATCAACTAGATCTAAAAATTAAGATCGTGATTACAAAGCACAGACTTACATTATTCAGGATAAATTATAATAACTAAATATACTAAATCTATAAACCGAAATTAATAAGTAGTTGGTATTTTCACAGGAAAAATACTATGAGAAACTTCGTGTTTTCTTAGTTTAAAACTAATAATAAAATAAGATCTGAAAATGATAATCTAAACATTAAGTAAATTAAATTAATAACTACAGAAACATCAAACATTACCATCTTAATTATTAAAATAGGCTACCTTAACAATGGTAAAAGCAATCCATCAATTCAAAACTATTCTTAAAAAAATCATCACAAAAAATCAAATCAAAGAAAAATGCGATAGAACTGATTTGAATAACCAAAGTTCTCATGGTCCCAACGAATCAGTTCACAACTATTTCTAAAACAAAAATCAATAAAAATATCAGTTTTTGTCTAATTACTATTTCCAGTAGATTGAATAGAACTTTGTGACTTAAGAGATTCTAAGCGCGTCCTTTTCGCGGTTTCTCTGGAAGCGCTTTGTACTTCTGCGGTGCGAAGGGTGATGCCGAAGATGTCTTCGTGGTATCGATTTTCATTCTGAAATATTATACATTTTTATATTAGTTACTTATAAAGAAATCAATTTATTTTTGTCAATCTTGAGAATTAAGGTGATAATTTCATAGCTGTCTTTGAAAACATGGTAGATAAACTTAACTAATAAAATAATTTTGTTTCTTCCAACTTCAAATCAAATGGTAAGAATCTTAAAAACATAACACTCTCAATCATTTTCTATGAATAACATAATTTGTCTGCGCCATACGTCTAACAAAGAAATGTTTCCAAACGAAAGCACAATGAAAAAATGAGTCATATCCTACCCGCAAAACGGCGATGAATTCCTTCGCCTCCTCTTGTGGCAGTTGGGCATATTTCTGAATGATGTCTTGGAGTTTTTGTTCAACATCGTCCGCCATTTTGCAATCGCCGCACACGTAGAAGTGGCCTCTTTCTTCCGTCAGCAGTCTTGTTATTTCCTTACCTTCATCTTCTAATAGTTTTTGGACGTATTTCTAAAGGGAAAATAAGACATTGAAAATTATTATGACTAAAACAAATCAAATTATGAGATTGCAACGCGTCAATGTATATGGCTAAAACATACGTGACTGAGTGGTTTTTGGGACAGCTGTAGGTTACAAAAACCTGATACTAATTGTTATAATCAGGAGATTAGATATTTTTACAGTAAACATCTTTCAGGGTAGTTTAAAAAGCAAACTATGTATAAACTTACTTTGCGTGACCCAGGTTCCCTGGATACAGCTAACATTGCTTTATGTAGCACATTATCTTTTAGCGCAACTTCTTTCTCCTCCTTATACAATTCCATTTCCTTGTATCTGCATCCGAAGAACAGCCACATAGGTCCAGGGTTATGAGACACCAGACGTTTGATTAGGTGCTTCCTGTGGTGCCAGAAACCTCTGAACGGTGCGATACCGGTACCAGGACCGACCAAGATAAGCGGTGCGGAAATATCTTTAGGCATGTGGAAGGTCGGTTTACTGTAAAAAGCACATCAAGTTAGTTTTTGCTTATACGAATTAGTCAAGAACATAGATATTTTAAAAATGAGGCTTACAATCTGATGAATGCGATGACTTCGTCACCGGGTTTAAGGTTTTGCAGGTATGTGGAACACACGCCATAATGCAAAGGTCCTTTGCCGTCTGAAACAAATTATTTGTTAATTTTCTGGAATCTGATTTAAAAAGCCTATATTTATATTAGTGAATATATATTATCAAGGTACTTACTTTCAGTTCTATACAAGACAACAGCAACTGTTAGGTGGATACTTTGCGGATGGGCCAAAAGCGACGAAGATATCGAGTAAAATCTTGGCTGCAATGGACTTAGTAGCGTAGCGAGCAGTGACGCCTGAGGCGTGCATGACGGGAACTGAGCCAGAACTTCCGCCAAGTGAGGGTAGTGGAAACTTATCCAGTCGTGGTACTTGTTTGAGTCCTGAGAAAAGTTGGAAGAAAATTTTTGGTAAAAATAGTGTAACAAAACGGTGGTCGTATACCAATAAATCTCCTCAGCCTTTTTTCCATACAATGTTAAGGTAAATAGATTCTCCATGTTTTTTGGACCACCAAAATTTTATAATTACTTTTGCGTGCAAAAAGTAATAAGTTCTCAAATGGTACGTTTATTTTAATAATGTTATGATACTTTAAAGAACAAAAACTTAATTATGGTCAAAGGTTATTTTTTCCTTACCGTAACCAGTTCCCTCATTTTCTCGGCGTCGTTTTCATCCGTACACGCGTCGGCGAGGTACTTGAGTACTTTAGTTGAAGGCGGTGTTGTGATATCCAAAAACCTTGTAAAGATATTCCGGACTGTTGCAGGAGGTATCCGGTCATATGAATCCCAAGATTTAACAGTACCTAAAAATAACGAAGTTTGTATCAAGATTTTCTTTTTTGAAATTACGGTTTTGCAACCGTTCCTTTTTCCAAACTATAGAGTTTGGAAAAAGAAGCGGTTGCAAAACCGTTGCAAAAAAATTAGCAAAATTTTTGAGAAATACTTTATAAATTTTGATAATAAACATTGTCTTTTTGAAAAGTCATGGGCGTTTTTTATGAAACTCATTTTTTTTGTTTCTAAGAAGTTGTTTAGAAATGAAACCGGTTTTGCTTTGTTATAATTATGACCTATCACGCTAATATAATATTTTGAATAGATAATTACTACTGCGTATTTGAATACACAATTTAAAAACTAATAAAAACATTTGTTTTGCATTTAAAAAATGTTTTTCTACATCTTCAATCTGCTATTTAAAGTATTTGCATACTTAATGTCGGTTATCTACTATTTTATGTTTGTCTTACCGGTTGGTGTTAGTGTTTCCTTCATGACTTGTAGTTGCACTATGGCATCGAGATCGTCAACGCCTTTCAATCTGGCCAGCACTGCATCAACTATCTCCTTTCTATTAACAGCTAATATACCGATATGGTCACCTGGTACATACTTTATGTCACTCTGTAATCAAAAATTTTGTTTTAGTAACTTGTATTCTTTTATATTATTCATTTTGGTTTTTCGCTCGTCATAATACTCGTACCTATCTGTATAAATTTTATGATTAACATATGTTAAGCAATTGGGCTGTAAACTTTTAGCAATAAGCATAATTTTACATATTTAAATCATCTTTAGTATGTATAAGCTTTTGTTACCTTTGTTTCCAAGTTTATAAATATTGTCTCAGTGTTTGATTCTTCGTGTTTCGCCAGAGTTTTGTTTTCCTTAATTGTGCAAGTTATCAACTGTTTCTTGAATCCTCCTTCTAATGCGTTTAATAAAGGCATTTCCGAAGCTGGTTTGCCAAATCTTACTGTTTCCTCTGTTGCTGGGACTGATACTAAGGAATTTTGTGCGTTTCTAACCATATCAGACTCGTCCAAGCAGAAGGTTTTACATGATTCCTGAAACAAATTACGATATTAACTTCACGTTCCAAAAATAATTCCATAATTTAGAATTGTCCATATACACAGTGTTAGAAACTATTGCTCACTTGGAAAATTTCCGAAGACCACGAACGGAATCTCTGCTCTAGGCCATACATTTCATCTCCACAGCACAGATCCATTATTCTTTCACCTCCCAATTCTCCAATGAAGGTGTCTATAAGCTTACCGAAGTTACAGAACTTGGGGTAAGCACTTGATCCTAACGCAAATACTGCGAAGCGGACGTTGCTCAGCGGGGCTATGTGCTCTACTGACGATGTTCCTGTTACACAACCTGTAAATAATAATATACCGAATTAAAGAGATTATACCAAGAAAATACATTGCGTGTGAGAATTTTTAGATAGGTATTCAGAATATTGGAAGAAGGTTATGGTACAATTCCATGGAATTATTGTATTTTCTTTTAAGTTAACTTTTTATTTAGTTCCACGAATTGTAAAAAAGGTACATTTGTTAGGTTGATTTGAATACTAGGTCAAATAGTAACTCACTTCTGCTGGACTCCAATCGGGTTAATTTTCGATTATCCATGTTCGTCGCAAGAACACTGTTAGTTCTAAGGAATGATTTTGATGTTGGTGTCTTGTATCCTCTGCAAAAAAGGCAGTTATTAGCATTGACAATTTAATTCGTATTTTGCTAATAAAATAAGATAATTTATTCTTACGCTGAATGGAAGTCCAGTTGGTCCATTTGGCTCTCTTTCTCATTATTTAACATTTGGATTAAATGTTCCGCAAAATCCTAAAAGAAATCAATAAATATTATCTTCCATAATTATGTATTTTAATAAATTATTTATTTATGTTAAGTAAACGTACTTCTCCATTAGCCGGTGGTTCTCCGTTTCCAAACGTAGATGTGACTATCAGAAGTAAAGTTTCGTGTTCAATGGAGAACATGTCGTAATCTGACATTAATTGGACCTAAAAACATAATTCAAGATAAGCTTTGATCCTGCCAAGGATAGTAGATAAGGTAACAGTTGCTATGCTGACAGTGTTTAAAACTTTAGTATATTTTTTTATCTATAGTTATTCTGTTGACCAATGTTGATGTTGAGGAAGATCGTTATCCACATTTTAGTGCTAATAACAGCTTATACTTCGTACTGTTTAAAATTCTGCTGCCATACGCTATAAAAGCACTATAACAAAGTTTTTCAAAGTTTAAACACCTTTGTTGTTACCGACGCGATGACTCAGCATTCAATTTATCAAAATTCCAAACACATTATGAACTTTGCTCTAATAAATAGTTAAATTTTTTCGAGCAAAAACTTACATGAGCGTTAAAAGCGTGTCCAAAAAGGTGTCCTAACTCTTTGGCGTATTGTTCAGATTTGCCTGTCTCGGTGGCGTAGAGGATAGTCGCCTTGATGCGTTTGGAGAGAGCTCGACCAAATAGTTTGGAAGTAAACTTGACGGCCCGAGCAATCTGCTTAAAGTGGAACTTCCTATGTACGGTCTTAGTGCCGTCGGATTTTGTCCACTGGTGGGTCTTCCAAGCTGGTTCCTGTTAATTTCACATAATGCCTTGAATATTAAGTTTTCACATAATGTCAAAATATTCATCGAAGATTCTTGAAAGTGAATTTTTACAAGTTCTCAAATATGCTCTACAAATCCTATCCCTTAAAATCATACTGGAAATATTAGATATATGTCGAACAATTCATCATAAATGACCGTTTGTTACCATACATATAAAAATAAAAGAACAATACTACTATAGTATATATCTATCAAGGAATTTATGGTCGAGTGTCAGGTTGTGTTAAGAATGATCCCGACCCATGGCCCGACCTCGAATAATTGGGAAACGGCGAGGAAGATGAGTAATGACTTCGGATTAACACAACAATCTGGACTCGGCCGTAACAACTATATTTAATGAAGATACATTTACTAATGGTACTCAAAGGTTATCTAAGGCTGGGTTATGCTTTGAATGATGATGAAATCATGAAAATGTTACTTCTTAGTTATTAAAAGACGATTATAAGCCGCCTGTATTTCCTGAAGGCACTTGACATGCCTTGACATTCCTGTTAGGGTATTTCGTTTTTTTTTTTTTTTTTTTTCTGTGAATACATATGTATTGTATGTAAAACTGTTTTCTTTTTATTTTATTTTATATACAATTTCATTTTTAAATTTTGGTACTTTTTTGTTGTGAATGCGTCAACAACGCGGTTTTTATTATTCATTATAACGGTTTGATTGCCATAAATTATTATTATTTTAATTTATTTTTTTCGTTATTTTATTAACGTAGTTTTACCTCGGTGTTGACGCATATATTTAACCAATAATGTAAAATAATTGTAATAAGTTTATTTTTAAAAGAGTAACCTATGGAGTTTCTTGCCGGCTCTTCTTCATAGGAATGACACTTTGGAACCGAGCAACTAGAATCAGTAGAGTTAACGTAACGTTTCTTGAGCGCCTTTTTTTTTGGTTTATAAGAAATAAAAACATTTTGATTTTGATTTTGATTGAAGTTTAATTTTAAGGTGTCAAGACTTACCTGGTAATCATACGAAGGCCTTAGGTGATATGCAACCATTTCTTGATGGAAAACAGGAGTTAGGGACCCTGACATAGGTGGCACGATCCAGAGCCAATCGGATGGACATCCTCCTCTGAAAAGATTATTGTTCAACTAGCGGCCCGCCCCGGCTTTGCTCGGGTGCAACACAGATACCTACACTATATATCTGTCGCAGACAAATAGTATATGGCATTTTACATACGGCGTCGTCAGTTTAAAAACGTTTGCGGTTATGTAATATGCCAAAGGCAAAATGTCAAATCATTCAATCGTTATAATGCGACGTTAGTGTTATTTTAGGGTGACTATGCTCATTAAAATCTCGAGAAAAACTTTGAATTACATACGTTGTCGCTCGCTTCGCTCGCTCTGTTGCAAGGTCACAATATCTAACCTAACCTAACCTATTGATCTCTGTCACAAAGTCGAACCTAATCAAGCAATTGATTTCTGAGCCTATGAATATATGAATATTCGATCAAATACATGGTTTTTTGACCAAAAATACTCTGCACGAGTCCTTCACGACCCAGGGTCTATGGATACCTTAGCATTTTTGACGGGCTGGATAACCTCAAAAACTAAATACTTCAATTTGCCTCGGCATTATGTATATGGTGTTTAAATTTTCGATGAAATGTTGAGGCATATTATAAAGTGACACGGCAATCTACATTTTGCCTTGGGCATATTACATAACCGCAAACGTTTTTAAACTGACGATGCCGTATGTAAAATGCCAAATTATACTATTTGTCTGCGACATATCTACACAATCATAAAGTTCTGTAGTGCGAAGCACAGCCTTTGACGCACTACTTGGTATAGGCACGCGCCCCCAGGCCCCCGCGCGCCCTCCCGACCGGTATCGCCGCAACCGCTATGTCCCTACATTTTAAATTTGTAATATCTTCGAAAATATTCATTTAAATTACATGCTGTAAAGGACAATATTGATTTTTTTTACATGCACAATTTATTAAAGGTACTTAATTGGATAAGGATTAATACTGTATTGCTTAAAATCGCTTTTTCGTAAATAAGTAATAAATAAATGATAAAAAATGGTTATTGTGGGTTATCCTCAAGAGATAGACATATACCATCGCGGACTTTTTTGTAGATCTTTTTAAGGTGCACAATACTGTAGTACATTATTTTGATCTATCTCGTAGGGTTCAGCCAGCGTTTGCAATGAAAGCGCATAAAATGTGTACATTTGCGACCTTACATCAGAAATCTCTAAGATTATCCGTGTTTCTCTACTATATTATGCATGTATTATACATATAAACCTTCCTCTTGAATCACTCTATCTATTGAAAAAAACCGCATCAAAATCCGTTGCGTAGTTTTAAAGATCTAAGCATACATAGGGACAGACAGCGGAAAGCGACTTTATTTTATACTATGTAGTGATGATAACAAATCAAAGAAAACTTGTTTTTATATTATTTTGCCGAGAAGCAGACAATTTTAAATGAGGATCCTCTTAATAATAATGAAAGAAAAACAAATATAAATAGGAGCAATCACTGCATTTTCCTACTTTTTAAAATATTCAGTGGGTTGTATCAATTTGATAGTCTCGTAAAAACAAATCACCTTTGGGTCTTGGAGTCATCTCTATGGTCAGTTAAAAATATAATTGGAAAACTAGTTTTGAAATTCTCTACTTAAAATTCTAGACATCATAACAAAGCAAGTGTTTTTATGATGGGTTTTTATTACGTTTTATGTTGGTGAGATAGAATCTTTTCGAAAATATTGATTGATTCGAAACGCTCTCAAAACTTTTGTCAGTTTATAATCTCTTTTTTTTCTTTGAAAAAATATTTCAATCGATATTCATAATTATCTTTTGAAAGGTTACTTACCGCACTTTGCTTTCGGTTTCCATATGTTTCATGAACTGTTCGGAAGCTGAGTGGTGGTCGACTATAGATACGTTATCCCTATGAAAACTGTATAACACTGCTATATTCACTTCCACCAAAGCTTTGTCCTTCCACAGGGATACCGACATATTCGTATCTAATCCCATTTTCTTCGCCACACCCTACAAAAAACAATTCATTTTATTTAATAGTAAAACAATTTCTATAATTTCTTAAAACCACCAAAGTATTGTACCGAGGCGGCTAAGATGGCGTTCACGGAGCCAAACACTATCTACTAACACTAATTTTCGGTATATGAAAACGAGAGTCATGTTTTTAAACGGGGTAGTAAATTAACAAAGCTCTTTAGAAAAGTTAAAAAAGGCTTCTTACTTCAAGAACATTTAGTCTGTTGGCATCACATAGGTTTCTGCATCCGATCTCAGTGCCCATGTACCATCCGTTGAATGCAGTCGCAGTGAACTCCAGGCCACCGCAGTCCATCCTCATGTTGGAGACAGCTGGTAAAGCGTACCACCGCAAACCTAGATCTTGGAACCAATCGTATCTGGAGACAGAGGAAGGATCGTTTTTAAAAGTCCATAACATTTTGGATTTTTAATGTTCGGAGATTGCGTGATTCTAAGAGTCAGTTTACATCTGACGGAGAATTCTAGTACAACATACAGTTAAACTTTTTACACTTGACGGACCAACATCAGCGGTTGAGTTTTAAGCATATCAAAAATGCATATATGCAATGCATATGTTATGCGTTAGCATATATGCAAATTTTTAAATTCATCAATCTGGAATGTGTTGAAAACAAATTACTGTTACTTTCGAAAAATTTGCATCGAAATCTAAACCGACACATGTGGCTATCTCCTAAAATATTACTGGAACATACTTAGGATGATCCATCTTCACTTCCATGACGATTTCTCTGGGGATCTCGAAGTACTCCGGGTCCTTGCCATCAGCTGACAGCACGAGCGGCAGTATGTCCCAAGCAGTCTTCTTCTTTGGATTCCAGCCTAATTTCAAACAGACCTGAAAAAAATGATCTTGTAGTACATGGCTCATCATCACTACATAAATGTACGAGGAAGGCGGCCATCAGAGAAGAGTGGCGGCGTGTTGTGAAGCTCGCCACTTACACCTGAAGTGATGACTAAGACCACTCTGTCAAGAGTGATCCCGGCAAGAACGAAGAAGTAATAGTGATAAAGAAAGATTAAATTAGCATTACTTAGTTGCTTAAAAGTGATTTTCAAAACAAGACCTTGAGTTGTAAACATTGATCAAAAGTGCATTTATTTTTAGAATTGACATTTATAAAAATACCTGTTGTGTATTAGGAACGTAGACTTTTATTGTATTTTTTTAATTAAACCTGTTAACAATATAAAATCAAAAATGAATAGACGGTTAAAGTTATTTTCAAAATATATATATAGATATAAATTAAACAGGTTTTATTTACATCTTAATATTTTGAGTGATTGCTTGTCGTAACTTAACATACAGGTGCTAATTCAATAATACGAAGATTTGCCGTCGTAAAATATTTAAGCTTTTAAATTGTATTGTTTGAATATGTCCTTGAACAAAGTGTTTATCAGAATAAGTTACATAATATCGGTAACTAGAAACTAAAACTAGTTAGTTAGTAAACTTAGTTTTAAGTTTTGCATGACTAAAATACTTGCAATGACTTAACAATTGTTTATTCAGATATAAAATATATTTTTTTTTTAACTTGTTCTTCTTTTTATATCGATGGCACATAGATAATAATATTATAATAATAAGAACCAACTACGTGGCACCAATAATAGAGGTATAATTAGCGTGTTTAAAATCATTTTAAAAGTAAATGGAATTTGAAAAATTATGCATTTATTAACATAAAATATCTTCCTAATTTATGAACGACCGCGGCTCTTTTTACTATTCTGCATTCTTAATAATGTTTACAACGTAGAAAGAAACCAGTTATGTTGTTATTACATCGAAATCCAGTTTCTAAGCTCATTGTAATACAGCGCATCTATTATCATTTGAATTGTATTAATATTGCATAATATTTAGTATTTTTTTTTATTGATAACCAGTATTTTATTGTTTAGCAGGTATATATCTAGCTTTTTAATAATCTCATTTTCTTTATTATTTCAATATTAATTTTAGTTTTGAGAAATATTTTTGCATTCGTTTTCCTTATTTTTCTATAAACAACAGTTCGTAATGCCATTCTCGAGGTAAGAAACTTACAGGCCGTTATTAAGTTATTCATACATTAATATATGCCATTTCTCTTGTTCAGACTAGTTCCCGAAATTTTAGACCGAACGACTATCAAATATGGTCTACTATTGTTTTAAAGCTGATTAAAATACTCCTCTTAAACGTTATAGGACTGACCCACAAAGCTTACTTGCAGAGTGGCGATTACAGATTCAAATATGAAATGAATGTGTCCTACGATTTTTCTTCCACCAATGGTGAAAGGTCACTGGTGCCGTTGTAAATATATGACCGGATTTCGGGAGTGCATAATAGGATTATTATGAGGGGCAGTTGAAAGTAATGTCAGGAATTTCTATAAAAAAGTAAAAACGGAGCACTTAGTTCTTAGGAACGCAGTTCCTTATGACACATAATCTTAGCAATGATGTGAATGATACCTTTCGGTAACACCCTGCTACCGAAAAGTTATACCTTTCCAAGAGTAGTGGAGTGTGGCAGTGTAGTAAATCTGGATTTATTATACCTACATAGGTACACATATTCTTGTATTTAGGTAAGCAGAAATTATAAGGGAGGTAAATACTTACATCAGTGAACTCGACTTTCCCCGGGTCTCCGAGGATGGTCCCGTCCTCCTGCCGGTAGCCGGCGTAGCTGATGAGCTGCGGGTTCCATATCTTGTAGTCGTGCTTGCCGTCTGTTCGTTGAGGGAACACTGTTATCGCTGACCTATGAAAAATTATAGAATTTGGTTTGATAAACAAGCTTAGTAATTTTCATCAATATTATAGTAGGGTATTTAAAAAAAACTGCCACCCTGCGGAACTTAACCCCTGTGTCTAGGAGGTTTGACAAAAATTATGCACATGCACTGAAAAGCAATGTATGGTTCACACAAAATGTTGGCAAAAACCCACGCGGCGATCAAAACAGCACAACCCACGGTTTTACGCTTCATATAACAGCGTATTCCAGATTAAAATTTAAGGTCGTTACCACAAATTGAAGAGTCACGCTTTTCTTATGAAAATAATGCAAATTTCAAGAGCGCATACACTGCATTTTTCGAATTAAACTGGTGTAGGATTCATAGCGTTTACATATATTTTTTATCACAATACATGTTTGATAACAGTTGGCTCAACTTTACCTGAAAGTAGATATTACTTTTACAAAAAGTAGAGCTTACTTTACCTAAAAGTGGAGGAAAAAAGATATTCTCTCACCTGATATTTCCTTTGTTGGTGCCATATTTGATGTGAGTGCAGAGTGCTTCGAACATACCACTCGCAGTGGTGACCTCTCTGCAGTCGAAAATCTGTAAAGGCAATTCTAAATTAGAAAAATAAAATAGCTTCTCTAGTCCGGTGCCATTTACCGATTTTATTTATATATTTTTTTTATTACTATAATTAGAATTCAGATTTTATTAAACGTGTTTTAATTCTCAATTCTTTATTGGACACATAAGCATTTAAAATCGATGTACAAAGGCGAGCTTAGCTCAAAATTGAGTTTTCTTCCAGCAAATCTTTGAGTGAAAGTGAGATGATTCAATATATGTTTTGCTTTTTTTTAAGTTTACGTAATAAACCTCAACAAGTTGTCTACTATATTGAAGTTAGTTTTCACTTTTATTTCAGAAGATGATTAAGATTAACCGAACATTTCTAGAGGAAATAAGCACTCGCTTTAAATTGTAACATCCAACACAAGTAACAATAGACGATAGACATAATTTATCTTAAAAGCAACATAACTTGTCTGTAACGTTAAGACGACTAATGACACTTAGTTTGTGGCTCGTTATAAAGTTTTAGGTAAGCTCTGCAACCCTAATTAAAAGTTCGTATGTCTGTTTAGATCTGAAGGTATTTTAAAGTCTTAACTTTCGTGAGAGGAAAGTGTAATTCTTTGCACGTGTAAATAAGTATGCATTATATGGCAATGCACTAGGAACTATAATCATCCGCTAGAGCCGCACTGTGTCTGATTAGTGATCCTGCGACTCTAGCAACGGCTTAACTTCAACCAAAGTCTCTGTCCTAACAGAAACACCCTGGGTGTTTTAAGTAGGTGCTAGTCCGACAAAACCTTAACAAAAAATCTAGTTTAATATATTAAAACGGCGTATTAAAACATCTATGCAGAAGGATTATTCATATACTTTTTTACGTTTCCTTACACTTCAGCCCCCAGAAATCTTATTTAATGTTCTTTGCCACCAATAACATCGATGCCATATAAAATCATAAATTATTCAATTCATGTAACAAATAAATATTTCACGTTACCTGTCATACAGAAAGGCGCAAAAGAATTCGTGAAAAATCTTTCGGATTTCCTAAATCTAATTTGTGTGGCGAGTAATGGTGGGTAAACTAAACTAGCTTGGTATGTACATACAGGATGTTAAAGAAAGGTTATATCTATCCAAAAGGGGTGAAGATTACATCTGGTATAATGAGAGTTTACAAAATTTCAGCTCAAAATGAGTTAATAAATAAGTGATCATAATTTTTATGGAGCAATTATTGGATACAAAAAATTACAACAATCGTGTCACCGCTCTACGGTAAATATGAAGAACTTTGCTTCAGCGGTTATCATTCTTGTTTTCGAAGAGGAATAATCTATGTGAATAATTAGAGACCCTGCAGCCCTTTTGGATACTTATGAACATACAGTAGCATCCTATATATATTGCTCTATACCTTAACGTTTTGTTTTCGGAGGCAGCCAATAGCTTAAGACACGCAAGATTTTTGGACAAGTCATTATTTTGAGGTTCTTCAAATTGGTTACCGTCTGTTTTTTTTTCTGTATTTTCACTGAATTTATTTTGTCTATGATATGTTCGTATTTATATAAAATATCTCATGTCATTTTCAGTAACCAAAACCATTTTGGTCTCATAAAAAGTGGTAAATTATTTCTTAAAAAAATATATACCTCGTAATAAAAACATATTTATCTTAAATTGTATCTAAAATATAAATGTTAACAATGTGTAACATAACAATGTAGTTAAACATGCAGTCTATTGTATAGTTTAAACTCATTATTAAAATAAATAATACATAATTTAAAATCTAAACAATTTACTAGCCTATTTGAAATTCATAATAAATTAACATTGACAAGTGCATAATTATAGGCGTGTCTGAGATTGCTTATTTTTTAATAAAGACAGTTAATTAAAATCATCTCCTTGATAAACTAGTAGATAATATAAATATAAATTTAAAAAAATGGAAATTATTGGAAAAGTAAATTTAGAATTTTAAAAATATCGGGTGATAATGGAACATGCTTAATTAAATTGGTTTCTAAGAATACAGATCCAATTTATATCCAAAATATTTCAAATATATTTGGAATATTGTTGGTAATTATTAATAATATTTAAATACTATTCACTCTAAGAAAATTGATATTTACTGTTTTATGTTAGTTTAGCATTTAGCTTGATTAGCTTCTGACATTTAAAACAAATAAATATCGAATGTCTTTGTTAAATAATAGTGCTATATTAATTAGCATTCGAAAACGTCACTATTACATTATTTAAAACCTGTAGCTTCGTTTATAATTTTAAAACGTATATTCCTTCAAGAGAATCATTTGAAATATTTGTAGCGTATAAATTATTTGCGAAAGTAATTTTAACCAAAAATTATTTTTTTTTGCAGTATTTGTAGTAATTTATGAAAAATCTGCAAGTCAATGTAAAATAAATCCTTTGATAAAAAGTTTGTGAAACAGTTTAAGTAATTAAGTACACCTTTAAAATAAGCAATTCTGTCCTAAATAATATTTTTCATAAAAATCATTCAAAATCAAAATGTTTTTCATCTCATAAACTAAAAAAGGCGTTTAAGAAAAGTTACGTTAAAATCTACTGACTCTAGTTGCTCGGTTCCAAAGTGTCCTTCCTATAGAGAAGAGCTAGTAAAAAACTCCAATCCTCCTAGAAACTTCTATTGATAGTTGTTACTCACTTGCAATTTCCTCCATTGTATTCTCCCAATGCACCTGAATGCATTTCTCCATGCCAGCTTAGCGCCGAATACCAGTTCCGAAGACATCAGCTGGTAGGTGCCGTGAAGTTTTAAGTCCTTCTTAATTTCCTCCAATCTTGCTCTGTGGGCTGCAGAGTTCTCTCTGTAAAGAAAAGATAATCGTTAGACATTTTGTAATGTAAATCATTAAACTCACTTTTCTGATAGCCCAAACAATTAACTGTCAAAATGTTACTGCTATAATTGTTATCTACTTTCCAACGTATCAGTTTTAAAAACTTAATTTATCAATAAAAGGAACAAGTGACACTAGTTTTATGACCTATAAAATTATAATAGTTTGATAAATTTAATATTATGGTGCAATAAATAATAGTAAAATGTCATGAATATTTATCTCAATTAATTTAAATAATTTATATTGTGTATTTATTAAATAATTTCGCATATCCTTAATAGAATAGAAATAATTTTACAAACATTTTTTTGGTAGAGATCTTTGCAGTTAGCCTGAGCGCAGGCTTTGACTGCTTCATCGGACTTTAATTTTAAAAACATTTGAGTGTCATTGCGACGTGACTTTTTCAAAGCTCTTTTAGTGTTTAACTATGAAAAGGCAGCAAACAGAATATGTTATATTCCACTTTGTTGTGGATACAAAAATAGTGGATTTCAGTCTCCCTTTTTACTTCGGGCTTATTGCAAACAGGCGAAATTGGTGAACACATTTGTTTACCTGGATGACATTAAACTAAAAATGTGGCACTGTTCACTATTTTAGGTATACATGTCTATGTTCTTCAAACAAAAGCCTTTACATTGTAATGATGTTCAGTAGTTACCTGCGTATGGAGGCGAAGTACTGCTGCAGGAAGACCTCGGCCTCCTGGAACACCTCGTCGGTGGTGCGCGGCGTGTCGCCTCGCCCCTGGATGCCCATGATGCTGGCCTTGCACACGCGCTCCGTACATCTTGTGTTCTAGAAGAAAGGAAATGTTATTTAGAAATGTGGACACAGCGTTAGTAAGGGATTTTGGAACTAATTATAAATTAAATTAAGGAATTATTGGCGAAAAGAGTGTATAAGGCGAGTGTAAATGAAAGTGTTGGAAGGGGTAGACCTAGGCGGACGTTTCTAGACCAAATAGGAGACGTCTTGAAAAAAGGCCAGGTCAAGAGTACCCTAAACCGAAGAGCATGTATGAAGGGAATTATGACGGTGGATAAAGCGAAACAAGTATGTAAGGATCGTACCAAGTGGAAAGAAGTGGTCTTTGCCTACCCCTACGGGAAACAGGCGTGATTATATGTATGTATGTATGTATAAATTAAATACAGATAAGTAAAAATCAAAAAACAAAACATCGTTTCAAAAATGCAGCATGATGTGAAGTTATAATTTCGCCAACAGTATTAGGTAGTATGCCGTTGCTAGCTCCGTTATTTTCAAAGTATTGTGTATTTTTTGTAGTTGGTACCACTAACAAAAATCGTTTTGTGCGTATAAATTGGGTCAGTTAATCACAATAATATCCATATAAACTTGTGCGTCACATCACATCAACAATACAATAATGATATCTAATCCCAAGGCCAAATAGTCAGTGAATTATTATAATAAGTTAGAGTAATACCTGACTATGCTCGGACAAACTGTTTGTATACAAATATAACAAATCCTTTATTTAGATACTTTGCTCCACGAGAATCGAAGATCAAATGAAATAAAAATACAATAAAATACAATGAAATAAACTTTTTGGCCCATAAAAAAAGAATGAATTGTTTAAGCTATTACCGGCTGGTCAGGACCATGGCCAGTATTCTATATTTGAATCGAAAAGAAAAATAAATTCGTTAGTGATACAAGATGGCTTTTGCTGTAAAACTTTATTTAATGCATTTTAATTGATTAGGCTGTTTAATTATTTTTTTTTGTGTGCCTCGGTGTAGTGTTTAATAAGAAGAGCATAGGTAAGTAGGAACCTAATTACATTATTTTGTTATTAGAAGACGAATGATGACATTTCTGTAAAGTTGTGCATTTATCAATGAAGTTTAAAACGGCTGACATGATAATACCATTTCTTTTGTCCCATCATAATACCGTTATTTAATGGACTTCCTAGTTATTAACCTCAATTAATGTACAATTAACCTATCTGCAGAACATGTCTCGGCAATAATTATGGCATGATAAATGATTATTTATTCATATTATTTAATCAATCACTTTCAATTTCTTCAATTCCATGAAAATTTAATCGTGAAAAATATTATTATCAAAATGATATTAAATGATCTGCCAACTATTGATTAAACGTATATTTAATAAACAGCAAAAATATTTTACAACTAAAAAAAAAATATTTATTGCAAATAAACACAGGTTTTAGGAATGGCTTGATATTATTTTGAGCTGTCTAGAAGATCAAGGTTGAATTTTGATCATAAAAGATATCAATTTTGAAAAACATGTTTACAAAGTGCCTATAAATTTTCATTTGCATCGCATTTTTTTTATATGGTACTAATATGAACAATTGTTATTTAAGAAGAAATAATTAAAACTTTCCTTTTATTTTCCTTGTACCTTTACGGTCATTGCGTGCATTTAAAACGTAGGTGTGTAATTGTTGTGATAAAAAATCTGTGACGGAAAATCTTCTAAACTATTTGACAGTTAAATAAAAACTTTGATAAAAAGATTAAACTCATTTTTCCTCATATTATCCTTGTCAACGCAATTAACACGCCCGTGATGATAATTATGGTTTATAAAAACATGGAAACATTTACATTAAAGATAACTTTTTTTGTAATTTATTTAAATGTTAAACTTTAATAAGTATCTAAGATAAGACCGCCATCGTACGCTTTACTGTTGATGCCTAAGTACTGGCCATATACACAGGTTGTTAACATCTGGGTCTAATTTATCTAAAATATTTAGTATTATATAATTTATGTGTCATATAATTATGTGTTGTTGTTGTGTGTCTAGTAAACATAGCACAAGTTAACACAACACACGGTCATCTGAACCTAAACTTAGCAGAGGCTAAGTTTAGGTTCAGATGACCGTGTGTGACACGTCCCAAGATTTATTATTAGTTAATGTTTACAATGATTCTAATATATTTGGACATTGTATAGAAACGCAAGCAAAAAAAAATAAACAAAAACTTTTTTATGCCAAACATATAATTTAACGTTGCGGGTCAACGTCAGAAGGTTTAAATTCTTCTTTTTTAAATTAATATAATCTTTACTTTCTTCTTGTTTGATGTAATTTGTATAACAACTTATTTAGTGATCCATTTTTCTATTATCAGCGTAACATTGTACAGGTCCAAAAAGGTCTTAATACCAGATCAGGTTTTACTGATGGGTGTTTCCCAGAGGCAGAAATAAAATCAGGTTTATCTTGTCTTTTATGTAGATGAATTAAATATAGATCGATTTTAATACGAATGTTATTATGTCACTTGTTATGTCCTTATTTCATTAACATCTGAAACCTATCGTGAATTATTTTTAGGGAGCAGACATGTGGAAAATTAAGTTGTTGAGTTCCTGAGTATGATAAATAAACAACTACTTTAAATTGAGTCTTCATAACATAGTGATATCTTATAGATTTTTTGCTACAAATGTAGTTAATATTTATCTTGCATGAATTGAAAATGTATTGTTTGATGATCGTGTCATAGCGTTTAAGTGACTATTTACAGTTTATATTCAATGGATATGTGGACATGCAAACATGACAAAGGCATTTTATTTGAACTGGCCTCTACGTATACATAGTTAATGACTTGTAGTAGATAGCAGGTAGTATTTAGGTATAATGTGTTAATAGACCTTCACAAATAACCTTTACTACTACCTATAGGACTTTAAAGCTGCCTCTTTGGCCTAGTGTCGTAGTCTTGGGTTCGATTCCCAAGACAACCAAGGTGTTATTGGGTCTTTCTATAAAATTCTCAGTAGCGGGTCGGAGTTTAGATTTGTGCCCGGTTTGTGGCAATAGGCTCGCCCCTTTTACATGGGACCTGAATATATAGACGAACTGTGGGTGTACATTGGTATACCTCTGATTAACCCTTCGGGGCTACAGGCGTGATGATATGTTATGACTTTAAAGTCTAAAAACATAAAAATCCGAAAAACTGTTTTCATTTTTTGTTAAATGCAACTTGCAACAAGTTGATTGCTTAGAAACACATGATAAATAGTAACACATCAGAATTTTGGCAGGATAAATAATTTATTTATACAGCATAGCATTATAATCATGTATTTTTTTAGGTTTTATAATTCTATGCACAATTTTGTTTACCTTGTTTATTTGCCTATAGAGGTACAAACCAAATATACATACTAAATAGTTTAAATAATACCATATTCAATTAAAATAAAAGTATGATGGCATTTTTATTTTTAGTAACTTATTATTAGTACTTTTAAATCATTGCCTAATTTATTAACAACAGAATTCTCACGATACTGACCTTAGATAATAATCGTCGAGCTATACAAAAACATTGTTGTGTTTCTTGTACCTACCTATAAACGTGCCTATATATCTATAGATTACCGTTCTATAATTACTTAATGAAATATGGTTACTCAGGAAACCAGCAATGTTTATTTTCCTGTGCAATTCTTGTAAATATATTACTTTTAAAGCAAATCGTCTTGACTTTGATATAATGTAAGATAGTAGATTCCAAAACCGATGGTTAAATTGTTCTTATTATTTGAAAATTGGAATAGTATTTAGCAATAACCCGTTTCTCGTATAAAATTGCAAATTTATACAGAACTCATAACTAGTCTGAACTAACAACGTATTAGCAAGTTCATTAACAGTTTTGCCAGTAAATACTAGACATACTTAATGTATACATAATTTATATATGCCATGTAAGTTGATATAGTAAGAAGGTATATAGATGAAGTACTGAGTGCAGTCGAACATGACGTATAGATATAATATAGTATTTGGTTTGGCACATAACACACTAGTAATTAGGTAGATAATGGAAACTATTTTATGATATAAAATATAGACAACTAATAGTTTACTTTGGTTTGTTTATATTTTTCTTAAGGCATGTATTACTTTAACAATAGTTTGATTATGGCTACGCAAACTGTCAAATGATGAACTAAATGTTTGATTTAAATCTTTGATAACTACTTATGCAATAAAACTTGACATTATTTATCTTATCGCGTAATTCATCAAAATAATCATAATAACGATTTTGTAAATAACAAAACATAAAACATAGACTGCAGGCCTTGCGTTCAAAGTTCAACTTTTCCATTCCATTTTACAGTTGTAAAACTATTATAACCTTAGAGTAGATAATAAAGTATAGAATGCGCGTGTCGCTAATAGCACATTATACCAATCGTAACACGTAAGCAAGTCTTGTCTGCATTTACTATACTCGTCTAGTGATTTAAATTATTTTTCGTGCAAAAACAGACGTTAATTAGCGAAAATATCTATGGTTTCGACATTGTTAAGATCGATTCGAAACTTTAAACAGTACAGCGCTCTCTGTTTTGACACTAATTTTACGATACCCGTTCATACTGCTGCTCAGAGTTCGTACTCTGATAAGCGCACTCTATAGATTACGGATTATACTCTAAGTTATAAGTAATTATTATTTGTTTAATCACGTGACTGCAATCAATACAATACAAGTATCATTAGTTCCATTAGTTCGACGTATTCCGTTTGCGTTTGCGTTTAGCTAATTATTTGTTGCCGAGCGGCCATTGTGTAACAGTTCTCTGGAACTAATCATGGCGGTTTCCAATCAGTGAGCAGACCTTCCATGTCTGCTGATATCCTGGTAGGAACCTTGAGTTTATACTATTGTAATGTTAATTATTGCGTTTGATTTGGGTATGACAGGTTTTAACAAACATATTTTAGTACAATGAAAAAATATGGGTCTCTGATCACAATTTTTGCATAGTCGATTAGGTGTTTTTTTGCTCATTATAATAGGTTCATATTTACGTTTTATATATATGAAACAAGAGCGTATAGTTACCTTACCGAGCAAGTATGTACACATACTTATACAAACATTTTGAAATATTGAAATTTTCTGTTTTTATTTTATCTAATTTAATTCCATTAAAACATCCTACCTCATAGCCCAAACTTTGTAAATAACTGGCTAAAAAATACTTTTCAATTTAAACTTTATTCATAAACACCATTAGTTGACACGGCATGGTGTACGTCATACCAAATGTATGACGTTAAACGATAGCTTTTCACCGCTATCTACATTTTAATCGGGTGAAGTAAAAGCTTTTCGTGTTCAACGATATCTATCCCAACGTGCAACTATACATGAGGCATGGAAATATAATGGCTATTGCTAACAATGAAAATCGTAACGTATCGGTAAGACTTTCATACATTGTTTCGGTACTCAACTAGGTCTAAAAAACAATATTTTATTTATAAGTATGTCCTCTTTTGCCTACACTTTCCTCAAGATAATTATGTTCAAGTTAGTTTCCCGTCTACCAGGTCCAGTCTAATAAGCTAATAAAGTTTTCTAAATCATCATTTTTATGCTCAGTTCTGAGAAATATTAGTCATGCTTAAAACACAGTAAACGCTTACTAAGCATTTTCCTAAAAAAAGCTGTAAAATAAGCTTCAAATCAATTTTTAAATCATGTCGGTCTATGACCTGAACCAATTATGTAAACCAGTGGCTCTCAAAGTTTATCCGTGATTTACTCGTCATTGGCTGCTTTGAATATATTTTTCATATTAAATAATGTCCTCGGTTGGTATAAAAAAAAACAGATATTGAAAAAGTTTGTTACTTATAGAAATAAAAAGTCGCTCTAGAAATTTTACATAACAAATATTACTGTATCTAGGTGTTGGATTCTAAAGTGTCCTTCCTACGGAGTAGAACCGGGAAAGTACTCCATAGTTTAAAATCTAAATAATAATAATAATAATAATAATAATAATTTATTTGCATCAAGTTTTACATTATAACATTTGAATACATGGAAGTGATACAGTTTAAAGTGGATATACAATAATGTGGCGACACCAGCACCCTTGCTAAGTTGCCTAGACAACTTGTGTTAAAGATGCTGAGCCCAACCCTTTTTGGTTGAATCTAATTAACATTAAAGTACAACATGCCATTTGGTGCTTTAACGACTCTTTTAATTAGTGACTGGTAAACAGACAAATAAACTACTTTGGAAAGAAAACAAAATAATAAAAATAAAAAGAAACTAAAATTAAGAATAGAGTAGTGTAGTATGTGTAGGGTTGTGTGTATGTGTGTGTGTATGTGTGTGTGTGTGTGTGTGTGTGTGTGTGTGTGTATGTGTGTGTGTGTGTGTGTGTGTGTGTGTGTGTGTGTGTGTGTGTGTGTGTGTGTGTGTGTGTGTGTGTGTGTGTGTGTGTTTCTGCGTGAGTCTGTGTGTGTATGGGTATGTGTGTCATGCCTGTGTTTTCTATATTATGTGAGTAAAAGTGGCCAATTATGAAAGAGAGTTCAACGGATGATGTATTGAGTCATCAATAAGCTTTCAGTGTCTTTGTAATTAAGTTTTTGTAGCCAATCTCTAATTTTCTTTTTGAATGAGATTGTAGGGAGTGAGTAAAAATCCAGTATTTTGTTAAGACTATTGTAGAGATGGGGCCCTTGGAAACAGGGAAATCTTCTAGTAAAGGAGTAATTACAGCGGAAAGGTAGGCATACCTTGTCTTTTCGTCTCGTAGTGACAATTACATTAGTGGTTTTTTGATGCTGATATAGTAGTACTTGCAATACAAATAATTGTCTGACTGTAAGGACTTTACAGTTTCTATATAGTTCTTCTGTTGGGAAAAGGATGGGTCTAAAGGTACTGACTTTCAACACAGCTCTCTGAACTCGTTCTAGCTTCAAAAGTACAGTTTTAGGTGCACCACCCCAAGCACATATACAATAAGTTAAGAGAGACTGACAAAGAGCAAAATATGTATTTTTAATAATGAGAGTTTCTGCGATGTGGCGAAGGTTACTAAAGACAAAGATCAGCTTTCTGATTCTTTTAGTCAGCAACTCTATATGAGGCGCAAAGCTCAGGTAGTCATCAAGAGTTACACCGAGATATTTGATGGTTCGACAACGTTCTAATTGCGGACATGTACATATCGCAGTATCGGACAGTAAACATGAGTGCGCTACTAAAGCGTATGAACTTGGCGGTTGAGTGGAGTTTCGTAAACTGTACGTGAGAATTTTAGTCTTGTCGGTATTGATTGTGAGAATGTGTTTTTTAAGCCATTGTAGAACCGTATTAAGTCCTTTTTGTGCGGAAAGGAAGGTGTCATCCCAAGTGTCGCCAGAGAAGGTAAGGACCGTATCATCAGCAAACGCCACGATTCTTCCGTTTTCTAGGCTGAGATTACAAAGCTGGTTGACGTAAATTAGAAATAAGGTCGGACCAAGCACGCTGCCCTGGGGAACGCCGAATGTCACTGGTTCCTCTCTACTGAGATAATTTTGAATTTTTACACACTGAGTTCGGTTTTGCAGATAGTCCCTGAAGATGTTTAGTGGTTGGCCACGAATTCCGAGTTCCTCCAGCTTTATTATAAGGTCCGGAATCGAAACAGTATCGAATGCCTTTTTCAGGTCCAAAAAAACTGATACTACCTTCTTTTTTTTGTCAATATTTTTTGTGACATGGTCGATTAGGTCGTATACAGCACTGCTGGTAGATTTATTGTGTCTAAAACCAAATTGATTGGGAGAAAAAAGCTTTTTATCTTCCATATACTTCACTAGTCTTTTGTTGATTAGGCGTTCTAGAATTTTAGAAATGGAAGGCAATACTGCAATAGGACGATAATTATTCACAAGCTTTTTACTCCCAGTCTTGTAAATAGGGTGTATGATGGCCTTCTTAAATCAACATAATATCACGTTCATGAAGTAACTGATATACTCTACTTTATATTGCTTACATACAGCTCACTACAGGTAAAGTTGCGAGCTTTACAGTTTGAGAAACACAGACTAACAGTTGCAACAAATAGACGCTGACTCACTTCTATTCACAAAATGACATTAACCCCACATCCTAAGAACATTATGATTCCGTTCCGGTGTTTCACACGTACTTTTTATCGTAACATCTATTTTAAAGACCTATTGTATTAGCTACCGCGGTAGACCTAACGGCCAGTAAATAAATGGTCCAGACAATAGATCATAATTAGACCTTATTTTATACCGATGAAGTACCAGTACTTGTACAGCTAGTTATTGAAAGAGTAAATCTCGTTAACAGAGCAAATAATAAAAGCGATGTGTAAATCGTCGCCAAATATTACCCGAATTTCGTATGTAGGTAACTCGCAATTTTCCTCTAAAACTGCATAATATCTATTTTCATATATTTTTTTTAGAATAGGTACACAAAAACAGTATGAATCAACTTATGTCAAGTATTTTTAGCTATATGAATTAATTATTAATTTAGTCTTGTCGGCATTCATGTTAAAACTGAAAATTTTAAGTGTTGCGGATTAAAAAGCTTACCTAGGTACTTAAGTGACTTCCAGTCAACAAGGAAATTTTCAGACTGGAAACCTACCAACAATTTTAAATTTAAAAACTATATTTTAATTTTAACTTTTTGTGGCCTGCGTTTTTCCGGGACAGCACTCTTTCTTTATTCAGACAGTCTTTCTAGGACTTATTCTTGTAATAGTTATTCGTAAAACTTTAACCTATTCACGGTATGAGTAATTATCAAGTAGCAACAGTTCATTTTAAATAATATTCAATAATATTCTCGCCGGTATTCCCCGCATCCGGTTCGATCCGTTTTCAACAATAAAAGTTCACTCACGCGGATCTGTAACTCCGTTTTTTTATTTTCTCTATCATAGTTCAACTTTGATCGGTAGTATGGCGGGCGATTGTCAATTGTTGCAAAGTCATTGTGGCCTTGAAAATAGCGAGCTTACGAAGAGTATTGTCATTGTATTGATTTTTTATTTGATTATTAGTGATGACTCTGCTTATGAGTAATAAATGATGTTAATTTTTGTTTGAGTATTGTTGGTATGATTTTAAGGTTTATAGAGATTGTATGTACTAGATAAGGGCAACGTGATGAGTTAAAATTTAACTTATTTAGTTTGTTAGTTTTAGTGTGTTAGTTTACCTTTCTAGCATTTTGTCAAATTATACTTTAAAATTCCTGATGATTGTTTGTAATACTATGAATTTTAAGGCCAAACCACCTAACAAATATGTAAGAAGATAGAAAATGTTTGCATTTATACAAATAAATACGTAAAATTTTTCTTTATCATTATCTTCATCTTTTGCATTATTGAGATATATAAACGTAGTTTTTAATACATCATCGGGTTATTAAAACTCGCTCATTTTCTAGCCCTACTGTGAATGTAATTCTTATTCAATAGTTTTTACCGACATAACGGTTTACAATGGTATAACGGTTTATAATATAGCTGCCTTGATTTAAATTATTTGCAATTATTATACAGAATTAAATCTAGTGACGACTTAATTTATGATAAATAGAGCTATAAATAAGAAAACGCAACTATTATGTGCATTTGTAATTCCAAGAATTATGTTTTAAACAACAGTTCGCTAAACAAACAATTTCATTCATTATCGAGTTTGTAAATGATCAGTTGACTAAAAGTTTTTTACTAAATAAAAATAAAATGGGTAATTGAAAAAAAAATACTTAACTGTTAACAAATAATGATATTTTAGCAAGTTTAAAATCGTCAATTTTTCCGCACTCCGTGTTAGCACGGCGTGATTGTTTTATTATTAGTCATTATCATGTTTTAAAAATAACTAGATGTAAACGAAAAAAATATTCGTCAATTTACAACTGAAGAAAATAATTATTAAATACTTGTAAAACTACAGAAAAGAAGCGCTTGCAACGGACACATGTCACAAACGGTTTTAAACTTTAATTTTATTATTCTCAGCTAGATCTTATCACATTTGATATCTTTAACTGCCAAAGTTTAGATATTTGCATACTTAACTACAATATAACTTTGAACATTGAACGATGCGACCAGACCGGGTTTATTCTGCGTATTAATTAGACAAGGGTCACGGTATGAAGGGAACCGTATATAATTGTTGAGAACAGGTGCTACGACCCTTAGAGCCTTATCAAATAGAGTTAAATTTAAGTTACAGGCCGACGCAGAAGACTGCATGATAAAATAGTATAAACTATTGGTTAATTAGGTTTACGCGAATGTAACATCTACTGTCAAAACAAAAGCCATCTCAGTCTGCCCGTGACCATGATACCTACCTGCAAAGGTGTCGAAACGTCACGACGTAAAATCAAAATACACCGCGACAAAATCCCGACCCAAAAACCGTAAAATGTCATTTTATTTTAATATGAACTAGTATGTAGAATTCTCTGGCTGCCTGCACACTGATAACAGTTTGACTGGTTTTGTTTCGGATGTTTTTATTAAAAAAGACAAGGTGCAGGAGGCAAACATAGAGCGCGACAGTCCATGTGCGTTGAACACTGACTTACCTTCTCCTCGATTATTTATTCTTATACGATTATTACTTCGTATACAGGCCTTATTTCCAAATTATCTTATTGCAACTATAGATACGAGTGTCATAATAGGATATTGATTCCAGTACATATGTGTCCTAACCTATAAAATCTATAGAGAAGAAAAACAAAACGAGACGACAACGTTCCTCTTCTTGTTTTTATTTTTACAACAGGTAGCTATTAGCTTTATGTTTTTATGTTATATAACAACAAATGCAGCCTCTTTTTGTACATCTATGAAGTAAGATAATGACCTCACCGTGTAAAAAGAACAAACTCGTTTACGTATAATTTACTTGTCATCAACAGTCTCAAGTGGAGTTTTGGTTGCATGAACCTAGCTACCTATTATGTGCAAAAAAATAAGTCCTCATCTGTTAACGCATGTAAATGTAACTATTAGATATCAAAATTAAACAATCATTTTTATATCTTTGTTTTAATTACTAACCTATTTTAAAGAAAGTCATAAATCAAATACATACAGCTATGATGGATGTGGTTTGGTCTATACTCATCAATTTCCTAATAAATGAGTAATATTCCATTTGTACACTTCAAGAATTATTTCACTTCAGATAAAATAATGGCATGGCATGCATACACTTTCTACATAATTTATATAAGCCACTTCTTAAAAAAACCTAAGGCCTAACACAAATTTCTGCCTTCAGGAATACAGTCGTCATTACACACACTCATTAGTACCTAATAGCTACTAAATAATTAGACAACAAACCACAGCGTTCATGGCTCAAAGTACCAAATTAATAAGCTGTTAATTGGCATTGAAGTGTGGTCAAAATGTGCGGGTAGGAGCTTGTAAACTGCTTGTTATGACAAGTGAGGGCTAATCAGTTATGTACGATATTATGATTGGACTAGGTTTTTTCTTTTTGATATTATATTTAAAATATGTAATGATATAAATTTTTAATTTAGCATTATATCTAATGTAAGAAAAAACTCTAACTCTAATGATAATTTAAATTGATTCAAAACATATTTTAGAAAATACATTGAATTACAATGCAGGGACAAATAATTTACTCATTACAAACTATTTTTAACTGGAGTTATACAGATTTTTCACATTGTATCCTATGCGATATTTCGTGTTCACGTTAAAATTAATTAGTTACCAAAACTTTTAGACATAATAATTAATAAAGCTCATAGTATTAAAAAATATGTTCACCGATATTGTTAGTTTAACACAATATACCCAAACACGTGAAGACTGCAGTTTAACCACATGTCTCAGCCAAAGCAGACGGTAAACAAATATTGCCTCAGAATTCCGCGTAGTAAATTAATATACCACTAACAAGGCGTTCGGGAAACTCGCTCATTACTTAATGTGAACGTTTGGCTACAACACGGCTTTGTTATTAAATTAACACGTTTTAGAGTTCTCACGGCCGTCAGTCTGTCCTTTACTTGTGCGAAATTGGGTTGTATGGTGTACAATTAAGTTAATTAGGATTTAATTTAGAAATAAACATTGATATTACCTATATATAGCAACAAATATATAAAAACAATCAGACCACCAAGGTATAGAGCTCAATTAACACGTTCAAAAAAATCTCTGATACTTAAAATACATTTGCAATTATTCAGGTCTCAAAATCATCCTTCTATTTTGTTTTTTTATTCAACTCACATAATAGCTAGCTAATTACAAAATAAGACTAAGAAAACTCGAAAATCGAAATTTTTTGTGATCCAATTTACAAAGCTACGTTCGGTAATGTAACAAAAAAACCCAATTCATTGATGTTACGAGGTACAACCGTTTCAGTCAATTGAATCATTAGTGGAATGGCCAATCAAGATCTAAATAAGCGACTATTGCGATTAATTAACTATTTACTAAAATACTTTTAATGCGTAGTAGCGAATAATTACTGTAATGCCATAAATTATTCCATGACACTGGTATTCGGCAACTACCAATAAGCATTGCAGTAAGGTATTGAGGTTCGATTCCCACGTGAGATAAACATTTGTGATCTTCAATTTCTGCAAATGTTGATCAATTTGTTCTTTAAAATTTAATTTAATTGCTATCGATAGTGGCCTAGTGGTGCTAAGCGCGACTGCTACGCAAGAGGTTTTGGCTTCGATTCCCAAGTCGACCAAGGTGTTATTGGGTTTTTCCATGAAATTCTCAGTAGCAGGTCGGAGTTTGGATTTGTGACCGGTTAGTGGAAAAGGCTCGCCCCCTATTACATGGGATCTAAACATATCGGCGAACTGTGGGTTTACAATGGTACACCTCTGCCTAAGCCCTCGGGGATACAGGTGTGATGATATGTCATGTTATGCTAACGATAATGACGTCTCCTTCGGGTTACCCTAGCGCGAGAGTTGTTAAAATGAATGTTATGAATACATACTTATCTTTTTACCTATATGAAACAAGATGAAGTACAATCTTAATCAAAACATGTAAAATATTAAATCTTATCATTAAGATAAGATTGAATTGATATCATTATCTTATGTATTTTGCTTCTAGCAGCATTGTGTTCTATATAGATTCTTATCAACCAATCAACTTAAATTGAAATATTACTATTATCAATCAAGATTTTGATTCGTTTATTGCAATCACAACTGCAACATGTTCATAGTCGTAAATAATTATAATTAAAACAAATACACACTCTAATTAGGCACACAGAAAAAAAATATTTTTTTATTTGCTTTTTTTATCGACAAAAACGGTATTTATCGGTATGTCCTTTAAATATGTATTTGAAAAGAATGGTGTTTTATACGCGCCTAAAATATATAATAGTCTGTATTTTCATATAGTTTTTAACCAAAAAAAATAATATTTGTCTCTCACTACTTCAAATTCTAACCGCGTTCAATTTTTATTACTGTTTGCAGGAAAAAAAAAAAACATAAAAGATCCAAAATCAGTACTTAACAAGGAAGTCTCATTAAGCGATTTACACATGTCTGCCGAAACCAAGCCCTTGGTACCAACACCATGTTATTATTTAATATTCAAGGTGAACAACCTGCCGGCAACCATACCTTGGTTGTCCGCAAACTTATTACCAATTAAAATCGAATTGAGAAAAAATCAACTGTTAAATAACCCTATTGTTTCCTAAACAATACAAAGTACTGTTATAATCTTAATGACTGGTTTAAATTGACTTTCAAACGACAGTTGGTTTGGTAGCGATGATTTTATTGATAGTGTCATGCAAGCTTGTGTCAATAAATGATATTTATTTAAAGACCGGTTGGCACGAGGTCCGGTAGATAAATAAACATAGCATGTGCTTTGGCGATACATTATTCATGTTTAAACGTCAGTAGGTTCATATATGATACTTATTGAAATTGAGCGCGGTATAAAGTACTACGCAAATGTCAATATTTAAATCAAACTAACCATTTTGATCTACTAGGTACTAATGGTGAATTTACTATATTACTGCTAGTTTAATACCCGAACTGGACAAACATTTGTATTATATTTACACATGTATTTATTTAATTCAGGTTTCACATATGAACTTACCTACAATTTTATTAATTGTGTGTGAAACCCCACGGTATAAGGGTTTTACGTTTGGATTAAGTCGATAAAAAAAACCTATGTAAATTTTTATGAATCTTTTAACGACAATTTGTACGACGTAAAACATAGGGCTCACCCATCGCTTTTAAATCTTCTTCATAGTATAACTATTTGGGGATATCCAACTTGATTGACTCTTTCAATACGTACGTCACTCAATGGGCAATCAATTTCTTTTTGGTCTTTGACTGACCAATTTGGAAGCAATTTTAAAACCAGAATGCAATTGACGCCGATATAACGGAAAAACACGTTCGCGTTCTTTTCCCGTCATCATTTCATCAATCTTCTATCCAATATAGCTTTTTAACAAAATAACAACGAAAGTGAATTTTTCACATCAACATTTTATAGAAATCTAGTTTGATGACGAAATGCGACGCTTTGTTTGGCCAAAGTAAGTTCTTTTATAGTCACAAATTAAAAGTTAGTAATTTCTTTTAAATGTCGTTCGTAAATAAATTATACTCTAGATTGCAATGTTAACTAATGATATGGAATGTCGGTGATTGGCCGGTACAGTGTTATAATTAGTACACAAAACGACGTTTAAAAGAGTTCGTTTTATTACTTGTATTTTAATGATTTCTTATAATTGTTTGATAATATATTTTAGTATTGAAAAGTAAAAAGTTTCATCTTTCTCTTATGTACTTTTTTAAGACATCATAAGTTTCTTATGTCTGAGCCCAATGATATTCTAATAAACAGATATGTTATAAGCGTGCAATCGTGGAGACTCGAAAAGGTCCTAATAGGGACTTGCAGGGGATTGCATTTCAACAACAACACTATTTGTCTCTTTTTTTCTTATGGGTTTTATCGCGCTATCTCTTTTGTTTTTTGATAATTTTGACTTATAGTGACATGTATGTCAGCTGCCGCTGCTTTGTATGTGTATAAAATATCTGTTTATTAGAATATCATTGGTCTGAGCCACAATATAATTTACAAGAATATGACTGAGGTACCAATGTTTTTGACGTGTGTTAACTAGAAGCGCTCCTTTGAACTCGCTCTAATTAAAATCGGTAAGTATCGATGTACGATGATAAGACGTCAAGTCCGGTAAACGAAGGTTTTAGACAATATAATTTTACGAACCCTTTGCCTTTACAATAATATACAAGGAAGTTTGTGGGGAAATTGATTATGTTAGGCAATTATTTTTGGAGAATGTTTTACATAGCATTTTTACAATCAAGATTGTTCTAGAAATAATGGGTCTTTAAAATGTAATAAGATGAAATATTACATCTGCACCCATCACACGAGTACAGTCAAATCTATTTAATTAGAAGTCTGTCTTAACATAAGATATAGATGATATAAATCAGTCAAAAATAATGTCTGAAAAATTAAGAAAATCATTTCAGGGTTTTTTTTTCGTTTTTCTTATGTATGTATGCTATACTTTTAAGTTGTTGTTATTATTTTATATCTACATTTTAATATAAAACAATATCGTTAAGACACTATGTACGATACTTAGAACTACGTAGATAAATATGTGTTCAAGAAATACCTAGCACATTACTGCATATAAACACACTTGTAATGTCTTTGATAAGTATCCTGTCTGGGAATCACAGCTATTGCCGTTTAGCCTGAATATACAATAATAATATAATGTGAAGTGTGGGTGTGGGCATGAATAACCTAAGTTTATCACCTAGCTTATTCATGCCGAATGAAGTTTATAAAGAGTCCAAGAAAAGTAAGAATTAGTATTTCGTTAACAATCATAGTTGGTCGAGAGTAGCTTAAATACTCTTTAACTAGTTTTTTTTCTTCAATTTTTTAAGTTAATTGAGCGTGTGAAATAATAGAATATTTTTAAATGTTATATAATGCAATTTATAGGTCATTTTTGCTCTACATAATTAACCCAAAATTGCTCTGTGTAAAATGCAGAACCAAAAATCCTGGTAACTTTGTTAAAATAGTCTGTGATTTACGTAAGAATAATAAATAATTAAATAATTACTATTAATAAAAAATATTTATAGTTCTTACGAAATCACAGATAGATATATCTGGGATGCTATTTACAAAGGAACAATTATAATTGTAGTTTCAAAACCATTACAGCATGATCAATGTATCACACACCGTGTAAGACCGGTTTGATCCTAAGATAATCTTATTGGTTTGTTAAACGTTTAATTGGTTCATAAGATCAAAGATATCAGCTTTCGATCCGTTAGTAATAAACTTAAGCGGTTTACAGCTTAGATTAAGATAAACTAATATTTGTTACACCAAGGTTGACAATTTTGTATTTTATTTTTTTTTGCCAAGATTTGCCAATTCTCAAGATTTTGATCAGATCGCTCAAATGAATGGAAGTGACAAGTCTGTGTCACGTTATCTATGGATAATTAATACCTCCTTGTTTCCGTTCTAAAACTAAAATCACTAATGTCCCTCGATAACTCATGATTTCAAGTGGAAGTGGGCGGAACACGTCTGCCGTACATAACGTGGGCCAAAATAACCACTGACTATTTCCTTCACGGTAGTCGTGAAATGGTTATAATTGACGGACTTTTTGTCCAATATTTGTATAGTTTTTATACACGGATGATTCAGATATAAAATAATCTCTTCTACAAATTCTTCTTGATAGCAAAAGGACTATATACCACAGATACTAATAATTGCAAGTTTCTTGTATAAAATAAGATATTAAATTATTAAACTTGTTAGACAATTTGAGATCTGAAATCACTAATCCGCAGAGAGCAAGCGTGGTGATCAATGCTCGTGCCTTCTCTATATGGGAAGAGGCCTGTGCCCAGCAGTGGGACGTTAATAGGCTGGATTTTTATTATAATTGTTATGCAGCAAACTTTATCTCTCTGTGGCTATAAAAATCTGTTACGCAAATAAAACACATGATACGTGTTCCTATTGTTTTATTCTCCAATCTTTACTTACAAAGGCATCAGATCGCGGTTTTCGACACACGTGATGTGGCTTCGGATATTCAGAACAAGGGGAAAATGCAAATAGGATCGTCCAGTTTTAATAGTCAGCCGACAACGTGACTTGTACATTGGACAGCTTTTTTCTTTATTAGTTTATTTTGTTCGCTGTTCGTTTACCGCACAAAGATGTAGAGAAAATAAATTATTTAGCCGTTTGCTGAATTTCTTAGACGATTAAAATGGAGCTGGATTTGTGATTGAAGGATATATAAAAACTTCTTTTTTCTTCTTAAATTATGAAAAACAATATACATACATGTAACACACCCATATTATTTATGTAATTTGCTCGGATAAACGAATAATTAAAAAACAAGTAAAATTGAAAATGAAATTATTTTAGCGAATGGTGAAGTCTGGGACAGTTATATTCTCAAAAAGCGAAACATTGTAATCGATTTGGCGCCAACGATGCAATCTTTACTGCATAAGGTTTAATTGATGACCAGTTCATTGCTCCTGCAACCGAGTTATTCTTGTTAAGCCCTAGTGAACGAAGCTTGGGTATTACTGTTTGTTTTAAGTATTCTTGGCAAGCGTGCAAAGTCCATAATTGTAACTGATTTGAAAGTACGAGTACCTATTTGGTGTTTAGAGGAAAGTAGTATTGTACTTTTAGTGAAGCCTTGAGAAATAGTAGGTTATTATTTAGATATATTTTTTTTTTTTACAGGAATAATGAACACTGGTCAATTACTTTTTAACACTAGATGGGATGAGTTTAACGTTAGTGTTGGTTGCGCATCTCATTATCTTAAGCATTTACTAAAAAGTTGTATGCTATATTAGTCAATTATGTGCCTACATTTTTTACTAACTACAGGTAAATAAACCCTTACCACAACGCTTACATCATTCGGTTTACGCAAAGATTCAATACTCAGAAAATGCCTTTTCTAGTTCCCTTTTCATCAACGTAAGAGGTAAATAGGTATATTATACTACACTAATCATAGCCAACGATTAACTTAAACTTCAAAACAAACAAACGCAGATAATAAAACATTAATTAATTATTTCAAACCACTTTCGTCTCCACACCTATTACTCGCTCCAAAGATTCGTTAAGCGTTTCAACTTGAACTTATCATAACCGGTCTGTTGTTTTCCGGCAAAAAATGTTAGCATTGGTATGTATCATAATAATACACGTTTTTTGTGCTGTGACGTAGCAAAGTTCGATCATATGGACCGGTTGATTTGAGACTTGTTTTATCTTACAAAATATACAATTGTTAGTTACTTATACGCAATAGGTAAACAAAAATGTATGTATGTAATAATTTTGCACCAAACATTTTTCCCTACTTACTCTGAACATGTGATTTTTTGTATTATCTGATTAACATGATAATGAAATAAGTATGCTCTGGAAATTACCATCTTGTCGCTTGATACCGACATTAACTATTGGATCTACCGGCGCTCCCACTGTGTTAAGGGAAATCCCGGTTAAAGAACTAAACAAGATTTCGAAATATTGCCAAAACCCCGGGCGTTAGATGTTGATAGTCAAAAGGGTTTTTCTAATCTTATGTTTTACTTAACTTTATTTCCAACTTATATTTACAATCTGGGTATATGAATAGTTTAGAGTTCTATTAATTACGATATTTTTCGAACGTTTACTTGAGAATATGTAGACTTCATTTAGTACTTAATTACATAAACACAAATAAGTACGCTTAGAACCTCTCAAATTATTTACTGCTTACCAATAACTAGGTTATTCGCGCGATTGGTTATAAAACACACTTTTGATAATCTTGTAGTTTATTGTCCAGGTGCTGTGTTATAGAAGTAAATAGAGCAAATCTTGGTGTTCATGTTATGTGGTTCTTTGGTAATAGTAAGAGTAAATAAATAAATACACTTCTCATCAAAAAAATCGAAACACCTCGCAGTTTATGATTTGACAAGGATTATCAGAAAAATGTGCATATTTAGGAATAAATATAAAATGTTATTTAATAGTGAGTAGTATGAGGTTTTTAAATCCTAATGTTAATGTTCTAAATTCAAATTAAGTCTTCATAGGTTTCGTATTTTGCATAATGAGTAATTTTTACCCTGTATGGAATTTGAAGGAAATGGGTAAAACAACACGCGTAAATGAAAAAAAAAAGTAAGAAACGTTTATTTAATAACTTTTATTCCCTCCGCGAGCTCTTATTACTGCTTCCATACGGTTCTTCATCGATCGGATGAGAGTCACGATCACATGTTGTGGTATATTATCCCATTCCTCTTGGATTGCATTTTGCAGCTGGCTAAGTGTTTCTGGGGCTGGATCTCTTGCTCGAATTCGTCTCTTTAATTCATCCCATAGATGTTCAATGGGATTCATGTCCGGGCTTCTTGCTGGCCATACCATAATGGAGATACCGACTTCGGTAAGATAATCTCGTACGACGCAAGCGGTGTGAGCTCTAGCATTGTCGTGCATGAATATGAAGTCGTTGCCAATAAAATGTGCATAGGGCATCACATGAGGTGCAAGACACTGTTCGATGTACCGATGAGAATTTAGTGCAGGCAGCCGTGGCCCAGATACAAAGGCAAGTTCTGTCTTACCGTCGGCGCTGATTCCTCCCCAAACCGTCCACGAACCGCCACCATAGCTGATCTTTTCTTCAATGCAGCATTGTGCAAAGCGTTCTCCATCTCTTCTGTAGACCTTGTTCCTTCCGTCGTTACCATACAGCATAATTTTACACTCATCAGAAAACAGTACTTTGCTCCACTGAAGGTATGACCAAGTTAGGTGCTCGCGTGCAAAGTTAAGGCGCGCTCTTCGATGGTCTGTAGTTAATTTCAGCCCATTCGCTGGCTTATGCGGTGCCAATCCGCTTTCCTTCAACCTTCTTCTTATTGTAGAGTCACTTACAGCTACTCTTAGTACAACGCGAAGCTGCTGCTGCAGTTGAAAAGCGTTAAGGCGTCGATTTCGTAAAGAAGTTGTTACAATAAATCGATCATCTCGCTCAGAAGTGACCCGATTCCTGCCAGATCCTGAACGGCGCGTGAACGAACCAGTCTCCCGATAGCGTTTGTAGACTCTATGAACAGATGATAAGCTTAGATGCAATCTTGCAGCCACAACACGCTGACTAAGTCCAGAATCAAGCAATGCCACCACTTGGGCGGCTTCTGCGGGCGAAGTATCCATATGTTTTAGAAAAAAAAGTTTTTTCAGACGTCCCAAAGTCACAGTAAATGAAATAAGAAACAAAAAGTTTAAAGACAAGCGCTAATTTTTAGTTTTTAAACGAGAAACGTACTCCAACCCTAAATACACATTTGTCTCAAAACAGTGATTAATTTCATTTATAGGATAAACAAATGAAATTCTAATTTCGAATTTTGATTTTTTTCTTCTTACTGTATGACCAAACTGCCAGCTACACAATAATGTTTTTTTTTTCATGGAATTAATTCTCTTTTGTAAAAAATTAGGACAAAAACAATAAAAACGAAAGTGTTTCGATTTTTTTGATGAGAAGTGTATAATTTATTTCTTATGAATATCTACATACAATGTAACATACAAAATCAATGCTTCGAATTAAAAATCAAGACTAATTCAGTTTTTGTATTAAAAGAGACTTATAAAACTAATCGCCACCGGCATAATACGCTTATTTACAGCATTTATTAGCATGTATTCAATAAAACCTGTTATCAATCTCTGTCTGATCACAAAAGAGACCCATCACAACTTCAACACGTATTCATCATTAGACTCTACATTTTCCTGTTTGAAGGTCAAATAATTTAAAACTAGTAAAATCTGAGAAGCTCTGCCTTATACACAGATTATTAATTATTTATTTTCATTGTGCTATAATAACCTATTAGTATACTTAATTTGGATGACTTATGTATTGACTGAGTCGATGTCTACTGAGTATGAGTTGACTGTTTAATAGTATCAAAACCTCTGCTTTAATAAAAAGCCGTTTTTTTGTAAGCTAGCCCAGATAAAAAAGGCCCTGAGACATTTTTTCCTGTATCCTTTTGACATCCAACCTTAATAAAGTCATAATAATAGCCATAGTTCAAGAGAGCTTGCAAAGCTGCGCCCGCGCATGACCTTCGTTCGGTCGTGAGGGAATGCCGTCCCCGTGCCAAAGTCGGGAATAAAGACCGCACTTATGTCAGTACTTACTTATCTAAGTTATCTACATAGCTTGTCTGTGATTTACCATCGTGAATAAACGATTTTTATTTCACTATGAAGTTTGTACATAATTTTACCATAGATATTTTAGTGTACTAAAAAAGCGGATTAAAGGAATTAGACATATTATTAGTTTTTTAGTTTGACCTAGTTATATAATATTCCGTATATATAATATTATATTTCATATTGATATCAATATAAAAAATGGTAATAATTGCCCATTACTGAAAGGCACAATTGTACCTTACAGTAATTGCCAATTAACAGTATAGGACTAATTAATGTATGTTTGCATAATCTATTTTAAATACATACATTGTATATGGTTTATAGATTGTTTCGTCCTTCAACCATACAGAACTACGAGAAGCAAAAATTGAACTAATATTGACAAAAAATATTCCGATCCGATACATTGACTAAATTGAATCGATTTGGTCAATGAAAAATCATTTGATACAATAATATGGTTCAATAATTTTTGGTCAAAACTAACTTAGTCAGTGGTCGAGTATCGTAAAAACAAGTAAGAATCAACTTTTATAACTCTTTGATGGAAAGAAATAATTGTATCACAAATCTTTAGATCGATCGAGTTTTAAATTATTCCTAATTAATTTACGTCATCAAAATGTTTTTATATCATTGGCATTTAAGTTAGTTTCATATTGTAACAATTTTATGATAAAGTATTATTCACAAATCCAGTATTTCGACAAAGGTCAACTGCTAATATTTATTTAATATCTTGTTTGTCTATTGGTCTGTGCGAGGTTCCGGGTTTGAGCCTTGTGATGTGTTAAGATAAATAATCGGTTTTGCTATTGTTATGAATTGTTGGTGTATTTGACAACTAATATTATAAAATGATACGACTTAATTTGCGAATATAACCCAGTAAAATAAAATGTCAATGTCATGATAAATTATTTACTTTAAAAACCTTTCCAAAATATGTTTGGATTTATTAGTGGCAACTAAATGGAATGCCTACATTTGTGGCTCGCAGTAGAGAAAAGAAAGCATGTACTATTTTCATCTTAGAACTCGCCGTAAAGAATAATTATGTATGCAAGTCAAACATACCAGGAATATCTTTTAAAATACTACTGTTTTTAATGTTACACAGATCTTTGAATCATCATCTAAATACAATTCGCATCTAACAAAATTGTTTTGTTCATAAAAATCTTGTCGTGATGTTTTAATGTTCGTGATTTAAAAGTTATAGTTCCATTACTAATAGTGTAGTAATTTTATTATCGTCGTTGTTTTACTTCGCAATACAAGCCTTCAAATTAATGTCTACATCAATTATCGAGTCTGATTGAAATTTATGAAGATATGTGGTTCATTCAAACATATTTGCATAGGGAAACATTAACTGAGGGTGCAGAAGTTTTGATGAACGTCCAGATAATTTTGAAATAGATTTCAAATAATTTTATTTCCAACATTCGCTTACACCAGAAGTCTTAAATTTCAATAACTTTTGAATAAATTTGAATATCAGTACTTACAGAGCTCCCGATAGTGCCTGACATTTGCGAATGTAGAGTATCGAAGTTGTCATATCCATCGATAACATGGTTCTTCAGTTCTATCGGCTGCGGGACCTTGATGCTCAGAGCTGGTTTCACTGGCTTCACAATACCATCCCCGTTCACCTGAACACTTTCACTAGGGCACGAAGCCACGCCATTCCCGTTTGGCTGCGACATCTTCAAAACTCGAAACTTCAAACAATATTCAAAAAGTCCCAATAAATTATGTTAAAATAAAAGTTTATGAACTATCTCTCGCGTATTTCTCCAAACTGTCGGTAGCAGTGTTCGTAGCATAATATATATGCATACCGCTGCAGGTCCGGCAGACAACTGAGTCGGTTAGGAGCTAGCGAGTGGGCATTCGAAGCGCGGTCGGTAAATCATGTCGGAACGGCCGCTACTCGCCGCTGACTCGAGATCACTGATGACGAGCGTTATCATCATCAAGGTAACTATTATGTTACGACATTATCTAGACAGACTACAGCTAATCCGGATTATGTACATTCTTATTCATTATTAATAACTTATCTATCTACAGATGGTTTTGTTTGTGAAGTTTGACATCTCTAGGAAGGAAAAGCATCTGCTGATTTTTATTAGTATTTTTTGCTAGCTGAGTCAAACATATTAAGAAAGTGATTATTCATGAGGAAAAATTGAGCACGCATTTTGTTGTGTTTTCCTTGCATCATAGTAGACATGCTTTTTGTTAAATTACAGTATAGCATAACTCAGAAAACTACTCTTTTGGAATGTGTAGTAGTAATACTCTCAAAAAGATGTCTAAATTCCTTTCTACATATGTAGGGATTTAGTTGCACGTAACATTCATAACATTATTCTTGTCGATGTTAACATTTACATTACTTTATATTTTATGCCAACATGTATAAATAAACGCATCTAATAAAAAAATCGATCCAAATAAAGAATTGTATCTTTAAAATTATAATGCTTTTTACGCTGACTTGCAAGTGTCGCCAAAGTGACTGTCTATGGCAAAAAAAAACAACGGAAGTTACGTCACGGTCATATTTATTATATTTTAATACTAGCAGCCCGCCCCGGCTTTGCTCGGGTGCAACGCTGATACCAAATATAACTACACAATCATAAAGTTCTGTAGGGCGAAGCACAGCCTTGGACGCACTATTTGGTATAGGCACGACCCCCGGCCCCCGCGCAGCCCTCCGGCCGGTATCGCCGCAACCGCTATGTACCTACATTTTAAATTTGCAATATCTTCGAAAATATTCATTTAAATTACATGCTGTAAAGGGCAATATTGACCTATATTGCATGCACAATTTATTAAAGGTACTTAATGGGATAAGGATTAATACTGTTTTGCTTAAAATCGCTTTTTCGTAAATAAGTAATAAATAAACGATAAAAATGGTTATTGTGGGTTATCCTCAAGAGATAGACATATGCCATCGCGGACTTTTTTGTAGATCTTTTTAAGGTGCACAATACTGTAGTACATTATTTTGATCTATCTCATAGGGTTCAGCCAGCGTTTGCAATGAAAGCGCAAAAAATGGGTTCATTTACGACCTTACATTAGTAATCTCTAAGATTATCGGTATTCCTCTACTATATTATGATTGTATTATACATATAAACCTTCCTCTTGAATCACTCTATCTATTAAAAAAACCGCATCAAAATCCGTTGCGTAGTTTTAAAGATCTAAGCATACATAGGGACAGACAGCGGGAAGCGACTTTGTTTTATACTATGTAGTGAAGCGACAGATACCGTTTCCGTAACCAATCACTGAACACTAAATAATACTCAGGATGCATATTAAGTTATTTTGTTAGATATAACTTATAATGCAACCCGTTATAAGTATCCTTATTTTTTAGAAAACGTAATGTAACTAAAATAAATTACTTTTAAATACTATTTTTAAATTGAACTTTTTTAACACTTACCATACTACATTATAGGATCCTTTTAGGGCTTGGGCTTTCTACTTAGAATAATGACACTGATTAAATAGTTAGCACGAAATGATAGAAAAGGAGAATGAAGCACAGAAACAATGAACGATTAAGATATGATTTATTTTTAATATTGGTATTATATGTCTTATTCTCTATCGCAACAATATGTTCAACACCTACTCTCATGTCAATAAACCGTGGGCTCTAATCAATCTTGTAAAACATCTCAATGTCAAATCTTTTAGATTAATTAAAATTAGAGAGTTAATTGGTCCAAAAATTTAATTGCTTTTCATTTATAATTAGAAGTTAAGCTAGTTTCCTCGAGTACCGCATCAGAACATACGCAATTTTAGTATACCTAGAGGAAAAATGTTTTCTGTGTTATACACTTCTCATCAAAAAAATCGGAACACTTTCGTTTTTATTGTTTTTGTCCTAATTTTTTACAAAAGAGAATTAATTCCATAAAAAAAAACATTATTGTGTAGCTGGCAGTTTGGTCATTACAGTAATAAGAAAAAAATCAAAATTCGAAATTAGAATTTCATTTGTTTATCCTATAAATAAAATAATCACTGTTTTGAGACAAATGTTTATTTAGGGTTGGAGTACGTTTCTCGTTTAAAAACTAAAAATTAGCGCTTGTCTTTAAACTTTTTGTTTCTTATTTCATTTACTGTGACTTTGGGACTTCTGAAAAAACTTTTTTTCCTAAAACATATGGATACTTTGCCCGCAGAAGCCGCCCAAGTGGTGGCATTGCTGGATTCTGGACTTAGTCAGCGTGTTGTGGCTGCAAGATTGCATCTAAGCTTATCATCTGTTCATAGAGTCTATAAACGCTATCGGGAGACTGGTTCGTTCACGCGCCGTTCAGGATCTGGCAGGAATCGGGTCACTTCTGAGCGAGATGATCGATTTATTGTAACAACTTCTTTACGAAATCGACGCCTTAACGCTTTTCAACTGCAGCAGCAGCTTCGCGTTGTACGAAGAGTAGCTGTAAGTGACTCTACAATAAGAAGAAGGTTGAAGGAACGCGGATTGGCACCGCATAAGCCAGCGAATGGGCCGAAATTAACTGCAGACCATCGAAGAGCGCGCCTTAACTTTGCACGCGAGCACTTAACTTTTTCATACCTTCAGTGGAGCAAAGTACTGTTTTCTGATGAGTGTAAAATTATGCTGTATGGTAACGACGGAAGGAACAAGGTCTACAGCGCTTTGCACAATGCTGCATTGAAGAAAAGATCAGCTATGGTGGCGGTTCGTGGACGGTTTGGGGAGGAATCAGCGCCGACGGTAAGACAGAACTTGCCTTTGTGTCTGGGCCACGGCTGCCTGCACTAAACTCTCATCGGTACATCGAACAGTGTCTTGAATCTCATGTGATGCCCTATGCACATTTTATTGGCAACGACTTCATATTCATGCACGACAATGCTAGAGCTCACACCGCGGGCGTCGTACGAGATTATCTTACCGAAGTCAGTATCTCCATTATGGTATGGCCAGCAAGAAGCCCGGACATGAATCCCATTGAACATCTATGGGATGAATTAAAGAGACGAATTCGAGCAAAAGATCCAGCCCCAGAAACACTTAGCCAGCTGCAAACATGTGATCGTGACTCTCATCCGATCGATGAAGAACCGTATGGAAGCAGTAATAAGAGCTCGCGGAGGGAATACAAGTTATTAAATAAACGTTTCTTACATTTTTTTTTTCATTTACGCATGTTGTTTTACCCATTTCCTTCATATTCCATATATACAGGGTAAAAATTACTCATTATACAAAATACGAAACCTATGAAGACTTAATTTGAATTTAGAACATTAACATTAGGATTTAAAAACCTCATACTACTCACTATTAAATGACATTTTACATTTATTCCTAAATATACACATTTTTCTGATAATCCTTATCAAATCATAAACTGCGAGGTGTTTCGATTTTTTTGATGAGAAGTGTATTATAACTATTATAAGTATATATTCTAAACAATGGCTGTTCATAAGTCCTTCTTACATATAGATACAGCCAGAATTTAGGATAATATTTAGCAAACACCTAATGAAACTTTCCAATGCTTAGCGTTCTGGCAAGTAGCTTAGAGTTACTGAAATGGTAAATTTACATTTTCGTAAAAAGTAGTTAACAACGCTGTTTTCTTGCAAATTTAGCTTCAATAAAACATCTGTTTGAGCGATCATATAACCTAAACATTAATATCGAGTGGTATCAATGACTGATTGATTTACAGGGGACAAAGTAAAATGATAGTTGAAGTATTAATAAAACGAAGTTAAGTTCACGCCTCTTTTAAGTTTTAATGAAGCCATTCGTTTTAATAAATTTGCAAGCTTTATTAATATGACCTCTTCAATTTAAAGGTCAATGCATCCTCCTGATTTACGGAACAAGATTATTGCGAACTATTATTAAGTACAGAAACTGATTCTGCAAACCATAGTAGAGTTTTATTACACATATTAAAGGTACATACATAAAAATCCATTTTATAAACTTTGACTGCAGAAGTTTATTAGTCCTTTCGGAAAGCCGACATTCAACTACATAATTTTTTCTGCAGCAGTATTTAACAAATTTTGAAACCTTGACAATTAGATTCTTCTCTTACCAAATTTTCGTCTGTCCCAAACAATACTTTATTCATACTCAGAGGCAAACGCTACATTGATCTTCGATCATAATTGAAGCGTCTATGACTAGCATACCAGTAACTAATCAATAGTTCGTTAGATTTTATCAACTGTAACCCATTGATGGGCCAACAATTGGTCACGTTTGACACAGTTAATACCGTAAACGTGACTTTAATTATTCTTTGGTACTAATCTTAAATGTGTGTCTGTAAAAGGGATCGAAGATAAAGTACAACATTGGTAGGTATACATATACTTAACTATTAACTTAACGATTTTATTTTGCTAACACGCAGTGAGCAAGCGTTGTCAATGAGCTTTTCCGTCAAGCGTTGATTTCTCAATTGAGGTTTTTGTTTACTATTTCAATAATTTGTTGTTATTTCAATGATCTTTTTTTATTACTGTCTTGTGGATGCTTAGATATGATTTCGAGGTTCGAATTACCGTGTGTGAAATTAAAAAGACTCCTATTACTATTTTTGTCTTAATCACAGATAAATCCTAGTTTGGGTAGGTTCTCTCTAAACTTACTGCATTTATTTATCCTTTAAAACTGAAGCTACCTATAATAGTCAGTATTTTAAAGTAAAAAAAAACAATGCATTTAATAATAAAAAAAATCGAACCTGCATACCTGTACTCTATTCACTTTGTTTGTGTTTAGTTCCACAGATCAACTAGGTGATTCGTTAATACCCAATTAACCGTAGTCCCACAAATATTGACATGATGAGATCACTCTCAGTTTGTCCCGGACTTTGAGCTCAAACCTTTATTAATATGCTATTCAGAGTTCATAGAATATTGAAATCGATTTATCATATGATTTGGTTTAGATACTACGCATATTTGAATATATATGAAAATAGTTTTTTTTTATTATGTTATTTTTTCAGGTAATACTGCTAGCTCATGTTATTTAGTGTATTTTAATAAAGACATTTCAGATTGCACAGAGAGAGCAATACATACGCACTCGAAAACACCTAGTATATCCTTTCATTAGGACATCAAATCGGAGCGAAGTAAAAGACAAAAAACCTAATTGTAATATTTGTGTTTTTGATTTGTAATAAGATGCACAGTAAAGTTTAAACATAGATTATCCTTTACTTTGTTTTGGTTTTAAGTAATAACCTTGTGCTTCAGAATAAAATATAATAAACTGCACTAACCGGATTAATCACTCCGCTAATACTGTCGAACGTACCTGGCACCAATAAAAAATATAACTTCAACCGGATAGGTAGCTGTGAATATGTATTTATTATAGCTTATTACTATGTAATAAATTCATATTAAAGTTCTAAAAAAGGATTGTGGAAAAGAGTACTCAAAAAAAGTTTTTTTTTTTTGAGTACTCTTTTCCACAATCCTGATATCCTGATCTTTTCCCGATCCTGATACTGATAAGTATCTACCCTTGTACATTTATTTTTACGTAAACTCTAATAATGTGTAGGTGCATTAACTATTTAACAAATAAGTTGATATAAAATGCAAAATTAAAGAGGTACCTATATTCTGCACATTACGTACGTATTTTTAATTAAATGAGAAGAATCAACAACAAATTGGTCAAATATACGTAAATCCCTCATGGTTACTGAATTACAAAATTGTCATAATTTACACTTATCAGCAGTAACAGGTAAACCCTATGTAAACTGCAGTGGGTGACTCCCACCTTAAATGAGTAATATGAATGCACTGAAATGCATTCTGTAATATTGTCATAGATTTACTTCAATTGAATAAATGACCCATATTTTCAACGGTGTATGACTGTAGCCTTAAGGGCAATGACTCAAATATTCTCTTAAGGTAGAAATGCATTATTATTCCATGTAATTGCATGTAAGAGAAACATGGGAATAACCGTCGTGGGTAAGGACTCATAGGTTTTCACAATCTTTCAAACCACATAAGTTACGTAAATAAGGAATAGTCAGTCTTGGGTAAAACATTTGTGAATGATACACATTATAGGAAAACGTAGTATAGGACGCCCCCCGGCTAGATGGACCGATGACCTGAAGAAGGCAGCTGGCAGTGACTGGATGCAAAGGGCTGGAGATCGTGCGCTGTGGCGGTCCTTGGGAGAAGCCTATGTCCAGCTGTGGACTGCAACAAGCTGATATGATGACACACTATGATGTTATATAACCTCATTGAGCAGGTATTGTGTCGTATCGTTTCGGTTTCGAACTTGCAGCACATTTGGGGTAGTTGTATGGACATTATATTATTATGATATACTTTAGTTATTCGTGAAAGACGAAGGTAGACAAAGATAATTTGGAATAGTTTTCCATTCTGTTTTATATTGAACAGTAGGATATAAATTATGCATTAGTTAATATAAGGAAAATGAACCCGATGCAGTTCAACAATTCATTTTAATATACTTTTTCAGGAAAATAAACTGAGGACCTACTACAAATAATGTACCTACAGTGACGTCATCGTTTACCTGTTATTTTCTTCTCATTAAAAACGTTAATCTAAAAAATAATGACTATTTTATATTAAAGTTATAAAGTTGCGATAACAATCAAAATAATGGTTCATTTTGTGCTCATTTTTATATCTTAATGCGTTTCATGTAACCGTTATCACTGGCCATGATATCACATAGAAAAGCAATTTCCACTCATAAAGTGTTTGCTTGGAATTGCGTATGATTTACTCAATATTATATACCTACCCTAGTATCTGGAACGCCAGCAGATACAAAGCTCTTGGGCAGTTTGAAGTTGATTTTGAATTTTGGTTCGTTTTTTTTAATTTTAACTCTCTTTTCCTTGAACTAATGCTTTACTTTTATCTGTTCTTGACTTTTATAATAATAAATGCGGACAACATCACATACATAGTTCTGAACCCAAAGTAAGTTGCTAAAGCACTTGTGTTATGGAATTCAGATACAACGAATGTAACACCCAGACCCGAGACGATGTAGTAATGTGATTTTCTACATTGACCCGTCCGGGGATCGAACCCGGGACCTCAGAGCTAGCGACACCTTAAAACCGGTGCGTAGTCGTACACCACTCGACCATGGAGGTCGTCGTTTAAGTGCCTGTGAATTAATAATAATTAACAAGTAGGTATTTCGAGTAGTCATCGATTAGGTACTTCACTTCTTCAGCTGTATGTAGATGTCTACATTTAGATAAGTGTGGAGGTAACATTTCCTCATTTAGTTCTATGAACACTTGATCTAAATGTCAAATCATTGGAAAGTTGTGATACGTCACCTGACGCTTCCGGTGTTCAGGGTTACACTGGCACATTGTTTAGCGATTAGGTAGGTAGAAAGTAACGTTGAAATAATTCCAACAGCAAGGTCAGGTATTGAAAATAATTATTAGAAACAAATATAAATTCAATAATTACTCAAAAACCATTACCTAATTACACTATTCTTAAAATATACCTTTTTTGTAACGTTGTGAAGAGCTTGTGATAAATCGAAATAATTAAATGTACTTTCAACCGGAAATAAGCTATGTTCGATATTTCAGCACCGAGACAATAATGATGTGGTCCAATACTTGTGTAATAGTGAAAGTTTATTTATCAGAATCATATCAAACAATTAAATCTACAGTTGCCTAACAAGCTTCTTACATACTACTCAAGAAACATTTACAAATAGATGTACAAGGTACCTAACATACACTGAATAAATCTACGGATATTATCATTGTACAATGCACAAACCTTCGCAATTATCTCAAAGGCTTCCATTTCAAATCTATCGGACAGAACTGGGGCCCAAGTCTGCTATTTACACTCGGTTCAATGTCTTCATAGTGGCGTGCCAGCAGAGCCATTTTCGGAAAATTGGTATTCTACTAAACGTCAAAACGTCAAAATTGCGCATTACAATTTGTACCAAATGTATGAACTATTGGTCACAGTCGTTGAACATTGAACCGAATCGTTCCAATGCGCAATTTTGACGTTTTGACGTTTAGTAGAATACCAATTTTCCGAAAATGGCTCTGCTGGCACGCCACTATGAAGACATTGAACCGAGTGTAAATAGCAGACTTGGGCCCCTGATTGGACATCCAGACCGGATTCATTGGTCTGTTAAAGGCTCGCTTGGGTAAGGCCAAATAACCTCAAAGTAAAATTGACTGGTAAGCGATTTCCCATTGAATAGGCCTGTGTGTGTAACCAACGATTTGACGGAGCTAGCGTTGATTAGCTACTGGTTGCGTTCCGTTAATTGCGTTGAACGCAATTTGTAGGTAAATCAAAGAAATGCAGGGAAATAAAGAGGTTTTTAGTGAGTAAGTAGATACTATCGAGCATTGTTCTTATATAAGAAAATTGCCATTTAATCTAAAATATGACACTCCATAATTAAAAGCGATTAACAAGAAAAAAACGTAGACGCTAAAAAGGATACTACAGCGAGTTACATCACTAATAAATAGGCCACAGAAAGAGCAGTTTTCCTCAAGGAGATGCAACGACCAATGAGTAATATAAAATCATATTAAAATAATAAAGCCACGAAATCCCCCTGATCGTAATTCATCAAGAAACAAAAACTATGAATGATTTTCTAAGTAGCTGGGATTTTACATCCACCTTTCAGTATTAAAAATTTGAAGCAGGTAGATGTAAAGATTAAAAATGATCAATATGCTCATTATAACGTCATCTATGACGTAAGCAAACCGAAAAACCGCGCTTACAAAGTAGAAGGAAAAATCCCAGTTAAAATTATTTAGATGATCATGTTCGTGACGTAAGTATATTATGTGACATTTTTAGTTTTTATTTTAATATAAGTAAGTCGTAGGTTACTTGAAATCATAATTGCTATCTCAATTGTATTTTGTTTTTTACGACCTACGTAGATAAATAATATCATCCACGATAAGCATATTTTAAGAGTTTTTAAAACTTTCGTTTGATGTAGTAATTTTAAACATAATAAAATAATCAAGATAAGTAAAAATAAATAGGTGAAAGGTGAATAAATGAAAGACATGCCCATTTTCGAATACGAAGGAACTTTATTTGACCAATAACAGACAAATATTTTCGTAATCCATCATAATTTTCTTCCTTTAACATTTCCGAACAGTTCAATATTAGATGAAATAGTAGTGCGTTACGATAATATTTTGCGTGATATGAACTCGATAGTAACATTGTTATTAGTCTCAAATGTGCATTCGATTAAATTTAGAAGATATGAATTTGTAAACTTCCGGCAAAGACAGTTATTATATGATATTTTAATATAGAAATATTAGGTAACATCAGAAAAGATTTTTTATTTGTATATTAAATTCTCATAATACGAATAATAGAAAATATGAATACATTTCTTAAGATTAGTTTAAGGATCACAAATTTAACACTCACACCTAATAGTCAAATATAAAGGACATATGAATTTAAATACATTTGAATAGACATTATTATTAATATAGCTGCTCATAGGTATATTCATTATAATTTTATTACTATGCGCGTTTAACATGGTCGTTTTGATAGGTAATATTGATAAAATCTGAAACAAAATATTACAAACTTCACTGAATAATTTCAACTTAAAGTTAAACTTTTAATCTAAAACATTCACGATTACAATATAACTTAAAATACCTTTTATTTACATCGATAGCATAAAATAACTAAGTACCACGATCTGTACAACATTTGGCAATGTAAGCATTACAACAAGAAGAAGTTGTAACAGCGATTACTAAAGAAATTCAATTAATTTTGAAAATATTTAGCGACTAACTAGACTAGGTAAAATTTGTATGATTATCTACTAACAAAATATACTTATATTTTAAAACATTGTTGTTAGCGATAAGTGGACAATATTTTATTTTATGACGTCAATGAAAGTCATTATAGATTTATATATCAATATTAAATGGAATAAAATTACATCTAGATACTATGTAGTAGGTAAATTCTCATAATTCTGAAATATTATAAAGTCAATCAGTATAATATTATTCTGTATCAATAATAAGAATTGTTAAGCATTGAAGGAGGGGAACATAAAATACAGAAATGTGTTTTGTGCGTTATTAAATATAAAATCACCCTGCTTGGAATTCATATAAAATAACTTTATATATGTTTATAAACATTTCAGCAGCCTCTAGGCGTGAGGGTCCAAAAATAATAATACTGAAATGGAATGTAACTCTGGAGTTAGTGAAGACTATGTACAATAAATTCAAGACCGTTATCACGCACAACCCCTGTAGCGACTTAATGGTACAAACAAATTCTTATACCAAGCCAAAATAGACTAATTGACTCACTATAATCAGAAATTGGCAACGTAAATTGACAATGCCAAGAAAATACTTAATTTTGAAGCTTATAAAATTGAGATCGATGACGAGGTTATAACAAACGAATCTTGATGGTTTCTTGAACGTTTAATAGTTCAGTCAACCCACAAAACAACTGACATTACTGCAAGCGTTAACGATGGTTAAATCACTCAAATATATCTATAGAAGAGACTTTTTTTCGATATGTCACTTGACTTAAACTTGTCACTTCCATATATTGGAGCGATTGGATAACGTTAACGGTTGTAGAAGTGTGACTTGTCGATATTCCTAGGGCAGGTTGAATGCAGTCGGCAGGGCAGCTAGCTAGCGTCGCGGCTAAGTGAGCGAGTTGGGATGGTAGCGCGACGACCGGCGTCATGGCAACGCGGCCACGCGGTTCCTGCGCGCCGACTCCCGCGACGCCGAGTGCACCTCTGCTGTGCGGAGGGTAATGCCGAAGATGTCTTCGTGGTAGCGGTTCTCCTCCTAAATGTACATCAGCAATAAATAACTAGGCAGGTACATAAGAAACACCATAGACAATGAAAACTAACGGGATAGAATTGTTTTGGCAAGTTTATGGAAATAAATCTTCTTCTCCAGTCATGTCGACAGTTGGTAGTTTCTATAATGTAACTAAATCTATTCGTATTGCAAACTTGACATATTAGGACAGAACATCAGCCGCGCCATGGTATAAGGAAATCGGTCAACATTGTTGTTTATAGTACTCCTACTATACTACTGGGCATCATTATAGCGGCTATAAAAAATAATAATACAATTACTAACCTTGAGCATAAACATGAAGCTCTGTACTTGGTCGTCAGTCATGTTGCCATGCTTCTTTATAATTCCCTTTAGCTTCTGATGGACATCTTCAGCCATCTTACAGTCACCGCACACGTAGAAATGAGCTCCTCGGTTTACCAGCAAGTCATGAATTTCTGGACCTTCCTGCTCTGCTAGCTCTTGGACGTACATCTAAAATTAAATATGTTGATGACAAAATTTCGACATACGACAGTCATTTAGGTTTAAATTCACAAGATTACTTACTTTAGGAATATTCTTCTCTCTAGACAAAGCGAGGAAAACTTTGGAGAGAACGCCTTCCTTGAGAGCCTGTTGCTTTTCTTCGCGGTACAAGTCCATATTATTGGTTCGACATCCGAAGAATAGCCAGACTGGTCCAGCGCTCTGACGATTACGAGAGCTGTTGAGCTGAGTTCTGCGGTGATGCCAGAAACCTCGGAAAGGAGCTATACCGGTTCCGGGTCCTATTAGGATCAGCGGAACTGATAAGTCCTGAGGGAGATGGAAGTTCGGAGCGCTAAAACACATAAAATAATTTTAATAATCATACTCAAAGAAGTGATACAAATATACCAAATAAAATAAATAAGTTTTTAGTACCTGCGAATGAACAGGTACAACTCGTCACCTGGCTTACGGTCCATGAGATAATTTGAGCAAACACCATAGTGGACAGGTCCTTCGCCATCTGTTTGTATATGACATCATTGTTTTACTATAACTAACCGCATCATAAATAGAAAATCATAAAATAAAACTGATTAACCTCCCAAACATCGATGTCGCTAATATTAGAAAACTCATCTATCAGATTGTTTGGAACGGACGTCGTTTCATTCAAAATTAGATCATATTATAAACTGGATTTCAATGGAATTCAGTGATTTCAGTGTATGTGGGTATCAGCAATAATAAACTATGAGACATTAATGCATTACATTGTTTACGCTGAACATTATAACGGGCTAATGTTTAATATATTATACAAAAGCCACATGGATGCCATATGAAGCAATTTGTCAAAAATATTTATTTGAATTCCACGGTTTCTCAGGATATGGGTGGATTTTCAGCTTAACCCAGTTTTACATAACGGTCTTGGTTGTCATTAGTTTAACTTGTTACTAACCTTGAGTCCTATATGTGACGACAGCAACAGTCAAGTGTAATCGTTTGGGGTGAGCTATGGGAGATGACGAAATTGAATAGAATCTTGGCTGCAAAGGAGACAGAAGCGCAGCTATGAGTGAAGCGCTTGGTCGAGCCGAAGAGAATTGTTCTAGCACTTCGGATACAGTCGGGAAATTGAAATGACGCCAATCTTCGTAAGCACCTGGGTCCTACAGAAAACATTTGGGTTTAAGACTTTTAACTCTTACTTGTTTATTGTAAACTTAAGTTGTAGAGTTTTAATACTTACTGTAGCAAGCATATTTAATTGTTTGCTCTCTTCTTCGTTTTCGCAAGTAGTAGCTAAGTATTGCAGCAAAATAGTAGTTGGTGGTGTGGTGATGTCCAAAAACCTTGTGAATAATTCACGGACACTCACAACTGGCAGTCTCTCATGTTTTTCCCAAGACTTTACAGGACCTGTATCAAAACATTTTACGTTAGCTAGTTTAATCCATAATACTTATAACTTGTTAAATGAACTCGGATATTATTATTACCGCTTGATGTATGAGTTTCCTTCATAAGTTGAAGTTGTTGCGGTTCATCAAAATCATCAACGTCCTTCAGTCTAGCTAGTATGCTATCAACCAATTCCTTGCGATTGCACGCGATTATACCTACATGATCACCAGGATCGTATTTAATCTCTTCCTGCAAATAATACAATTTCAATGTACTTTTAAAATAAACCACACAATGTGATTGAGAATTATGTGTATTTATGTATGTTACCTTTGGTTCCATATCTAAAAATATGGTAGACCTCTCAGCAGAATCATCACCCAAGTCTTTATTTGCTCTTACAACGCAATGCACAAACTTTTTGTTTAGTGCAGATTGTAGAGCGCCTTGCAAAGTAGGTGGGCGAATATCAGGTCTCGCAAAGCGTACAGTTTCCTCACTTAGAGCTACCGTTCCAAGTGCCCTCTTAGCTTCTTGCAAAGTTTCGTCATCATCCAAACAGAATGTTTCACAAGAAACCTAAAGACAGATGAAGAAGAAGCATGGAGTTACAATGATGAAGCATAATTCTTAATCAGGCAGCTCTTTCCACCGATGATACAAACAACTAACGGAACTAAACATATAATTAGAAGTATGACCAACAGTATCGTCATCAATAATAGCTTAGAGTTAATTTAAGAAGTAAGTACAGAACTTTACATGAAAATTACGTTTTCATTATCAATGAGTTCATATTCAAGATGACGTGCAAAAAGTGACAAAAGAACACAAGTAATATATTGTTCTGGACCTGTAATAGTCATTCGGTAGTCATCAATTAGTAACCAGTCGTTTCTAAGAACTTACGTTAAAGACGCCAGAGGCCCATTTCCGGAAGGCCTGGTCTTGTCCGCACATCTCGTCACCGGTCGCAAGGTCATGGATTCGTTCCCCTCCGAGGTCGCCGAGCAACTTGTCCACGTATTTGCCGAAGTTACAGAAATTTGGATACGCGCTCGAGCCTAATGCGAACACCGCGAAACGAACGTTGCTTAATGGACCGAAACTGTCTATGGATGTGGCATCTGTTGTGCTACCTAAAATTTTGGACCAAATTATATTAGGTAATGCATACATCTTTGTCTCGAATTTATATATTTTTACTTGTTTTGTGTTAATTACCTTTCAAGGATTCTAATCGGCTCAACTTTTTGGGGTTACCAGCTGCGTATCTTTGCAGCTCAATTTGACTGTTGGCTTTTATAAACGATTTTGGTGTCAGCATTTGATTCCTAGAAATAAATTAACTGTAAATGTTTTGGTCACATTATTGATATACTTACACATAGTAATTGTTTTTGGACTTCTTTGGACATACCCAGAGCTCTCTTCCTGATCAGCATACAGAAGTTCGCAAAGATGTTCTCCAAAAGCCTAAAATATTTGTCATATCATTAATTAAATATTATTCATATTGTCTATCGTACCTAGAGAGTATTTTTCAAATACTTACAACTCCATTTTCAGGTGGATCACCATTTCCAAAAGTGGATGTGACTACCAAAAGCAAGGCTTCATGCTCAATGGACGTTATATCATAATCAGCCATGCAGTGTACCTAAAATGCATAAAATCTTAAGTGCTAATGACCCTTACTTCTTGGTACAATTTATCCGGGCAGTTATTCTAAGAAATGACAGTAATATCGACTAGTAACGTAGAAAAACACAGATCAACTACTCAAGACGGTTTTCTAATATTTATAATAATGGTCAATTATCTATATAAGATCAATTTGAATGACAGAGTTCGTCGGTAATTATTTAGTTGAGCGGATTTTCGTTGACTCACCTGAGCGTTGAAAGCATGACCGAAAATAACACCTAGCTCTTTAGCAAACTGCTCAGATTTCCCGGTTTCGGTTGCATACAGGACAGTAGCCTTAATTCTCTTGGACAGGGCGCGTCCAAATAGTTTGGATGTGAACTTGACAGCCCGAGCAATTTGCTTGAAATGGAATTTCCTATTGATAGGCCTCTTGCCCGTTATTGGCTTCGATTTCTGCCACTGATGTGTTTTCCATGCCGGTTCCTAAGTCCACAAATGGTACAATTTTAGGTTTAGGTATTTATTAACAACATAACAGAAATATGTAATTATTGCAAGAAGAAATAACCTGATATTCATAGGATGGCTTCAAATAGTAGAGCGCCATCTCTTGGTGAAAGACTGGAGTTATTGACGACGACATCGGAGGTACAATCCAGATCCAATCGGAAGGGCACCCCGATCTGTCAATAGTTTGTTATTAACATAAAATAATCCTTCTTTTTATTATAATGTAGATTTAATTCGCATAAACATGGCTATACATAATGTCACTGGCGTTGTCAAAATAAGTAATTTCATGTGCGACAAAAGTTTTATATTTATTTATTAAAGTTAAAATGATTGTTATCAGGTACCCATGCATGATGATTGTAAAGGAGTTAGTGAATTTGTAACTCATCTCATCTCGAAAAGGAAAAGAAGAAAAAAAACAAAACCTTTTTTTTAACGATTAAGTCAATATAACACCTGCTATGAAATAACAGGTAGGTTTAAAAGGTTAAGTTCCGTGTTTCCTCGAAAGCAAATATTAAACAATAGGTTAAAGTAATACTAAAAAAATATTATATAACTATGAGGAAAATCTTACTGGCACTGTCCACAACGTGGCACTAATTAATGAATTATTCATTCATTAATTATAATGAACCAGTCTATCGATTGCAAGCCAGTATTATTATTTACATAATGTCGGGTAGAACAAATGTTTTTATTTAAATAATAATAGTTACGCCCACACAAATCTTGGACCTATAAGGTTTTCTTTTATCGCAAATATGCAGGTTGAATAGAGTAAAGATAACAAACACTTAGTGCATATCAAGCTATCTATCGGAAGGAATGTTTATAATTTAAATATTAAGTAGTCTTATTTTATTTTTTGAATCAAGAAATATTACTGATGATTTTTCAATAACTGAAACCTATATCGCAATTAGTAATCTTGTTCGTGGGTGCGTGAGTTTTTAAAAGACTCGATTACTGATATAATAATAATAAAAATCCTCTTTTATGGCCCCCTTACAAAACTAGTGCTACTTTCCTTATCAGTATTTTATAAATACGATATTAAAAAACACACAAACAACTTTTACGCAAATCCTTCCCCAAAAAATCTTAAAACATCTGTATCGTGTATCTAAATAATTTTGGTGCACCGCAACGTCGGCCTTCTAAATTGTCACGTAAACTGAGTAATGTAATCATAGGCCCGTCGCCGGCCAAATTGAATTAGACTCGATTAGCCCACGAAATTATTTCGGGAGTTTTCGTATGCTTTTGATCACAGCTCCTAATTTCTGAAAACGATTTCTAAATCTGGTAATTTTGTTAGAGAATTAAAGTTGAGGTAACAATTATTGAGGTCCTTTTATTTCGATTTAACGGTATAATACGATTTGCATGTTAAGTTACTACAAATGTTCATTTAATCTCAATGCTGATTCCGCATGTAAAGGCTATGTTTGGTATTTATTAGCAATTCGAAGGAAAGATTAATGTTTTATGACCGCATGTCTATTGGAACTGTATATTATACAAATAGAAAAGGTTTAATCTTCAATCAGATAAAGTCTTTCGGTGCCGTCCTGAAAACTATACGAAATAAGTCCTTTTTCTTGTTTGGAAAAGCAGTCGTTCGTTTCCATACAAAAATCAAAAGACTTTTATGAACTTCATAAAAGTCCCGCAACGCTTTATTTGTATTGCGCAGTACATGTGACGTTTACCAAAATAATGTACGCGTGATCAAAAGTGGTTCATGATTCATGGTATCGGAACGACTCGGTTCTAAATAAGTACTTCAGCATCATGCCCTATTCACGATTTTCACATTTTCTAAGAGGCCTCTAATTGGAACCTTGTGTTATATAACAACAAAGGGGCTATTATGTTTCGATAGTGTATCCTAATAAATTGGTTTTCCATTTAAGTGTACCTTGAAGTATAAGAATTGGAATTCAAACAATTTATATTTAGACATCTATTTAAAATGTTTCACATTTTGATTTGAAATTCAATTAAATTTTACCTTAGAACTTTATTGAGTAAATTGTAAATATTTATTCGTATTTTAATTATATCTACCTTAGCTTAAACATTTAAAAAGCAAACTTCTTTCATGTATTATTTTCACTGGTTGGTAAGTGGAAAAGCAAGACATTGCTCTTTTAAGGACTAAAGGCGCACTATAGTCGGTACTAAAATCATGATTTTACATAATTTCAGACACAGACTAATGAGATGACGTACACAGTAAAGTGAAGCAGCAAACCCAAACAGTCACACGATAGCTCACAACAAGCATGTTTACACGTCCTTCAGGCCACATGTCTCAGCCAATCAGGGCGGAGTACATCTGCAAGGTTCTAGTGTCGACAGCTTTATCTTCAACCAGGTCTGTATGTAATTAAGCCTAGTTTTCTCATCCGCAATCTGTTTACTACAGCGGGCGCGACAATGTCGAAATGTTATGGTTGTTTTACGTCATACGAGTATGTTACGTCGTGCTGAAAATATTTGGTATATTTTGTGTGGTTGTGAGTCATTTAGAAGCCTACAGATTTAAACCGGTTGAATTATGGCCAGATTTTGGTAATAAAACCTAAGACAATAAAATGGTTTAATAGCTGCTATGACTAGACTAATAATCGCGTTTTATTACAGTTTTGAATACTATTATTGGTATTTAAATCAGTCAAAAAAAGCTATTGTACATCAATACAAATTAAATTAGTATTCGATACATTTGGGCTTGTCAGTAGTTTTTAGTTGCTACTAAAATTAAATACAGGACCTATAGGATATACCTACAGGAGTTGAAAATATTATATTTGTATAGGTATCAGCTAACAAGAAACAAATAAATTTAATGTAACGAAATCGCCTATTACATCCAAAGACGGTTAACTTTTTCACATATTAATGTCATTTTAGAGATATATTAGGCGTTAAATTGCGCTCATTTGCTCATTAACCGGCGGATGCGGATGGCTTGGTCCACAACGACATTAATCTGATTATCTATGTTTATTCCGCGGGTTATGGGCACCGCCGACCACGAATGCCGGAATACAAACCCACCGCGTCACATTAAATGTGAAAAAATATTTTATCACAAACAATTGTTGCGTAACAAGTTTATACATACCTGTATAAAAATGTTTGGTCCAAGCCTAAAAAAGTTGTTTATTTTTTTTTTTAAATAGGATTATAAATAAAAATGGCAATTTACGGCCAAAATAATAATAATATCTACTAATCACGATTCAAATGCGCACATGACATATTTGATTAGTCAAAGTCAAAGTCAAAGTCAAAGAGTTTATTTGAAAACTAAGTGTAAAACAGGTGTTACAAAACAGTTGGTGCAGGACTTAGTGCCTTTTTCAAGCGCTGCAAAATTGAGGGCTATATAAAATTAAATGTAGGTAATTATTTTAGATCTTATAAACTAATTAAATTATCAATAGAAAAACATATCAATCTTAATTAAAAAAAACGTAAACTAAACAACATTTTACAGTATACCTAACTAAATAATTATAATTATAAATTGAAGGAACAGTTAACATATTATTTAAATTTACTATATCTATTTAATTCAAAATATTCTTCAAGAGCATAGAAGCATTTTTTAATCAAATATGTTTTTAATTTGCTATCAAAAGTTACATTAATATTTTAAGATCACCACATTTTCAAATTTTTTTGTAGTACCTAAGTACATTTGTTTTTTTCTACATCACAGCTAACCATCTCATAGTCTTTTAAATTGTTTCCTTTAAACAGGTTTTTTTTTTATCATATGGTCCATAACATAAGGAAAGTGTCTTACCTCAATCGGTTCTCATTATCGAGATGCTTGATGAAGCTCTCGGAAGCAGTGTGGTGGTCCACTATAGTAGCGTTGTGTTGTTGGAAGCTGTGCAGAACCGCCACGTTGCACTCCACCAGAGCCTTATCCTTCCACAGGTTTACAGGAGTTCTGGTGTCCAAACCCATTCGCTGGGCTACTTTCTGTTGTAAGCCAAAATATATACTTTTTACAGCTATGGAATATACGTACAATTCATTTTATAGTTTACAAAATATATTATAGTAATACGAGGCAGAAGCCTCCTTTAATCGTACTAAATCATTTAATTGAACGAAAATTTGAATTGAATTCCTATTACTATTGTTATTCCCGAAAGATAACATTGTATAAATTTATTGATGTTCTAATTGATAAATGGCGCTACCTGCCCCACAAGTGTGTGACCCTTTAATTTAAAATAATTATTCAATTTCTAACGCTTAACCATGTTCGACTGCCAGGTAATTAGTCGTCAATCACACGTCCTGAATTTCAACCGCATATAACTGTTAATGTTAGCGGTTTGGTCTAACACAAATATCACGTGAAATCCGTGAATTCCGCGCACAATTATTGCTGTACACTATGATTCATTTTGATGGAGAGTGTAACAATCAAATGTTAGTGAATTAGCTAATTATAGAATGGTTTTCAGCGGGGATCCCAGAATATAAATGAGTTTCATTATTGGAGGTTAGATGTCATTTTCTGTTCGGTATATTGACATGCTTTAAACAGGGAAACAGTTTGTATATCTTAATAAGAAATCAGTATTCAAGCGTAATTATGCTTTTTGTATGACTCAGGAGTATACGTCTCTACGTTAGCACAAAGTTCTATCAGGATGGGCCAAATTTAAGGCATGCTAACAAAAAAACAAACTATCGTGTATAAAAACTAAACTTATTGCCATGGCAATGGCAATAAGTTTAGTTTGAGTTAGCTAGCAATCACAATCAGCTCACGCCAGTCGAAGATATTTGAAGTCTATATCATCAATACATATAGAGAAAACAGAGCTTTAAATTGTCAATAAAAATAAGAATAGCAAATAGTATTACTATGTCCTTACCTCCAACATATTAAGCCTGTTGGTATCACAGAAGTTCCGGCAGCCGATCTCGGTGCTCATGTACCAGCCGTTGAAGGCGTTCGCCGTGAACTCGATGCCGCCGCAATCGAAACGCATGTTGGCTACCGCAGGCAGAGCGTACCAGCGTAGGTTAAGCTCTTCAAACCATTCGTACCTGACGAAAATGTATATATATGTAAAGTAAAGAAAATAACTAAAAGTTTTACTTTTACACATACCTATTTATTATACAACTTAGTGGTAGTAACTCGATCGAAACAGAACTAATTTTAATACGTAAGTCGGTAAGACTGGAAGCCGACCTGATGAAGCTTAGAAAAAGGTTAGGCAGAAGAAATCGGTATCGGTCTAAAATTGGATAGACCCGAAATATTGCGTTAAGTCTTACATGTTTATTGCTTTAAATAATAATATATACGATTTATTTGCTATGTGAAATCTGAAATTATCAAGAATTTTAAATTCGGAAATGGTAGTTTATAGCAATGAACACAAAAGCTCGCGTTACGTAACTTATCCGAAAAACTCAAAAGTACTATTTTAAAGCAGATTTTACGAATATTTCCACAAGGGAAATAATACCAACTTTTAAAACACTGTTCATTCATATACTTGGAAATGCTTTTTTGATATTAAATTGTACCATTTCAACTCGCATTTTAATTTCTTCTTTTACACAAACGTATAGAAAATGCAATGAATACTTTGTTCTAATGTTTTGTTGCTTTAGTAGAAGAGCGAGTGTATCCTGTATAATCTGTTTCTGTTTTCAGTGAAAACAGTATAATGTACTGCAATGTGAGTCTACTAATGGTTTAGTTCCGTGTTGAGTTTTCGGATTATTGTTTTAGTATTGAAAACTTTTCTAGTATGTTGTTTTAGTAAGAGATATAACGCTACATTTTAACTTGATAATATATTAACATCAAAATATGTATTTCTATAAAGGTATTGTATTATAAACTACTGCTCTTAAATTAAAAAGTGTTTTCACGAATTGTACCTAGATTAAAAATTACTCGATACAATTTCAATCATCAGTCACTAAAGAAGAGCTAAACTCTTACATTAAACATCCATTACTAGGAAAACACGTGTTACAATCAACATCAAAGCCTCCAAGTACTAGACCGTAAGCGTCACGCCTAATAGCAAATAATAAAAAACGTAATAAATATCAGACAACCGAGAACCGATCTCAACTTATCACGGCTATTTATGACACATTAACGCCTGTTAACATTATCAACAGCATACATTATTGAATAGGCTGGTCTTATAGCCAATAAATATAGATTGGAGATCGTTGGACCAAACTTTTACGAGCAATCTTTACGTTGAGGTCTCGTGTATTTGCAGGACCTGCTCTCGACATTATATGCATTCTCAGACCTTTTTACGCCGACATAAATTCCTGATGGAATAAGAAAGACGTGCGTTGCCGTGAAATACATAGGTTTTGTCGTAAATCTGCGACCTTTTTGCGCGAACTACGTATTTTGCTGCAAAATCTTTCGATTTATATGAAGCTGTTAGTTGCTTGCTGTTTTGTGTTGACACAGATCTTGAAATCATCATACAGTGTGAATAAAAATAATTATATGACTTCCAATGCTAAGCCATGTTCGACTGCCAGGTAATTAGTCGTTAATCATACGTCCTGAATTTCAACCGCATATAACTCTTAATGTTAGCGGTTTGGTCATCATACAGTGTGTTATAAGTGTTTTTAATAAGTGGTAAGATTAATTTCATTTATCATAAATATGAATTTATTACGTTTTGATTGAAAATAAACAAAAAACGTATCAACAAGTTACAGTTATTATGGAACAAGACGTATTGTGAGAATTAGGTCAAAGATTTCATTTATGTAAATTGGTAAAATACGACTATAAACATTCGTTTATAATAACCAAAACGTCAGAGGAAACTTTAAATGGTAGAATATGTTTTTGTGTTTTTACTTACGAACAGGCCACACAGAAGAGACAAATGTCCGCGCCCAGTCTTCGTCTATTTTGTCTGGTCTGGGCCTTAATTTGTTATGGAACTTTATCCAAGTAACCGACTTTTTTGATGATAATATTCTCAACATTTTAGAACTTTTCAATCTCAGAGTAGTAGTATTAAGTTTTCCAACACAATTGTTTCAATGTATTATCCTGATCCCATTATAATTTTAGAAACTAGTCTTAACGTTACCGTGTTAATTTAATTAGGTACGCCTATTGTTACTCAATAGTATTTACATTGGTTAAAGTGGGGAGCGTAGTTACTGTTATAATTTCATCGTGTCACACTTTAAATATGTTTAGTATTATATTTATGTTATTTTTAATTAGAAATGTCATTTTTGTTATTATTATACCAAGTTTGTCAAAACCTATACCTACATGCTTTCATTGAGATTATATTATTTGCCTAATCAAATACTATTACTACAATGCTGAATATTTTGCTGACTATTAGTAGATAAACTGTGATTAAGAGAAAATAATATGGGGAAAATCTCGAAATAAAAAGTAAAGAAGAAAACCCAATTTAAATGTTAAATCGGTAAATACACCTGGTATATTTTGTCTAAATAAAATTCCCTTCTAAACTAAACAAATGACGTTCTGACATTAATAACATTGTGAAACCAGTTATTATTTCCCCAAACGAGAAATTGTTTTCTATTAACGCCTAAAGTTCAGATAATAAAACCGGTTGGATATAATAAATTATAAGATTTATTACCGAATGCACGTGTGTTATTGTCTGGCTTTGGGGAAAAAAACGTGAGATTAAATGATTATAAATTTTAAGGATAGGCTACATACCTTTATGCGTATCTTCATTGACCTGTCATCTCAGTTTATGTTATTTCCTTAACTTTTAAATAATAACCATTGATTTGTAGAAATGATTGATACCTTTAAAATTTATTGTTTTTACAATAAAATACTACGAATTGTTTCATTCATTTATTTTCATTTCTCTCTTCTGTTGTATTAATTTATTTATGTATAAAAACTTTTTAACAAAAAAATTAAACCGCCGAAAACACTGAAAAGCAAAAAATAAGAAACCTTTTTTTATTTAATCTTAATAACTAAGTTCTTAAACGAATGTGAGTATACCTAAATAATTTCGAGTCGGCGCCAAACATGCAAATTAATTAATTACGATATATAGGTACTTAATTTTTTTAGAAATTTAAATGTTTCTCGATGGATGGATTTCATTGCATTGTTAAGTCGATTCAAACTCAAACTGACACTCAAAACTTTTATTTGCTTTCCACAAATAAATGGTATTAGTAAGTGGTAAGTAAGGAATATAATTATAGAATATAGTGTTTTTGATTTGGTTGTTTCTTAAAATTTAAGGTAATTTTGTGATCTTTGTTCATTGATAGTTTGGCGCCGCCTCAAAATTATTTAGGTATACTCACATTCGTTTAAGAACTTAGTTATTAAGATTAAATAAAAAAAGGTCTCTTATTTTTTGCTTTTCAGTGTTTTCGGCGGTTTAATTTTTTTGTTAAAAAGTTTTTATTTTATACTTTTTTGTGGCTATTATATACTAATTGCTACATGCTGAATTATTTATTATTTTTAAAATAGCTAACTACCTTTTTTTCGTATTCAAATCTGTGAGTGAACAATAAATCACCCCTATTTTCCCCACCCAACCTTAGAGTAACATTATATGGAACCAGCTTCAAGGTATAACCCCCTATCTAATAAAAAAAGATTTATCAAAATCAGACTGTTCTGTAATAAGTTACGCGTGGTCATATATTACAATCAGTTAGTGAAAAACAATATATCTCTGTTTTTCTACCCTTAGGATTGGAATATTTTTTCCAAATATATATGGGTCCAACTTTGGAGTATACCCTTTCCAATAAAAAAAGAATTATCAAAATCGGACGACTCTGTAAAAAGTTACGGGTGGTAATACATTACGATCAGTGCGAAAACAATCAATTAACGCCTGTTTTCCCACCCTTAGGGTGGGAATTCTTTTTCCAAATTTATATGGGACCAACTTTGGAGTATACCCTTTCCAATAAAAAAAGGATTATCAAAATCGGACTACTCTGTAAAAAGTAATGCGTGATCATACATAAAAAAAAAAAAAATATACTCGTCGAATTGAGAACCTCCTCTGTTTTCGTCGGTTAAAAATGATAATTCTCCAAAAAAGGATACCAAACAACTGTTTCATCGAAATGTATACTATAATTTAATCCTTTGATAAAGCCATTTTTAACAGAAGTTTTATTTTATTTTTGTGGATAATAGGCTAAAGGGCAAACTTCAGCGAATTTTAATATTTTATTACCTGGAGGCAGGTGTTTTTGGGTAAATCCATTTTATGCAACTTAATTAATTAATTCGTAGTTTTCTCTTGGGTTGTGATATTTTTATTTCAAATTCTTTTTATCTTTTGAGGACAATTTTCGGGTGATATTAGGTACAAAACTACCTAATCCGTTCTCAAAATGTTATTGACATAGTCTTTATCGAATTAGCACATAATTTTCATGAGCAGTCTTAAAACAAGCTACAACTTCACAAGATTAAAGTATATTATTATATATATTATAGTATATTAGTACACTAACTTATATAAGATCTGTTGTTTGAAAAAGTACAAAAACTACTGGCCGAAACAATATAGTTAGTTGATCCAACAGTGCTAATCCTAGTAACTCACGTGGGATGGGTCATGTTTATCTCCATGATGAGTTCCCTGGGGATGTCGAAGTAGTCGGGGTCCTTGCCGTTGGCGGAGAGCACGAGCGGCAGGATGTCCCACGCGGTCCGCGGAGGCTTCCACCCTAGCTTCAGACACAGCTGCAACAAGAGTTATGGTTGAAATTGTTTTAGATGAATGGAGGGAATTAGATGGTGTTTTAGAAATGTTTTAGTTTAGATGCGTAGGTAGAAAAATACAGCATGTGACTGTGAATAAAAATAATATAAAATACGTGTTCCACTGTTAGTTTGGTATTATTACACAGTCTCATCAAAGGGAGCATTAGTATTAAGTATATATAAAAGCTGAAAGGTTTTTTGTATAGACACTTGTTTGATAAACATAGTTGTAAGAACTCTTAAATAGCTTTAAGTTGCTCATTTCAAAACCTGCTACTTTTTAATTCGTGAAATAATACAATAGTATATCGATTACATAACGGTAGATGTACCGAAAATAATCCCTCAAGAGCAATTGAATAGGTTCAACAATACTTAATGAGGGCTGGATTATTGAATACAATTACATAACCCAATTGTAACAATTGCGGCACCCTAAACACATAATTACTTTGAATAATAGTTTTATTCATGTAATCACTCATTCTAAAATAAACAGTGCGAACTAAATTCCAGTGTAAACAGTAGTTATGCAAACAATTATGAGTATAATGTACTGTTTTGGTTTCGGTATTGTTTGCTTGTAGGCAGGTGCATGGAAAACGAGATATGTCAGTCGTTGAATGATTTATATGTAGCGCCCGAAACACTGAATGTTTTCAATGATCATCAATCGTGTGATAGTATCTCTGTAACTTTTATTGCAAATAGAAATACATTGAAATATGGAATCAACTTTTATTACTCTTGTTTAAATGACATGTTTTGTTGAATATTTTTTTTGTGTATTTTTGTCCAGTCCTTGATGTGAACTTGAAATTACAGATAAACTCTGGTTTACAAAACTTTTAATAAAAATATAACATATTTGTTTATTTATGATTTAACCAGCTTACAAGAGGATCAGTTAAGGGCTATAATAGTCGACAGTTTACTTTCAGTTGCATACAAAATGCGTTCAGTGAGCTTTTTGAAGGATAACATTTACCAGCCTTTAATAATCTGGGGGAATTTATAACACTGACCTCAGTGAACTCGCAATGCATGGGGTCTCCGAGCACGGTGCCGTCGGGCTGCCGGTAGCCGGCGTAGCTGATGAGCTGGCTGTTCCATATCCTGTAGTCGTGCTGAGCGTCCGTTCGCTGCGGGAACACCGTCATGGCGGACCTGGTATATAGGGCAAACGTATTTATTACCTAGGTTTTGATATTAAAAGTATTGGGTTGTGGCAATAGGCTCGCCCCCTATTACATGGGACTAAAACATATCGGCGAACTGTGGGTGTACATTGGTACACCTCTGCCTATCCCTTCGGGGATACAGGCGTGATGATATGTTATGTTATGGGTTTTGGACCTTTTGTTTAGGATTTGAATTGGGCTTGTGAATTACATGTTTTGTGCAGACTAGTTTCCTTTTCAGAGTTAAATAGCTTTAGGATACGGTTCACAATTTCGTTTGGATTTGTGCGATGATATTCAAAATTTTCTAAACCTTTCCTGAAAAAATCTACTTTGTGATAGATAACTAATGCGTCTAGTTTGCTTGTATTTAGAAAAGTTTAGAACGCGTACCTACAATTACGTAGAGCACTTTTTTGCTACAATGTTTTGTATACGTAATTATTATAATTTTTTCATTCGCATTTCATTAGACAAGACTATTTAAACATGCTCTACTTTTCACACATAGCCTTAAAAGTCCAAACAACAATAAAGATCCCATCTCACCTAATATTCCCTTTGTTGGTGCTGTACTTGATGTGGTTGCAGAGCGCCTCGAACATGCCGCTCGTAGTTGTCACTTGTCGGCAATCGAATACCTGTTGCACACACACAGTTAGTACACAACACAAGGGACATGATATGTACACACACACACTGTTATTACACACACATAGTTCTACTACAGATACACACAGGTCACGATACGTACACAGGGTTAACACAGAGGTACAAAGGACATGATATGGTGAAAGTATCAAATTGTTCCACAGTCCCAGATTGTTCCGTTATGGAATTCTGAGCTGACGTTTGGGTAGATACAAAAACATTACATTATGACTGTTGTTATTTCATACACCTACATACAAGGAAAGGTTTTTCAGTATGCTTATTTAATGTTATTTTCTTTCAGTTTTTAACTCTCAAATAATAAGGTAAATGTTTCTGTTTAAAATACGATTGTTGAAAAGCAAACGAATAATTTTGTTCTGAGTTAATGTATTAATGTTTAGAAAAAGTTTTGAGAATTAATTACGTATGTTTAGTTGAATAAAACATGGTAAATAAATTCAGCTTTTTTAAGCATATATAATGTACGGATCGTGAATGTACAGGTGACCCGCACATCGTTGAAATAATAATAATAATAATAATAATAATAAATTCTTTATTTGACATAATATCAGGTTACAATATCCTATGAAGCCTCTGAGTCCCAAACTAGGTAAAGACCTGTATGTCAGGAATCAGCGCCTTCTCCCATTTTTAGTTCAGTTTAATATGTATGTCAAACAATACATTTATTAGAATGAAAAGAACATGTAATTTTTAAGAATTACAGCATGCAGTAATTAAGGAAGTGCTACATTTAACTATCAGAATTAGTTGAGTAAAATGAGTTTTCTAGTGAGTGTGTGTGTGTGTGTGTGTGTGAATGTGAGTGCATGTGTGTGTGTGTGTGTGTGTGTGTGTGTGTATGCGTGTGTGTGTGTGCAAAGGTAGGTGAATTTATATTTAGTGTCTTTATACATATCAATATATTATTATCTTTATTTACTGTAGTATTTTTTCGGTTTCCGCGTAGTTCAGTTTTTGTAGCCATTCTCTAAGCTGAGATTGACATTCATGCAATGATAATGGGTAAAAGTTTAAAATTTTATTTAATTTGTTGTAAAGATGCACGGAAAGAAACCACTTTTGACGTCTAGCTAATGCGGTGTGACATCTTACATAGTCAATAACATTTGGTATTGTACGTTTGTTCTGTAACTTATTCGGATCGTAATGGGTAGAAATATGTTGTTTAGTAATGACATGATAAATAAAGAGCTGTCTTACAGTGAACACTTGGCATAGCTCATATAGCGTTTCAGTGGCAAACCTGTAAGGTTTAAATGTCATAGTTTTGAGCAAGGAACGTTGAGCTCTTTCCAGTTGTATTATGTGTGTTTTACATGCACCCCCCCATACCCCGATGCAGTAACCAATGACAGATTGAGCTAGCGCATAATATACAGAGCGAAGAAGCTCCAAGTCAGCCACATTCCTGAGATTCTTAAATACCCATATTAGTTTTCTAACTCGTGATGAAATCATGTCTATATGGGGTTGCCACGTAATTTTCTCATCAAGTAGTACTCCAAGGTACTTAACATTAGAGGTTTTAGTGATGATTGGGCATGAGCATTGCTGGTTTGCTGTGAATTCGCATGTATGAAGACGAATCTCTATGTTTTGTTGTTTTGAGCGAGAATTGGTAAACTGAACAAGTGAAGTTTTGGGCACGTTTAGGGTTAATAAATTTTGTTTTAACCACATCTGAACCCTGTGAAGTTCCTTTTCTGCATTTTTTCGGACCTCGTCCCAAGTCTCCCCCACAAACACTAAAGCTGTATCATCAGCGTAGGTAAAAATTCTGCCTTTATAGAGAGACATTTGACACAGGTCGTTTATATAAATGAGAAAGAGACTGGGACCGAGTATACTACCCTGTGGGACTCCACAAGTAACAGCTACGTCTGAGCTGATGTGTTTATTTATTTTAACCTTTTGCTGGCGGTCCGAAAGAAAATCTGTAAAAATTTTAAGCACTGACCCCCTTATGCCACATCTGTCCAGCTTGTCCACAAGGGTAGAAATCGAGACAGTGTCAAAAGCTTTGGCAAGATCAATAAAAACTCCGACACACTTTTGTTTGTGATCTAGACTTTTTGTGACATATTCAATCAGAGAGCTGACGGCATCATCTGTACTTCTACCGGCCCTAAAACCGAACTGAGAATTTGAAAGGATGTTATTTTGCTCTAGGAAATTAATAAGTCGGTTATTCAGTAGTTTCTCTAGAACTTTGGAGAGTGCTGGAAGCACAGATATTGGCCTGTAGTTTGTTACACTGTCTCGTACGCCACCCTTGTGGACAGGTGTAATTAGCGCTCTTTTAAAAACCTTGGGAAATACCCCTTGCTCAAAACATAATTTAACAATTATGGTAAATAGAGGGACTATAATATGTTTAGTCATTTTAAGGAACTTATTTGAAATAGAATCCCAACCAACCGCACTGTCGTCTTTAAGATTCATAATCAGAGACTCAATCTCACTTTCATCAGGCGGGAGTAGAGCCATGGAATTAACGGTGCGAGTTAAGTTGTAATGGTTAGAGTTGTCTTGTGTAGAGCCAAAGGATTGTGGGACGCCTTCAGCCAACAACTTTCCGATACATGCAAAATATCTATTTACCTCCTCAACCGCATCAGAAGGATTACTATTAATATGTAGCAGATCGTCCGCAAAACCCTTCTGTTTGCTAGTACCGGTAATAGACTTAATAGCCGACCACGTCTCTTTATTGGTTCTTGCATTTTTTAAGACAGATTTTTCATAACTTCTTTTTAGCCTCCTCAACAAAGCGTTACAAAAATTTCTGTAACGCCTGTAGATTAATACGAGAGATTGATTATCGAGATCTTTTTTCAGATTTTTGTGTAATTTGTCCCGATGGCGAATACACCGCAACAGTCCAGGTGTGATCCAAGGCTTTAATATTTTTTTACGCCCAGAGATGGTAATGATCTTTGAGTTAGATTTTATTGCTGCTGACATTTCATCAATTAAAAGAGTTGCAGCTTGTTCAGCATTAGCCGTGTGACAAATGTATGAGAAATCCACAGATTCCAATTTCTTTAGAGTAGCCACAAGATCTGTTTTAACAATTTTGTTGCTCATTAACTGCTTACGCTTATGGGATAGACTAATTAGAACAGAATCATGATCAGTTACAGTTGACTCTATCACAGTGACTATCGCTGACAGCGATGTTTTAATCATTATATGATCAAGGCAGTTATTTATTCTGGTAGGAAATGTATGACCTGGAAGAAGCCCTAATTCGGCAGAGAGATTTAAGTATGATGGACTGTTACGATCGATGTTATTTTGCTTAATGTCGATATTTACGTCACCAATCAGGACAATATTCTTACTTTTACAAGGACGGAGTAAGCTGTCAATAGTATTTAAAAAGTTATCTGTACAATAAATAGACGGAGACCTGTATACAGCTAAGACGACAGTGTCAGAGCCTATTGAGAGAAGCAAAAAGTTTGCGCCTACTGGGTCAGGTTCTTCTATTGAACATTTAATTTCATGTTTGACGTATATGACGATGCCATCATTTTGGTTAAGGCTTTTCTTGGAGAAGTGGCATGTATAATTGTCGAGAGGAGGAGGGATTTTGTCTACAGAGAGCCAGCATTCTGTCAGAATGATAATGTCAGGCTCGAACGTAAGCCTAGTTAACTGTGCAATAAAACCATTTATATTTTTATAAATACTGCGAATGTTTTGAGAAATAATAATTAAAGAATCAGAAGTACGTTTAATTAATTTGCAACATGTTTCTACATCGCACTTATAGGACTTTGCCACTGAAAAATTATCGAGGTCCTGAATTATACTATTTAGTGAAACCATTTTTATTTGTTATTGTAAATTGCCGATAAATTGCCGATATTAAATCTTTATCCAGCCTTAAAGATATGTAAACAATTGCCAAAACAATGAGAAAGCGAATATATAAAGAATTTTGCCGTATATATTCTATTGTGTGTCTTTTAGTGAACCCTGCGTATGTGTGTGTTTGTTTGTGATTGTGTAATATTGTATAATAGTTATGGTGGTGTGGTTTAATTGTTATGGATCTGATAGTATGAGTACAATATAATAATAATAACAAATAATTCATATTAACATGCATGCGAAGAAGGCAAAAAATACTATGAGTACAGGTAGTGCGCGACAGTAGTCATTTTGAGCTAGAGCGTTTAATCTTCTCTAAATCATCTTCCGAGCTCACTCTAATTTGGGGATCACCAACATTTTTACGAAGATAAACTACGCCATGTGAGGTCCAGCAAAACTTAAATCCATAGTCCTTGTGTTGCGTTCTTGCTAAATAAAACAGTTTTTGTGTTTTAGAAGTAAGACATTCTGAAACGTAGACCGGTTGCTTAGGATGTTTCATCTTCAAGTGAGTAGTGCTGAGCTTATCATCTTTTCCCTTAGCCTTATTGAAATTTTTCACTCCTTTAATAACTTTGTCCTTAAGTATGACTGACTGAAAGTTTACCAGAATTGGCGACGAGTTTTCTTTATTTTTGGATCTGTACACATCTTTTAGATCAGACTTAGTTATTTGTAGATTAAAACTCTGTCCAAGATTTGAGACTAACTCGCAAAGGTCGTCTTTTGTCTCACTTTCATCTTTCGGAACGTTTCGGATTTCTATTCCTGTAGCTCGAGAGGTGCGTTCGAACAATTCTATTCTATCTTCAAGTTGCCGAATCATCTTTCTGTCTTCCTTCTTCTCAGCCTCCAGGGTAGATATACGCCTTAGGAATTCATCGTACTTATCCGACATTACCTCGACACTCTTTTTCAGCTCAATATTCTGCTCTATTATGCTATTTATTTTGAGCATCATTCCCTCGTAGAGACTTTCATGCTTGTTAGAATAGGTAGCAAACATGGCCCTGGTAAGTTCCACAGACGCAGTCGCATCAACCCCCTCAATCTTTCTCTTTTTCCGTTCTGTGACATTCGATTTAGGTGACAGGTCGGGCGTCGAGGTGCTTGGACGCAGCGAAACTTCTTGCAATGTACAGCGTACGGATGTAGCGGCTAACACCGGTATTCATGAACGTTACTTACATAAGTATGGCAGCAACACTGTGCTAAGTAAGGCATTTCTCACTGCGTTCGTCATGGCAGGCCATTCATTTCATAAACAATACTTATTGGACCCTTTGCTGTGCGGACTCATAGCATTGAATGCGGCGCTGTGATTGGCTAATGTTGCGACGCGACTTCACTCGGGTTGACTGACAGATTAAACGTCAACCGCGATTTTTCAAAATAAAAACATTTTTTAAGTCTTACATTATTTTCAACAATTTTTGTCTATAATGACTACGAAATTACCCAAAACATGGTAAGTACTTATATATTATTGCATGTTTATGTTTGTTCCATAGTCAAAGTTGTGAAAATAATAACACGTATTGTTTTCTTTCAGCTCAAAGAAGTCACCATTTACTTCTTCGGAAAGAGAACAAATTATAGCTTTAGTGCGAGACCCGCCTATTATTGAGGATAAGCATACACACGCTCAAAAAATCAAGTTGAAGAAGTAGGCCTGGGATGAGCTGACAATGGCCTATAATGCACATTCCTATGTGACGCCTAGGAATAACATTCAGCTAAGAAGATGTTGGGAGATCATAAAATCTAGAAGTAGACAAGAATGTTCCCTCTCAACCAAAAAAAGAAAGGAAATATCCACTGCTAGCACAGGTAACTGAATATTTTGTCAATTCCAGAGGTGTGGGCAGGGATTAAACTCAGATGCAAATAATCAATAACGCAGCACTCTTGTTTATAATTATGCACTTTATCTTTCAGGTCTTAAGAAAATTTGTAGTGAGACAGAAGCAAGAATAAAGCTATGTGTGAGGAGGCCCTGATGCAACGGGAAGAAAATTTAATTGATTTTGAAAAACAACTTCATGGTTTGCAATTAGAAAAAAATAAATTGGAAATGGAACTATTAATAAAATCTTTAAAATTGAAATAAATTTGTTTCATTTTATACTAGCGACTAGCGACCCGCCCCGGCTTTGCACGGGTGTAATGCTGATACTAAATATAGTGCCATAAAGCCATAAAGTGCTATAGGGCAAAGCGCGAATTTCGACGCACTATTTGGCATAGGCACGCGCCCCCCGGCCGGTACCCGCAACCGACTATGTCCCTGCATTTTAAATCTGTAATTTCTTCGAAAATATTCATTTAAATTACATGCTGGAAAGGGCAATATTGATCTATATTACATTCACAATACTGTAGTACATTTTTCTATCTAACTCGTAGGGTTCAGCCAGCGTTTGCAATGTAAGCTCAAAAAATGAGTTTATTTACGACCTTTAAAAACCTCTAAGATTATCTGCGTTTCTCTACTATATTATGTGCAAATAAGCGTATCACAAATCACTACAAACATAACCTTATACTGGATACCAGTTTGTCATGTGTTGATTTGTCGCACTATGCGTTGCGTAAAGTAGCTAGCGAGCTACTTTATCTGTGCGTTGATTATAATGAGCGCATAGTGTCCTTCGTCCCTCAAGTATTGTTTATGATTAGGATTTTGTGTCCCTATGCGTCCGCGCGCACTATGAGACCTCACAGTAACGTTCATGAATACCGGTGTGAGTCATCTGTTGCGGGGACTGGAGAGGCGGGGGGAGAGCGGTTAACGGGCATTATACTAGCAACAAAAGTACTAGGCAAGCATAAATTAAGTGCAGTGCAAATTGTTTCTATTGCTTAGAGAGATCAAGCTAAAATGGTCAGGATCGACGAAACAGAACAAAGTCGCTTTCCGTCCAGTATATGTAGACCTCCGACGCAGGCGCTTAGTGGCGTATGAGTGAATGTTTTAATTACTCACGGGTTGAGATTTCTCTGTGTGCGTGTTGGTCAGCGAAGCTTAATACACCTCCTTCACTATATGCACTCCTATTTTTCTGTTGTATTTTATTACGTTAATTTGATTATTATTTAACAGTTTTGATATTTATACGGTTTGCAAACACACGTCTATACTCCACAAAGGTCCGGGGGGAAGGGGAAATATACATAATTTGATTTTGGTAGCATTAAATTTGTACTCTCAAGCTTCAGTGAATTTTCGTTATTAATTATAAGGACTACATGTAAAATAGGTGTAGGAAAAAATACTTCACTTGACTGAATGTAAATGCCAAATTGAGGCGCACGTCACGAGATGTTATCACTTTTAAATATTGTGGTAAGGACAATAATAAATTAATTGTTATTAATGAATAAGTTATTATAAAGTTTGTTCACAATAATGATATAGTATGTTAATCCGTATTCAACCTACACACCAATCATCAAACCAAGAACACACCAAGTATCAAAGGATCTTAGAAATAACTGTAAGACAGAGAATTACGCAATCTGACTTATTTAGCTTTCGATACTATGCGCGTATGTTGTATATAGGTTTCGTATCAATTGAACAAATAAGCAGATACTACTCAAAGTGGTAGGTAAGCATTGCATCCCTCAGACATATTAATAGGCTCAGCCTTGCTAACAAGAACTCAACGATTACGTCAGGGGTGATTCTGTAAACGTAACCGATATCCCAATTAAGTAATAAATGAAAAATTAACATTTTCAATAAGTATATTTTCAACCCACCTACGTTTAGTTACAAATGTTACACGCTACAATTATATTAAGGCGTCAACCAATGATATTTTAATAAACAGATATGTTATACACATACAAAACAATCGAAAAAAGTGTTCCGCGCAGCGCGGCAGCTAGCGAAAGAGATAGCGCGATAAAACCCATAAGAAAAAAAGAGACAAATAGTGTTGTTGTTAATGGCAATACGTCCCAATTAGGACGTTTTCGAGTCTTCACGATAGCTCGCTTATAACATATCTGTTTATTAGAATATCATTGGCGTCAACAAATAGTTATTAAATCTTGAAACTAAATTAATTTATAAACTATCTTAAATACGACATTTAATTACATATTTGTAGTACCAATCCAATTTCATTTAAATGTAAACGTTACTATACTTAGATATGTCAACAAGAAAAGTGATTAATTTTCAATTGTGACTCAACATTTTCAACGTATTGATAGATTAAAAATAGATTTTGCGCATCACTGGATTTCACGAGAAGCAAATTTTAACCCCTTAGTAAAATTTAGAAATCGTCCTAAGAAAATATTACGCAAATAATTTTCTTTTCATAAAAGACTGGTGTTTTTTTTTTATGTACCGAAATGTACCAATCTACACATCTTTATCAAATCCAAAATTGAATGAAATTGTTAATTGAACTACCAGACCAGAATGACCAGATTCAGCTATTACTGAAACAAAATGATAAAATTAAAATTCATGATTGCAGAATGTCGCCAGACCGCGAGTCTATAATCAAATCGTTCGTCCCGATTAACCGAAGCAATCTGTTTAAGCCGTGTAATTACGAACGTACTCGCTAACATCACAAGGATTTAGCAGTCGGCTCTGCTAATACCGATTTAAGTCACCCTCATACCGCTAACCGACAGAGAGTGAATGGAAATGAACGAATGAATTAAAGTCGTTACGGCGACGCGACGCGACGTCTCCTAGACGTTCTAATTACGAAAATATTGAGATTTGAAACTTCTGTCGCTCGTTTGTGGTTTGAGAATATTTTAGAAAAAGAACAGCTTTTATTTAAAAAGGAATTAGAATTAAAACATTTTCATGTATTCTCAAGCTCTTGTATTTGGAAGATTAGCAATAAATTAACATATTTTTGTCTCGTGAATTCTTTTCTTTTCCAAGGTTTTTGGATACATCTTTGATTAAATACAGACATAAAAACACATTTTAGTAAATTTTACACCTAATCAATGAATTTATACCTATCTAAAATACATTTATCTTTTGTGTCTCTTTCAAGATCAATAAAATAAGTCTTTAAAATCTATTAAAATTGAGCCACATTTCAAATAGCATCAATTCAAAGTAAAATATAAGTCATTAATTTGAAATCCAAACATAATTTATCTTCAGGTAAGGCTTTATACAATAATACTCCAAGTTGAGACAAACAGACAGCTAATTGAACTCATTCACAGAGTTTGTGGCATAATAAGAAAATGTCTTGGCCTATTCATGAATATTACGAACTGTTTTATGTTGCTCCATTTAATATTATTTCAACATTGGAAAATATCCCTAATTAAATAGAACTGGATTAATTAAGTAAACAAAAATATCTTGGCATGGCTTTAATTGTGTGATTCTGAAATAATATTGGGTAAGACATTTATTTAACAACTTTTTGATAAAAAGCAAGGTATAAATAATATCAGTTCACATTGGTTTTGACAAATTGAAATTTTAATTTGACAATGGGATTGAAACACCAAAACTGTGCATTATGACTTAACTTTTGGTTGTTTAATTTATTTTTATATTATATGTGAAAAACCCAGGTGAATAAGGTCTTCCCACATGCATACTTAATAATGTAGGTAGACCGAATTACACATCAATTTAAACCAAACAAAAGTAACGGGAAAAGACAACAAAATGTTTCTCCTCAGTGACGACAAAAAAAAGCCAAAATTAAATTTTATTTAGTTTATATTAGGTTTAAATATAAAAAGTCACTTAGAAAGAAATAATTTAAAAGTGTTCTGATTGTTTCCCCTTCTCAACAACAAAAAATCTAAAGTTAAAAAAAAAACTTATGTTTTCAACAAAATTGGTAGGACGAAATATTATGAGAAAGGTAATAATATACAGTAATTAGAAGAGACTTAAACTGCCCTTGCAAGCAAATCTCTACATACAAGCAATCGACTACCTTGTATACCTTTCTTTTTGCCATTAAACCAAAAACACAGGTTCAATAATGTACGTTAAAAATGTATAAAACAATTGTATTCTTTGAAAACCAATAGAATAAACTTAGCACAGCCCTCACGGTAACTGGCCGTTAATTGCCCACGTTTTTTTCTTTTGTGAAAAAGGAGTTTTCTCATTAGAGTCGGCAAATTCATTTAGTTTCCCGCTTTCCTAGCGATTCACTACACTTACTACAAAAATCTATTATAATTGATTGGACATCTGCATCTGCTGTTCGTTCTTTATGTTAAATATTATAACACGGAAATACAGAACAATGGTTCTTTTGATAATAATGATCCATTCAAAATGTAGATTTGTTTTAGTTCTTAGAATGTTAATTTGAGTTTGGGGTTTGTATTAAGATGATGGCACGATGGGTAATAGATCCTGCATTTAAGTAAATATCAACGAAAATATGCAAAAGATCCTGTTTCATGTTTGTGTAGTACTTTTTATCGTGTCACGAAAAAAAATCATTTTAATATTTCGTTAACATAAAACATTGCCCCTAAAAACTACAGTAGACAGACCCATGAAGACCTAAACAGCTGAAATAAGAATGTCTTCAGTAATAAGTTCTTCTTCATTGCCATTTAGTTGTTCACGCAAAAGAAATTCTGTCGTCTAAAACGGCCAGTCAGCAAGTGTTCATTACTGTTTTTCTCTCGTTAGAAATTACGTGCTAAATGTTTTCTAAGAGCGCAACTTAATGATATTATTTTACAAGTAAAGAAATAAATGTCTGAAGAAAGAACGAACAATACGTTATTGTTCACGAGTTTTATTTTGAAATAATATATCAATTTTCTTCTAGCACTGGTAAACACTGGAGACATTTATCTCATTTTAATTATGAGAAAACTTCATGTTATCGAAATTTTTTATGTTCAATATGGCACTGTAAAATAATGCACAATTAACCTAAATGACGTCAATTGAACTAAATAATAAATAAAATCCGTAAGTTCCAAATATTACCTACACTGATTTCATCATCGAATAGGGTAAACTTCACGTAAACGTATTTGAATGGAAAAAAATTGTACCTAGCGATCATTTTGCTTAAACAATTATCTAATATCTTTAACTTCATACAAGTTATTGAGTTTTCTATGAAATTCTCAGTAGCAGGTCGGAGTTTGCGTTCGTGCCCGGTTAGTGGCAATAGGTTCGCCCCCTATTACATGGGACCTAAACATACCGGCCAACTGTGAGTGTACATTGGTACACCTCTGCCTTACCGTTCGGGGATACAGGCGTGATGGTATGTTATGTTATGTACATACAAGTGAGAGTATTACCTGCAGCTTAGACCACTGTATCCTGCCGATGCAGCGGCTGGCGTTCCTCCAGGCCAGCTTGGCGCCGAACACCAGCTCGGTGGTGGTCAGCTGGTAGGTTCCCGTCTTGGCCACCTCCTCCTGGACTGCCTTCCAACGAGCCTCGTGGGCTGGTGTGTTGGCTCTATAGTAAAATAGAAATAAGGTGTATTGTACTAATTAAATCAATTTGTACAAAAATAAGTCAATAATAAAATACGAAACCAGATTATTTTTAAGTGTATAATTATAAAGTAATATTTTTATTGATATTATTGAACTATGTGTTAGATTTTTAGGTAACCTAAGTAGGTTCGTACTTCAAATTTTATTAACTTAACCAAATAATAATAAATACCGATGCTCATTAAAAATCTGCCTCAATAATAATGGCAAAGAGCTCAATAACAAACACGAACAAAAAGACTGCATGAAATGAAATTAATACGTAGTTTACTCGGAGCAAATAATTTAATAAAACATTGTATCAAATAGTACGAAAGCATAATTCTACGATCAAAATGAAATTGAAAAATAACAAAACGAGTAAATAAAAGAATTTATCGTCTGAAGTTAGACCTAAAGCTATTTTCATCCAAATTGTTAACACAGCAACGCATATTGCGCTGGATCCCAAGCAGCTCACGTAATCCCGACTTTCCTTACCCTAATTTTATGAGGCGAATAAACCCCTAAGTAATGCCTAAATCCCTACAGACAATTTATTACAAATACCAACTACTAGCAGAGACATCCAAGAAGAACCGACTCTATTTTCCATTCTGCGCACTTTAATCGTATTTACTAAGAAAATGCAGCTCAGGAACGCATTAATTAATGTTGCTCAAATTCCCAGTTCTTACCAGAGAAAATCTTATTTAAGAAAACGAAATTCCTGAAACCACTTGCACGTCCTTATTCCGATGTCAACCTTTGAAAGATGATAAAATTTCCTTTCCCGAAACCGTATAAAAGAAATGAAGGTTTGTTATGTGTCATAACCGACTCATATGAATGGCATTCTATTCTCAAGGCAGTATTTGCATAATATTTTCGTGGAACAAAAGTTGTTTTTATACGATTATAAGACCGTCTTGACTTGATTTTTACATCTGAGTGTTTTCTATTTTACGCTTGCAAACGTCTATTTGATTTTCTAAATTATTTACTATGTTCAATGAAGTTTAATTTCCTGCTATCTAAAGTTTAATTAAGGTGTCGAAAGATAGATGTCGCGATTGGCAACCTCAGTCTGCCGCTGGCGTTAATACGGGGAGGTTGTGTCGCTCGTCATTTTAGATTACGATTCGTAATTTGGTAACTAAAAAAAAGTAGGTTTTTCGATCAAAATGCTATTTAAGTATTTTGATTTAGTGGTTATTCGATATAATTTCTAAGTTCAGGTGCCAAATCGATATCTATTGTTAAGGAACCTGTAATATAGTTTTTGACACAGAACCTTAAACATATATGAATTCCGAGGCAATTATGTAAATATTTACAACATAAATATAATATACAAACTAAAATTGATTACTAAAGAAATATGCTTATTCATATTGGTTTCTTAGGTTTACGCGAATGTTAGACATTGAATAAAACTACTTTTTACGGATTTTTTCGCGGTTTTAATTTTAGATTTTGGTCCCGACGTTTCGACACCTTTGCAGGTATCATGGTCACGGGCAGACTGAGATGGCGTTCGTCTTGACAGAAGATGTTGCTCGTTCTACCTTCATATTTTAATTTATTATTGAGTTCCGACCTACGCAATATGAGCTCACTATGTCTTGATGTCTTGCAGCGCTGCTCTTGGGTTTGGCCTTGAGTTTGTGAATTATTGGGTCCCAAGTAGGTGATATCTTCCAGCCATCTTCTCTATTGAAATTAGGGTGTTTTTTAATCTCAATAGCCTCACGGAACATCCTAGGTAGGAATCTGGATTCTTTAGCGAGGATCTGTGGTTGGTCAAATCTAATATAATGGCTGGAGCCTTCAGCATGTTCGGCGACTGCAGACTTCGTTGAGCGGCGGTGTTTTACGTCAGCGATGTGTTCTTTAACGCGGGTCCCTATGCTTCGTTTCGTTTGACCGATATAAGAGAGGCCGCAGTCACAATCTAGTTTATAAACTCCTGCATCTTGTAGAGGTATGTGACACTTGACGGATGGTAATGACTGACTAATCTTCTTGGGCGGCTTGAAGTATGTTTTGATTGAAGCTCGTTTTAGGATGTAGCCAATCTTGTCTGTGACACCTCTGACGTATGGTAGTACAGCAGGTAAACGATCAACTGTGGCTGGCTTCACTCGTTCTCTGTGACGGGGCCGTGGAATTTGGAGCTTGTTGTCTCGCAGTACTTGCTTGACGTGTTGAAGCTCAGCGGCAAGATGTCTGTCATCACAGAGTCCGCGTGCTCTCTGAAACAATGATTTTCCCACGGTAGCTAACTGTTTAGGATGGTGGTGAGATTCACCGTTTAAGTACCTATCTGTATGGGTCTTTTTGCGATACACTGTGTGACTTATTGTCTGATCAGGATTTCGTTTGACTAATATGTCTAAGAAGGCAAGAGATTTATTATCCTCCAACTCCATAGTAAATTGAATTTTGTTATTAATGGAGTTGAGATGTTTTAAGAATGCATTTACTTGATTAGATGGTAAAATTGTGAAAGTGTCATCTACGTACCGTTTATAAAATCTGGGAGTGAAAGGAGCTGTTTTTAAGGCTGTCTCCTCGAAGTCTTCCATGAATATATCGGCAACGACAGGGGATACAGGCGAGCCCATTGCTACACCATCTACTTGTACATAGAAATGATTGATCACTCCCAGATTTTATAAACGGTACGTAGATGACACTTTCACAATTTTACCATCTAATCAAGTAAATGCATTCTTAAAACATCTCAACTCCATTAATAACAAAATTCAATTCACTATGGAGTTGGAGGATAATAAATCTCTTGCCTTCTTAGACATATTAGTCAAACGAAATCCTGATCAGACAATAAGTCACACAGTGTATCGCAAAAAGACCCATACAGATAGGTACTTAAACGGTGAATCTCACCACCATCCTAAACAGTTAGCTACCGTGGGAAAATCATTGTTTCAGAGAGCACGCGGACTCTGTGATGACAGACATCTTGCCGCTGAGCTTCAACACGTCAAGCAAGTACTGCGAGACAACAAGCTCCAAATTCCACGGCCCCGTCACAGAGAACGAGTGAAGCCAGCCACAGTTGATCGTTTACCTGCTGTACTACCATACGTCAGAGGTGTCACAGACAAGATTGGCTACATCCTAAAACGAGCTTCAATCAAAACATACTTCAAGCCGCCCAAGAAGATTAGTCAGTCATTACCATCCGTCAAGTGTCACATACCTCTACAAGATGCAGGAGTTTATAAACTAGATTGTGACTGCGGCCTCTCTTATATCGGTCAAACGAAACGAAGCATAGGGACCCGCGTTAAAGAACACATCGCTGACGTAAAACACCGCCGCTCAACGAAGTCTGCAGTCGCCGAACATGCTGAAGGCTCCAGCCATTATATTAGATTTGACCAACCACAGATCCTCGCTAAAGAATCCAGATTCCTACCTAGGATGTTCCGTGAGGCTATTGAGATTAAAAAACACCCTAATTTCAATAGAGAAGATGGCTGGAAGATATCACCTACTTGGGACCCAATAATTCACAAACTCAAGGCCAAACCCAAGAGCAGCGCTGCAAGACATCAAGACATAGTGAGCTCATATTGCGTAGGTCGGAACTCAATAATAAATTAAAATATGAAGGTAGAACGAGCAACATCTTCTGTCAAGACGAACGCCATCTCAGTCTGCCCGTGACCATGATACCTGCAAAGGTGTCGAAACGTCGGGACCAAAATCTAAAATTAAAACCGCGAAAAAATCCGTAAAAAGTAGTTTTATTCTATGCTTATTCAGTTTCCTGTTTCCTGCCCCGACTCCATTCTGAGCCAACATAATATAACAAAAACACATAGGCAATCAAACATCACTTGCTTCATAATAATAAACATTACAAATCCCTTACCTGCGTATAGACGCGAAGTACTGTCCAAGGAAGTCATTAGCATCGTTGAGGACTTCCTCAGGTTCCCTCGCCACCTCGCCGCGGCCGGGGATCGCCATCAGGCTGCCAAGGCACGCCTTCTCGTTGCATAGTGTTGGCTGTTGACAAGGAAATAATTATTGGGACATTTGTTTAATGAAAAGAAAAAGGTAATGAGGACAATATAAACGTCTTAAAGTTTTAAGACGTTTTTATTGGCTTTGTTGTTGAATGTTCAATTGGTTATATTTTGCTGGTATGCACACTAAAAAACAATTACATCACTAAGTACTCTACCTAATATTTTTAGTCATTATTTACCTATTAATTAAATAACTTTTACTGATAATTTAAATAGCACAAAGTCGTTTTGATAAAAAACATACAGTTTAATAAATTGATTTAAATTAAATCACTAATTTATTACAGTTGGCGTTGGCGCTAAAACAAATGAAAATAGTAATTGTTGCTTCTTTTTTAATAAATGATGTCCGCCTCATTTTCGGCTAGTGGCATTACGATTAGATTTTTAAGTAAAAAGGTTTTATGCTGCAGGCTTTTCAAGTCCAATACAATAATAACCTGGAAAATATATAAAATGCTTTAAACCTAAGTTGAAATATTATCACTGTAAATTATTGCATAAAACTATTAAGTTTTAAGTATTCTGCATGCTAGTTTTAAAACTCGGTTTCTCTTCATTGTTACAAAGTAAACAAGTCACGCGGCAAAGAAAATGAGGTTTCAATCTAAAAACAGAATAAGTAGTGCATTAGTATTCTGTAAGTAGGTACAAGATTGTGTTGCATCGGAATGGATAGGTTCATCTTATTATCAGAGAAAATAGATTTTCCATCTCCTGAAGATAATTCAATGTTATGCAACCTCTTTCCATTTGTTTTTAAGGTATTTTTCTTTCGTTTTTGCGTTACGTCGGTAAAGGAAATGCTGGCTGGTCAGAATATTTTGATAAAAGTACTTTAAAATGTAGTACAATTTTAAAAATAATATTGTATATTCAATGGTCTGATTGGTGGATTTCTAAAAACTCATGTGTAAATCCCCTCGATGGCTCTTGACGCAATATTTACATTTCAATTGTGGGTGTGGTACATAGGTGAGTTGCGCTTTTAAATTGCGATTTACATTTGAAGTATGGGTTTTGTAACTAATTCATAAATGGCATTTGAGGATGTAGTTGAAAAATAAACACGACAAATTATTTTCATCTCTTAAAAAAAAACTAATAAATTAATCTGCGGTTTATTGAAAATCTCAAAACAAGCTTAAAATAAATATGTATGTACCTTAACTTATGAAAAGGACAGTAAATTCGCAGTCAACATAAAAAGTAAACAAAGTACTTATCGTATCTAAGCATCTACGTCGAATTCTAACGCCCCCATAAAAAGTACGACAGAAAACGTCCCATAAAATCAGTACAGCATTCTTCACGTTAAACATGTTTTCTACATAAAATAAAGTTTAATAACATGGCCTCAATTATGTAAAGAGCAAGGATCACAAATCGCTCTCGCTTGGTAAATAATTTTTCTTCGTGAGCTGAATATTGAGTGCAAGTTAGGCTGGCGACACAATGACTGTAGAAAAACATGTCTACTAGTCATAGGCCTTTCAACCGACTTAAAAATGAAGGAGGTTTTTAATTCCACTGTATTTTTTTAAATGTTTGTTACCGCATAACTTTTAAACGGGTGAATTTTGATGATATTATTTTTTATTTTAAAGGTTGTGTTTACAGTATAGTCCCATCCAGTTTTGACAATGGGATCCATAATAAAACAAGAAAGAAAGAAAAAGCTTTTATTCTGCCACTTATAGGCACACACATAAAATAAAAAGTAATAATAAAAATTAAAAACAAACAAAAAACAAAAAAAGAACACAACTGCGATTTCTGCTCACTGGCAACACCACAAAAACACGAACTACGCAATTGACGCGAGAAATGCCAGTGAGCAGCAATCTAATTTTAAAATTTAATGATAAAAGATAATGGGAAAGTGTGTGTCCCACCAGTGCCAGAACACGGACATCACTCAGCGTGATTGCTGCGATTTGGAAAATCGCAACACTGATATTATGTGACATCCGTAAGTGACGCCAGCGTCATTCGGTCAGCGCCAACCGTGTTCTTGTTACAAATTCTGAAGAAGCGGAGCGTTTCACATTATAATAATAATAAAAATGCATTTATGTCGGAGTATTAGCCGCAACACCAAACTGGACTCCCTTCCATCCAATAACTTGACAGCTATAACTATGGGGTGAGTAAATAAAGAGCTTGAAGTGAGTTGTAAGAATGAGTGTAGGTAATGATTATGAATGAGGAGGAAAGATGTGATTATACAGATTTTTGTGTGTGTAGTAAAAACTTTTTTAGATGTAAAACAAAGGTACTCTTGGATTTCAGGCTGCGGATCGGAGGTGAAAGATCATTCCAGCAATGTGTTGCGGCATATTTGAAGCTACCTCTAAATGCTGCAGTCCTGTGCCTGGGCACAGATAGGGGATTTGTAATTGACCTCACCGTAAACTTAGAATGGGTTTGTCTCCAGCTTAACTTATCATACAAGTATGAAGGTGTTTTAGTGTATATAATTCCAAAAAGTAAAGAAGCTAGGTGTAACCTCCTCCTGTCAGCCATTTTGAGCATGCTATGTTTGTTTAGGTAGGGGGTAACATGACTACGCTTGGGAATAGTTACACAGAATCTTGCACAAGCATTTTGAATGCGTTGTATAAGCCGAGCTGTACGTGATAAAAGACATGGCCCATAAACAGTATCACAGTAACTAAGTAATAACCATATAAGACTTATTGTATGCATACAACTACTCAATGATGAATGATTGTATCTATCTAAATGACAAAACTGAATATACAAGGTGACTTTCGTGTCGTTGTACACAACTATGACCTCAACTATGACCTCTATATTAATTATATAACCGATGGATACCCACTAGAAATTAAAAAAACAAATGCAAAAAGATAAAAAATATACTGAAATTCGAGGTTTCTGTGCAACAATAAAAATCTTACTGTGTTTGAGTGCTTGTATTATACCCTGCGTATAAGGCATGTAGGCTCATTTAGACTGAGTGGCGGGCCTAAACTCTTTGTCTCGAACCTGCGTACAAGATAACTTCATTACATAAAAAACGACGGCGACCCGCAACCGAGCGAAGTGCTTGTTTGTTCAACAACTTTATACATTATGCTTGTAAATGTTTTTATCTTAAACATAATGAACGCTTCGATTTCTTAAGATGTCTTTCATAAAGGGTAGTTTTTCGATAAGTTGCAAACAAGTTACAATTAGAAGCTTTTTGCTAAGAGGTTTTGTTTTCTTGATGAGTATTTGTGTAAGCTCATGTATTGATTGAAACTTTTAATAAAGTTTTGTTGAGAAATGTCCCTTAATTGGTTTTATAACCTCAACTCGAGTTAAACATAAGAGTTTCGTAACTAAAACAGTACATACTCAAGCCATCAAGGATTTCAAACTCACGCTCCCAAGTCAAAAGCCGATCTAGCAAACAGTTATAGGGTTTATTGGATTAAACAATTTTGATGGCAATTCCGTGATAAACATACAAACACCGCGATAATAACGTGATAAGATTATCCCTTACTCAACTTTGAGTTTATGTCTCTCTTTTGTTTTACGAACTTCCTAACTGAATCCCAAATCTCTTTAACACTCGCATTTTATGGGAAACAGCAATATTTTCACGGCAAGTAACCATAAAAAGAATAGTCTGTAAAATGTTATTGTTTTTTTTTATGGGGTTTCAATCATTTCGATACAAATTTCTATGGCTTTGATACTCAAAGACTCAAGGTTAATGTGGCAAGTAAATATAAAAAAAGTTCACCTTTGTCCTAACATAATATTTGCAAAACATCGAGACATAAACAAGAAAGTGTAAGACTGATCATTTTAATAATAATAAATTAAATAAGCAAATCAATACGCATTGCGCCGACCCCGAATAATTGGGAACAGGGCAGGGAGATGATGATGATGAAGCAAATCAATGCACCAGAGAACAAGTAACACAAAACAATGAACACAAACATGTACTAAACAAGTACATCTACTTATAAATATCAATACACAAAGTTACACTCCAGATTCACAACTTTCCTAACGATCTAAATCGCTTGCTAAGCTACTAAAAATATGACATCCGTTCCGGCAATTTTTCTTACCATTCTCTTGTAAAAGACAGTTTGTAAACAAGCTTACGCCAGTTCTTTGGATCTCAGTTAAATTGTTGTTAGCTCTTGCCTTCACGATAAGTATTGTCAAACAAGGATTATTTGATCAAACTTCAGTTTGTCTTAATATAGAGCGATCGTTTTATTTTGTTGCATAAAATATGAAATGTGGTACTTTCATGAAAAGAAAACTTTCGTGGTAAGATGGATAACTTTTAAAATGTTGTTAAATGTCTAAATTATTCATAATTTCGTTTGGTTTCAGCTTACTCCGTTGTTCCCTCTCCCCCTAATCCCTTTGAAAATGCCATAGACTGATACGTGTAACACGTATTTATACACTATTTACTGAGTTCATAACATTATTCTTTTTTACATTTTTTATTGCAGTTCTGATACCTAAACCTTTGTTTTGCCTTTATATCAATTATTACGAATCAATCTTGACTGAAACGAGTAGTAAATTCAGAGACCGATATGACAACTGAGAAGAGTTCAATGCCCTACATGGTTATGTCACTTGAATCTAATACAATTATGCAACATATTTATTTACTTTGATGATATTTAAATAGAACATGTTGACATTAATATTAAGCAAATAATTTGTTGCCACCGCTATTGTTATTAAATCCAGCGTAAAGTTACTTAAAATAGCATTTATGATTACAAATAAACGTTGACAACATTGTTATCTAGAAGGCAATATCCTACTTTGATGTTATCAGTCAGTTACTATTTATTTACGACTATTTTTAGCTGACATAAAGATTGAAAATGCATGGTTTTGTGCATCCCTCATTTATTCAGTTATTTATAATAATGCAGTATTTTGGTCTGCATAAACATAGAGCTATATTTATTTTCTCATTATGCCTTCAGCGCCCCACCCGTGACACAGCATAATAGTCTCGAACTTAATAAATGGAAACACAATATAACTTATATTTTGATGATACTACAAAACTGATAGTTTACTTAAGTTTAACTACTCTAACTCTTGATGTGGGCTCAATCTCGTTTCTTTTTTAAAAACACTAAAAACCATCAATCCTCTTGCTTTATGTAGGAATATTTTTCTATATCAATAGAAGTTAACAAAAACCTGGGAACTATTTTAAAACGATCCATAAAATAACTAAATTTATAAAAAAAAATACTTTTTACACCTGGCAGTTTTCTTTTCATCCGAAAAAGATAGTCACAAAAGTAATAGAATAACCAAAAAAAAAAAAATATATATTAAAATAAAACTATTCATGTTCGTGTCACACAGACCTACTTAAAATGCAATGTTTTAAAACTACATACATTACGCGCTATCTTGGGCTCACACCCTACACGCGAAACAAAGTTTGTATACAGTAACTTTGGAGCGACGTCGACGTACCCCGCGGCAATTTTACCACGCGCCAAGTTTGTTGCGCAAGGATACAACAAATAAATATTGTATCATTTTTACAAATGCATGAGTTGGTTAAAACTTGCGAGTTGCGACGCTGAGACGTATGAATTTCATTGTGAAGTATGCATCGCTGCTAAGCTTTTTGCCTTATAAATATGAAATTCATATTGTTAAGAGATTGCTTGAAGATTTAATGTTACAGAATTTTCTTGAAAGTGTAGAATTATCACGAGAAAAATATAATATAATCGACCTAGACCATTAAAATTATGGTAAAAAAGTCTTTCCTTTATCATAGGTTAAAAAAAGTATTTAATCGCAATAACCCTTAATCGTTTTTCTCGTCTTTTCACTTAGCACAAAATATACAACCTTATGCAACTGACTGTACCAACGTTAGCAAAGTAAACAATCTATTAAACCTGCACTAAATATTATTGTATTTGAAACAAACAAAAGTCATAATGTGCCGTGAAAACAAACAGACTTATATGTGTGTGTCTATGTACACATAATATGTGTATGTATTGGTAAGTACACATTAGTTAACGCGCGGGACGCACCAAATAGTCGAGCAATAAAATCAGAAAACCCGTCACGGCTAATGATATCAGTGTCGGTACATATTTAACGACTATATTTTATCAATCAGTGGATTAGAAAAAAAATCTTAGACTAGGTTATTTGAAGGGGAATAATTAGAAAGCGTCATCGAGTGACGATAGGAAACATAATTTGTTTGGCACCCTTTGGTAACCCTCGATGTAATATTTGTTTTTCTACTGATATAAACAACTTTTTCGGTCGTGTTAAATGTAGCGCATAAAGATACGAAATATTTTTTTTTTAAGGTAATGCATAACATAAAACTAATTTTGAAAAAGAAAAGCTTATACCTTGGCTTAGAGACTAGTCAACCAACAAGGACGTGAGGACATAATAACACCGAGAAAGCCTCTATATTAGGTTGACGGATAAGATTAAGATGCACCTAAGAACAAAGTTAATATTAACCACCTTAATAATGGACGCGAAAGACAGAAAACAATGACAGAAATATTAATAAAAAAAAAAACCGACTTTAAAATAAGTCTCATTTGGTTTTCTTAATATTAAAATTGGTTCAGTCGAAAGATCTCTTTCGTTTTTGAAGTCGTTTAAAAGGGAAGGCCTATACCGATCAGCAGGTGATTCCGGGCTGATATGATGATGAAGAAGAACATGCATTTTGAATAAAAAGAACTAAATAAATAATAAATGCCTTTACTAATAAATTGAATTCTATGTACCTTAATAGTTAACAAAACATCTTTGATATAATTCCTATCCTGCATTCTGTTATCTTGGTACAGACTCAGAAAACTATTGACACAGTGGGCGCGTGCTCAGTGCTTCAGCAAATATGACGACTATAATCTGTGTGCTTGTAATATTAGCTATGTCTTTAATAATATTTATTGTATTCACGATTATTTTTAAAGTAATGTGTCCTGTGTATTTTCATTGACGTATAAATGACCAACTTTATTAGTGATTGTTTACAAACAATGCATTTCAAATATTAGTCGTCACATTCTGTAAATGCATTTGTGTCGCTGTGATCATTAACTTGTGTGGCTATAGCTTACAGTTTATTTAAAGGTCCAAAAAAACCAACAGTTAATATGGCATTCATTATGACAAAATACATTTTGGTCTTAAGGAATATTCAGTGTTTTCTCATTCGTGGAAAATGTTATGCGCAAATTACTTAGAGACTTCTTAAATCTTATACAATCATTATAATAAGAGAAGAGTTATGATGTAGGCTTGGTAACAGTTGAACTTGATAATATTATGTCGAGAACCGTCTTAACATAACAAATACGTGAATCAGAACAAGGGCCGTTGTATTTCTAGTGAGAAAATAATTCAAATTCACATATATTAATGTAGACACATAGGCATATATTGCACATACCCTAGTAATTTTACATACATACATATAATCACGCCTTTTTCCCTTATAGGGGTAGGCAGAGACCACTTCTTTCCACTTGCTACGATCCTTACACACTTGTTTCGCTTTATCCACTTTCATTATTCCCTTCATACATGCTGTTCGGTTTATGGTACTCTTGACCTGGCATGTTTTCATTCACACTCGCCTTATACACTTTAATCGTCAATCGTTCTTCATTCGTTCTCTCGACATAGCCAAACCTCCTCAGCATACCTTTCTTAATTTTTGTCTCAACATCCATCATCTGACATACTTCATCCACCTTTCCATGCATTTCTCCTCTTACATTCAACGTAGCGAAGCGGCTCTCCGTGGCCCACTTTTCGCCCCCGCGAGAAACGAGACGTGATGGGTGGCGAGCCACATCGCCGCCATTTTGGATAATTAAATTATTTTTATGAATATCCATTGCGTTCCTGCGGGATAAGGAATTGGGAAAGGATACGTTGGAAAGGATAACAAGGTAGGACGGGTTATAGGATGCTACCATCACGGAGGTACAATGAATGTGACGGCAACAGCTAGGGCAGTCCGGGGTCGCGTACCCGTAGTGGATCTAGCCAGCATTCGGACAGATAACTGGTAGATCCACCCCCTGAACCATAATTACCACCATTAGAACCTATTATTATTGAATATAATATAGTAATTTTATATTCAATAATAATAGGTCACTATGTTGTCACGTTTCAGTAAAAGATGCTCAGTTTCTTTTTCACCATCTATATGTTATACCTTTCAAACCACCATATTAGGTTTCATTTCAAAGAAGTTTTATTCCAAAAATATGAAAAATAGTCAACAAAACAAAAGATCAACTCACCGCTCTAGGACAGGTGGTATCATACAACCTATCATACAGATACTCCCGGCTCTCATGATTCTTCAGCACTTTCGGCCTTATAACCCTGCGGACAGGCCTATTGATCTCGATCTCCGGTAAAACCCGTACCACTGGACACGATTTTACCAACACATCAATCCCATTTACCGGTAAACTCTCGGTTATAATCGGCTCGGTGTTTTGCGCGACGCCCGGTGCCATTGTTAATGAATTGAAGATTGTAATTATGAATTGTGAAGAGATGAGGCGCACGCGAAACGCGACGACACTAGTTGGGATGTAGGTTTCGCTGGTGTATTTATAACAGTTTTATCTTAAGTGACATAATGTTTGGTGTATTTACTTGTCAGACTTATATGTTGACGATACTTGAAAAGCTTATCGAGCTTAGTGGCGAATGTTTTTAGTTAGTGTTGTTGCGCGTCGTTACTTGGAAGTTGAACCATATTTCGATATTTTTGTATTTTTTTTTGTAAATTCACTGAAGTAGTTTTATCTTGAGTCCCACACCTCTGAAGGCAAAAGGAAACCCTTTTCCAAAACACTTTGTACTTCTGTTTTAAATAGCTTTATGTCAGTCACAGATAAACGTTATTGAATTAACTTAATTTGACTAATTAGACCACTACATGATTATATTGTAAAACGTGGATATGCTAACGGCTTAAGTGTTAGACTGATCCCCACCCTCTTCAATTGGCAGTGACTAAACTCATCCACAAGTACTGGATAACCGCTTCGCAAATCTCTAAACACACCTTTATTAGCACATCACACTCACACAAGTAATAATTCTAAGTAATGTCCATATTTCCTTCATAAACTATTAAACATCAGGTATATTGTTAAAAGAACTCAAGACTAAAAAATAACCTGTGTTTTTTTTTTAATTGGTTAAACATTACATTGACAAAAATATTGCTTTTATATTTGGTTAGTACTAACTTTGAGCTAGCCATCATTTTTTATTCTTAAACCTTCATTCTCCAACACTGCACATGCAAAAACTGTATTTGTATACTACCTGAAAGTGTACCTGCCTAACTGAAACATCTAAACAATAATATGCAACAAAACAAATTATTTATACTTTCTGCGGAACTATTCGGTCTTTCTCATCGTATCAACAACATGCTATGTACTTTGTTTTTCTTTAATCCCCTAACAAAGTACCGGAACTACCAATATGTTTGATACATAAAACATGGCGTGTACACAGTACTAGGATGTTAAACAGTGTCTTGTTTTGCGTTCATACATAGCTATTTCGGCAATCAATAGGCGATGTTGGTCTAGTTGCAGCATTTATAAAGGATAACGTTGGCGTAAAAAATCTCTAGGTAAATAAATTAACAGCAGCAATGTCTTTAGAAACTATAATAGACAAGTCATTTTTTAAGAGCCCCAAAAATTGCCCAAAATCTTTCTTCAACGCAGAAAATCTTCTACGAGTATCAGACTAAATCGATATCTCCAATTCAGAATTTCTAAGAAGCAGTCTGATACGATATCGTTCTGTTTGTCAACCTATAAATCGGTAAATCTATTGTGATGAACAAACGAATAATGATTAATCTAAACGTGTCAATTGTTTTCTAATGACGTCACATAACATAAAAAAAAACAAAACTGCACCAAAGCAGCATATAGAATCTACATAAATCGCAAAATAGTAACGCTTAATTGACATAACGATAGCCTGAAACTAAAAATCTGCAGCAAAAAGCAAATAAGGGCAAATAATATTATGTTATATTCAATGAATCATAATGCGATATACCTACCTAGTTACAGGCTTTGATCACGCGGTGCTTATGAAAATATTTACATTAAACAATGTTTTGTCTGTACATGCTTCGTTTCCTTGCATCGGTAGACATATCTTGATGTGAATCAAGTTATAGGTAACTATGAAAACCGGACTGAAAATTATTTACAAATAACCCTTTGAAAACCATCTTTCATTGTAATTCCTAAATATATAAACCTATTTTTGAATGATTATTTTCTAACTCCCGTTTTAGCAGATGGAGTTTTTCAGAATGATTTCTAATAATTACGTTTTACATACTAGGAAAAAAAAAATATTCAGTATTTTCACACCTATGTATTACTGAAGGTCTGAACGCAAGCCTCGTAAAAATATTTTCAGATCAATATAAAGATAGTGTAAAGACACCAAAAAATATAAACAAATGAACAAAATTCTCGATACAATTTACTCTAAAACAAATAATTTATAACAAAGCACACATTACAATCGGGAACAGTGAGATAACTAGTCATGTGCTTACTATTTACTTGTAACAATATTTGTTTAGAGTCATGCATCCGATTAGATCCGGACTAAAATACTCGTAATTATCATCATTTACTTATAGTTGGATTCAAACTCAATGGCGGCTCCGAAGTTAGGTAAACGCTGCGCAGTACCTCGCCCCGCACCCCCGCTGGCGCATAAGTTTGTTACTGCGCAGCGACTCGCCTCGTGTTCAGAGCCGCCATTAAGTTTGCAGTAGTACTGTACTCTCTTACTACTGATAATCATTTTGTTTGCCTGTGGTGGGATACTTTTTTATTCTTTACTTTTTGGTGACGTTACAATACAGTAGGAGACACGAGGTGTGACGTAAATATTTATCTAGTTTAGTTTTGGTGTTTTATCTAACAAAGTTCATGAACTATGGTGATGTCTATGCGGTTTTTTTGAGTATTATTTATTTTAGAAAAAAATATTAATTAGGCACCCCGAAATAGGTAAAAGCTAATAAGTGCATTGGATTTGAAGACTCAAACGCGACTTCAAAAAATAACTGAATTTTTCATTGAGTTGTTACCATCCACAGCATTTTAGTAACTAAACGAGTATTTAGTTTAAAATATTAAAAAATAGTTTACTAAATGTATTTTGGAAAAAGAAAAGAATTATATACGTGTTTTATTATCTGCAATTCCTGAAACAGTCGACAAAACTTGTCGAAACCAAAAACACTGCGGGAATAGTTATTTAAAACTCCCCTCTTAAAACTCTCATGTCCAATTTAGCTTTCAACAGAAACATTTATTTCATACATAACATTCCCGGTTTGTTCAAAGTTTCTGTGTTAATATTAGAAATTCGTGAAATGTATTTTATGTATTATAATCCCAGCGCCGAACTTAAATACCAGAGCCATGATTAGCCTTCTCTTTAAACGATACGAATAGCATTAAACGAATGGTTTAATAAAGAAATTTTACAAAGGAAGTGTTACATAAAAGCAGTGCCTCAGTCTTGTATAAAAACCGTTCGATAAAAGGCAATATAAAAAAATAAATACATAGCGTGAGAAAATCACTTTTAAGTTTAGGTACTTGAATTTTGAATTTCAAATAATAAATCTCTCTGCTAGAAAACCCTTAAAGCTTAATATTATAAATAATCTAACATTCGAGGGTACCTGTACCTGCCACCAAATATTGCACATTTACATTTCTTACCATTTGCATTGTAGGCCGATTTGTATTATTTTGATCCTGTGATTGTACAGTATTGTACACCTTAGTATTGCCCACGTGGTTTCATGTTTACTAGCACAGTTTACAATAATGCAGCGCATAGATTAGTGAGGCAAATAGTAACGCTATCTGAGCCGACACGGCCCTATGAAAACAGTGCAACTAGGCGTGTTTGCGAACATCGTGCTTGCATGCATGGTCTGCATGGGTAGCATGGGCAGCATGGTCATCAGTTGCCTAATATTGTAAGTGTGTCATAGGTAATCACTTTGATATTGGGAATTATTTATTTAATTCTTCATGTACACTATTGCACAAAGGTGGACTTAATGCCATAAAGCATTCTCTGCCAGTCAACCTTATTTTACTGGAACTGGAATTACTGGGTAGAGTGATCACTGATTCGGTAAACATACTGATACAAAAGTAAATTCTAAATAAACTGAATTTTGTTTTAACGTCTCTTAATAATTGTCACAACAAAACATTAAATCAAAATATTGTCTTAACATCACTGTTGCCATCAATTAGTTAGACGGATGAATAGGTCCATTTAGTGTAGTGGTGTGATAAAAGGATCGTGGAATCGAATTTTCAGGATTTAAGGTTTCAGTGTCAATAATAATAATTTAGTGTTGGTTTATAGCTATAAATATAAACATAGGTATGATAATAATTACTACTTCAGTGAAATCGAGGAAATCATGTAAAAAAAATAAGTATATAATTAATTATTAAGCACATATTTAAAAGTCATTTGCGCAAAAACTAGCACGCTCTTAACTACACAAAACTTTACTAGAAAACCATCCACCTATCATCTAAATAAATAAATCAAGTGCGTAATCTAAAAAATAACGGCCAATAATGTATTTACACAGTGACAAAATACCCTGTTATCCCCGCTGGACCACAAAAAATACAGTCAGGAAAAACAATGAACTCATTTGCCAGTTCGCCACCCGCTGTTCCGTAGCGACAGCAGAAAAAGGCCGGATTAAAACTTGCCATTTAGTTGGCAATAGTTGTTTTCATGATTTTCATTGTTGCTCTTAAAATATTTTTGTTTTAATTGTAATAGTGCGTTAAAAACAGTGGATTTCAGATGGTTAATTATTTTTAATCCTGTTTTAATAAATTTTCGTATTTAATTTGCATTTTTACTCGTATAAAAAAAAGCTTTATCTTACTTAAGAATGTAATAAAATTGAAATACTTTCAGACATGGTCGAATCTGTCTTAAATAAATAAGCATCACTATTTTCTAAGCACCTAATATATTATTATGCGTAATCGTTCAAAATCAGTACACATTTGATTCCAAAATATACGTTACTTCCGAAAAAAAAATCTAAAATAATTCTTAATACTTAAGTAAGTTTTTGTTACATATTATTGATTAAATATTTTATTATTACAGCCAAAATAAATTAATTTAATCCTGTATATTGACAATACTCTTAACTTCTGTATAGCTTCAAACTTTGCGTTTCAAATTGACGATGTTTATTATCTAAACTAATATTGTAAGGAGAAAAGTTAGACCGATTTGTTTGGAATTATCTTAAAAGCCACTTACTGGCCTGTAAGTGTGGCTTGTAAAAGTTTCTGAGTGTCTTGTTTACAGAATGCTCTCTGATAATCATGATTAAAACAGAAGCCTAAAGAAACTTAGTAATAAGAAACACACGAAAAATAAGTTACCAAATATTGAATTGACTTTGTTATAATTTGATGATACTGTTTACTTTCTTAGTTTATAACTAAAAGCATAGTGCTTAGAGAGGTCTACAAATTGGTTTTAAATATAACAAATTAGGTAAAAAGTAGATCTAGATCATACCCTCTTATTTGTTCTTATACTCTGTTCAGATAAGAACAGGGATTTAAACACGTGATATACGGATTAATTATATGTTCACTCACATAATTAAATAACACCTAATATTACACGCGCCGCGATTTAAAAAAAAAACTACAAACACTTCAAAAGTAGGTACTCGAAAACTGAAATATTAGACAAACAGATTCTGTAATCTGAGCTCCATAACTTCATTCACACTTACAGTAAAGGAAAAATATCTAATATAGTGTTAATATTGAGTTTCCGAAGTGGATTAGCCGCGGCCATATCCCCGTGAGTGATATTACGTCAAAGCCTTACTTCCATAGCCGATGGGTATTAATAAAAGTTAATCGTGCGTGCAAAGGCATCGCTCCGTGCAGCCAGACCCATCTACGTCACAAATTGGACATAATTTTATCACAGACTATCAATGAAGCGCTTTAATTTTTTAAAAAAGATTTTTTATTAGATATATCTATAAACTTTTACGCAAATGAAAAGAGATTTTTAATATTTCTGTCGTTCATTTCGTTCTAAAAATCTAACATAACTTTTTGATGAAAAATTCATATGTGAAAATGGTCACAACTAGATTACTTTTGGGTTCCAGCTTTTAGCATTCGTTGGATAGGCTGTATTGATTCCATTACCTTTTGGATATGTTGCACTATCAAAAGTGAAATTAACTGACCGCGCCATTGGGCTCGCGTCACAGCGTCCATTTATTTTTTAAATAAATAAATGGTCGCTGATGGTTCGTGTACCTTTCAGGCTTTCCCATCACTGAGGATTTCTATGGGAATTTTCTCATGTGAATGAAGGATTATTTATCTCTTTGTTTCCGCAAAGCGGCACTAAGAAAGCATGTGGTTTTGAAAATATCAGTTTGACGATATTTGCCCTTTTTTATCCTGTTTATTTTTATGCTATGTGATATCATTAAGAATGGGCAAGGTTTGTTCAGCTAATTCTAATGGACTGGCGTGAATGCCGTAAAATAATAATTTGGATAAGACATCAAACTCTAGTCTGCAAACAGAGATTTACGGATGACCGCAGTATGACTATTAGGAATTCCGCAGCTTACTTTTGACATGTTTAAATAACACAAGTTTACTTAGACTTCACACTCATTATGACAAAACAAAACAATATCAAGACTTCCCGTCGCAACGAAACGTCAGACATTAGATAAATAAAAAATAAGTAAGTATTTAGAACAAATATTTATCACGCCTGACTAAGAGCGTGACTGATAATGCTGTATTCATATTTTTTTAACCATCTGATATATTGCTTTCTAAGATATCTAAGTATTTGCGTTGAATAATAATGTTGACGTTTATAATACTATATTTACTTAATGAAAGCATCGACGTATGTTTTTCGCTCCCTGAACATCAAAGCGCGATGAAATATGATAAAAAATATAGGCTTCACATACATGGAAAGTCAACAAAAACATCACATTTTTGTGGGAATAAATGCAATAAGGAAGAAAATTTTGAATATTTTTGTTTGGATATTGCTACGAAAAAAAAATGTTTTGAGTTTTTACCACAACAAAAAAAATATGTTAAGTGCACATAATATAATATTATGTGCTTTTTATACAAAACTACCATATTCTATTTCTTATCTAGTACACCAGCCAAAGAGCAAGCAATAAGCCCTAAGTAATTCAGATCTCCAAGACATCAGCAATACATTAATAAGCCACAGCCGACGTGATTAATATCCGAGCGATATTCCAAAGGTTGGATATAAATATTCATCGATCCTTACCCTCGCCGTCTCGAATGATAGCGATCTAATTCGCCAGTAATGTATTGCGAACAACGCGTTTGCATAACATCGTTAGCAACTACCGAAATTAAGGACCAGGTGATGGATTGAAATTAATTTAAGTTCAAAATTGAAATCAATTTCGGTGATGTTTTGGACAATAATTTGTCTGCAGATGTTGTGTATTTTAATGATTTCCTTATCCTACATAAGTAAATTAAGTAAGATTTTAGCAAAATCGTTTTTTTGTTGTAGGTATGTTATATACAACTTCTATAGCCCGAAAAAAGAAATTCAGTTTCCAGTTTCAATATATTTTTTATAGCAACCTTTTTTTACATTCAGAATTATCTTAATACAGAACACATATTCGAAATATCAAAATCAAAATACATAAACGAAAAAAAACGTATAATCGGCTACTGTCTATTAGTCACAAAGTTGTTATTAAATCACATTTCTTAAAACCAATATTTATTTGGCACAATCTCTTTAAATATTATCTTTAGCCTCACTTCCAAACATGGTAACTGTAATCATAGTTATCAGTAAGTAATAAATAAATACTCTTATTTATTTATTAAAGTAGATGTGAATCAGAATCTTTACAAACAACCGCCTGACCGACCGCATGACTTTTGTTTATGTATAACATAGATTTGGACCGAGAGGCGCATGCTACTTGATAATACTTATTTATATTATGACGTCGTATATTATGAATTTAAAACAGTGTGATGCGAAAAGAGAGCTATTTTATATTATTCACTTAAAAATATCTTTATGCCACAACGACTAAGTAGGTTTAGTGAACAAAAAAAGGTGGTATAAGTTTAGTAATTCCCACTGTACCAAGAAACTTAGAGATCAAAACTTAAACCAAGTTAAGGATTCGACTGTTTAATTTGCGTTTAGCTAACCGACATATAAATCACTCTAATAGTACCTATTTGAGTCGCATGGGTCCGGATAGATGGGCGAGACTTGCAACTGAGTGGGTACCTAGAGCCGGCACTCGAAAACGGGGTAGGCCGAAAAGACGCTGGCGCGACGACATCGATCGCTATCTGCCGGGTTGGTGGGAGATGGCTCCAGACAGAACAGCTTGGAGCAAATTGGGGGAGACCTTTGCCCAGCAGTGGGACACATAAAAGGTTATTAAAAAAAAAAAATAGTACCTACAGTAAATATAAATGTCTTATCCGTCTCATAAACCATTATTTAAGACAAGTAACGCTTTAAAAATTAGGATGGTTTCCTTTTAATGAGAATAAAATGGCTTCTCCCTTGAACAAAAAACAAGAGATTCAAACAAATGAAAATGGATTTAAATTCTTGTGATATTTTTTTAATAAATAATTTCAGCCAGCGAAAACTGCACGAATAAAAGTTGACAAATTAAATATTAAATACCATTGAAACTTACTGTCGAATAAAAATAAAAATTAAAGCTTATCGACTGAACAAAATATTGAAACTGCTTTTAATTACGGAATTCGCTACATTGCAGCCCAATGACTGGATTAATTTAATTTTATGCGAAAAAACAGTAATTCTCCCTTCCGTCTGATTGCTTGATTTTCATTTACACAAGAATCTATAAAAAGATTAATTGGCGTTTGTTTAATGCATACAAATCTCGAGAAAAAGAACTAAAAGATATACGAACACGGTTTAATTTTAAATTGTTCTGACATTTTGATTATACAGAGCTAATATTTTAATATAATAAATACTTATTATTTCAAAATGTCAGTGATATATTATATTAAATATTTTACAATAACAAAGCTACAACACCGAAACAATTTGCAAAAATAATATTACAAGTCACAAATAAATATTCATTAATTCCAAACCAAGCAATAAAACCGGTAACAGGTCTATTAACAATTCGTACAAAACAATCACAATCTAGATCAGACGATGTCGTAGATATTAATAAGCAATTTGGAGGAATCGCCGATCAAAGATAACCCACGTTCCTGATCTTAACATGAAAATCACCTCCTACAACGATTACTGATAATAAATAGGTGTAGGAGGGTGTGAAAAGCCTCTGATAGACCTCTCATTTAGTAAAGATTCTTTTAGATAATGTATGAATCTATTGTTCAGAAAGCCAAGACGTTCTGTTTTGGGTATTCTTTTGTTTTAGTCTGTTGTGTTGGACAAAACATATTGACGTAAAGAAAACTTGCGTCATAAATATACCACACAATGTTTAGGGTTAGTTCTCTGTGTTCCCAAATTAACCCTCCAATGTTAAAAAAAAATACAATGGGTCTACAAATTACCTATCAATGGTACGTACTAATCGGTATGTCAAGTATTTAATGAAAAAGAAACAAGATGCTTGTGCAAATAAAAGTTTAATTTCCGGAAATGAAAACAGAAAAAGCCTGCCACCGTCGGTAAGTAATATCCCGTAAAATTAAATGCAAATTCAAAATATTTTCGCGAATCAATATGGTAATTAAATAATATGCATTAATTTCGAATAAATTGCTTATTCAAATCTTTAAGGCGATCTGAAAATGTTTGTTCCCGTAAATCATATTAATTAATGCTTTTAAAACGGGACCCAAATCTTGTGTAATGTTGGTATTGGAAAAGTGAGGACATAACTACGTACTGAGAGTTATGTAAATGATTTTTCTGTTTAAGAATGTAGATGCCCACTGTAATGAGTACATAGAACCAACGAGAAAACTAAGAAAAAAACGTGCCAGCTTTTCTTCCAACTCAAGTTAACTCTTTTTTTCATGACCAACAGTTTTAAAAGTAAGTGAGATATAAGACCCAAACTTTTCTGGTAAAGTCACAAATACAACATTTAATACCCTAAAGATACGCCTAATTTTTTCCTCAAAAAAAGTTTGTGGGTATATCAAGTTAAATTAGTTCTAGTCAACTTTCGGTGTATTAAAGTTAGCTTAAAAGACTGCTCGTGGTTAAAAGCAGGATAAACTTCATCTGTGTTAAAACTAGAATTTTACGGGAACATAATGTTGGCGTTCAAAGTAGTCCAAAGTTTCAGCAGACCAGGTGCGACCACTACTGAGTCAGAATTCGGCAGCATTCGGCAAGCTGCATACATGCATATATATTTACTCTGTTAAAACTAGTTTAAAAGCTATATAACATACGATAAGAATGAGAATCATGAAGTTAACTTATTGTAAACTAAAACTCGTCGAATTGTTGCAAAATAAAATTTACCTCGGCATTTTTTGTACAAAAAGCAATATGTATCTACCGTAGAATTATTCATTCTTCATTATTTTTCGGAAGTCAATTGATTAAAAAATTACTCATTGGACAGATAGCCTACTACTCTACAATTCCATTCACCATATGGATCTCATGCAACAAATAAACTAATCCCAAAAACTACAAGATCTTCTAAGGAAGTCTGCTATAAAAGAGTTACTACAGACCAAGACATAACAAAGTTTATCAGAAATTATTAGGGTCCGGTACTTTCCACACCCTTTAGTATTACATGCCGAAGGTTACAGATACATGACAAAAGAACTGGGGTTACTTAATACTTATGAAGGTGAAAGTAAAAGGTCAAGAGGTGACAATATCCAGAAACCCGCTTTAGGAATTTGAGAGCGCGTTTTATACAGACTTTGATATTTGATAATGTATTCAGTTACCTGCTTGACTATTTTTGTTTGAACTCTGACAACTACCTACAGGTTTTTGCGAAAAGATATATTAATTAAAATAGGAACACACGTACTAAAACGGTAAAACTGGAAAAGATATTTATTTAACCCTCCTTCTCTTGATTTTTTCTATGTATTATTTCTTTTATGAATTGTTTCTATGTATGTCAAATGTCAGCTTTTGATAAAGAAGTTTTTATGAACATTAAATCCAAACTTACTTTACTACTTGTGTAACAAGCAAGATAAACTTAAGAACATGAGTAACCAAGTGTTCAAATTACATAGGCTATTCTAACATTAAAATTGTATAAGTTCTAATCTACCCCAAGGAAGAACCCGATCCATTGTAAGCCTACATAAGAAAAGGGTCCAAAGACCTCTTAAAGCACTTAAATAGTTAATGTTTTCCTCATTAACAGATGTAAATCTAAAGTACGAACAGACCAACAATACCAAATGTCTGAAGACTGGACAGAAGTACATGTTTCGCTTGTGGTATTGAAACCGCGACCCTTTAGATAAAGATCATGCGAGTTTAAGCTTTGGCACTGCGCCAATCGAAATATAGGAATATACTTGAGAACACTAAACCTATATCGAACTCATATCTTAGCTTCTACTGGAGTAGTCTACTTGAATAGATATTCTGAAAATGAAAGCTGAAATAAGAAAAAAGTTATTTAAAAGAATAATTGATCACAAATTAATGTAAATAGGAACCAAATTCAATGCCATTTGGGGTACGTCTAAGTAATGCCGTATCGATGACGTGAAGCTTTTTTGTAATCGGTCTACAACAACCGGAGATGATTTTACATAGCATAAATACAATCGAATTCAGAATACACACATTCTTATTTATCTAGGTAGAAAAGCATAAGTTTTAAATAACAATAGAACCTTTGCTATGCTGTTTTAGGATAAGTTATATTTGACTGCCTTCCATCTTTCTTTTCTACGTGTTTGAGTCTCCAAGACAGTACATTGTATTGCTTTCTACGTCACGAGTTTTCATTATAAAATACGCTGACTTAATCCTTAAAATCCATCTCGGAATATACCAACGTATTATCTTATAAACGCAACATAAAATGAGAAGTCTCTTTGTTCAACAAATTGCTATTACACGGAATTGATGACGGGCACAAATATTTTCCGTACGTAATTGGTGTACTTTCCTCCTACTGTACCCAATTCTTCTAAAATAATTAGCTATCACACAGTTAGATCAGTTCTTCTCGAATAAGGTATCTTGTCAATATGAAACATCTCATTACAAAAGACCTATTTACATTTTGTAAAGTCTCATAGTTACATACATTGATCGAAATACCATATTAGTTAAATCAAACATTTTTTTTTAATAATTATTCACAACTGTTTACTTGTAACTTTTCTCTTTTACTTGCTTGTATTTTCTATAATTATTTATTTGCAATAGGTGACCCTAGAAGTTATCGATGTTTTATCTTCTGTCATCATTATTGACAACTATGAGCTATTAATTCGGTAAATCCTCATACATTTGTATAGTATTGTATACAACTCGACAATAGTACAATAATGGAATTTATCTAAACATCCGTAAATCCGTGCAGTCTACCTATACCTGTGGAAATAGAGCGAGGCTTTATGCATACGATATCTTTCGCTTTACGGTCAATGCGCTTTCTACAGATGTGTATCCTAGCGTGCTAATACTGCAGCGAATGAATAAAAAAACCTACTAATATGGTGAAGAATGAGCAACTTTCTTCAGAGATTAACCCTTTAAAACAACCACAGTTTTGCCTTAAATTTTCAGGAAAGTAAATTTCTGGTAATAAAAGCTCTGATTTTAGAATTTTATAACCCTGTACGTACAGGTTTATTGAAATTAAGCAAAAGCAAACATAATAATGTAGAAAGCCTATATTAATTTACGTCTGTATCACAATCTTTCAGATAACATCTACCGTAAACAAAACGACAACATAAACTTAACAAACATCATTAAAAACAAGAAATCATGGCTACTGTAAAACATTTATCACTTGAACAGTAAAATTAATTAAGATTCAACATGAAGGTAATTCTGTCAGAGACGTATCGTGTAATGCTGAGTAATATCGTGTGTCGTAATTATTTGACGCTCGTCAGACGCGCTGACGCTGGGTCGAGGGAATGACGTGTTTACGCGGCGAGAATCAGAATGCGTCTTTAGGTCTTAATTAGAACGCATTTCGTTGGGAAAGGTTGACGAGATCCGGTGTAATTGTATTGGTATATTTGGTATTGGAGCAGGGGTCGTAAAGTTAATGTTAATATAAATACGTAGCGGTTAATTGTGGATTTGAAAGAAAAGTATTAGTATATTAAATAAAACTTACTTTCGGCGAACAATTAAGTACCTACAAAAAGCGTAGTAAACGTGTAAAATAGTTTGTTTTTAGGCTAATTTTATTTTTGCTTTTTCTAGTTGCCACAATAACTTAGAACGTGGGTGTATAGATAAATGCTACACCGCTGTTCGTGAATTGTGAAATAAAATTTATCACAACAAACAATACAGAGGGTGTATAGTACACCGATCTTCGTAGTAATAAACAAAGTTCTTAAAATGCCGTGAGTGCCTGCTTTTATAAACCTTTTTCCCTATATTGGTACTTTCCTTCAAACATCCACTCGCTCACAAGTACGGCTAAACTATTTCTTTGACACACTAGAAGTGTCGTTTATATGATACACCGTTCATTCTGTCGCTTCCAGATTCAAATATATCATGTTCTGCTTAATAATAAAATGGAGCATTACGTATTGTTGGAGAACTTAAATGCCTATTTTGTTTGGTTTTATTTTTTTACATCCAATGACAGACTGTAAAATTATCATTATTTAGATTTTTAATATGTCATATTTTGTTTGAACTATTAAGGAAGATCAAAGTTTTTGATGGTAGCCATACTCGGGAAAGTGCAATTGGGAAATCCCTCGGGAATGCCGAGTGTTACTGTTTCCTTATTTGGGGTAAACGGTGAATATAATGCATTGACCTAAAGAGCTCTCGTAAGTAAAGAAAATATAGCTTGTTGTTTTAAATTCGCTTTTAATGTTCACCTTATACTGTGTGCCGTAGATAACTACTATAGGGTTTATAACAACTTTCGCATACCCACCGTTTTATACCTGGATTTTATTGTATTTTACCTTAATACGAAAAAGGCTACGGTAAAATAAGTGCATTGAATACCGGAGGCTTTTAGGAGAACTGTCTACAGACAGGAATCTGACCCGCAGTTTTCCAATCACTAGATAACTACGTCGAACAGACCACTTTAGAAACACACTATATCTCTCCTCAAAAGTTTAGTCATCACGCATGCGCAATGACTTACCAACACCGTGAATAATGAAACAGTTTTGAAAGAAATTAAGTGCCGCCATTTACCTGCATCCTAACATGTCATTAGGTGGGAAACCCACAGAATATTAGATTTGCTTAGACCCAACATTAATACTTTATATCAGAAGGTAACGCAATCCGATAGCCACCTTTCGCTGGCCTCTTTAGCGGTAATAAAATGAAAACAGCCTGATAGTCTATGAATTTTGTATGGAAGTTTTATGGCTATCAATAGTGCACACGTAAAGAATCTTGAATACGAACACTCTAGTGGTATTGGTTATCAGATAAATACATGAACCATATTTGGTGAAAGGTAAATGTTTGTTTTGAGACTTATTTTTCCTGCGTCTGTGCTTGTGTTAAAGTCAATTATTACTTATTGTGAAGAAATGTAACTTGTGTCCAATCGTATTTCTGTTGGTACCGAAGTTGTAAAGTAAATAATATCAAATCAGGTTGGTGCCAACTGAAAACTAGCGCTTGTTTTTCTGCACTTAGGATAATTATCATGCTAAAGTGGCGACCTTTTTAGTTTTGCTACAAGGCTTTTTAATTTTACTGTCAAGGCTGTACAAAGAAAAAATAGTACAAACTTTTCCAAATTAACATATTCCTATTCTATTTATTTCTCAAATAAGAAAATAGCGTAAATTGATTATATACTCAACACAGCACTAGTGCCTATTTTTACGCAGAATATCGACTACACAAAAGCTACCTGAACAAAATGTCTTCAAATTACGCGTATCGCTAGCTACGGATAAGGTCTTTTAATTTTGGAAAGCACTTACACAAATTAAGGAAAAATGGAAGAAAATCGAAAAGAAAAAATGAAAATTTCTACTAAGTAGGTGTGTTAAGTGAAATTTTACGATTTTTATGGCAAATCTGATCACACTTTACCCTTGGACCCTTCATTAATTTATGGTATATAATCTTAATGTAATTCAAAAGAATGTAAATATCCTTTATGTCTATTTAGGGATACGAAAAATGCAAGGAAAGCTCTGGTCACAAAAAATACAAAAATATTTCACAGTTGCAAAATACAGTTTTTCCCCCCTGTAGAGAGCGATCTAAGGAGATTCATTACAATTTTCATAAATTAAATGAGTAAACCAAATGATATTTCACACCGCTAAAGACTCCCCAGATTAGGTCGTCAAATTAAATATTTGGTATTAAAGTTGATGGGTTAACACGCTTATTACTCTGAAAAATTTAAAATAATAATTTTGAAACTAAATAAAACATGTTCATAGAAAAAAGTTCAACTCATTCATTCACCTTTCTTCTCGTCCTGTCGCTAAGATTTTTTTCCCCTCTTGCGTCTCTGCATCGCCTAAACAAGTTCAAAAACTTTTGTGGATTTTAAGTGCTCCCACAATTATTCTAAACGCTTGAATCAATCAGACTCAGGTTGTTGTTATTGGTCAAGTGAACCGTTAACTAAGAAGGACCCGGAAGGCAAAAACCTCTTCAAATACAAAATCAATTAGGTCAGGTTTTCTCAAGATGTTTGCCTACTCTTTACGTCATTAAATAAACACGATCGTGAAAAACTCTCATTGATACTTTCCCAATTAAACTCGCTACACCTATGCTATATTTAATTTCTTTCAAATTATTTTTTGGTCTAAGATTTTATAAGCTTACATACAAGTCTAAACCCATTGAGATATATCACATTATACTACTTTACCCTTTAGCTTTATTTACAAACAAAATATTTAAATCATTTGTTAAATTGAATAGATGAAATGAAACCTACAAATTCAACTAAACTATTTTAAGCTAATCTTAGTAAGAATCGACATTTATTCCCCTAGGGTTGAACGGTTCCTGATTTTAATACGTCTAACCTCGGTTTCAATGGTACCAATACAGGGAATAAGCTTTTCAACGTCTAATTAGCATGATTTATATTCTTCACACACATACATTAATATACATTGATAATGGTGTGAGAAATTCATTAGTATCGCCAGGAGAATTTCCTAGATATATATTATGATAATAATGTGTCACGACCCGAGAATAAACGACATTTAACAGTAAAATTTGATAAAAATGTATTAAACTTATGTCTTTCCATCGATGCTCTGTATTTTTTTATAATTATAGTTATTCAATATTCAAACATCTAAACATATAAAACAAAAAAAAACGAAATAGAAAAAATGAATGATAACAAGATTGGTAGTTCAAATCATACCTCTCCGATTGTAAATGATTAAAGAATCCGACTATCAGTAGATCAATGAAACTGTACATTTATCAGCAGCAATGGCACAACTGAAACATTTCCTTAAACTCCCGAACAATACAAATTTTAACTAAACTTCATCCAACAAGGGACAGGCTTGATATCCCTATTTTTCCGGCTCATCTTCTTAAAAACTTCGGTAATCTCCTAAATAGTACCATTATTACTAAAGTGCGGGTTCCAGAGTTTTAAAAGAGGTTACTTTATAAGTTGAAGTGACATTCCCGAGGTTTCCCCCCAAATTATGATGAAAAGAATTCAAAGACGTATCTGACATTTACATGCAAATCCCGCCAAGTTGGGTCATGATATAAGGGCCGTGTACACACTGGCCTATGCTGGTCACATAATGAACTTTTGCCCTCGTCCCATTATAATTTATTTGCATTTTCGACATTAAACAAAGCTCTATGTGTGTACCTGAGAAACGTTCAAATTAATGTCATCAAGTTAATAGTTTTGTTTTGATAAAAGTTTTCCTGCAGAATATCGTATTTGAAATTATGACATAAAATTATAGAAACCAGTCAAAGCTTTGAAAATTTCTTTTTTTTAGTCTTATGAGCACGTCAAAAAATCCTTTAACTTACGGATATAACACGAAATCCCTTAAGCTGTGCAGCCCGAATATTTCATATTTGGCACGTATGTTTCTTTATTCGTAAAAATAATCGAACTTCGGGTATCTACTAAGGACTTTCACATAAATAACTTTATAAAGAAAATATAAAGATATTAATCATGAAGACCAGTATTAGTTCCATTTCTTACAGGATCTTCTTCAGGATTCTTACAACAAAATACAAGAGCTTATAATCCTTTAAACTCATCAGAAACAAGCGCATCCCGGGAAGCTTCAGATTAGTGAGGCGCCCATCAGACGTGGCCCACATAGTGCAACACCGTGCGCGAGACAACCCAATCGCTTTACCGAGATATGTAGGATGTGTCTTACTAGGTATTAAGTATTACATATCTAAGAAGGTTGTATTGGTAACGTAAGTAATAGGGAGTAGTTTGGTAGATAATAATATAAGGGAAAGGCGAGGAATAATATTGGATGCATTTTAAAAAGATTTCTAGAAAAGTTTAAGAGACTCTTGCGGTGCCCCGCGGTTTCGCCCGCTTGGAAACGTAGTTCCTATTCCTGATGCTTTTAAAGTATTTCTGCGTATTCGAGACAAAAACGATTCCAAAAAATCAAAGATCATTAAAATCACCCTTGAGTAGAATGCTGTAACTAACTCGACTTGATTTATATTAAAAAAGATTGTCCCTCAGTGAGACCTCCACGGACAATTGTACAAAATAAGAAAATTCATATTAGGAACATACGGTATTATACAGACACACTTGGAGGTGTTATGGACATATTATATTATTATAATATACCTAAACTGGTGCCGCTTCCCAGGCGGCTAAGCAGAAACTACGGATTTCCGCTGGGAACGATATGTATTAATATAATATACAATCTCTTGTTGACTGACTGACTAAACAAAATCTATTAAATATTTATTTATAGCCTGTGATATTTATTTAGAATTTATGACAGAAGTGTTTTTTTACCGTACATTTTCTACTGACCCATAATATTTTTACAAACCATTTTAAGTATTTTTCACTCATTTTCTCTCTCGTATCAAAAAGCAAAGTCTACATATTTCGTTGGAAGTTGATTCCCTCCTTGTTCAATATCTGTCACAGATTCTTTTTCTTCGTTCAATGAACTGTCACGCTTTGTATGGAACCAGAAATTGGTTTCACATTACAAAACATCACAGTTGCCGAATTTATTCAAAGCTCGCGGGAACTCGCACGAAATACCCGTTTCTTTGTAAAATAGGAAGATTAACAAACGAGATACAGTCTAAATTAGACTTTAAGTTTTGGGTGTTTAAGTCCAAATTTGTAGGTGTGGTTGCTGTTGTAGTTCATTACTTATTGCCTTTGCCACAATTAGTACTAATCCGTGGCTAACCATTGACTAATTGGAGGTATTCAAGCCAACTATCGCATTGTTGGAGCTTTAAACGCAAAATTTGTTTACTATATCAATTGGCTTGGCATTAACTTTAAAGTGTGAATGTTTGTATAGATGATTACATATAATTGTAATCCATTTATCACATACCGGGACCCCTCCGTGTTTCGGAAAGCACGTTAAACAGTAGGTCCCGGCTGTCATACAAAGATCGGCGGTCGTTAAGTCAATTCTGACAACCAGTCTTGCTATGGGATACTGTGTTTCCCATTAAAATGGGTTGTGGAGGTCAGATAGGCAGGCGCTCCATGTAAAATACGGTATTCAGCTGAATCCGGTAAGACTGGCAGCCACCCCAACATAGTTGGGAAAAAGGCTCGCGGTCGCGGAATTTGTATAGATGACTTACGTAAATAGGGCTTTCATCATTTCAGTCTCGCACCTATCATCAACAAAAAATAATAAGACGCACCATCGTTTGAATTTAATAACAATATTACCTAATACCTTATTAACACATTTATCGTTAAATGTTTGGGTATCTCAATTACTTAATTGGTCTGTTTCTGTTAAGAGATTTTCATTTCACCAAAATGAAAAGCCAATTAGCAGTCCCAAATATCAAAGCTTTAAGCGTTTGATACAATTCATAAAATAATAATTTGTAAACCAATTAGTATATTACACGAATGTAAGAAAATAATTGAGGCTGTACACAAATAACTCATAAAAGCAGCTTATTTTTAAAGATGAAAAAAATCTTTTAGATACAAAAGAATTATATGAATTTCATATATATGCATGTATAAAAACATTAAAAAAAAGATATTTCTTCCTGTCCACGCCTTAAATTCATGGTATTTAGTCGCTATTTTATCATTTCAGTATTAAAACGTTCTTTGAACTCTCTAGATAAACATTAAATTCACTTGAAATCCGAATTAATAAAGCGACTGCATAATTTTTACATACTTTCATTGTTAATGCAAAAGTTGTCCTTTTAAATATGAAAAGCAAAGCTATTGTGATTTGTTCTGGGTTTATAACATTCATATTCAAAATGTTAATAGTTTCGCAGTTATTTCCAAAGCTGCAGCTTTGCAGTTATGTAACATTAAGCAACTTTATTCATTTTAACTCATTGTCTGATTATTTAAACAAAAATACTGAATAGTTATTTCTGAGTGTTATTGCGTAGCAGAATTGTTTATCGAGATTTCAAGCAATAATTTTTTTAATTTGCAGACTATTACGGTTATTTTATTTATTACATAATAATATGTGTATTAAAACAGTTACATAACTAATTTTTATCTGGCAAAATTATATAATTGTAGGATGTAAATTTTAATACACCATAACCTTTATTTTTTTTTCTTCTAATTTGCTTTTTATAAAATTTCCTTTTCTATAGTTAGTCAAGCAAGGACTGACTTTTACGGCCAATAGCCAATAACTATTCCGCTATCGTAGATTGCTGGCTATCTTGGATTAACCAGTGATCGATATAGTAACCGAACAGCAATCACAACGCATTTTACGACGGATAGATTTCATTCAATTTTATTTCCACAAGCAATTGGTTTCTACAATGTAAGGAGGAAAGTGAATGTTACAACCAACTACGATACAAGTTCTATTGTAATTCATTATCTGCGTAGTGAAGAGACTGATTTTTCTTGAAACTCTAAATATTTAATTAAACATAATATTAAGCTTATTTTTAAACTTAAGAATCTTTATTCTAAGATTTTTGTCTTTCTGTCCACAAAATAATTTAATTTGCAGTACCTTATAGCTGAAATTTAAGTATTTAAATAAATGCCAACACTATTTATATAAATGTAGTATGTTCTTTATTTTGCCAATCAATATACATAGATTGGAATAAAAAGAAGCAGATTTTGCCATCACTAAAACACTGTAAATAAATTAATTTCAAGCGTACCAACTTCTTCTTTCTCAATGTACAAGAAGCAGCACAATACTAAAGTAATTTGTACCATTTAGAAGGCAGGAACATTTGCATTGTGAAGTAACAAAACTCCGAGGAATAATCCAGCCAGTTTCTGAGCAAAACCTCAAACGAAATGTTTGACTTTCGTTAACAGCATTTACAAGTAGAACGAAACACTTGACGTTTGCCACAGACTAATAAATAAAAGATGCTTCTGAGTTTTAATTATAATTGTTATATTTAACATAGAGATAATAATACAATAAGAGTTAATGTAGTCAAACGAAAATGCGATTTCTGCTGAATGCTGAAGGCGTTATACACAAGATACAATCATGGTGACCATTCCTATCTGCATTTTCTACTTTAGGTACTATCGATAAACTACATGCTTTCATTGTAAAAAAGTAGGTAGGTAATATTATAACAATTTTTTACAGAGTATGAAATCTTAATTGTGTTCAAGAAAATTCAGAACGCAATTCAAATAATACCAACATTTAACTTTACAACCAGATTCCGCAATTTCAGCATCGTCTTTCTGTCACCATTTCTAGAAAATCAGAAAATCTCTGTTATTTGATGTGTCTGTGGCACAAGACAGGAGACAACCCGAAGTGTAATACCATCGCAATCACAAATAACAGAGTATTGAAGTCTCGTAAAACTGAATGTTTGTCGCTCAAATATCGTTCTACAAAACTATCTTGATACGAGACCAATGTAGCTAGAAATATAGGAGAATTTAGTTCGGAATTCTTGAATTTTATGTCGATGTGTGATGTATTGCGAATACGTTACAATGTCGTCTTATTGTACTGTGAATATTTGGTGTGAAGGCTAAGTTCAGCATTTCCTATACAGGGTGTTACAAAACCCCAGTCCGATCCGCTAAGGGGTTGTTAGGTATCGATGTCTGATTACATTAATGTAGAAAAAAATGAAAAAAAAAAATATATAACTTATTTTTTTTCTCCAAATTTATAATGAGAGTGACGGCATCGTCACAAGTTGTGCCAAATGATCATACAAAAGAAGACCATTAACACCGACGAAAATGGTGGTGTAGTTTTTGATTTATCTTCAAATTTAGGGAATTTGACGGCTACTTCAAAGTTCATTATTATTGTTATTATCATGAATATTCCAAATTTAACATTTTATTTGGGCATGTGATGGTGAACCCTGTAACCCCCTTTCTGGTCGGACAGGGGTTTTGTAACACTCTGTATAGTTGTAGTTTTTTTTTGTCTCAACGTGAGCAAAATTTGTCTTGGAAAATCCTTACAGCAATCATTTTAATAGGTAGTACACGAAACATATCTTTATTACGCACTACTCTTTGTCTACATTAACCACTAAAACTCTATTTATAGCATTTATTTAAATAAACAAATATTTACAAACGAAACCAACCCCGAATAATTTGATGAAAATATACAATGCAAAACGTTACAATAATTATATTCGTTGAAGGGAGACATCAGCCTTACAGAACGTGGCCAAAATCCCTCCTATCTGAGAATTGTGGAGGAAAATAAAGCTTCTAAAATATTGCAGAAACACATTCTACCACATTTTTATAGCTCTGTACAGTTAAACGTGAATCTTTGGGAAGTCAAGCAAAGTAGCCGAGGTTGATAAATGATGCGAAAAAGGGTTTTCTTATTTATTTATTTTGAGGTAGAAAACTTGTATTGTTAAGGGTTAATTATGATGTATTAGAGTAATAATTTTTCATTTCTAAAAGTTGTATAGTAATTAGGTTGTTTTAAGTGGTATCTATGATTGTGTTTTAAATTTCTGTCCATTCAAAATACACCTGAAAATCGATTATTCTATCCGATAAACAATGTTTTTTTTAATCTCCACTACTAATATGATAACACATAGTTTTTATACTAAGTATTTTAACCCTTGAAAAGGTAAACTTTCTGAGCTAAATCTCTACTCCTACAGCTCTTGAATGAAACAAATGACAAGCATTGCGTAGTAATGATATTATTATTTTACATAATCCGTACTGTAATCTGCCAAAGCCACGCTAAAATGAACCTTATATCCTTTAAGTAGGTCTTTAGCCAATCTCATACACTGCAATCTGGCATTTCGTTGTCATAATAAAGTATAATGCAACGAGATAAAATGTATCTCATTAATGTTAGAGCTGGCATAAAAACTTTTTGGTACTATTTCACATTCTCATTTTAAACACATATTTTTATATTACAGCACTACTCCTGTAACACGCTGTCATTGTTTCAAAACTAACATTGTTTTTTATTATGTTTTAAAATAAGAACTATGTATCGTAATTATTTGAATTTTACGAAATGGAAATTCATTTTCGCGGCAACAATATCACTTTTTTCAACCCTCTTAAATAGAACATTACAATGTAAAAAAGGAAAATTCTTGATTAAAATTCCCGATTCATTATACACAAACATTAACCCTCGAAATGCGAGTAACAATTGTTATTGTTTGTGTTATTCGAGAGAAGGGTTGCTAACTAATCCTGTGAAGTAACATAAATATGAGTCGGCGCAAGAGTTTCGTGTCACGAACATAATTATGGGGTTAATCTTGCGATTAGACCGTCGGAGTACATTGTTCTCACCTGGTGGTGGTGTCAGGAGTTATGTTAATTAAAACCAGGTTCATTTGTGCCCTTCAGCCTTATTATTGAATGTAGTTACCGTGTTATGAAACTTCTTGCATTTCGTACAATTTAAGGTGACATGGTAGCTACCCACGTATCGAATTAATTGCCTGCAAATATATTTCAGTCGTGACTCGATGTAAAAAACTATAGCACATAAGTAAGAATCAGGTATTTATGTATTGGTAGATTATTCTATATATTGTTTTCAGTTTCAACTTTGTAAGCACACGCAAAATCTTACTTAATGCAGACTTGTTTTAAGAAAACGAGACCTTCTAACTGGGTCTTAAGAAATGGTTTAGTCAGACAAAAAATACAATAAAACAATTATTTAGTAAATAAATTAATTATCTTAGCTAAAGCTGTTTCGTCACACACTAAGATGCCAACAGAGCGTTAAGGTACTAAATTAATTGAAAGCTATCACTACACATATCCCTCTTTTATCTAAATATAGAATTCTGAGAGCCACTGATTGAATTAGGTGACTAATTACAGACTGGATAAACTCGAACAAACTATTTGAACTTCGTTAAATATTTAGCACTACAACGGCTCGGTGGGCTAATCAATCAACGTATTTATAATTCAGTAAAATTGTAATGGTCAAGTAATTAGATACTCGTGATACGGTTGCTCTTTACTTTTCTAATTTATTTAGGTTGCTTTTTGGATGAAAGACAGACGGTGATAAGTGTAAATTACTTCTGCATAAATTAATCTGTTTCGTCTGTAATGTCGGAAATAGGTCCCTATTATTCATTGTGAGTTTTCTCCTCAAGATATTGCTATGTGGGATAATAATATTTATAATTATTTATACTCTTTTTTTTCTTTTTTTTTTTTGCGAAAATTATTTATTTGTTACACAATTAAATCTTATATAAGAACAAACTCTAATTATACTAAAATAAAACTTACATAAATAAAAACTAACAGGCGTCAAAGAACTCATCGTCATCCTTGTCAATGGCGGGAAACATGCCCAGAAGGCTGGCAGCATTGCCACGTTGAATGGCTATGCCTATTTTGAATGGCTATTCTCTGTGCAAGGAACAAACCAGCCCTCTGATCTTTTTTTCTTATAATAACATCATCATACTTGGCTTCATTTTGCACAGTAATAAGAGCAGTTTTTGGAATCGCCCATCGCCATCTTTATTCTCTTTGATGTATTGTTTCCTTCAAGACAAATTCCATATTTCAGTTTTAAGTAACTTGATCCTGTATCCAATACATATCTTACATCCGAGCCTTATTCTCCAAAACGGTCCAACCTTTTGTTATCTCTTAAATTTTATAATCAGTAAAAAAGTTTAAGGCGCCATTTAAGGAAGTCGAGGGCCGTTATGCTCAGGTTTAATATTCATGAATAATAAAGAGGGCCAAGAGGTTCGCATAAACCTCTGCTGGCCTGGCCTGGCCTGCCCTCACTGAATAGTTACTTTTGTAACCGCACTCAACTTGGCATAAAAAATAAAACATGTGTTTTATAATATAGTCCCCTACGTGATCTGGGGGTTACGGCTGTGGGGTAGGAAAAATATACCATCCTCTTTTTCTAGGAGTTACAATCTTGTACGCATATTTTAGTAGGAATAAATGTTGCACCTAAACATAGTTTGTGGTCAGTAGGCTCAAATTACTGTTTAAATAAAGCTCATTACCAGCCTACGATATGTATTATAGTATTTTTATTTCAAGTTCAAATTTTATATCCAAACTGCAGCTGCATAATTTGAAGAATCAAGGGAGAGTGTCAGCCTGATTAACGCCTGCAATTTATTCTAATTCTACTTCTTAGGAACTAGGATTACTTTATAAATACAGCCTATTGTACTCACACCAACAGGAACCCTTTAATTAACTGAAAATTTCGAGAGCATAATATGCTTATGAGATCGTAAAACCTAAGAACCGCCAATGGGCAAAGTATTCATGGAGCTTATGACATGAACAGCGTGAAAACGGCTCTATTTATTTTCATATTACATAAAATATTTTATTTTTCATTCCTTTCAAGAAAAAGGCCTATAATGGTGGCAATGGTTATGATGTCTTAAAACAGAACATTTTTCGCCCAACATACAATAAAATTAGCAATGATTTCACTCTCCATTTCTTTTTATGAAAAGTGTCTGTAAACTCGTTTTTACATTTTCGTGTTTATACGGAATGAACTTTTTTGCCTTGGATTAAACTGTGTTTAGACTGAAGAAATATGTATACCTCGTACAATAGAAGCAGTACAACAAATCAAGAAATGTGTCTTCCTAAATAAAAACCGATGGAAAAGTACACCAAACGACAAATAGACGATCTACTCGAAAAATATCTACTCGAAAAACAGAACATATTTAAATCCTTATACTATTCAGACGAACTTGACCCTAATGAAAACTAAACACAAACCCAAGTTCACAGTTCCTGAGTTGTATAATTGGCGGAAGATTCCAGCCAGCCAGAAGGCCTGGTGTACCCAATATACCCATAATTGAGGAGCTTATTGGGTTAACTCTACACGTATGGACTCTGCCTAATATTGGGTGTCGGGTGATAGAGTTAGCGAAATTCTGGTGTGAACACTACCTTATTGGAAGCTTACGTTTGATTGTCTATTTGTTATTTCTATTTACGCATTTTTAGGTGTCCTTGCTAGTATATTTAGCACCAGGTGTATAGTAGTTGTTGATGGTTTAAAGTCTAAAATTTTCATGTGGCATTACCACCGAACAGTATAGTTCTATAAAAATACAAAAAGCAAACAAAAATATACGTAATATTGATATAAAACATAGTCTATATTCGATAGAAGCCAATCCCTTCAGATGGGCCTAAATTCACACATTATAGTTTACCTTTTCCCGAAGATACGCGGCTTATCAACCTTTCACGTGTTATATGTGTAAACCGAAGCTAAATGCCTCAATATAGTAAAAATATACCCTTCGTAAACTTGTAGGCTTCGACGTAAGCCGGTAAAAACTTGCTCGGTTTAAAGGATTAGACAAGACGAGCTGTTAATCCGAAAAGCCTTTGAGATAACTTAGGTTCTGATTAAGTAGACAATTAGATGCAAAATTAGATGCTTTTTGTCTTAATAAATTGTGTGTAATGAAAAGCGTCTTATTTCTATCTGATGGGTATAAGAGAGTTGATAGGTCATCTGTCTGAAAGATTATGAAATAAATATTGCGATATTTTTTAATCGATATTTTCGGGCATAAAACTATGGTTATATTTAAATAGCTTGAATGTAGAGTCGCTTCTTCTTCTTTTCGAGTCAAAGATCCAACTCAAATTCTGTCTGACCAAAAAGATGCAACCTGGATGGCTCGGTCGCTGGCCTCCATCATGTCCTGGAGAGTGCAGGTGGTAGTGCAGGACGGGCAGGACAAAAGTTGTGCCATGTCCTGCGATGGAGCACCACACTCGCATGCCACTAGTGTTGGGTCGACGATGCCCCACTTGCACAGGTTTGTTTTGCAGCGACCCACTTGGGTCCGTAATCGGTTGAGAGATTTCCAAATGGGCCACTGCAGCTCGTGTCCTGAAGGCAGATGTTGTGCTGGAAGGACAAAGTTTGGAGGGGTGGGGTGTCTAGTCCTCCACAAATCATATCTCTCATCCTCTGCACTATCCTTAGCAGGAATCGTATGAGCCAAAAAACACTTCCGGCTCTTTAAACGGGCCCGTGGAAGATGATGTTTGTACAGAGGATGACGCCTATCCGTCTCTTGGTTATTTTTTTCAATACGGCAGGCTATTTCACGTCGTACATCTGGAGGAGCAATGCCTGCCAGAGGGTACAGCATTTCAAGAGGGGTAGGTTTGAGGCACCCGGTGATGATGCGGCAAGTGTCATTAAGCGCTATGTCCACCTCCCTAGCGTGGGCGGATCGATGCCACACTGGGCATGCAAATTCTCCAGCAGAGAAAGATAGACATAGGCCTGTTGTACGCAGAACCTGCGGTGATGCTCCCCAGGTTGTTGAAGTTAGACGCCGGAGTAAATTATTTCTTGTGGATACTTTTTGCTTTGTTTTCAAGCAATGGGCTCTATATGTAAGAGATCTGTCCAGAGTGACACCTAAATATCGGGGTTGGGAACAGTGGTCAATGGCCACACCTTGCCAGGAGATGTTTAGAGTCCTGCTCGCTTGACGGTTGCGCAGATGGAAGGCACAGGATTGGGTTTTCGATGGATTTGGACGTAAGGAATTGTTCTTGTAGAATACTGCAAGTCCTTCTAAAGCGACAGTAAGGTTTTCTTCAGCCTCTACGAAATTAGCGGTCTGGGTAGCTAGTGCAAGATCATCGGCATAAAGAAAGCGTTGAGTTTGGTCAGTGGCGGGTTGGTCGTTTGTGTAGATATTAAACAACGTGGGTGCTAGTACACTGCCCTGAGGCAACCCGTTTTTTTGATAGCGCCACCTACTTTTGCTATTATAAAGATGGACTTGGAACCGACGGTTGTTCAAGATTACCCTTAGGATATCTACAAAGCCCGTATCCTTCGTGAGGTCGCTGACTTTAAGTCGGAGCCGTTTTATGTTTACCGTGTCGTAGGCTGCAGATAGGTCAACGAAAACCACACCTGTGACTTTGTTTGCCTCAAACCCGTCTTCGATGAATTGTGTTAGTTTGAGGGTCTGGTTGGCGCACGACTTTCCAGGCCTAAAACCAGCTTGTTCGGCGATTAGATTCGGCTCAATTATTGGCGTGAGACGGTTTAGTATGACTCTTTCAAAAAGTTTGAAGGTGTGGCAGAGGAGTGAAATTGGTCGGTAATTTTTGGGTTCATCAGGACTTTTTCCCGGCTTAAGCAAAGCAATTACCTTAGCACGTCTCCAGAGCTTTGGGATGTTGTTATGTTCGAGACAGAAATTGAATAGGGCTGTTAACCAGGAAACAGCGACCGGCCCGAGATGTTTTAACTGTTCTACTGTAATGTCATCAAATCCAGCAGCCTTGCCATTTTTTAGGTTTTTAACTCCGTTTACTATTTCAGATAATGTAAAAGGTTTGCTTATGCAGGTAACGTTATTTTCTAAATCAGTTTTACGTTTAATTCTGGGTAAAGGATAGGAAGGTTTGCCATTGAGTATCAGTTGGTGAGCGATTTGGTTGGCAGTCACCTGACCCGGGTTCTGAGCTGCGGGAGGGTTGCCTGTTAATTTTTGAATTGTAACCCAAGCCTTTTTACTATTGTGAGTCATATTTACGTCGGTTACTAGTTTCATCCACTTTTCTCGGCGGCTTTTCTCCATACTGCGCATGAGTTCCTCACCAAGTTCCAGTGTCTCATCGGAAAATGGATCGTTCTTATATGAGTCTTCATAATTTGCAAGTAATAGAGTCGCTTAAAATAAATCTGTCAACTATGAGACCTTACTTATTAAGTAGATATGTTAATTCTGTAATTAAAGATTCCTTGTATTTCAATAGGTTTTACTAGTTGTTCAACGGAGAGATACACAGGATACTTAGCTTCCTGGCATGAAAACAAATAAGGAAAAACATTATATTTTAAAGGATGCCAATTTTATAATCTACAACTCAAAGCGCTGTCACTTACGTACGATAATTTGCTCACAACACTAGACACAAAATCGCTTTTATTTCAAAGCCAATAAGATCATTTTTCCGTTGTCACGGGAACGGTTTCGCGTGTGGTGGACTGTACGCAGTAATAGCTGTCGCTCTAAGTACAGGCGTGCGACATATTTGGCACAAATCCACGCATTACTCAGGATTTCAGCTGTTGACGCGAACCGATTTGGAGACTAGACGTATTTATGTGTTTTATGCTAGGAATTTTAGCCTTGTAACATTTAGGCTCTATTTGACAGGAACCTTGAAATCGTTAAATAAGCAAGAAGTAATTTCTTGCGAGAAATACGAAATAATATTCTTTCAGCGCTAACAAAACATTTTTGGTTTAGAATCGTTTTTCTATCTCTTCTAATCTCATTGACGATTGTGATGTAATATCGATGAAACATGTGCTTTTTAATGTACTTCTACTACAATAAATTTGAAAAGTCCACTTCGGCTAAGAGTTAACACGAAGAATCACAACGCTTGGTTAGAATACATGAAAGGAGATGCATAAAATGTTGATTTGGTCAAGTATAATGTATCAAATCTACAACTTACATAAGAGCAACTCATAAACTCAAACCAAAAATGAACCTTAAACATTTATTTGTTTCACAAACTGATCTAAAGGCGACTGCTCTTAAATCTCCCTCAGGAAAAAAGATAAATAGGTAATTCTTTCGACTGTTTAAATTTATTCTGCAATTCCTAGCGGTATCGGGATTATGTCGAAGAAACTCGCGATCCCGTAGAAATTCACCGCCATGAATAATAAAAAATAAGTCCGTCTTTGAGAATTACAGCTCAGATATACTATTTCTTTTGAGTTTGGTTGTTAAAGACTTAAACTGTTGCGCAATAAAGGGAATTTAGGACGGAAGTAAATTTTACAATCACAAAATACGAATTTTCGGCTATAAGACTGTAAAATTATTTAACGAATAAGGAATTAATTCTTTAGGCATTCACTTATCGTACGTAATTTAACGTTATAACTAATTTATATAATATCATAACATCGCTCATTGATGTTTTAATATTAGATACTCAATGGTTTAAACCTTAGAGTATACATATAAAACTATAGAGTTATCAGAGTTTAAACCGTAAGCACTAGTGTGAACAAGTGTTGTCGTGAATTATGTATGAAGATGGAGCCGGCCGTTTTAAAAAATCTATCTAAAACACTAATATTATCCTAACAATGTCAAAACCATCGATATTTTCTTATATTAGTTTCTCGTTGCGCGAAAATTAACTTAAATGAAAAACGAAATGTACTAGGTCAGACTAAAAACTGCTCTCGCTTGGCACAAGGAGAACCTAGCGATGGTAGCAGTCTATATAAATAGTACGTCGATGGTTTAAAAGTTAACTTCATCTTGTCCAACCTATCTTGTGTAACCAAAGTTGTTTTGCTCATAACACGTACATTAAAATTAAACAATCTAATTCGATTCTCAAGCCGCCGAAATGAGGTGCCTACCTATCATCCACCTCGCCTGTGACGTCATCTAATTTAATAGCAAACACGTCAATATTGTGACATAATTTTAAGTTGTGTTGACGTGCAAACATAATAACGTCTTGCTTTACATTACCGGTTAGGGAACTACTGGAAATTGTTATTATCTCGCCTACGCGGAGATGTATCTGCTGTTATCGATAATATCATTATTATAACAGCGTTAATTTAAAAGTAAATTAGTTTGTTGAAAGTAAGTAATAGAATTATGTTAATTAGGCCTCTTATTTCTTTTTAATAGGAGATGATAGGAAACCTCGAGTGGCAACTTACAATAAAAAAATATAATGAAATCATTGGTTTTTTGAAAAGTCCGCCCAACATTTTATTTAAATTATCAACGTTCTGTTTCTATAAAAGCGCTGAAACTCTAGTAAATACTACTTTGAGTATTATAAAAACTCTAAATATGTAACATGAACTAGACTACTCGACTTAAAACTATTGAATCCATTTTGTAAAACTCCTGAAAACTATAATTTACTTCAAAAAAAGAGATAGTACATGCGTAGACGTATAAAATCTTTTCAGTAATTTTGCTACTGTCTGAACTTATTTTATGACGATAAGCATCAGACCTTAATAGCACTTATGTTCTCTAGTTAAGGCTAATGCCAAGCCATATTTATTTTAGCCTGTATAGGCTAGTTACACACAATAATAAAACTATTCAGTACCCAAAAAATGAAACTACTAAAATCATCGATTAATTTCAATAAAAAACTTTTTATTTTATTCTACATATTTTTCCATTCCTCAACCTATTCTTATTAATGCCCTACACTCTACTAAACAATTTCTGACTTAAAAACAGAGACGTAAGATCTCATAGGTCATAATTATTTTCGATTTTATTTTTATTAAAAATATAATACAGAATGACATGACAATAATAATCCGGCCTATAATCGTCTCACTGCTGGGCACAGGCGTCTTCCCGTATAAAGAAGGAATGAGCATTGATCACCACGCTTGCTTTCTGCGGATTGGCGATTTCTGATCCCAAATTTTGGAATCCGGGTTTCCTTACGATGTTTTCCTTCACCGTTTGTCAGAAGTGTCTTAGAATAATTAAGAAAGTACATATAACTTTGAAAAAGCCACATTAGTAGTTGCCTGGTTTTGAACCTGCAACATTGTGCATACAAATCCGTTCATTGAACCGCCACGACAATGACATGACTGAATACCAGTGTGTAACAAGTTTTCGATTCCACAACACAAGATAGCAATAAAATATTTTAGTTCTACAAAATCGTTAGCACTATGTTACCCCAGGCACATTCTCTGGTACCTACAAATCTTAGGCGGAACGTATTTAGAAAATAAGCACATGTATAAATCTTTACCTTTGCCTGCTTTATTGGGTACGTAACCCTTTACGAAACCAGGTGTTTTGTACTCGAGATAGTTTGCGTAAGGCTCAGTAAACTTATTAAGCTTTTCTCTGTTTACTTAAATATTTATAAGATACATGTTTACATAGTATAATAGAAAACACTTCTGCTGACTGTTTGATTATATCTCTTACACTACTCAAAAGATTATTTGCAGTTCAGAAAAAAATAGGTATTCAAGGTTTATATGTAAAGTAGGTACATGCACATTAAAATAATATATAGACGAGAAATTCCGGATACCGTGCGAAGTCGTATAATCATAAAATAAAAAATGTCCGCTGTCTATTATTTACTTATTGATATTACAGTAAGTCTATTTCTAAAGTCCATCTAAGTTCAGACTTTAACAAAATTGGATAATCAATTAATAACTCCTAAACAATATTCCAAACAATATTACTTAGTGGACTTAAATCTTGATGAATTCAATTAATAAATCACGATAATGGCGATGAAATTAATTGGCATCGAATAATGAAATTTATTGAAATTAATCTAGATACTGTTTACTTCGGTAAGACATTTTAATCTAGTTTCGTTATCGGCTTCAAGTTTGTAACTAGTTTTGATAACTATACATAAATAAGTAAACTATATAGGTACCTAATGTTTTATCCCTATCTTATGTAAGGTATTTTTTTCACTCTACTACCATTTTGTATCAGGGCACCTTAATTTATACTCGAATGTCGGTGCGCCTGTAGCTACCATAATAAACCCAAAATGTGTGGTTCTAATCAACAAAAAATAACTAATGACGTCATTGTAGACAACAAAAAAGGAAGATAATAATACACACCAGAGTCCGGAAGAATACAGAAACAAATATTCCTTTAATAAAAACCTGCTTTCTCTCAAAACAGCTCATCAAGCCGCGGGAAATTTGATAAGCGTCCCTTTGTCTGTTTTGTCTCATAATACAGGCATCGTACGATACGGACTCACCGCGAGAAACCCAAACACGGGAGCGATCTTAATCCACACAAATTATGAACTTACCACGTCCCCTACAAGCACTTAAAGTTTCCCAAACAAACTCTTATAAACACTTAACTTGTAACTTAACGAAAAGGCAAGATTTTAAAGCAATTATTTAACTAAACAACGTAAATTAAGTCTTCGAGTGAAGTACTTGAATCGTTTTGTTTCAGTTTATAAATGGAGTTGAAACCAAAATGGCGCCGAAATATGGAAGTTACGAATGCGTTAAAAAATAACCAAAATGACAGCGGCAAGAGTAATGTGGTATAGTTGAGTACAAAATTAAGAAGGTAAAAGGTCTTACTAGTATTTAACAGATATTTTGTCAGTAGTTGAGGCTTGTTTTTACAGGTTGGCAACTACTATAATGATTTATTACAAAGCTATCTAGCTTGTACCTATTACCCAAAGGGCTTACCTCTAAAGGGTCCCGTTAGCCCTCCGCAATTTGGTCGAGTAATGCTCTTATAATCTTGTATTATAATTAATCAGTAATTTTTTAGTGTATCTTATTCTATTGAAATTTCGAAATATACACAATTTAAAAATACTTATAAAATTACCATAAATGAGTGTTTATTTTTTTAACAAAAGGTACCATTTTTATGTTGACTGTACTTTCATTACGATTCAACTCGTTCGAAATTTAAATAATGTTTGAGTACAAAAGAAGCACAATGTTACTTGTTAAAAATATACATTTGGCGTAGTATATTTTTTTCGTACAGACGCACAGGTAACTGGACATTAGTCCCTTCCGGCGGTTTGGCGAAACTTGTGAAAATTATTGCGTGTGTTGTTTGGTCGTGTGATTTCATTGCTGTTTAGGGTTAGGGTTCACAATTAGGTGCCATTCAGAGAAAATTACTAAGATAAGATGTTTTTTTTTGTATCAGCGTAACTCTTGCTCTGGTCTGCTATTTTTTAATCTTAATTCGTCTTCATACGTTTTATAAAGGAGTGTTTATTTTGTAATTCTTTTAGCATATTTTTTTCTTGCTTGCTTACTAGATATTTGTAGCATATAAAAAATTAACTACTTTGTTAGCCCTTAACCCACAAAATCTATCCTGTGTTATTGCAGAAACAATGCGAAGAAAACAATTTAAAACGACCATCCCCAAACACAATAACAACAACCTCAGAAATACAAGAGCCACACAACTTCAACGTAACCGTTTCAAAATAGAATCAAAATAAACACACGCGGCTAATAAAACAAATAATAAAAGCGGAACATCCAAAATACACCAGTTTAACTTGTGTTTTATGTAGCTGAGACCCGAGCTAAGTCATCGGAGGGTTAATTTGCCGTATCGTTCGAATATCAAAAGTTTAACAACAGCGTCGAATTTGGCGCTAAAAGTGATATTTTATGTTACGAGAGGTGTTACTAAACTTTAGGGGTTGAGTGATTTCAAAAATAGAATTTAACTGTTTAAATTTAGATTCATTTATTATTCCGTTTTTATATATTTTGTTTTGTTGAGGGAAATGCGTTATTCTGAGTTTTAAAAAATATACCTATTACAGAATTTATACGAATTTTGAAACTAATTACAGTTAAATGAACCTTAACTTTTTGTGGGATAAAAATAAAAGTGTTGGCCTGTAATCGTCTGGCTGGCTAAAAAAGTGCTAACATTTTTCAGTATGTTTGTGTAGCTATTTAAATGAGCAGGTATACTCAGGTATATATTATGAAAACCAAAGCAGGTCATGTGATGATCAAGGCCTACCAGGTATATTTTCAATCCCAAACCTTTAGAATATATAGAGTCATTGTAAAAATAATCTGTTTCAAAATTTTCACTAGAAAAAATTGCATAAATATAACTTTAAACACAACACGAACATTAAAACAGAAACGACAATAATAACAGATCAAATAAACCCGAAACTGTTTGAGTAATAAATTATCCAATTTGGAGTTTTAGGAGCAAAACTACTTTGTACCTGTGTACAATAAGTCCTATGTACGAACGAGTATTAGGTACAATAGGAACCTATGAAAATATAAACATGTGGTTGAATTAGAGAGTAACAATTGTGCAAATTATTTACACTGTTTTGCTAATTAGTACTATCTTGTCATAGTTGTAGTTCGATCTAGTAGAAAAGGTTGATTTATCCCCTGTGTTTTTCTTATTCCAATAATTAATAACACACGGTAAAGTACTGTCGAGTGTAGTTTTGGTAGGTATTTAAAAAAATCTCCAATTCAAACTTTAAAACTTATTTAGTTGTCAAAATAAAACTCTTCACAAAGCACAGCATTATCATTCAAAACATCTAAACTTATGGACATTGTCATGACAAATCCAATAAAAGCTAAATTGTAATATAACGGCGGCACTGTCGTCCACGTCTCGGCCACAATATAGTGCATGCGTTGCATATATTGCATATGCAAGGTCATGCGCGCATGGCCCGATACAACCGCCCACGTCGCGACTAACGCCCACACTTCAAGAACCTATGACGTCAGACGTGAATTACTTTTGAATATAGAATTTGGTTTGTATTTCGAATGTTGCAGTAACGGTTTTGTTTGGTGGGAAAGGTAAGTTTCAAAATAGATTTTACTAACGGAAAATCCTGTTGTTCCTCTGCTGAGTAAAGGAACAAATTCCTGAAAGATTCAAGTATCTACACGTGTAAATTAAAACTATAAGCACACGCATCTGGTCTGGAAACGAGGGCAAGAACTAACACTATTTGCTAATTCTGATTACAACTTAGTTAACAATACAGCCGAGACTAATTAAAACAAGTGTCCATTTATCTCATTGCGACACGCGCAACTAAAGGAAACAATAACACCGTTGCTAAGCAACCACCTGCTTATAATTGATTAACAGCGACAATCCACTCGGCGGCCGTCCTAAATAAACTAACGGAGGTACAGTCCGTAACATAAACGTATAGGAGTGTGCCACAAAAACAGTCACTATTTATAATTCCGCGCCTGTTTGTGCACCTGTACGCGGACAAACATTGCCGATTTTTGAACACAACGCTCGAATTTCAAATGCTTTTATGTGCTTTTGAACTTAAATGTACACGGGTTATTATTACTATTTATGTGAACGATTGTACTGTTTGAATTTTGAAAGCAATTTCATAAATGGAGTATTATTTTTTTACTGAGTGACATGTTTTTTTAATAGCCATTTGTCATCCTGCCTGTTATTATTAAAATCCTATTTACATATAGGAACTAATCTGTTAGAATGTTTCAAAAAAATAATCGGTGCTACAAAAAATATTTTTATTAAATTTTACAGGTATTTTCTGCAACGCGAAGCTTTTCACAATTAATGCTTAGTCTTGAGAATAAGCACGTCCATTCGGACTTATTACGTAGCCACCTCATTATTGCCAATGAATATGAAACAGGCTGTAATAAGACATTAACGCCCGTCGACGGATAAAAATAATTATAAATTAAAAAGAAAATTACTGTTCTTTAGTTAATCTTTGCCTTGGGAATTGTAGATGATCGTTAGCTTTGATTATAAGAAACAAGAAGAAAACCATTTTCGATTGATATTATTAATAACTGAGCCAAATGTTTTTTTTTTAATAGTTCATATAGGAAATTTGAAAGGAGTGGCTTAATGAATTATGACACTATAGGATAGGTGTATTTTTTTCATACCCTCTCAGTTACTTATAAGTTAACACACAATTATTTTCAAATACATATGTGACAAATATTTGCAATACAAAAAATAACTATACCAACACACTGTTCCGATTCCTTTACGTGTTTCAAACCTATACGATGTCTCATACCGCAATGCAAAGTCGGTAAGCAAACTATAAAATATACGATGAATAAATATTTATATTAATAGAGTATCATATTCAGTGTGTGCGACGCATGCATCATTCATACTGCAATAAAGAGGTCAGATACTTTTCTATATTCAATTTCTATTTTTCATACCTTTCTTTCGAATGTAATGTGATTCTTTTTTTTTCGACTACTTTACAGTATATTATTTGATAGAATGGGTTTTGATCTGTCTGGGCTAGATAAATAGGCAAACAATTTCTCAGAGTTATTGGTATATTTAAAGGATTTTCAAAAGAATAAAGTATGCGAACAAGCTTTATTTACACATATTACAGAATATTTTAATTCATACAAATAAAAATAAAAAAATCTTCCATTTATGAAGTTTTTTTTTTTCTTTAGCCTGTATATTAAACTTATTAATAAAAATACCTGATGTAGAGAAAGCACTTCTACAGAAGATTACTCTAAAGATTATGTAACGTAACAAGAGCTAATAGTAGGTACCTATAGGCAGCTTCTAGGTCTTCTATGCAAACTTAGGTAGTCTAATGTAAGAGTTCCTCAATTTCTCTTATCTTTAGTGATATTCAAATGCAGTGTATTGTAGATAGGAAGCTATTGATATAGGCTGAAATGATGTCGATGAGAAAAAGGTTAGACAATTATTATAAACGACTAGTACATGCGTATGAGTCTTCGGGTATGTGTTTTGGACAGAATTCGGTATTTCTAATTACAATCGGCCCTCATAATCAATCAATCATTAATTTGGTACGTTCATATTTGGGCTCAAGCAAAATTATGCATAAAAATACTGAAATGGATTCCATCGATTAGTCACACATCTTGTAGGTAATCTACATAACAGCTTAATATTTCACTCAAAAACTGCTAAAATCAGTTTTCATCAGAGGTAGTGTAAAAAATTATTTTCTCCGGACTGCGTAACCCTTCTCGCCGGGTATACACTATAACGAGCTACAAGTTAACCCTGTAAATAACGGACCGTTTTATCGAATCGTTAGGTGACATAAAAAGGGTTAACCCTGACGAAGGTTCTTATAGAATCGAACGTAATTAGGTCTTATGTCGAAGGAGTTTGTTAATATTTCTTATATTATCGTTTATATTGGGTATTTATAATAGAATCTGTAGGGAAAAATAAAGGTTATTTTTGATTAGGGACTAAGAAAATCCGCATGTTTGCAATTATTCGAAGTCCAGAAAGTACGCTTTATTTTTAATTTGAGTATTTTCTTTTAACCCATCGTGATGTGAACGACAACTATTTCCTTTCCTAGAACCACACAATATATCCTTTGAAAGACACCACCTTTCGAACGTCAAACAAAATACCTCTACCTCTACTGGTAAAGAATAAATAATAAAACCTGATAGAAATTACTGAATACCAAACTATGCTTTAAAACAACCAACTGCTTAAAAGTTAGTATAATTCTTAAAAGGTATTAAAACAGAACTCAAAACTCATTTGTCTAACTAAAGCAGAAAAAATACATTTCTTACGATTTCAGTTTGAAGTGCAATATAAAAATTCATCTGGCAAGGTAGAGGAATATTATACGTAGAGAACATTATAGCATTCCGCTAGTTTGTGGTCTAATGAGAAAGTTTTAACAGTAGATTGCTCATGCACGGATCTGCAAATTATGGCATATGTGCGCTGGATTAAACCGGAATTGTGTATGTTATAATATTGTGCGTGTATATGTCACCGGAAAATAACAAGAACCGTAAGTTTATAATTTTCCTAGGAAATTTATAAACTTCCGTTGGATTCTAAACGAGAGATAAAATGTATTATTTTACGCTCACTTTTTCGTAAAATGATAAACTTACGTAAGTCTCATGGTAAATTTATAAACTAACGGATATCCATACGTAAGATTCTAAACGGTTCCAATCACAGAAATGCTTTTAATTTTACGCTTCTTTAAAAAACGTAAAATAACGCACTGCTCTCTGATTGGTCGATGTTGACAGTGCTAATGCCGAGTAATGTTGACAGTGAGAAGAAACACGTGTCGCCATTGGTTGAATAAGTTGACGTGATTTATTCAACCAATGGCATTTGGTTATTGCTTACTTATTATTTTACGGTCGACTTACGTAAGTTTATCATTTTACAAAAACGTGAGCGTAAAATAATACATTTCATCTCTCGTTTAGAATCCTACGGAAGTTTATAAATTTCCTAGGAAAATTATAAACTTACGGTTCTTGTTATTTTCCGGTGACATATATATGTCGCAGACAAATAGTATAATATGGCATTTTACATACGGCGTCGTCAGTTTAAAAACGTTTGCGGCTATGTAATATGCCGTAGGCAAAATGACAACTCATTCAATCGTTATAACGCGACGTTAGTGTTATTTTAGGGTGACCATGCTCATTAAAATCTCGAGACAAATCTTGAATTACATACGTCGTCGCTCGCTTCGCTCGCTCTGTTGCAAGGTCACAATATCTAACCTAACCTAACCTATTGATCTCTGTCACAAAGTCGAACCTAATCAAGCAATGGATTTCTGGGCCTATGAATTTTTGAATATTCGATCAAATACATGTTTTTTTGACCAAAAATACTCCGCAGGAGTCCTTCACGACCCAGAGTTTATGGATACCTTAGCATTTTTGACGTGCCGGATAACCTCAAAAACTAAATACTTCAATTTGCCTAGGTATTATGTATATGGTGTTTAAATTTTCGATGAAATGTTGTGGCATATTATAAAGTGACTCGGCAATATACATTTTGCCTTCGGCATATTACATAACCGCAAACGTTTTTAAACTGACGACGCCGTATGTAAACACGCAGATTATACTATTTGTCTGCGACATATATATTATGTTCTGTATGGTAGGTACTTTTTTTTTGTAGAGAGTTTTGTAGTTAGCCTGTGCGCAGGCTTTGACTTCTTCACCGGACTTTGTGGTATGTATTGTTCGTGAATGAAATGAAAATGAAAGGGTTCAAATTCATTATTGGATTATGCAACCTTTTGTAATTTTGAAACAATTATATTTGAGTAACAAAAGTGTTTTAACCGATTTCAAAACTGCTTATGTATATGTTTAAAAATTCAAATTAGCTAAAAAATACGATGTGTGAATTAATACGACTCGAAATATATTTAAGTGTGTTGTTTCTCAAATAGTGTTTTTGTGTGACTTTATTGATTAATCAAACACTTACTTATCATCTTTGTAGTAAATTTCTAAATAAGGTTCATTGATCTCTATTTTGAATACCTTTTTGCGAGCACTAAAATTTTCAACAATACTCGAAATATCCCGAATATTTTCCATCTATTATTTCATATATTCTATCCTCCTAGTATACCATGCTAACAGGGTACTCTAGAGATCGAAGGCTTACCAACAACTTGCTATCAGTCAGTATAAGCTTTGCTAATGGACTCGCCCACTAAAGCGCAGCACAGCATCGCTTGTGCTGAGCAAACAGTTTAATACCCAACCGAACGTTTCGTAACTGAATAGTTTGTATGGTAGGAGATTTGAATTAATTAACTAAACAAAGTTATAAGATGGAAACAGTTCGCCATACATGATTATGAAAGATAAATTAACTAAAAATACCAACGAAAGGGAATGTGAAATTCACAATGATTTTCAACACAACAGCAACACAAACATAAAAATTTTGCCTATAGATACAAGAATAAAAATCTCATAAACACAAAAGTAAATCAAACTACTAAAAAGCTCAAAACACACGTAATAACCTCAAACGTACAGACAAAAAATAGAAGTAAATATGGAAGAAGAAAGTTATATGAATGATGAAGTGTTAAAGGGAAACGCGGTAAGAAACCGTATAAAAAGGGCCATAAACACGAAACGTGGCCAATGGCTCGGAAACAAGGGCTTACCTTAAAATAGACGAAACAAAATAATGACTACAAAATATACCAACAACCTGAAATACATCTATTCCCTACATAATTTATGTACACACTTAGATATATGTTCAAATGTATGAATGTAGGAATATGTACTCGTATTAATAGGAACTTGTGTAAATTAAATTACAGATATTGATTACCTTTTTTTTTTTTTTTTTTTTTTTTCTCCCGGTGGAAATCCTCCATGGACTTCCTCCGCCCTGGGGAAGACGGAGGGGTATGCCGGACTCCTACCGGCTAAAACCACCGGAGTGCTTCACCGTTCCCTATTGCCGGGGACCAGGCGGGAACGCATTTCGCATACTACCGCGACCCCCTGGCAGGGAAGTTCCAGTTATGAAAACCGCTTCGTTTACGGGAGGTGCTCAACCTCTTTCGCATAATTAGAGGCGCGCGGAAGCACCGCGCACGCCGTCTTTGGCCTATATATGGGCAACAGACTTCCCCAAGTCTGCTACCCGGGACCGATTATGGAGCCTGGAGAAGAGCAAATTGGGCCCTTCTTCTACCCCTTGCTCGCCGGGCGCGGATCGGAAGGTCACTTGTGGCCTCTCGCTCTCTTTCCGCGCTCTCTTTGAACCCCATCACTTCTTCACAGAAGTCAGTGACGGCACTCCATGACTCCTCACTCTTGACCATAGAGGCAACTACAGCTGGAAGCGAGAGGTCTTCGCCAATAATAGCAGCGAGTATCCGACGTTGCGAAGCCCAAGCAGGACAGTGCTCGAGCGTGTGCTGCGCCGTATCCTCGCTGTCATTGCAGTGGTGGCATCCTGGGGTGGGTTCCCTGCGGACTATGCGATACAGATATCTGCCAAAGCAACCATGCCCCGACAGTATCTGTGTCGTCCGGAAGGTCAACACCCCATGATGTCTGCTAAACCAGTCTTTGAGCACAGGTCGGATAGCTTCTACGGTCTTGAGACCAGCTCCAGGCCGCGTCAGTCGAACTGCCCATATCTCCAAAAAGGCATCGTGGAGCTCTTTCATCAAGAGGTTGATAGCACTCTGAGAAGGCCTTGCACCGTATGTGAGCAGCTCTTTCCGCCACTCATGGGCACTTGAGAGGACTTTGGCATCCAGGTCCCACGGGAGAACACCTGCTAAAAGGCAAGCGGCTACGCAAGATGTTGTACGGTAGCCTCGGATGACGCGGACAGCCAAAGATCTCTGTGGTCTGCTGAGTAGAGTCGCACCCCGTGACGTCAGGCACTCCGCCCAGATAGGAGCCCCGTATAGTGCCATTGAACGAACAACTCCTAAAAAGAGCCGACGACAACTTGTACCCGGACCTCCCAGGTTAGGCAGCAAACGTCCAAGGGCGGCGGCCGCCTTCATAATTCGAGGCCCCAAACATTGGAAGTGGGCGTCAAATTTCCACTTGCTATCGAGCACCAACCCAAGGTGACGCATAGTGGATCCCACTTCTATCCTTATTCCACTAACAACGATGTGTGACCCTGCTGGTGGTGCTTTTCTAGGTCCGTGGAAGACCAGGGCCTCAGACTTCTCTAGCGCCACGTCTAGGCCCAACATTTTTATGCGACCAACTACCTGCGCCACTCCTGCCGTGGCTAAATGAGCAGCTTCGCGGAATGAGTTCCCCCGAGACAAAACAAGAGTGTCATCAGCATAACAAATTACACTGACGCCCGGAAGCGTAGCGCTACGCAGAACCCAATCGTAGCCTATGTTCCAAAGAAGAGGTCCAACCACCGACCCCTGGGGAACCCCGCAAGATATTTTTCTGGAAGCAAGTCCACTTCGACAGTCATACAAAACCGCTCTTTCTTCCAGATAGGCCTTGACTATCTGCTGGAGGTACGCCGGCACTCCGTGGTAACGGAGGGCTTCCGTAATGACACTCCACGGTAGGGTGTTAAAAGCGTTGGCTATGTCCAATGACACTGCCAACAACACGCCACCACCCGACACTGTCTGGTCCGAAAGCGTCTTGATACGCTGGATTGCATCAATGGTCGAGCGATCCTTTCGGAAACCGAATTGATTGTCGGACAGATCGGGCCCTACCGTCGACAGGTGCCTAACGAGACGTGCAGCAATAATGCCCTCGAAAAGTTTTCCCACCTCGTCAAGCAACACTATTGGACGGTACGCGGATGGAGCATCCACAGGTCGTCCTTCCTTGCGAAGCAGCACAAGCCGTCCCTCTTTCCACAGCTGTGGAAATTCACCTCGCTGAAGGCATGTGTCGAACAAAGCTTGTAGTCTAGGCCGCAAAGCCCCAAGAGCTATTGATAAAACTCGGCCAGGCACTCCATCGGGACCAGGTGCAGTACACTTCCCTTTAAGTCGCAGTTCAGCCGCACGTAGTTCAGCGCAGGTGATCTTCGGCACCGGTAAAACAGATCCGTCGGCAGACTCTTCGCTCATTACAGGTGGAGTGTGAGTTGCCCTAGGTGGAAAAAGGGCGGCAGTAACACTCTCAAGGAACTGTGGCTCCAGCGTCTGTGTAAGTGGAGGCGCAATCGGGCGAAGTTTTCCTCGTACCATACGATACGGACGACCCCACGGATTGCTGTCTAGCGACGCCAACAGTTCCTTCCTAGCCTCGTCTTTAGCCTGACCAATGGCTACCTGAAGGGATAGCTTCGCTCCTCGGTATGCCTCGTATAGTTGAGCTTCTCGGTCGCGATCAATTGTTCTTCTTCTACGCTGCCGCGAATACTTTCGTCTTGCAACTATACACGCTGATCGCAAATCCGATAGATCATGAGACCACCAATAAACCTGACGTTTTGGTATCAATGGTTTAGATCGCGGCATAGCCGCATCACAAATTTGCGTAATCGCTTTCCGGAAATAAATAGCTTCTTCGTGGACCGTCGTGGATACGGCTGTTGGAGCAATCCACGCTTGCACAATGGCAGCTTCCTTGACGAGGTCGACGTCCAACTTGTTCAATGCCCATCGAGGAAAGGTGGATGAGAGCGGCGTGGATGTCTCGGTCGATATCGATGCAGCTGAGGAGGACACCTCAAATCTTATATAGCGGTGATCCGAAAGTGTTTCAACCTCGTCCAGAACTCGCCAATTATGCACGTTGCGAGCGACAATCGGGCTGGCAACAGAGAGGTCTATGATGGACCCCCCCTGCTGTCGAACGCACGTTTGTACTGTGCCTATGTTGAGAAGGCACAGGCCAGCCTCTAAGAGCCACTCCTCCACAAGAGCGCCACGAGCATCAGTGGCAGGGGAACCCCAAGCCGTTGATTTAGCATTGAAGTCTCCGAGAATTAGCACTGGCAAGGGGCGGTGCTGCCCAATGAGAGAACCAACATCGCTGAGAAAAGCTTCAAACTCCGCGATGACTCTATTGGGTGAGAAGTATACCCCCAAAACCAATAAGCCCTCAATAAACGCTGCGACACAACCGTAACGCTGCGAAATGACCCGAAGAGGAACTCGCGCTGTTATGGCTACCAACCCCATAGTGTCTCCCAGCCAGTTGTCACTGGGTGGAACAAAATAGGGCTCAGCGATCACAGCTACATCAATTGACCACTGTGCAATGCTCTGGACCAGCAGGTCCTGTGCTCTAGCGCAGTGGTTTAAGTTCGCTTGCAAGTATCGGTGAGCCATGCTTAATGCGACATGGATTGCACCTCACTTGCGGCCACGACGACCGGTTGCACAGGAAAGGCAGCTTTCTCAAGGATCTTTCTGCTTTTCTTCGTCTTAGTCACAGTCTCCTTACAAACTTTAGCGCCTACAATGTGCGAGGCGGAAAGACCCGCTGAAGCGCAGATTGGACAGTGCGGATCCAAGCTACACTCCTTGGAATGATGGCCAGCTTGCCCACACCGGAAACAGAGACTGGACCGATCCACCACATCAGTGCACATCACCGCAATATGCCCTGTTCGCATACATCGAAAGCAGCGTGTTGGTCTTGACTCAAGGAGTCGCAATTGAACTGACACCATTCCGATCATAAACGCTTTTGCTCTCGCCACTTTCTTGGCTGCGGCTACGGGACATCGTACTACAACTGAGCTACCGCTCATCCCGTGCTCACGGAAACGTCCAACCGAAACGTTTTCGACGGGACACTCGCCAATACGTGCAACAGTTGCACTGATCTCTTCTGGAGAAGCCGAGTCATCCATTCCTGACATAAGCAGCTCTGCACACTTTATAGGAATGGAGACCTTTAAAATGTCGGAACCAACAGCGTTGCGAATTTGTTCCGCCAGAGCAATCGCCTTTGGTCCACTTGCTGCCCCCGGAACCCGAAGGATTCGCGCGCCAGTAGCCGCCTTCTTAAACTTGAGTCCGAGGTCGGAAGCGTCAATTTTTTGCTTCGCTTGATTTAATACAGCGGCGTAAGTTACACCACGTTCCACCGCATCAGGCTGTAGTTGCAACACCACAGCTGAACAATTAGAAGTCCGCACTGTTTTTGGCTTGGAAACCTTGGGCACCTTTTGCGTCTTCGGTGTTTGTTTCTTTCCATTGGTTGGATTATTTTTGGTTTTCCTCCTGCTCACCACAGTCCAGTCATCGTGGACTGTATTTGTGCATGCCACTGGCTCTACAATCATGGCATTCACGGGAGGTGGAGACGTTTTCGCCCCTTTCTTCTTACCCTTTCTTGGCTCATTAGCTTCAGGTCGGGTTGGTGCAGAAGATTGAGGCGAAGCCGGCAACGATGACGTAAGCCTAGTTGTTGTTGCAGCCCTTCTCACATCAGCAGCCAGTGGTGGTCGGAGCCGTTTTTCAGGCAACAATCGTTCTTCTAGACCTTCAATTCGCGCGTTCACCATCGATCCTACCTGGAGCATGATGGCCCGTATGAGTTCTTCCTGCGGCGCAAATGGAGGAGCCGAAACGGCAGAAGCATTAGTAACGGCAGAAGTAACCTCCGTTGGTGCAACTTGCGTTCGTAGCTCGCCTAACTCCTTACGCAAAGCGGCCAGTTCCTTCTGCAGGCGACCATTGTCTTCTTCTAATTTGGACGTCTTCCGTTGTAAAGATATAGTCTCTTCCGTTACCGACCATGTGCCAAGTGTCTCCACAGAGTCCTTTATAGTCGACACTGCGTCTTTAAGGGCTCGTTGAAAGGTCCCCTTTAGGTTGCCAGATTTCATGGCAACCTTCTGGACAACTTCAAGACTGGCTGAAACAGCACTAAGAATTGTTGAGGTGGATTTGTCAGACACACCTCTGCCCTCTTCAGCTAGGACCTCCTTCATGCGTAAAGCTGCCACGTGCGCGCTCTCTGCTGATATAGCCACCTCATCATCTGCCTTAAGGAACTTCCCCTGTTCCTTTTCGGCACTTCGCAGAGCTCGAGCCTTAGCCAGACCTACATACTCTCCAGTAGTAGGAGGCCGACCTCGCCCTCTCTTTAATGCTGTGCCAATCTTTGGCGACGGCATATCGTCATCAGTCGAGACCGGTTCCGAACAAGTGTTCGTAATCGATCGCGGCCTTTTCCTGAAAAGCTTACTCCTTAAGCTCTTCGTACTCATCATACTTGATGCAGTATCGGAACACGATACTGCACCCGCGTTGTCTTCGGTAGTTTTAGTGTTAGTGTTAGTTTTTTTTATATTATTGGACATCATAATAATTCCCACGAGTATGGGGGAAATAAAAAGTTCGGCCGGGTAGAGCCCCCTGTACCCGACTAAGCGTAATACTCCAACAGTGTCCGCCGGTACTGTGGAGGTGCTCGCTAGCGACTGATATTCTCGTCAGCCATTCAATCCTTCATCATAAATGACAAAGAAATGAAAACCCTCTCGTCACGAGCAAACTTAGGATTCGAGGCATTTTTTCAGTGGTTATCTTCCACGCGGTCCGGCCGGTTAAGGCGAGACCCCCACTCCCCTAAGGTCCCAGACCCTCGTTGGGGGCTGCGGTATGACTGCAGTGACCTTCTAGAAGGCCGTCTCTGGAGGCAGTGCTAATGCACTCCAAAACCGCGTCCGCGCTCAAGCATAGGACTTTCTCTAAAGCAGAAAGACGCTACCAATTGCGCCGCCCGAAGAACGGGCTCTACACTTTGTTCAACGGTGACTAAACCATGTTCGATCAGCAACAAAACACTGACCAAACCCCTTGAACCACTCACTTCTATCCTCCCTCTTTAGGCAAAAAGGTAGAAGAGAAGCAAGAAAGACGCCCGCTGCCACTACCCGGAATATGTCCGAGACGCCAGCAGGCCGCGACCGCAACTTGTCGCCCACAGTACGGCGGTCTAGATAAAACTAGACCCCGCCGTCTAGCCCAAAAATTATGGGCAGACACTTCACCCACCGCCGCTACTCGGAAAGTCCAAGACGCCGGCGGGCCGCAACCAAAAAGGTCGCCCACACCGCCGCAACAGAGCCCAACCAGCAGTAAATACTGACCAGGATCGTTGCGACCAATCGCATCCTCTCTTCAAAGAGCGATTGCGCTTTACTGGCTTCGTTCGCGCCGGGTAAACCCGGTGCCGCACATATCTGTACGGCATTCCCTTATCCACGACCTAGGGACGCGCCCGGTAGGGGCCCAGTAACCCCTTTCCACAGTAGACTCCTTTCCTGTGGTTCACGGGAGATATTGATTACCTACATGAACCAAAAACACACTTCCGTCAATTATTTAATCTATTTAAAACCCACTTCCTTGATTGATTAAAAAATAAAAATAATATTTCTATAATTAATTAATAGAGACTAACGGCATTACTATTTAATCAAACCATCGAATAAATTTTTCTTTGCATCAGGCCATCTACAAAAAAAAATACGAAAAAGACTTTTTTTAAAATAAAAAAAAAACAAATGGCGCATATTTTATCACATAATTTACCCTTATTCTATTTATAAATTACAGTTTGTATATTTATAATCAGCCAGGCTTAACTAGCGTAGTAGGCGTACCCCTTTCACCCCCGACCCATTAGCGGGGTTCTACCTCATATGAGTAAACGCTAAATATCTAGAATTCTAGAAAGTTTGAGTTTTAACTACGCAACACACGTATTTGAAACATTGTTTAATTTATATTTGCGGCTATGACTTTTTAAATACAAAATTAAACATGAAAATGCAAATAGCATAATATAAATATTCTGAATATTTTACAAACCTCGTTTCCCCGTAAAATATTTTTAGACTTTATTGGTTATTAGTACAGTTGTTTAAAACTATTTTGGTTTACCAAATACTTAAAAAACTTCCCCATATTCATTAACATAATTTTGTTAGCTAATTAATTTCTACTACAACGCGGTAGTAACCCACACTCTTAGTATTAAGGGTAGTTCCGAAAATATTTTGAATTGTTTTCTATCTCACATTTTATTACACATGGTTTTTAATTAAAAGGTTCATTAATACTTTATACAACTAATAAGTACCGTTTGGCCACCACCTAACTATATCATATACTTAAGGACAACTTTAAACTGATTAAAGCTTCAGTACCTTTTGGACCGCTAGTTGTTTCAGCATGAAATAAATCTATAAATAGGCTACTGGAATAACATCATCAATTGACTTGCTACGATTGTAAGTCATTAAGATTATACTAAAAGTAATGTAAGTTTAAAGCGATATGTATAATGTCCCTCAATAGCCTACTAGTCTAATGTTACAACGACAGGCAATGAGCTTGATGACGTCATTCGCTTATGAAATGTCAAACCTTCAACATGAAAAGTTTTTAAACGTCGAAAACTTTAACTTTTGTTTTCGTGCCTAATACTATGTCGTTTGACCAAAAATACCTTGTTTCCATGACATAACTTGCGACCAAATATCTTGTACACGGTCACCAGTGATTTGACGTTTCACCTCTATGGCATCATGGTCAAGGATGGACTATGTAATATTCGCGTAAACCATGGCAAGCATTGTTAGAGTTTGAGTGTTTAATTAAAAATAAACTACACTAATTCAATACTAATTTCGTGGCTAACACCTTCCCTCTAAGGCAACCTCATTAACAAAACACATGTTAAGGGCCGCACAAAACACCGTACTCGCCGCAAATCCATTCCCAAGCTGTTATTATGACAATGAAATAATCCGTTAGTGTGGGGATTACACTAACAAACTAATAGATTGGCCTGCTCGAAGCCGGCCACACTTGGTACAGGGCTGCCAGGCAACGGATTATCCCATAATCCGTTTTCGACTTTCAACAAGCTTGAAAAGTGGGCAATCGCCGCATCGCTATAACTTTTGCAATTTAAAGTCCAGACAGTTTACTGTACAACTATTACAACTAGTACAGGTAATCCAGTGCGTGGGCGAAAGAATGCTCAGATTATCATCTACACCTGACGATAAATATTTAGTTGTTCTGTTGCAATCTTTTTATATTAGAGGTATTTTTTTTTAATTAGATGAATTAAATACACTACTTTTTTTTATCAGCATTTGGTTACCTACATATTAAGAAGTGGTGCTTATGTTTACTGTATGCTTTGAATGTTGCAGTAAATTTCAAAGTATAAACCGCACTATTCTCAACATACTTGAAATAAGAAGATTACGCAGTATTGTAACACAACAGTGTAGTCACAACTTACAATTGCGAATACAGCTTTGGTCGACTTACATGTTGAGCTGTTTACACAATATATTTCTTTCAAGCTTCCCTGATTTTTGCTGGCTTCTACTTTCCTACATTTCAAATGTTTGTAAGCTTCAGCAGAAAAACAGATTTATTTTCTACAAATTTAAAATGAAAATAATATATATATATCCGTGAAATAAAAGTTAAATTATATTTTTGTGTCAACCCTACCAGAATGTTGATAGAACCAATATTGCCATCTAAAATTAATATTTTGCACCCAACTGTCTGCCGGTAGTTTCGGTAAATTATTAACTAAGTTAATCCGTTAAACTCGAGTTATTAAGTTAGGTTGTCAATTTGTTGGCTGCTTTTAAACTTAGGTTATCGACTCTGTTTATTTTTCTCGTTGTTCAAACTCGTTTTATTGGATTTTGTAATTGAAAATTGTACGAACTTATTTAATTTTATTTGTTTGATATTAGTTGGCTGGTAATATCAAAAGTTTAGATTTAGGAAATTATGATCTGAAGAATTGTGATTCATGTTTCAAATTAATTAAAGCCTTAAGTACCCATGTCAGAACAATGAGTTTCATGTTAGATTTTCAATTAATTGTGAAAATATTAATAATTATTTCAGAAATCAGTTTGGATGTTTAATTTGTCGTTATCATATAGTTCACAATAATTTCAGTAAATATCAACTTATATACCAATATACTGAATAAATAAGAAACTCAGATTAAGCCCCTAAGAAAATTATGGTACCTCTAATCATTCAAAGATGTTTACATCATATAAATACTTTCGTAAGATTAGTACTCTTTACTATTTAAAAATATCCCTTTTCAATATACCCTGCACTTTCAAATCAAATGAATTTCTCAACATTTTTCCTATATTAAACAGGTTTACCTTCCTATTAGTCGAGAGCATTTTATCAGAGCTCCATAAGAAGTGCATCAAAGACTCGGATCGAGCGCAGCTTCCGTACTCAGATACAGGCGGAAATTCGTTACTGTAACATGTTGCACGTGGCATACAGTCCTTTAAGAGGTTTACTTGTAAAATGTTAGAGGAAGGAGATTATTTGAGGTTTGGGTGGGGAATCGCTCGCACTTTATAATTTTTTTCATTCCAATTTCGATGTTATCTCTCTATGCAATACTTATTTCATCTCAAAATGTGATGAAATATAAAAAAATACTGTAGACTCTGTCAAGCTAGGTTTTCCGATACTAAAATTAAATTTCATCCTGAAACATGTCTTATTTCTGCTTTATATATTTTTTTCCATTGTGGCCAACGCACTTGAAGAATTCTGTTGTAATGCATATCTAAAATATAAGACTAGTACTGGCATGTATGTTGTCTATTGTTTCTTACTGTCATAATGTACTTTTATTATAAAGAAAATAAATGATTCGTTGAGCTATCTTCCTACGTGACGTTGTATTACTTTAATATCACGTTTTAAAACTTTTTGACGTTACACATTTCGCAAGTAAAGTAAATGATTAATAGGTAAGTGTATAAACATCGCACGGGATGAATAAAATGCATTACATAATTATTATTTAATGTATTAATTCGATAGCTACTATTACACCAAAGTAATTACCAATAGCTGTTCCAAAGCTAAAAAGATTTCTATTAGCTTTTGCCAAGCAGTGGCATACTGACACAGTATCATGCAGAAAAGATAAGTATATATAGACGATTCGTTATTCCACACCAAGATTTACAAAGTACGTTAAAATTAAAAGAAACTGTAGAAATCTGCAGATTTAGTACTATTTCATGTAATATCTAATTATCCAACCTCAAAAGCTCATCACAGCCAACTAGCTCCCACCCACTAGGACATACTACATCTCAGACAATCTCTGTCCTTCCAAGTAAACCAATCAGAGCGCTGGTTATAGGCCTCATTTAAGCCTAACAATAGCCCACTGTTACCTATAATTTGCCTGACACTGTGACGTGAATATAATCTAGCATTGGACACAGCCTGAATTGGCATGGCTTTAGACTAAGCACGTGATCCGTAAACGTAATTTCCATTAATATAATTGTCTAAACACACTGCTTGCTGATTGAATTTGAAACTAGCTATGCTATTAGGAGATAGCTTATTGTCTGTTTGAATGCTTCAAAGGTTTTTAAACATTCTCGAACCTCATTCAACAACGTATTTAAATATTGCACCATAGATACTAATTTGACTATGTTTTCATTCCGCGCCTAGAAGTCTTTTTATGAGATACATCTGCCTACATTTACCAACTCAAATCACAAATAATCTGATCAAATATTTAGTTAAACGCAACTTTTATTTCACAGAGCAGAAAACGTAAACTTAACCACAGTCTCTTATTTTCATGTTACCCTAAACAAACAAAATTCCAACGTATTTGTTCTTACAAGCACGCTGGCATTTGTTTCCTACATAGGTATTTATTTATAAAATTCGAAATTGAACCAAAGGTAACAATGACACGAGGTCATGCTCACTGCGAGAGAAACAACAAACGGAGTTGACACCATTGTCTGCGCGACGCGGACGACTTTTATTATTTTCTATTGAAACAAACAAATCCCGCTCCATTCTCCCCTTGTTTAATCTGTGACATACATTTGTAGGTGATCGGTAATTAGGTGTACACGTGCCGTTTTCTTTTATTTATTTATTTTTACTTCGAAATAAAAATAAAAATTACATGACTGAAAAAAGTAGAACCACCAGTGTTCTAAACACCGTTTTTGATTACAGTATTTTCGAAGTTAAGCACATCCAGTACATGACTTACAATTTAATATAGCTCCACAAATTTTAATACAAAGACAGCGAAAAAATCTAATTCGCAATCGTAAAATCGTTCTATAATGCTCAGAGCAAACGCTACAAAAATCAAACCCCTAATCAAATCAAAACAGAAAATCGTCGGAAAAATGGAAAACATTTAGAAGCACGTAATCCAACGTTTGCAGAAACGTTTAAATTCCTTCTGTTCAAAAGTTATTTCAATATAGCTACATAGAGCTGCGAACGAGCTACATGCACCAATCAATGCGTAAAATTGCAGGGACCCCGATCGCTAGCGAGCCGATTGACATCGTCGACTTAGTAGAAAATATCTATTTTATAGTCATTTGAGTCCCACCCAACCGAGCTTGGTAGGAAAGCGCTTTATTCTGTCACAGGATTTTTTGTATTCAAGAAGCAAGAATAATGAAGACAGAGATTAGGTTTCTTTCAGTTCTAGTTAACAAGCATTCAAGACTATTTTCAATATCTAGATGGTGTGTTTATTGATTTTCATGTAATGAATCTTTGTCTGAAAAACGTTTTTGCATCCATGCCAACCAAATTTCGGTTAAAAAGAAGAAATGTCTTTTTTTAACCCTAGACTAATGTAGCTCCTGTCTTGCTCGTTGACCGATTTCTACACTACAATATTCGTTCCTTAATTATCTCAATGCTAAGCATACCTAGTAAGACAACGTTGCCCTCATCAAAGTAAACAGACATACGAGTACAGTCAGACACATGATCGAATCACCTACGACTAAGGTTGAATGTCTTGACCATTCTAGCCTCTTGGTATTCTGGAACATCGTTCAACTGCGGTTTGTCTCATTTGACCGATAACGGAATAGACGTCAATCTGATTGGCCAATGGCCACGTTAAAAAACATACTTTTGGTATATGAAAGGCTGACCAACATAACAATCTTTTATTTTTGGATTGGTTACTAGTTTAAGACAAACCAAACACATTAATAAACGTTAAATTTGTCAAGATTTCAATCTAAGTCGTTTTTAGAAGGTTTTTAGAGGTTAGGCGACCTCAGCTCACTTTTCTACATAAATTGATATGTGTTGGAACCCTCGCTGAGCCGGTATCGTGTTTGCATAATGCCCTAACGTATTCATGTCTTGCGATGGCGTCCACTGAAGCCGGCTCATAATACGACCTATCTTTACAATGATAGAGGCGGAGGCTTTTAGTCACACGCTTAAGATGTGCTGAAATACGGGTCACTAAGGCGATATGATTGCTAACTTATTTCCATTTATAAAATTACATGATTTACTTGTAGTGACTAGTTATATGGTATTTTGTTTTACTGCTAAGGAGTGAAAAATACTGAGTTTCGCGACAAAGAGTGAGTGTGCTCTTGTTGAGTGATGTTTTATGACTTTTTCAACTGCATATAATACATCTACTGCTCTAGATCTTTCATGCCAATATTTCGTAAAAGACATAAGTTACAATAAATAGGAAAAAATATATTTCACTCTCGTTGACAAAACAACATCAATACAACATATAACATTAAATATCAACTTCAATAAGCTGAACGAGAGGAATCAGTAGTACTCAGCATTAGCAAACAGTCTTCACAGCTTCGACAAATACCCTGATTCTGCTAGGTCAAACAGAAGTTATCTGAGTGCACTCGCAAACATGCATTGGGGACTAGCTTGTTTTGCAAATCTTTTTAAATATTCAAGCTTACACGGCAGCCTACATGAGTGCCTACAGTTTATTTACAGAATAGCAACGACGTTTCAACAAAACTCTGTTAGTTATTTGAACTGCCTTTGATTCACAATTCCCAGAAACTTTTATGTCCTCGAATAAATAGTAATATATTTAATCATTTATGTACCTACACACAAAGCGGTATATACTTCATAAATCATAAATATAAGGCAGTGCTTGTTTCATAATAACTTATATATCCAGAATCAGTTTTACGAGGCGACTAGTTCATATCCGTAGTAGTATTAATTCACCCTCTGAGTAGTCCAATTAGATGACGGAACGATAAACTTGTGTGATAGTAATATATTTAATTGATACTCTGATAAATTGGCCAAGTAAATATAGTGTTACACCAACATTAGCTTTTTATTGCACAGCCAAAAATGTCATCTAAACATAAATATGCATTATATATATGTTTGGGGTGAAATATTCTTACAGGAGTATATATACCTACATATAAAAAAGTATATACTACCGTAGTCAACTTTATTCATTTTTTTTTTTACATGTTGCTAAGAAAACTTGTAACTTAGCCTCACAAAACCATAGTAATGGTTTGATTGTGGATTGAAGTCGCAGATATCCGTCCTGAATTCAGAAGTTTTACGTGATATTCATGTCACAGAAGAAAAAAATCAACAATCGCGAATATCAAAAAAAAATGTATCCAAACATAATAAATGTGTATTTCAATAAAACTAGGTTCTAACAGGAAGAGAGCTACATATGTTTGTCTATAGTACCTACCTACATTGTTTGTGTTTCTCCTTTGGTTTGCATTGAATGCTATCTGTCGACCATTTCATTGAGTGACCGCAAGCCCGCCATTCACTCGGCTGAAGCCTTGAGGCTTACGTTTCAATCTTACTGCCTACCTATACTCTCTGCCTATTGCCTACATCTGTAGGTGACGGTGATTAGGCAAAAACTGGAAATTTGTTACTATTGTGTATGTGTCTAAAGGCCTAATTAATGTTTCGTGGTTAGTAATTACGATATTCAAATGTTTGTTTGTCTTAATACTATAATCTTAGGTAAGATATTTCAGGACCATAATACTAAACAAGTACTTTGAATATCTAAGTATCATGTGGCCTTAAGTAAATTTATCATCATATTCATAAAATGAACTCAAAACAAACTTTGCTCGTCTAAACTTTTCATCAAACATCATTTATGCAGGGAAACTAAAGGAACAAGTCATCAAATTAAATTGCGCTCCTAATTAAATTCAAAATAGTCATTAAATAAGAAAATTTAATTAATAAAACACCCTGAAACTTATTAAATGTCTTATTCATACCGTGCTTAAATATTTCTCTTAAACAAAACGAAAACAAAGTTCAATTAAATATACCATTAAATTATTCAAATGATAACACATAATGTAAAGTTTTGCTTAATTTAAATACAGAAGTTGAAACTTCTCTTCGCTAAAGAAACATGGATATATAAACGAACATTTACATAATTATTTGAAGGGAAGCCTACTCACCTAGACTTTGTTATCATTCTTTAGCAACTTTAGACAAAATACCAAAATATTTTGTGCCAAATATAAACAAAAGAAATCCATGATCGAAAGGAATGGAATAAAAAATAAACAAGTTAATATTCATGCATTTCCTAATTAATCCAAAACTGTAACCCTTCATACTTTGTTATTCGACTTATGTAATATTGCAACTAGAAATACAAATGTAGGACACAAATGTCCTTAAAACTCATACAGAGGAGCGACATGTGACTATCGGCAGAGGTAACTCCCCGCTCGTGAGTTTGAGCGCTTACTGTTCACACTAAGCTTATTTATATTTATTTTTATGAATAATTTCTGTGTTGCAATAAAAAGTCCTAAACTGGGGCGCATGTTGATACAGTGAACGGTACACTAAGAATATAGTGTAAAGTGTCGTATCTCGTTTAAATGTAGATATCATTAGTAAAGCTTAGTACAGTCAGTGCCTATTGAGCTATGTTCTCTTGAGATATTGACAGCTCAAATCTGTTTGTTAACCGCGGTTTATTATGTGACTATGTTAATATTCCGACATGATTGCTAGTCGGTCAGTTAATAAGGCGGATTATAAGGGTTTATGTCCTAAACCTAATGTAAAGATTAATTAAATAGGCTTCTTTAGTTTTTTGTATTATGTAATATTTTTTCAGTTTTTTCTATGGAACTAGCGCCTCACTGAAAATTTTATTTAATTTTTAAAGTTCCTCTTGTATTTCCAATTATTATATTATTCGTATCAAACCACACATCTTTAAATGTTCTCGTCTACATGATCAATAATTGTGGTCTCGCATCAAAGAAAATAAATAACCTTAATCAAACAAGCGCGAAAGAAACTCAAAGCATCTCAATAAACAGCTATCCGATACAAAAACATAAAAAGCTAGACTGCTAATGACAAATAATTAGTTTAATAAAACTCATTTAGCCTCGCTTCAATATTTATCAGAGTAATACCACTTAATAAGATGGCTGTGTTTCAATACTGTCAGCCGCAACACCGGACACTACGCAGACGAACAACAGAAGTTAATTTACATACAATCTTTGAAATTTCAAGGTGAGACAAGTTTATTGATGTTTTTACGTTATAATACTTGGTAGTATCTAATCTTTAATTAAGTATTTTGAAAATATAATTGAATAATCAAAGTTGTAATTTCAAAATTATTGAGTCGCCTGCAAAATGTAATGGAATGTTTGTGGTTAATTAACTTACTAAGTTTATAAGTAAGTAAGTTTATTGGATAGATTTTTTTTTTCTGTTAAATAATATCTGTTAATCATGAAACAATTGATAAATTTTCTGAATCGCTGGAACGAAATAACAGGATTTACTTTTCTAATCCATAAAACCTGTAGCAATATGACATAATTTTATTCATTAATTTACAAATAAAATATTTGTCCAAATTCCAAAATAAATTCAATCATCTTCCTACACGAGAAAAATAATTAATTATTAAATAAAATATTATTGCTCAATAATAATATATTCCAAAAAAAATAACTCCTTTTTTGTATCTTCTGCGTTTCCTTACCAGTTTCTCAAACACGACAAAGTACATAAGCTCTTAGGGGTTCTTTATTGAAATGAGGTATAAGCAACAAGAGATCCGTGCTTACAAACCTGAGGCCTGATGAATAGGCAAGAGGCAAATGGATCACGGCACTGCCTACCTTATAATTTATACAATCTTAGTCAATTCGAATGGAGTCATGCCTTCTGATTGTTGTCGCTTCAATAAACAATTGGTTAGAGTGTTTGTTCGCTTCCTAATTGTTGTATTGTTTTGATGTCGCGTTTTCTGCCGACTGATCCAGGTTATCCGCTGAACTCCAAATGCTCCCGGTTTGTGTTCTGTAAATCTTTCACCTAATTATTTTCTATTTTTATTTTCTAGTAGGTATAAACTTGTGACTTTTTGATCCTTCACATATAAATAAAAATCCAAAACTTTACCGCAAAAAACACCTTAAAATCTAACTTCAACCATTGACAATATAATAATATATCGATGTCTAAAACCTAATGCTACTTGAAACTACAACAAAACAATTGAAAAACTCCAATTAAGTAATTAAAACAGTTCATCGAGTTCTTCCTTTTCTACTGACCAGTGTTACTTCAAACACAATAAGATAGAACTTGATAACAGTGCTTTAGTCGCAACTGTCTTGGCCTCTATTAAAACAACAGAACGAATGTGAGATAAATCTCTTTATTTCTAGAAGGACTGAGGAAGCTTCTAGAAATATGTCACGATAACATACACTACTCACTTGAATGTTATCTACAATGAGTATTTTGAGAAAATACATTAAAATTAGTGAGATATTGGTTTATTTTTAAATTATCAGCTGTGTAAGAAACTAAAAGAGTATTTTGTAGTATGAGTATTTTATGCGGTTTTAACTGCCTTTACTCGGCTCGCTGGTATATTATGACCTGTCTCAATTATAGGACTAAGATTCGATTTTTACTCTTTTCTTTTTGTTCTATGGGTTTCCTCTTTTATTAAGAGTTTTCCTTCTACACATGCTACACATACAGGAATATTTTACAAACAGCTGCAGCACATATACGTAGCTTTCGAACCAGTATTTTCATTTGGACCGAAAAAAGGGTTTCGAAGAAATCCAATCCAATAATAACGAGCGAATGTGCTTTACCAACACATATATACTTCTTGTTATAAATATAAGCAAACACCAATAAACAAAAGAAAATAAAACCTGAAAAATTACCTCTTTTCAAAAGTTGCAATTCTTTTTTACAATTTCCCCGCGAGTTTGCAATGTAATCGACTGCACTTGCGACATTTTCTTTGTATTATTTATGATTAAATAATACAAAGAGAATATTAAAAAGAATTGTTAGTAATTATATAACAGTATTGTTTAAGTTATTAGTTTAAGCAGCTGTTCTTTCACGGACTAGTGTAACGCTTTCTTTATATAAACTGTTATTCTAATTTTATACAATTTTATTTATACAAATTTAGGTATATAATATTTTAAGTACATAGAAATGTACCTTTACAAACGACGCCCGATATGTCTATCAGCTCTTTATCTCACAACTTAGGTATTACAAAATTATATACTTTCCAGTATTTACATTTTACCTGTTTTCTCAAGCATATTTTCCTAAATTTCCCGAGTAGTTTCAGTTAGGTTTAAGGTTAGCGCCAAAGTATTTTCCAACTTTGATTTATTAAATGACATGGTACTTAATTAGTTGGTATATATCATCATATTACATACCCAAAACAAAATAAAACTACTAAATTGTCTCATAAAGAATTCGTGTGCCAAATTTTAGTAACAGCATAGTTTCAAAGCAAAAGGCTAGTCCGCTTTCCTATCCAAACAGGTTGTATATCTCCAAATATTATGAGAAATATCTGTCAATAATTCAGAAACTTCATTAGCGTGCAACACTAAACGCCTAACACCGAAGTACTTTAGTTACGCTTGCGCGGATAAAGTTCGGCAATGTTGCCTCAAACTATTTACTGCATCAAATATCTATAATAATGTGGCTTATACTATAATAGGTAGGTATACTGAAATGATGCCTATGGTAGCCGAAAAGAAAAGTTGAAGAGCTGTTTATTCAATCAAGAAGAGTTTTTGAGGAAAAGATAGTATTTGTAGATACCATTTAATCTAATCGTCGAAAATTAATTCGGAAATAACTAATCCAGAATTTAATTTTAAAAAATTAAGGAACTGATATTTTTTGATTATTTTTTATTGTAAGTATTTGAAAATACTTGTAAAAAAAGAATGTGTTTAAGAATTTTCCTACTTCATGTGCAAACCCAAGAACAACATTACAAATCCTAGTACAAAACAACATCACTTTAAACCACATAATATAAATGCGAAATAAGAAAACACAATAGCGCATATTGTATACGATATTCTCGCGAGTCTCGTGTGTAATAGCCTTAACTTCCCGCCATTTTACTAAGCTTATTGTGTTATCTAACTGTGTAGAACTGGCTTTATTACCGCAACTGTGCCCAGACGGTTGTCGAATGAAAAGGAATGTCTGTAACGCTTAGAGGAAGGAGAATAAATTATAGAGTGCGCATATCTGGGTATGAACCGTGAGTATGAATAATTTTTATTGTAAAATATTTCCTAAGAGCGCGCCGTTTTAATAAAACTATTTTATAACCTTATATTTCTTTAATGATATCGGAACCATCAATATTTTCACAAAATCAGACGATTATACGAAAATATTAAGGGTAATTCTTTAAAATTACTGGATTCATTTAAAGAATGTAGGTAGGTAGGTACTTCATGCAGACAAAAATTTGTTCACTATTGATACGAGAGGACTTAGAGATAAGCGCACTCTATAGATTTTCTTTTTATTTACTCTATGCTGTAATGTCTTAACACAGTTTATGTAATTGGCAAAGGAAAAGGTGCGTATTGTTGAAAATGCTGAACAAAAGTTTGATCACCTAAGTTAGAGTAAAAACTAGTGTACAAAGGTATTGCGGTTTGTTCAAATTAGTTGGGCTTGTTAGAATTGTGTAATACAAGTGTATATTTTAATGTAACCTCAGTGTTTAATTAGCACGAGTTCGTGTTAATCAGGTATTTCTCCAATCAAATGTTTTAGGGATGTTTGTGATGTGTAAAGTTAGAATGGCTTAGCATACCTAGAATATGGTTAAATAATATTTATGAGCACATTATCTTATGCGTATTTATTGGGATGTTAATATACCCCACATTTCTGGCCTGGTAGAAAATTCTAGGATAATTTAATAATGTTTTTGCCAAAAACTGAAGGCCTTGAACTTAACCTATTTCTGAAAAAAAGTCATTAAATAAACAAACTGTGGTAAACTTTAAGTAATGCCTATATTCATGAAATACATCGCGTTTCTCAGCGGGGGAGGACGCAAATCTTGTAAAGTGCCAACACTTTTAATTTCTTAGCATAACATTACTTTTTATACCAAGATTTATGATACATAGCGTCCATTATTTAGATCAAAAGCTTGGCACAACTTTGATGCGGTTACATATAAATGTTTTTGTTACTTTTTTTATAAAATGTATATGTGCTATTGCGCATATCACGTACCTACAACTTATACATACATATAATCACGCCTCTTTCCCTTGTAGGGGTAGGCAGACACCACTTCTTTCCACTTGCTACGAACCTTATACACTTGTTTCGCTTAGTCGACTGTCATTATTCACCTCATACATGCTCTTAGTTTTATTGACCAAGTATAATGATGATGACGTTATGTCTCAAACGATATCGTATACCTACTACAATTTTATATTATAAGAAACATTTTGTGATGCCTAGTTAAAGGACATCCATAGTACAAATCACTGTAGCACCATAGCACTGTTTAAATTCAAGTATACCTACGTATAAGTGTAAAACCCACAAAATATTTTAACGAACACACATAATAATTATTTTATACACTACACAGATATTAGTGTATGTCTATACTAACACCGATTTCCTACATAACCATGATCTAACGCTGTTTACCGAAGTTTCCCTCCATTTTCCAATACCCTGTAATATGGAAGCGAGCTCAGAATACCAACACCTAACTAATATCTAAGCTAACATAGCTTAGCACTAGGTTTCAACCATGATCTGTTTAGGTACTACAGCTATCCTAAGCTGCACTGAGCACTGACTGATTTGATGGAATCGACATATTGGTTTAGTGCATGGCTTCCTTTGACACTAATATCTACTAGAATAGATAGATTTATGATTCCAATTCAATTCAATTATTAATTCTTAGTATAATAATTTTTGGTCTGACTAAACCACATTTTCAATTATATATTTGTTCATTTTCAAATAATAGTCATGGAATTTGATACATAATTAAATGAATTCTAAATGTTGTGAATAAAATACTTTATTGCCTTTTAGTGAAATAGGTAAAGGAATGAAACTATTAGTTATTGAAGAATGCAACGCTTTCAAAAGCACATTCTTTCAACAAGCCATGGAAATAATTACTAAAAGGCCATTAGTTTTATTTATTGCTACTAATCACGAAGTAATAATGTTTCGTTGTGAATATTTAATGAACTGATTGTTATTTAATATTCAAAAGAAATGTGGTAGGTATACCACTGGCCCTGTCTACCATATTTTATCCAGAATAGCAAGAAAAACGAAAGAAAATTATATACTGACATTGCAGATTTATTGTTAAATATTCTTTTAGAAATATCTTGAACTTATTATAAATATACTAAAACATCAATCACAGTCGCCGCTATTGCCTATGCCGTTCGGTTACTTTAAGGCGTAAAGTATCAATAAATGTGCACTCTTGATCATAATGAAGTTATACACACATATTCGGAGACTAACAGCTATCATCTATTGATAAAATTTGCTCAGGAATATCCAATACTCGCAGCCATCTACCAATCTCCTATAAACCATAGCCGGGACATCAGGACATCGAAACAAAACCTTTCGGCACTTAAATATTCCCCCGGCACAGAATACGTGTCACGGAGCATCGAGAAGGCGTCAATGTGATTTCCAATCTGCCGTCGTTTTAGGCTGCCTGTCCACCAGAGCGGAGCTAGGCTGCGGAGCGGAGAAACTGAGAAATATTAACCAATAGAATTGCACAAAATCTCCGCTCCTCTTCAGTGGGCAATCCTATTGGTTAATATTTCTCAGTTTCTCCGCTCCGCAGCCTAGCTCCGCTCTGGTGGACAGGCAGCCTTACTGCCGTCCGCGACGTACGGACGCCGTTCTGTACTCTCCCGTGGCTCCTAACTGAAGGCAGGTCTGGTTTTATTGGCCCCCGGACGTGTGTCCTCCCCTATATACCAGTGTGTGACGAATGGAATTTGCTCGTCTCGTTTTTTGGTAGGTAAATGGCTATGGTGGGTTAGAGTCCAATACAAATCAAGTTGTAAATCGGTGTATTTATTTTCAATATTTTTTATACTTCCAATGCAACATAGTTTCCTTAGGATTCCTATTTTTTTTATATCTAATATGATCAAATAAATAAGCTGCTTTATCACGTTGTGAATAAAGTATTTGCAATTGTGAAGTAGAACATGTACCAACATCAATAGACATTAATGTTTTACATAAGAGTCTAAATGAAAATCTTACTAGAAGTTAAATTTCTTAGTTTAGTCAATAGAAATAATTAAGAGACATTTAAATTACTTGTTCAAGTATATGTTGTGTGACGTAATGTGTTTCAGACTTAATAAGGTCGAAGTAAAATTTATTCTTAATTAATTTGCTAAGTTCTAAACGACTTTATTACTTTATTCAAACTTTATTAAGATTGAGGATACAAAGAACAAATCCGTAATAAGAGATTTCAGAGATAGGTAGGTATACTTTTGTATGTTTATTCTTTAACGGTCTGTAGAAATTCTTTTATTTTATACATGTTTTAACATAATATACAGCAGTATAGTAAATTTCACTGTTGTAATATTTTTCCAGTCGTTAAGTTTCTAAAATTATATCAACCAGCTGACTACGTACCGACGTGCCGACTGTATTTCGTGTGACATCCAAGGAACCAAGGTGTGGGTTGGGACGATAGTCCAATAGTTATTTAGTCATTAGCTAAAAAAGACGCAAAAAGTATGTCACGTAATTCAAGGGACTAGAAACCGAATATTTAGGCCACACTATTTATTTACAAAAGTCTGTGGACTAGTGTAGATAGAAAAAATAAAAATTTATATTTTCATATTTTTACGCACTTCGGCATACAGTAATTCCAGTCCACTTATCGTGACCTTTATTTATCTATCATTTTACATGAGTGTTATAAATCAGAACCGATGTCAGTTTTATCGGTAAAGCAAACTGCCCGACACTATACCAAATGATTCAGACAAGGGAAAACCAACAATTAGCAGTGCTACGAGAAATAAGGTGTTACTTGAATAACGATGCTTATTTGTTTACATAACAACCAATTTGGCTAGTCTACAATATTTCCAAAGAATTTGAATATGTTTCATAATTATTGAAAGCTTTCATTTTTCTGTTTCCAATTAGTTAGATACTCCTTTTTCTTTTATCTGATGTTCATTTGTATGTGTGTGTCCTCGTAAAGTAGCCCCAACTATACACTCCTCCACGTAGATTAAGTACTTTACTTCAAATCACACTGTACTCGCTGTATAATACATCATCGAGACACGGCTTGAATTACAGAGCGAGCAATAAGGATAATTTCAGCATCATCAATTAAATCATTTACTGCCTCTCGTATAAAATAGCTTACCCAAATTAAAATACATCTAAAATTATAGAATTAAATCAGTATCACTTGTCTTTACATAAAATCGAATCCACGAATACATTTAACGAGGACGTAGATAAACTAAATATGTATAAATAAAATCTTTAGTTATCTCTCTCTATTTCTCCATTTGTCCCTAAATTTGCCAGTGTATTCAACAACGATTCCTATAATAGAAAGTCTCTTAGGTTAAAACATAGATTATATTCTACTACTCACCAAGGACCCGTTGCCATACAGGGTATCATACGACTCCGCCTTCGAAGCCACATTCCTCAGCTTGCAGGGCTTCTTCAGCGGCGGCGGCGGCTGCGCCTGCTTGTGCGAGGGAGAGGCCTGTTGCTGTCCCCCTCCCACGCCACCAGCACCAACATGGTTGGAGCTCGCCTTATTCTCCTTCTCCTTCACTATCTTACTGTTGTGCGTCAAGTTGTTCTTCGTGAAGTTACCGAGCTGCTCGAACATGCTCGTCAAGTGCTGGGCCATCATTGTTGGCTAGTTCTGGTCACTTCTGTTCTTTATTAACTGTAGCCGCACAACCGACAGAACATTTCTGGTGCACTGGCGTTTCGATGTCTATTTACTTAGTTATTTTAACATGTTCACTTGCTTTTGTCCCTGTAGGTATTTCGAGAATGAAAATTCGTCTTTATTAACCAATGTTTTTGTATTGTGTGGTGTGGGTATGTATAATATGGGTGATGTGTGATTTTTCTGATTTCATTTATTTATAGATTCTCCGCTCTTATTTTGTAAGTAGACAAAAATATATTTAGTATAGTGCCTAATACTTTTAGGAAATTATTTTCGCACCTACCCGCCCGCTTAATAACATAATTTCCAACCTTATCACGTGTACGACCTCATTCACTAACATCCCCAAACGTGTATCTGACATCGCCTATTGTAGCAATAATTACAAACGCTTTCACCCGTACTAATGCAAGGTTTACTCGAACTTTCTTAAATAAGCTCTTGGCAACGTTCACGTCGCGCCTTCGAACGGGGTCGACGTGTAAAACAATGACGTCACACAACTGCGATACTGTCACTGGGAATCCGGAGCGAGTTCCCCGAGGCAACTTGTCTTGGCGCCAACTTATACATTTGTGTCATTTTTGCTATATTTTCTTATTTATTTCATTATACGCTTAGATTTAACTGACTTATTCATTTTAAGTTTTCTTTCATAATTTTCTCTTATTGCGCTGTCAGCAAAACGTATCAACGTATTTAACATTTATAATTAAACAAGAGCTACTCTAAGCATAACTGTAACTTCATTTTGTTAACTGTTTTCACAACTACTAAGCACGTCGTCTTATTTCGAAACATACGCGACTGCAAGTAAAGAATAGTTTTCCTAATTTACGTAAACTCGTATGCAGCAAACCGTTTTAAATTAAACAAAGTTTCAAGAAACGTGGCGCATCGTAAACCTGTGTAACACGGTATTACGATATTTTAATGTTCAACTTGTGTAGTTGGTGCACAACTTGTGAATCAACAAGTCAACGAGCCTCGACTCCATCGCACCAACTTGCTACAAACGATAAGTTAACATTCCCCATTCTCCATTATTTAGTTACAATCGCATTTCATTCGATCTCGGTCAAACTTCGTTCGTTCATAAATATTTGCCTACAGATTGGATTCCAATATTGAAAATTCAAATTTCAAATCGATTTGAAAACGGAACTGTAGCATTTAAACGTGACAAGGTGAGATACGAATTGAAAAACAAAATGGCTTCGTAACCGACGGTGAACGGAATTATTGTTCCTCAACTTTTCTTTTAGCTTTAAAAAGGAAATGAAAAAATATTCTAGGCAATCTTTCTGAGAGAACTGTTTTGTATAAAACAAAGAGGTCTGTTGCAATGGGAGCTCAGAAGTTGTGTCAAAGAGGTGTTCCACAGGAAAAGTTGGCCATATTTCACTTTAGTTTAATCAAGTTAAACAATCTACAGAGAATTCATTGCAATTTAGTGTTTTGGTTATTGTATAGCAATACAAAGCATAGCTTATTTCGGGACCGTTAGACCCAAGCTGTCGCGTTATTAAAAACAACGATTGGGTTGACCCGAGACCCAAGTTTTCACTTCGCTGATCACAGAAGTCAAATAAATTAATATAGGAACATTCTTCGGTCACACTGGGGGACATTTGCCACACAGAAATCTATGATTTCAATGTAAAAAAAAATAAGAAAAAAATATATATTTGATAGAAAACTATGTTACACTGTGTATGTGAATCCGTCGTTAAAAATAGTTTGCTTCAAAATTAGTGACAAAAAGGATACTCTATTGAAACAATAACCAACTTCACATATTTTTACATACAACTAACAAATCAAAGATCAAAAATTAATAAAGTACCTACAAATAAAAATACGAGAACTACAACGTCAGCGTAAAGAGCATCTTGATTTTATGTTAGGTTGAAGCCAACCTTCTGGCTCCCTTTTATAATAACCAGAGTACTACTATGAATACGTAATAGGTAGTTATAAAATGCAAGACACATGAATATCTTATTACGTACGTGTTTTGCTTCAGAAACAAAAATTGCCGTAAAACACCTGAAGTGAAGATCTCAAGGGCTTATCCCGTCAGGTCTAATCTAAGATTTATTTAAATATAGATCAGGTACTCAGACAGAACTTAATTTAGCCAGGCATGTAAGATATGTAATCATTAGCAAAATCTTACTGAAGGTTTTATATGTTTGCCCCCGATTCAGCTCGCCTTTATAATGATTTTCTAGCACACACTAGCCTATGTCAATATGGAGATCACAGGCTATATATAAACCATATTTTATTCAAATCTTTTATCCATTTATTTGTGATGATGTAACAAACAATCAGACAGACACGCATACAGTAGGTAATACTTTTGCATCTAAGTTAGTAAGAAGGAACGGCAAATTACTTTCTGTTTTAATAACTTCAGTATAATCAAAGAAGGACATTTCTTCCTCATATTCGTGTGAAAATAATCATGAGCTATGTCACATTTGTCATCATTACTCTGCTAATAAAACTTTCCAAATTACTTGCCCCAAATGAGCCGTCGAAGATGATCCATCGCTGACTAATTACATCGAACCCAAAAAGTAAGTGCAATCATATTCATTTTAGTTTTTCCTTGGATGAGAACTTACGTAAGTACCTACATCGACATTATAACAGGATGTTATTTACTACTGTTAGTTATTAAAATTATTATTATTATTATTTTTTAATAATTATATTACAAAATTTTCTATTAATAAACAATTTGTGACCTTATTTACTTGATATTCTTGAACAACAAAGAAAATTACATAATATTATCGAGTCGATAGCAATCCAAATTTAGTCAACCCAGATTTTCAGCCCTAATAGACTTCAGCAAGATGTTAAACAGAGCTTTAATATTCCACAACATGTTAGCGTTAAAAATAGCAAGGCCATCGAAAATATCGTATCACCATATTTTATAAACACGTGGAACTAAACCCCACTCACGCAAGAGGATAATAAACGACCTCAGAAACATTGGGACCCCAAGTATACATGCTTTTACAAAACCCAACCAAAGTGAAGATCTAAGTATAAGAAATTACGTTGTAACGTCGCCAATCAAGCTTAAACAAAAGTCTTGATATTTTATGATATTAGTTGGCTTCTTACAAAGCAAAACCCTTAAGCACTGTTTTATGGACGGAACTATAAACATTTTACAACCAATCTGAGAACGTAAAAGTAAATATGAACTTTAAAAAGGAAATGGTATCTAACGTAAGATATGAAGTTAAAGGAAATTAAAAACCTTTATTCTTAATTATTGGCATATTAGTTTATAAAAAAATTATCTATTTTACTAATAATGTACAAACGGAGATGCCCGACTAGTTTCAAATCTGAGCATTACCTGTACCATTAACTCTTAAAGTATGTTGTCGTTGCGTAAGCGAGATGGCGCACTATACTGCACATAGAGGCGTCTCGCTCACAAGACAGAAATAGTTCTGCTTTAAGAATTAATAGCAAGCCGATGTTGCAATTTTATTAAAAACTACAAGAACATTTTGAATGTGTCATTTCATCTAGTTACTGATACCAGCCTTTGTACGTAAAATAAACCAGCCTAAAGTGACATCTCAAAATATTCATCATTAATTTCCCCGATGATCCATTACGTAGGTTGGCATTAAACTGCAATGTGGGATCTTACGCTTGCGGCTACCGTCTAACTAATTAACCGTGCATCGTACAAGTTCCCTCTGAATATTAAATACAACCTGGAACATTCCCTTGACAATGCCGACACTACATCTGTTTTCTTTGGTGAATTTCTGCATTACATACATACATATCATCACGCCTGTATCCCCGAAGGGGTAGGCAGAGGTGTACCAATGTACACCCACTGTTCGCCGATATGTTTAGGTCCCATGTAATAGGGGCGAGCCTATTGCCATACCGGGCACAAATCCAAACTCCGACCTGCTACTGAGCACTGATTTCTGCATTAGGGAATGTAATTGTAGAATACGCTAGTTTCTTGCAGAACCTTAGATAAATTTACAGGGTTTTCTGCATGTCTTAGCTGCAATCTATAAAGTCTTGATGCTGTAAAGCTTTTATTTTAGATTGAATAGTCAATGTTTTTCAAAAGCCGGAATCAAAATTATAATTAGCCAGAATGTAGATCTATTAAAGTTTGTACAAAAATACATTATCTACTCGTGGTGACACTATAAATTGGGATCATAATTTTTGGACAATTTCTTTGTTAATGATCTTTCAATAATTAACTAATTAGATCTGTCATTGATCCGTCGAATTTAAAATGAAGGTCAAATACGTATATTTTTTGTAAATATAATAAAGTGCTTCCTTGTCGTAGGTTTATACCAAGTAGCAAGTTTCATGTTTCATCTCCACGGAGACGTGAAACTGCATAATCGAAGAATTTATGGTAATGTAGGGTAATTAATGCTGACAGTATTGATCTTTGATGGAGTTTAAGATGTCTTTTGTGTAATTACTTTTGAAACAATATAAAAAAAGGAATGAAAAAAAATGTACTTGAAATTCATAAGCAAAGTGCATATTTAGATTATTTTGAAGTATGATAATATGCAATCGTTTGAAAAAATACTATTTCCACATGTAACTATATTTCTGTGATTATTTGATACCAATTAAACTAATAACTTCCTCTCCTATTACTACAAAACCTCCCCAATTAGGATATGAAAAATTTTGGTGAGTTCCCTTTCCTCCAATAATGCGTCGGCTGGGAATAAATGCACGACCTCTTGACCGCCAACCCGACCTTAACGAAATTTGGGCTACGGCCAATAAAATCCTACCAATTAATATTGTGTACAAACATTTGTTATATTATATTTTTAATGTTTCGTTTTATTACTGTCAAAAAATTTGACATTACAGGAGCTAAAATATACCTCAATATCTCTAATCCTAAAAGATATAAAACATAATAAAAAATATATACCTTAAAAATAGGTAACGAGGGTAACCCGTATGTTAACTTACTTGTATAGCAAGGCTTATAAAATAAACATAAAACCTACCAAGATCATAATTTACACTATTCATTAAAACAATATGATTAAAAATCTGTTTACAATTAGCGAAAATGTGGCTAAAAATATTTTTCTTATGGAGTACATAAGGAAACTCTCACCCATATTCAGCTTTTTTTGGAATAACAAGAAATGTAAATAAGAAGTCCATAAAAGTGTACATAATTATCGTAGGCTTCCCTGGTTTCATGTTTTGAGACCCTATCAGAATATCAAAGCAAAGGCAACTCACAAACAAAATGATATGTAAAAGGGGCAAAAAATATTCAATGATATGGACAGTAAATGTCTTTTCAGGACAATGTCCTTACTTATCACTAAAACTCTAACTTTTTAACTGTTGATTGCATTTCATACTACTGAATATGTAAACCTTAATTAACTTTAAGAACCTTCTTAAATCTGTCTCTACTTTACTCCTGAAAATGACAAAGACAGCATGAGACGTAAGCTACTTAAATATAAATTTTACCGTGTGAGAGTATTTTGCCCATTGAATAATATGAACGATCATTTGTCAATACAGGATATTTAACTTCAAAAGTTTAAAATATAGGAATTTACATTATTACAATTAAATAAATACCATTAAATAAATTTGTGATTCTCTGAATTAAATATGTTCCAGATTCATAATCAGTTAAATTAATGCTGCAATCAATAATCAGCTCTGTGATTTAACACATAAAAGCCACATTCATCTGACTGATTAATCAGCGTATGTCTGTCCATCCGTGTGTGTTGACAGAACGTAATTATAACGAATGCTTTCTGAATACCAAATGATTGTGGCGAATAATAAAATGGCGGAGGTTTATAATAATGTAATTAATGTATGTGTTTAAAAATCCCATACATACTAATAAATCTGCAGTGATTTATAGCTCGAGCTGATTTCCAAGGCTATGATTATTACATAATAAAAAAATACGCCATCCTGTATTTAGATTTTCATATGTAGAAAGGCTCCTGCTCACACTTTTCTTGCATTTTTATAATTAAACCTACATTTATTGCAATATTTCAGTTACTCAAGCCCGAAACTCCACGAACTTGGCTTGATGACCATTTATCTAGTGCATCTTCTGTATTTCTAAATTATATTTACCTACTACTACCTACCTTTAACTACTTTGCATGTACGCGCTAATCGCCGTTCTATAATATTACTATAAACATGCAGCGCGATATTTTAAAAGTTTATAAATTTACCTAATATTATAAGGCAGTGCCACAAAACGAACAGCATGTATGAAAGGAATAATGAAAATGGACAAAGCGAAACAAGTGTGTCAGGATCGTAGCAAGTGGAAAGAAGTGGTCTCTGCCTACCCCTACAAGTGAAAGAGGCGTGATTATATGTACCTGTGTATGTATGTAGTAATAATTATAACCAATAACCAGACTATACAGACAGAATTGTTTATAAACGTTTAAATATTTGATACGGTTAATAGTTTACATTAGCCGTGATGTTATGATGCACTTATATTCAGGTAAACTAACATGACCTATTAATATTATATGATGTAAGTACCCGTTAACTTCAAGTTGTTAATAATAAAAGGTACTGGAAATTATATCAAAAAATTAAATGTTTGATACGAAAGCATATAAGCTTTTGTTAAACGTAAATAGATGGTTGCCGATTTTAGGTATTTTTTATGTTTATTTGTTTTATACCGTTTTCGCCTGAAAATCATAGCTACACTACAGAATTAAATCACAGTGGCAGCATTTATAGTAAAAGTTTTAAGTACCGCTTTATTCCTTACATTTTTGATTTTTTTTTTTTTTAAATAAGAATAATCATACTTCAGACTAGATGCGGAAAACGTGTTGTGGCACAACTTAAGAGGGGTATATGACCACCACCTAACAGCGATAAACTAAGATAATGACGTTGATGAAAAAAAATACTACACAATATCTTTCATATAACAGCCTACATCAGTCTACAAAACTGCTGGACTTAGGCCTCCCCAATGGCTCGCCACTTAGTTCTGTCTATCTTTCTATAACACAAAATAGATATACCGATCTAATATTTGCTGTATACTTGCAATAAAATCGGTATTATCGCGTATAGTGCGGGGCGGTATAGTGGGGCGCAATAGTCTGCTACTAGTGTACACAGCCTCTATAACGGTGGGCCGACTAAACACTTTTTGATAACCAATTTCTTTAATGTGCTTACTATTCTCTATTACAAATTTTAGAAGACTTAAATTAATTTTGTTTTTTGCTAGGTTTTATTTATTGTTTGTTTATTAAATATCGGTTATGAGTGAAGCTTTTTCATGTTATTTAAACGACTTCAAAAATAACAACAATTGTGTTTGAAGTTAATTCATACTTTTCAGTGAATCGGGTTTTTTAATAAGGGTATCTTTTTTTAAGAAATTAAATAGTAATCATTTTTATTTAGTTTTTTTTTATGCGACGTTTTATTCCATTATTTGAATATTTCCGAAATTGCAGTTTACTGCTTCGACGTTTTTGGAATGGCATGTTGCACAGTGCTACTGTTTATATTAATATTTTTGTTGAATGTTATTATTATATTCTTGTGTAGCTTTTTTAAGCTGCGCCAAATAAATTATTTTCTTTTAGTTGACATTATAGTTATCATTAGAACCTATTTTTTTTATTTAATAACATAATTTAATTAGGTCATTGATGATCAATAAACTTAAATTTTATGCATATTTGGAAAATATTAATATAAGTTATGTTCTTGAACTATATAGTAACAAAATCTTAATCAAATAGGTAAATAGCGATATAATATTTGTTTATAATTTCTTTATTGTGCAAGAGACAACTCTTTTCGCATATGGTTGCCTATTATTAACGCATTGTTTAAATGATTATGTCCGCCTATAACTTTACTATTATGACGGTTAAATGACGTCAATGGTCCTCTGACGTCACATAATTGCGGCTTATTTTCGTACGGAACCGTTTAGGCGGCATTATTAGGGTTCCGTCGGCATTTGTTTCGAGTATAATTTTAAGGGTTAGCTAACTAAGCTGTTTTATCGGTTAATGAGTTTCGAATCACTGCTCGCAGTTGAGTCTTGAAGCGTTTTAATTATTTTAAGTATTTTTGGGGTAACAAGCGTGAAGGACGAAGGTCTTTAGATTTTAGAGTGAAATGGTAGCGAATTTTATTGAATGAAAGCTTTTATTAAGTTCTTGTGTAATTTAAATAACGCACTTCAATTACGGCATTTTGAGAAATGACTTCCTTAGTAACTTGATTCATTATTTATTGCAAATTAATACTTTATTCCACGTTTTTAGAAAAAAATATGTTGTAGACAGTTTTCCTTTTATATTCACGCAATTTTAATAGGATGTTAGCGAATAGTGACATAAAATAATATTTACGTAAAGGAAGTAAAGACAATGTACATGCTTGAATGGATGCTTGCATAATTTATCATAATTTATCTTTAAATCGGTATAAAAATATTATTTGTTATACTTACGGGTAACACTGGTGTATAATTTATTAGTTGCAAACTTTTTTTAGAATGTTGAACCTAATTTATACGTAACTGTGTAAGAATTATAGGTTTATGTCAACTTAGTTAATGTGTGAATAGTGTAAAAATATAATAGAACTGATCAAATCATTTACCAATGATCCAAAAGACGAATTTTCATTCAACAAACAACTTTTTATACTTCGAAAAACTTTTGCGAACTTGAAAAGTTGTTGAACTTTGTTTAAAGTGTTAGTTATCTCAGTTTATACGGCGGAAAGTACTTTTGGCAATATTATTTCACTACGACATAATGTGGAGTGATGAGAGGTGCATGGGCTCGCGTCCGCGTGGCACAGAGGTTTCGCGGCGACTGCTTGCCCGCCGGCGATGGCGACGGCGACGTCCGCCAAGCATTTCTTCAGCGCCAGCACAGCGCATGCGCGGACAAGCCCCGCCCCCTAAAACTTTTTCATACGAAAGTATCCGATCTTTTTTATCTGAACTTCTTTCTATTTCCCCTTTGAGAGGATATTAAAAAGTTATAATTAATTGCTTTTGTGTTTAGTCGTTGTTTTGTTTAGCGTGATTGGCTGTGTTCAGATCGTTTACGCGATGTTACAGCGATTATTATAATTAATGACTGAATTACGTTCAAAACTCAACAAAACAAAATCACAGAATAAGTTCAATGTCGGACTAATATAAATTGCCAAATGCCATTAAAACAACATATTGGTTCGTTTAATTGTTATAATTTTGAGTTTGCTTATTATATTTTCATTAATTGCAGTTATGGATAGGGAACAAGTCTTAAGTATTCATACTTGAAGTGTTTAGAGATGAGTGATGTAGAGTTAAATGAGCGATAATAAAACATTCAAGTGGCATTATCTGTCAGTGTTGAGTGAACTAAATGACGTCACAGCTTCTTCTCACGGGAACGAAAGACTGCAAATAGTTTTCAAAGGTCAAAGACAATACGAATCAATGGACTAGAAAATATTATTACTGACGAATATATGAATCAATGGATTAAAAATATTACTATAAGTACTACTAACTTTATGGTAGCATAATTCAAATAAATTAAATCTTATTATGTAGGTACTATCTGATTGCTTACTTACTCACATAATTTAAGCTAACCAAAAATCTCTGATCATTGGTGGTTGGTAACATTACCTAAACAATCTGTTTCTAAAGCCGGAACCCCACCGTTGCGCAGGCTGTGCACGGATGCGTGGCTCACCTCTGCTGCGTGTGTTTATTAGTTCGGCGGCGTCGGCCTCCGTTTCCACTGCGGCGCACGGACACGGATGTGTCGCCCACACAGCTCATAGATATACGTGGGGTACAGTCACAAGCAAAAATATGTATACATAATAATATGCGAAATTGTTAAACGAAATTAGTGAGATTTTTTGTAGAATCTCTTCTGCCATCTAGCAATCAATGCATACTGACAGATGAAACTTGAAAATAAAATGGTTCAAATTTTTTTTAATAAAAAAAAATATTTTACTTAAAGTCAATATATTATTTTTATAATATAGACAATAGCTCTTCCAATATAATTTAGCAATTGTGTAGTAACATCTGTTTTACTTATTTGTATTATAAATACTTAGTTCTTACATAAATTATACTAATCACAACTTAAATGTATGTATATATACTAGGTACATTAATTGTACCTCTTATTTATAGTAGCTTATTCTTATAATAATTTCTTAACAATATTATATGTGTACATATTTTTGCTCGAGACTGTACATAGTCGTGGGTCGCCGAGAAATGGCCGACCCACGCAGCTGGGATGCGTCGCACGGCCGTGGGCTAAGCTACGTTCCGCCTATTCGAGTTAGCTACGCGTGTGTTTATGACGTCATTTGCTGCGTAGCATGTCCGTGCGCTGCGGTGAAAACGCTCTCATACATTTTGTACTAAAGCGAAGCTTAACACACGTGCACAGCCTCTCCGTGCGCCGCTGTGGGTTTCCGGCTTTAATGTCCTTTTAAAACAAAACAAAAATAAGCAACCAAACAACAGAAACATTGCGTACAGTAAAACAGTCATTCGTTAACCCTCTAACAGCTACAAGCGTTTCAGCGAACATTATTGCCAGCTTAACCCCTCTCTCACCGGAGCTGCGCTGTAAATGTAAACGGTAGAAAAGTTGTTAACTGTTTAAGGACAAGGAGGGTTGAATGCCATGTTTGGTGGGTATAATTAGCCTTGTTATGTAAGTGTGGTACAAAATAAACAATATCTGATTGTCAATATATATTTTTTTGTCTTCACAAATTTGTTTTAAAAAAAAATCAAACAATAAAATAAAAAGTAAGTAAGCAGCACTTTTGTACATCTATTATTTCTATAATATTTTTCAACTATGCAGTGTGTAAATATTTTGTTTATATAATTAATTTTAATTATAAGGGAGTTTATAGAACCTTCTTCAAGTTCCGATAGCGAAGTTTTGTTCCTTTTCCTAAGTATTCTGTTACGTAAAAGCTAAAGCTCTGTAGTGCAATCTGGGCTTCAGACAAAAATTGAATTTTCCTGCTGAATATCAATCTTACATCAAGTATGCACCTCCGCATTCTTGTTTCAGACAAGCAAGATATATGTAATCTACCCAAATGAGGTCACAGGTTTAAACTAATCTTTATTCAACAATTAATTAACAAAATATAATTGAACGAATGTAGTTATTGGACATAGAATCAATAGTCGGCCGTCGGCATAGGAAATAGCTTGCACCGGGCTAACCAATCGGAACTCACGCTCGCGCCGGCTGAGCGAAAACCTAACTAAATCTGCCGCATAGTAATCAACACGAATTATTGTATATAATCTATTTTTAGATTAGTGATTTGATTTTTATTTTATTATTAAAAAATACGAGTGATTTTTTTTCTGCATTCCCTTGAGTATATTTTACATAGATTGCACTTAATATAGTTTACTGACTGAAAGCAATGAAAAAGAGAATTAAAGAAAGAAAGCAGAGATTACCTTTTAGAAAAAAATATGTTGAAAAGAAGTAACTAGAATGAAATCTAAAAATAATATATCAAACAAAAAGTCCACCTTATTTTCCAACTTATCTACTTCACAAAATTTTACACTTTTTTCGTGTGTCAAGCCTTTAACATAGTTCACGATATATAATACAGTGAACAATAAAGTAACGCCACCCTATCGTTAAGGTTCCTTATAAAGTACCGTTATCTAGAATCAAGAAGACTATGGTACCATCCAGATTGGACCACAATGTCTCTCATCCAACTTCAGAGATTATTATCGCCTACATTCTGTTGAAGCTTTTGTTGTATAGCCAAAGGTTAGAAGATGTTACCACTTATGACTTAACCAGTGTTAAACCATTAAATAATTACTGTATTTAGGTAAAGGAATCTATATCTCTCAAAAAATTTACAACAAATCTTATGTACAAACATTCAGATATATAAAACATATTTTTCGCCCATGAGTTAATTGGCTTAACGGTTTATCGTGACAGCACTTTGCTCATCTAGAATGACCTTAAAGATTTTCTGAATCATCATTAACGCTGTTTAAAACAATTAGAGGTCAGTTCAATATAGAATTTAGCATCCATTCCTCTATTACTCGTCATCTCATTTACACCTTACTTTCTCATGTCGTCTGTACAATTCTCAAATTTCTGAATGCATTTCTAAATAACATCATACAGACATGAAATAACGAAAAACTAACGTAAAAGAAAGACCGCTCTTAAAGTTAACTCCTTAATAATTTACCCGCGATGTAGCCCTATTTACAGTCCGATTCTAAGAGCGTGTCGGTCTGTGCAAGTTATGGCCGACTTTATAATGGATCTGCAGGTTTTATCGCTTTCAGCTGATAGTGGTATATCTGTGGGCATATGTTTTGACCAGTAGATACTATAATAAACATGAGAAACATGAGACCCAACACTTATTAAATAATTAAGGAACAAAAATAAAGTTCTAAACTAAAATTTGTTACAGGACATTGTCAAAAAGAAAACTTCACTTCACATATAATAGGATAACAGCTCCTTACGAATAAATAAATTGTTTGTCCACAATTCAGACGTCGAGATACATAGATACAATAAAATAAAATAAGTTGATTTTAGAACGTGCCCTTTAAAGTCGGTTAAAGTTAGGTGTTGAACATCAAAAACTCATCCAAAATAGTAACTAAACAACAACCTCGTATAAAGTTAAATGTTTCCTAAAATTACTAGCTCCGGCAAAGCCATCAGATACTAAGTTAAAATGGCGGACACACGACGCATTGTGCTACAAAGTATTCTACATAATATTTAATGTTATACTTTTTGGCAGACCTCACTAATTCTATTATCGCTGAGCTACTTTACGAAATAGGTACTAAGAAAATATGTTTTTTCTAGAACCTTTTTTAAGTATCTAGAAGAAAAGTTTTAAGTATCTAGTATTGGATGGAATGACTAATTCTGAAATTATTCTAAGAATTTTTAAAAGTCCTTTTTTTGTGCAACTTCGCCTAAGACTAAGAAGAAGATTCTCCTGTAAAAAGCTTCTTTCACATAACGTCGAAATGACCTCATAATTGCCAACCAATCAGAAAGTCCTAGCTACAATTTTAATACAAATATTATATTATAAATACAATTTAGGATAGCAATACGATTACCAAAAAGACAAAAAAAAAAACTATGACAAAAATATAATTAACAATACCATGTCACATTTATTTTATTGAGAATTTTGTTTTTATGAATACATTTTTTGCGCAGAATATGTGATCTATTCGGAATTCCCAAACAATGTTCACTACGCTTTGAATTGATAGGGGTGTCAAATAAACGAGCCATACGACGGTCGCCAACAAAACGACGAATGTGTAGCTCTTTAAAATTGACAAAATGGAACATTCTTTTTCCAGATTCAAAAATAGAAAGAAAGAATATGGCGTGTGATTTTCCAATTCGTACATATTACAAACTTTTTGGTTTGAGTTCTACGTGTGATTGTGTTTGGAATTTTGTTTTTCCTTTTAAATCTTTTATGTAATAATACACCCACATAAGTAGTATACTTTTGGCACAATAATTAAACCAAGCGTTAGAAAATTACAAGCTACGTTTAGCTGTTCCCAGCCTCACTTACTAAATTACTTTACTAAGGAATGTCTTATTTGTGTTTTATTAAGAAACTTGACAGTGGCTTATTACTTTCATAGATTGCTCTACATTTTTAGATTTAGAAACATGGGTAAACTGAATTCCGATTACAGCATGACATTATCTCATCCATTCAGTCCAGCTTACACAATTCAAATATCCTAATTTACCTTTCTGCTTACAAAGGAAATAATGGCGTGTGTGAGTTGCACGTAATTATCATCTGTTCATTGTATTAACTACTAGTGCATTGTAGTTACACCCCACGCGGTAATTATGCAATTGTAACTGAAACATTCAATTAGCCGTCTAGAATTAAATTTGGGATGGTTGTGGAAGATCAAAGAAGAATACATAATTTTTTAATTAGTTTTTGAATCATAGAATAGTCAAGGATTAGGAAATAAATGGGTCATTAATATCTAGTTCGTAACCCAGATGTGAGGTTGGCACTGAAATTATTGATATCATCTAGTACAGGTTGTTTTTGAAATTTTGGTCCTGTATGTACCTGAATTCGAGACTAAAACTGAGCTTAAGAATTTTTGGGTGTGTCATAGTCGAAGATTTATTATGGGTTGCGCATTTATATTTTGGATTCCACGAAATTTCGTAAGTTTCCCTTCCAGATTTTGTATGAATTTAAGAAAACCCTTTAATCCATCAAAAGTGGCCAAGAGCTGTCATATCTTATATATAAAAATGAATCGCTAAATGTGTTGGTAAGCGCATAACTCAATGACGCCTGGACCGATTTCGCTCATTCTTTTTTTGTTGTGTTAGTTATTATCAGGAGAAGGTTTTTATGAAAAAAAAAATGGGAAATTGCGCATACAAAAAATAAGTAAGTAGGTAATCACCGGCCAATCATAAGGCACCGGGAACGGGACCTAGGTATTCATGCGGGTGAAACCGCAGGGCACAGCTAGTATGGAATAAAATTCTGAAAAAATGTCTGTAAGATTTTTGTTTTATCCATAAATAACATGTCCTTTTTACCCTTTGTGATACTGGCAATACGGACGAAACTATTCAATGAATGTTGAATTAAAAAAAGATCGTATTCTGAGTTCTCTCTGTGTTAAATATTCCACATTTTCATTTCAATAAATGAAAACGTTTGAATTTCGAAATGAAAAATATTCGATTCGTTCTCTTTGACACTGCATTCAATATTGTTGGAGACGACATCATATATTTCAATGTTGATTTTTATACTTTTGTTTTATTATTTATGTGTGTAACTCATCTGTTTGAAATATATCGTATCGTTAAAAGTTTATTTTAAGTTTAGTTCCATACTGTACTTAAAAATCCTGCAATAAGTTTTTAACCTATCCCAGTCTTTGCCAATCGTCTAAAATCATTGCCTTACAAATAAAACTCAACTACTTCTATGTATCTTACATTTAACCTTTATGTATATAGATCTTCATGTTAATTAGCGAAGCAGTTATCGTTATGTTTGAATTGTTTATAAGCCTGTAAATGCTAGACAGTTATATTTTATAGTCTCACATCCTACACGAATGTAATAATAAGGGAAATTAATGAGTTTGCTTGTTTGTTGAATTTAATCTCAGGGAATATAACAGTGATGCTATTTTTTTTATAACCTCCTCTCCTGTCAGTTTCGAGTGTTTTATGAAGATAGGTTATTTAATCGTTTATGTAAAAGTATTTTGACAATATAGCCATCATACATAAATAATTGTTTAAGCCAGGCTATTCATATTTATTTGCATTCCACAATGTGTAAGAGATGTTACAGAATGGCTTGGAGCTAAGTACAATCGTGGACCCTGTAGGGCACAGCAAAATAAAATTAAACTTACATCTAAAATTAAACAATTAATAAAATATAATATCAAACAAAATCAACAGATTTACTTAAATTATACTTCTACATTTATTTATTTTTCTTATAGGAACATGAGACTTAATAAAGTATTTAAATTATATGTATACCCTGATTGTTTATCCCATTTTTATAAAATTATCCAAATATAGAAATTAGGCGCACTTTTATAAAGTATGTATGTTCTAATGTACTACGTGAGACCTCCAATATGACCCAGATAAGATACAAGTACGTCACACTTCACCAAAATCATTCTACTAACATTCTCATGTACTACACACTTGTATAAGATTCTCACCTAATAAATGACGTCACAATCCACGTTGCCGGTCAATCTGGAAACGCTAATGGCTACCAGCCGTCGCTAAGCTAAACAATACGACGATAACTGAAGGATGAAGGTGTGAACAAACCATTCATAAACATAGTGTTATCCGCGACACAGTACGGTTAGCGTTAAAGGCAATTTTAACTCTAAATACTTCACCTTTATGAAGAGCGCTTTTCTGTATTTTTGTTCTCAGTTTTGAATATTATCGACCTTTGCTGCTGACTGTACAATTGTCAACATGAACAGCATTCAATTTATAGCGTACCGTACAAATAAATAAAAAATAGATTGCTGGAAAACTTTATGTCCATGTAAAAATTTCGTACATCGATTAGTCGCTGGAACACGAAATCTGCTGACAATATTATTCTTTTTTTTTATCTTAAAAAGCCTTTAAGATTTAGCACATGCTAGGTACCTATGATTAAACACAGTTCATTAACCTCCCCGAACCAATCACTCATAAAAACGCTAATCACAAATAACCCTAAAATCTCCAAACATCGTAATAACACTAACGTTAATAGGTTGTTCAGACGGCCAACATAATCAGCCAACGCCAACATTGTTGGCTCATATTATGTCAAACAGATTATTGGCTATACTCCGGTCTAGTCATCTCACTTGATCGCTGCTATCCGACTGCAGGCAAACAAACCCTACAACATGTTGCTCTAACAGATTGCTAACATAGATGTAGTTGCCAATGTTACTGGATCAGGGAGTGTCTTTACACATAGTCGTAGGTACACTACAAAAAATACAACTTAGAAACCATAAACATAACTTGCATTTTTATTTATTGTTAAAGGAATAAACTTGAATGTAGCCATAATCACATTTTTTTTTAAGGTGCAATTTTCTTTTAAAAAAATAACCAGAAAATTGAGAAATGTATTAATTGCTACTAATGGCAACAAAGACGCTTCTCAATTTTGTGGCTTGCATTATTACTTACATAATCCGAGTTACCGAGTACGTTAACTTAAAAAGTTATTACAGGCAGACTGATCTGGTCTGCCCGTGACCATGATACTTGCAAATGTGTCGAAACGACGGGCACTAAAATCTAAATACAAACCGCGATAAAATCCGTAAAAGTAATTTCAATGTCTAACATTCGCGTAAACCTCAGAACTCAATGTATCAAAAAGTTATTTCGAAACCTTTAAAATACTCAAACCTTGTAAGAGACTGGTACGCTTTAGACAGTAGACGTTCTCATTTTACCACATCCAGTGTTGTCTACATCCATGTCTCGCTAAAGGGGTCGTAAATTGAATGAATAACTCCAGCTGCCACGGCGTGACACAATGTCGCTTCTCAGTTGTTTTCAGTATATTTATCAAGATACAGGCATTTTACATTACGTTAAAATAATGCATAATGTATTACATATCACATGACATTTTTACTTTCTACAATTCACATTGATTTAAGATTTATACATTTATTAGGAAAAAAATATGTAAAGCCTAATTTATTATAAACAATTTAAAATACAATACGGACCATTACATTTACGAACACGCAAGGGAAAGTAGAATTAAGTAACAAAAAAGTCAGTATCAAAATAGCATTAACATTTTTTTATTAAATGCACTATCTCTCATTTCAATTATATTAAATCTACTGGCGACAGACTTGTAAAAGACATAAAAAGTAGAAGACAAAGAAATAATGTTTTCTCAAAAAGTTTAGTCCTGTCTGTAAATCTGGATAAATGACTCTTCATTCTTTTTATTCCGCCCAGGGGAGCCTAGTCTTTATATAAAAGCTCTTAAAATATAGACGGAGAAATGTCTTCCAATCTCATATTGATTTCTTAATAGTGCATATTAAAATTGCACAACATCTTCCAAAAAGCTAAATATTAATTTGAGTAGAAGACATTTTGAAGTCGCCTATATAATTTTGTAACACTACATCAATAACTGCAGTTGATTCAATTTAATAAAACAAGCATACCCTATTATATTCACTGAAACTGAGATGAAATAATGGCCAATTACTAGTCCAACAACGAAGCATCTATAAAAAAAGTATATCAAAATATATGCAAAGCAAGACAGCTCGTTGCACCTAATAAACACTCGTTTCGCACTCTCTTTAAAGGTAAAAGTTGCAAGCAAAACATCCTTTTATCAATTTCTGTTACCAGCCTTTAAAATATCTCAACTAAGCCGAGCAACATAAAAAGCTTATTATATGAAGCTGATTGAAAGTAAGCACAAACTGAGGAACGCGGTCCGAAGCAAACAGGCTTGTCTATCGGAAATATTCAAGCCACAGCAGCCTTAATGGAACCTATCTGCGATACTATTGTGCAGAATTGATTTATATTCTTGGATAGACTTACTTTGTGGGAGGCTGCAGGTTTTTATGTAATGTAAGTATAGATAAAACGCAGTTAGAATAATTTTCCTTACTACTAATGAGTTAGAGATATTTATTAAAGGTAACTATAAAATGTCGTATGAATAACATGAAGGAACATATAAAAAATCACGAAGGGTCAACTTCTAAATAAAAAGTTTGTATAGGTAAATATATAGTAAATAGTAATCTGCCAAACAGTTGCTACTTATTTTGATAAAGGCCCAAAATGTGGAAATCCGAAAAAGATATTCGTTATAAAATCAAGTACCTACAAAATGTAGCACATGAATTTTATCAACATAATTATCTAAATAGCAACAATATTTTTTAACGTAGAGAAACCTTAAAATTCTTATTGTTATCGAGATACCTACCTCAAAACGATACAATACCTTAACTAAAATCATGTAGATGACAACATTATTATTACACTTTTAATATTGAAATGAATCAGTTATAATATGATAAAACCCGTTTTCAGAATTTACATTGACACAGAAAAACGTGGGCTTTTATTTACCTATGTTACATTTGTTGGAAATAAAACATTCTATTTCATTGAAAAACATTTAATATTTACCAAATCCCAGTATAATTAAACTATCAAGTGCAACGATATTTTAAATACCTTTGTGAATTTCCGATAACAAATACTCGAATTCATTTGGAACACAAAACAGCAATAATAACAGTCAATTTAATTTATTACAAAAAAAAACACACTCATATATCCGTTATAATATCAAATCAGAATGGTTGTCATTTAAAAACTTTCTATATGCAAATTATATTCTGCAGTTTACTGTATGACATAACAATTTTATGATATTTATTTCATCTCTTACCGTCCTTTATAATATACAACTATAATACCGAGACTACGTATTACTCTCAGTATCTGGCCGCTTTGTTGAAGTAATGAAGAAGATATAGATTTCAGGGAAACTCGACTACAAATATTAGAGTATATAACCGAGACTTAGTTTCAGGATGCTTAGGTGGAGTACTGAAGAAAATCCAGGTTTTCAAGAACACAACTTTATTCTTCCCGCTAAACAGCTCGAGTCCGAATGTCCAACCGACCATTATTATAATCCGCGGTAAAAATCGAGTTCTGTGATTGGTTGACAGTTTTATGTCGTCAAAACCAAACTGTTGCCAGCACGCAATATGCGAATCAAATAATTACTGGCTTGGAAACCAGTCTTTAGCGTTTCAATATAATATAATAATGTAAATTCAATTTAATATAATAATGTAAGTAAATTTAATTTAATATAATAATCATAATGTAAATTAGTGAACCCTAACAATAATTTATCAAAATCATCTCCAACCACAAGTTTCAAACTGCAATAGACTAAAGTATCTATTTAAGACGCCGCTCGTCTTGTTCACACCGAAGGCTGTAAGGCTTGTCGCCTTATCTTATCATTCTTAAGGAAATACAGTTACCTACCGCGATGGATTATTAAAGACTGATGAACTGAACAGCCTTGAGATTAAAGACAGCCCCTGATTGTGAAATAATCTGACGTCATGCCGCAGAGTATGAAAATTAAACTATAGAGAACGCATCAGTATGAACTGTGAGCGCCAGTATGAACAAGTTTCATCGTTAAATTTATGTCAAAATGGAGGAAGCCGTTTTATTAAAACTATCTTAAACCAAGTATTACCCTAATTATATTGGCACCATCTGTATTTTTGCATAACGTCAGTCATTGAAAAAAGGCCAGGTCAAGAGTACCCTAAACAGAAGAGCATGTATGAAAGGAATAAAGAAAGTGGACAAAGCGAAACAAGTATGTAAGGATCGTAGCAAATTGAAAGAACTCTGTCTCTGCCTACGGGAAAAAGGCGTGATTATATGTATGTAGTATGTTTATATATTTATGTACATACAGACCAAAAAATTATTACGCTCGACACGATGGGCTATTGACGATACGTGCACTCTATATTTTCTTATCTATACTCAAAGCTTTTTCGGTGACAGCTTTCCGTAGCTCTTCCATTTTGGATTATTGTCGCCTTTTGGCCAAACGTTGAAATGTATTTTTCCTGGATTTTTATGTGTCGCTCTTTCTATGTGAAGCTAAGTTGATAGCTGCTAAGTGTTTCTAGTAAGCCTAACGTTGCGTAGTTAAATTTTAAGTGACGTTAATAAAGTGTTTTCTATTGAAAAAATCTGTTAAGGTAGAGCAAGTTTTATGAAGACTTAATTACGATAACAATTTATTATTATTGGCATAGTATGACGAAAAATTCTCAGCGAATACATTTCCACCATACTTCCTACAGGTTTACTTGTATACTAGCTTAACACTATCTTTTATCACGTAAACCGACAACAACAGAAACCAATTTATTCGCTCCCGATGTCGCCACTTCAAAAACTATTTCCATTTTATTCAGATATATTTACAGCACTTTTAAATCGGACAATCCGGTCGTAAGTCAATTTTCCGGCAAGTACCCACGGGGGCAGCGTACCGTCGACGGGTCGCGGTTGGGCCCACTGCACCATTTGCACCCTATACACCAGTCGGGAACAACCCGATTGTAAATTGAAAATCGCTTTATATGCATACGACTGAACGTACGGACTGTCGATCGAAACTTTCAAACTGAATTTTTATCGGGAATGATTTTTTGTTAAAAAGTGTTATGCGGGAAATTGAGAAAAGTCTGTCCGTCTGTTCAACTGTGCGACTATTACGAATAATGAAAGTTCAAATCACATACCTACTTAAAATTATAACATTGCTGGAAAATGTTGACCTAATAATTTTAAATCATTAGTTCCTAACAAGAATAGAGTTTTTATTACCAGTACTGAGTACCTGCATAATATAGAAATAGAAACAAAACTTAAAACAAAATACAGTACAAATATACAGGAAAAAAGAAGAAAACATCTTGTAATAATACCTTAAATCTACTCCGCATTAAATCTACAAAGCAAGAATAACTGCAGCCACAGAGAAAAACTCAGAAAGAACTACATTCGTTCTGCATTTCAGAAAAAGTATCAAGAAAAACCATTAAAGAAAAATGCTATTTCACTGCTACCTATTAAAAAGACCTCGCCACACGGTCTCGCTAACGTAGCAATGTTATAATTTATACTTACTGAAAAATAATGATCAAAGAATATGCTCCATTTACAATGAAAATTTCCCGTCGACGCCCCATTTCAAACAAATGTTAAATTACCCATTTACCCATCGAACGGAGTTTGTGTCCCCACTTCAAGTAATTGGCTCTCCTCTCGTGCCCATAAAAACCTATGCATTTGTGATAAAGCAGTTTTTGTTATGTTGATGGGAACATTTTAAATTCCAACTTTTGTGTGAAAATTACCAATTTTGACAATTGACGATCAACGTAAGCGAAACTTTGGATTGGATTCATTTCACGTGGTAATTCTGGGTTTCAGGAAATGTTTTATGCTTTAAGTAATTCAAAACATTATTGAACTGTTATTGAACTGGGGTTAGCTTATAAGTTTGCTAAATACCTAACAACTACTCAAAACTTTACGGTTACAGGTAAAACGAATTATACAGGCCTGTTGGTCGAGTGGTTAGAGACCCTGACTGCTATACCAGAGGTTGTTCGATTCCCACCCGGGAAAAATGTTTGTGTGATGAGCACGATCATTTGTTCGGTGTCTGGGTGTAATTTATCTATGATATGTATGTATTTAGAAATATATAAGTATGTTTATCAGTTTTCTGATTGCCATAACACAAGCTCTCTTAGAGCTTAGCTTGGGATCAGATCAGATTATGTGAATTGTCCAGGAATATTATTATCATATTAAATTATTTGAGACTATTGCAGTGAACAATGAACACAGTTTCCCAAAACAAAATGTTTTGCTTAAATACTGTTTGAATTATTAAAGATTTTTGAAAATATAGTTTTATAAGTTCCTCTAACAGAGTATGTTTATAAATCAAGTAGCTCAATTTATTATCAAAAGGGTTGACTAGTATAATATCCGATCCTAAAATACATGATTTGTTTGCAAAAATATACAGACAAGCTATTAAAATGGATAAGAAAATATTTTCGAAATAGCTAGGAATTTTCTTATATTCCAGAAAAGTCCACGTTTTAAGAAATATGTAGACATTCAATAGCTGGCATAAGAGTTTTATTCTGTTCCATTTAAAGACAAAGAGAGTTAATTACCAAAATATTTTTTTTAGTCGCTATTAGACAGACGGCTATTCTGTGAGGACTGTTTTCAGTGGCTAAGTAATTGCATTAAAGCTGGATTACAATTTAAATATACTTAGCTAAAGTAATTACAAGCAAAGACGCATAATCCCCCAAGAATTAAATATTTCATTATTTTAACTAAAGTAGTTGGACTTGACTAATTCTCCTGAAAACTTTATGCCACAAAAATATTTATTTCATGGACGTCTGTCCGCGCCTTGCGCTACGCAAATCCTCCAAATCCAGCACGAATTTTAAGGCGCAGAATATTTCTACGTAAAAAAAGTTCATACTAAATCATTTCAACTATAAGTGCTACATATCTCCTTATTTCTAACTCGAAAAAAATCTTTTTTTTTTTTACTTAGGCTTAGTTTTTGTTTTCTATTTCCATCTTTTTTCTAGCTTCTTCTATGGATGTCTCACTTATTAACAACGCGATGCTATTTATGCTAAATACCTAACTTTTCCCTCATTATCATTACTCCAAAATATTGAACACGTTTAAAACTAACTTTTACCAAACCTTTCGAGTTGGCCCGATGCCTTAGACCTTGAACACCCGATTAGGTGTGTACTCATGTGTGTTAAGCGTACACAGACAGGAATGCCTGCGGGAACAAACACCTTATTGTGTCAAGAGGAACGGTCCAATTTGTCTGCTTCTGTCAACCTTTTTTATCTGCGAGCTATGTGCGGCGTTTTGTTTCAATGAAATTGCTGCCTTTATTCTAAAGTGTAAAGCATATTTGTTTAGCTTAAGTGTAAACATGATACCTATAAAATAATACTAGGTGTCGTAAATAATACTTAATATTATGGAACAAATGACATAAGGTACAAGTTAGTAGCCAATTATAATATTTCAGCTGAAAGGCATTGTACTATTTATAAAAAAAAATCTCTTGCTTACCAGTAAAACCCTGCACGCTATAAAATAATGAAAACATTAAATAAGTTACGAAGATGCCTAAATACTCTCAATAAAAAAATAAAAGGCTACCAAATAAGATATAATCTACAAATAGATACAAAAACTAAACAAAACATCACTACGAAAGCACCCAATCTATTTTTAGCGCCTAAAAGGAGATATCACCGTAGTGGTAAGTGCTCCATTATTTATAAAAACGCGCCACCTCCAATATTGAAGGGTCTATTAATCTACAATATTAATACTCGCACTGAACCGCGAACCATTAATCCGGGATCATCTATCACGATATTAATTAACCGTGTTGTCCAATCGGTTAACGAATGATTTAGCTACAATTTTCGAATGTTTGGGCCGATGATTTTGTCGACGGAATATTGATATTTTCGGTGCCTTTGCTTGTTTAAACATAAACATTGATTATACAATATGAAGCGTCCCATTAGACATGAAATTTGCATAATTTATTATTTAATGATTTTTGTACCTACAACACCAAAAAGTAAAACAAACTCTAAGATAAGAAAGATAGAAAAGCGCTTTCTATTTCATAAAAAAATATCTGGCAGCAGATATATACAGGACAGCAATGTATAGGATTTTTGTTGCTTTTCACATGATTGTCTGTTCTCTTAATTCTTTATTAAGAATGACCATCATAAACTTCACAAACGCACACCCTTTATGCATGCATATTTTTTACTTTGTACTTTAACATTACACATACCGTAAAGCCTTCCTTCGCTCAATAAAATGATTTCCTTTCAACAAGATTTATCAATCTTTATTACTTTAGTTGCAGGCGACACGATGCCGTAAGATACTCAGAATTTATACTTAAAAGCGGTCGCTCATTTGATACAACTTCAAGTGGATACTAAAAGAAAAATGGCGTCTTGCTTGATGAACGTAGTGGAAAATTGTCTCTGATGCAACATTGCGGTACATCGTGCTTATAATGTAATGCTGTATCATAGCTAGGGCTTAGCCCGGGTTTACTTTCCTATTTTCTTTTGCTGCTGCAGAATTTAAGATACCTGCAGATTTTTCTGGTGTCTTTTTGCGTAGCTGTTATATATTAGGTGTGGAAACTAGTAGTAATTGGATGTTTAAGAGTGCATGTTGTAACAAGACTTGTCTGTAGAAAATACACTAAAGTTTGGGTTCATTTAAAGTGAGCATAATAGGAAATTTACATTGTGAAAACATTTTTGATAATTCGTGTAGCTAATATGGTGGTATAATAGTACATTTTCCTTATTTTACTTAATTATCGATGTTGTTATTCACAGTGCTATTTACACGCTACTAAAATACGATCAAACCGCCTGACTCTCAAACACATTTTCCCTGTAAACACGGTGATAAAGTTTCAATGCAGTCTATTTTTATAACTCATTCATCACAGTAAATCGCCTTTAACAGGAAAACCCGAGTCATAAGGGAGAAGTAATATGATTTAAACGCCTGAAACTTATGAAAACCCCTTACTTTGAGAGTATTATGTTTGTAGCATACTATTTTTATGTCGCTCTAATAACTCACAGCTGAAATACTGTCGCGATGGAAACGTTAAACTTAAATGTTATGTCTCTATATTTTGCCAAAATCGTGGAAAACTTTCAAGCAATGGTTGTAAAACTTTGCTTAGAGATTCACAGAAAATATTTTACTAGATCGTTAATTTTAAGTAGGAACATAACGTTTTTTTTTTTTTTTTTTTATTTATTTGAGATAACAAACAGAGGTACAACGACAATAAAATATTAATATAAAAACTTAGATTTGTAACGCTTATTGTACAACCAACACCGTTATCCACTGAACACTTAACTTATAAACTAATGCTATGTAAGTTTTCACAGGAAAAAGTTAATGTAAATCTAGACATTCAGGTTACATAGATTACACGTAGACAAAAAAAGAAAGACATCATGTAAAACACAAAAAAAAAACATTTACGAATCTAGGAGACAATCAAGTACACATTACCTAAAGGTGTTTGTAGTTAAATTGAATATATCAATGTTTTCAAATCTATGATTGTAAGAATCCACAAGTTGGCGCAGAGGAGCGCGAGAACCAGCATTAGAGTGACAAACATGGCTTGTATTTGTGGTTAGTAAACGATAAGGTCGCGTCCTCCTGCGCATTACAGTTCTCGGAACAAGGTAACAAAGTTTATTACATAATATAGAGCAGTCATATTTATTATGCAGAAGACCATGAAGAAACATTGCTCCGAGAAGCAGGCGTCTGGATGCTAAGGAAAGCAGGCTATAGTTCTCTAGTAATACATCATATGAGCCGTGGCTGTGACTACATCTCCAGTGCATAGTTCGCAGGAACTTACGCTGGACGCTTTCGATAGCGTCCACGTACTTTTTATAATAGGGGTTCCATACCACAGTAGCAAACTCCAGACAGGGCCTAACTATGGATATATATAAATATCTGTAAGTTGATGGGCGAGTAAAATCTCTGCTGTTGCGCATAACAAATCCGTACATTCTGAGTGCGTTGTTTATTATTGAGTCAACGTGTAAATTAAAATGGAGCTTTGAATCTAATATCACCCCGAGGTCCCGCAGCGGTTTTACTTAACTTAATTGTCAATTGTTTTAAGCCAATGTTGGGATAATTTTCGTTATTTACATACGAAAAAATATGCATTATACATTGGGTAAACCTGGACGCCTACCTTAAAATAGCCTTTTTTTTACCAAAAAAATGTATCTGATAATTGAAATAAAACTTTTCATTTACATTTAAATCCGTTTTTCGCAAACAGATTTTCGCAGATTTTTCGCAGACAGAAAACAGACACTATTTACCTACATAATAATAATATAAATATAATATATTCCTGGACAATTCACACACGGTAATCTGATCCCAAGCTAAGCTCTAAGAGAGCTAGTGTTATGGTAACCAGACAACTGATAAACATACTTATATATATTTCTAAATACATACATATTATAGATAAATTACACCCAGACACAGAACAAATGATCGTGCTCATCACACGACATTTGTCCAGAGTGGGAATCGAACCCACGACCTCCGGTATAGCAGTCAGGGTCACTAACCGCTCGACCAACAGGCCCGTAAATACATACATAATTAAGCTAATTTCCCAAAAAGCACGAATATACCTTTATTATCGTAAGATTAATGTCAAACAACAATGGTTCCGTTGGGTGTTTAATCTGTTGTGATTTCACACATCGGGAACGATTGGCAGATATAATTGGACGGGATATTCGTTCACCACTCATTATATTGGCATGTTATCTTTCTGAACAATGGCGTTAATAAATGGAGGGATAAAGTTGTTGTATCGTGGTCTATTATTAATAAATACATAAAAATACAATTTGACATCTATTAATCAATTTCAATTAAACTTTATTTAGGTACACTATGATATATTATTAAGTAAACGTGAATTCCGATCGTGAATATTGAGTGAAGTATATCTTTACTGTACTCAAATACTTATTGAAAGAAACATTATTTTTTACTATACTGGACTAATTTCAGATTTCAATTCTTGTGCTACAATTCAGTACCGCCGATATTGTTATATTCCTTCGTTGTCTCGTCTAAGTGTACCACGTGAGCTCGACAAATGGATGTGCGACTAACGCTTATGCGACAAAACTGTACTGCGACACTCCGCAGTTCGAATGCACGCTAGTGCGACACACTGTAGATCGACATCACGCTAGTGCGATATGACGAAATAGAACATAAACATAGGTATAGAACCAACATAGGCCCAGACATCCATTGTATGGTTGGGTTCGACTTTGTGACAGATATCAATAGGTTAGGTTAGGTTAGATATTGTCCCGTGAACCACAGGAAAGGAGTCTACTGTGGACAGGGGTTACTGGGCCCCTACCGGGCGCGTCCCTAGGTCGTGGATAAGGGAATGCCGTACAGATATGTGCGGCACCGGGTTTACCCGGCGCGAACGAAGCCAGTAAAGCGCAATCGCTCTTTGAAGAGAGGATGCGATTGGTCGCAACGATCCTGGTCAGTATTTACTGCTGGTTGGGCTCTGTTGCGGCGGTGTGGGCGACCTTTTTGGTTGCGGCCCGCCGGCGTCTTGGACTTTTCCGAGTAGCGGCGGTGGGTGAAGTGTCTGCCCATAATTTTTGGGCTAGACGGCGGGGTCTAGTTTTATCTAGACCGCCGTACTGTGGGCGACAAGTTGCGGTCGCGGCCTGCTGGCGTCTCGGACATATTCCGGGTAGTGGCAGCGGGCGTCTTTCTTGCTCCTCTTCTACCTTTTTGCCTAAAGAGGGAGGATAGAAGTGAGTGGTTCAAGGGGTTTGGTCAGTATTTTGTTGCTGATCGAACATGGTTTAGTCACCGTTGAACAAAGTGTAGAGCCCGTTCTTCGGGCGGCGCAATTGGTAGCGTCTTTCTGCTTTAGAGAGAGTCCTATGCTTGAGCGCGGACGCGGTTTTGGAGTGCATTAGCACTGCCTCCAGGGACGGCCTTCTAGAAGGTCACTGCAGTCATACCGCAGCCCCCAACGAGGGTCTGGGACCTTAGGGGAGTGGGGGTCTTGCCTTAACCGGCCGGACCGCGTGGAAGATAACCACTGAAAAAATGCCTCGAATCCTAAGTTTGCTCGTGACGAGAGGGTTTTCATTTCTTTGTCATTTATGATGAAGGATTGAATGGCTGACGAGAATATCAGTCGCTAGCGAGCACCTCCACAGTACCGGCGGACACTGTTGGAGTATTACGCTTAGTCGGGTACAGGGGGCTCTACCCGGCCGAACTTTTTATTTCCCCCATACTCGTGGGAATTATTATGATGTCCAATAATATAAAAAAAACTAACACTAACACTAAAACTACCGAAGACAACGCGGGTGCAGTATCGTGTTCCGATACTGCATCAAGTATGATGAGTACGAAGAGCTTAAGGAGTAAGCTTTTCAGGAAAAGGCCGCGATCGATTACGAACACTTGTTCGGAACCGGTCTCGACTGATGACGATATGCCGTCGCCAAAGATTGGCACAGCATTAAAGAGAGGGCGAGGCCGGCCTCCTACTACTGGAGAGTATGTAGGTCTGGCTAAGGCTCGCGCTCTGCGAAGTGCCGAAAAGGAACAGGGGAAGTTCCTTAAGGCAGATGTGAGGTGGCTATATCAGCAGAGAGCGCGCACGTGGCAGCTTTACGCATGAAGGAGGTCCTAGCTGAAGAGGGCAGAGGTGTGTCTGACAAATCCACCTCAACAATTCTTAGTGCTGTTTCAGCCAGTCTTGAAGTTGTCCAGAAGGTTGCCATGAAATCTGGCAACCTAAAGGGGACCTTTCAACGAGCCCTTAAAGACGCAGTGTCGACTATAAAGGACTCTGTGGAGACACTTGGCACATGGTCGGTAACGGAAGAGACTATATCTTTACAACGGAAGACGTCCAAATTAGAAGAAGACAATGGTCGCCTGCAGAAGGAACTGGCCGCTTTGCGTAAGGAGCTAGGCGAGCTACGAACGCAAGTTGCACCAACGGAGGTTACTTCTGCCGTTACTAATGCTTCTGCCGTTTCTGCTCCTCCATTTGCGCCGCAGGAAGAACTCATACGGGCCATCATGCTCCAGGTAGGATCGATGGTGAACGCGCGAATTGAAGGTCTAGAAGAGCGTTTGTTGCCTGAAAAACGGCTTCGACCACCACTGGCTGCTGATGTGAGAAGGGCTGCAACAACAACTAGGCTTACGTCATCGTTGCCGGCTTCGCCTCAATCTTCTGCACCAACCCGACCTGAAGCTAATGAGCCAAGAAAGGGTAAGAAGAAAGGGGCGAAAACGTCTCCACCCCCCGTGAATGCCATGATTGTAGAGCCAGTGGCATGCACAAATACAGTCCACGATGACTGGACTGTGGTGAGCAGGAGGAAAACCAAAAATAATCCAACCAATGGAAAGAAACAAACACCGAAGACGCAAAAGGTGCCCAAGGTTTCCAAGCCAAAAACAGTGCGGACTTCTAATTGTTCAGCTGTGGTGTTGCAACTACAGCCTGATGCGGTGGAACGTGGTGTAACTTACGCCGCTGTATTAAATCAAGCGAAGCAAAAAATTGACGCTTCCGACCTCGGACTCAAGTTTAAGAAGGCGGCTACTGGCGCGCGCATCCTTCGGGTTCCGGGGGCAGCAAGTGGACCAAAGGCCATTGCTCTGGCGGAACAAATTCGCAACGCTGTTGGTTCCGACATTTTAAAGGTCTCCATTCCTATAAAGTGTGCAGAGCTGCTTATGTCAGGAATGGATGACTCGGCTTCTCCAGAAGAGATTAGTGCAACTGTTGCACGTATTGGCGAGTGTCCCGTCGAAAACGTTTCGGTTGGACGTTTCCGTGAGCACGGGATGAGCGGTAGCTCAGTTGTAGTACGATGTCCCGTAGCCGCAGCCAAGAAAGTGGCGAGAGCAAAAGCGTTTATGATCGGAATGGTGTCAGTTCAATTGCGACTCCTTGAGTCAAGACCAACACGCTGCTTTCGATGTATGCGAACAGGGCATATTGCGGTGATGTGCACTGATGTGGTGGATCGGTCCAGTCTCTGTTTCCGGTGTGGGCAAGCTGGCCATCATTCCAAGGAGTGTAGCTTGGATCCGCACTGTCCAATCTGCGCTTCAGCGGGTCTTTCCGCCTCGCACATTGTAGGCGCTAAAGTTTGTAAGGAGACTGTGACTAAGACGAAGAAAAGCAGAAAGATCCTTGAGAAAGCTGCCTTTCCTGTGCAACCGGTCGTCGTGGCCGCAAGTGAGGTGCAATCCATGTCGCATTAAGCATGGCTCACCGATACTTGCAAGCGAACTTAAACCACTGCGCTAGAGCACAGGACCTGCTGGTCCAGAGCATTGCACAGTGGTCAATTGATGTAGCGGTGATCGCTGAGCCCTATTTTGTTCCACCCAGTGACAACTGGCTGGGAGACACTATGGGGTTGGTAGCCATAACAGCGCGAGTTCCTCTTCGGGTCATTTCGCAGCGTTACGGTTGTGTCGCAGCGTTGATTGAGGGCTTATTGGTTTTGGGGGTATACTTCTCACCCAATAGAGTCATCGCGGAGTTTGAAGCTTTTCTCAGCGATGTTGGTTCTCTCATTGGGCAGCACCGCCCCTTGCCAGTGCTAATTCTCGGAGACTTCAATGCTAAATCAACGGCTTGGGGTTCCCCTGCCACTGATGCTCGTGGCGCTCTTGTGGAGGAGTGGCTCTTAGAGGCTGGTCTGTGCCTTCTCAACACAGGCACAGTACAAACGTGCGTTCGACAGCAGGGGGGGTCCATCATAGACCTCTCTGTTGCCAGCCCGATTGTCGCTCGCAACGTGCATAATTGGCGAGTTCTGGACGAGGTTGAAACACTTTCGGATCACCGCTATATAAGATTTGAGGTGTCCTCTCCAGCTGCATCGATATCGACCGAGACATCCACGCCGCTCTCATCCACCTTTCCTCGATGGGCATTGAACAAGTTGGACGTCGACCTCGTCAAGGAAGCTGCCATTGTGCAAGCGTGGATTGCTCCAACAGCCGTATCCACGACGGTCCACGAAGAAGCTATTTATTTCCGGAAAGCGATTACGCAAATTTGTGATGCGGCTATGCCGCGATCTAAACCATTGATACCAAAACGTCAGGTTTATTGGTGGTCTCATGATCTATCGGATTTGCGATCAGCGTGTATAGTTGCAAGACGAAAGTATTCGCGGCAGCGTAGAAGAAGAACAATTGATCGCGACCGAGAAGCTCAACTATACGAGGCATACCGAGGAGCGAAGCTATCCCTTCAGGTAGCCATTGGTCAGGCTAAAGACGAGGCTAGGAAGGAACTGTTGGCGTCGCTAGACAGCAATCCGTGGGGTCGTCCGTATCGTATGATACGAGGAAAACTTCGCCCGATTGCGCCTCCACTTACACAGACGCTGGAGCCACAGTTCCTTGAGAGTGTTACTGCCGCCCTTTTTCCACCTAGGGCAACTCACACTCCACCTGTAATGAGCGAAAAGTCTGCCGACGGATCTGTTTTACCGGTGCCGAAGATCACCTGCGCTGAACTACGTGCGGCTGAACTGCGACTTAAAGGGAAGTGTACTGCACCTGGTCCCGATGGAGTGCCTGGCCGAGTTTTATCAATAGCTCTTGGGGCTTTGCGGCCTAGACTACAAGCTTTGTTCGACACATGCCTTCAGCGAGGTGAATTTCCACAGCTGTGGAAAGAGGGACGGCTTGTGCTGCTTCGCAAGGAAGGACGACCTGTGGATGCTCCATCCGCGTACCGTCCAATAGTGTTGCTTGACGAGGTGGGAAAACTTTTCGAGCGCATTATTGCTGCACGTCTCGTTAGGCACCTGTCGACGGTAGGGCCCGATCTGTCCGACAATCAATTCGGTTTCCGAAAGGATCGCTCGACCATTGATGCAATCCAGCGTATCAAGACGCTTTCGGACCAGACAGTGTCGGGTGGTGGCGTGTTGTTGGCAGTGTCATTGGACATAGCCAACGCTTTTAACACCCTACCGTGGAGTGTCATTACGGAAGCCCTCCGTTACCACGGAGTGCCGGCGTACCTCCAGCAGATAGTCAAGGCCTATCTGGAAGAAAGAGCGGTTTTGTATGACTGTCGAAGTGGACTTGCTTCCAGAAAAATATCTTGCGGGGTTCCCCAGGGGTCGGTGGTTGGACCTCTTCTTTGGAACATAGGCTACGATTGGGTTCTGCGTAGCGCTACGCTTCCGGGCGTCAGTGTAATTTGTTATGCTGATGACACTCTTGTTTTGTCTCGGGGGAACTCATTCCGCGAAGCTGCTCATTTAGCCACGGCAGGAGTGGCGCAGGTAGTTGGTCGCATAAAAATGTTGGGCCTAGACGTGGCGCTAGAGAAGTCTGAGGCCCTGGTCTTCCACGGACCTAGAAAAGCACCACCAGCAGGGTCACACATCGTTGTTAGTGGAGTAAGGATAGAAGTGGGATCCACTATGCGTCACCTTGGGTTGGTGCTCGATAGCAAGTGGAAATTTGACGCCCACTTCCAATGTTTGGGGCCTCGAATTATGAAGGCGGCCGCCGCCCTTGGACGTTTGCTGCCTAACCTGGGAGGTCCGGGTACAAGTTGTCGTCGGCTCTTTCTAGGAGTTGTTCGTTCAATGGCACTATACGGGGCTCCTATCTGGGCGGAGTGCCTGACGTCACGGGGTGCGACTCTACTCAGCAGACCACAGAGATCTTTGGCTGTCCGCGTCATCCGAGGCTACCGTACAACATCTTGCGTAGCCGCTTGCCTTTTAGCAGGTGTTCTCCCGTGGGACCTGGATGCCAAAGTCCTCTCAAGTGCCCATGAGTGGCGGAAAGAGCTGCTCACATACGGTGCAAGGCCTTCTCAGAGTGCTATCAACCTCTTGATGAAAGAGCTCCACGATGCCTTTTTGGAGATATGGGCAGTTCGACTGACGCGGCCTGGAGCTGGTCTCAAGACCGTAGAAGCTATCCGACCTGTGCTCAAAGACTGGTTTAGCAGACATCATGGGGTGTTGACCTTCCGGACGACACAGATACTGTCGGGGCATGGTTGCTTTGGCAGATATCTGTATCGCATAGTCCGCAGGGAACCCACCCCAGGATGCCACCACTGCAATGACAGCGAGGATACGGCGCAGCACACGCTCGAGCACTGTCCTGCTTGGGCTTCGCAACGTCGGATACTCGCTGCTATTATTGGCGAAGACCTCTCGCTTCCAGCTGTAGTTGCCTCTATGGTCAAGAGTGAGGAGTCATGGAGTGCCGTCACTGACTTCTGTGAAGTAGTGATGGGGTTCAAAGAGAGCGCGGAAAGAGAGCGAGAGGCCACAAGTGACCTTCCGATCCGCGCCCGGCGAGCAAGGGGTAGACGAAGGGCCCAATTTGCTCTTCTCCAGGCTCCATAATCGGTCCCGGGTAGCAGACTTGGGGAAATCTGTTGCCCATATATAGGCCAAAGACGGCGTGCGGGGTGCTTCCGCGCGCCTCTAATTATGCGAAAGGGGTTGAGCACCTCCCGTAAACGAAGCGGTTTTCATAACTGGAACTTCCCTGCCAGGGGGTCGCGGTAGTATGCGAAATGCGTTCCCGCCTGGTCCCCGGCAATAGGGAACGGTGAAGCACTCCGGTGGTTTTAGCCGGTAGGAGTCCGGCATACCCCTCCGTCTTCCCCAAGGCGGAGGAAGTCCATGGAGGATTTCCACCGGGTGACAAAAAAAAAAAAAAAAAAAAAAGGTTAGATATTGTGACCTTGCAATGGAGCGAGCGAAGCGAGCGACGGCCTTTGATTATTTAATATCTACTTATTTAATATATATGTAATTCAAAATTTATCTCAGCAAACTACTGTAATACTGCATCAACGTACTACACTACCGTAGTGTCGCACTACCGTAGTGTCGCACTACCGTAGTGTCGAACTACTGTCGCGCAATCGTTTGTCGCACTAGCGAGATGTCGATCTTCAGTGTGTCGCACTAGCGTGCATTCGAACTACGGTGAGTCGCAGTACAGTTTTGTCGCATAAGCGTTAATCGCACATCCATTTGTCGAGCTCACGTAGTACACTCGTCTCGTCTATCAATATATCTAACAATAAACAAGTTGTAAAGAGAGGCTTTAGTGGTCTGCGATAAACAACTAGGTACTTAAACTGTCTCGTGATTTCATTGTACTATCCTGAAACCCTCTAAAATTAAATAAAGTAGGCATAAAAACCGATACAAAGGCAGGTAATTTAGAATTTTCGGCAACTACCTTAAAGACGTCAGACGGTAAATAAAACGAGGGTAGGAATGTAAAGGAGGTAACGTTTCCGATAGTCATTGTCCGTGATAGAATGTTCCCAACCAATACTGGCTGTACACAATTGTAAATATTTTGAGAAGAATTTATTGGTACGTGTTCGCAAATTCAATAAAATACATAAATGGTATCTTTAGAACACAAGTAAGAAGACTTTTTATCAATTTCTGTTAACTTATTTAAATGAAAAATACACTCACATCTTGGTTTTGGCAACGCTGGAACATGGACTGGACTCTTTTAGGTATATGAAAAAATATTCACTATAATAATCACTGGTTAAAACACTTGTATCAGGAACAACACATAAGTTTGCACAACTCCTTCTAAAAATTGCAACGTAAACTAACTAATAGGGGGATGAAAATCTCATACAACGAAGATTTCGCAAAAATGGTGCTGCCATATATATTTCGTATTCTGTAATTTGTATTTCGAAGTTTCCTGTGATTTTAAGACTGTCAAGCGTGAACAACTTTTTCAATTAATAAAATAATTTAAATAAGATAAATACATTAATTTCAAACGGTTTTCACCATAGGACATTCAGTAGAAAGGTTTTATGTATATAATTTGTACCCTACTCATTACTTTTCTCTATGCTAACTAATCATTATTTAATTTAGAACTTACACCATATCATTTAGACCTAGAATTGAAATTAAGAACACTCACAAACTCATTAGTGCAAGTCAAAGTATGGTTGCAAATTCTCGTAAAATTCATGCCAGTATTATGGTCGAAACATTGGAGTAAATCCTTTTTGAATGCGACACTGTGAAGTTGTAATAAACATGTGTGATGCTAATCCTTGCTGATTCAAAGCTAAGCCACATCCGGGGCTAATCAGGACGACAGATTAATACGATGGTACAAGCATAGACACCATATTTCCATGTTATATAATATTCAGCTGTGTTGATGTGTGTCATTAGACTGTTAGCTAAAAGCTTTGGTTTAGTTAAGTGCAAACTGTTTTGATTTAACGATTAAATAAGATTTTATTTGCTATGTAATTATGTATGTGTCTACACATTTATTTTTAATTTTTACTGTTTAATGTATATGAAATAATTACTTATTTTCATGAACCAGAGAACAGTTCAAGCTTCAGTTTTTTATTTAACTGTACTCTTACGTAACGTTAATTAAACGTTTTTAGACATTATATTTTAGAGACGTATTTACATAGCTACCAATACAATGACAAGGTACCTTGTACGTGACTCTATAAATAGTAATACTTAATTGATACCTAAATCAAATCGTCTAGACTAACTCTTAGTCGTCAAACATATGTTACTGAACATCATTAGAACTATTTTGGTATCTATTTAAACATAATGAGATACTATTATATACATATCGGCTCTGTATTAGATGTGATACAATTCTAAAACGGCAAATACCATATGTGTTGAACGCCTACACAAAATATTTGAGCCACATGTTGTGTTGTTGATGATTGCGATGTTGCTATAACATTAATTTTACAGAAATTATTTGAACAAGTGTAAATAATAGAAATAGGTTTGTTGTGTTTATTGACCTCTGTGTGTTTATTTATAATAATTTGAAAGTGTACTTAATATAATTATATTTACAATTATTGTAAAGTTACCCGACACTTCGACAACCTCCGTGGTCGAGTGGCGTACGCACCGGTTTCAAGGTGTCGCTAGCTCTGAGGTCCCGGGTTCGATCCCCGGACAGGTTAATGTAGAAACCAACTTTTCTACATTGTCCCGGGTCTGGGTGTTTGTGATAACTTCGTTGTTTCTGAATTCCATAACACAAAGTGCTTCAGCTACTTACTTTGAGTTCAGAGTAATGTGTGTGATGTTTTCCGCATTTATTTATTAAATGTATTATTTATTACTTTTTCGAAATAGTGCCTTAGTCCAAAGCACCATGGTTCATTTAAAGCGAAGTTGTTGCGGTATTCGTTCTTCCACGCACTTTTGTAGGTCGCATAGCTACGTGTTTGCTAATTAATATGATGACTATTGACTGACATGACAGGGGTTTAGAGAATAACAGCATATTTGGTCCATTATGATTTTCATAACTGCAAGCCATTAATTGCAAAGATTAATAAAAATAAATCCTACTACGGAAATTAATACGTTCTGCGCTATCGACTGCCTATCCATCCATATTTTATTTAATTTGCAGCATTTGATGAATGAAACAAAAAATCTACATCACTAAAATAGATTTAAAAATTATTCTGCACGAAATGAATTTCAAAACATGAAGAGGAGGCTTATTGGCTCGGATCAATACTGCCTGAATGGCAGGTAACTAACACGAGTAAATAGGTAACTTTTATACCAAGTTAATTAACGGCTGGAATAGTTCATTCCGACTGGTAAAACATTCATAAGGAGCTCGTTCCTAATTACCTTTGATGAAAGTAGAAGTGGGATAAACTAAGTCGCAATAAAAACAATTACGACAGAATTGGGAAGTAGGTATGATAAGTTTATTTCGTAAGAAAGTTACATTATATGGAGTATGTTTTTTTTTATAAATGAATCCTTAATTTTAAAAAGAAATATAGATGTGGCGCTTCCATATTTTTAAAATAAATAGATAGATAGAGCTGGTATCTAAACTAAACATTTTTTTTTTAATAAAATATTTATTAAACCTAAGTATTATGTACGTTTTATTAATACCTAAGTAGTAATTTATTCCTATTGTAGATAATTTTGTCAATAAAGGAGCTTGATGTGATTAAATTCAAAATTGATTAATAGATTATAATATAAGTATTTTACTATTACTTAAGCAGTTATTTATTATAACACAAACATAATGCAATACTACAGAGCTATACAAATCAGATAACCCACGAATCAAACAGTTAATTAGCTGCTATTTACGTGTACAATAATTCAGGTAAGGCGGTGTCGATGAAAGGTTATAGTTCTCGCCCTATTGAACCATTATGTTGCATTCACAACACATATATTACACCTGGATAGGTCTTACATAACACTACAGTCAGGAGGTAGTAGTATGCAACTTCACAAAAACATTTGCATTTGTTCTCGTAACGATGGTTTGTTAATTGTATTTTTGATATGTATCTTAAAAAAGAGTTTCTAAATCAATTTCTCCTTTTTTTATATTCTGTGAGTTAGAGGAAGGTATTACAAATAGGCTCGCCCCCTATTACATGGGACCTAAACATCTCGGCGAACTGTGGGTGTACATTGGTACACCTCTGCCCCTTCGGGGATAAAGGCGTGATGATGATGATATGAGTTATATCGCTAAACTTTCAGCTAAGACAACACCAAGTGCTCTATTTATATTTTTCCAAACATTCTAGGTATGTAACTTATTTTCTACATATTATGTACTATAAAATAAATCTTATATACTTACGAAAAGAAAAAAGAAGTTGTACCTATAATACCTACTTAAATTCATTTATCTGTTTTATTTACTGGTGGATGAATAACTTGACCCACGAACTAAAATGGATATCGATTTGTGACGTCATTATCTTAATTAATCAGCTCGCCACTGTTTATTGAGATATTGTTAGAAATAAACTAGTTCAAGTGTCAAAATGAAGGTTACTGTAGAAATCGATAAACACGGCCCTTGAATTAGCGTGATCATAGCAAATTGACGTGCATTTAATGCATGCATGCATAGTAATGTTTTAGAACTAATTATAATACAAAATAAATAGTGTGATATTTGATTTAAGATCGACTAATTTTACTTAGTTTATATTAAAAAAAAATTAGCTGTTGATAAATAAAAATGCACTTTTAATTCATTTGATTTTGATCGAGGTAAATATCAGAAACATAATTATTATCTAGATAATCTGGAATACTGATAAAACATTAAAACAAATAACCTATTCCGATATTTTCCGACAATTTGCAATTCTCAATCAACAGATTAACTAACCAAATACAGTACCATACTACCATACTCTCAACAAGCCAAGACTATTTAAAATAAACTTGTAAACTAATTACAACTTGTGAAAATGAAATACACCTCTCACTAGAATCTCAAACATTCACTAACTGTTGCGAACACGTGCAGATATTTTTTAATTTGTAATTACAAACAGTTAAACTAAAGTTGTTGCGAAAGCTCTGTAATACTTTGTTTGTAACATCCGACACGATATCGGAGGCAAGTGAATGTACCTATGTCATGTCGGGCCCGCCACTAAGCGGGCAGTCGCCGGGAGGGTTATGGTGCTAAGACTTCGTTTGGAACCGTAGCGCCGCCACTAAGGCGAAGGATGGCACCAGATGTTTTGCCGGAGTAGTCGGAGCTTTTCTCAAGGCTCTGGAAGCCCGGACTCTTGCAACCTCAACCCCCTGGGGATGCAAGGCTAGCTCATAAAAGAGTTTCACCTGAAAATAAAAAGGCAAGTGAATGTATTAAGCATCCACCATTGTTCCTGTCTTTCACATTTTCCGGTCCTATTTTAGATCCGTAATTTTCATACATTTTCTAGCAGTATATAGTGTCCTATATCGAGTCGGATAGTGTGAAAACAGTCTGAAGGCGAGAGGTTTCCACCGTGTGTTACCCATTATTAATCGTCTGGCTATCGATTATTTCCAAGGCTTATTATTTTATAGAATTCTCTGCAAGCTTTGTTGATGTGTTGTGAGTGCAGCTACAATCAGCTAAATAGATCAGCAAACTTACAGTGAGTGCCAATGTTACTAAAATATTGAATTGTTCTTCTAGAACTAGAACATAGTAATACATTAATTTAAAGGTTTCACGTGGGTTTGAACCCACATCCCGTACCATATAGGCAAGTATAACCTGTTACGTGTAACCTCAGAACTGATCCTCAAAATCTATCCTCCTTAAACAATACTTTCGTTCAATACACAATTATTATCTACTCTTGTAAACTAAGTTAGTGGCTGTCAGTCTACCGAGCCTCCAGATATCGAGTCTTAGCGTTGATTGATGAAGCTGTCCCAAATCGATGCGATATGTAACTTTGACTGGAGCACTGTATAGAGCTGATACAACAAAAATTAAAAAAGAACGTTTTAGTTTGGCCTGTTACAAAAATATTGTCATTGTACGTAATTTTTTTGTTGTACAGTAGATAACAAATTTTATGAATAAAATCTTTTTAGTAAAACACCTTGTACACGTTTTACAGTACGTAAATTAACGCTGACAAAATCGGTATGTAAATGTTAAAATCGTGTTCATCAATTTTTTTGCTGACTGTATTACTATTTTGGTGGAAAATGCCATAATTACAGGTATCACTATGACAAAGAAGTTACATCGTACGGATAGTATTTAAATGTACTATAAAAAAGCAAGTCCACTAATAAGAAACAGTGACTCAGATATAGGAATACAAAACATATCAAATAGAACTCAACAATTTACAATAATGTTATGTAAATTACACGAGAATACAACATCGTAAACGCAAATACATGATCAAAATAAATTATCGTAAGCAGGCATTTATACAACATCATTTAAACCACTGTTAATAACAAATTACATACGTTACATAAATACATGATAAGTAAACTAAAGGATTAACATACAAGTTAAAGTATAACCAGAAACTTAACTTTAACATATTCGTGTCACGATATTATCAGTCAACAAGATTTATAACTGCCTCGTTGGCCTAGTGGTGCTAAGCGCGACTGCTACGCTAGAGGTCTTGGGTTCGATTCCTAAGTAGACCAAGGTGTTATTGGGTTTTTTTATGAAATTCTCAGTGGCAGGTCGGAGTTTGGATTTGTGCCCGGTTAGTGGCAATAGGCTCGCCCCCTATTACATGGGACCTAACACATATCGGCGAACTGTGGGTGTACACCTCTGCCTAACCCTTCGTGGATACAGGCGAGATGATATGTATGTATGAAACTTAATAAGTTTTAACATTCGTGTCACGATATTATCAGTCAACAAGATTTATAATAAAAAGTACGCTGTATACATTAAACATTATCTGGGGCTTAAAAACTGTGCACTCATAACCATAACAAAATATAACTCGTTTTAATGAGACAAGTAGCTTAAACCACTTCAGAGAACTAAAAAAGTAAATGTAAATATATATTTAAAAAAAAACTCTTTTCTTACTTAAGCCACAGTTAAAGCAAGTTATAGAATTCTCTTTTGATTTAAATTACTTATTTACTTTTCAGGGATCCCACTGCTGGACAAGGCTTCCGGCTACAGAATTTTCGGACTTGAGCCGCTGCCCACCAATCCGGCAAAGCTAAAAGCCTAGAACCAAAATCCCTATGAAGGATGAGAGCAAAAAGACTTTACTGGAATTGCATCGTGCATAAATTATAGGTACCACAAATTTATAATAAAAATAGGGTATTTCCCTACAAACAAGGAAGACCTGATCAAACGCCTGTTGATTAAAAAAACACTTTACCGGTGTTGAATCTTAATTGTACTGATTGGCACAATTAGTTCCCAGATTACACGTGGGCAATTAGATGTTTTCCCACAGAAAAAAATCCTTATGAATTGGAGCTAGTTTTGCTATTAAAGGAAACTAGATATTAACCTAGTATCACAATTCATTGCCTTATTTCTATTAACAAAAATTAAATGATGCATAATTTATCAAAATCGGTTGTGACGTCGTCTAGTTACGACTGGACATAGAAACAGACACTCATACATGAAGGTCAAAAACATTACTCTACTTTTTTAGTTCGCTACTGTCGGATAACTATAAGCTATGTTTATTGTGTACACACAGTAAACATAGACAAAATAAAGTAAGTTATGTTATATCCTACAGGATGTAACACCTTATTTCATTATAGATTTCAAAACCAAAGTTCAAGGGTAAGAAAGTGCACAAAACGGTCTCTTTATGCAGGGTTAAGGGAGTTCAACATTTAAAGATGACAAGTCAATGACCTCGCTGACCATCGCAGTCTATATACAAAATGCTTCCGGATTCTTATTTTACGCATCGAAGCTTAACTTAATTATTTCCTGACAGTTTAAAATATGTGTAAATGAAAATTAAATATTAATACAATAGGTAGGTTTATAAGAATATTGTCATCCTTTATTAACTACTTTTTACGGATTTTTTGTAAAAAGTAGTTTTATTTCAATGTCAAACATTCGCGTAATCCTAAGAAATCCTTGATTAATTCTTGGTACATAATAGTATGTAAATATGTTTTCCTTCACACCTATGTACTATAATTACTAATAATTTTCCTATTCAGAGTAATAAAACTTAGTAATAGATACGTCATTGTTTCTAATCACTAGCGGGAAAACCTTTAACAGAACTGAACTGTTAATTAACCTTTTGACTGTTTACCGTTCTGTGTGTTACATGTGGTACACATTGTTTTTCCACTATTTTCCTGTATCGCAGCTAATTATCAAATTTAGGAATTGTAAATTAGTGGTTATGAATTTATGACGGTAGGTCAGTGTTTGTTTGTTGATATTTAATGTGTATTTTTCTTATTTATTGTGAAGGCTTGGTTTTTTATTGTTGTTAATATTTTTTATTTATTTTAGTTAATATTTATATTAGTTGATACCTTCGCAAAAGTTTACTATAGGTGCTAGAAAACAAAACAAAGTTCTTTTTTATTTTACATTTACATTAGTATAAAAAATGGTACATTAAAAGACATTTTTATATTTATTTGCATTCTAGCAGGGTGCGTATTAGAGATACCTATATATGTATATAGTAGATTACCCTGGATAGCAAGAATATTGTGTATTTACTCAAGATTTTTATACTTCATCCGTAGTAGTCAAATAAATATTTTTAAACCACAGAAATATACAAATTTTATATATAATACACAATTTGTTCAAAAAAATCTCGCACCATATATACACCACAACAAGTTAAATAATTCTACTAACATTAATAGGTATCACAGCTCTATACAGTTCCTTTGCCTACGCTTTGTTTACGTTGGACAAGTAATGAAAACAACAAAGTACGACAAAGATCTCGGAGAGGAGCCAACTGTCGAACACGTTATCTCTGGCTCTCGCTGCTCGGCTCAAACTCTGATAACAACACAACTATATGTTACAGACATTTTCCACTAAGTAAGGTGATTTAGGACAAAGGTTTAAAATGTCTGTCGTTTAAAAATTTAAAGTTTGAGTAAAAGTTTTTCAAAATATACGTGTGGCTTGGTGTACTCTTCCTTTGAGAGGTGGGTTCAAAGTTTCGTTCGTTTAGTGCAGAAATCCGATCTTAATTAGTTATTTTTGTTGCAGATGTGAATCCCCTTCTGGTTTTCCTGACATAAAAAGACAACCTCAACACATGCTGCGGCAAGAACTGAAGATATTGACCAGATTATTTAGACAACGTAGTGAGATTGGCTCGGGCGCAGCGCGCTACCGCGGTTCATAGCAACTGCATTATTACCCGGTTCCCAGTCAAGAGGGGGATAGACAGCCTTTTGTTTTCAGTCGCAAAAAGTCTTACTACGAAGGGAGTCCATGAAACTTTTGAGCGTCCATACAAGGAATCCTACTTAGGTATGGACAATTGTCATTCTAGGAAGGCAATGGAAGATTTCCAGAGTAACATTACCCAATATCGAAAGTTTGTGCAGTTCCCAGAGGGCAGAAGAATGCAAGCCAACCGGTCAAGTGTGGTTGCTAAAAACTATGAGTAAGCGCCTATAAATAGGATCCTACATTTTTAGAAGGGACATTCCGATCCGTCAAGCGAAACTAAGATTTATTATTGTATGCAATTAGGTGGATAACTGCCTGCATTTATTCATACATTTTGCAACTTATGCCTGTGACGGATTTTAAAGATATTTTCGTGATTAAGATAAGACAGTCTATTACAGCATTACAAGCTTAATTTAACTTGTATTACAAACGGTCTCGAAAGATAAAATGATTACGCGTAACGTGTTAAATAACAAAACATTTAAAAAATAAAGTTCGTTCAACTTGTCATTTCGTAATAAATAATTGAGTGATAAAGTTAAAGAATTATTTCAGTCCAGATCTCATACAACTTTCAATTATGTGGGAAAACAGGTAATTATGAAAGTCGAGCATTGTTACCGAAAAAGTTTAATCTAATTAAGACCAATTATTTAGTTCATTGAACTCTACAATATATAAACACAATTGAAAAAAACATTATACATTTATCATCATGATTCCGCCTAATTAATTATTTATCCTATCATTCCTATCGTAAAATAATTATAATAAAGACACTCGGTTATTTACCTACTTAAACAGCATGACTAACTAATTAACTATTCTGCCGGCATACACGAAAAAAAACATGCACCTGGTCCTGGGTCTGTGACATCACTAATAAAGTAGTAAGAGCTATTTGATCTACTATGGTTAAAATACCAGACCCCTTAGATAGGAACCTTTTAAAAAGGGTTTGGACTTTCTGGACTCTTACATATGCGAACAAAAAAACATGGAGCTATGACGACCTACGTTGGGATCGGTTTCCATTCACACCGTAATTAACTGAGTATCGCAGTTTTCTTTAGCAATTGCCTTGTGATTGAAGTGGCCTAGCGGTTCAATGAATGGATTTGTGCGCACAAGGTTGTTGGTTCGAACCCAGGCAAGTACCAATGTGGCTTTTTCAAAGTTATTTGTACTTTCCTAATTATTCTAAGACACTGACAAACGGTGAAGAAAAACATAGCGAGGAAAACTGGATTCCAAAATTTGGGATCTGAAATCGCCAATTCGCCGGGAGCACGCGTGGTGATCAATGCTCGTGCCTTCTCTATATGGGAAGAGGCCTGTGCCCAGCAGTGGGACGTTTATAGGCTAGATTATATCTGTCTAACTATACTATACAACCCATATTACACATCATTTACAAAATTAATATATTGTTCCATTATTGTCTATTGACATGTTATTACATCATTTAACATAATCGAAACTCCTTATGACAAATCAGACCGACAAATTAATAAACATTTTGATTTTGAAACAATATAAATTCAGTTAAGGTCTCATACATAGTATTATTAATATTTATAAGTCAAATAATGGGCTTATACGTTTCGCATGGCCCAAGGACGTGGAGTATGGTTATATACTTTAGGGCCATTTATATGCGAAGTATGTTATATGGTGTTATGAAGATTGGGGGTGATCTGCGTCAATGATCATCGGAATATGGCCGTTATTCTGTGTCTGAGACGCACATCCTATCTATTAGAGGCCTATACATAACACAGAGGTGTGACTTAGTCGTAGATTAGTTTTCGTTAGGTGTTCCTATATAAATTCGCTTTTGAGTGAATAATACAAATGGGCCAAACGAACGACCCAATGGGAGCCTCTAAATGGCAAGAGACATCACGGCAGGCCCAGACGGAGATGGCGTGACGAACTGGAGTCTTTTGATAGGCAGTGGATGACCACGGCCCTAGATAGAGAAAGATGGAAGGAGGGTAAAGAGGCATTTGCCCCGCAGTGGGACATAAAAAGGCTAGAAAAAAAAACTTTAATCAATCAGCATCAATAATATGAATTAAAGAAACTTTTCGATGGAATTTGTTAAAATGAGTTGGGTTTATTCGCATACGCTCTATGTGTTGCAGAAAAATATATAGACATGCGATCCTGACCTACAATATACCTATATAGCTATAGCCATATACAAAGTTGAGGTTTGGAGCCTACAATGCCTACAACAATTAAACATACATTAGTCGCAGCTATAAAAAGCCGGTACAAGAAGTTAAATGTAATTTTTTGTTCCAAACTGTGATTAGTTCGTAATGACCTCGAATAACTGACATTTGTCATCATCTATTTAACGACTACAATATACCTGATACCTTAACTTTAGTTACTTGAAAACTTTTTGAGTATTATTTTTATTATTCTTTTTTTCTATTTTCTATTATTCAGCTATCGTTTTCCATAGGTCCTCCGTGGTCGAGTGGCGTACACACCGGTTTTCAAGGTGTCGCTTGCTCTGAAGTCCCGGGTCCGATCCCCGGACGGGACAGTGTACAAAATCCCTTTTCTACATTGTCTCGGGTCTGGGTGTATGTGGTACATTCGTTCTCTCTGAATATCTGAATATCATAACACACAAGTGCTTTAGCTACTTAGTTTGGGTTCAGAGCAATGTATGTGATTTTGTCCATATTTATTGTTATTATTTATTTATGTAGATAGGCTAATTAAAATCAGAATGTCATGTTACACACAGTGTCTCGGTGGTATTTTCCGGCTTTATTTCTATAAATCATGGTTATTACATTCAAAGATCTTTCTCTCTATAATAGAACACTTGACAATATGTTTACATGCAAGAGATTTATATCGCTACTTCCTTCAATAGATCGTAATGCGTTAAAAGGGTCACTTGTTATATCGTTACTGTCTCCACTGGCCTACTGATACAAACTGACCTATTTACTATACCCGGTATTTATTTAATTCCTCTAGAAGTATGGACTATTGCGAATAAATGTTAGTATGTTCGGAAAAAAATATGATTGGGAATAACTGAAATTATTATTATGATATTAGGTTGAAAAATTGTGGATACTAAACATAAATGCAAAGCAGACCTCTTGACGTAATGGTGAAGCAACTATCTAGATTATTCTATTGTTACTGAACTAGACCTAATTTTGGTATGAAGAAAAAGCAAAGGTTTTATGGAGGAGAAGTATCATATAAGGACAAGAATCCCATATGGAGTAGGAATGACCATTGATCGTTATAGCAAACAATAATGATAATTTCGTGAGGACAAAATTAAACTAACACCATCAGATGCATTTAGGAAGTGTAGCAGAAGATCATGTAACAGGCTTAACTTGTATCTTATACCTAATACGTAGATTCGTTTGTATAAAAGTAGTAATCTAAAATAATAGCTAACATATCCTTCGAGTTTTAGGTCAGTGTGCACCTGCGCTCGTTAACGATGATAAATTAAACGCAACTCAGCTTAACAACAAACAACCAACGACTATACCTGCTTATTATTTGTTATAGATTTTTCAGTACCTTAGCACAAACGTGCAACGTGACAGTTAGCAAGACTAACTAGTCCTTGCGAGGCATTTCACACCTATCAAGACAGGCCTATTGCACATTTACGACGGCCATGCATCGTCAGACTCTATTTTTAAACGACGAATATGTCCATAGACAAACCTTAAAAACCTTCAAGGTACACCGAGGCATATAAGGCATAACACGCAATTCCTTTGCAATCAGAACACCGCACGGATTATCACGAATCAGAAAACAATTTGTCAAGTGATTCAAGACCAAAGAGTTATTTGTCATGATTGAGTTGTGCCCCAGATTTATTGCTGTCATGTGCCACACACCAAAATTGACCCAATTCGCACCTAACGTACGTAACAGACTGAAACACGCGCCATATTTTGTAACATTATTTATTTTAAAACTTAAAATATATTTACAATAACTTAAACCATAATTAAAACTAAAGAAACACTTTGGTTGAAATTTCCTGGAAGTTAAAGAAACTGGTGACATTAAAATACAGTTTTCCATCTAAGTACAAAAAGCCAATCATAATTTTGCCGTAATAAATATTTACAAATCAAAATTTTAAAACTATTATCGCGTGTTCTAGGCGTCCGGCGTCCAGGGAAACTATAATAGGTACAATAATTGCTAAATGAAGATCTATCACAAGGTTATCACACCAAAGATAAACTTCTTAACACACGCTAGAAAACAATGAAAATAAAGAGTAACTTATCACACTTTAAGATAGGTCGAGCTAGCTTGTAAACACATCGGATTTGATAACGAGGCACTTGACACTTGCACTTGGCAAACTTGGAACCGATTACGATAATCGAGAGGTCAATACTGAGAACTGTGCATAAATATCGAGTCACTCAAAACATTTCACTCAACTGTCATTCGATATAGTTTGAGATCGTTCGTGGTAAGTCGATGCTTCGAACCAGTTCAACCCATCCTCATGATGTTACGTCGTCGGAGCAGGCGCTCCATTGCGTAGAACACGCGATCTGACCCTCAGTAGGGGCACACGATCCCCCCGGCGCCGGGCACTGCTATCGAGTCAGGGAAGTGCACCCTGCAGATCTCCTTGTAGGTCTTGCCTTGTCTTGGTGCTCTTTCCACGTTCCTTGGCTTGGGATTCTGGTAGCCGTAGTTAGGGTTCTGGTAGCCTCCTGCATAGCCATAGCCGTCGTACCCGTAGTTCCCGTAACCGTTGTAGCCGTAAGATCTTCTGGCATTACCGTTGATGGCGTCGTATATCGCGTCGAAGAAGGGCTTGCACTCGACGGAGACGGCGAGGCAGAGCGCGGCGATCAGCAACACTCGTATGGCAGACATCGCGGAAGGGTAGCTCGTAATTGTGTCAATTCAGTTGACGGTCAGGCCGGCCTCAGTCTGCGGAAGCTCACTCCGGTGGCGTTTAATCGCGAATGGTGCCGGGTGTTCATGCAGCCGGCTTATATATCGGCCTCGGATCATCCGACGGCGGGCAGCTCGGGTGCGTGCGCGCAGGGTTCACGGTCTGTACCCTGGAGTCGCATTGGCCCACTGATTGCTGCGGAATATTCGAAGGGTACGTTTTGTAAGACGTTTCGTAAACAGGAAGCGTTTTGCTGAGGTACTTTGTTCGCTTTAAGCTAGATTGTAAGTAGGTTTTGCACTTAAATATCAAGTGGAGTAATCTGTCGTATACCGGTATAGTTTTGTGCAGAATGACAATTTCCTCATTGATAAACAATATATTAATAGCCTATTATGCTCTTAACAAAATTAATAGTGTTTTTACTGACATACCCATTTCATAATGCAGTTCAGATACTTGCGTAAATTAAACATGTTAAGTAAAAGTGAAAGTAATTAGTAAAAATATAAGAAATAAAAACCATATATACAAAGTAGCATTCTAAATAGTCTTCCAACATAAAGCAATACTCAAAGCAATGTCCTTCCCCAAAACACAAAAAAAAACATTTCGCTTTAAATTCCGAACACATATTCGAGTAACTGTCTTTAGAACCACAAAACAGTAGCAAAAGGACGCGTGATTAGATAATTTCCTTATATAATATCTTCACGGCAGCGGGCAGGCAATGTTAAGGTAGCGAGTCAAGTTCAACGCGAGCTGCGAGCGTTCACCTCCCTCCGTAATTTGCGATTCAGCACGACGCTTCACACATTCTGCCTGGCTGACTGAAGTTATGCCTTTGCCTGATATATTTTTGAATGTTGGCAAAGGAATGATAGTTGACCTAGATTGTAGGCCTGATGCTTAGATAATCTTGGGATTTCCGAATTGGAAAATAACTAATATTAAACAACACATTGCAAATGAAAGTAAACTAATAGTTATTGACAGTTCAAAACACTGGCACTCATAAAATAGGGAAACAAAAAAAAAACGATGTAAAAAACAAAGTTCTGAATTCAATTCCACTTGCATTCTAACTGGCCAGTCATGTATGTTGACCACGTAGGTTCTAAGTAAATTACTGGCCATTCACTAGCCTAATTCGTGCATAATGCAAACACATGTGGATATGTTCGTACCATAGCTGGTTATTAACAGGATTAGATGCCTTATAAGTCATCGATAGCGCTATAAAAACAAGTTTCGTATTTATAGACCGCACGGCTATAATTAGACAAACTGCTTGGAAATGAAGTACGAAAATAAGGTACTGACTAAAAGTTACTTTTACATTTATTCGGAAGAGATTTGTTATTTTTTAAATTAACGGTAAGGTAAGTGCTATGTGGGAAATAGACCAAATCTTTCAATTACGCGACATCAAAATATCGGACACTACACGTCTTAAATTTGACATGATATTTGACAGCAAACCAATACATCTTTGGATAACTAGATACCTAGTTATATACTTATCTTATTAATCACTAATCAATGACTTCCACACACCTGTAGCTTAAGTCTTTAAGCCGACAAGCTTAGCTGATTATATTACGTACTTAGCATGTAACAAGAATTAATCTCCTCAATAATACTATGTACAAGTGCATAATATGATTAGCAAACAGCCCAATAGATAATCTTGTAAACACAATAGGTAAACCACAAAGTTGATAATATCAGTCACAAAACCAAACGCAAACATTGAACACATCATGTATGAACAAAATTTTTCAACAACTAAACGAAAAACAAAAAAGTTACAACATCAAAACAATTAACCGTTTGACGAATTAAACGATGTCAATTCGAATTTGGTACACAGTTTGAATTGAGAAACGGATAAACGAAATACAGTGCAAAGTTCATCAATGTTTACATGCCGTTTTTGACAGCACATGAAATATACAGATCAATGGAAGCAGAATTTTGAATTTATTTATTTGATGGTAGTCTCAAAGGTTTCCTTAACATTAGTCTAAAAACAATATGTAGTATAGGAATTTTAAACAGCGTATAAAGCTTTTTAAGTAATAACTTTATCTTTAGAGCTTATGCTTTAAGCTAGTCTGCTTGACTACAATGTAGAAAATTAACCATATATTTTCCATAGTTTTATGCAATTGTGGCACAGTTAACGTACAGCAGTAAATACTTTCTGCGGTAAACATTGCAACAAAACACGTCAACATTAAAAAACAAAAGTGAAGTTCTGAATTCAAAACAAAGTAACCGCTTTAATCTCAGCAATAACCGTAGAGTTCTATTTATAAACTGTCAGAGCAAACCCGGACACTTTAATTACGTCTGTGATACACGTTGTAAAATCAATAGAACGCTTGCAACATTACATTCACAAACGGCAGTTTTGCAATTGAAGGCTCGAATGAAATGCACGGCCGGCCAACCTATCAAAGCGAACGAATAATTTTGGTTCACTCTGACCATTCTACAGTCGCTCAATGTAGGGTTAATTCCAGATAAATACAGTATCAACAGCTGGATTCTCTCTGGGGAATGTATAAACAAGGTAGCATTGTCAGTCATCAATTTGGATAATTAGCTGTGGAATTGGACTGCTTCATAATAGTGACGAATGACAATTCAATTTACGTTAGCCCTTTGTAACGGTTTTAACCAGGATAGGCGGGATAAAATGTGAGGAATATCTGTGATGTACCCATCTTCTTAAAAGTGTGTATATTAATGTTTCCTAAATTATAAATAAATAATTATTTAAATGTACATAACGATTTACATTGCAAGGTTTACCAACGTGCGTAAGAATTTTTGTACACACGTACAAATTGCCTCATGATATGAAGAATAACTCAAATCAAGACATTTTTATAGTTGTAACTTTTAACTACTTGTAAAGAAGTAGTTAAAACTTACAAACAGGATTCGAGATAATGCATGATGTATAAGCCAAATAAATAAATAGTAATGAAAGTGATAACACAATAATATTATTGACTTTCCAGCGTAGTTAATAGATAGTTGGTAAATAAGTAGGAACGCTTTGTTGATATCTAGGCTAAGATAAGGAAGTATAGAACTAGACCTAGTGATAGTAGTGATAAGAGAGTTGAGCAAATCTAAATTATTTCAAAACTCGGGTCTTCTCGGTAGTGTAGGAAACTGGGTTACAGTTTAATAAATCTAAACAAAATCAGGACACATTAAATTATTTAATAAAATATCTATATATATCCAATTAAAGTTTAATAAAAGCAACATAGAATTTACACGTTACTCTGATTTTACAAGATTGATGTTCTCTGTGTCTAGTTTTGTCATCATAACTTCTAAACTAATGCATCGATTATGATGCTTTTCTTTTTCATTTAAAAGCTGAAGTAATCGAGATGATCCGCAAGAGGGAGTGCATTGCAAATAACACCACAAAATAACACCTAAACTATAAAATTTATGGAATATTAACTTAACTTTCTCAATGAGCACATGTTAGAAGGGTCTAGGGGGTAATATAAAAGAATGCAAATATTACGAAACAAATAGTTTGCACGCGTTTGACCCACTTCATGATAAATTAATCGATTCGGTGTTGGTACAACGCATAACTTCACATTATATACTATGACATACCAAACGCCATTCTTGGGGCTTTACTCACGTTTATTTATTTTAAACGATATCGGTTTATAGATATATTGCACCACTGCATTATTAGTGGCCAAAATTTAATTGACGCTTTGGCTAAAGATTGATAGCATTATTAGAAGTTCAGTAGTAAACAAAGACACACATTCACCATCTAATCAGTCTCTATGCAGGAATTCCTGAAAAAAACTATTATTCAAGACAGCGCCATAAAACTAAATCAATAAACAAAAGCAGAGTCAAAATATAATAAAAATAAAACTCACTTCAAGCCTGCCAACAATAATTTACCTATTGTTTCTAAAAAGGTCCTAAATGTCAGCCTGTTCCAACGATCTTTTCCGAATGCTAAGAGAATAGTCCCCCGAGGACATTGAGTTATTTGTATAGGACCACTCGCTATTGATATATGGGCCCCTATTATCCACCTTCGTAACTTCAAAACTGTAGTTTTGCAAATGGAACGCGTAGTGTATGTGTGTTTATTCAATGATTCGTGATAACTCGGTTGAAAGGCTGGGTCAAGTGACCTTTGCCGGCTTCAGTCTTAGACTTAAGGAAAGGGATGAAACAGGTATATTTAGCCTTTTACTTGGGATTGGAGATGTGAATGTTACCTACAGTGTTACGTATTCATCTGTTGAATAATCACCTAAATGATTTATACAATGTAACGTGGCAGTCATAAATAATAAAAAAATATCAAACTATATTATTATACATAAGTTAGGTATTATTATAAATAATTACATTATACATAAGCTGACGTTTTTCTAAAATTGTGAATTTTTGACTTACATAATGTACTACATACACAGTAAACTCATGCATGAGAAATTAAAACAGACTCCCTTAAAACTGCAGTCCCAATAAAACATTAAATCGTATCACCTTATCTCAGTACGTTTTGATCGTCACCGATATCCCTCTAGTCCCATACCGTAAACGGTCACAATATGTGAGTCGTCTCATCCGAAGCCAAACTCCACAAACAGCAGTAAACACTTAGCTTTATGCACTTGTGAGCATAACTGTACTACAGTCGATAACACAAGTGTCTAGCCAAATGTTGCAGGAACGTAGAACATAAAGTAGGTGACGTTATGTCTTGCTAGATTTTGGTAATCGTTTGTAAATGGAACGATTTTTTTGTTTTTCATTCTGAATGTTGATGAACTCTACTTTGCGACTTCATTTTCTTTTTCCTATCGAAAATATTATAAATATATGTATTATGTTGTTGAATTAACGTTACTGAAAATGACATTCCATAGCACAAAATAAAATAAAGCCGGAACCCCACCGCTGCGCAGGCTGTGCACGGATGCGTGGCTCACCTCTGCTGCGTGGGCTCATTAGTTCGGCGGCGTCGCCTCAGTTTCCACTGCGGCGCACGCACACGGATGTGTCGCCCACACAGCTCATAGCTATGCGTGGGGTACAGTCACGAGCAAAAATATGTATACATAATAATATGCGAAATTGTTAAACGAAATTAGTGACATTTTTTGTCGAATCTCTTCTGCCATCTAGCAATCAATGCAGTTTGCATTGCTGTCACATGACCTTAATTTTTTTTTTTATTGGTAACATAAAAAAATTATTTTCTTCAAGTCACACATTAATTTATACATATAGTGTGTGTAAACGTTTGCAGTAGTTTCGGAATAAGTCTGCTTGCAGCCCTAGCGCTCTTGAAAGCACATTTTTGGAAAGGTTTCACAATCTATTATATTGACAAGTCTGTTTGTAATTTTACATTAACAGCTTTCTAATAGGGCTCTTGAGCAACAATATTATTTAGTTATTGTGTACAACACCTGTTTTCTTACATAAATTATACTTGTTAAAATTTTAACTTAAATGCCTGTTTCTATACTAGAAACATTTATTGTACCTCTTATTTATAGTTTTATAATAATAAAATATTATTTTTATAATAATGCTTCAACAATATTATGTGTGTACATATTTTTGCTCGTGACTGTACATAGTCGTGGGTCGCAGAGAAATGGCCGACCCACGCAGCTCGGATGCGTCGCACGGCCGTGGGTTGAGCTACGTTCGTGTGTTTATGACGTCATTTGCTGCGTAGCATGTCCGTGCGCTGCGGTGGAAACGCTCTCATACATTTTGTACTAAAGCGAAGCTGAACACACGTGCACAGCCTCTCCGTGCGCCGCTGTGGGGTTCCGGCTTAACTCAATTCTCAACTAAATAATCAAACAATGTTCAATTTTAATATATCAAGTGCTTTAGTAGGCTAGGGGGTGTCATTTATGTCAAATATACATAAAATTTAATTAATATAGCATTGAGAAGGATAGCCCTCAATAAAAATAAATATAATTATTTGTGTTTTAATTTACTTTGGTATGACATAATTCCCTAAGATTTATGCCTAGCAATTTATATAGGGCTATTAATCACCTATTTGTCTATTACTTATAATATACGCTGTATATTTATACCTCAGGGAATTACATGCGTAATATACATACAATGTGTTCATTCAACAAAGAACACCGCGTCACAAACAAAACACTGCCAAGGATATGCCTACGTTACCTAAGAAGTACCTAATTACAATAAATTTATTTAAATATACGCATTATGTTACTAAATAAATGTTCTTGAGATTTTAAATTTAACATACCAAATTAATCCTACTAATATTATAAATGTGAAAGTTTGTGAGAATGGATGTGTGGATGTTTGTTACTCTTTCACGCAAAAACTACGGAATGGATTTTAATGAAACTTAACAATAAAGTAGCTGATACATCGGAATAACACATAAGCTATAATTTATTAAGATAGTGTATGTATTGTCATTCACGCGGGAAACCGCGGGGCACAGCTAGTTCTTAATACTTGTAAGTTACTTTCTATCTAACCTCCTGGGAAATTCTGCAGGTCTCATTTAAAATACCACATGTCAGTTCACATCTTTTTAACTATATATAACCGAGAACAAGAAATCCATCTTACACATAATTTACTTAAAATGCAGTAATTTTCCATTTTCACATAATCATTGATGATTGAAGTTCCTTCATATATTTTCAAGGAAATAGAAATTCACTTAAAACAAAGACATAATACTATATTTCTTTGTCTCTTCTCATTGATATGCATAATACTATTTACTAGTCGTACATAAGCCATAAATATCACGTGACCACATTGATATGCATATTGCAGGTTATTTGATAGATATCAGCGTAATCGTATAATCAATGATCCAATAATTACGTGGCTACATTGAAGTTTATGGCTCACGCATTATCTGTGGATGCGTCATAAAGAACAATAAATGGTTTGAACTAGCTCATTGTAAACTTAGCTGGTACTGGTTTGCTACTACTTGGTGATAAAATTACGGCAACAATCATCTCAGCGTATGGTTCTAAAGCGGTCTACTGCTGGACATAGGGGCTTACTAATAACACTTAACTAAATATTTTAATTTTTAATAAATGCGTCTTACTTTCAACCGTGAATGATTTTTATTAAAATAAGGTAATCATTACATAGTACCTTGAAAACATTCTGTTTCTTATATTCGTCTATAAGAAAAGAAAAATGACTTCAAATCCCGATAAATCTTTCATACTTACGCACATGCCATCCGAACTAGCTTTACATAATCCATCATGGATGCTTCTCAAATTGCACATCCATAAATATGTAAATAGTGTTACTTACGATACTCTTGGTGTTTCAAGTAGAGATAACAACAAAATACAGTAGAATTTTAAACAAAAGCTGACTTTAAAACCTTTTTAAGATGGGTTATGTTTTTTTTTGTAGTATACTCTGCATCGATCTGCTCTACTAATACTAATTCAGGAAACTACATTGGGGTGTTTTTTGTTTTGTTTCTTTTTTTTACTAGCCATTTCTTTCCCACTGCAGGGCAAAGACCTCTCTACCCTCCTTCCATTTCTCTCTGGTTAGGGCTATGGTCCTCAACTCCTCATCAAAGGCCTCCAGTTCGTACCGCCATCTCCGCCTGGGCCCTACCTTTTTTTTGTTAATATTTTTAATTTTTGCTATTTGTCTATATAATATCAAAATATTAAGCCTTGTATTCAGGCTCGACATCCACCAACCTAAGTCCTGCAATAGTTTTCAGATTGCGGTTCATTCTAATCGAGTCTGTTTGAGATGTAGTAGCTACGTACTAGACAATCTGTCTGCTTTGTACCAACAAATCGTCACATCTTTGTACTAGCGATGTTTTTTTTAATGGTTCTGCAAGCTTAATCTGCTTTACCGGACATCTGGACTACAGCATAACCTCCAGTCAGAGCCGAGAAATCTATGTACACTAAGGCCTCTCCCTGCGAAGTTCGGACCCCGACTTAGGGTATTTCTAATAATGCCAACAGGGCAAACAGCAAGAAATTGCTTGTCCTAAGTTTTGTTCACATATTTTTGTTACTACTTTCAACGGCTCGGGTCTGCTTAATCTAGGGACGAGAGCGACCCACACGCTACACATATCAAGACTTGTACTGAACAAATCTAAAATAAGTTCATGCTACTATCCCATAATATAAAGTGCTGGCTTAAGTTAGTAGGCCATGAAGTTAAAAGCGTATCGCAGGGATGCATTATCGTTTTATACCTCGTAATGCGAGGGAACTTTACCGGCCATTTGGAGTCTATTCGATCTTGCCCTATCAAGTCTCGATACACGTGACTTACTTTATGCGAATATTAGACGGTAAATGCTTTTGTTAAAGCTACCTAGCATGTAATTAAATAATCTTATAAAAATCATGAGTAGTAGTTAGCTTCATTTCACTTAATTGTGTATTAAGTGAAATTATACTTCTTTTGTAGAGTCCATTTTTGTCCCGAGAATTGGTCGTAATTTTTGTCGGTTTGTTTTTCTTCCTGTACTTCCTTAAACTAAAAATCTGTGAATACCTAAATAAATCAAGAATTTGATATTAAAATTAAACATTTAAAATTAAACTTATGGTGTTTTAAGTAATATTAAAACCGACACGCAGGATGGATCGATCTCTGTCCTTTTATAGATATACCAGATCACACTTCACAGGACCTAGTGACCTTTTCTCAAACACCACGCGGCTAAAACGTGGCTAAAACCGTCGAGTTTTTAATCAATAGATAGTACCAATTTTAGGTGTTCGCAATTAAAACATCGCTTTGTCGACTGCGGTTTATGTCAGCGTAGGCAAACGGACGGTGACAAATTACATAGAGTGGTGACATTGTTAGACACGAGTGCTATGGAGATGACATTAAAAATATAGGCTCAAATATTTGTAGAAATGTATGTAGATGATACACACTACATCCTTAATGTAACAAAATTATTCAACTCAAAAAATGTGAGCACAGAAATGTTAAAAATATAACTAATAAAAATCATCGATATATTATTTTGCAGTCTCGATTTAACATTAAATCCGTTCCAAATGGAATAAATAACTACTAATAAGTAAAATTAAATAAATCATTTTGCTAAATAAACTGTTTTCGAACGTCTCCATAACTTTTTCGCAATTTCCATTTTAGATTAGGTATCTACAATATTTTACAGTTTAAACTATGAGCTGCCAATTTGTGGTTTTCAGTTAGCGAAGCTAATATTTGTATGGAGCTAAAATAAATGACTCTCACTTCGTAATGAACTAGATAGCTAATTTTTTTTTCTGACGACGCAATGTTCTACAAAATTAATTAAAATGTAAGTAAATCTTTCTTATTTATCTTATTTCACTGACCTGCAAGTGGCGATGAAAATCTTATAGTAACCTTTAAAATTTTCAGTACTTTAAATTCTTTAATATACCAGAACTTTCTAGTGGAAGTACGCAAATTCGAATCCCACACCTCCAAAACGTATTTCCTAAAGCCCGTTACACATCCTTGAGCGTCGACTGCTAACAGTTGGCACGCGATTGAACTGACCTTCCGCAAGTTCATTGCCAGAGCGCGGAAGACGAGCCTGCTGCCGGCAGTGTAAGGTTGAGGCCGGCTGTAGGGAACCAGACTTGTATAACTATGGCCTGATAATGTACTCTAGTAATCACGTCAGAATAACGTACTAGATTCGTAATACTTCCGCAAAATGCAATATTAATTTTATTTATCCAGAATTATTATTTTTTGTCCTTGTCCCAGACAATAATATTGTTGCGATATTTCCCGGTTTTTAAGTGTTATTCATTCTTATCTCCAATAGTTTCGAGGTAGCATATCATTTCCGGTACTTCTTAGTAAATAACTTGCCCAATAAACCCCTTTTAAAAATACATCAGATAGGAGAACTTTTCACCCCTTATGGTGCGCGATTATAAAGAATTTCCCTAAAAGGTTTATTACCTCAGTTAAAATTTTGAGACTTAAATAATACACGGTAAACATTAAACAACTTACAACAGCTAAACTTAGCACAAAACAAAGCACTACAATCCACTTACATAAGAACGACGTAACGGGACCAAGTCATTGCCAGTTAGTGCGACATCAATCATAGTGCGAAACGGCCTTAAAACTAACATGTGCCGAATTCACTCCTAATCTCAATTGACCTCCGAGTCGCTGACAAATTATCGTTAATGCATCTCAATGTCGCCCGCAATGTAGGGCTGTGTGAAAGTTAGATACGGTTTTCCTGTTATCTGAGATGGACGGGGAAATGGTTCTGAGGTTACGCAAATGTTGGACGGATAGCTAAGTGTAACTGGACACCATGCCAACTCTCATTTTGTGACGTGATCCACTTACGATCCCCACCTGGGAGTCCTGGGACAAACATTTGTGTAAGCTACAAATGTTTGTCCCAAGTCTGGATTCTTTGGGATTTGAAGAAGTGATTTGAATTTTGAAGTGGTTTGAATATTTGTGAAGCCGCGATTCAGGCATTTAATTCCCTAGAGTTGGAGTCATTTCTTAAAGAGATATTAAACCTCTGTCTACTTTGTCTAGACAGTTTAAATACAGCAACGACATTGACAAATTTACATTTAACCATTTTATGTAAAAAGTTAATCCTTTTATCGTAAGTCTCTTTCATTTCGTCACCTTATTTAACTTTGACTTTTTTATTTCAGTCTAAAACAGTTTCGGCAACTGGGTCTATAGTCTGATTATCTGAAATTAAAGTAAAGTACTTAGTAAATAATAGATAACTATATAGCATAAGTGCTTAGAAAGTGTTTGAGACTGTGAATTTCAGACGCAAATTAACAATAATTCATAAGAATAAATGTATTTTTTTATATTTTTCCAGGTCAGTTCCGTAGACTTAAATGAGAACAGAAGCAGTGTCTATGAGCCAATTTTGCCGAAGCTTTGAATAAACACAAATGCAGATGAAACATCGACAACTGGCCACTCAGACTGTTACAAAGCCAAATTCTTCGTTAATTGGCACCATTGATTGGAGGTAACAAATCAAAGTCCTTCTTAGTTTTCAGAAACAAAAACCGTATTTCTGATTCACGTTTTCAGAATTGAATAATTCAGAAGTTGTGTTTTAAGTTGAGTTACCTATAAGGTACTTTAAACTCAGCTTTTTCATGGTTTCACTTGTTTTTTCATGTTATTGTTTTTGTTCTCCATGATTATATGGACCATAAGATGATTAAAACTTTGCGAACTTGACAACTGGGAGGTGTTTTTGAAAGAGGAGTCGGTATCTCGACCTCGTGTTTCTGTTTAAATATTCTGTACCAATATATCAATATACTGTAAATCCAATACTCATATTTATATAATGCTTTGTTTTCATCAAACGGCGAGATGAAGAGGATGCCTTGGCAATTAGCAGAAAGAACTGATCGCTGGACTTGTAGAAATGGAAGGAGTAAACCTTTGCCAAGTTTGAGACAAACAGGCTAATTGAGTTAAGCAAATTAAATTAATTCGTTACTTATTCAAATTAATATCGACGCTAGAACAAAAATATAAGAGAGAACTGAAAACCGTTCCCAAAACAGTCCTTGACTCCAACATAATCGTACAAGACCATAAACAATAAAGACGACAGGAGCAACCCTAACTGCGGTGGAGGCCGACCGATATTCGCGTTACACTGACTCATTGACTCATTTACACATCATGCAGTTCCAGTAACCATAGCGGTTCTTGTAGAGTGGCACCGGGTACTTTGGACTGGAAATGTGGGAAGTATTTAGATTTTTATTTTGGTACGAGGTACTTTTAATTTTGTTTTATTTATAGGAATATAAGAAGGTGGTTGGACAACGAGATCGTGCATTTTTTACCTCGTTTTACCTACTCACGTTTAAGCCAGGTTTCATGATCACCTTAGTTCCTGACTTTACTATTATCCTTAACATGGCAAATTAGTCTTTATTTAGATCAGGCATAAGTCTATACCCATGTAGCCATCAAAAGCACAAAGAATAATAGTAGCTACACATAGGAGGCAAGAAAAAACTTTACTTAAAACTTTTCCCGTGTGGGAAAAATATTCTTTCCTATAGAACTATTTTACAGTTCCACTGTAGTTCAAAGGATTCATCTCTTAAAATAGGTATATCCTTTAATAATATTATTATGCGCATTTATTTAAATCCTTCAGCCTCATTTTATCAATTCCTTGAACTACAGTTATCATCTCGTTCCATTGAAGGCTTATTATTATATTATTACGTATTTAAGTTTCGCAGAATTATAGTTATTGTTTATCCAGTGTATCGAAACATTAATGAATATTGTTATTATTTATAATTAATTTTCCTGCTAAATGAATAACAAACTAAATAAACTGCATTTTCTACATAATTACTACTTTGTTGACTGATTTGATTTAAATCACAGATATATTTCTTCCTTGCCAATTAAGAAAAAAAAATATTAATCCACATTTACGACTAGAAATAAAATAATTCTATTTCCTACCACTTGGCTCAATTACCCAATTTGTTGCGTAATTTCTGAGATTCCTGGATTTCAAAATAATTCTCCTAAGCATATTCAATAAGGAAGAGCATTTCCTTATTAGTAATATTATCCAATTTCCCTTGCAAACCCAGTCTTGACGTTATGAAAGAGAATAAGATTTATAATGCGTATAAAGTTTGACCTATCACGATTTTAATGTAGACACCTCCGTGGTGTGTTCAAAAAGGTGTAAGGTTTCAAATTTCACTTCCTTGTCCGCGTAGAAACCTTTGCAATTTGTTAAATTATAAGATATAGAGGTAAAATATACCTTATGTTATCTACCCATAGAAGTAACTTTTGCAATCTATTAAACCACATCTTACGAATTTCCGAAAATATTGCGTTGTTTCATAGGACAATCTTTGATAATTCTAAAGACGCAAAGGTAATTGTTGCAATATAGATAGATATCCCTAATCAATTATTGATTAATTAAGATATTCACCACGCTTACAAGATAACATAAGTAGCATAATAAGACGAGAGGAAACTTACTGAGGAACTATAGGAAAATAATTAGTAACTAAGTACATAGACATCTGTTTAATTCAAATAAGATATTTGCATAAATTCCTAGTAGGTAATCTAAGGGTCAATTAATACAACAGAGACGTTACGAATCAGAGCGTTAAATTAAAAGATTTATAGCAAATTAAACCTTTTTCTTTACAAGTTAATGATCCCGAGACAAATAAGGTACGCACTTTCTTTAGAGCATCCATATCTGACGAATCAGCATTACCTACACGAGAAGCTCACGAGCCGCTCGCGAACCGCTCGTGTAATGCTCGTTCGTCTGATGTGGACGCACCCTATATATCATATCTATAATTGACTCTTTTATTATGAATGAACCCTTAATGCACTACTGTTTTCGCCTACGGCACCTCTTGCATGGGTGTTGCTTAACGAGGTATAGAAAAGCTTTCCTACCTGTACCCCTGTACCGCGGTCACTCGGCGATAACCTTTTTTTATTTATTTATTTAGTATTATTATTTTTTTAATCTTTCGAGTCTGATACGCTTGACCTCTCAGCCATGTCTTCTGAACCCTGCTATCGTAATAATATTCCTATAGATGTAACTACATGCCATAGTCATATCAGTAGTACTCGCAGGGTCCACGGCCACGCGAGCAGACGGCCTTCCCGACACGTCACAGACACAATCAATATTAATATGTTTACAGACTGGATGTCCACACTGTCTTCCCATGTCAATGGGACCGGCATGCTGAGGCCTAAATCGGATGCGGACTGGCCATGACACTGTGAAGTTTCGAGATAGTTCCAGATCGAAAGACGATTTAAAAGTAAAGTTTTCTCTCTCTTCTGTTGAAAAGATTATATATCGCTTTATTCATCCTAAAGGATTTCGTTCCTGAATTTTCAACACCTTGAACACATGGATTTGCGTGGAGACTTCGAGACATTCATCTTAATTATGCTCGTGCTAACTCCATATTTTAATAAATTCATTATTTGTATAACAATCAACTCAATGTTATTTTACTGTGTCACTCAGGTTTGTTTAAGCATCTTTTCTGATATTGTTGTTGTTATTTTTACAGCAATAGCCTCACGAAACATCCTAGGTAGAAGAGTACCTAGTTTGCATTACTTTGCATTGTAGGTACTTTATCATACTGCCTAACCATGTTAACTAGCGACATCTTTCGAAAGCGACCTATACTAGTATATACAAGATCGTTCGTCATTGCTACCAATAGATGGCGTTGTAGCTACAATAACAAATTAAATTTCGTACTAATAAGATCAAACCACGTCATGAAATTCGAAGTAATTTTATTATATATTACTTACAATTCATTATCATAATCCATTATAAATATAGTCCTATACATAAAACGATTACAACCATAATAAATTAAAATCTCTTCTGTACAATGTACAGACAGACAGCTAAAAAGAATAGGAATGCAAAAAACATGATAACTTTGTCGGTAAACTCTCGTCGGCCATATTTCTTCAGTAATTTACTAGATTCAGATATTGTGCTTGCTGTGTTTTGTAACTCCGATTTAGTTCCCTGGAAAAAAAGTATTGAATATGAAACTTAATTTTGTCACTTGTGACGTCATAAGGCCACTGAACTCTTATTCATTGTTATTCTTTGAACATGGAACAATGACACAGAGAAAGAAAACTAGATTTTTATAAAATGTAAATATTACAATATAAATACGAAATATAGTAATTAATTAACTATCTACATATAATTTTATCTAAGTAATTAATCAAGATAAAAATTAAGTAACAGATTAATCCATTAAGTATACTTATTAAAATGATAATTCGTAATATCATTATCTTTCAGAGAAATTTCTCCAACTTTATGTAGTACCAAATATTACACTGATGTCAATTTACAAAAAAAAAAACACTTCTTCATATTATTAGTAAAATAAAGAGTTGATTACATGCTACCTTTGTATTATAATAAAAATCTCAGTTGCTCCAATGTTCTGATATTAAAATTTATTACCCAACTACACAAGGAGGATTAGATTCTGCATAGAAATATTAAGATTTATGATTGTGAAAGGACTAAGAATTGTGCAATAGGTCTGTTAGATTGGATGCTCATAGCATAGAACCGAGTATTACAACACTTTTTAGAGGTTTCTGTCCAACAGTCGGACAGTCAATATAAAAATATTAGGAAAAAAAATCCTTACATGTACAGTAGAACTGGATGAAACCAAGCTGTCTAATGTGTCTTGACTCCGCTGTGCTGTGTCTGCCAGTTGTCTACTAATTGACAACAACTGTTCCGTCACACCTGTGAAACAATAATAGAGTACATTTTAACAAATTAGCAACTTTTGTGAGCTATTTTATTTTCGAAGTGTACTTAGTGGAATAAATATTGTCATTGTATTATTATTTTACTATATACATTTTAGCATTGAGGTCTTGTCATTTCATTAATGTTACTTCTCTCACAGGTAACTGTATCTTTTTAGTTTATTTGAATTAAAAGAAACAAGTTATGTGATAACCAGAATAATGTTTTATCTATAATTTTCCAGTTGTAAATTAATTTTCTTTGTATAAACATTCACCTGAAGACATTTTGAGCAATCCATCGCGTTCCACTTTAGTATTTCTTTTTCTAAGACCTGTATCATCTCCTTCCCCAGACTTCAGTAATTCCTCTCTTTGAGCCTTCTCTATAGCAAACATACTTGTTATGTTGGCATCCTTGAATTCTTTAAGAAGACTGAAATATAATACAAAATTCATAGTAATGGTACATACTGTTAGATGTTGTATGTCTCTCTTATGTTAAATGAAAAGTGTATATAAATTACCATTAGCATACTTTAGAAAACAATTTTAAGTTATGTTTAAAAGATAATATTATTTTTATTGACAATAAGCTATGTATAAAAAAGACATCAGTATTTGAGTTTGTAACTGTGAATTGGATACTTAACTAAATTCAATTTATTATCTCTACCAGTAAACCAAACGTGATAATGTTAACAATCATTAACTGTAATTATTGAAACCTCAAGTGATTGCAACATACTAAACTAGGTAAATGTACTTCAGGGTTTAACCAAACTGCATTCATACACTTATGTTATATCTTATCACTTTTATTAACTGGTATAAACATCAAAAGATAGTAAAAAACAGGAAAAAAGGGCATTATAACAACAAATAAAATATCTCTAATAAAGTAGGCCAGTAATAAATTAAAAAGTAGGTTAAATACTAGGTTCTGTTTTTAAAAATGGAATGAGTATTTACCAAGCCAGTTGATGCCTTTGTGACTCCACTTCACTACCATACTTGATGTTCCCGACATCCTTTCCATACAGCTCCAAGCTCTCCAGGTCATCGCGCAGCACTGATATGGCCGCTCTTCCTTTCTCATTCAGCTTGTTCAAAGCTTCCATAGATTCCCTACATTCTAAAATGTCCTGGAAATCACAAATTACAATATTATATCTCCCCGATGTTACATGTTTGGTTGTGATATGAAATAGTAGAGTTGACAATCGAATATAATTATGATAAATCGTCATTTTGTTTAAAAGGTTACAAGAAACAATTACACTAATGAATTTCAAGTATCTAAGGAATTCATAACATATACAACCCATTTCCTCCGTACGAGACAATGGGCACAATATAAGACAAAGCCAAATAAAATTAACACGTGCAACAATGTTAATACCCAAATTTTTATTTATAATTACCTGAATAATGTTTTTCACTGTAAAATGATGCTTGGCTAATTGTTTCACATAATTCTGGTATATTGTATCGGCGCTATCAGCTTTACCAAAAGCCTTTTTGTACGAGTCACTACCCAAATCTCGCTCCGATTTTAAATTCATTTCGCTATTAACAATAGAATTACAATAATAAATTGGCTACTGCTGTTTTATTTTTGAAACTTTTGATTGCCGTCGTCTGTCAGTGTGACGTTTAATTATTGACGTTTCAATTTCGATTTTCACCACGATATGTAAGCACATGGCAACACCATGTGTACTAAAATCAATATATAAAAATGAATACTAATGAGTTACACTATTTGTATTTTTAGACATGCACATTAATTTATTTATTTGTTGAAAATGGTGAATAAAACTGGACACAACCAAAAATCGATGCGTACTTGACAGAAAAGTGGTGCACGATAAAACTTTTCGTTGATACTGTTTAAAGAATATTATTTAAAAAATACGCACAAATATCATTTGCTACCTGTCCTTTAAATTGACTTTCCATGATCTTTACTTGTAAACATTCCGGATAAAAGCTTAGACCACAGCAGCGGCAGCATTTTGTTTAAGGTACTCTCATGAAATCTTTCTTCTTCCTAACATGCTTCTCTTAAAGCGTGTTTTAATTAGTAGCACCTACTTTATTTTGTAATTAAGTAACTTAGTCATGATTTTTTTCGAGTCTTTGTTGTTGAATTCTTTGAACCATTCATACGCTTTGATCTGGTGAGAATTAACTACTCTCACAACTAATTTATTACAATAACTAGTTAGTTATTAAGGATGTGGAATAATTGTAAGATCTTTATAATTATGGAATTCATTTAGTTATACATGTAATATGAAATCTAGAGAGGGACCTGATCAAATCATCTAAAAACGTAGGTAATCATAGATGGAGTTAGTAAAAATCCGTTTATTTGCTGATAAAACTGGTGTTACATTCATTGATAAATACGATAACAAATACAAATTACAAAAAATATGACAAACCTAAAATAAGTCACGAAATAATTTATTCATCCTAGGTACATTTATACACAACACATTTACAAAATGTTTGTATTCATACTATTGACTTATGTTGATATCGTCCATGAAATCATCGTAAACATTGTCATCCAGGTATAAAGCATGATAACCCTGAAAGCCTGTTAACTTTCTTCGACATGTAGGACATACTGGCTTTAGAATCAAAGCCTTCTGAAGACAATTTCTACAAAACACGTGGCCGCACTTCGTCGAGACAACAGACTCTTTTCCTAAGTTATTGAAGCATATGGGACATCTAATCCTCAGAAGTTGTTTACGTCTAGATTTAGGCTGAAAATATTAACAGCTATGTACTGGTATGCTTATAACTTGTTATACCTACTCAGTATTCTATAGGTGCATTAATACTTATAGTGTTAGGTGTTGCATAGGGGACATCGTGGGCCATTATGATAGATATTACCAGCCGTTTGGAAAATCGGAGGGAGTTCGCGCACTAGTAGTCCAAGTCGAAGACTTTGTCGCATTAAACAGAAGGTCCATGAAAGTTTTCTAATCAAACTACTGCTAGTACCTAGTCTTAGTCGTGAATAAAGTTAAGTGGCCAGGCCCTTAAGCCCAGTGAAGCTTGTGACTATTTGGAATTACTAAACAGGCTCAATACTCAATGGTCCAAAATAATCACCGTGTCACCCTTAGCTATATTTCTCTAGAATTAAATTTGGATATAACAATACTGGGCACATGTATTTACTAATAATGTACGTCATATAATCTTACTTTTGTCTTTTGTTTCTTAGTTTTCTTCTCTTTCACTGATTTCTCCTTTGCTTCCAGAACTCCAGGCGTCATTCCCGTGTATTGATATTGTGTTTCCTTATATGTTATAGATATTTTCATTGAGATGGTAAAATCATTTTACAAATAATTTGATTTGTCAGACATTATTTTGACATAACATCTGACAGAATCTCATGTTAAAAAGAACTGTCTATCTATAAAAAGTACTCTGTGAAAAGACTACATACCGTCTATTTTAACGAAGGGCCTTAAAATATTATTTCAGTAAAGAGCAGTAAATAAATTACAAACTTATTTTTCATTCATCAAACAACTACAATAATTATAATGTTTCTATATTGTGCCAAACCTAAATATACCCAAAATTAAACAGCGTTTCCTATAAATGTCCACAATCGTCCACAATTCTCTGACATATATATAGTTATCTGTGTCCACAATCATGACTTCCTTTTTTTATTATGGCCAGTAGGTACAGCTTCTGCTCACGAAAATACTAGTAAGGACGAAATTGTGATATATTCGGTATCACGAAATTCCAATTTTCGTAATAAAATTCAAAAGAAACAAAACATCCTCTTAATAAACATTGTATTCATAATAATAAATTACAAAATCACTGATTATGAGAAAGCTTCGTGTATAAATGTAAACTTAGTTTTACTAGTCTTAGAAGCGTTTTTACATTTGCTTCTTAATAATTTCACTAATTTCTTTGGTCCACAGCAATAAAGGCTTAGATGTTCCCTGAAACAAATAAAACAAATTACATTATCTGCGAGACAGTTATGTAGAATAATATGTTACTCACCAATAAAGGGTCTAAACTCGTACCTTGTGGTACACCTTTTAGTAAATATTTCTCAGAGGTCTACTTTTTTAATAAGTGAAATTGTATATGTTTTACATCATGTTAAAAGACTTATATTCAATGTTAAATTATAATATTTATGTGTCCTTAAAAGTAATAACTTTATTTAGAAACTAATTGGGAGAGTAATTTATATGTTTACTCAGTCAAAAGCTTTTGACTGAAAATGGCACTCAGCCTGCGGTCCACTGAGGCTGATTACATTGAAACGGAGTGTTAGGAATGTGGACAAGCCATGTGATTGGTGAATCGCGGCACAGCTCGTGTCTGCTCTGTTTCGCTCCGCCTCACTGGAAGCGCAGGCTTAAAATAGTTTAGATTACCAATTCAAGTATTGGGTGTAATCATAATTCTAAGAATTATATAAATATTAAGTAAGAAATCAACATACCCAGGATATAAATGTACCCAATATCCAAAAACTCTGTCCCAATGCGGCCTTCCTCGTCTTACCCTGCAGCCAAGCAAGGGATATTCTTTAGCTAAATTATAATTATAATCTTCGTTTGTTCCTGTTTTCCCATCATTTACATTTCTTTTCAGATTTGGAGTAAGTAGAGTTACTCTCTCTTCATCTTTATCTCTACTTATAACGTGAGATAAACCTTTTTCGTTTAACACAACCATATGTGCGACGGGATTTTGTTTATTAAGTTCATTTTGTGTATTGGTCACGTAAAATTCAATGTGCAGTCTATCTGGGCGGTTCGCGTTACGTAGTTCTAGTATAGTCTTGTTTGCGAGTTCTGCTAGCCAGGTTAGTTCCCGTTCGTTTCTTACTATCCAGAGAAGGTGGATTCTGCCTGGTAAATGGTTGCGTGGAGTCCTGAAATTACAAATGAGTTCTAAATCAACTTTTTTTAGGCAACAATTTTCATTTTCACATAGGTACCAAAATATAAGGAGACAAGTATCGGCTTTCGTGTAAATTTAACTCAGTTAAAAAAAAAGCAAGACTCAAATATGTTTAAACATACAAAAATATAGCAATAAATAGAAACGATAAGACAACCAAACAACTACCCACATCGTAACAGATTTTAATCTAGCAAACAACACAACCGCACTTAATATTAAAACAGTAATCCAGTAACATGCATGAGCTATTAACAATCGTAATGAACACTCAGAACACTTACTGCAACATATCATGCAACATGGTAACGAACGGGGTGATACCCACGCCGGCAGCGACGCAAATCGCCACTCCACTGTGACACACACTCTCCATTGGACTTGAGAATGGACCATCTACCAATATACTGGAAAAATAAGAGGAAATTACTAATTTATTTAAATAAACTTACTTTTTACGGAGTTCGTCGCAATTTATTTTAGGTCACTAAAAATTAACCGCGACAGAATCCGTAAAAAGTAGTTTAATTTCAGTGTCTAAAATTCGCGTAAACTTAAGAAACCAATAAGTATTTTATGTCATATTTTCCATAAAGGCTCAGGAATTAGTTTAATTATGAAAGTACCTTAGTTCACTGGATTTCCGTCCTAATAATAGTTTTTCTAATGATCCAGTCCAATCTCCTTTTACTCTTATCCATACAACGAAGCTTCTTTGGTATGATGTAGGAACCTGTAATATTAATAATCAGATCATTAAAATTTTAGTAAAGAGTACTCATTACGTCCGAAGAAAGGAACTTAAATAAGTAATCCCCAAGTAGGGTCGTGTTATGTACCAAAATGTGAAGATCCTTTTCAGTAGCATGGTAATATTTGATTTGCAAAATAAATTATTCAAAGGCCTTCACTGCCATATCTGTTTACATCACCGGTTATGATGTAACATCTTTCCTATAGTAGTTGGTTTTAATGCCATTGTCACTTGTCAAATATACAGTATGATTGCTAATGGTTTAAGAACCTTATATGGGTGGTCAATTATCCCACCCACGAGGTTACGACACTACATCGCAAAGATGAATAAAGTAACACCCGGATAACTTAGGCTTGTAGGTAGAAATTTCACACAGACGAAACTTTGGTAACGTGTATGACTTTATAAAAAAAAAATATGACACATATTTGCAAAAGAAAACGGACTTCAATGTAAGTCATATGAGAATATGAATTGCACTTAAGGGCGTTTTTTTATCTTCTCTGGGGTAGAGTATAGAAGATAAAACTATTTTTTGAAATCGTCCACCGTGCTGTAGATATTGCGTAAAAAACACAGACGAATTGAGAACGTCTTCCTCTTAAAATCGGTTAAAAATATAAAGGTTTGCCTAATGAATATTAGATCACTCTTAAATCCATTTCCTAGAAGAAACCATCAGAAACCCACCTTAACAACAGTGAAGGGATGCCACTCGATGAGCGAGACGTCCAAACACTGGAGCAACACATACTGTCCGGACCGACACTTGAAGTGTTGCGGACAACTCAGTGTCAGACTTATGGTGCGACCCGCCATGTGACACACCTACAATGGTAATGGGTAACTGTGAATGTGGGTAGGCTAGGTGTAGAGTGATAATTGATGGCTTGCATGTTGGTAAAACTAATCTTTTATGTAGAGACGTGTATTTAAATATACAATAGCTATACCATGGTACAATGAATTTCGCCGAATATGTCGAAACAGCTCTATTTCAGGCAACCGTAAAGTGTCATAATATTTCTGTTAACTTCTTTAAATTATAGTTAAGTTTATAGTGTGAGGAAGCGGCAGATACGTGAAGGAACATCTTAACGTTAAGAATTTGAAACAATAACCTGTTATAAAATGACAGATAATCTCTAAAAAAAAATAACTTATACAACTACGTCTTTAGTAAATATGTCTAGGGATTAGAAAATAAATCTGTAAAGATTTTCAGGAAAAAATGGCTTGATTATGTAATAAACCTTGAGCCCCGTCTAACTCAAAATCAAGTATTACTCAAACTCAGGGGAACAGATTATATCATGAATCCTAAATAGATAATGCCATAAATGCTAAATTACCCCCGGGACCATAACCCTTTAAGCAAGATGCTACAGGGTTAATATTAAATCCAAATTGGAATTATGCCTACCATCTACAAAATCATAAACTATGCCCAAAAAACATTATTGGAATTGTAGAGTCAATGTTTGAAGTTTAAAGGTTAACAAAATATGCAATGCATCGAATATAAATATAGTAATATAGCTACGTTAGGAATAAGAGGATTATGCAAAGCTTGATCAGTTATTGGATTAAAACGGACCACGTAACTATTTTGGCTAAAATCTTTAACTAAATATGGGCACGATACCGTATTAGCCTCGTTTATTTACGAGCTCAATCTACTCTAAAGTGCATTTATGTTGACTATCAATTGTTTTGAACATTCTACATTATGGCCTAAAGCCGAAAGCGTAATTGTACAGCCATTCTCTTTGATTCATCGGCCAATTTAGGCTTTTAGTCGTTTATATTTTAGATACACGGTCACTGCAGAAATTGCCTTCACTAAACGCTTAGGATATAGAAAAAATAACAAAAAAACATGAACAATAAATACTCACTTCCAGTATATCAACTGTCGCTCGATTTCTTGTACAAATTCGCCACAGTAAATCTATAACATAACACGTCAATGGCACAGAGATCCATATCCAAGCCTGCAACATAAAAATACAAAAAACTAAAAAAAGAGCATAGAAGATTAGTAATCCAAGATAATGATGTCTGGAATGTTCAGGCATTTAATATTCGACCCTAACCCCGCGGAATACTTAATGCTTTGTTCTACAAAACAAAACAGGTCTCGTTGGGAATCATTACCGTCTAGGCAAAAAGGAACGAAAATCTTGGCAGGTATACCTATCTATACCTACATATAAAATTAATGTTAGTCTTTATAGAGACTTAACTACATACAAAAATTGTAACTCTTATAGTACGTATACAGAGCGAAGTTGAAAAGTTTGCAAGGCGCACTAACGAGGATGTAGGAGTGAAATAAGTATATGTATATGTCGCAGACAAATAGTATAATTTACGGCGTCGTCAGTTTAAAAGCGTTTGCAGGTATGTAATATGCCGAAGGCAAAATGTAGATTGCCTTGTCACTTTATAATATGCCTCAACATTCCATCGAAAATTTAAACACCATATACATAATGCCGAGGCAAATTGAAGAATTTAGTTTTTGAGGTTATCCGACACGTCAAAAATGCTAAGGTATCCATAGACTCTGGGTCGTGAAGGACTCCTGCAGAGTATTTTTGGTCAAAAAAACATGTATTTGATCGAATATTCACATATTCATAGGCCCAGAAATCCATTGCTTGATTAGGTTGAACTTTGTGACAGAGATCAATAGGTTAGGTTAGGTTAGATATTTTGACCTTGCAACAGAGCGAGCGAAGCGAGCGACGACATATGTAATTCAAAATTTGTCTCGAGATTTTAATGAGCATAGTCACCCTAAAATAACACTAACGTCGCATTTCAACAATTGAATGAGTTGTCATTTTGCCTACGGCATATTACATAACCGCAAACGTTTTTAAACTGACGACGCCGTATGTAAAATGCGAAATTATACTATTTGTCTGCGACATATATATTGGCAAATGGAAACTACTTTTAATTAAATAGCTAAAGTATGTTGACAGTTTTAGTGCTAGGTCTTCAGAGGAGTCTAAAATCTTCAGTTGGCTATGTACCTTAATTGACTATAATAGTGCTCATTGGCTTTACATGGAGTATAAGCTAAGTACTGCCAAGTAAGGAGATTAATTAAATAGTTATTGCATTAAGAGATTAGTGCACATCGCAGGACGAATTCAGGTCACAATAAAGTAAATATCCTGGCCAATGTTGAATTTTAATTACTTTTATTTAAATTATTAATAAATTGTGTTTAGTTAAGTTGGTTATTATTTCATTGTTTTTACTTATAATAACCGCAATTGACCCGGTTCGGTATATGGCCATCAAACAAAGGTAAATGACGTCAGAGAGACATAAATATTAGGTCATATGAGTCACAATTAGGACGACTTTTACCGCAAGTATTCTAAGAAATTTGACGCAAATGTTTATGATCGAAATACTGTTTTTAGGCCATAATATTATTTATGATTATGATGATGGATGTTTACAAGCTTTAGAGATCATGATATCGTGACCAGAATTGAAATTCTTAGCTTTCTAAAATAAATTCTGCAAAAGCCAAAAATGCAGAAATATGACGTAGGTACCAGCCCGTGCCTAATTGGGATTATTAAAATAACAATTTGAATGTAAAATATGCGTAGGGAGTAATGATAACATATGAAATCAAGTATACCACACATATTAAACCCGAAATAACGAAAACCTTTGCACTGTAAAATGTTAAACAGTAGATTGGTACATTTGGTACACCATACAGCACTTTTTAGTAGAGTGGTAGCTGGTACTGATATTACTTTTTAAAATCACATAACCAAACAAAATCTTACACAAATTCACATTGAGGAAGGACAAAGTGTATTTCAGTGTAATGAGCTCGACCGTCGCTCGTAAATTCTATTATAATTCCATGCCCAATTCCAAGCCGCAGCTGGTCAACGAAAATTAACCGCGCCCATCGACGTATGATATGCATAGACTGCTACTATCGCTAGGTTCCCCTTGTGCCAAGCGAGAGCACTTTTTAGTCTGATCCTAGTACATTTCGTTTTTCATTTAAGTTAATTTTCGCGCAACGAGAAATTTATATACGAAAATATCGATGGTTTTGACATTGTTAGGATAATATTAGTGTTTTAGATAGATTTTTTAAAACGAAAAGCTCCATCTTCATACATAATTCACGACAACACTTGTTCACACTAGTGCTTACGGTTTAAACTCTGATAGGCTCACTCTATAGTTTCAAATGCAACCTCGTTGACCGCGCCTCTGCTAAACCTATCAATTTGTATTTAAACACACAATGAACATCCACTAACCATTATTGTGTACGCAATAAAGCTCAAAATTCATTAACCATGGGAAGTTTAGATACAACTTAGCAAATACAGGTTTTGTAATAGATTAGCCATTCATAGGTTTCTCTGATTTAGGGCTTCATGGTAAATTTCTGAACGTATCAAGTTCATGACTTCGGATTAAGTTGTTAAAACTATAAGTACCTGGTACGTAAGTGCTTAATGTTAAGACCCAATAATCAAAAAATTGCCACTAAAATGGTAATAAATAATGTCGTTATTTCATTAATGCATATCATAAAAATTTACACCTATAATCAACTAATCCCATAACTGTGTATTAATAGATTACGTGCTACTAATTACTAATTAGTGAACATTTTCGATTATTTCGCGTAATTCACCCTTCTAAGAATAATACCGTAAATATCGAGGTTAATGTTTACTAGTCGGAATGGGTTAACGGTCATTGTGCTACAGTCATAATTTCAATTCGAACATGTGACGGTTGACATTTCCTGAAATAACTATCGAGTATGTATTGTCGATAATAACTTTAATACGAGTAAGTACAAGATACATCATTCTTCCTTATCCTATAGATTAACAAGCACAGTAATGTATGTTCCGGTTAATTCAAAGGGAACTAGTTAATCGAATCATTGAATCGTATCGGTCGCACCTACAAGACATTGTGACGCTGCAACGTAATGATGCAGAACTGACCAAACAGACTTTATTTTGCATCGTGACTACTTCCGCAAAGGGCATCAAAGAAAATAAAATCCTTTCAGATTTTCCACAACTAGACTAAAACTGAACATATAACAATTCGCCCATTGCTTACAGGAATAAATAGTGCAAACCTAACATGATTTGTAACAAAACATTTTGAAGATAAATAATAATATATTTCAGGCGTCCTAGTTCCAATTAATTGTTTACATTCCAATACTAGTGCCAAACTATACAAAATATATTGGGATGTGGAACTTTAGAATATATTAGCTCAAAGTGCAGGGCCATCAATTATGGTAGTACACGATACACATCAAATTAATTTTAGCAAATCATTTATTTAAACCTATTAAAATTATCGGAAAACTACACATTATGGAAAGTCCAAATCTGAACTTGATGAATTGTCGATATCTACGTGAAAAACTAAAGTCAGACTTCAGTCTACATATACAGATCTCTTACTTAACAGTCCTTATAGTGGGGACCCACCATTAGCTAGCGTATAACATAATTAATATACTTATTAGATTAGTTAGGAGAGTCAAAGTACACGTATATGAGTTTACTTAAGGTGCATGATAATGGGTGTTCCTCCCCCGAGAGCTTGTCAAAAGGGTCAGGCCGTCGGGCGCAGACATCGTAAGTGCCTGTTTTAGGGACTCGACCCATCAAATCTAGGAGGATATTTTGGGTATGACTAAATGCTTTTGGAAATTTGAAGTGTACCTCATCATATAGTGTCTTGTGTCATTTATAATTGTAACTTACCGTCGATTTGATGGGTTTGAATTTTGGAGTATTCGCATTTTGACTAAAATTCAGACTAGTTTCGTTTTCTATAATCTCTTCTTTCAGGACGCCGCTGGAAATAAATTGGGAAGTTAAGCAAATATACCTACAAACTATGACATATCATAATTATTTAATATCGGGTTCATTCAAAGGTATATTAAATCGATTCTGAAAATAGGTAAAGCATTAATCAATTTAATTAGTTGGGAGTCATTTAACTATGTTTGAGCAGGGACTTTAACAAAAGTTTGAATATTTACTGGGAAAACAATCACGCACGGATCGGAATCTTAACTAAAATAAACATAGGCTGAATAATTGGTAAATAGAATTCTTTTTTTTCAATTTTAACAAATGGAATTTAGCGATTTAAAAGACGAAACATAATTGACGTAACATAAGATTTAAACATAATTGACGTTACGCTATGACTCTTCAACTGAAAATATATTAAACATATATTTATCAATAACAAGCCTTGGCACGTTCTTGCAATAAACCATGGCTCCCACTAAATATGGTCAAAGCTAGCTTAAATACAGTTAAGAATGATTCATACTTTTATCTGACTCACAAGCGAGTTGGCCCATTGTGTACACGGCTTTTGAAACTTTAAAACATCGTTTAAATTTAAGCCTTTACATGTGGATTTTGTTTGTGTATTGCATTTGTTGCGCTTACTAGAACTCAGTAAACAGCGGCATTTCAAATCTTTTTACTTTGTTTCCTTGACAAGTCTTAAAAGTTATTGATGTGATTGTACTGTTTCGTTTTATTTGTTTTTAACGGTTGTGTTGTTATATACTCGTTAACTACACAGTCTTTAGAGTTGCATGCTGGACCTTACAAAACTGCACAGCGTCGAGTTCTGTCACCTTCATTAAAAATTCATTCATACCATTCAAATCACTTACAAGAACTAAGTTCTAGTCAAATATTTATTTACACCTCTTATTTAAGTTAAATCCTATGCGTAACAAATCAGTATAATAAAACATAAATATTTAAAACCTCACAAAAACTATTACATATTTACATCTGGTTGAGTCCGTCAAACACTGAGTGTTCCCGAATTCAAAAGCTTTAGGATTACTACTAAGTGTGTTAAAACAAATTTTTAAGAAAAAATAGTTACTAATAGTGCTTACTTACCTCAAAGGATGAATAATTAACAGCACAATGAACAACAAGTACAGCTGATGGGTATACCAGAAGGCATTGTAGACCCTTCTGCGGACGATTCTCGTAGATGTTAGACCCATGCATAGTATGATGATGATCATTGATACGCCTGTGATACCAGCCGTACTTAATAGTAAGCGGAGGGGATTCTGAAATATATAAGATATATCAGTATTTCATACCTGAACTAATGGGTACTAATAGGTACTAAATGAGTACTAAATGGGTACTAATGGGAGAAAGATAAAAAGTGAAGTATTATTTCAATATTAGTTATCTGAAAAACTGAAAGGCATTTAGTCTGGATTTAGATGGTCTCATCCATCTTCTTACATATTCCCAGTTTCTAAGCTCTCTCTATCCTTTATATTCATTGGAGATACCTATTCGTATACCTGAAATAGCTTTTAATATAAAATCAGTAAGTAAACGATACATTTCTAGAACATACTTATCAGTCCCTTTTGTTTACAGTATGTTTGTTATTGGACAAACCAATGTACGGAATTTAATTACAGTATTTACTATTACAGTAGAATAGTGGTAAAAACCCCTAAAGAACACTGACCGCTATAAAGCTTTCTGTCATTATCAATGCAGATAAAGCGCATGTCATGAAAACATGTCGTAATCGATACGCAAACAAGAATAATTCACACAATTATAAATATTTAATTCCTCTGTAATATAAATTTACCTATGTAATAAAGGTTGGCTAGGACTTTTGACCCATTTCTATCACTCACGACTAACACGGAAATTAAGTCTAGAATACGCTAAAATCTAATTGAATTGCATTATTCAATTTAATTTATCTGCAATTCTATCAAGAATAATGGATTCAATTGTTTGAGTAAATTCTCATTCTCCGCTAATGTGAGTAAAATGAGTGAATAGAAAATTACTAATACCAAATTACGTAACTCTGGGCATGGTGTTTTAGTATTCTTAACTGTAGTTAGTCGTACACAGTCCTACTTAGTTCGTAACTTAATAACAAAAGGCTTAAATGGTCTAATACTTACATAAATTGCTACTTAGATACTACCAGCAACAATATAGTTTCTAGAATTTTAGTGTTCTGTAACTATAGTGGTGCTTTTAAGAGGTGAATCACCTCTTTTACTAAATAGATTGATGACGGTGACGTTATTAATGTGTAAAAGCTTCACGCCTCAGGGCATAGTCATGATTGAAACTTAGTCACCTTTAATTCAGTATGAATTGCTTGTAAAGTTCTACGCATTGAAATTGACTATTTAAAAATTAAATGTAGGGATTCAATGTAGAGTCTAATAAACAGCGAGGTCCGTAACACATTTCTTGGCCCAAACTGACTAATGTCAAAGCTTACAAAATATATTCCAATTAAAACAAAATAAACCCATATTACTATCAGTTACTAACTTGCTCGACTCTACAACTAGAATTCCAAGTTGCACATTCAAATTGATAGCCCAAATACTACATGAAATTCTAGGTCCATTTGACAACATGAAAGCACTAAATCCCGGATAAAGCATTCTAGAACACCTGCACTAGAACAACAGCAGTTAGTAGTTAGTGTTACGTTACCGTAAATAGCTTAAAGTATTCGAACTAACCTCATTTTGGTAGTTGGCGAAATTAATCTCGGCGTATTGTTCGTCGTACCCTCTGGAGAAATTCCACAAGTTCACCAAGTGAGAAATGGAATGTACGACTGGAAACAATACGTATAGTGTAGACTGCAGTAGGTACATATACCTTCAATTATACAGGGTGCAACGGAAATGCATGGTCACATTTGGGATCTTCTGCTCATAGAAATGAACAACTTTCTTCAAGGAAGCTATGGTTGCCTACATGAAATAGCCAATACCCAAAAAAGGCTTTGACTAAAAAAAATATCATCAGCAGATCAAAGAAATGGAGGCCCAAATCGGAATAGATTATAGTTATTTCTTGAAGATCGTTGTTCAGTATATGGGCAGAAGCTGTATTTCAAATATGAACTGGTATTTTCGTAGCACTCTGTATGCCAGGTCATAGAGTTTACGGAGTATTCTGTATTGCGGTATTCTCAGGTGTTTACAACAAAGTTAAATCCTGATATACAAAATGTTAAGAAGTTCCCGACAGTGAAATAATGGCCAGCGAGACTTGTATATTATAAAACTGAGATTGGATATTATTTTTCAGGTGTTGGTTAACTTTAGCGTACCTAGTATAATATTTTTCAAGATTACATTTTTCTGGGTTAATGTGGAGTGGGCTGTAGCTCATTTTTCTCTGCAGCTATTATAATAAAATACAGCGCATTATATTTTTTACACCGTTTTCTTGACATTCCATTGTATTATATGTATGTATGCATATCAGACCAGAAGTATCTAACTACTATTTTCAATACTACTCCAAACATAAAAATAAGCCCTGCATATAAGAAACAGAATAGAATTGAGTAGGTAACCCTCCGCGATTTAGTTCAGGAACAAAAGCTAAAAATTCTAACAGTGTTGCAGCCTTCGTCTCAACAACTTAATGGTGCTCTACATACGCAAAGAGCTTTAACGAGCCTACTGCCATTTCCAATTCGCTTTGTAATCTTTAAAAAACATCGACAGCCTCTTTTTTATTTTCGTCCTAGTACTAATATTTAAATCTAATCGCAGATTCATCCAGAATCGTTTCTGACAATTTGAATAAATATTATCTTATTTAAATTTCAAACAACTCAACGCCTTGAGAATTTTAAAATACGTTATTTTACACAATCAATGTTCTGTAGTTCAGTCAGAAAAAAATCTCTTTGATTCACAGACGTAAGCTGTTTTTAATTAAATTCCTCGTTATGTAAACACGCACAACGGAAAAACGGCTTTTCGTTTTAGTTTTACTGTTAGTCTTTCCTAGAAACGTACTAAGCTTTTTATTTCGACACACTATATAATTAAGAATTCATATTAGTTAGTTTTATTACGTGATCATAATAAAATTAGTTTGAAAAAACTTACCGGCGAACACTAAAAGTGTTATGGCAACAGTCATGTGGAAGCTTTTCGCTTTCTCTAGCCAAAAAAAGAAGAGACTAGGCCATAATCTTGATAAGACCCTGTACAGCAATTGATTTAGCTTCTTGCATATAGGCAGCAGCACCAGGGCGCAACATAAATTTATAACAGTCGCAGTGCCACGGGATATGCATAGTCCTAACTGAAAATGGAAAAATATAAATATCGTCGACGCGGTTTTTTCAATCTTTTTCAGTCTGTGTGATGAATGCTGGCAGGTGAGAAACTCGTTTTATGAAATAACATGTTCTTTTTTCAAACACATGGGGTACTTTTTATTTTACACTCAGGGAGGTGTGGTAACTTTAGCATAGAGTCGTGCAGTTTAGTTTTAGACTTACCCCTAATATCCTTCTTAAATAATAAAACTGTTGTCGAAGCTTGTAATAAATAAAGGTATCATAAAAAAGATACAATACTAATGAGATCCATAATATCTGAAACAAAAAAAAAACGAAGATTTAGACATTAAAGTAATAGCTTATTTTTAGCTTCTTTGATTCACAAAATGATTATAAATAGCATCTACTCAGCGAGTAACTAGTAACTTCTAATTATATCTGTTTCACAGACACATTCCAGCCATCCAGTCTTTTTAGCATTCAATGTGTTGTTACTTATACAAGGAACATTAGTGAGTGGACATTTCAGGTGTACCAGCAAACTGTATGTAAAGCTTACGTCATGCGTCGGAAGTGTAAACGAACGTATAGCTAGCCACTTCAGACTCTATTCAACAGCGGTGCGTAGCTACGGCTTTCTATACCGCCTTTGACAGCCGTGTTGTGCCTACCTCCATTGAACGAGTGAATGGAGCCGATGACAGCGTGAAGCGAGTGTGGCTCCGCATTAATTAATGGACGTCGAACATCTAACTGAATATCATTAAGATATTGAATGGATTATGTTGTTACGTTAAAGATGTATTTTGAGCGTTTACGACTATCATTACTCTTGCTGTTGCCTTTATTATCGATATGACTAGTTATTTATAGGTGTTCATAAAAGTCACTGCAGTGTTGGAATGTTTACAGGTGTGAGGTCTAATCTCTGTACTGAGTATATTATAGTTAGGTAGAAGAATCAAATTCGCGACTATGATGTAGTTGTGTTACTTGATAGCATCTAATTTCAGCACATGCCTTAAATGAACTGTCATCAATGATTGTTTTAAAATAAAATGAAATATCTAGCGGGCTAACATGGGTAAAATTACTAGCTACCATAAAAGATTTCAGTCCTAATAAAATGACTGTATACAAACAGAAACTGCCAGTTGTAAAGTTTATAGCTTTCGTTTGAAGATATTAGACAACAATAACTTTTATATGAATGTTGACGATGACATTCTTAGATGCGTGAAATATTAACCGTTTCTAGTTAGCTGTTACAAACCAATTATTTCTGGTGCTATTGCAGTAAATACGTACACTATTGAACAATTTGACACTAAACTACCAATAAAACCTACAATTATTGTAGTTAGATCCAATAAAAATGTATTGAAAAGTCTATTGAGATATACTATATTGTAATCCGTAGCACTGAACATCGGAACTCGAAACGAATTTGCACAAGTCTTAATTATTGGTAAGTAAATTTTCGAATATATGTCCGAGGTATCCCCGAACCCAAATAAAAATAAGTAACTAAATTAAAACAAATATATGTGGTCCGCGGTGGCAAGATCTGGACGCAAGCTTAATAAAAAAAATCTAACTATCAATAAAATTGGACTTGAGCAAGTCTTTTAAATTGATTAATTTAATAGAATCACATTCCTGTTATTAACTCGTTAATGAGCAAATTCCCTCCACCTCTGAACATAAAAGCACAAGGGGTACCCACATTATACGTATGAAGGGTTTTTCCTCCCGAGTGCATTAATCCATCTTATGGGGTAAATGGAAATTGATGGATATCAATCATCGTGTCCCAAAGGCTTTTAATGTAGACTAAACTAAATTGAAGAATGTGTCATCTTTGAATATTTTGATTTAAAGGCAACAGACGGTTTCCACGCCAAACACTTAATTTATAATCTATAGATTGTAACAGAAATAGAATTAGAAACCCAAACATACAAGTACTTAAATAAAACATTCCGGAAATATTACAGCAGTAATCGTAACCAATCTAAATTATGGAATCTAAATATTTAAGAGCATACAATTTCAGTCAATCAAGTAGCTTGTCGTGACTTTATCTAAGTAAAGTGCAGATGCAATAAGAAACTTAAACGACCAATCAACTCGACATAACATAAACTAAACTAGAAATATCTCCTTAATTATTCTTAGTATTAATCAACACGACTGACAGCTAGTCATTAATTACGGGAACCTTCTGAAAAAACTAGCTTCTTAATTAAGCCTTAAGATTGACGCAGAGAAGGTAAAGTTACCAATTTATCTTTTTGTGTCTCAGGCCCAATGAAAAAGATGCATAGAAAAAAAAATTACAATAGCTACACATTATTTCAGACACTATTTACAGATGTTCACAAAATAATTTACAATATAAGGAATCAAGCATATTCTAAGGACAAGCTAGTCTACCTGATTATAAATAGTAAACAATGGACCATCGAAAATTAATTTTAATTACTAAGACATTAGTGGCATTGTTTGTCAGCATCGTTTCATTACTGATGGCCTAGGTCTTGAATTCAAACTATAAGTCTATACAAATTCTTGGTTCTACACATAAAATAGCTTCGAAAATATATAACATTTTAGAAGTTATGTTGCTTCTTCTATTTTTATTTGCTTTTAAACTGTTTATATTTCTGAGCATATTCTGGTATATGTATCTTATTTATATTACCTATTCTTGTCTCCGACACAATACCGAAAGTCTAATTCATCAATCATAATGAAATGTACATATACTTAGAGATCAAAACTTACGCATTTAGTTAAATGATTGTACTACTTTATCTTAACTTCTGCAAGCAAATGATGAAGAAATATACAAATTACTTATTATAGTATTCAAAGAACCTAAATCTGCTGAATTGCATTTCTTAGTACCTAGTAGGTACGATTACGATTTAAAATCTTAATGATCTTGAATATTTCCTATCACAAATGACGGAAGTGAGGAAAATAATGGCTAGGGAAATGAGAATTGTAAGATTCTCGAAGATCTCCACGCTATTAATATCCGGCATTTTACCTTAAATAGACAGAATTTTAGATGCTTTGTTCCTAGTTATATATATCTTGAAGCGCAACATTTTGGTTTCAATTCTTCATACGTGGATTTCCGCTTGTCATAATTCAATTGATTTTAAATCGCAAATTCAATTGCATTGCCAGCCAGAACTTAATAGACCCTAATCTTAAACAGACTGAACTCACTATATATACTCAATATAAGTTTAATAATATATAGGTAACTCGGAAACATTTATCAAGAAAGTTTTAGACAAAGCCGTAATCGAATAAAGCCTACCTGATTTATGTAGAGCCACTACTTAATGTAAAAAAAACGGCTGTTTTGTATTAATAAACATTATGCTGCACCTTTAATATCTTAATGCAAAATAAACGGCGTTTAAGTATTTAGTTAACTGTTAGCTAAAATATTTCAATTATAACTTCTAAGCCCCTTGTAAGGTAGACCAATTGCCATTTATTAGTCACGATTCTGTAGGAAACTAGAGCTGTTACTGAGAATTTTCTGATCAATAAACCCCATCTAATCGATATACGGCACAACTGTAATAAAAATATCATCTCGCACACCCTTGGCTTATAATAAATTGGCTAGCTAAATAAACGTTTATAATTAGGTAAACTAACTAATTCATCATATAGCCTATGAAAGCACAGGACGGCCTTCATCAGAATTATTCATCTTGCAGCGTGGGTATGTGGGTAATCCGAGTAGGGTTATTTGAATTAAAGGCGTTATCTTGGAGACTTTAACAAGTTTACTTGAAATAAAACTAGAATCACATAACAATAATCACTAAGGCTCTAATTAACACTCAATCACACAAAAGTACTTAGATTTACACAATGGATAGCGATTCGTCGGAAAACGTGGTGCGCCAGCGACCGCTCTATCTTTTCTATATCAAGATGGCCGCCTCGCTACCATCGACTCGACGCTCCGCTAGAGTGACAGAGACAAGCTGCCACTCTTGATATTGAACCTCTTTGTGTGCGCCGACACGGCCATTCTGACATACGACCGTCCTCGGTCGTTATTGTTTTTCTGGAACATACAATGCTTAATCACCAAGACATCCGCTCGTCCATCCTGACAAGCTACCCATTTATGACATTATGGACTTCTATCTTTACCCCTTACATCTGAATGAAACATACTGTTGCACTGGGCGGACTACTGACCAGGAATCCCTTCGACTAACCACCAACTCGCATGGTGCGATAGACCGGACTACCTGTCAGCGTCCTTTCCACCAGTCACACACAGCTGTTGCAATCAACTGGCTGGAACGTCGACCCACACAGCCCGTTCCCATACCAATCTGATGCCACCCAACTCATACTGAAGAACTCGCAGTCTGACCTTGGGCGTCGACCCGGTTCAGGACAGCCCAAGCGATCAACTACGCTACATACCCCATGTTAAAACGTGATCTGATCAGAGGCATCGACCCAGTTAAGGCCAGCCCCATTTTTCAAACACACTACTATCAACTACTTAAAACAAAAGAAAGTGGATCACCGGATGATGTAGTCGAGGTGCCTGATGAACGGTGATGAGCTCACGGCGAATCCCGTCGTAACATCTTCCATCAGCGGAATGCGTTCGATGATGTTCCAAAAGCGCATGGCCGCCTTACTCGCGGTGTCTTTTACAATACTCTTTCAGTGCTTTTGTAAGTGCCATTAGTAGATCGACACCATCAAGATACTTCTTTTCTACTGTTATTTTGTTGACTAGGGCGTGGATGTCAATCAATCGGGATAAAAGCGACAATAGTTTCATTACTGGGTCGCGTTTTTTCTTTATGGTTGCCTATCTTTGGCTTTACTATCGTTCGATCCCACTTCTGATGAAAGCACAGGACGGCCTTCATCAGAATTATTCATCTTGCAGCGTGGGTATGTGGGTAATCCGAGTAGGGTTATTTGAATTAAAGGCGTTATCTTGGAGACTTTAACAAGTTTACTTGAAATAAAACTAGAATCACATAACAATAATCACTAAGGCTCTAATTAACACTCAATCACACAAAAGTACTTAGATTTACACAATGGATAGCGATTCGTCGGAAAACGTGGTGCGCCAGCGACCGCTCTATCTTTTCTATATCAAGATGGCCGCCTCGCTACCATCGACTCGACGCTCCGCTAGAGTGACAGAGACAAGCTGCCACTCTTGATATTGAACCTCTTTGTGTGCGCCGACACCTATATAATATTTTTATCTAGACAAGTCATACGTGTAAAACAAACATGAGAATTTCGTGAAAATGTTCAATAAAATGACGTATGTTAGTCTGGCGTATTAAGGTTGATATGGTACCTACATCAGAGAATTATAGTGCTAATTAATATCAGGTGCGGTCAAATGATAAACTTATGTGTAATTACAGGAATGAATGCCCGATATAATTTAATCATTACAGCATGTTATCTAGAGGCTTTATGTAGCGTATTATAGAAATATAAAATGATCCGTCTATGAGGAGGTACGTATCTACGATAGCCGCTAGTATTATTATAATTCAGTGCTACGACTTGTGTTTATGGAAAGTTATCTTAAGTGCATGGAAGTTTTTCAAGCTATGTTACTTTCTTGCACATATAAATGTGACTCTACATTTCAATTTCCAACATTTTAAATTATTATTATTTTCAGCCATTGTCGTCACACTACAGAGCAAATGCCTCCCTTTCTTTGTATCAATTCTCCAGGCTTTGAGCTGTTGTGTTCCATAATGCTGAAAAGGAGTCAACTTCGTCACGCCATCTCCTTCTGGGCCGGCCACGAGGTCTTTTGATGTTTGGTGGCGTCCACATTTTAAATACATAATTTAAATCACGTCTTATTTCCTACGTGAAATAAGGATAAGCCCTTTTAATATGATGACTACACACGCAATTCCTTGTGGGAGACATGAGTCACGTAACTGTAAATTGAGGTGGCTATCAACGCATCTATAAACGATTTACACTCATGCGGCATGCGTATAATTGGTATTAAGTATTGTTTCTGATCGTTTCGTAACTGTTTAAGTATCTATCTATCTACATTGCAGATATTAAGGACAATCAACAAATATTTATTGTGACATGTTAACTTTTAGCAGATTTGTATTCTCTTACATTGAACAAGTGGATGGAAAAGTTAATATCAAACTTGAATTACATCCAAGTTTAAACTGTAATCTTATTATTATGTGTTCTGGCATACATGTATGTATACTCAATATGATAGAGCTATCTAGAATTTTTGTATCTAAAGCCGGAACCCCACCGCTGCGCAGGCTGTGCACGGATGCGTGGCTCACCTCTGCTGCGTGGGCTCATTAGTTCGGCGGCGTCGGCCTCCGTTTCCACTGCCGCGCACGGACACGGATGTGTCGCCCACATAGCTCATAGCTATGCATGGGGTACAGTCACGAGCAAAAATATGTATACATAATAATATGCGAAATTGTTAAACGAAATTAGTGAGATTTTTTGTCGAATCTCTTCTGCCATCTAGCAATCAATGCATACTGACAGATGACACTTGAAAATAAAATGGTTGAAATATTTTTTTTAACAAAAAAATATATTTTTCTTAAAGTTAATATATTATTTTTATAATATAGACAATAGCGCTTCCGAGTAACAATATAATTTAGCTATTGTGTAGTAACGTCTGTTTTACTTATTTGTATTATAAATAACTTAGTTCTTACATATAAATTAAACTTATCACAACTTAAATGTATGTGTATATACTAGGAACATTAATTGTACCTCTTATTTATAGTAGCTTATTCTTATAATAATTTCTTAACAATATTATGTGTGTACATATTTTTGCTCGAGACTGTACATAGTCGTGGGTCGCCGAGAAATGGCCGACCCACGCAGCTGGGATGCGTCGCACGACCGTGGGCTGAGCTACGTTCCGCCTATTCGAGCTAGCTACGCGTGTGTTTATGACGTCAATTGCTGCGTAGCATGTCCGTGCGCTGCGGTGGGAACGCTCTCATACATTTTGTACTAAAGCGAAGCTTAGCACACGTGCACAGCCTCTCCGTGCGCCGCTGTGGGTTTCCGGCTTAAAGCTGAAACGAATTTGGAAAAACTCTGCATTTGATAGCCCAAAGTTTGAGGAAGGTACAGCCTATTTAACATTTCGTTACTTACTTTGGGAGCACAATAAGATGTATAAAACCGTGTGACACAGCTAGCAGGTATTATATTTATGCACCTATCGATAAGTTTCGGTAGAGTTCCTTTCGTGCAGAGATTTATGCATTGCAATCGAGTCGAAACTTTGAAACAGGTTATCGTAACCTTATTACATAATTATTTAAAACGTTATTACCATGCCAAATATAAGGATGCTCTATATTTTGGTGCACCTTAAAATACAGTAAGATAGATAATTTTATGACAAAAAATACTGAAAATCTTATCTACGAGTATGTTATGACAAAAGGATTTACCAAAATTGTGATAAAATAGGGGTTAAAAAAGGGCAGCAAAGGATTTTCCTGCTAATTAATTCAAAAAGGCAAGTTTGTCTTTTAATAGTTATTAGCTCTACATTTTTACTAACTTCGGGGCTTATTAAAATCCAATAAACGCAACAGAGGAGCTTGATAATAAGCTCTACGTAAGTATATAACTTTTGTGGACTAAAATATTCGATAATCTGAGATAGTAAAGAAGTTGCATTTTTGTAAGTAGGTTCTAAAGTTTTTCGTAGCCAATTTACAGCCACGCGAGGCTAACAAACTGCAAGAGTTTGTACTTTACGTTCTGACCCAAATACTTTTATTTGTTTTGCACGCTTTTGTCGCATATTCTTGTCCCATTATTCCTCCTTTCATTGTAGTAAATGTAATATTTAATGTGTATATTTCCGGCATTTTTATAATCTACATGTTACGGAGGTTCTCTAATGTACCAAAAGTCAAAAAATAAGTTTATTAGAAGTTTATACATAATAATTGTGTAGGTTAAATAAATACCTATGTATAGACACTGGTTACAGAACAATCTACAAACTTTTTCATTATTATATGTCCCTTGAACTTAGAATCTTCAAGCTTTAGGATTTTAATGCACATGCTTGTATCAAAAATCATCGTACAACAAAAAGATCGACTTATTGTGAATTTGTGATTGGACCCCTTCCATTGCTTTTCGAAAACAAATGGCTGGTGTAATGACAAACAGCTGAAGAGATGTATACTTTATAAATAACTTGTCGATATTGACCATGAAGTTGAGATCATCAAATTCTCGGAATTTCGCGAAGTATCCAACTTGCTGCCTTGCAGCTTGTGCAAGGCAAAATAACCTATTTCATACACTAAATAATGGTAATTATTCGTAATGCAACTTACCAAATAAATACGCCTCTTAACTAATTCATAAAAGTCGCTTATAAGTGATGTTATCTTCATTTTCGTTAAACTTCTGAAACTTTCCTACAATTTTCGATTTGTTGTGAATGACTTCAAACATTCGAAATTTAAATTCCAATACAGAAAATTCATTTTCCCGCTTTTTATCTTTATTTGTTATTACACTCTTGTTTTGGCTAAGGTATTAAGCCATGGTGCCAGTGACCGCGATGTGATGGCTGGAGCGACCAGCATGTGACTGCCGGTGTCGCGACTCGCGAGCCCGCGACGTGCGGCGAACTAGCCGGTCGGCGCGAGAACGTGTCGCCAAAACCCGCGCTGAGATTTCATGGGTCATCGCTTGGTAATCATCGCATACGCTCGTTAGAGCGTAGGAGTTTCAATGTAATAATTATAAAATGAATGCATTACTTTATAAAACGTTACATAGCTACTTATATAAAGACTTCCTATGCATATAATTTTCTACTAAGTATTTGTTGTAACTTCTACATGAAGAGTGTAGAAATCAAGTATCAACTCATACTTTGTGTTTTACTTATTTTCTATTAATCAGGTCTTAATTTAAGACCTGTGCCTTCCCTTCAAAGTACCTACTAGGTACTTACTTAGGCAGGTTCCTAACTAACTAAGTTCTTACCTCCAAACACACAAACGTACCTGCTACAATAACTGTACCAAAGAAATAATCAAATCGTATGAATTTGATTCCCATTTAGAACGTACGTATAACTTTTTGAAAACCAACAGTCGAGGTAAGGGTCAAAAATACGAGAGACCCGTTTGCCACCTGCGCAGCACTCCTCATTCAGGTAACAAGGGTAGGTACGCAATGTCTAAAGAAGAGCAATATGATGAATATACGTTTTTGCTACGACTAAGCTTGTAAAACTATTCAGAATATTCTCTTTTTTAACATAATAAGGTCGTCCATGTAAAATAATAATTCTTAGGTGAACCAAACACCTAAGAACTCGTACACAAATAGGATATAAATTAAATAGAAAATACAAAAAAGTTTTTTTTGTATTTTCGTATACTTTATTTAAATTCAATTCTAATTTTCCTTTTTCAATATAATATTTATGGGTCTTATAACTTATTCAAGACCTAAAAACCAACTTGCTAACTGGATTAGTATAATTGCAAAAGTTAAATGATGGCAACATTAAGCTACGCAGTTATTATTTTTGATTGATGCAATCGTCGTAATTCGCCCTCAGAGTAATTAAGAATTCGCCAGGTGTTCCGTGTTTACGAGAATATAAACAAAATGATTTGGTTAAAATAAAAGCCGCTAAGAGACTTAAGTTAAGTGACTATTAATGTGTGATTATAGATTTTAGTGATAATTTGTTGTAATCATGGCAGCTCCTCCCTCGCCATGGAAAAGGCCCAACGAAGTAATGCAGCTACACAAGCTGAAAAGGCGCAAAAAAGCGTTACAGGTATGATGCTCCTTTCGTAGATAAACAATTGAATGTTTAGAACTTACCATCAATCGTTATCTAAGATTATTTCAATAATATAATAATATGGTTGTACAATGTCGAACGTTTCGTGTTCTTAACCAAAACACTATCGATAATAAATAAACAAAATATTGTATTAGTAACTTATGTAATAATTATTGTAAATATTTGATACTTAATGGTTTCTGTAATATTCTTACAAACTTTGAAAAACATCTATTAATTTGCAAACTCTGTCATACCTGACAAAAATTTTGAAAACCAAGATAATGGTTATTTTATACTGATTTTCTTAACCAAGATACATTAAGTAAGTTATGTATTATGTACTGTTTAGGAACGCATGAAACAACCATCACAACCAACAACCACTGAAGAGTCAAGAAGTCAACCTGTTGATTTAGATTTCTCAAGACTATTGGACGGAGAGAAAAGAAAGAATCCATTTTCAAAGTAAGTGTACTGTAAGCCTGCTACTGTTGATTTTTATCACTTATTATTTAGATGAAAATCTCCACTTCTAGACCCTCATCTATTTCCAAAGCTAGTAAAGCAAGAAATATTCAAAACATAATGGAACATCCAATTCAACTTTTATAGTATGCAGTATTTACTAAATTCTACTCTTTAAACTACAAATACACATAGTAATTAAAGTCTGTTTCATCTTTTGGTACACCCATTTAGTTTGTAATTAAATATTATAAATGTTTCCAGAACCAAACTACAAGAGACCAAGAAACCTAAGCTAGACTTAGATCAGCTAGATGAGTCTAATGACAAGACACTGTATGCTCTACTGAACCTACCTTCCAAACATGTGGAGAAGCCACCGCAGGCTGTGGACACGGAGAAACTGTCTACATTCTCTAATCTCTTACAGAAGTTCACTGCTGAACATTCTGTGGAAGTTGTAAGTATAAGTTACTGAACAAAAACTAGTGAAATATATTGTTAGTTTTCACTATTATTATGTCAGAGAACATTGTCAGGCTCATTGAAGAATCATCAAACTTCGCATAATCAAAGAGACATGATGTCACACTAAACCTAAATAGTAATTTGAGAAATAACTTTGTATGTTTTTTATACAGGTCTTTAGAAGGAAATAGGTAAAAGAATGAGATTTTTATGTAGCTACAACAGTGTGCTAATAAATTTATTCTTTTTATTCGTAAAATACAGTTATAAAATTGATATATCATTTTCAGATTCCAGAGAAGAAATACAAATATTTACCCATTGACTGGGCTTTAAAAACTAAGTTAAGACTGATGTCGCCAAAACCTTTTGCATGGACTTCCAAATTGAAGGCTAGTGAGGAAGCTTCCGGTATTACTGGGTAAGTAAATTGAACAGTAATATAGACAAGTAAACATAAGGAGATTCCCACTCTTCTGCTAACAAACGTCAATCAATTATAATAAAATTGTTTGCACTTGTAATTTTGCTCATGAAACAAGAAGAAGTCCTCAAAAGCCGTTTGGCTTTTACTCATTAGAGTTTCTATTACATTCTGTATTTAATCTCATGTGACTTAATATTATATTGTGTAGATTATGTAACAATTTGTTTATATTATGCAACATGAAGAACCTTTACATATTATCTTCATCCACCTTCTTTATTACACTGCCTATCAAATCTTAAAACCTTGTAAGATTATAAGATTTGATCTCATAGCCCTTTTACCAATTTATTGCATAAATAAATTATTTTTCTGTACCATCACCTAGATTCGTCCGTTGCCTCGACACAACCGCCTCCCCTACACTAGATACCTCCCCGCGCGCTCTATTCCACCAAACCTGCTTATACTGGCAACACCCGCACCTACCGTGGCTAGAGTTGTACCCGCGGTCTTCAGGCAGGGTCGCGGCTACCAGCTTCATGGCGACCAATGAAGATGTTAAGGACGCGCTGCATAGGGAGTGGACGGAGAGCTTTAGGTCTTTGTTTCAGGTGAGTTACATAAACATCATCTTCATTGAAATAAAACTACTTTTTACGGATTGTTCGGTTTTGTTTTAGATCTTAGGTCCGTTTCAAAGATATCTTTCCCTAAATCATTATAAATATTCTGCTCCTTTTCTGGTATATTCATCACAGCTCGAAAAAAAGTTTATCGAAACTAAGTTAATCGGCTTCCAGTCTAATTGAATACCGGTAAATGATCAATAGGTAAATAGGTTACATGTGGCGACTTCCTATTGAACATTCATAAACATACTTGATGAAACTGGGCAATAAAGTCTATCTAATAATCTCTCCAGTTGCTACGCGCCCGTCACTGCCCGTACTTCTACGTGTGCGCGAACACGTTCACGTGCCTGTTCCGCGCAGCTGGTCTGTGCGGGCTGGCCGAGCCCGTCGCGCTCATCGCACCCACCACCAGAGGCTTCAGGCAGACCTTGCGGCAGGAAGGTAGGACCAAATTGTACATAACCGTTTAGCATGTCAAAGTGTTTGTTTTCAGTTAAATAATGTACCAAATTAATATGCAATCTCATGTCTTATTTTTATATACCTATTGGCCCCTCACTTGTGTAATATTTGATGCTGTTGTTACATAAACCAAATAATGCATTTTGACCTGCATTTTTTTTCTCGAGATTGAGTAATGAGTATTAGCACTAATGTTAAGCTTGGCTTCAAAAACAGTAGAAAATTAAATTTGCTCGAGTACATTTAATAATGCAATAATAATATTCCCTTAATTACCAACGTTTTGAAACGCAAGTATGAGCCCCACTTGCTAACCCAAAACTACCAACATTCCAGATGTAGAATACACAATGCCATTACGGCCGGACAGCAAGAAGAAGCTAAACACTTCCGACGAAGAAAAGCCAAAGAACGCGTCATTCGACAGCTGCTACGACACGATGGACGACAAGTGCAGCGGCGACGGCCACGACAAGGAGGACGACGAGGACCCCGACCACTTCCTCTCAGAGATGGGCTTCGAGACTGAAGTTATCAAGAAGATCAACATCACGCAGGTATGTATATCTGTAAGACATACACCGCGTTGCTAAGCAAGTAAAGTACTACAGTAACTACAAGTAAGTAACCTAACGCTTAATTCTGGTAACTTGGTCCAATACCCACACAACGAATGGCATTGTCTTCTACCTACCCTTTTCCTATAGTAAGCTACAATATGTTGGGGTCGCCTTCCAGTCTTATCATATTTAGCTGAAATCATACTGAATTTTCCATTTTATGTTAGTCAGGTGAATCTTCTTCTATATAATGACTTATTAATATACTAATATGATTTGGTTTATGTTTGCAGGCCCGAATAACGCACAGCGCCGAGAGCAGCGTGGACAGTGCAGCAGAGTCCCTAGTGTTGGTGCGTGGCGCGGACGCGCAGGCGCTGTTCAACTTCCTGCTGAACTGCAAGTCCATCGTGAGCCCCACCGGGCCCTTCGCCGGCGTGCCGCCCACGCTGCTCGCGCCCACCGCCTTCCATGGAGGGACACTGCAGTCGCTAAAAGTTAGTTTCTCCTGATTTTCCTTATGAAAAAAAAAATCTCACCGTCGTATTTAATATTTTTTTTTTATCTAGCCTATTCTAACCATCTGCTGGGCAAAGGCCTCTCCCAAGTCTTTATCTCGCGTCGCCTTAGCCCTCCTCTTAGTGTATTGTATGTCCCGTTTCGAATATAAATCAAAAGAAGATTTATACGAGCGAAGGATTCGCTTAACACTTTTCATACTGAACTGAATTAATTTTGCATTCTATCCTAGAGATTTTAAATACATAGGTTACTTACAACTTCTTTTCTTATTTTTAGGTACGCGAGAACACAATACATTCCGATAGCAATAAGTATTATTCAATAGAACTGCGAGGCCCTATCTTGCCGACGACAGTGCACACATTATTCAACGTATTGAAGAAGAGTTCGTCAGCTCAGTTCAGCGCCACGTTTGCTCATCACCAACCCACGCTGGCTTTTTCGTGGGCTGCCAGTAGTATTGCCGAAGGTTTGTCTACTTACTTTATTATATTTGAATCTCAAAGAAATAGTTCTACAGTTAAACTGCTCTCCAATAATTTTCTAAACGATAGATAGAAATAAATATATTGGCTTTGACGCTACTCATACTCAAGTCCTATGGTATGAAGCTGCCGAGTCTATTTCATTTCTTTCGACACAGACTAGATGTAACACAAATATTACAATTCACTGACTATTTAATAACTGAACTACTTTTTTTCTTGCCTTATAGATGAGTCCAAAGAAAACGACCCAAACCTCGTAGCAAAAGCTTTCAACAAGGAGAACTTATCAGACTGTGGTATAAGTGAGGATATGCTCCAGCACTTCTGTTCTCCAGACCCCAGCATGATAAAACCTCTAGACAGTGTGAAGTATAACACAGAGGACAACACATACACATGGTGATATTATTGTGAAGTTAATGTTATGAATTTACAATCATATTGTGATCATGAATTAAATGCTATTTTTGTAGATGTGTTGTATTTTATTTTTCCTTGATATAAATAATACTAATATTGTTAAAGTATGAATAATCCTGTAGGGTTGGAAAAAACAAAATAAAATTCTTGAATCACTTAAAAGATACGATTTATTCCTTTTTCATTTTTGGTAAATTAAAAATAAGTTTCTTAAAATTCCACAATCACTTACACAATAAAAAAGATTCATACAGATCAGGATGAAATAAATAATATTGTGAGTCCTGCGACAAAATGTCGCAGTATTTGTATATGTTACCTAACATAACGGCACTAATACGCTATAATTATCACTTCAAACCCAAGGTGGAACAGGAATCTTGGAAAGCTTACATCTAAAATATTCATCTATGTGACCAATTAGCCGGGCACTAGAACAAATAATACACAATTTATTATTTCATCAGACATTCTACTACATTCACAAATTTGTAAAATTTTACTATATAAACATAGAAATACGTATTTATTGATTTATTTGATATATCATAATTATTACATTGGCTAATTATTGCGAAAAAGAGAATGTTAATACCTGCAGATTTGTCAAGTTGAATTATGTTGTATAAGTTACGGAGCTTATGATTTCTGTAACAAAGAAACATATCATTAGTACATAGTACGTGCCTCACATGATATATGATGACGTCACAAACCAAGTTAGATGTTAGTTGTTGACTTACATTAGAGGATCCACTGGAGGCGGGCTGTCCGGGCACGGAGTACTGCGGGCGGAAGTTGGAGAAGTTGGCGGCCGCCGCGGCTGCCGGCGAGAAGCCCGGCAGCGACCCGCCCGACTGGAAGCCCGCGGGGAACTGCGGCATTTGTGCTGCAACACACAGTGTACGGTTAATACATTGTAAAATGATAATATGATCAACTAATAAATCGCTCAAAGTAGAAAGTTTTCAGACACACAAGTGAACATGTCTTTCTGCACTACATATACATATCGTCTAACTCTAAGCTTAAGCGATTTTCATCTCAATCAGTTCGACATTAACAAGGGTCAATATTTTAGTTCTTCTAAAAGCAATGAAAACCTATTTACATTATTTGTACAGTAGTACCTTAGAAGATATTTCTTCAGCTAAAAAAAAAGTTTTAAAATGGAAACAAAGGAAAACTAGTAAGTAATATCCGTCTTATTGCAAGTCAATGCTACTAGGCTTTAGACGAACAAAAACTTTAAATACGGTAATGAAGGAAATATTTTAAAAGCTGGCAGCAGGGCGTTTCTCATTTCTAGATGGCGTAACTATTCGCTATCGCCTATTCATTTACAAGAAGTAGTAATATAAGTAGTAGTATAATGTAGTGTAATGTACCAGCTGGCACGGGGTTGCCGGCGGTGGCGGCGAGGCGCGAGAGTATGGAGCGCTCCGACATCTGCAGGCGCTGCGCCACGGGCGGGATGCGCGCCAGCGTGGCCGGCAGCCGCGACACGTCCGACTTCATGTCCGACAGCAGCTCCTCCAGCTGGTTCAGCACCTGATACACAACATACATTAATATAACATTCGTACTCGTAGTTGCCGGGCAATGCATTTTAGTGCTTTGAGCAACAAAATATTTTCCTATTAGACTCTCAATTTTATTACTGTACCTGTCGTAGGCCTAATTGTTACCACTGATGTACAAGTAACTATGGTCTCTACGGCACTGTTTTCGATACTTTTAAGTATTTATTAGTCTCGATTGGAAAAGTATAATTTAAGTAACAGTAAATAAATAAATAAAAGTAACACGAATATTTCAATTTACCTACGTAGAATATACGTAATAATCTAGTTGTACAAATCCCTATAGAAAAAAAAAACACTTAAGTTGGTATAGGATAAATAGAAAAACATATCATAAGTCCGTACCTTATGCAGTACAGCGTTGGCAGGCTTGTTGCCGGCCAGCGACTCCTTGCTGAGGTGCTGGTGCGACTCGGCGAGGCACTCGACCTCGGCGAAGCGCGCGTTGAGCGACATGGCGGGGTGGTTGGGGTCCTGCGTCAGGTTCAGGTACGCCGCGCGACGGAGCTGCTCCTCTATCACTAGCGCTTGTTCTAGCAGCTGAGGGGAGAACGATTTGTTTTAGTAATATGCAGATTCAATTTCAAAATAAAACATCTTCAAAACAATATATCCAATCTCAAAAGCGGCAGAGGCACGAAATTTTCTATTAAATAAAAACTTCTGTAATAAGATGAAGAATAAGCTCACCTTAAAACGCCTCGCAAGGAACTTATTCTTGATTTCCAGGAAGTTGCCTTTGCCGACGTCCATCTTGAAGGGTTCGTTGATGATGGCGAAGCGCAGGTCGTTCTGTATGTCCTGCCAGCGGCCGTAGCCGTGCGTGACGATGCCGGCCAGCAGCCAGTAGTCGTGCCTCCGGTGCCAGATCTCGTACTCGCGGCCGGGCGCGGCGGCTCGCTCCTCGTTGAGCCACAGCGTGTGCAGCTCGGTGAAGCCGCCGTCCGCGATGTTGAACATGAACTTGCGCCGCTCCACCTTGAGATCCTCCTCCTCTTTCACTAGCACTACGTCATCGTCGTCCTCGTCCTTCTTCTCGTCCTTAGGTTTCTCGGAAGCCTCAGACTCCGCCTTCTCGCTCTTGACGTCCTCCTTCTTATCGACTTCTTCCTTCTCATCCTTGACCTTAACAGCCTCTTTGTCTTCCTTCTTCTCAACAGGTTTTTCATCTTCCTTAGGATCTTCGTCCACCGACATGCGTCGTTCACCATCTTTGCTGTCTTCAGATTTATCCTTTGTAGAGTCTTTTTCGTCAGTGTTCTCCTCCTTGATATCACTGGTGTCCATAGGCTCCTCTTTCTCCTTGAGATCTTTTTCGGGCTTCTCTTCCTTGACGTCATCCTTCTCGTCTTTATCAGAGCCGGCGGGCGTAGCAGGAGTGGCGGGCTGCGCGGGCGTGGCGAGCGCGGCGGCGGGTGCGGCGGGCGCGGGCGAGGGCGCGGCCGACGTGATGGGCGTGGCGGTGGATGGCGCGGGGCTGGGCGCCGCGCTCTCTCCCGCTCCCGCTGACTTCACCGGCTCCACTGGCTTGCGGATCATCTCCGGCATGCTGTAGTACCCGTTGATGTGTTCGAACTCCTGCACTTTCTTCCTAATCAGACTCATGACTCCGATTCGAGTCAGCACGTGCTGTCTAGAAAGACCCTCCCTGGGCACGCCGTCGGCGAAAGTCTCGGCGTTATCCGCGCCGGGCTCGCAGAGATGCCGCATGAATAACGACACGTACGCCTTGAAGTTGCGTTCAGACTTTCCTCTGAGATCCCTGACTAGCCACTGCGAGTTGAAGGCGTCCTGCGGCGGCATGCCGTAGCGCATGATGGCGTTGAGGAAGGACTTGCGCTGGCGCGCGTTGAAGCCGAGCACCTCCATGTTGCCGCCCACACGCGCCAGCAGCGGCGGCAGCGGTCGGTCACGCTCCTCGCGTCTCTCCAGGCGCCTCTTGCTGCGGCGGCTGAGCAGGTCGCCATTGTCATTCTTCTCATCGAAGTCATCGTCTTCCTTGTCATCTTCGCTGCCTTGCGAGAAGTCGGAGTTATAGTCGGAGCCATTCTCCTGCCAAGTTGTGTCCTCTCTGTTTTCAGTCTGTGTGACGATACCGTCGTTGTAGTTGACCTGTTTACGCACACGTTTACCCTTGCCCAGTGTTCTGGCCTGGTCCTCTTGGTGTTGCTCATAGTGATGCCTGAGCAGTTTAATCCAGTAAGCTGGGTCAGTATTTTCAGCTTCCTGTTTGATAATTTCTGTATCAACTTCTTCATCGCCGTCGCCTTCTTTTGTAGAATAACTGGCGACCTTGAAGGAACTAAGGTATTCGTTGGCCCAGGACTCCTTCTGTTCAATACCTTCCTTTGAACGATCGAGCAGTTCTCCAACGGCTCTATCGTCATAATGAATGGCTTCTTCTTTGCCTTCATCTTCTTTAAACAGTTCTTCTGTACCAAACCTGAGGATATCGTCTAACTCCTGCTTGGTGAAGTTAGCGCCCTTTCCACCCATTCCGGGACGTACAACCAAGTGAGTCAACATCATCTTCCTCTTAGCTACTTGCGTAACCCTCTCCTCTACACTGTTGCGCGTCACGAAACGGTAGATCATCACTTTATTGGCCTGTCCTATACGATGGGCACGCGAGAACGCCTGAATGTCATTGTGAGGATTCCAATCTGAGTCATAAATGATTACAGTGTCAGCTGTGGCCAAGTTAATACCCAAACCACCAGCCCTAGTCGAAAGTAAGAACACAAACTGTTGAGCGCCGGGGGCATTGAACCTATCGATAGCTTCCTGACGAATTGTTCCGGTAATGCCACCATCAATTCTCTCATATTTGTAACCTTCGCCTTCCAAGAAATCTTCGAGGATGTCCAACATTTTTGTCATCTGAGAGAAAATAAGCACTCTGTGGCCCTGCTCTTTGAGCTGCCTCAACATTTTGGACATAAGAACAAGTTTTCCTGAAGCCTTGATTAATGCTTGAGTGTCGTAGTTGCCGTGCGGGTTGAGCGGAGCCTCCTCTGCGGCGACAGGGAACAGGTACGGATGGTTGCAGCACTTCTTCAGGTCCATCATGACATTGAGCAAAGATACAGTCTGACCGCCGCTCTTGGGGTTCAGAGCTTCGTAGTTCCTCGTCAGAATATACTTGTAGTACTTCTTCTGCATAGGAGACAACTCTACACGTACGATGAACTCTGATTTGGCCGGCATGTTCTTAAGCACGTCAGCCTTGAGACGCCGCAGCATGTGCGGTCCTAACATCTCGTGAAGCCTCTTAACTTGTTCTTCTTTGGACACATCGGCAAATTCATTCTGGAATGCGGCAAGATCGTTGAACTTATCCTTATTTAAGAAATTCAAAAGATGGAACAACTCTTCTAAGTTGTTTTGTAGAGGAGTTCCAGTAAGTAGGAGCTTGTAGTTAATGTGATAACCAGCCAAAAGCCTGAAGAACTTTGACTGATTGCTCTTCAGCCTGTGAGCCTCATCTACCACGAGAACTGCCCAATCAATAGAGCCGAGACAGGTGGCATCGATGGACACCAACTCGTATGACGTTAGCAGGACATTGAATTTCACTTGCGATTTAATTTTGGAGGGTCGTCCACCTCTGTTGGCGCCGTCATCGAATGTCAGTTCATTCTCTCTGATCACAGCTCTCGAATCTTTGTCACCCACATACGTGATGCAATATAGATCTGGAGCCCACAGTTCGAACTCTCTTTCCCAATTGATGATGGTCGACAAGGGCACGGAGACAAGGAAGGGGCCCTTGCAGTGTCCCTCCTTGAAGAGTGAGTAGAGGAATGTGACAGTCTGGATAGTTTTGCCGAGCCCCATCTCGTCAGCGAGGATGGTGTCGATGCCCTGCCCCCAGGAGTAGCGCAGCCAGTTGAGTCCCTCCAGCTGGTAGGGGTGCAGCTGCATGCCGGTCTCGTACACGAAGGGCGGCTGGTCCTCGTACTTCTTGTTGAGGTTGGTGGTGGCGCGCTCGGGCGGCGGGTTGTACTTCTTCGGCCTTATCTGTAGGCCGGCACTGCTGTCATCCTCGTCGATCACGTCCTTATTCTTGCTCTTACGTCCTGCTTTCTTGCCTTTGGTGCCCTTTGTTTTGCCTTCGGATGTTATGAATGCGCGCATGTCCTGAAAATTACATGAAATATAAGTAAACACATTAATGATCTAGTTGCATGTTTAAATTGCGTAATTGTTGTACTCGAAATGAATATAAGACTAACCTGATAGTAATCCATAGCATTCTTCAATCCGGCGATATCTTCATTCTCAGACTCCCAAGTGGCCTGATCGTAAGAGAGATCGCGCCACTTCACAAGGTAGTAAGTAGTACCATCGCGAGAAGTACGGTGGTTGATCACACGATGCACCACCAGCCATTCTGGCTTCACACCGTATCTGAAGTCATAATCAATGGATTAGAAATCGTTGAATATACGTAAAACAATAGTGACTGAGGCAGTAAAAACGGTTGAACAAACAAATCAGGCTATGTTGATGGTATATGTACTGTTGGATAATCACTTGTGATGATAGGCCATATTACAGAATTCATATTTATCTTTGCATAAAATAAACCATTGGAGACAGAAACTTCCTGAATCCTTATTTCCCTTTACTAGCAACTGCTTTAGAGCCTATTTACAGTACATGCGTTACCGCCATTTCATGTGATGTACGAAAACTGCTTATACATGTATATCTTAACGTATTTTAATTAGGTTTTTTTTTTATAAATACATTTTTAGAACATAAATACGTTACCTGTAATATTTCTCCTCGAGTATCTTCTCGTCGGTATCGTGTTCCTGCTTATCCTTGAGTCGCTTGACGCGTCCATCGCGCTCGTCCAGCGGCTCCTCCAGCTTAGGCGGCTCTTCCGGGTCCGATTTGCGCATGTAGTAACGGTACATCAGGGGGTGGAACACATCCAGCTGGAATGTAAAGGGAATTTTATGTTTAACTTGATATATAATATAATAGATATATAGATTTTTTAGATATGTATATTATTTTTTTAAAGTAACTGAGTTGGATGCCTTTTTAGGATTGAAAGGATGTGAAGCCTGAAACCAATAGACGGAATAAAGCCTTGCCCAGCAGTCTGGACGGCACAGGCCAATAAAATATTGTGTATACAGCAATCATTATTAAATTCAGACATAATGCAAACTTCGACTTTGCTTACCAAGTATAACAGGTTCAAGGAAACTTAAAACTCTACAACACATCTCCATATAATATGGTTACTTTAAAATAAAACTTTTTTGTGCTACATACCTGTAGTTCAGAAATCCAGCTGCAATGCCAGTAGGAACGCTCGTGCCACTTCACAAAGAACTCTCGGGAACGCGGCGCCTTCGACTTGGCCGACTGCTCCTTCCATCGCCAAGTCAATATCTTTGCCACTTTGCCGTCTAACGGTGGACACTGGAACAATACAATAAGAATTAAATATTTGTTACAATTTTTATGAGTTAAAAAAAATACATTTTTTTTATTTGCGATAATCACATCATAAATCAGTCTGAGAGCTAAAGAGGTGAGGTTTCTTAATTTAATGCAAAAATGTGTGCATATTTTCGTACTGACTTCTAACTTCAGTTACTTTAACTCATTTAGGTTGTGTCATGTATTGTACATATGAATACTCACACTACATCTAGGACATTTCCACTCCCCGTCCGGCACTTCTTCGAGCGGTGGATTGAGACAGAACCGATGGTAGGCTGAAGGACACGAGTCACAGCAGAGCAGCTCGCCGCCGTCCTTACATATTCTGAAATTACGCGACAAAGGTTACAATTTAAGATGTTTAACATTAATGTTATAGCACATGGATATTATGAAATAACTTTTCAAGTATTTTTTCCAAAAAATATAACAATTTTATATTAAAAAAAAATGCATAATATACTATTAGAACAAAATTAAGTTTGATGCGGCTAATAATACCAGATTCACATACAACTTCATTACTTCTCTATTCTCTGAGATCAGATTCCAAATTAACTATGGAGTGGTTTGACGGTATTTATAGTGCCACTAAAAACGCGGCAGCTACCTATACCTATGGTTTACAGAAAACTTCTATCACTGTATCACTGTATGATCATGAAATAGACAAATGATATTAAAGCATGTGTGGTATTGTAGTGTAAGGGACCTGCAGAACTCCTGATGCTCGTCGTCGTCGTCCTGGTCCTGGTTGCCCTCGGCCTCGCAGTGCGGGCAGGACCAGCGGCCCTCGGGCGTCTCCTCCAGCTCGGGCTCCAGGCACACCAGGTGGTACGCGCGCGGGCACGTGTCGCACAGGATGATCTCGCCGCCTTGCTGGCATACCTATGCCACACCACAATACATTACTCAATTACCACGTCAAAATTTATAAAGATTAGGTGCAGCACCAGCTGCTTAATAGGTTATGCAGACATAAACTTTTAAATACTGGTATTTCAAATATACTATAGAAGCCGGGAATCAGAATTCTCGAATTTAAAAGTTGATTGTGGACATCTACTACATCTAATATTAAAGCGCTTACAGTAGCTACAATAGCCAATGGAGCAGCGTCGTTTACCACTTAGCTCTGACTTTAAATGTTAATTAAAATAAAGTAAAAAATATATTTTTATGTGTAGCTATTTAATATATTTGTATTGATAATACTATATGTGTATTTTTTATTTTGAAAGTTTAGACATAATATAACTTTACAAAACTCATACACGCATCGTCATGATCGGGTAGTAAAGTACGAACCTCGCAGTAATCCTGGTGCTCCTGCTCTCCCTCGGTGCCGTCCGGGAACTTGCTCGTAGTTTTCATTTTCTTCTTCTTTTTGCTCTTATTTCCTATCTTTGTCTTTGCCTTCTTTTTCGGTTGCTATAAAATAAAATCGGAATATAAACTTAGGATTTATGGTAATCTATTTTATTGTAATCAAAGTTATTTGTGACCATTGTAACGTGTAAAATATAAAAATACGAGGTACTTGTGCTCAAGCTGCTTTTTATTAGCATGTCTATCAAAGACTTAATATATAATATCATTATAATAAAACTTTAAGCGGCTAAAGTGAGATGTTTTACTCATTATGAGTACCAAGACCATACAAAAAAAAGAGGAGAAATTCATAATGAAAGTAGGTGACTGTAGATTTACATTACAAGATTAGCCATTCGTAACTTAACGAAACATATTGCGGCAATATACTATCATATCATTGGCGATCATCAGATACCTACTTTACGTTATGACTGATAACGAAATGTCATCTGATTACAAGATAACACACTTGTAATTCAAAGTGGAATGAATTTAATTTACAATGTTACCATGACATACATTTCTGTTAAGAAACACCTCCATGTGTTAAAACGGGTTTGCTTACTATGGCAAACTTTTCTGAAATATTGGAAGACTTATCAGAACTTTGGATTTAAACCTGTGGAGCAAATGCTCCCAACTGGACAAATACCCATCAGATCAGGCTGTGAATGTCAAGAAAATCATTTTAGTTTATTTTATTAGATTTTTTTGAAATTATATATTTTTTTGCACGGATTCTATTGCGACATAAAATTCTTTAGAACAGATTCTATTGCGACTTTATTTAGGTTTTAAGTTGCCGATGTCGGGCACTAAACATCTAAATAAAGCGCTAAAATTCATCTATTCAATTTATTGTTTTTCTATAAAGATATTATAACTATAAACTGGTGCATTAACATAGTATATGTCTAAAAAGTATTGCAGATCTATGTGACGTCTTACCGGCACAGCTGGGTCTTCTTCCTTGACAGGCACGGTCTCTTCCGCGGCCGCAGCAGTGGCGGGCTTCGGCTCCTCGGCCTCGGCCAGCATCTGCTCGAACTCCGCGTCCGAATCCGAGTTCACTGCGCTACCTTCTTGGTCCTCCTCCTTTGAAAAAGTTAAGGAATATCTTAGATATCAGTTTTACAGGTATTAAACGTAATTACAGGTATTATTTAAATTCGGCTATAAAATAATAATAATAATATTATTCCAGGACATCTCCCACACGGTTGTCTGATCCCAAGCTAGGCAGAGCTTGTGTTATAGTAACCAGACAACTGATAAACATACTTATATATTTCTAAATACATACATATTATAGATAAATTACCACCCAGACACCGAACAAATGATCGTGCTCATCACACAAACATTTGTCCCGGGTGGGAATCGAACCCACGACCTCCGGTATAGCAGTCAGGGTCTCTAACCACTAGACCAACAGGCCTTTCAAAAAGTTAAGTTTAAATATAAACATAAAAGTTTTGTCTTTCGAAGATATATGACTTATAGCAAATATCTCAGAAAAGAAGGACCTAGGGGTTGGAAAATCTATGCTTCTAGTTTCCTAAGTTATAATTAATTAACATAAAAAAAAATATTCAATTTAAAGTTACACTAAATATAACTTTCAGCTTTCGTCTATTAGTCAAGTTATGTTTCAATCAGATCTGATGACTCAAATTTCAAAAGTAGTATTCGTTGTTTACTCTCAGATTTAGCATTTTATCTAATAATACAAAGCCTATTCATAAACATATTCTGAAGTTAGCGTCAACAATGAGAACATGACTCACGCTGCTGGTCCGCTTGCGCTTGCTGAACTTGATCTTGAGCGTGGGCACCTTGGGCTTGCGGCCGGGCTTGCCGCGCGGCGTGGCGGGCGTGCCCGAGTGCTTGGGCTTGCGGCCTCGCTTGCGCGGGGCCGTCGCGCCCTCGTCGCTCTGCTCCTCTTCCTCCTCCTCTTCCGGCTCGTCTACTACTTCTTCATTCTAAGTATATAAACAATTAGTAATTATGTCAATATTTAAAGTCATTAAGGTGTTTTCGTTACTCAGAGACTGGTAGCGAAATAGACTAAAATCGATATTATGACGGTTAATAATTATTATTCATACAAGACAGTCATGGACCCATACAGATGTATATTCATCCATTCTCTTCATGTATAAAAAAGATAAGGACTCTCTTGATAATAAGATATAGGCAAATAACGAAATAAATATTTTAAACTCTTAATTTCCGATAAGACTATTTAAATTGTCTTTTTGTACAATTGTAAAAGTAACAATGTTTTTGTAGCAAAAGGCTTAAATAGAACCAACCTTAACCTCTTTAGGAGTGCGTCCAGGCCTGCCAACTTTAGGAACATAATCGGATGTAGTGGATGTGTTGGTGTTGTCCTCAGAACCCATGGCCGGGGTTCCGCTGCCGAGATGTGGGTTCGTCTCGCAGAATAGACGCCATTTTGCCGCTACTAACATCATCAGTTTTGATACTGGAACCTGTTGGGATTATACGCCATTATGTAACTGCATTTCTTTTAAGCTTAGTTTTAAACGCCTAGAATATTATGAAGCATGCTTGTTTATGTTTCAAGGACCCTAGATAGTTTAAGATAGGCAAAAGCCTAAACTCAATAATAGATAAGATTTTTGTCGAATTGAATGTGAATTAGCATATTGCATCATGTAATTATTTATTAGATACCTTAAGGGCGGAACACGAACTACTAATAAGGAAATAACTAGTTACATCGATTACTGGTAAATTTCCATTAGGAGGAAAAAAATAGCGCAGTTAATACTAAATTAGTAATTCTTACCTTAATAACCGTGAGAACATCTATTCATTTTATTGCTTACATAAAAATCTTCATTCTGATTTTAATGATTTCCTTCAAATACTACAAAGTTTATTCCAATTATCATACAACACAGATACTACACTAGTAAAAATTAGATAATTATAAATAGATATGTCTGTCAGAGGACTATCCTTTAACTCATGTCCAACGATTTAAAGTCAACTTATAAAATGGTGTAAAGTAAACAAACCTTAGGATTTTCTTTGACGAGCAATGGTCGCACATGTTGCTGGAACAGTTTGTACGAAGTCAGGTTTTCTAGGTCAGCGTCTGAATACTGTATGTCGACGTCCGTGAGGCCAAATGATGAGCACACCTCTTCAACTGTCGGCATACCTGCTGTACATGAAGTATAATCTTAAGTTTTGTATGTAAAATTTATCTAGCCTATTCTGGTTCAGAGATTGAATGGTTACCTATCTCAAGAAATCGACGCATAGACTTTTAATGGTGCGAACTATAAACGTCATTCAGCTATAACACATACAATTTATGACCTGACCATCTCGTGACCTCAACATCTCTAAAAATACCTAATATTTATTGTTCCTGTACTAAAATCAGGAATAGTGTTTATAAACAGCAATAAACATATGCGACAGGAAATACGTCGTGTTTATAACGGTGAATAAAATAAGGTAATTTAAAAGGAGAGGGAAAAAGCTAATTCGCTTGAGATACGCGTTGCTGTTTAAAAGGCTTTTTATGTAGCTCCGTCAGGCGCAGTTCGCGGTATAACGTGAGGTATGCAAGTTCATAGTACTGTTTTCATTCGGACGCCATTTTATTACATACGGCAAAAGTAAGTATCAAAATACAGATGTAGAGAAAACTATTAAAAATGCATGTTTTGCTTATTGGTAAGATAGGAGGTAGATATTTTTGAAGTTTATTGAGACGACTTTTATTCGTATCTTAACGGCCGGATTGTTATACTATAGTGTACAGTATGATAGGGCTAATCTTCAAACGTGTCAAATATTTTCCGAACCAGTAAAACATTTGTTTATACAAACTATAGCCAGTTAAAAAGGAAATTACTGTCCTGTATAACATAATTTATATGTCAAACATCTAGCTGGTAATTTTCCTAGTTAATTATGAATGTGTTAACGATAAGCCATTTTCCGGCATTATATCTCTCAGGCACGTGCCAACACAGCCAACAGCTCATCTCTTGAAACTTAACTGCACTCAATGGTCACTTGGAAGCCAATCTAGATGATGACGAGTTTGCGGATGATTGGACGACATAATGGTATGTCCGATGTATTGTGAGCAGTTAGTGCAATAGTATCGTCTCTTAAATGAATTAGTACTAGCACTTGAAGGCGCATATTCAAGCTTAGAGCGATATTACACGAATGCGGAAGACGCCTTTCAAGGAAAATATTACCCAAGGCTTAAAAATGGGCTTAATATAACTTTTTCTGTTATGAGTATCCCACTTTTAACTGTTGGTTATTAAACATGTCTACAGGGATTTTAATAAAGATGTGTTATCTTCGATATCTGATTGCAGTCATATTTATCTATTGACACCATTTGAGTGCTCATCACTCAAATGGTCGGCGTTAGTCATGATAAGTTAAAATTTTAAACTATTTCAACTACAGTTAGTAAAACGAGCTGTTGTTACGTAACTAATAAGACGAGAAATAAAGAATGGCAGACGCTATTGTGAAAGAAGCGTTAATTTATAAGAAAATGATCTATATTTTTTTATGCAAACAGTACAACTTATAATTGATACTAATAAAATCTTGTCTTTCTAACAAAATGACGAGCAATTCAAAGACTGAACGCCACGTGCAATTTTGTATGCAACGAAAATAATATGACATAAGCACGTTCCAAATAATTCGTAAAAATAACCTCTTTAACATGTTGAATCAGCAATATTCTTATTACAACGAAATCTAAACTACTTGACAATATAAATGAGCAAGTTGTTGACAACAGCTAGATCTTTATAGAGAAACGAGCAAGGTCGTTTGAACTTCAAAGGTCATTGCACCGCGCTACTAAGTTCGAATACACCGATGGATAATTATTTATACATTTATCTGCAGGCATGCCTTGAATGTTAGATGTTAACAGCGCCAACGTAAGAATTCTAAATGTGCAACTGCAGCAGTCTTGTGATAAATGTGTATTGTATGACGTAACAGTGTAAATATTTAAGTTTCAGTTAATTACGTTTCAAAATACTTGTTACGAATCAATGTCATTAAATTGCCGTCTTGTTATGAATAATTAAATTACTAATTTGACATGACAAAACCTATGTTGACGAAAAATACATTACATGGAAATTATTACCCCTAATATTATTTTCTTAACTACCTTTCCCTTGCATCTATTTCCTAAATACTGACTGGAGTAGTTAGCATTATGATTTACTTCTAAATTTTTTATGTACATAATATGTACAAAAGTACTCTGTTTTTTTTTTGTTTTCCCTGGGAATTACGCAATTTTGTTGTAGGTAATTATTAAAGTCGGGTGTTTGAATGTCAATTGCTATAAAAATATGATTTCAAAATCTTACTACCACTAATAGAACTTCCAATGCCTGAAAACTAAATATTTTGAGATTTTAACTTACCAGATCCTGAATCTGAGGCAGCAGGTGTGACAGATGTGTTGTGTTTACTGCCTCTGCCTTTACGGGACTTCTTTGTAGAAGACATAGCACTGAGGGCATAGTCACTGTCTCCTTCAGCCTCAATCTCAAGGCCGAACTCTTCATCCTAGTAAAAAAAAATAATGTTATATAACAAACAAAACAATTTATACTGGTATGGTAATTCATTGCAACGGAATATAACTTAAAATAGTTATAAAATTCGAAATACCTGTTTATACTGTAACAAATGCATTATGGCTGTGTGTAAATATATTTATATGCCCATTACTAAAAAGTAAACTTAAAATACTTTCACAAATTAGGAAACCCAATTATTTTTGTGCTTAAGGTTAGTTGAAAAGTGCAATAGTAAGTCTGCAGTCTTTATTGAATAACGCATTTTGTGGAATTAGTACATATTTATTGTCTATAATTCACACATAATTAAACTAGGGCAATAATATATTAAAATTACCCATCAACTAATACTATGGAAGGCTATTTCACTAAGAGATTTCCTACTCTTCATTATTAAACCCATATACAACCTTATCTAAGATCAGATTGATTTAACACTCATTATCAAAATACAATGCAATTTACTGATTGAATCAAGTATTTACAATACTGCCAAGCCACTTCCTGTGACTACAATAACCTGTTTTATGCATATAGATTGAAACTTATTGAGATCCTTTACTGTAGTAGTAATTGTTAATGTTTTATCTGTGGTTGAACTAGTTTTTATTTTGAACAGGATACCTAAGGACTATGAAAATCTTTTTTCAGTTTTTCAACTATGATCTAAATCAACTGATACCTAAGCTTGGATATTATTTAGAGGTGATGGGTTTTTGTGTGTAGCGGAATAGGGAAAAGCTAGTGCTACCTTTAACAAACCTGGGTATAAAAGCAAGGTGATACAAATATAATATAAGCAGCAATGTTATTTGAGGATATTGCAAGGATAGGGGAAGCCGGGAGAGGTAGCCCAAGGACAAACACTGACCTTATTGGTGACATCCTTGAAAATAGACAGTTGCGTTGCGGTCACATCCGGCACAATGTGTGAAAAGATGCATGAATATGGAAGAAGCAAAGGAATATGTCAGGGTAATGGCATTTTATTGTTATCACCTAAACCCATGGGAATATGGTATGATGTCATACAATATTGCATCTTGTGTATTCTTGGCATTAAGAAAAATTTTATGAAAATTTTAAAATTTCATATCATTTGAAATGAAAGTGATTAATCTCTAAGTCATCACAAGAGCTGCTTATGCAGTGAAAATGAGATCATGTTTATTTCAATCATATAATGCATAATAATCTTTAACAGTAAAGGAACAGAGTATTATTTATATTAAAGAAATAGCTTGAATTACATTTTCCTACCAAATATTTCAAGGAAAGTCAAGGAGTTATGGCTTTTTCTTTCCCGCAAAACTTTAATTACGTAAAGTCTATACATAATGGAATGGAAATCTTATCATGACATTTATAGTAGTGGCACTGATTAAAACATAAATACAATAATAACTCAATCTGAATAGGCAATTGAATTCTTGATAGTTAGACATTGTTATGGGAATACAAATTGATGCCATTAATAAATACACTCATAGGTGTTTAACCTTGAAACAAAAACAACGAAAAGTGTGCATTCATAAACAAAATACCTATCATTGCTATTGTTTCCTATGCTTTTTTAAGACAGCAATGAAGTTTAAATGCAAGATATAAAATTTGCATTACACACTGTTTTGTGATGTTATATTAAAAAAGAGGGTAGTACTGTAACTCTGTTCTTAATTTCAACTAACAAGTGGCCAGCTTGTTCTTTTTTAATTTTTCAATATGTTTTAATACCTCACAGAGTTTATGGAGGCTATTAGTACGTTATGCATCCTATTTGGTGGGCATATAACATATAAGTGAGATATAATAATAAATAGTCTTTGAATATAACTCACCTCTTCACTCTCATTCTTACGCTTCTTCTTTTTCTTTCTGCCCTTCTTCTCTTCTCCTCGGGCTTTCCTTTTCTTACCCTTCTTCTTCTTTCTGCCATCTTCAGGTGAGTAGTCCTCATCCTCCTAACAATATCATTCATTGCTAATGAATAAGCTTCAATGACATAACCATAACACAATATCAGCAAGTCAAATGTTTACAAATACTATCATTCACTATTGAATAATACTAAAAACATGAATGAATAACATATTCAATAATTACCTTTGGCGGTGCTTCATCACTCTCTCCAGAATTCTCATTTTGACCCTCACCTTCCTCCACGTCCTCGTCGCCTGCAAGTTCACAATAAACTGGTCAAACCAGTCCACCACACCACGCACTTACCAACGCTCTAGCAAACGGTTTACAACAGTGCATTTTGATACCAGACCACACTCCTCACGCTAAGGTCACTAATCCCTTTGTTTGGCGGCGTCCATTTTGTTAAGTAGTAATGAGGGGATATCGCATGTTCTTTTCTGTCACAAACTGCCACTTAAAAATATTTACAACCACAAAATAACAAATACATCATAAACTCACTGCGAAACCACTTCTTTGACAACACAACACTCTGATCGGCCTTATTATGTGGCCAAAACTGAGTTACGGAACCCAAAATTTTCTAAATTTTTAATTGCTTTTACCGCAAGTAAACACATGATACCGCTATTCGCGGCTTACCTATGACATGCTAGCTAAATTGAACGTTTACCTGCGAACGAACCGTCTACTTCATCATCCGATGCCATTTAGATCACTAATCAACACAACCTGCAATAAGATTAAAGATTTTGGTCTAGAAAAGATAAAGGACGCGCAGTTTTTGCGACAAATGGTAATTAATTCAGAAATTGATGCCGCCGTCACTACACGGCAAACTAGCATGAATTGTTGTCTCGCTCGCACATATTCAAAAATATGGGAAAAAAGAAATTTTGGGGTGATCACACCCGTCTGTAAAGTTTCTACTATTTTGATAAATAATCTACCAATTTAATGAGAAAATTATTTGTCTTGTTTACTTTCTGAGACGTCTTTTTACCTTAATGATTGCTATAAATAATAGTATATAAAATAAAAATAAAAAGGAAAAATTAATTCTTGTCAAAGGGTATAATAGAGAGAAATGCAGTTTTGTCATGCGCGATTCACACTACGAAACGTTGTGCGATTGAAACGGTAGTTGTTCGCGTTATGCCTATACATTCAAAAAGTATGTATGGAAAATAATGATATTTGAGACTTTGTAATCGTACATTTCATTTCGAGTTGAGACTCTTATTTTTTCTCAGTTTCTATCTATTGTACTAGGTATTCACAATTGCAGGCGTATGCACGCGATATCAATTTAAAACGAACGGTTACCATCGGTAACTATAGATTGCTATCCAGCTATCATTAAGTCTTTCTCTAAAGTCGCTGTACAAATGCGTATGCATTATATTACATACATAACTTACATGTCGGTATATATTTGAAAATATATCAATGTTTGTTTTATATGAGCATGGTTTATTAGAAAAATAAGTTGATTAAGTATTAGACAACACCCATTCAAAAATAATATGCAACCTTCCAAACCTTTTAGTGACCTGTTAGTCTCAAGATCTCTCACAAAAGCACAAACTCGATCGAGACGCAACGACTAAGGTATATTACTTTGCCAACCATATAGCTGATTGCATCTAGGTACTGATTCAGTTAAATAATACAAGAAGTTTATAGTTACTTAGGGCATTATGATGAAGATTGTAAGTAGATAAGCCAACTCTCAGACTTTTATTCATAAAATCCACACCAGAAATCTCTTGAGTAACCCTTAATGTCTTTAAGTGGAACAGGAGAAATATGTTATTTAGAAAACAATTAAGCTTAAACGCCAATTTTTTTTTGTTTTTCTATTAAAGGCTTTTAATTTCACTTGTCTTCTCTAAAGAGTAGATTCTGAGTTTCATAGATTGATTGATTCAAATAATATGTTTTGAAATATCTTGTGTTTACAAGCATTATACATACCTATTTATAACTTAAAAAACCTATGTAGGTATGTATGTTTTGTATACGATAAAGCCTAGGTGATTTTGGAGGCTTGAATTATCCATCCGATCCAGAAAGTGTATGTAAAGTAGAATGTAGTGTGTATTAAGTATATTTAATGTAAAGTATTGTTTACTATGTTTGATTAGGTCAATTGCAATCACTTCTTGACATCCTATTAGTCTCACAACTTCTGCGATTGCAGTCAATATAAAAGCTGGTTTTCAGAATAAATTATGGTGCTATAATTATACTAAAAACTATCAAATCTAGTTTCCAGATTATTAAAAAAACCTACTATTCGGACAAAAATCAATAAATTGGTATCAATATCTGTCAATCGCCAACATAACAAACTAAACTTAAATGTTGCTATTATTGTAAAAAAACGCTTTAAAAGTCATTGTGTGAGAAAAAGTCCATAAAATCAATGATTTTTATTTTAGTAGTTTACTAAAACGTAATTTTTCTATGCAGGATAAAATAATACAAGTTAAAAAATGTTGTAGTTCGCGTGTAGTAAAGTGAAACTTAAAAATTTGCCTTTGATGACGTCACCCATTAATGAGTGAGCAGAGCTAATAACGAAATCTCGGAACTTCTACCTGTCTTTTTCCGACACATTCATTGATTACTTCGCGTCGAAAACGGGGATGGAAATACGGAATGAAACCTAACTGACAAAATGACAAATTGACAATGTGTTGAATGTGTAGCCTGTAGTTGTTATTGTTTAACTATTTCCACAGTTTAACATGGTTTTTATTTATATATTGTGATTACAATTACTCTGCTTGTTTACTCTTCCACAATAAACACATCACAAATCATGAATGCTCTGTTAGATTATGGTTCATCCTCCAGTGGTTCCGAAGAAGAATCAACAGAAAATGAAAAGTAAGTTAACAAATTTAAATTAAATATAATCAGTAATCATTCATTTTATGTCTCTGTTGAAATCGTTTTGTAAATCTCGTGTTAATTGCAGATCTGCGTCGGAGAGTTCAAAGCCGAAACTTCCTAAGCCGACTATTGGAGAAAGTAGCCTACAAACTTCGGTTTTCTCAAATCCTTTCGTAGAAGCTGAACTGGCGAAGGCGGCAATACTCGAGAAGCATGTTAAAATGGTATATGTTGACTTTCTATTACATAACACTTGGTATTGACAAGGCCATGTAGATTGTATAGTATAACAGTTTGTGTTCATCAGTCATTTAAAATATCAACATGGTAAACATGCGTGTTGTAACTATAGTGTATTTATTCAATTATTCATACATCACTCATAATAATATTCAAAGTTTGTGTAATAAAAGAATAATTGTATTCTAATTTATTCAAACTAAAACAATAATGTTGTTCAAGTATTATCATGATAACAACAAAAACTTGAGTGTCCACTTGTGCATACAATCGTCAAGTACATAGGCGATGACTGTAAGGTTCCAGGTAAAGACAACACACAGATGATAAATGGCAAACGGATATGCTGGAACTACAGGAAGGGCCGCTGCCGCTTCGGTCACAACTGCAAGTATGCTCATGACACTGACATACAAAAGACTAGTGAAGAGATGGAAGCAGATAAACAGGTGTGCAAAGTTAACTTTAAATATTTTTGAATACTTTATTAAACAACAATATTCCAGAATTAATTTGCAACTTTGAACATAAAGTAAACATTCTTTTTTGTTTCAGAAACTAAAATCAGTGGTATGTGAAGGTGCAGGCACTATGACAGCTGCCCCACCACCAGTGGCTGTACTTGACCAAGTATCACCATCAGACGATGCCACCTGGGAGGGTGGTGTAGACAAAAGAAAACTAAAGAGACCAGGTCTCAGCCAAACCCTGGTACCAGGGAAGAAAGTTATTAAAATGTATAAAGAACAGAAAATCAAAGATGCTAATAAAAACTAAATGTTAACTACTTTTAAGGTTGCTGTATATGTGGCATGGTTGGAAATGGTATTGATATGGTTTCTGTAGCCATTAACTGCATTTTTTGCACATATTTCATTCATAAAAGATGTGCTAATTATCTTCCAGAACTCAAGCTTCCATTATAAATTTTTAAATCACTATGAATGATTTAAATTGTGGGATAGCATTCTTGGTGTGGCCAATCCATTTAAGTACTAGATGCACCTCTTACTTTGGTGTAACAATATCTAAGTATCTAACTACACACCTTAATTCAATTAATTGGATATGAACTTACATATATGTGAGAATATTTTAACCAATCATGTTGCATATGCAGCAATTATTTTTTGACTTAAGCTCTATCTCATGCATTCCATATCCGTGTATCGTAAATATTAATAAATATAAATCAATCTTATTTGTGTTAGTCCATAACAAGTAAATGTAATCTAAATAATCATGTCAACTAAAATGTAAATATGTTTTGAAGAAATACATGACGATTGACGATTTTAAATAGATGGTTATACTTAAAACTATTCTGCAATAACTATGTAAATAAAGTTGGAAAATAAAATAAACTGATTTATGTTTTCTATTCAACAAGCTATTGCTAGTCTAACCTGAATATTACTGAGCCACTCAAAGTTACTCCATGAAACTCTGTCGTCTGTTTTGTTTCTACAGTAATTATATGTTACTATTTTAGAGTCAACAACAGTTCCAAAATATTATCACTTCGTCTTTTTTAGCCAAACGTTTTATTTTCGTCCTACCCACTATTAGAAAAAAAAAGGTTTGATGAAAGCTTACACGCATTTTACATAATAAGCAGGTTATACATATATCCATATGTACCACAAATGGCTAACAAAACCCATGCCTAGGAAAAAATAATAGGTACATCATGTTTTCCTATGACCTTTTATTTGTATAGTCTTAGTAATAAACTATTCGGTAGACCCAAAATATCAAGAGGAAGTACTCTAGAAAAGAACTCATGTACTTAAAACGTTCTGTTGCCAGTTTCCACAAGTTGTTATTTTTAGAAAAGTATTTCCGGCTTTTGGAGACGGCTAGACAAATAAATTACTGTCTACATACCAACAACGTAAACATTTCTACGGAAGAAAAATTTATAGGTACCTATCGCTCACACGTGAGTCACGGTAGGTACTTGTATATTGACGTAGACATAATTTCCTCATGCCAATGGGGACTACAGCTGAAAAGTAATTTTAGTAGATTCCTAGAATATAGGCTTTACTAACCTAACTGCTAATAGATACTATGTAAGCATATTACTGTACCTCAACGAGGTTGGATTGACTAGAGCCAGTCTAACGTTCTTTGATCCGAGAGCACGTCTGTGATCACCCGCCAATTTCAATGTCACGTCCAATTAGTGTCAAAACTGAGCGCGCCGCGTTTGAATCTCCCGGTATAAGTGACAAACATTTAAATCAAAAATGGTGAATTGCGTGGTGCTCAGTTGTAATAAACGATTAAAGAAGAAACAATAAACAAAACAGTGACATTTCTATTCATCGGTTAGTAGTATGTTTATAGAAATTAACCTTTTTTTGTAATTATTTAGTAGGGCGAACCAGGGGGTGCGGGGGTTCGCGAGGGGGGGAGTCCGCTTCGGTCCCCCCCCTCAAAAATACTCCGCGACCGGCTAGTGCGAGGCAGTTCCGTTAGATTTTTCGATAGTTACTTTTTGTCTCAAGTATTTTGATTAAAATTAAGTTTGTGTTCCTTGAATTGATTTATTTATTTAATAAAAAAATTTTTACCAACAGATTCTGTATATTCATGACATCATAAGTAAGATAAATAAATAAGATATACTTTTGCGAATTACGAGTTAACCAGCATTAACAAAAAATGTGATAACAGGATAATTTAAATATGAGTAAAATTAGAATAATAAGAACAAAATCTGATTGACAAACAATGTTGTTCAAAAGTTTTTAGAATTCTACAAAGAGCTTTTGGAATTAATAAGTTTTATGTTTCTGATTGGTAAGTATGCTTGAATGGACTTTTTAGGTAACTAATTTGATGCTGGTAACTAAAAATTAAACTTTATGAATTAATGTAGCCTACATTAATTCATAAAGTTGAATTTTTAGTTAATTTGTTTTTTTTTTAATTATCTCAGATCCTTTAAATGACTTTGTTAATATTCACACCTATCGATAATTTACTATGAACGTCTGTTGTCGCACGGACATCCCTAAGCGAGCGGGAACGCACAGATTAAAAAGTGCTTTCGTTTGTACCAATAGAAAAGTAGCGATAGTAGCAGTCTATCTGAATCCTATGTCGATGCTGTACCTACTCTGTGACGTAAGCTATTACATCAAAATCTGTTTAAAAGAAGACCGACAGTTCATATAAAATTAGGAACATGCGGCAAGATCATGAAAATGGCCAGTTTTAGTTTTCTACGTTGTACATAACTAAATTTGAAAAAAAAAACTTCGGGATGACTCTTTTGGTACCTACCTGCAATAGTACCTAAAAGTCGCACTGATTGCAGATTTCGCTCACCTTCGTAGTACCGCTCTCAATATAGAGAATGGATTATTATCAAATACCTTTAACATGATTTATTTCGCCAGCTTTAGGTCGACATGACGAAAGTCATTCATTTTAGACACGGTGATCTTTGCCTAAAATGTTAGTGTTAGGGATAAATAAAACAAAAAAATATCATTGACGCATTTTCTTTTATTAAGAAACCATGCGAGAAGTACACATGCAATTTTGAGATTTTTACGCCCAAAGCTTTTAGCACGATGCACCAAAATAAAATACATTTTTAAATGTAAGATTTCTTTTAAAATACAATATTCAAATTGTCTACAAAATAATTAAAAATTATTCTGGCGTTCTCATAGCAATATAGCAAGCATGCTTACTGCTTTCTTTATCCATTTGGTGCAAACGGCTATTGTATCAGTTGGCACGGTCGCCGCCAACATTTTCCTTTAGAATTAGAGCTCTCAATTGCTCAATTATAATAGCACAGCCATTAACAATGCTACCGTGGATCTTTGCCAAACGATTGAATAGCTTTACAGCTATTTAGCAAACCGCTATACAGTAGATGTATCTTCAATACATTTGAATTAAATTATAAAGGTGGCTTAAAATACTTTTGTAAAATTGTTTTTATGATTTTGCGATAAGTACTAGGCTCCCCGACAACAGAAACAGTGACATTGCGACGACATCAATTTCTACATCGAATTAATTCTATGCCACATAAATATACTGTCTCCTCTCAATCAAAAATATATTCTATATTAGACAAAATTCAACGCTAAAAGGCCACTAAAATAGAAACTTAGGGGACCGTCTTAGTAGAGTATATTTTGTACGAACGGTGTAATATCGTTTACGTTTTGGACCCCTTTAGACAAACAAGTGTGAACGATCTACGTGACCACACAACACCGAGACATTAAAACTTCACGTATCAATATACAAATTAAAACGATTTACTGCAACGTCCTAAATATGAAATTTATTAACGTCGTCATTACATAATTAAAATTAAGTCTATAAATAAAATGCTATCGCGTTAGGTACATTCATACCTAAAACACTAGTGATAGTGTTTACATACTGCAATAATACTTAATATTATTGCAACACTTTAAGTACTATTTAAGTGAATGAATAATTTGATATTACATATATTACTTTATGAAAAGTATTTAAATATTCAATATTGTGTAAAGGCACAAACAATACAAAACATTTCATTGCTTCTGAAATATCCTTTTCAGATTGCTTTATAAATATGCGGTGGTGTTTCTTGGATGTGTTACCTATGTAAAATATTGTTATATTCAAGGAATACTACAAAAATAGTTATCATTTGGCAATTTATACAATTATTTTGAATAAATACAATATTTATACGAGCATACATGATCCATTTAGAGATGGTTGGCGATAATTAAATAGTACATTTAAATAGATCTTAATATTAATGGTATTTCATAATTTAGTGTATATTGAAGTGTTACAAAGTGAAATTTCATACAATTTCAAAATCTAAAGATCAATGAATGTTTTTTGTTTATATTTTAACAGCAACCTTTGTTGTAATCTTTGGTGATCCGAGATCCATTCGGTGGCTTTTCTTGAAGTTGTCGAGCTCAGTGTCGTGAGCCGCGCCGTTCAGTTTTGGTGCGTGGCCGTTGCTCACGTGGTGGCCGTTCACTTTCCCTCCGCGGAAGTTGGCCTTATCACTGTACCCGTTTACTTTATCCGCGGCGTGCCCGTTTATCTTTTCAGTTGCGTACCCGTTCATTTTCTCAGTGGCGTGTCCATTCATTTTCACTCCATTATGACCACTGTGTTTGTCATCACTGTGGCTGTTCAAGTTTTTAGTATGCCCTGATAAACCAAAAGAAAATTTCCTTTTAACCCCCGCACTATGTATTTCATAGTGGTACTGGCGCAATTGTGTTAGTCACATTATTTAAACTATACGTAAACAACGTTCATATAGGAAATAAAATTCTAATATCTTGAATCGTTATGTTAGTAGTCCGTATTAGTGGAACCATCGGCGGGATACATATCAGAATGTCCCGTATTAGTAACAGCATTCATATCTGGAAAATTACGTGTGACTTTAATATATCCGGGGAAGCCGCGTTAGGCCACAACTAACAATATCCACACAACATGAATTATCTAACTGGTCTATACCTCCCGCGCATTCACTGTTCAATGCTTGTATGTAGACTGAGTCAATTTTCATTACTACAAAATTTTTTATCGAAGCTATGATTGAAAAGCGCTTAAAAAAAAACTTTAAAACAAGCAAAGATACATCGCAACTTGCTTAAAAAATAATTGCAGTCCCTAAAATTAATTTTGTATTTATTGCCACTTGTCTAGAGCACAATCAAATATACAAAAACACTGCAGGGGAGGTATTGACGTATAGTGCGAAAACATTAAATGTGTGAACTTAATGAGCAAAAACTATACAGAATTAGATTTAAGAAGTAGGTAACGTAAACTAACAAGACAGATCTACCGGAACTAATAGGGGTGTCTAAACTATACTATAACACAATTACGCCAGTGTCCACATCACAATATTACATGCAAACAAATGTTTCGAGAAATTCTATGTAAGAGAACCAAGAGCTTTCAGAACTGCTTATAATAAGCTAATTTTAGTTTAATAATATTTTACAGGTGGTGTGTCCTACTTGTTATAAGTTCTGATAGCTTTTGGTGACGTTACATGATTAATTAAAAGTCGGCAGACAGTAAATATGAGAAAACTCGGGCCGTATCAATTTTATAAAACTAGATAATTATTTTCAAGATACATATCGTATCTTTAAAAATACTCCTGTAAAACCTATTGTAATTATGGCTAGGAGTAGGTGCTATTAAACTTGTTGCGTACAATTCAAAGTACGAGCAAACTTATCATAAGCGATAAAAAACATACTGTAAAATAAAACTTAATTCGCATACAATACTTTTAACTTAACTAAAGTAAAAAACTGCTTTCTAATAATACAAATAAACCACAACTGTGGGAACATAATATACTTAACATGTTTACCTGTTCTTCGCACAGTATTAATTAAACTTAGAAAACCTATTAAAAAAATAAACTTTTAATTCATTATAATATGCAATTAACGGCATATTTTAGTGTTCTAATCATTTACAAAATTGAAAGGGCCGAGTGCATAGAGTAGAGTTTAATCCAACAACACAGTTATAAAAATAGCAAAGCAAACATATTTGCCGTCTTACCGTTGCTGTCAATACCCGTGTAATACTTTTTTGAGGTCTTCCAATCTTCCTTCAGCGACAAGTTGTACATAGAGTAGGCGGGGTCTCCGGTCACCTCCTTCTCTATGGTCAGGAACTTGGGCAGCGACGCCAACAACGTGTCCTGATCGTACGCAGCGCTGTACGTCTCCAGCAGAACTAGCCCGCGACACCTGGAACATAGCAATACTTAATTAGTATTTATTACAAAATGATAGTTACTGTATTATACTACTACAACTACTAAATAATTTAAAGCATTACCTCTGATATGACATGACGTGTCTCTCGAGGATAAATAGATAAATAAATAATAAAATGATAGCAAGCACTTGTTTTATTAATTACAAATAATATATACTTAAATAGATAAATAATAGCAATATAGAGAGTACAGTAACAACAATTCACCTGGGATGCGTGGGCTGCCTATAAATGTCCAACTGATAGTACTGATTGTTGTAAATGAAACAACGACGCTTCTTGAAGATGGTGAAGTGTGCGTCGTCACGCTGCGGGAGCAGGTTCAGGTAGTCCCGATGCGTCAGCTGCGTCCTGACCTCCACAGACTGGCCATTCGTCGGGTGGAACTTCCTCAGAGTGTGGATATAAGACCAGTGGCCCTTCTGCCCACGCTTGCGAAGCCTGACTTGCGCTTTCCGGAGATCACTTTGCAAGTAGTTGTGTACGACGTCGAAGTCTTGGAAAGGCGGGAACTCGTTGTCGGCCACGAGCGGTGACTTGACGAGGAACTTGCGTTTCTTGGAGTTGACGTTGAGGCGGTCGCCGGTGTCGATGCCGATCTTCTGGCAGACGCAGGCGATCAGCCGGTTCATCTTCTTGTCGAAGTCGGTGGAGTTGTCGATCACGTCGAAGTACGGGTGACCGATCCATGCCGCCGCCGCGTTGTAGTCCAGTTCCCGGGCCAACTCCACGCCTTCAGACCGGCAAGCGTGATCCTGACAACAAAAAGAAATGATTAGTTTATTATGACCTTGGGGATTATTTGTCTTGTGATAACATTGAATGCATCAATCAAGATTTAGGGTTTGAATCCTTAAACCCGCTCATAAGGTAAAAGTAAGCGGATAAAAGTAGATATGGATAGTAAGTCGATTACGTTTATCAAGCGCCACGTTTATATGATATATTATTTAGTGAACGCGTACTTTAAATACCTGATCTACAAAATCAAAACAAAACACTGATCCTATCTTAGACGTTATCAATGACGTCAGTGAATCATAACAACGTAGATTTTAATACAGTTTTATCACCATAGTCTTAAAATGGCTAGCTGCCAATGTTATTGCGAAAATACAACGGATGAGTTGCATGCGTTACGACCATTCATAAACTTGGACATTTGAATAATATTGTTTTTATAGCTACGAATTAAGACAAATAAACAATTACATTCTATTTTTAATTAATACTTTAATACATAATCATTTAAATATAATAAAAAATATTAGAACAAAACTAAAATGCCAACCAAAAAATGGTTTATAAAATAAATAAAACATGTAGCTATTACAAACCTAACAACCTACATATCATGTGCATGGTTGAATAAATTATCATGAAAACAATGCGTGTAAAACGCAAATTTACATACATATCTCACTATTATAATATCAATAAACTACGACAGTTTAATAAATACTGTCCATATCGCATGTTTCATAATAATTATAAACAACAAAATTATAGCTTAATAATCTAACAAAGTTTGCTATCATTTAATTTGTGGTGCAATACTTTATGTATAGTAAGATTAAAATGAGAAGTCACACGAAAAATACTGGTTTTACTTTTATTTTCACTAGCTGTCTCCCGCGACTTCGTCCGCGATGTTTAGTTTCATGCGGTTTTTTTACCCGACTGCCATGAAGGGTTATGCTTATCATATTCTGTATTCAACATAATAGTAACATAAAATATGCGTTATAACAGAAACCCATCTAAGTATAAAAGAAAAAAAAAATCCCGTATTTATTCTTTTATTAGTAGTGACTTCAACAGCACACAAAAATGTTTATAAATGTAATTTTTAGACCCCCTACCCTCTTCTCTTATTAAGTTCGCATTAAAACCTCCATAAAGGTAATGTCAATGACCATATTGAGTGAACCGCAACGTGAGTAAAATAATGTGTCGTGTATGGAATTACAACATGCCGTGTTGTGCTGCACGTGATGGGTGGTACCGGCAGAGTAGGCAAATTTAATGCCGGTCTTACAATGAAATTGCACTCCTACTGTTTTATTATTACAGTCACGTTTCACACCATGTGCTCGTAATCGTAGGCCGGTCGGTAAACTAGTTTATTAAAATATAGGAATTATGGTAGGTGTTAATAATAGTGACTAAGTCTTTGTGTTCATATATGTGTTTGCATAGACGCTCGACGTGTTTTCGAAGTACTTGCCGGCAAAGTCAACACAACCATAGTTGAGAATTTGTACTCAATGGTGATTTCATTCTACGAGAATACGTGCATTGTGTTAGTTATACAACGAAAGTAGTACAATTAAAAAACAAACGAAATACGTTTTATTTTGCTGACCGATAGAAATGCATTAGAGTTACGTTAATAAAGTATTTGATATTCGAATTACACCGTGTAATTGGATTATGTTGGAATTGCATTTTTTCCTGATAAACTGCAATACGTTTTCCACTGACTCAGGTAGTAACCTAATACCGTTATCAGCAGTAAACGCAAGACACTACAGTTGCTATCGACGTAAATAAGCATAACTGTTAATGGTGGCACAGTAATTTTTATAGCAATTAGACACGTAGTACCAATTAACAACAATTAATAATAATATTTAGATTGACACGTGTCGTTACATGTGGACAATGTTTTATTAATGACGCAACTTATCTTCAACTAATCGTGTAAAAACATACGCACACTTTATGTGTATGGTGTGTAAACCTTATCATATTATGGATGACAATTAAAAAACAAAAGAATTAGTTTGACAATGACATTTCGGGCCAAACGTAGATACTGTAGATATGTGTAGTGTACTCAGATGTTATTGTTATAGTAGACGTAGTATGGTGTTGAGGTATGTGACGTTGAACGTTCGCGAAGGTTAATTGGCTGCGTACGACGTAATAACCAAAGTTATTTTGATTTTAGTATCACCTTTGTTTTGAAGGTGTCATTATTCCGGTCAGTATAGATACTTATTTGTAATTTACTATAATTAAAATTTAACATGAGTTGACAAAACGAAACTAAAAATGAACTTAAGTTTAAATTTATCGAAAAAGTACCCTATGGGCTATATCCTTACTTGGAATCCAAGATTGCTCCAAACCAGCTTACATCAAAATCGGTTCAGCGATGTAGCCGTGAAAGCGTAACAAACAGACAATCAAAGTTAGTTTCGCATTTTTAACATTCAGATGGATTGTTTATTTTATTTATTCAATAGTACTGACGTTGTATACAATAGACATATATACGGTGCAATATTATTCACGCTTTAGGTTATTCAAACAAGAATTGCAGCCAATCACTGACGGCAATAGATAAACAAACCGCTACTAGTAAACTATGATAATATGTGCATAGTAATTGAATGATATTAGCAAGTATATGGTATATATTGACCGATATTATACTGTATGTATTGCACATGTGAGATTACAAAACCGGTATTGATTTCTATACTGTTGCTGTGTTATTAGAATCTTATTTATGCTTAACTAGCTTAACCCGGTTTTTGTTGGACTTAACGAGGCCTTGTTGTGGCTAAGTGATAAAAACATAAAACAAGCACTTGCTATGGAATATTGTGTCACGTCCTAAATTTCAAGTTGTTAGGGGTTTGTGAGAAGAAATATGAGGATACTACATAACATAACATATCATCACGCCTGTATCCCGGAAGGGTTAGGCAGAGGTGTACCAATGTACACCCACAGTTCGCCGATATGTTTAGGTCCCATGTAATATAACGTGACTGTAAGGATACTACTACATAAAATATCATCCCACTTGAGAAGAAGAATTTACATCAAGTAAGGGATAGTTATTTAAGCTTTATCAATTCACACATTCAGGGTACTGATTATGCCGATATCAAGAACCTTGGCAGAGAGAAAGTCACGGGAAGTTTTCAACCGCAAATGCTGGTCAATGTATTCTTAGTGACTGCTTCAGAATTTTGTATTGCATTTAATGAACATGTGTTACACCGCAACGCAAGATAAAACGTCATTGGTGCAGTGGGTGTGCCATCTGTGCAACGTTATATACACATACCTAAACCACTTGCAAGCGTGTAACGATAATTATAAAAGCAATTAACAAACTTAAGACATCATTGTAATTAATAGATGTAATTATGTCTTATCAGTACTAAATAACCTCCTTATCTTTTATTATGTATAAAAACTGTTTGGTATGTTATTGTACACAAATGATTTTACCTACAACATTATATTGTTATAAATTGATACTAGTAATACCTATTTACGGTTTATGGAGCTAAACCATGTAAATCATGTTAGATATTACTACAATTTTCTATTGTTGTTATAGTTAAAGCATTATTGTGGTTTCAAACGTATTATTCTATCGATCATAGAGTTAGTTATTTGCTTATTTATTTTTATAACAAAAGACTATTTTGTTTGCTTGTTTTAGCTGGAATTATGTCACAAGTTGGTTTAGATTGCAATTATATTTTTTAGAGAAATAAATCGTTTACTTATAGACCGGAAAAAGACAATAAGGTCCCAAAAATAGAACGAGCAATATCCGACATGTGACTTATCTAACGTGTATTTTAAACTTGTTCTAGTTTCAGAGTATTTGGCCCGCATTTCCTCGTTGACTGGCTGGCGCCACGTCGCGAGAGAAAGGAACTGGTCAGAGTGAAGTGTGCTCACCTCTGTGGAGTAAAAGTCTTCGGCCCCGTTAGCAGCGGAGACCATGTGGACGATGTGGTTGTATCGGTTGTCACGCAACTCCACGCTGTTCCAGTTGTTAGCCGACAGCATAGCCTCCCACTTCTCCTTTGATATAACTGAAAATGTATGTTTTTTTATTAGATACAATAAGATAGACTTTATAATGCACACACAAGTTATAAACGAATATAGCGTTCGGCTGTTCGCCAATTTTATGTAACGCCCTGACATACTTTTATTTTATAATTTTGCGACCGGCTTTTAACGGAAGCTAAGACTGAATTGGATCAAATTAGCGCTTTGATTGTAAATTCTGTCTGATTAATTATCAGTCAAAAGTCAAACGTCTACTGTAGTCGTAATTAGTCATATGACCCATTCAGATACGGCTGAATGTAAACAAATATAGATTTGATATCAGAGTAAATGACCTCCTTGGTGACGCTTGGTTGAAATTCGTTGTACTTAGGAGACAAGGTTTTTGTTTCTTGTGATCGTATAGCTGTTATAATAACCACACGCGGACGACGTGATGATAAACATACGCGGTGGAATGTGACATTAAGCCTCATATGGTGTATGTTGAGTTATTGGATACTATTACCTATGGAGTAATATTGATGATTCAGATAAGACAAAGAGCTTGCGCAACGAGTATGAATATGATAAATGTAATAATTATTAGAAGCGCAACGCGTGCCGGGACAATGATTGTATTGAATAACATACAGTATCGGTGAAACAGTGTGTATCTTTGTATATTTCTTTTCAGGAATTAATAAATAAAACTGCTGTTACCAACTTGAACGGCTTCATTTAATCGGACAAAATTACAGGTTAGTTTTTAGATTAACCGCAAATAGAACACGAGGCATATAAATCCGTTCAATAAGCCACAGAGTTACCGCTACTCGGATAATGTTACATTATAATTAATGAACACAATGTACTCTACGAAATCTGTTCAACCTTGCGTATATTTCAGACCTGATGTTCGCAACGCGTGTCATGCTGTACGATCGGTATTCGATACTAGACTGTCTGAGTGTCTGCTTATTGCATCCGCATTATGCGCCAACTTTTAAGATTTATAGAATCGTTGCATTCTGATCGACTCGTCTGCTTCATTTATTAATATTGGGTCTCACTAGACAACATAAGATGGTATTTTAATGACTTTGTTTTCTGAGAATCAATCTGTAAACCTAATTTCAATGAAGAATCCAGTAGTTAAAAAGATTAATCAAAGTTTTACAGGCTGGGGTCAATGAAACCATAGAAATTGCAATGGCTGCCTAAACTTCATGTAATAAATTATAGCGACTTCACAGTTGGAAGTAAATTAGGACTTAACGCTAAAAGTTTCCGCTCATAACACAAACTTATGGCCGGGAAGCGACCGAGTCTCGTTGCAGCAATGATAATAAAACATAGTTTAAACAACTATTTACATACTAGTGTATAATATAACGTCAAAGCTTTACATTTGTAAGGCACGTGTTTTATTTTATCTTGGAGATAGATTGTTATGAGAATACTTTGTTGATAACCGTATCATGTGGATGAGATATAAATATTTATTGCGAGCGCAGGGAGTTGCCCTTCAGGCTTCAGGCGTCTGTCTGTCTGTCTCGTTGAGATTTATTTTTTATTTATTTATTTATTTATTTATAGTTAATTAAAACGATTACTTAAAACCAATTACATTAATTAACATAGAATTAAAAAAAAACATTATTAAATATTAAATCATTTGGACGATAATAAATTATTTATAAAACATTATACCATTAACACGGGATAGAGGACACTCTAGCATACTGTCTCTCGCAGAACATCAGACACACTCGCATAATATCTCTCCATACATCGGCAAACACATCACATTCAGGGTTGACAGTCAGGAGGGCGTTGAGCACCTCCAGAGTCCGGCACACTGGGGACTCTGCTCTAGCGACAGTGCGACATGGCGGCCGCGCAAATAATTTGTGTCGGCGGTTTTGGCGGTGTCCGAGATAATTGCTAGGTACATAAAGGCGACAGAATAAATTATGGAGCTCAGGACAGTCAATATGACCTCGAAGAGTTTTACAGGCTACCCTCAACTGGTCAAGACCTCTTCTCACCTCCAACGTATGAAAGCCTAATATCCCTAATAGGTAGTTAGTCGGGTACAGATAAGGAAAGTAGGTGTACATTTTTTTAAATAAAAATCTAAGGAATGTTTTCTGTACTTTCTCGAGCATTAAAGTTTGGGCCGATGTATAAGGATTCCAGACACAGGCACTTGCTTCAAGTTTGCTTCGGACCAAGGTTGTGTATAGGAGCCTGATGACGTGTGGGCTCTCAAAATCTCGTGCATTACGCAGAACGAATCCTAAACGTCTAAAAGATTCTTTTGCAAGATCAGAAACGTGTTCGCTGAATGTAAGACCACGGTCGAAGGTAACCCCCAGGTCCTTTATGCTGGTCACACGAGTAATAGGGTGACCATCCAATGTGTAGGCACGAAGTATTGGTCGTGACCTCCGAGTGTAGCTCATGACATAGCACTTGCTAGTGTTAAAAGAGAGCTTGTTCAAAACACTCCATTGGTAAATAGCATTAATGTCGTTCTGTAGGATATTACAATCTTTGGCAGTTTTTATTTCCATTATCAGTTTTAGGTCATCTGCATATAAAAGGCATTTCGCGAATTTTATTACATTGACTAGGTCATTGATCATAATCAGAAACAGAAGGGGGCCCAATACTGATCCTTGGCTTACGCCTGAACGTGTATTATAATTCTCTGATACATAACAACCGTGTCTGACAAACTGCTTGCGGTCACGCAGATAGTCAGCAAAGAAATTGAGAAAGCCCGGGCACAAACCAATGCATCCCAACTTTGATAAAAGCACATCGTTATCAACGCGGTCGAAAGCTTTGCAAAAATCAAAATACAGCACGTCCACTTGCCCACCTGTATCCATGGATTTAGAAATGTAGTCCACATGGATCATAAGGTTTGAACTGACGGAGCGACCTGGTCGAAAACCGTGTTGGGCATCTGATAAGTAAATATTAACCTGCTTGAAGATGATAGTATGGAGTATATGCTCAAAGACTTTTGCAATGGTAGGGAGGACTGCGATAGGCCTATGTTTCTCTACAGATACTTTGTCACTTGTCTTGGGAATAGGGGTAACTCGCGATACCTTCCATTGTTTTGGGTAGACACCAGCTTGAAGAGCTAGGTTAAATAGATAACACAAAGGTGCAACCAAAGTTTCTTTGCATGCCTTGAGGACGAATGGAGGAATGTTGTCAGGGCCGATCGAGCCAGAGGGTCTCAATTTGTCGAGCCCCTTTTCTACCTCCAAAAGACTGAGTGAAGGAACAGATATATTACGTCCCTCAGAACTCAGAATCAAATTTCTTGGGTCTAATTGAGGTACAACGGGTAAAAATATATTGGAGAAGTATTGAGCAAACACCTCAGCCGCTTTAACACCTGAAAAACTTTCTCCATTGTGGGTAACGTTTGGTTCAAAACCACCTTTGGATCTTAAACTAGAGACGTGCTTCCAGAACTGCTGTGGATTCTTTTTTATATCATTTTCCACGTGGAGACAATACGACTTATAGGCCTCCTGGGTTTTGATTTTTAATTCTGAACGTAAAGCACTAAACATCGAGTAAGTATGTCCACAGCGTGAGCGTATCCATTTTTCGTGGAGTTTCATTTTTCGTTTTAGATCGCTGACTATATCTCTTGAGAACCAAACGGGAAACCGTCTGTTACCAGACACCTGCCTCTTTTTCTTAGGAATAGTTAAGTCAAATATTCTATAAATTATTGAGTAAAACTTATCAGTAGCGGAGCAGGCATTGTTACAGTAAAGAACCTCATGCCATGGAGCTGAACGTAATTGATCATATAAAAGTTTATAGTCTCCTTTGTTAAAGTTCCAGTCGTTACTCTGATTAATGTTGCTAGGGTCTATTTTTTCGTTCACTTTGTGTAAGGTCATGGTGATCACAATATCTAAGGGAGGATGATAGAGGTCAATTGGAACCAATTCCATACCTTCTAAGTATTTGCAACTTACTACTGTACCCTCCCGAGTCAACACCACATCTAGCTTACTCCCACGCATATTCATCACTTCATTCATCTCAGTCAGATTACAGAAGTTTAGAAAATAACAGTGATAATTATTGACATTAACAGATGCACTTTTTAAGTTAAGATCTCCTGCAATTATTACACTTCCATTAAGATTTAAAATAAAGGTTTCGACCTTGCAAAACCAAGACATGTAATCGTCGTCGGTTGCAGTGGGCTTAATGTACACAACACAAACATTTACGGTTAGGCCATGGATTGTGAGGGAAGCCCACATATCCTCACCACAGTTCGTCTCGAGTTCACTTCGCCTTTTCAGCGTTATCCCTGGCCGGGCAGCTAGTAACACTCCGCCACCTTTAGTCGCTCTGTCTCTGCGTAAAACGCTCCAGCCGTCATGTGATAGCTCAGAGTCCTCCACAGAACCGTCCAGATTCGTCTCTGTTACAGCTACCAAGTCATGCCCGGTAAGTATCAAACTAGATCTCCATGCGGACAGTTTTGTTTTCAGCCCGCGCACGTTCTGATACAACAGGCACAAATTGGCCTTGCTTTGGTTATGAACAAGCGGAGTGGTGAGATGTTGAAGCGGTTTACTGATTTTCGTCATTTTTGGTACGAAAATTACGGCGCCACGGTTTCACGCAGATGTCCTCGGCCCAGTTGTGAGCTGACATAACCGGCTCAGCAAATCTCGATGGTACCGCCAACTTAAAAGATGCGTAGTTTCCTCGGGCTTTAAGAACCTCAACGGTACATACATCGCTTCCACAGATGTTAGATAAGTGCTCACGTACCTGGCTATCAGTAGTTCCTTGCTTTACGTAGTATAGGTGTAGGTATGTCCATCGTTCCGAGGCCTCCAATTTGGTAGTACCAGGTGCCGCAGTCCCACGCAAAATGGAAAGAACTGAAGCACGTGGATTTCGGCGTTGAACTTTTGTCCAACCATCCTCACCCGTATCGTCCCTCACCACTGATGCAGCAGGCACCTCCAACGGGACGCTGTGTCTGACCGATTGCGGCCGACGGGCGGCATCAAGATACTGGGTGGTCGGTGCTGCGAAAGATGTCGGTGGACCACTTTGGTGCGCGAGCTGTGTTGCAGAGGTGTTTGGCAGCGCCGAAGGAAAGTTCTCTGGTGAAGCTGCGACAGCAGATATCAGCGCTGCCACGTCGCGCGAGGTTGTGGAGTGAGCATCGCCATCGACTGTTGCGCTCGGTTGGGTGTTTAATGACGCCTTTTTTTTCTTAGGTAACAGAGTTTGTGACGAACTGTTACTCGAAGATACCGCTGCTGTCTTCAACGCATCCAACTTCTTGTCCAAGGCGTTCACTCTGTCACTCAGCAGCTTGACAGCCTGTAAGAGCTTGGAGTTCGCGTTTGCGGAGTGATTGTCCAGTACTTGAGTGATGATTATGGGTAGCCGATTATCGATAGCTCGTTCCAACTCTTCACGAATAATAGCTCGGATATTGTTAGTTGCAAGGTTCTCAGCTGTTTGTCGTCCTCGGCGGGCATCACCTCGGAAATTCGTGACATTCTCTGAACATGTGGGCGATGCGGCTGTGGATGCAGTGCATGAGGTTGATTCGTTGGAGTGAGCGTTCTTTAGAGGTTGGCGCACAGGGGTATTAGAATTATCGCCTTTGGGAAGTTTGGAGCGACACGCTTGACACATCCAGGAAGAGATAAACTCAGGTGTCAGAGTCACAAATACCTCACTTGCAATATTTGCACACGGCAAATCGTAGGTCTCGCCGCATTTATAGCAACTTATTTTTTCCTCTTCAATTTTATTAAGACAACCGGAACAAATTATATCCTTTGGAGTCGACATATTAGCTGTAAAGTGCACTTTGATGATGTTGTCCTCACTGCGGCAATAGAGCGTAGGTACAATTCACTGCGCCGTCTGCGTTACTTTATCAATGGCGCAAGCGTTCGGGTGATTCACGGAACGCGGGCGCAGGCGAATATATCGCTTATGCTAAGTGGTTAACCGCGCGGGTTGCGTGCAATGTACGCGAAAACGCTTGTCACTCTATGGCCGGTTAAACACTTTTGTTTTGAGTTTTAAAAGTTTAACATTTAAAATTGATTGTTTGACACAGTTTTGATTCACTTTTTATATTATAATTATTAAAAATACTGTTAATCGACACTGTATAACCGTTTTTATTAATATTAATACCGAAATACTGATATTATTTTGATTTTAACATAGACAAGATACACATGTAATGTTAATCGTTCAACAGCCGCGGCCGAGATATATCATAACAGCTCGCGGTAAATATTAATATTAGTATGTCATTTCAATTTATATAAGTACACAATGCTTTCAACCTGTTGCATTGTATGTAAATGTAATATCGTTAAACTACGTTATTTAGATTCAAATTTTATTCTTATTTAAGAATTTAATCAAGTATATTTTTATCAAGACCATTTTTCTCTTCAAAGTGTATTTTTTATGATTACAGCAATGAATGAACTTATCATAGACAAACCTTACGTAAACATAGTGGCGTCGTACTTAATCAAAACTCTTTGATAAGATAAAAACTAGTGTGACAGAACAAACTTACATGCACTGGCATCCATCGCTCCCCTATCGCATATAATCAAGCAATTCCTCTGGCAAGTCCTGCCCAGCTCGAAGAAGGTGTTCTCAATTTGGATCATGGTCTTCAGTAGATTTTCCTGGAATTTTAGCGCTGTAACAAAAGAACAGACCTTATGTTAATAACAGAAAACTAGCTCATATATCGTGTAAGGATGAGTGTGTTCGATAATTCTAAAAGTTAAATGCAAAGAAATAGTGTGGAACTACGACACTTAAATAACTACTGCCAAAGAAAACACGGCTGTCGAATAAACAATTCATGTCTAAAAGCATGCGCTTTAAATTATTCTCAGGTATTCGTATTCAGCAGTAAATATTCTGGATAATATAAACTGATGACGACAAGAACTTGAATACAGAAATCGTAAATCAAGAAACGTTTGCTTTCCACACTTATAATGGTGTTCTTTAAATAGCCTTGTCCCGTAAATCCATTTGCAAATCATTCACAACTCCGTAATGCCAAAAAGTACATTTAAGATTTGTTAATTAGTTGACTGACGGAAGGCGTGACTGGCTGAAAAGTGTCAACGACGTACCTATGTTTTTTTCTACATCACATGAGACGCTGTTCACTAATGTACAGCCAATACATAGTGGTACTAGCAAGTACTACGAAAATCAATGAAATTCATTCAAATATAGCGATGAACGAACTTTACAATCAGGTGCTTTAAATACGGTATTCCCCGGGAGCGTTGGCACTCAGGTTTATTATTATATCGAGTGAACAATAATCAAGTGTGTGCATAGAGATAGCTGATAAATCCATTCAGTATATAAACACGAAAGTGTATTAGATGAAACTAGGTACTCAAGAGAGAAAAAAAATATCTAAATTGTTTAATTAAGCTAATTAGATAATTTTACTTTAATCAACGTCATTTTATGACGACACGAGAGACACTTCGTATTAAATGTTAAAGTTATTTATGCAGAAAGTGTTTTAAATCTCATTTATAAATACAAAATTAATGTATTTCGCCTTGCGTATAGAAAAGTTTGAAACAATACTGTTACTTTATAGAAACAGACAATGTCTTTTCCTTATCTGACATGCAACTGATATGAGATGTAAATGATGATATTCATCTTTATCTCCAATCAGGGAGCTACAAACTTATTTGATAGGAAAAACATTAATCACGGCTATTTACGACACAATCTATACTGATGAGAGTTCTATGTACGTACACTACCGTGTACTCATAGGTTGGATGTCACGTGCTGTCCACTTGTTCTCAATTCGTATGCTTTACCAAAAAAGCCCATGATCTAAATGGCCGCGACTGAAAATACGTAGTAGATGTACCGTACGTCACGTCGTGAGTCATATAAATAAAACATTGTACAGTGAAAGTCAGTATCACATTTTACTGCGATTTAAAAAATCAAACGCTTCAATTTAATGACTTGGGACTGTCGACAAGGACAGGCTGACATTACGACAAATATAACTAGCGAAATTCTAATTTTTCATTTAGTCGCCATTAGAATAAGCTCAATCACAAGTCAATGACGCAAGAGGACACTAGTACTAGTGACTAGGCGTGCGGAACACATATTATCACCTACAAATCACTGTTAACGACCCAGACAGACATTGCGAGCAATGCCAAAAAAAAGCACGATTATAGATTTCACAATGAAAACTTTATACCGAGCCATTAGGATTAATCTTTACGCCAGTCTGAAAACTAATGTTAATCCGTGATTGATCGAGTCTTTAAATCACTTGTCGACGGTTGCAATTTCCGAGTTATTCCGCCATTGTACGGTCTAATACGCTTCGATTACAGATAAGATGGCAATGGCAAGATGCTGCGTTCATGTTACGTTCTCAACACCTTTCAGCTGGCAACGATCAATTAAGTAGGTATTGCGTCTAGAGGTATCCTGTTTATGTAAGACGATTCCGATTCTGACCGTAACAGAGCGGTAATGCAATCACACAGTACCGCCGGTTTGTACCGCATTACAATCAAGCCAGTAAATATTTATTCGTAAGTGTAAACGACAGAGACTATAAACAGTTAGCAGGATATCTTATGTGTGGTCGTATCATGTTTGTGTTAATGCCAAAAACAAAATTCACAGTTGATTGACATATACGTAGTAACTACGTTGCCGGTTCCTTGGTGGTCTATTTAAAAATGTGAATTATTTTAAACAGCAGCGTGCCGGGGGAGTGTCGCGATTGTCTAGTGCGTTCAATCTTATTTTCAGCTCCACACCAATTGGCTCGCACTAGTTAAATCATGTATTTTGTAGCACTCGTCATGTAACTAGGTTGCCATGTGGTAGACATTTTTTTTTAATATCCGGCATTTAACAAGAAATTTTAATCAAGATTTTTCGATTTTTACGTAGCCAAAAGTTCGTGACGATCCTGCCTTAAATAAAATGTCGCATGACGTCACCATTTTGTACATTTATGGAAGCTTGACGTCATTAGGCCGTACTCCGGAACTTTGATTGGCTTTATTTACTTAGTGTTTCATAATTTAAAGAGCAAAAGCACGTGTCCATCCTTTTTTCTAAAGAAGTTAATTATCATTATGTCTTTCATACATGTCTGCTTTACTCTAAGAATTATCATTTATAATAAACCAAACATCATCCTACATGATGAACTTATCTGCGTTATCAAGAAAGAAAACAACCTAAGCATGAGAATGTAAAAACGAGTTCCTATCAGTTATCTATTGCATTATAATTGTAAATCTACGTTAATTTCCTTTTATCTGTAAAAACTGAACATAAATAGCGATCAGGATAACCTTAACAAATCATTTATTTTTCTAGGCCTTGTCACTTCAATTTACTAAGATTTTCTCCGTTTTTCAAGAGCAGAAGGATAATAATGTCGCAAAATAAGGAAGTAAGTTGTTTTATCCAATTTCCTTTAATGAACAAAAAGGTTTGATTTTGTTTCGTAAATCCATTTGAATTGAACAAAGCATCTATTATTTTTTTATTCTAATCGACTGTGCATGTCGGAGGCCAGCTTTCGTGACAACTGTACCAAGAACGAAATGGTATTTTATTGGTTACCTAGTTACAATATTAATTAGAAAATCGAAGAATCCGTTCTTTAAAATCTTGTAAGACTGACAAAGTAAGGTTATCAACCTTTGAAAAAAGCCTAAACTTATGTGGACAGCAAGCAGCATCATGATCGGTACGTGTTTATCTACACTAATATACGGAGCTTGTTTGTTTGAACGCGCTAATCTCTGAAATTACCAAACGGATATGAATTTTTTGCATGATATACTTTCGAGAAGTCCGGTTTAAACTGGTAATTGTTTACAAATTATGTGCGACAAGAGCAGAGGTCTTCACCCTATCTTTTTTTCATATTAAATTTAATACAAACAAACGATAACACTATCTCACAATGTATTGAGTAAAATGTTAAAAATTAATGTACCAGAAAGTTATTTTAATACGGAGAACCATAAACTTGGTATTGTAGAAGATAACGTGGATATCAAATTTATTTTCGTATCGCGTGTTTTGTTTTCACGACAAATTTCATGCACTATTCAAATTACATTATTCATCGTTATTTGAGCAAGCTTCTGATCGTTTTGCATGACGACGTTGTCATATTTTATGACTCAGCCGTAATTCCTAATTCGACTTAAACATGGGACTTTTAAGGTAGTTACAATTCATTACATTATTAACTTTTTACAATCATGCAAACAAATGGATGTTCTTCAAGAAAAATGCCAGTTATTACCTCAGAATAATTTGTATGTCGAAATATTTTTTTATTCAAATTCCTTTATTCCGTACAAAATGTTTGGCATCGACTTTGTGGACATTGACCAACACGCCTCCAATGACGTCAATGGACGAATATTTTTTCCTGTGCCCATAACGAAACGTCATCAGAAGCCAAACAAAAGCTCTTTTTGTGAAGTTTGAAGACTTACACTAATTAGGCAGTTGGACAATTTTCAAACATAATAGGAATGGTTCCACCTTGATTAACTCTTTCAAAAAGATACAAAAAAAGATTTTCAATAGCACACTGTGTGTGGTTAATTGTAGCTACTGGCACGATACCAAAAGCCAACATATAGCAAGTAAACGGATATTATCTAAAGTAGAAAATATCATAAAAAACTACTAATGAATCTATTAATACCGGATGGGTTTAAGAACAATCTTCGTTGGTAGTTTCGTTCTCGCTAATGTTTATTACCAATACCAAACTAATGGACGTGACGCGCTGAAACCCTAGCACCCTAGTAGTATTACATTTCTCCTCCCGTTTCTAATTAATGTAATTGTATTATGTCTATATATTTCAGTGTACTCACTACTGTGAACATAACTGCTACCTTATTAGATAAGAGCCTAGCGACACGTGGCTATATGAGATGGGTCAATCAATTAGCGATAGTTCGACGACACCATTTGTCGTCATGATTCATGATAACATTGTTATGATATTAGCGTGGTTCTAATTCCATCATAGCGTTGGTTACTGGTGGTACCTACTCACCACTGTCACCGTCGCTTGCCTGGGCTACTGCCGCGGCGGTGCACCGTTTGCAATTGGTAGGGCACATGCCAACTGAAACACTTATCGGTGAATCTGGTACAATATTATTACTCTTTTATGTACGGATATGAAGACCTGTACCTATTAGATAATGAAGCTTTGATTTAACATAATTATCATTGATTTAGATTCCGATTGATTTAGCAGATCAATGAATGAATGATAAGTTTCTGGTTTTTGAACGTGACTGAAAATATATTATAACGAGTCAATGGCATACGACGATTGTCCAAATTATTATTTATAGGGCCTTAATGATACCTTTGTCATACACTACAGCAAAAGGTCAAGGCGCAAAGGTATAATTGAAAAAGAAAATATTTGTAAGTCGATTTTAACTTCAACATTGAAACTACGTCTGCCCTACTTCTGAACAAAAGGTTTTATACGCGTTGTTATTTGAACTGCTCTTTAAGCGCGTACTTAATAAAATTCTAAGGACAAAAGTAAGTGAAACCGTTGTTTGTAGATTGGTATTTCATAAGGCTGATATTAGAAAAAAGGGCGCGAGGTCATGCCGTCCGCTTAACAAATGAAAAACAAAAAAATAAAGTCACCAATCGACTTCATTTTTTGTAATGATAAAAACCTTACCGTTACAGGTTATTCACATTACTTGATGGATGAGAGGAACATAAATCAATACGTTTGCTTTACGAGGTCGCCCTGACCTTGCACGATGTCTGTCTAAACGAACTTAGTCACCCCTATAGGCGTACGCTAAGCTATATGTGTTTGTAAATATACGCTAGACGCAAACATCGTACGACGCCACTATATCTTCTCATAACTACTAAAATGTTTCATTTGGATTCCAAACTACGAAATAATAGAGCATTTTGTCATAACTTGTAATGTCATTACCATTTTATTACCCCGTTTCTATTCAGAGTTAAATTAAAAATTGCTTTTATGACTAACAACTACAAATCAAATGGACAACGATCAAATGAGTCAGCAGCGGAAAAATAATTGGAGACTATTATAATAATAATAATGGCGCATACTGGTAATATCTCGTTTATCGCGGGTGCTTTACTGGAATGGGTAATAACATTTATTGGGTAGGTCTATCCTGTAAAATGTTTACTGATTCAAAGCCTAATATAATCTGACCGAATATCTGTTATTTTCTGTACCATCAGAAAATGGATAATTTAATACACGTGCCATGGATGCGGAAATAAAACGGTATCTTAATGTTTTTATAATGGACTAACAGCCGGACTCAGAATTGATAATGGATAATTAAGTGATTCCTCAGTATCGAATTAAGTAAGCAACCTCTTAGACTTTTGAGAGTTGATAATTAGAAATCCCTTAAGTAACCAATGACGCCGACGTCTCTCGGGTACGTCAGGTAGGATCACAAGACTTTTCTTTGTCAGAATATAATGTAGATCCATATTATATGCATGATGAATAGGACACGAGCATTGTTAATCCCTTGTGACTACATCACGGATACGGGATACGTGTTAATTTTTAATGCAGTCGGTAAATGTTAATCCCCGAATGACATAAGTTGCTACAGATGCTCTTGCGTCATATAATTTATTCTAAATTACTCCTCTAAGAATTTTGCAACCAATTATTGTACTATTTCTGATACCTACATAAGAAAGTAAATACAACATAAACCGAAAGCAAGCCAAAGTAATAAATCTATTACGTCTGAGGTGCATGTGACTTTCATTTGTTTTTCGTAAATATGAGAGTTGTGATATCTTATTTTTAAGATTTAAAAAGTACTAATGAAAATAGAAAAGATTTTTGTACATACATATCCCCTAATGACCTAAAAGTCTGTCAGTTCGGACAGAATTAGTAAGCTCTTAATTAATTTTTCACAATCATACATGACATACACAAATTGTTCCATCTCATGATGACAAATGTGCCAAGTACAATGAATTCGAGTATGATTCAGTTTATTCGAGTAATGGCCAAGCGATGGAGTGCAATGAAACGAAAAACCGCGGCTGAATGGAACCGGCCACGATTGTCTATTTCTGTATAGAGTTTAACATGCGTAAATTATAAACGATTACAAGTGGACACGCTACACTTGCCAGGATACAAAATGGGTCGAGTAAAAATGTCGGGAATTTTCTTTAAAATGTTGAACATTAAGCTAACATACAATAGAAAATCTTTAACCACCGGTGACCAATTTGGCTTTTTGACTTCAGTCTTTTAATTTACCAAATAAATGAATATGAAAACCAAGTAAAATCGTGACAGTTAAAAACTGGTAATAATCGGTCTCAATCGCTTATTGTTACGTGAAACGTGACAAATTGTTAACAAACACCGGTCGAAGCAGTTCAGGCGTGAAACAGAACAGGAACAAAAAAAAATGCAATAAAGAACTTATCATATCAACACTCAACACTAGTTTGTCGATTATACATGGCGATGAAAAACTGATTTTCCGACGCAGTTTCAACTATTTAATGACAGCTAATACCTTACATTAGAGTATTTTAAACCTGATAGTGACGCAGATCACGCTATTAATTGGGTAATTACAGAATGAATGAATTCGTAATCAAGTTGTTTAATCATCTAATCAATTTAATATGAAACGATAAGGTCAGAAACGTAAAAGAGACCATATAGAGGGATGGAAATGGCAGATTCTAGCACGAAACTGCGAGAATATGTCGCCATTATATACATAGAGATGATACGAACAGCCTCCCGGCTCAGGTCTCGTCATCGATCCTAGCCGCTAACAATGCTACAGATAAAGATAAACGTACACATTCCTACATACACAACGTGTTTCCATCGCCGTGAACGTGACCGTGAACTAGCTAATACGCTGTACGTCATCGACACACACAACAACATTCACGTGGCATCAAGAAGCCTCATAACCCTCCTTCAGGCACCTACCCAGCTTTACTATAGTTATAAGAAGATTATTTTATTATACGAATAGAAGAAATGTATTATTCAATGAGTAGCCGCAAAGCGGCCTTGCAAATAATGGATTAAATAGACTTACAAAGCACGTAATGACCAACTTCATTCAATTTATGCACTATAAAAACCCTTTGGCTAGGTTAGTTCTATCCATTAATGACTAAAGGTATATTTACATTTGCATATCTATTTATTTCTCTGCGAAATTATTGTGCGTCTGAAATGTAGAGCCACTTTTCATTTCGTACATGAGGCTTCGTTTCTCGTTTCCAAATAGGGACTTAAAACAAGGAATACGCATTACATAAAAATATATGTAGTTGCGTCAAAAATAGTTACACAACAAAAGCGGTCTGCATATAGCCGTCCAGAGCTTAGCAAAAGGGGCTCACAAGTCTTCACCTAGAGCTTTAGGAGCAAAAATAAACACAAGGCGTGACCGCGTGATGCCGCTGTAAAACAACCGAAATATACCGCATCCAACAGAACAAACACGTTTAATCTTACGCAACATAATTATTGCCCGTTTTAAATGTTATATGAGTTTTAATACAGATCTAGATAGTTTTATATTGGACTTTAGCCCGTCGTCTTGGCAATGATATTCGGTACTATGAAACATATGTCTATTATGATGACAAAGCATTTACGTACGCATTTTTGGACCACGTGTGCATTTGTTATGTCAAAATATTAATGTATGAATCATAGATTCGGCGAGGATTCTCGAAAAATCAAAACAAATAATCCTTAGCCAATTCAAGCAAGATACTCTTGTGAAATAGTGATCATATTGCAATCTGAATCATTCGTCGATAATATACTATTTATATTACAACAGTTTACCTTTTTCAAACTTAAACCGGATGATAAGGAACTGCGTATTTTCCTTCAATATGTTAAAATTAATTTAAATACTAAATGTAAAACGTAGATTTAGGTATAATATATTTTTTTTAATACCAGAATCAAAGCGATATTTTTTTAAGCCATTCGAAGACAAGACAACCGAAAGATTTATGATAAGTAGTTGATAGTTATTTTTAAAACATTATCAGTAAATTATAATAAAATTTAATGATATCGTTTCGATTCAATTAATAATAAACAAACAAACATGTTTATTTTAGTACCCTAAAGGAACCTCAATCGGTATCGTTCAATGTTATTCGTGAACAGTTTATTATCTTGGTCGTTTAGTAATACCTGCGTATTGCGTATTTCATATTGTTACTATTACCTTACCTACTATGTATATAGTACCGTTAAATTTTATCTAGCTTCGCCATCAATACAAATCGAATTGAATAGGTTTACTTGACATAACGGTATGACCTGCATGAAGAATAGATGTACAAACTCGAGCCTGATCTTTATTTATTCTTAACATATACCTAGCACATACAAAGAAACAGTATTTCAATGAACCAAGCACATGACTTGAAAAGGTTTTGTTCATCTCGTTACAACTATATTTAAATTGAAATGTGACATTTGTTCATACCGGAGTCAGCTTACGATAATTGCAAGCATTTAGCAATGAAAATTAAATTACCAACTTGGCAGAGCGTATAATCGACCTACCTCACGTGGTGCATACGTCAATGACGGTCACGCCTCTAGCAATAAGATCCAATATCTACGAGAGAGTTTCTACCCAATAGAAAGTAAATTTGACCATGGAATTGTTTTATTTGTATCAATTGACGGTGAAATACTTCCACAAAAAATTATATGCTTTAAAAGGAACATGAACTGGTACATTAGAATACATCGAAGAGTCATTGACACTGAAATCAATGCTATATTTAAAATTACATAACAAATCGAATGCGCTCGATCAGATCGCTAGCTAAACATGATCAGGAACGAACGGAGCTATGTTAAATCTGAATGATGGGGTTAAAAAACGTGTGATATAAGATTTTGGCAGCAGTCGATGGTAAACAATAAATGTTCGAACTGGCAGTGAAGGTTTCCGCCCGTCAGACTTGCCAATTTCAACAAAAGATGTCTTTATGATTTTCCAAGAATATGTTGTTTAATTTTATAGAAGAATTTGTTATGAGTATTTTATCGTTATAAGAAACAATGAGTTGTATAATAGTAAGCTAATCTATCTTAATTGCGTATATCTTAAGGGAACAATGCACTAAAACGTTATGGTAATGTCATGCATGATACCCCTATTGTTACACCGTTCCGTTAAATTTGTTGCCCGCCAAGTCAACACTACCATGAGTTCGGAGTTTGTGTTTGTAAATTCTATGGAACAATGTTGCTTGTGATGTCCACATCCATAATCAACTTTTGAATTCCTGTAAGCACCATTCTTCATTGCTTACGTAAACCATATTCATTATACCAAATGTATACTGAAAATGTCTAATTGTCTTTGTTTCTCTAATGTGGACTTACATTAGTAATGACGGCTATTATCTCTAATGGGCTTCTTTAGACAGGTTTACCTGTGACGTAAGATTATAGGACGGGCGACCTTTGTACATGTACAAATACAAAAATCGCCATGTTGCATATGTATAAAAGTACAAAACAGAAAAGTGCGGAAAATAATAAAATTGATATCGGTTTTATGCAAATTCATTTCATGTGATATCTAACATGTCATATGGTATGAGTGTAATTTATGTATGTTACTAAATGTGTTAATTGAATTAACAGATAAAATCTTACCTTCTTCTGGGGTGAGATCCGCAAACTTGATACCACCACTGCAAAAGAAATAGTGTGTGTTGCAATACAATTGATATACAAAATAAAGGTTTGAATTAATTTCATGTTTGATTCTCATTTAATCAATTATGCTTTAGTTGACAATTCCATATTGTAATAATATAGGAAAATTAACAACTACTGCATATTTGAGGTTTGCAAGCTTTAAAATTTCAAAAACTAAGGCTTGATCACAGTGCATACTAATTAAAATCAGATTTTATATTTACATTTTCATTTTATTTATTTTTTTCAAGAAATTGTACAGTATTCAAGTTAATTCTTTACTTTTTTTGTATTATACCAGTATAACATGTGATAAAAATATGCCTTTTCACATATAACATAGAAAATAAATAGGTGATTAATAAATTTTAAGTCTCTAATCATAATGATATTAAATAGTAAGTCAGTATCTTAAGAATATTACACAAAATGGAAATATAAAATCTAGACATTTTTGTGTAATGCACTGTGTAGTTTTTGTAGGTGTCACATCGTACCTGAGGAGCACGGTAGCCGTTTCCGGCACCCGGAACACCTGGAAATAAACACATTGTGGAACCATGTCTTACTGGATCTCCACACGGAGAAACCACAACTCAAGAGGGAATCCTACTAGCAACAAATCTCCAATTAATCAAATATAAAAATAATTTTGAATTTGTTTTAACAAAAAAATACTATCAAAGTTACATTTACAGTTACTATTGTATAAGTAGATAATGTGATGCAGTCATATGATAAAATCTAGTGAATATCATCATTCTTACTAGTATAGATAAAATGCTACTGATTATCTTTAGGTTTTATGTTTTTTATCAATAAAAATAAAGTGATCACATAAACTCACTGCATCAACATAGGTAGGTACTAATGCAGATTATCTAACATATTTATAAGATTAATAAATAAAGTATTATTGCTCACCTTCCATCCTAGATTCTCAAAGAACGTGCTGAGACGCGACTGCCCGGTAGTTTTGCCGCCACACGGTCCTGAATAAAATACAATGTGGTTTCGTGGTATAAAATATGTCCTCAGTAATCCACGTGTTGCGTTTCCCATAACACTCAATTACAATAACAATTGAAACATAAATAAGATTTTCATAGTATAATAAATAAGATACAGTATTCTACAACATACAAGTCGTACAGAAAAAATATAAAACAGCACCATTATAAAATTATACGATCTATCCTTACCTCCAGTGAGGACCATTTTGTAAACGATTTTCTGGGTTTGATTCGCCATTGTAAACGCAAATATATAAATTAAAATTAAATTACACTAAGAAGGATACTAAGCACACAAATATCATAAAAATGTTGAATTTACAAAAGTGTTATAAAGTGCCATCACAGTACAACACGCATCGCCCGTCAGGCGTGCGCTCAAATGAAAGAGTGATTCAGTGAATGAGGGAGAGAGCGAAGCGAGCGAACATGAAGTGCAGAATTGACATAGTTTTGACATTGACAGTTGACTGCAAAGCATCGACTAGATTTATACATAGACAATTTCTTCTATTATTTATTTAGAATTAAATAAATTTTCCCCGTGACGACCCAAAATTAAATAATGATTTTATTTAAAACGCTTTAGGCTTCAATTTGTCTTATTGAACAGTAATGGTAGGTCAAAGATGACTTTACAAAGCTGGACGTAAAGATGATCTTTAAAAGTGTACTTCTACATATTTTTTTCAGTAACATAACAGAGTCGGTTTTCTATGTTATGAATGTCTCTGATAGGTTTTTTCATGTATAATAATAATTGATCAGACGAAGGTACCTTACTGCAAGTTAACGGTGAATAATAATTAAAATACTTGTTTGTTTTTATTACAAAACCGTGTATTATTATTAAGTTACACCAAAGGTACTTATGTTTAAAATGCACTGAGAATTAAAATTTTTTGCAATATTGGAGTTAATAACTGTAACTTTCATCTGTGCGGAAGTGTCTTGAACGTCTGCAGAAGTGTCCTCAAGTTTTTCTAGAAGTAAAACTATTGCTGGAATGTTTTGCCAGTATTTTCCCAAGCAGCGATTTCTTTTCTCAATATAGGCAGGTTCTCTTAATGGCACATCTCCTTCATCTACAAAATAAGCATGTGTTGTTTATTTTATGATATTTTTTATTTTATCACTAGCTTACAGCTGCGGCTACACGCATGGATGTTGATTATCGCGGCAAAAAGTATATCGACCATGTTCTTGCTAGCTTGGAGTTCAAGCTAACTCCAAAATGAATTTCATCAAAATCGATAGAGTAGTTCAACTGTCAAAGTGTCACTGACAGACAGAGTTAATATCGGATTTATGATATTATTCCAGATTTTAATTACCTTCCATATCCAATACTTCATTGTCTATCCATCTTGTTTGTACATTTATGTAGAGTATACCTACATTTAATTTGTTTCCTATAAATCTACTATAATTGACTAGGGTGTTTAAGAGATTTAACCCTGCAAAAAGGAAAAAATATTATGAGTAGAGAGTCAACCTGGCTTGCATAAGATGCATCCATAAACTGACATAGACTTATATATGCATTATATTTGTTTAAATAATCTTATATAATACCTAGCTTATTAATTAAAAGCCTCTGAAATAGTCAAATATCTTAAAACAGCTATTTCTCTCTGTAAATAATATTCTAGAGCATTATTAATTTCAATCTTTCTTAATGATATAATTACTTTATAACAATAAACATTTACCAATTTTATTCTCATCGCCAATATACTGCAACATTAAACATGGCAATGAATCCACTATTATTAAAGCAAGGTGATTAATAACAAGCGTATTATTTTTAAGACTCTTGAATAACTCTACTAGGTCCTCCATAGTCCATATGTGTACTACTCTTATTTTGTACATTATTGCCGCCATATCCTGAAATGAAAAATCAACAAACAATTTGCTAGAAAAAAAAAACTATTATATTATATAACTATTATAGGTATTTGAATTAATTATACTGTTGACTATATTTCATCCCAGTTAGAGGTGATTAATAGAAAAAGTAGGTATACCTTATGGGAACAACCATTAGCATCTAATATTTTTTGTAGCCTTATTGCAGAGAAATCTCCCTTACTGTCTATATAAAGTATTGTATTATTATCATGTTTCGCACAGTTTATAGCCAACTGCATGGATAACTGAGTTTTGCCGGAACCTGCCAGACCGCATAGTTCAGTGATGTAACCCACTGGTATTCCTCCAAGTAATATAGTATCCAAACTGAAAGTTACAAAGTTTAATAAAGGAAACAAATATTGTGATGTGTTTTATACTATAAAAAATAATAGTACTAAACCTAGGTATTCCAGTACTAATTTTAGTTCTTGTTTGTGATATTCTAGTAAGTAGGTTAGTTCCATTAATTATAGGGGCTGAATATTTGGCAAATATTTCATTTCTAACTGATAATACTTCTGATAGGCTTAATTTTGTTAAAGTTGTTAACTTCTGTACATCTTCTTGAAGAAAGTCTAGGATTGTTATAATGTGATTTTGAGCCAGCCTTTTCAAAACACTTTCAGACAGCTGGCTTAAATTAAGGTACTTTAACTTCTGCATAGTTTTTGAAATTTAAAACCGAGTCAAGTATTAAAAGTTTGCGATCATTTTGTAAACTTCAAAAGTTCAAACTACTTGACTGACTGTATTTTTTTACTACCTATTGTTTTTATTACTGAATGAATGAAACTCAGATGAGTACATTACTCTTTGGATGAGTATGAAATGTATGAATGAACTAGAGTAATACACGATCGATACCAATACCTATTCTTTTAGTGGTCTTCGTTCGATAAAGCTGAAGTTTTAAATACAATCATTCATGAAGAACGTGAAATATTGTTGTAATATTATGCAAAACCTTAATGTGATGACAAATCCATGGTTTCTATTTGTTATAATTATTTGCTTCTAGATTTACTGCAAATTAAATGTACTATTTTTTCTTATTTATCTGTGTTGGAATTGAACAAAGCATAGACAAAAAGATTGAAAACGGCGGTATCCAGCCGTCTACCGACGCCCGCCATTTGTGTTTGCTGTCAAAAGCGATGTAATGTCGTCGAGTTGTGAATAAATCGCGACGATCATTGAGGCGTAGTTACGTAGATATTTTGTTTAGTTAAGTTCTTTTATTATTTCTACAATGTCGAATATATCGCTTGATAAAGAAACTTTTTATCGCCGTATGAAGAAGTTGTACGCAGCATGGAAGGTCGGTTATTCTTCGTTTACTGATGTCACCGTTTTTGAGGGCCCATTTTACAATAATTGCGCGATTTACAGGCTGCTGCAACGGATTCAAAGGGTGATGATGCTCTGGCAAAGGTCGATTGCTTGGTTTCTTGCGTCGGAGTGGACGAGGACACGCTTTACAGCAAGTCAACGGCGCTACAGGTATGCGCGACTTTTATTGCTTTCCATGTGCTTGAGAATATTACTCTACATTTATAACATGTCGACTACCTTGCAAGTATTTAAATTGTTTCGATTTCATGTCCGTAGCTTCTTATCGTATTTTAAAGTGGACTAAGTTGTATAAACAACTATTTATCATACGGCGAATTACCGACGACTTTTCAAATTGTAATCTTGTAATAAATACCCTTATAATGTAAGAAAAACAAATGTTTAAGTATTATGCTTCAAATAAAGTTAATGCAGCTGATTATATGACATTACAATAACAACTTTTGTAAATAACCATTTTGTTATTAAACCACTTCTTCAATAGGTTGTAACAAGGCAAATTGCTTTGTTCACAGAATAAAAGCTTAAGATAAAATGGATTATAATGTCAGGCCAGCTTTTCATTTATTTTGCAAAGTTTTTTTTTCTTTTTCTTCCTAATGAGATTCTAAGGACAAGAGTAATCTCTAACTAAGATAAACTTCTAGATTGCTCAACATTTAGCAACTTTTACCTCTAGAACAAATTGACTCAACTTGACTATGTTAAACTCGGTAATGTACGTATTAAGAGTCAAATAAGAAAATTACAGGTTCATACATGTCTATATTGATTGATTATTTATAGTATTGTATGCTTTTTTGTAACATTTTCATATATACCATTGGCATTTTAATGGATATTCTTCGAGAACCATTGACATATAAAATATAAGTCGTAATAAGTTTTCCGAAGTCTAAATGTGTACATATAATATCAAGTGTATTATGATATTAATGGATTCAGATTTATTGTGTTTATAAAAAATGACACTACGGCAGCTAAACAATATGATAAAATACCACATTTATATGTATGTAATACATGTTTTAACCTTATTGGAAAATTACTGAAACGTCAATTGTTTATTATCTGAGTCATGTAATTTTGACATAACATTGATTACCACATTTGTTTGCAAGCCGATTGGTGATACCAGATTTTTGGAATTCATTTATTGTCACAATCTTGCATTGTCTGTTGTAGAAATCATAGACAATAAATTTTGTTTTGTTGTCTCTTGCTGTGTTGGTATATATTCATACTTATTGGAAAAGCTACAGAGGGAACAAGAAATATTTTTGACAGATAATATAGATTTTGGCTTTTCATATCCAGACATTTGGTTATGGCTATAAAAGAATAACTGATTTGTTTTGTTTTTTTTTTCTTTATCAGACTTGGCTGTTTGGTTATGAGTTGCCTGATACAATAACAGTTCTTACAGAACACAGTATGTGTTTCCTTGCAAGTAAAAAGAAAATTGAGTTTTTGAGACAAATTGAAAATGGAAAAGATGAATCTGAATTGCCACCAGTGAAATTACTTATTAGAGATAGGGTGAGTTTTTATTTTATATGATAATAGATTGGTATGTAATAACATTTACTTTAGTAATTTTTAAAATTTAAACTTTACATTTCACTTAGGTACTAAAGTAATGCATGTATGGATTGTTTTTTCCAGAATGACAAAGATAAAGAAAACTTTAACAAATTAGTACAAGAGATTAAGAAATCAAAATCTGGTAAGACCCTTGGTGTTTTCGTCAAAGATACCTATCCTGGCGAATTCTGTGAAAGTTGGAAGGCAATAATGAAAGCAGAGAAATTTGAAAACGTAGATATTAGTTCAGCTATTGCTCACTTAATGGCACCGAAAGAAGATTCAGAAATAATTACTGTCAAGAAAGCATGTTTAGTTACAGTTGATGTGTTTACTAAATATTTAAAAGATCAAATTATGGAGATTATTGATTCTGATAAGGTAAGTAATAATAATTATAATAAAAGTTGCATATCTGTCGAATTTACAATATTGTTGACACATTATTGCTATTACAGAAAGTGAAACATTCAAAATTGGCTGAGGGTGTTGAGGCAGCGATATCAGATAAGAAATACGTCACAGGGGTAGACACAAGCCAAGTGGACATGTGTTACCCGCCAATTATACAGTCTGGTGGCAACTACAGTCTTAAGTTCAGCGCCGTTTCAGACAAAAACCACCTACATTTTGGTGCAATCGTGTGCTCTTTAGGCGCTCGATACAAATCGTACTGCTCAAATATTGTTCGTACGTTGCTGGTCAATCCTACGGACGAGATTCAAAGCAATTATAATTTCTTACTTAATGTTGAAGAGGAGGTAATGAAGAAATTAGTTGCTGGTGCAAAACTTTCCGCCGTTTACGAAGCCGGCTTGGAGTTAGCGAAAAAAGAAAAGCCGGATTTAGTTGAGAATCTCACTAAGTCATTTGGGTATGTTGTTATAAAAATATGAAATTGGAAACAAAAAACTTTTGTAAATAAGTATTTTATATCGATTTCCTGTGTTTCAGGTTCGCAATGGGCATAGAATTCCGTGAAAGTTCAATTATAATAGGGCCCAAAACGTCAACTGTTGCTAAAAAGGGAATGGTGTTTAACATTAATATCGGTTTAGCGAACTTGACGAATAGCGCGGCCACTGAAAAGGAAGGCAAAGTAAGTTATTAGTACATTATTCAGTGACATAAACGATACTAAAAAAATTAATATGTAAAAAATATTTGGGTCAAGTATGTCGTCACTTATATGTTATTTAGTTGGCCTATTTCTGAATTCTACCATATTTTTTCTAGACGTACGCCCTCTTCATTGGCGACACAGTATTAGTTAACGAAGAACAACCAGCGTCCCTCCTTACGCAGTCTAAGAAGAAGATAAAGAACGTCGGAATCTTCTTAAAAGACGACGACGAAGAAGAGGAGGAAGAAAAGGAGAATAAGACTGAAATACTCGGTGAGTCTGACAAAGGAATTTAGACGCTTTTCTGGACAGCTATAAGGTTGAAAGTTGATTGCCTGGGTAAAAGGTGCAAGGACATATGATTTATTTGCTTTATGAGATAAGGTTCAAATTGAAATGATGAGAGATTTGCTAATGTCACAACAGACTTGTTGTTACAATTTTGTTTTACATTTTTTTTTTTTTTTTTTTTTTTTTCATGGGGACTTTTTCTTTCTATTTTTTAAGTGTTAATGATGTTTAAAGCCAAAGTATTGGTGAATGATGTGTGAAATTTCAAAAGAGTTTCTATTTCAATATCTTCGTGTATAATATTTGTAAAAGCTTTCAGTAATTGATATATGCTAAACTAACAGCATAATGATGAAGTGGAGTGTTTTATATTTAACCTCTTTTTGTTTCATTACATGCTATCGGATATCTTTATAGAGAATGGAGGTGAGTATCTTAATTATATAATTTAAACTACTACATAAAAAATTAAGACTCTGGTCATTGTTCATATTACAAGCAAGTGTATAACTTTATTATAGCACTTATGCCATTGAAATAAGCACTATTTTTGTAAAAAAAATGGACACTTTATAGTCAGTATCAATCTACTGATACTAGAACAGGCCTTAAATATACAGTGACATATTTCCTAACTTCACTTTAAAGTTCACTGAGTACCTTCAACATTTATATAACAAACAACAAATTAAATATATAACATTATTTCAGGCAGAGGTAAAAGAACAGCGGTTATCGAATCAAAACTTCGTACGGAGCATTCGTCAGAAGAGAAACGTAAGGAACATCAGAGGGAACTCGCTATTACTCTCAATGAGAAGGCCAAGGAACGGTTAGCGAAACAGTCGAGCGGGAAAGAGGGGGAAAAGTTACGGAAAAGTACCGTCTCATACAAGAGTACCAGTCAGATGCCCAGAGAGAACGAAGTTAAAGAACTCAAGTTATATGTTGGTGAGTATGTATAGCATTTTAAATAAATAATTCATACATTTAGAACTGCTGTAGTTATGGGCGTAAAGTTGTCACTTTTGCTCATGCAAACTCAAAAAAAAGGACTTCATAATTAAACCTCTGTAAGTAGTAGTAGTAGAATTGGAGAGGTCCATTTCCAGCATGGTATTGGTTACTCCCACATGAAGTAAGATGATTTTTCTGAATTCTAATATCAGATTAAAAAAGCATCATTTAGAGTTTTTTACAATTGTCCCACTGCTGGACATCGACCTCTGCTCGTTCAGCAAATTAATATGCATTCCATTCTACACTACTTTTTTTTTACTTTCGTTATTTAATTTTTAAAAACGTGTTTCATTTGTTTTTCAGACCGCAAATATGAAACAGTAATATTGCCAATATTTGGCGTGCCAGTACCATTCCATATATCGACCATAAAGAACATTTCTCAGTCTGTGGAGGGTGACTACACTTACCTTAGGATAAACTTCTTCCACCCGGGCGCCACCATGGGCAGGAACGAAGGCGGGAACTACTCGCAACCTGATGCCACGTTTGTCAAAGAAGTGTAAGTAGAAAATAAACTTATTCTTTTTTTATACATACATACATACATATAATCACGCCTGTTTCCCGTAGGGGTAGGCAGAGACCACTTCTTTCCACTTGCTACGATCCTTACATACTTGTTTCGCTTCATCCACTGTCATAATTCCCTTCATACATGCTCTTCGGTTTAGGGTACTCTTGACCTGGCCTTTTTTCAAGACAAGATTCTTTTTTTATTCTTATTAAATTATATTCCATTGTATTTGAAAATTATAATTTGGCTTAATTTTTACACATAGATATAGGTCGCGTCACGTAAAAAGAACGCTAGCTGTCAAGATGAGCAGAACGCGATTTATCGGTCTGTTTGGTGGTATGAAGTGCGGGGGGGGGGCACGAGCCGCATGAATGCCGGTGCGCTATTGGTTCATAGGACGACTTTCGCCTGCCGAATTGTATACTAATGCGCAAACGTACCCTCCTCACCTTCCGCCAGCGTTCTTTTTACCTGACGCGACCTATAATTCCCAATGGACTAATTTCATAATGTCAAATTTATTTTAATAGCATAAGTACATAAAGCTCATTTTTATATGATCAGTAATTTATAGAGCTTTCATGTTTTTGCAGGACATACCGAAGTACAAACACGAAAGAGCCAGGCGAGATATCACCTCCATCTTCAAACTTAAATACCGGCTTTAGACTTATTAAGGAAGTACAGAAAAAGTTCAAAACGAGAGAAGCAGAAGAGAGAGAAAAGGAGGATCTTGTTAAACAGGACACATTAGTGCTGTCACAAAGCAAAGGCAACCCCAAACTTAAAGACTTGTACATAAGACCTAATATTGTTACTAAGAGAATGAGTGGGTCCCTAGAATCACATACAAACGGCTTCAGGTTTACCTCAGTCAGAGGAGATAAAGTGGATATTTTGTACAATAATATTAAGAATGCGTTCTTCCAACCGTGTGATGGTGAAATGATTATACTCTTACATTTCCATTTGAAGCACGCTATTATGTTTGGTAAGTACATTTTCAGTCCACTAGAAGTCCTTAGAATCTAAGATGTACCCACAAAAAGTTTTATAAAGCCTCCTTTTAAGTTCGCATATATAATCAAGTAACTTCTTCATGATTTATTAACATTGTATATCTTCCCTTCTGGGTTACTATTTTGTGCATTGTGGTCCAAAATTTCTAATTTTCCCCAAATTGTTCCCAAAACTGTGTTGTTCATTGACAGCTAACGCGCCAGTGGCGACAACTGGTGAGCGCAATAAAAGTAGCCCTCATTTATACACAGATATTGACTATAAACTGCATAATTCCAGGTAAAAAGAAGCACGTTGACGTCCAATTCTACACGGAGGTGGGTGAGATCACGACGGACTTGGGCAAGCACCAGCACATGCACGACCGCGACGACCTCGCGGCCGAGCAGAGCGAGCGCGAGCTGCGGCACAAGCTGAAGGTCGCCTTCAAGAGCTTCTGCGAGAGGGTCGAGAACATGACCAAGCAGGAGGTCGAGTTTGATACGCCTTTCAGGTTAGTTTTGAATATAGTTAAGGGTTAAGTGCAGTATTTGAACTTTCGTCATCACTGTTCATGCTATTTGTGGGTAGACTGTACTGCTCTGATTGACTGTTACACGACTGTGCTCTAAAATATGCGAAAAACTTCCGCGTAAAGTATTGTGACTGCGAATAAGCTTAAAAAAATCATTCTTTCAGAACTGTTGCTCTCGATAAAGTTTTGTTAATAACAGACAAAACTATAAACAAGCATTACTTTAAAAAATCTTGTACAATTATTTTAAAACTAGAATTTGCACTAGTATTATCAGAATTAGGTTGTGTATTGTCACTTAAACAACATAGAGGTATGGTTACTGAGCAATTTTATACAGTTACATTGATCTAAAACTTTATTGAATATTAATAACACAATATTATTCCACAGAGAGCTCGGCTTCCCCGGAGCGCCGTTCCGCAGCACAGTTCTCCTGCAGCCCACATCCGGCGCGCTCGTCAACCTCACCGAGTGGCCGCCATTCGTCATCGCGCTAGAAGACGTCGAACTCGTACACTTCGAGCGAGTGCAGTTCCACCTCAAGAACTTCGATATGGTGTTCGTGTTTAAGGATTACGCTAAGAAGGTCGCCATGGTCAACGCTGTGCCTATGAACATGCTGGACCATGTTAAGGAGTGGCTCAAGTGAGTAAAATGATGAAAGCTATGTTCTGTTAGTGTTGCTACGGGAAATTGAACCTTATTGAATTTGTATTCGATTTCAATAAATTGATATAATATGCTAGTTATACCTATTTGCTGTTCAGATAATGTACTTAGAAACACTCTCGATTTATGCTTTTATGTAATGTGATATTTATTTTATCTTTTTCCTTTATTACAGTTCTTGCGACATTCGTTATTCAGAAGGTATACAGTCTTTAAATTGGACCAAGGTGATGAAAACGATCACAGACGACATTGAAGGCTTCTTCGACAATGGAGGCTGGTCGTTCTTGGATCCTGAGTCTGATGAAGAGAATGCTGCGAATGTAAGTACAGTGTTTTCCCTTAGTGCCCTTGGTCAATGAAATGTTTATCTATCTGAAGACTTCTAGATTTTGGAATATATGAGCATGAAAATATGGTTTTGATTCTATAGGAACATCTAAAAAGCTTTGGATTTGCCTGTTTACCTGTTCAGAGTATTTCTATTGTATTATGTGAGGTAGAATTGGGTTTCTAAATAATATGATATGTACATTTCAAGGACATAACTAAACTTTATGATGATGTCCTCCTCCCAGACGTGTCCGTCGACGGCGACACCCTGTCAATCTCCGGCAATCTGTCTTCGCTCATTGGCCCGGAAGTGGCTTAGTAACTAAACTATATAAATGTATACTATATCACTTAAATCTTTATTTCCAGGACGAGTCGTCAGAAGAAGAGGACGATGCATACGAGCCCACCGACGCCGAGACGGAGGAAGACTCAGACGATGGCTCCGAGTATGACTCCGAAGCGTCCGACGAGTCCGACGCGTCCGGGGACAGTGAAGGTAAGCCTTAAGTTATGGCTCGTATTACTTTGTCATAAGGTTCAAATTGTAAGTACATGCTGCGAAACCATGTATAACGAGTGTTTCGATTGTCGTTTTGGCTCTTATTACTTTGCTATAAGGTTCAAATTTAAGTACATGGTTGTATGAAAAGTGTTTCGATTGTAGAGTGGCCCTTGTTGGTTTACCATAAGATTCAAATTGTAAGTTAAATATTGTGAATTCTGTTCTTTGTAACACATTTTGAGACATCGAAAGCGTATTTACTCGATACCGTCCTTCGGTTGTATGGTATATCTAAAAATATTCTGTAATTTCTGTCTCACTGTAGCTAAAATGTTAAAATTATTTTCCTAATTCAAGTTGTTTGTTTTACAGAGGAAGATGAAGAATCTGGTAAAGATTGGTCGGATCTCGAAAGAGAAGCAGCCGAGGAAGACAAGAAAGAGCGTATCTACGACAGAGGGGGAGAAACGGACTTCGATCGCAAGCGTAAAGGAGCGCGAGCCGGCGGCCGCTTCGACGAGGACGACGGCAAGAAGCGCAAACACGAGAAGGGCTCCAGCAACCACAAGAGCTCCTCACACCATAAAAGTTCCAGCTCTAATCACAAAAGTTCAAACCATAAAAGTCCGTCGAAACATAGTAACAGCAGGTCAGTTTTTATAACTTATTTATCATAGGACATCTTCATACTGAGCTGTGAAATTGTTTTTTATCTACTTTAGTAGTTAATTCGTTTTAATTTGCACATAGAAGTTATTTACCAATCGTCCTGGCTTATACCGGTCCACTAATTAATATGTGAATGTGTCCACTAATTGGTGTAGTGCCATGCAAACACTAAATTTTACTAGGTGTAAACAGAAACAGCTCAAGTTAGTATTTACCACTTGCCTGTCCCGTGAGTCACATATGAACATTTCCATTGTTTAACTATTGTGTCTACTGGCGGGACAGTTAAGTTGTTAATAGCCATACTTATTTCTATCCTTCTTACAGTCCATCAAAGAACCGCGACAAGCACCACAAGTCGTCGCACCACGAGCGCGACCGCGGCAAGGGCGGCGGCAAGAGCGACGGCAAGTCACACAACAAGTCCAACGACAAGAAGCACTCCAACGACCACAAGTCACACAAGCGATCGCGTGACGACAGCCGAGACCATGACCGTCATCCTAAGAAAGCTAAGTAAGTAACCAAGGGCTTATTTATGAGGAAAAGTATTTCTTATAGGCTTGGATAGAAGGGAGATTAGCATAATATGGGCGACAATAGGGACCGGAAAAGCACTCCGGGTGTTTTAACCGGGAGAAGACCAACACTTCGTAGTCCATGGAGGATTTCCACCAGAAAAGAAAAAAAAAACAGGAGGAAGGTGTAGGCAAATTGGGACATCGAAAATAGATTCTCTGATCAATTTAATTTTAGTCGATTTTTTTAGCTTAGATAAATGGACTGAGTGCTAATGTTGTTTTTCTTTTGTTTCAGGAAATAGATGTAAGGAAGTTATGATCGTAAGGAGCAAACACGGGTTTCAGTTGCCGCTTATGGCTCGTTACACTCTTGATGTTAATTAAACTGTGTTGTTACATTCAATGTCCGTCTGCGCGTTGTTCAAATCAGGTCAGAATGTTTGTATGTAAGTAGTTTTATTTCCAATTCCAATGAAAACTGTAATTTAAATTATACCATGAAGAAATAAATGTAAGAATTTATTATTTGCTGATTTCATTTATTCCCATAGTCATTGACTAATTTAATCATGATTCTATTCAAATTACAATGTACAGTACTGTTTATAACCACAGAACAAAAATAGCATAATATACATAAATTACTACTGTAGTAATTTCGAGACTATTTAAGAGTTAAATTTAAATAATAAGCACACTGAACAGGTTGGCAACAACCCTTGTTACTAACAACAAAATCTCCTGTGGTTAGATTGTTAGGCTAACTTACAAACTTCCTAAGTAAATCACATAATTATAATGTACATTATTTACATAAAGTACTAAATCTACTTCTTTGTAGATTGATACGACTAAGGTGGAACATTGATCGGCAACAAACGTAGGTATCGCAATACTATTGTACAATCAGGTTGTTATATAAAACTTATTGGACATAAGTTAGATATAGCCTCTCATTTCTCAACATCGACCATTTCGATCAGTACGACGCAACTAACAAACAAACGTGCGAATCGTACGACTTTTGCCGATTGGTTTGGATTGGCTGTTAGACGGTAATAAATATTGACTTAACTACCTATAGGTAACAATATGCGAGTGAACGCGTGCTTTCAAATTAAATAAATTATACTATGCGTACTCGATCGTCATCGATCAGTGTTGCCAACTTAGGGGTCTGTGTCGGACTCCTGCGCGGCGACGACCGGCCGGCGAGGGAGCACGGATATCCTGGAGTCCGGGATCTTCACATCCTGCACCTTCTGCGCGTCTTGCTCCTGGTTCCCGCTCTTATACCAATTCTTCTTATTCACTAACATCAGAATCATGAGCGCCGGCAAATGTATTAATGAGAACCTGAACAGCTTTCTCGAACTGTTACTATCTGATTTCTGGTAAAATTGCCATGCTGGAACAAAAAAAACCGTGAGATCATTAAGTGCCAAGCTTTTTATCATTTAATAATATGAACTTGTGAATTTTAACGACATTAACAAATAATTTAATTATATTATCAATGTTTACATAGAATGATAATTAAATTTATAAACTTGCAAAAAAGTCATATCACATTTTACACGACTGACTTACCTAAGTACATAAAATAAATATTTAACGGTAAGGATTCTAGGGCGAACCACATGTTGGTTACTTCGAGGTAAGACGAGGCGAGACAAGTACCGACGATCACTCCTGTGTGTCTGAGGGCTACCCTCCTGCACAACGCTGAAAAGAAACAGTCACTATTAATATACAGCTAAAGGTAAAATTCGGTGACCAACATAATTCTATACACGTAAGCTTCTCATCTTGCCTTCAAATTACTTATGCTACTACAGCTGGTGTTATACTAAAAGTTTTAATAAAATAATGCATCTTATGAGTGTACACGAGAGGTTGATCTATCATAAAAAAAGATTAATCGGGCCAAAATGTAAAGAAATACAGATTAAACTCACCAGGATCAGTGATCGCCATCATTCTGTACCCGGCTCTTGAGTAATCAGGCCTCAAGTTCCAGGAGAGCGCGTTGAAGTGCGGGAACTGCCACGAGTACAGTATCACGCTGAGCACGATCGCGCCGGGGTCCAGCGCGCCCGTGCAACCCGCCCAGCCCATTAGAGGAGGGATAGCACCAACTGATAAACAAAATGTTGATAAATAAGCAATTAAGTGAAAGACGTTTTCTACCAGAAAATAATGTACAGAATGGATTATCTGATGTGAAACCCAAAAAGGTTCCAAGTTATGAGCTTATTACACTATCCTGAATGACTGAGTTACCCGTGATTTCTGAAAGGCTGATTGGACGACCGAAAGACTAATAACCAATCACAGTGCTTAAAATGAGATATACTTATCGGAAGGAAAGCTGAGCAACAAAGACCGCCCGCCATCCCTTTTCGATATACTCCGACATACTAATTTTTGCGTAGATAGACGTTTCAGAAACTTGGGATTATTCTTCGAGTGATCGAATGATGATTAAATAAAGGATAGTGTGATAAGTACATAATTATCTCGATCAGTCATTCATGCTAAAATTGTATAAAAAGTCCATTTCATCCTTACCTACAGACCCTAGCCAAGTATTGTATATAGACATCCTCTTCATGGGCGTATAGACGGATGTATAAAGCATTAAATTAGTAGCACCAAGGGCGGCTGTCAAAGGGTTGACCCCAAAGTATAACAGGCCCAAACCCGTAGACCCCGCCAGAGCCGCGAATCCTACCGCGTGGACTGGCCTGCAAGAACAAAATAAATTATTATAAAATACACAGTTAGGGCGAAAAATAATTTAAATTAGTAAAACTGGATTCCAAAATTGGGATCTGAAATCGCCAATCCGCAGTGAGCAAGCGTGGTGATCAATGCTCGTGTATTCTCTATATGGGAAGAGGCCTGTGCCCAGCAGTGGGACGTATATATGCTGGATTATATATATATAGTAAAACTGATTATGTACGGTAAGGATGGTAGGATTTGCAAGCTAAAGGAGTTCCCGTCGTAGTTAAGTGAAGATTTGAAGTAGGTACATAATGCACTTAAATTAATTGATCGCCACAAATAATTTTATATTTCAAATATTTGATCTGCATTGAAGCATAATTTGTTATTACAACATAACATAACTTATCCGATATCAGCGTTTTTTTTTTCAGAGAATTCTTTATTATTTAATGCTGCAATTAAGCCAATCCATGCGGATAAAATAAAGATAAGTCGCCAGTCAAAATAAAATAACTTGTTATGCTTATGAAATATTTAACATTTAAACTCGAGATATATTTTTTTAATAATGTGACATTAAGAATATTGAAATTAAACTTTAAATCAAGCATACATAATTATAGTTAGGCAGAATATTGCTATTCTCGACATTGGACATTGCATGCAATTGTATAGTGTAACGGAATAGTGCATAACATTTAATGGTTCATAAAAACATAAGAGTTTTACTGTTGTTTAACTTTCCGCGCCTCATATAATGCAGATTGTAGAATTCGTTACTAATAAATTACTTATCATAGACTTAACAAAATAAGTCTTACTTAAAAACATAAATAGGCTTATAAAGGAGAATGCCCAAAGACAGGCCCACTTTGTGGCGCCGTGTCTCAACTTTATGCTATACATAATTTATATCTTATTTTTTTATACACATGTATTTTTTATTAGCATTTACTTTGCGCTAGCATTGAAAAACGTATTTTTGTTTATTTAATTGAATTTCACTACCTACATCCGCGCATTTGTACTTTTACACATAAAGAATAATAAAATAATAAGTGGGGTAGATTTATCTTTTAAAATAATTAGCCGGTTATTCGTAAACATTGTATTATAGTCCTCCGTATTTACTTCTGTTACATTACGTGTTATTGGTATCGAGTGTAGCATTTACGTTCCTCAAGTGGTTTTGTTGTGAGATACTTATCAGACTTTTGTTTTGTTGTTAAGTGAGCGAATTGACTCTAGTTTTAACGAGAAAATGTCTACACCGGGTCGATATCGGACTAATCGAACCTTTCTCGCAGGTGCGTAAATTGTTTTTTTTTTAATTAAGCTGTTAATATATATTAGGATTAGTTAAAATGCATTTTAACATAACCATCCCAATGGGAAGGCACTTTGATTCGACGAGCCCATTCACTTGGTGGCGGAGATTTTTATTACCGTGAAAATGTTTGTAAAGGTGGGAGCCATGAGCATTAACCACAATACCAATTCAAATAGTAAATAAATATCTAATTAGAAGTTGATAGACCTTAAAGAATTATTAATATTTTATTGAATTTTTCATAACCTCAAATTCGAGAAACTGCCTCGTTGGCCTAGTGGCGCTAAGCGCGACTGCTACGCTAGAGAGGTATTGGGTTCGATTCCCAAGTCGACCAAGGTGTTATTGGGTTTTTCTATGAAATTCTCAGTAGCAGGTCGGAGTTTGGATTTGTGCCCGGTTAGTGGCAATAGGCTCGCCCTCTATTACATGGGACCTAAACATATCGGCGAACTGTGGGTGTAAATTGGTACACCTGTACCTAACCCTTCGGGGATACAGGCGTGATGATATGTTATATTATGTTTTTATAAAATTCAGCAACCCAAAAATAAGATTTCTCTTGAACCAGGGTGAATAAAAATGGAAATCGTTTGCATAATATGACACGAAATGTATTTATCCACAAAACAAAATGAAAATCACCCTGACACGACAATCTTTTATGTGGGCCTAAACCTCCTAACAAAATGCATTGTCCTTTAATTCATATTCTTATTTCTCTTGAGCTTTAGCCAAAACAGTTCCGATAGCATAGGACAACCGTACTAATATAATTTTGAAACACCAAAAAATTAAAATAATTGTTCAGGTTAGGTATATCATTTGTGAGTTTATTATTTCTACCTAATCAACTAGGCACAAAAATTAGTTTCTAAAAAATCTTAACATAATAATTAAAATATTTTTGTACAGATATCAATAGCTTGATAATATTTAATTAAGAAGCGGTCAAAAGGTTAACTTATTAGAAACCAAGTTGTAGTCAAGCATAACTAATGCCTGCAAAACATTAGTATTGTTAGGTATAGCTGATAAGATAGAAATAAAGGCACTCTCACGCGATATTATTGAAATAACGTTTGTAAAACACAACGATATATTATTTCTATTAGTGCTTAGGGTGCGTCCAGATATGAAGAACGCGCACCGAACGAGCAGCTCGCGAACTGTTCACGAACAGCCCGCGATCTGGACGCACCCTAAGAGTCGCAATAACTACCTATTTATTTAATTGAGTTACAAAACTCAAATGCTTTATCGTTTAAAATGTTTGATGAGAAATATCAGTAAAAGCTATTAAGTATCGATATCAGATGATAACTAAAGCTCTTGTGTTAAGTATATTACATTTACTAGCTATTTGATGTAACAGAATTACAGCCAATAAAATATACAAAAATAATTTAAATGATATTAAACATCTAATTTCTACCTAGCCTTCTTTCAAGCTATGTTGGAATCAGATTGCAGTCTCGCAGGATTCAGTTGACCCAGTTATTTTGAGTCCCCAAAAAAAAGAGATAAAAACTAGGTGTAAAAATAGCGATATCTTACTCTAACAATCCTTTAACCAGCACTCGATTTTTGGTCCTCGACATCTGCGCATCGAAGGGTACTTCGTAGAACTGGTTGATGGAGTTAGCGGCGGCCGAGGTGAGGCCGGTTCCGATCGCACAGAGCGCGAACGTCGTCAGGTCGAAGGGCGCGGGCGCGAGCGCGTACCCCGCCATCGAGGACATCACTACTAACGCTGGAATACGAATAAAAGGAATATTAATTAACGGAGAAAATATAGGACAACTAACGGAGAAAATTTTGATTATCGGTTTATAGGGCCAAGGTCTACTGTATGAATTGTATCCACTTTTAGGCCCATATGAACTATCGTACCTGGTCCAGAAAGCTATATTGAGATGGCCATAGCTTAGAGGTTATGGGGACACCATCTAGTCATAGCATTCTGGACCAGGTCTTTTGATAATATACGAATAGATAAAAAGTTTGTTGCTTCCTGTATTACAGATTGCAATAGAAAATTCAATGCAGCAAATACATTGGGAGCATGGCATACCATACTATCGAAATAAAAATAGTATCTTCGTCTTTATCAAGGATCACAGGTCGACAAGTCTCGTGATAATGCAAAATAAATAAAATTGTAGGTAAGATACAGTATGACAATGTTTCTTATATCGGATGAGGTAACACATGCCTATCGGTAAAGTCAATTGCAGTTATAAGTCAGTGACTTAGCGTGTTTATAAACAATAGCCTATCAATCAATTACTGCTGGAGATGACTTGAAAAACTTAAGTAATTTAAAAATTCAAAACTGTAATATCAGTTCAATTATAATATAGGTAAGAATAAGTTTGAACAAACGGGCATTCTAAATCAATTTTGTTAACTGCTGCCCCAAATAGTTAATTTGCCATTGTGTCTACAGCATTGAAAACGGATGACATACGTTAAGGGAGCCAATTATTCGTCATAAATGATTAACAATACAATATGGTCCATAACTAATATTAAATGGAATGAAATAAGCTTTTATCTGCAAAAGACGAGTAGGTATATAAAACATGCGTTTTCCTCCTATATTTTAACAATTATTATAAATAAGGAAATTGGACTTAGGTATTCGTTTTCTTGGGTATTTCTGTTCAGAACACGTGAACGTAATTTATGTTCGATTTATGCAGTTAAGAGTAAGTTTTAGATAAGAATTTCTGTTTAATTAGCTATTCGGGTATCCCCGTTAGGATCTATAGATAGCACATATACCTAGTTATATTAGTTGTAGTTGTTTATCAGAACGGATGTTTGCTTTCTCAATCGACGTTATAAGCATGATCAGTAAATACAAGGGCTACGATTATCCTCTAACTGATAAGTCTGAAGTATGTAACTGGTAATATAATGACTGATTACGAAGATAGTCTATGTGGGTCGATGTTTATGTATCGACACAATAGCACCCGTGTTAATTGATAGTACTCGTAGGATGGCTTCAAAACCTAGTGTTTGAAGAAGTTTAGATGAAGTTTCAAAAACAATCCACCCGTGTCCACTCCTTGAGACTTAAAATTTAAATTTTACCGTCGCGGCAGTTGAAATCTATCTGAATTTTATCAATATTATAATAATAATAATAATAATTTCTTTATTGCATAAATACAACTACAAACAAGACAACCATACATAGTAACCTTATACTAATTAATGCAGACAGAAATAGTAAAATTTAGGCAGTTCAACAGTAGGAGAATGTGGTAATTATACATAATTGGTTTGGCTGTCTTTAGTCTGATTCACCCTATCCCCTCGTACTAGTATAAAACTGTATCACGAGCGGATAGTCTTCCTCAACCCTAGAGACAACAGTTTCCTCCAATTTACATCTGCAGGTAACATAGCAAAACAGATTGATTACATTCTGTATAGGTAAACTAGTCTTATTACAGTTATATTAAATAAATAACCCAATTGAAATAATTAAATAATTATTGTCCGTGTTTTTTTATGTTTGGATATAGGTTCAAGTATTTGAAATGTTTTATGTGTGTGTGTGTGTGATGTGTATATGTTTTATTTATGTATGTATGTGTGAGCTTTATTATTTATGTGCCTTATTTATACCCACTAGTCATTAAATTTTCAGTTTTGTTGTAGTCTAGCGTTTTCAAATATTGATCTAATATCTTTTTGCATGCGTGGTTATCGAGATTCCTCAATTTTAAATCTTTACTAACTTTATTGTAGAGGCTAGGACCAAGATAATTGTGAAATTTATGTGCAAACGAAGTTCTATAATTGGGGATGTTGTAAACTATATCTAATCTTCGCCTTTTTGCAAAGTGCGGATTTATTTTGTGTTGCGCCATGATCTCTTGTTTAATAAATAATTGTCGTACCGTGAGGACACCCAATTCTGAGTAAAGTAACTGTGTTGGATAAGTGTACTTTTTCCGAGAAATAACTTTAAGTACCATGCGTTGGGCTCTTTCGACAAACAAAATAGTTGTTTTTGAAGTTCCTCCCCAAACACTCAAGCCATATGTCAGTACAGACTGACATAGTGCTAAATAGATTTCTAATAATAGCTTAATGTCACATGCATTTCTTATAGTTTTAAAAATATAAATTAACTTTCTTGTGTGATTACTTGCTTTGATGATGTGTTCTTTCCAGTTTAAGTTTTGATCTACTATCACACCAAGATATCTTATGGAATTTGTTCTGGTAATTGGATTACAATTGCACGTACTTGAATATTTGCAATTGTGAGCTTGTATAATTATTGAATTTGGAGAAGGTTGTGTACTGTCGTTGATTGTAAATGTAATAAATTTAGTTTTGTCCCGGTTGAGAGTTAATAAATGATTATCCAGCCATGTGGTAACCAGAGAAAAACCTTCATTCGCTGCTTTGGTTACATCTTGCCACTTTTTGGAGTTGAACAATAAAACTGTGTCATCTGCAAATGTTATTAATTGACCATTACGTAAGAGCAAATTGCAGAGGTCATTAATATAAATAAGAAACAGCGTAGGACCTATTACGCTGCCTTGAGGCACCCCGAAGGTAACACTTTCCTCAAGGCTTACACTGTTATCAATTTTAATAACCTGCTTTCGGTTTGTCAAGTAATTCTGGAAGAGTTGGAGAGGTATTCCTCGAATTCCTAAGGTCTCGAGTTTGCTCAGGAGGATGGGAATAGAGACGGTGTCGAAGGCCTTTGCCAGATCTAGGAATATACCCAGGCACTTCTGTCCCCTATCCAAGTTTTCAACTAAATACGTAGTCAGTTTGTCAAGAGCCCCTGCAGTTGATATTTTTTCTCTGAATCCAAATTGATTATCCGACAGAAGTTTATGAGTTTCTAGGTAGTGTTTTAATCTCTTATTTATTAGTTTTTCCAAGACTTTTGAGAAACTAGGAAGTAGAGAGATAGGCCTATAATTTGACACTAAAGTTTTGTCTCCTGATTTAAAGATGGGAATAATGACAGATTTTTTAAGCGCATCTGGAAAGACACCCTTTAAAAAGCATGCATTACATATGTGTACTAGTGGTGTAATGAGGGAATTGACTGCTCTCTTAATAAAAAACGTGGAAATACCGTCCCATCCCGAGGAATTCCTAGTTTTTAAGTTGGCAATTATTTCTTTTACTTCAATTTGGTCTGTTGGGAGAAGCATAAAAGAATGTGTTGGTCCGCTATGCGGTTTTGATCTACATTGTTTGCTCAGGTCTGTTTCATTTGTGTGGGTCCTGGACATAATGGTGTTTGCCAGATTTCTCCCAACATGGGCAAAGTATTTATTTATGAAATTGAGCGACTCTAGCGGTGTTGAATTACTGGATAGGAGCTCTAATGGCTTTTTTGGGTAGATGTTTAAATTACACATGTCCTTTATCAATCCCCATTGTTTTTTTATGTTATAACTGGACTTAGCGAATTCTGATTTGAAGTATTTGTTTTTAAGGTTTTTTAGAAGATTGTTGCAAGTATTTCGGTAACGCTTGTAAGTTATAGTAAGGGTTAAGTTTTCTGGGTCCTTTCTTAGTTTGTGGTGGAGCCGGTCACGATTCCTCATACACCTACATAACCCTGGTGTAATCCAAGGCTTAATGGTAATTTGTCGCCTAGTCAGCTTGACGGTGTGTGTGCGATTTGATATAACGTCTCTGATCGTGTTCAAGAAGATGTTTGTCATTTTATTTGGGTCATCATTGTCAAACATTTCTTCCCAGTTAATCTGTTTTAAGTCAGTAATAGCTGCATCGTAGTTGATTTTTGTAAAGAAAGTGTTTTTTTTGGGTCTTTTTTCCTTTCCCAGAGGGAGAGATATCATAACGCTGAAATGGTCAGTCAAAGTTGAATTACAAACTATAGTCACAGATTTCAGTTTTGTTTTGACAAAGCAGTGATCTAGACAATTAGATTCTCTAGTCGGCAGAGTGTGCGTAGTAAGAAGGCCGTAAGACGCAAGCAGATTTAAGTATTCAGTATGTTTAGGACTATGATGCTCAAGTTTGATATTAATATTTAGATCACCCATTAAGACTATGTTTTTAAAGTGGCTAATACTGGACAAGATTTTATCTAAAGATTTAAAAAAGGGATCAAGATTTTTGAATGCCGGTGGTCTGTATAATGATACAACTGCTAAATCGTTGTTGATTGTTGTTACAAGGCAGTTTACCTCTCGACAATAATTTGGTTCATAGACATTTGCGCATATGCTATCTTTAAGGTATAATACTATACCGTCATTTTGATTAAGGTGGGTTTTGGTACTGTGAGCTGTGTAGTTAAGCATTTCCGGTATGAGTGAATTTTCGGATAGCCAAGATTCTGTCAGCATAATGAGATCGTATTTGATGTCTAGTCTCTTGAGGAGAACAGCTAGCCCCTCGTAGTTACGGCTTAGACTTCTGATATTTTGGTTTAAAACTGAGAACGATTTTGCACCTGAGTTAAAAACAGCCTTACAGTGTTCCGGCATGTCAATTGCCATAGCATCGCCGCCATTGACGACATAGTCAATGTCTTTTGCGATATCGTGTATATCAACCATATTCTTTGTAAGTTAAAACAGAAATAGAACTAGTAGCAATGCTATAACAGTGACAAATTGCCAGAACATCAAAAGCTGTCAAATAAGCTATATTAAAGACACACATTATAAAGCATGAGAGTGTTTTGAGTTTTTGAAGGAATAATGTATAAGTGTGATGTTTCCATGAGTCTTGATTGTAAGTAGTTGGACAATAAAAATAACAATGACAAAAATACTTAAAAACTAAAAATACGAATATATGAGACAATTTTGATTGATAACAGAGCATGCATAATTCAAGAATAAATAACTTAATATAGCACGGGTTTGCAGGGCAATATGTGCATAAATATTCAGCTAGTCATTCATTTAGATGTATGTGGTCTAAGTCTACTTCCTTTTGGATAAGAAACTGCTTTTCTCCATCATTTCTTTTTAGAAATACTTTGCCGAGAGAAGTCCAGCAGAACATGTAGCTGTTCTCTTTGGCGAATTTTCTAGCAAGGTAGAATAATCGCTGAGCCTTTGGTGTTAGGCACTCCGACACAAATACCGGTTTAGGAGGGCCCACTAGTTTTATATGTGACGTGTTTAATTTATTTTCTTTATTTGTCTTATTGAAATGCCTAGCATTTTTAATAAAATTACCTCTAGTATGCAGGTTTGTAAAATCTACCACTATTGGTGAGATGCCTTCCTTTCTATTCAACCGGAACAAGTCTTTAATTTCATGTCGTTGGATGGATAACCCAAGAACCTTGGCTGTTTCTTCAACGATTTTGTGCAGGTCTTCCTTAGACTCTCCAGGTGCTTTTGAAATATTTCTTATTTCCATTCTAGACAGGCATGACATTCTTTCCAGGTTTTCGACTCGATCTTCTAATTGAATAATATAGTTAAAATCTGATTTCCTCTCAGCTTCTAACTTTTCTGTTCTAATAACAATCTCTTTATATTGCTCAGCTAGAGTGGTTAATTTTTCCTTAATCTCGTTGTTCTGTGTACTTATCTCCTTAATTGTGCTCTGTAAAGACTCTAACTTCCTGTCCATCAGAGCTGTATGAGCGTTCAACATGTCACGGATCTCGATCGTGAAGGCAGAAAAGTCATCATCACTTCTGGTTACGGGTTTGCGATTACGGGTAGTTGTACGCTTACTTTCAGGAGCATTTGGTGCGGGTATAGGTTTTTTTATAAGGGCCTGAGTTTGAGTGCTTGTACTTAGTTCGGCTTCAGTTTCAGATAGAGTAGGTGTCTTTGGTGGAGTTCGATGAAGTGACATTATTACACCTCTTCAGTACGACTTAGTGCAAAAAAAAAAAATATAATAATAATTAAAAAAATAAAATAAAGATAAGCTATAAACTTTCTTTCTTGGCTAATAAGCAAAGCACTGGTTTTTGAGTAATGCAACTTTACCAAAAAAAAAAAAAAAAAACAAAACAAAACCAAAACAAAAGCATACAAAAATAATTTCAAAGCCTCAGTATCGAACTCTAACTCTTCTACTCGCAAGTTCGTACGTAGACCACAGGCGCTGCGTCACCTTGTAGAATATAGATGAAATTTGCCGTCTTAATGCACAAGTGGGAGTGTCCAGTCAAACAGTGTTGGAGTTTACGACCATATACGGTAGCGTTTTCTGTCGCTGCGCGTCGTCTGACTCACCCGCCGGCCGACGAATAGGAGCGAAGCAGCTTGGTGACTCACTGGTTGTTTACTTGCGACAACGAAGACCCGCAACAATAAATGTGCTGTTTTTTGCTCAATTCTCACAATTAATGAATTTTGACGATAATGAACAAACTTAAGTAAGTTGTCACTGATTTTTAGGAACTGTAGAAGAACTCAAATTGACTTTGCTAACAAAAGTTATTTTATTTAATACGGAGGAACTTTGTGCACGTCCGCCACTTGTGAGCGCGGGCGAGGAATGATTGATATTGATTAGATATTCTACTACGTTTCTTTTTATACGTATGATTTACCACCTTGATCCTTTATCCTAATCTCTAATGATGTTTTGGTTTACCGTCAAAGATAAAAAAATCGGATTCACTCAAATTCTTGTCCCTTACGGGGATAGACCAAGCAAATCAAGGTTTGGCTTTTGGAGTGGTGACCACTTTTAGTACTCTGCCAAGGTTTAAGCACTTCAACGTTCCCCCGGTAAAAAAAAATCTTGTCTATATTTAAACTGGGGGTTAAATAACTCATACTTACAACTTAACCGAAACTTCGATAGCATCATACAATACTGTCCCATATTATTCTTCCGGTCGTGTGATGGCGTTTCCTTCCACATTCTATTGTCTTGCTGTACATTTTTAGTTTTCACCGTAGCCGTGGTTTGTGTTGTAAGTGGTAGCTTGCTGTTCCAACACTGTGATGTCGATATCCTTGCCAGTTGCTGAAGTAGAATGCCGTTCTGAAATACGAACAAGTCGTTAGAACTAGTTTTAAGGTCTAATATTCGAGTCTATTTTCCTCGTTTAAGACTAGCTAACTTGAAGAAAGGTTTAGACAAAATCATTTTACTACCGACGTGAAATGAAAATAGTATATTTGTCGACGTGAAAAGGATGAAAGTCGGATGCAGAATTGAATTTCCGTAGTAGGATAAATGGATATAGAAAATATTCTTGTACAAGGAGCATTTAATGTTTAAAAAAACGTTTTCGCGTTTCCCTCCGTTGACCTTTATTGCGTTATCGCATTGTATATAAAATCTAGGTATACCTATAACTGCAAAAAGCGCTTCTTTGAAGTGTTAATTAAAAAACTAACAGAAAATCCAGCTAAATTTTAGTGGGTAAAACGCATTAAGATCTTTAACCACAAGTGTAATGCTGCGGTTAGTGACTACTGGAGTAAAGATCATAAGTATTCTAAGTTTGTAGAGTAAAAGCGATCATTGCGAAATTTAATTTCAATTTACAAAGCAAATAAAAACCAATTAAGGAATTAATTAAATAAAACTAATTTCTATATTTACGTATGAATTAATTTACCACAATGCTCAATATTTATGTACTTGTAAATTCAATGTTTACAAGATTACGTAAATGTTTGTTTTTGGAAAACAGAAATAAACGTAAAACGTCAGATTATCAAAATACTATGTACCTAATTTATTTTTGAATACGAATTTTGTCTTATCTTGGAATGAATGAAATTGTAGAAATATCTATATTTATTTTTATAACTAAACAGCATAGTGCATTGGCCGGCTTTAGTAAATAAGTCTTGAGTACTCCAAATTGACCTGTAATACGTCAAGACTTTTTATCTTTTGTTTTTTTGTTTTGCACTGTTCAATCTTAATTTATTAACAGGGGTTTCTTGACAAGAACCGCTCCTAATTCTCTCGTTACTAAAAAGTGACTACAGGCCAAAATGTATAAGAATGAATGAATAGATCTAAAAGGATTTACCCATTACCTAAAGGTTCAAGACTTGTAGTGTTTTCTTAATTGGTTGGTTAGTGGGCTATATTCTTGCAGTCTTAGGTATCCATACCAAATTGGCTAGCATATTAATCTCAATTGAAACCAAGAAATGAGAACAGGAAACAGAACATTAAAGAACCTTGAAGTAATAAGCTGAAATGATTGGGATATCATAAAATGTGACGATATTTAAAACCCAATTTTCATAAAAATCAGCAAAAAAAAACTTAGATATCACTAACAGTATCTATTCAGACTTGCTTCAAATATAAAGTTTACAAAGGTCAGTCACAAAAGTAAGTGCCTATATCTGAAGCAAAAAAATATAGATTCAAAATTGCGCAATTTTTTGATAACAGTGTCCGTTTCGATTGAACACTATGTTGTTTTAACCTTTGCATATCACTGATGAACTTTTTTTGAATTTCAAAAAACAAGTGGACGATAATGTTACCTACGTAAATGGCCTTGCCATGTTCAGAATTATCTCTAGGTACTTGTTTTAATTCTGACACAACGATTTAGGTCTTAATTAAAATAAAGATAATGATTTGATGAATATTTCACAAAAAGACTTCGTCTTTTCATTCTCAGGACCACATTGTATTACGGATATGGAATGCGATTATTTTTTCCACCATCAAAATAACTGACGTTATCGAAAAGCTGCCACGCTGAACCTGCTCTGGGCTGGATAAATCGTAAGAGTACATGGCAAGAGACATTATCGCCAACAAACTGCCGTGCAGTTTGTCGATATTTTCTGTTATTTCATTTTTTTCAAAAATAAATAAAAAGACATCCTACGACCCGACGGAGAAGGCCAGATGAGCTAGACGTCTTCCTTGGCAGGAAGAAGCAAAAGACGGGGACCGATGGAAAATGGAGGAAGGCTTTAGCCTAGCTGTAGGACAATTCTTGCTAAATATAATAAATAATCATGTAATACAATAATAACAATGTAACTTTGGAAAATAGGTCTTTGTTCCGAAATGGGAAAACAAACGTTAAAAAAAAACTAATAAAGAGAGAGAGAGAGAGTTTGAAAAGTCCTCCAGTCTAGCTCATGTCGCTTTTTAATGGCCATTTACAATGTGGCGGTGTTTCCATAAGGTAGATTAGGTACTTATGTCGGTTCATTGATGAAGATTATAACAGTGGCTAGCAGACGAATTTCACTGTGTAAAATTGCAACATTAGAATGTTATACATGTATTTAACATGAGTAATGTAGAGTCGACGAGAATATACTACCTACATAGCTAGACAAGATAATCGTCTGTTTAACTCAATCAACCAATGTTCATTAACGTGGACAAAGAAGCGATACTCTGACACATACATAGACGCTAGACTGCAGTATAGTTAACTTTTCATTTTTTCAGTCAAGAAATTCGTATTTTACGATTCTCAGCAGACTGGCTCTTTGTCATTGCCTTGCCCTAACACTCGGCGTTGCAAAAATAAAGATCGGGTTGCGTAACCTTAGACTGAGAAAATAAACATTATGCCATAGATACCTTGCAAATTGAATTCTGCCAAGATAGCTTATTTACGGTAGGTAGGTATTGGGCTTGTTCATCTTATGCCATTCATCTTATATATTGGAGGAGAAATTATAAATTAAAAAAATTATGGCGAATAATGAAAATATTTTAGGATAACAGGAGAGTATAAATAAAGTTACAGATAGAGGCTGTAATGCCTATTACAAAAAAGAAAATACTTTAGACACTTCTTAGAAATTCTTTCGTCGTATAGTAGGTATGAATACTATGAATAGAAAATATCTAGATGTAATTTTCAAATTGAAAATGTGTTTAAACTGGATCTTAGTTTTAGATTTTTTTTACCAAACTGATTTACATAAAAGAAAGTCCTGGATAGACTTTGGATAGTTAATAAAATATATAAAAAAATGCTGGACATAAGCACATTAAGTAATATAACGAGATAAATATTTGGAAAATATTCTTCATAACTGTCTTACGAACGATGCAAAGTTAAGAATAAAGCAAGAACTAAGATAATAATGTTTATAAAAAATTGCATTTTATTGTGAATTATTATTATGAACTCATTCATGTCTCTTTATTTCCATTTAAATTAAATTTCAGCCCATAAATGTCCTATTATAAACATAAAATGGCTTATTATGTTGGTTTGTTCATTGCTATTTAGAATCATAAATTAGCCTGATAAAGTTTGCCGAGTTATTTGAAATTTATTTAAATTTACTATACTATTTAAATTCTTTAGTTACTGATGGTACTTCCTATAATAAACTTAGTGTACTGGTAGAGCTAGGTATCAAAAGGTTCTGAAACATGTTTTAATTTGTTGAGTCTTGTTGAATGATGTTTAAAGTTTTTCTATATATAATTTTGATATATCCATGCTAAATTTATATGGTTCTAATATTATTAAACAAAATAAATGTTAACTTTTACAATATTTAAAACCTAAGAATAACATAATTTCAATTAATAATACTTGGATTTATCTTAAAATACTTGATTTAGAATAAAACTGGCACCTTTTATTTAAATATGATATTACACATTGTTTGTGATGTTATCTAATTCATGTTTGGAGCATGATAATATAACAAATATTCAAAGAATTATTTTTAAATTAACTTATAATATAATCGTCATTAAGAAAGGACGACTATTTTCATTAAATGCGTATTTAAGGTCTATTATTAGGAGTTGTTTTATTCTTGAAAATGAAACGCAATATATTAAAAACATGTGAATTTAAAAAATAAGAAGATATTTTAATTTTCTTACCCCAGAAATGCCGACAACGCCATGTTTCAGGCAAATCGTGCAGTGCATCACTTTTTTATAGAACATTTTTTTGGTACACACCTTATATCAACATTCTGAAAAATACAACTAAATTTAATCAGCCATATCGTTGTGACTTTATACTATATTACAAACTTCTAGCTCTCGGTGCAAGAAGATTATAAATACTAAATTATTTATATTTATCTCCTTAAAATTAAATAACATTCGAAACATTCAAGGCAAAGTTTAAAATGATAAGTTATTTTGGTAAATTAATTTAAATGTACTTCATTTAATGATACATCTTAATACTACTCACTTATTTAATTTATAATTGTATTCTAAAAACCACCCTAATTATCACCACTTAAAATAATTATGATAAAAATGATAATATGAAAACATTTCAGAGGTTATCAACATTCGACATATGACATAAGTGACGTAACTTTGTGGTGCATGGTCATTGCCAGTATAATCATTTATTATTTTTGAATAATTAATTTATATAAATTGAAGTCTGATTTCTAAACATTGTAATGCTTGTTTGGTTTCATTAAAATATAACACAAATTAATTTTACAATTCTAATATTACATATATAGGTCCCATTTAATAGGGGGCGAGCCTATTGTGAAATGTGAAATCACTGTGCCAAATAATGTGTTTTTTTTTGCACCTAGCATCTTGTGTGTCCATATCATGAAGTAAAGTAAATTAGGTAATTTTAGTTCTAAGATTGTTGGTTTGATAGTATATTTTGTCCACATTCATGAACTATTTTGGTGCAAACTGTAAAGGTTATATGTAAGTGAATGTAGAAAAAAACGAATTTTCATTTCTGGGTTTGGAAGGTTGGGTTTTTTGTGCTTTTACATCTTTAATTATGTTCATAATATTATTATCAACAAATATTGGCTTTTAGAAAATACTTTCGTACATTACAAACTGTTAACAACAAGAAATCTAATGAACACATCTTTATAATAACATTTGAGAACGCGACCAATTTTATCGATCGACTGATATATGGCAACATAGTTATGTTCAGTGTTACTAGTGTAGTTACCCGTTTTGTAGGGAACTTTTTGTAGAACAGCTGTCGTAAATGGCAAGTAGTGTAAGAATTATGGTTGAAAATTGTTAAGAATTCAAAAACTGCATTTAGTAACAAATTCCTGCAGGACGGACGATGTTTGGTTTATTGACATAATAATTAAATAAAAAATGTCTTATGTTTTAATCAAAATGTCATATTGACTTTACGGGTAATTTTAACACTACTACAAAAGCACCATTTTTTTGTTTTTATTTTGATTCGATTGATATTCGAACGCGGAAGTGGTTTCGTGTATTGACGCTCGCATTGCGAAACATGTCCAATTGTTATTTTAGAAATATATAAACATGTCTAAATTATGGTGAATTTGTCGCCGTCCCCGTAGTAAGAAAAGCAAACCTTAAATATGGCCTCGCGAGGAGACAAAGGGAATGGAAATGGCGAGGAGCAGATCGTTGAGGTAAATCGATGTGGCCTACATATTTGACAGTTACTTAAGTTTACGGGAGTCTTGAATGAAACGATGGTTGCAGACTTTAGCGGAGGTGTTCCGCTGCTTCATCTGTATGGAGAAGCTGGTGGACGCACACCTATGTCCTCACTGCTCGAAGCTGTGTTGCTATGCGTGCGTGCGGCGGTGGCTGACGGAGCAGCGGTCGCAATGTCCCCACTGCCGCGCGGCGCTGCACCTTCATGAACTAGTCAACTGCCGCTGGGTCGAGGAGGTCACTCAGCAGATCGAGACAATGCAGCAAAGCAACTCCGCTAGTCAGAGAGAGAGCTTCAGGGATAGGTGATTATACCACTTTCTAGTATGTACGTTGTGAACGAAAGTAACTCTGCAGCACCATCAGGAAATTTTATAACATCCCGGTCTTAATGCTTAAGAATAGGTCAAGGAAATGAACATCAAAGTGTAGTAGTCGAAATCAACTTGTTGAATACTGAATATCAAAATTACATTTGCTGCTCATCTCCTGCTCTAAATAAAACAAAAACTTTGTTTTTCAATGTGTATTTGTGTGTAATACACACTATAATTCACTAAATAAATTGAAAGGAAACTGATTCCAATAAGAATGTAACATCTATAACAGTTGAGATAGGAAATTAACATTGCAGGGTACTGTTACAATAGGGTTCAATGTTGCATGTACAAGGATAAAATAAATACACATAAAGTGCTCTAAACAGGTGTCCGACCCACCAGGAGAAGTTGACGGTGTACTGCTGGACGTGTCGGCGTTGTATCTGCCACCAGTGTGCACTGTGGGGCGGCACTCACTCAGGACACACATTTAAGCCGTTGGAAGAGGTGTATGAGCAGCACGTCACCCAGATCCGTGATGAAGTGTCCCAGTTGAGACGCAGACTGATGGAACTGATTAGTCTAGTGCAAGATGTGGTATTTATTTATTCATTATTGGTTCCCATTGTAAAATATTGTTTTTCATTATTAATATTATGTTCTTTCAAGTAGTGATTAAGATAGAAACTGCTCCCAGTGTTTTCCAAAATTTATTTCTCAATTTTTGTTTAGTACAGATTTCTTTTTTAGTTCATTTTCTCAAATATTCTCTGACACTATTATGTACTTAACAATAATTTATTGTTTACAGGAACGCAATGTAGAATCAGTACGCGCAGCCAAAGACGAGCGTGTCCGCGAGATCCGGAACGCTGTTGAGCTGATGATATCGCGCCTCGATTCCGCGCTGAAGGCCAAACTCCTCACGCTGATGGGCCAGAAGAACAGCCTCACCCAGGAGACGGAGCAACTTGAACACCTGCTTCAGGAAATCGAGCATCAATTGCATTCCAGTACTAGGTGGTTACATGTGTTTTTGTCTAGAATAATTATAATCATTACTTCAAAACATAATAGTCAAAGTTGTTTACAAATAGCGTTGATATAGGACATGCAAATTGTTAATAACTAAGCATAGAGATTTCGTATTTTGGTCTGAGTTGTCAATAATCATCTCACCTATATGACCTTGCATGTTGTGTATTATATCACTTTGATTGCAATTTGTAATGTGCCTGTATCAGCCATATGGTCCGAAACAATAGAGTTTGTTTGATTGGACAAAGGCAGCTTTAGTTGGTTTTATTAAAGCTAAGTCTAAATTTCAGTGTATTGTATTAATGTTATGTATCTTCTACCTCATGCTATAAACTCTTTTGGGGTGGCCAGAATGCGTATACGAGTACCCATGTTAGTATCGCTCATTATCATTAATAGCAATATTGCATGATTGTCTGTTTTGTCAATACTTTGATTAGTTAACATACAATATTTTATTTAAAATTGTGTGTGATGTTTGCAGGTCAGAACTAATAGCTAAGAGTGGTGAACTATCGAAGATGATTCACCAAGTTCGCAAAAAGCCTATGGCTAGCTTCGTGACTGCGCCAGTACCGGCCGATTTCCATAGGCAAGTTTTTATTTTTATTATTTTTTTAAAGGCGACTTTCGCGCCTAATAATTTAATTCATCCGTCGCGGTCCAACAAAAGCACCCCGACTTACCGCGGTAATCGGCATGGTGACCTATACCATTGCTATCTGTGCAATCAAAAGATGAAACTGCCCAAAATCAGCAAAATGAACTAAATTAACACAGACAAAATTATGTTTTTGAATAAACCCTATAACTAAATGTTTACTGTTGCAGTGAAATCGTGCCGAGCTACGACAGCAGCACGTTCCCGCTGACGAACTTCACGCAGCTGCAGCACGCGGCGGCGCCCGTGTACTCGGCGCCGCTGCACGTGAACGGGCTGTGCTGGCGCCTCAAGGTCTACCCCGACGGCAACGGCGTCGTGCGCGGGAACTACCTCTCCGTCTTCCTCGAGCTCAGCGCAGGGTTGCCGGAGACCTCCAAGTAAGTCTACCAACACATACCATGAATTGCCCCATGATTGTGTTCCACCGAGTTCCTAATGTGATTAGACAGCAATTTTATTGATTTGTATTTAGATCTGTTTCACCACATGTTTTGAAGACACTTAACTTTTAACTGTATGGAAAATGGTTGGAGTATGATATTTTGAAATTAAATTTGCAGCACTTGACAATCACATATTTTATCCTTTACAACAAATAACTCACGCCTTAGTTTCAGTAGTGGTGAGACAGCAAACTAAACACATTAAACGCACACCCTTGATTGATCTATGATTGTACCCTGTAAGTGATTGCTAAATAATTAGTGTTTCGTTATTGCAAGCATTGCTAAGTTAAGAGTAGGCAAGAGGTAAGTGCAGGCTGTGGAAGCCCTGGCTCATTAGCTGTAGTGCAGTCATGTGTAGCTTGGTCTATGTGTCTGGTAATAACATACTGAAATTATAGTGGCTACAAAGGAGCAAATTTTATATTTTGCGACCAAAATGAAAAGACTTATAAGTGGTATTTTTAAAAGACTACTAAACAATAATATTTCAATTTTATAGATTCTTTTACACCTTATTGTACGAAGGAGTTAAGTATGAAATATTAAAGTTAAAAAAAAACTTGCGCGTCCTGTACACTTTAATTTGAGTATGTAAAAGAAAGCGCGCCAACCGGTAACAGTGCAGGGTTTATGCCTCAAATGAGTCAATTTATGGGCACGCGAGGTTGTAATGCGCTTCGGGATGTCGCTTCGTACCTCCGCGTTATATCCTGTTTGTGAAAGCTTGTAAATTTATGACTTGAATAATTTATTGATGTTTCTTCCGTATTTCGGTATAACTTTATAACGTGTTACCTGAAAACGATTATATACACATTGCTATAATGACTGGAAAGCGAAATATTTTTAACTTGTCAATAAACAAGAATTTGACAAAATAAGTTTAAAACTAGAGAATATACGAGAGTTATTTATTTAATTTCGAAGCTTACAAGAAAGGTTCTGACAAAATCTTTCCCCTGCCCTGTGACCAATTGACGCTTCATGATTGTTTATGTGTGCACATTTCAGATCGTTTCTTTATTCATTAATGTCTGTATATATTTTTTTATGGCTTGGCTTCTTCATTTAGGCAATCATTAGACTATAAATGATTGAAAATCTATGGCCGCAGTTATTTAAAATGTAGATAACCTCACATTTAATAACGCCGCCAAGTATTATCGGTTAGTCACATAGGTATTTATTCATCCTTTCAATCATCGTCATCCAATTACCGACCATTTGTCGTTTCTGCTGAAAGATACTTGGTAGCTAACTTCTCTACGTGTGATAACTAATTTGCATGATACGACGAGCAGGCTATGATCACAATCGCGGTGTTTATAAAGCTAGGTTTAAATTGTATTAAACTATCACTGCTTCAATAACAAGTATTTAATCTTTTAATAGGATAGCATTATCATAATTTGCACCAAAAGAATAGGCCCTCCATCTTTCGCAGTCATTCCGTTTACCTCAAAACTGAATTAAAATTTAATTGCCACCTTCAATTACTAATTTCTAATTTGCACTATCTGTTCTGTGCCAAGCTTTATGTTTAGACGTTTCATATACTTACCGACTTGAGAAACTGTCTTAACATTGTATCTGTGTTGCTTGATGTTTTATAAATGTCTTCTGTGTTGTCCTACTGTATTAGGTAATATAGTATTTCTAACACACGGTTTTTAATGTGTAATTAGATCTTCTCTATCTCAATGCACTCTCTTCTATCTTCATGTGAAAGAACAGGCACAGTTATAGGGTAGTTAATATTTTTTTTAATCACCGTCTTGTTATAAAATATTTGACAATTATTATTTTTTGCGAAAATTTATTTATTTTACAAAAAACCACGACGATTTGTCCTACATTTCCAATCAACTTAAATAATTTGTAAATTTTGTTCAAAAGCCCTCACTCCCAAGTCGATTCGTTTTATCAAATTATTGTTTTCTTTATTTGTATGGCAAAAAATAGTTGTCAAATATTTTATACTAATATACGTAAAATGTCGGACTAAACAGATTTTGTCACCTACCCTAAATCTACTATAACCACACTTATAAAACAAAATCTGTTCATATTGTCTTAAAAAGGCATTTCTGATAACCCCTTCCCTTTCCCTTTATTTGTGTCGTCCGTTGAAGGCAGTGTTGGTCTCAGATACGAGTACCGCGTGGAGATGCTGCACCAGGTGTCCCGCGACCCGTCCAAGAACATCGTGCGCGAGTTCGCGTCCGACTTCGAGGTGGGCGAGTGCTGGGGCTACAACCGCTTCTTCAGGCTCGATCTCCTCGCCAGCGAGGGGTATCTTGACCCTGATACTGATACTCTTATACTAAGGTACTTGGTTTTTTATTTATTTATAAGGCTATTATGCTGTTTAAAGTATTTTATTGCTAGTTGATATTCAAATTGTGTTTTCATTGAAAGTTATCGAGTTCGGCAACTCATCATTATACTGATCATTAATCAGGATGTTAATGTAATTCTAGGCAAAAAAGGTAGATGAGACATATTTCTTTTCGGTCGGCTCAGATTTAATTGTTGAAAAATCAAACCAGTTTCATGTATTTTATATAGACATGTTCTTGGACATTAAAGTAATGCTAATTTGTATGCAAAGATTTCAAGTGCGCCCGCCGACATTCTACCAGCGATGCCGCGACCAGCAGTGGTACATCAACCAGCTTATCACCATGCAGAACCAGCACATCTTGCAGATTAATGATCTCAAAGAGGTGAAAACATAATAAAAATATTTTCATAAATAAAAATGTTTATTTCAATAATAATATAACAAGGTATATTTGAATGAATTGTCAAAGTAACACTGCTATTTTGTTCCAGCGTTTGTCACTAGAGATGTCCCGCAACTCGATAGCGGCGACTCGCTCTGGACAAAACAGTTCCAACACTTCGCAGTCCAATGCCGGCAGCAACGACACGGACAACCCGTCTCAGAACAACCCCGTCGATGGAAACAGCCTTAGTGATTCTATAGTGTTTGGTAACCAGTGGAAGTTCAGCGCGCCGCACAATATCATGAGTGGACAGAGGCTCACGAGTCCAGGTATGAGATATTACGACTGACTTTTAACTTTTGAGTATTTTTTTTTAAACTCTGAATCAGAAACGGATTGTATTATGTAACAGTTATTCTGGGTTTATGTTTCATAACATCCATTTCAAATTATCACAGAATCCGTCTTTGTAATTCGATCTTATGTTACAAAAAGCCTCAGAAGCTATTTGTAGATTAGAAGTTATTCTGACTTTAAATTTCGTTTTGTGGTTTTAATTTTTTTTTGTATTCTTTTTTGTGTCCCACTGCTGGGCAAAGGTCTCCCCCGTCTGAGTCCAGTCTTTTCTGTCTGCATCCACATGCCACCAATCACTGCATGGTTTTCAATATAAACTTTAATATTTGAGGCCTGACGTGGTTTTTGACGGCATTTTAGCTTTAAAATACAAGACAGTAGTATGTAACACGTGGTGTGCTTAGCCTGTCCCGGCTTATACGCAGGGCTGCTGAACACGGGCATGTTCGTGGAGGAGTCTCGCAACAACGACGTGTCGAGCGCGGCGGCGGGCGCCTTCGGCTACGGCGACTACCCGCCGCTGGAGCGCCGCCTGCAGCCGCACCAGCCGCACGCCGCGCACCAGCCGCACGCCACGCACGCGCTCGACGCTGGCTACAACCTGCCCTCCACCTCACGGTAAGCCTTGTATTACAAGTACAACAACAACGACGTGTCGAGCGCGGCGGCGGGCGCCTTCGGCTACGGCGACTACCCGCCGCTGGAGCGCCGCCTGCAGCCGCACCAGCCGCACGCCGCGCACCAGCCGCACGCCACGCACGCGCTCGACGCTGGCTACAACCTGCCCTCCACCTCACGGTAAGCCTTGTATTACAAGTACAACAACAACGACGTGTCGAGCGCGGCGGCGGGCGCCTTCGGCTACGGCGACTACCCGCCGCTGGAGCGCCGCCTGCAGCCGCACCAGCCGCACGCCGCGCACCAGCCGCACGCCACGCACGCGCTCGACGCTGGCTACAACCTGCCCTCCACCTCACGGTAAGCCTTGTATTACAAGTACAACAACAACGACGTGTCGAGCGCGGCGGCGGGCGCCTTCGGCTACGGCGACTACCCGCCGCTGGAGCGCCGCCTGCAGCCGCACCAGCCGCACGCCGCGCACCAGCCGCACGCCACGCACGCGCTCGACGCTGGCTACAACCTGCCCTCCACCTCACGGTAAGCCTTGTATTACAAGTACAACAACAACGACGTGTCGAGCGCGGCGGCGGGCGCCTTCGGCTACGGCGACTACCCGCCGCTGGAGCGCCGCCTGCAGCCGCACCAGCCGCACGCCGCGCACCAGCCGCACGCCACGCACGCGCTCGACGCTGGCTACAACCTGCCCTCCACCTCACGGTAAGCCTTGTATTACAAGTACAACAACAACGACGTGTCGAGCGCGGCGGCGGGCGCCTTCGGCTACGGCGACTACCCGCCGCTGGAGCGCCGCCTGCAGCCGCACCAGCCGCACGCCGCGCACCAGCCGCACGCCACGCACGCGCTCGACGCTGGCTACAACCTGCCCTCCACCTCACGGTAAGCCTTGTATTACAAGTACAACAACAACGACGTGTCGAGCGCGGCGGCGGGCGCCTTCGGCTACGGCGACTACCCGCCGCTGGAGCGCCGCCTGCAGCCGCACCAGCCGCACGCCGCGCACCAGCCGCACGCCACGCACGCGCTCGACGCTGGCTACAACCTGCCCTCCACCTCACGGTAAGCCTTGTATTACAAGTACAACAACAACGACGTGTCGAGCGCGGCGGCGGGCGCCTTCGGCTACGGCGACTACCCGCCGCTGGAGCGCCGCCTGCAGCCGCACCAGCCGCACGCCGCGCACCAGCCGCACGCCACGCACGCGCTCGACGCTGGCTACAACCTGCCCTCCACCTCACGGTAAGCCTTGTATTACAAGTACAACAACAACGACGTGTCGAGCGCGGCGGCGGGCGCCTTCGGCTACGGCGACTACCCGCCGCTGGAGCGCCGCCTGCAGCCGCACCAGCCGCACGCCACGCACGCGCTCGACGCTGGCTACAACCTGCCCTCCACCTCACGGTAAGCCTTGTATTACAAGTACAACAACAACGACGTGTCGAGCGCGGCGGCGGGCGCCTTCGGCTACGGCGACTACCCGCCGCTGGAGCGCCGCCTGCAGCCGCACCAGCCGCACGCCGCGCACCAGCCGCACGCCACGCACGCGCTCGACGCTGGCTACAACCTGCCCTCCACCTCACGGTAAGCCTTGTATTACAAGTACAACAACAACGACGTGTCGAGCGCGGCGGCGGGCGCCTTCGGCTACGGCGACTACCCGCCGCTGGAGCGCCGCCTGCAGCCGCACCAGCCGCACGCCGCGCACCAGCCGCACGCCACGCACGCGCTCGACGCTGGCTACAACCTGCCCTCCACCTCACGGTAAGCCTTGTATTACAAGTACAACAACAACGACGTGTCGAGCGCGGCGGCGGGCGCCTTCGGCTACGGCGACTACCCGCCGCTGGAGCGCCGCCTGCAGCCGCACCAGCCGCACGCCGCGCACCAGCCGCACGCCACGCACGCGCTCGACGCTGGCTACAACCTGCCCTCCACCTCACGGTAAGCCTTGTATTACAAGTACAACAACAACGACGTGTCGAGCGCGGCGGCGGGCGCCTTCGGCTACGGCGACTACCCGCCGCTGGAGCGCCGCCTGCAGCCGCACCAGCCGCACGCCGCGCACCAGCCGCACGCCACGCACGCGCTCGACGCTGGCTACAACCTGCCCTCCACCTCACGGTAAGCCTTGTATTACAAGTACAACAACAACGACGTGTCGAGCGCGGCGGCGGGCGCCTTCGGCTACGGCGACTACCCGCCGCTGGAGCGCCGCCTGCAGCCGCACCAGCCGCACGCCGCGCACCAGCCGCACGCCACGCACGCGCTCGACGCTGGCTACAACCTGCCCTCCACCTCACGGTAAGCCTTGTATTACAAGTACAACAACAACGACGTGTCGAGCGCGGCGGCGGGCGCCTTCGGCTACGGCGACTACCCGCCGCTGGAGCGCCGCCTGCAGCCGCACCAGCCGCACGCCGCGCACCAGCCGCACGCCACGCACGCGCTCGACGCTGGCTACAACCTGCCCTCCACCTCACGGTAACAATCGCATACTAACAGTGTCCATTGAAAGCGTAAATGCGTGCCAATAGGAAAAAAAAGATCATGTAAAAACTAAATATTAAATGTAATTTAAAAAGTATGTATATTACACTATATGGGAAGAGGCCTGTGACCAGCAGTGGGACGTATATGGGCTGAATTATTATTATTATATTATTTAACTAGCTGTGCCCCGCGGTTTCACCCGCATGAATGCCTTTGTCCCGTTCCCGGTCTCTTTATGTTATTCAGGGCGCAGATGAATCACTATCGTAGCAAAGGTCAGGATTACTTTTTTTTTTCACCGAGCAATTTTCCATTTTTTTTTTTCATAAGAACCTTCTCCTGATAATAACTAACACAACAAAAAAAGAATTGGCGAAATCGGTCCAGCCGTTATTGAGTTATGCGCTTACCAACACATTTAGCGATTCATTTTTATATATAAGATAAGGATCATCTTCCATCACTATAACTATACCTAAAAATATTAAAATCTTCCTTCATACACGGCAGAAATATTGTAAAAAAAACATAACTAAATATGAGAATTAAATAAAAAAAATGTGTTATAGTAAACACAATCTTACCATTCTTGGTTGCAACAGGTCAGCGAACTCCCTGCACGTGAGTGGCGCGGACAACATGGCTCTGGTGAGCCTGCACACGCTGCTGAGCGCCGCCAACGCGCCGAGCCGCGTGCCCAGCAAGCTCGCCAACAAGCGCCAGGCCGAGCCGCGCTCCGACAAGCACCACGTACCTGCTAAAGAGTCCGCGCTCACGGGTAAGACCCTCGCGACCTTCAATCCTTACATTCAACGTTGTAAATGTCAAAGTTTTTGAAGACGGATGGATGAATTATTGCTCGAAGTCTTGCAAGCTACATTTACTGAATATAATATACTGATTTGTCTATAGCAGTATCAAGCAGCCCAATGACTGAAGCTAATTCGAACGTAACAAGTGTGGTTCTGTGTTCATCGATCTCATCTCCCGAACTCAACGCGGGAGCGAAGCTTGAGACGGCGGAGCCTGCCCCGCAGCACCCCTTCCACGCCGCGTCCGAGAGCAGCAGTGATACCGGGGTAAGTCAAAATCAGGAGGATGTACTTTGTACTTCTGAGTATTTTTCGTGCTAACTGTCAAGCAGCTTTTCCAGTGTGAGCTCTTATTGCCCGCCGTTCTATTCTTAGGACGTGAATGACGTGTTTTTTACCAGGTATGAAATGTATGTTACAGGTAAATAAGTTTTTGTTCCAGGACTTGATGTTCAGTGAACTCGAAGTATTTGCTGATGAAAATAGTCCAAACAATAATGACGAGAATTCTAACGAAGAGAATGATGTTGACGATGAAACTATGTCAGGTAATATTGTAGTTCCTATTCCAAGTTTAGTTAGTGTTTCTTGCATGCTATGTGAATTTATCCATATCGATTTGTGTGACCTAATTAATGAACTTGTTGACTGGTTGACGTTAATGCTTGTATAAATAGCTGACCTTTGCCATGCGCAGTTTAGAGTTGTAAGTTGCGTGGTATTGGGCTCCCGTAGGGTTGCGCCTCCCCCGCGGCTGGCCCGCTATAGCCCCCTCCCGCATCCTAACACTGGTCCTGGGGCAGAGGGTACGTCGGGCTCGTCGGGGTGCTCGTGGTGCGGGCTGGGCTCGGCGGGCGCGCCCTTCCGCGCCGGGCGCCACGCCGCGCCGCGCCCCTAGCCCGCCCGCGCCGCGCGCCCCGCGCCCCGCGCGCCCCCGCCGCGCCCCGCGCGCCCCGCGCACCCCGCGCCCCCAGCCCGCATCCTTGTCCTCTCCCAGAAATTCCTCAAGTACCAACCTTTCAAGACGCTAGATTCCTAATGAAATGAATCACTACGTAAGGCCGCGGCGGAATTTAATTTTAAAAATATTAATAAAGTACATACAGATGTCCAGTTTTTGATTGTAAACGCCTTCGGCCCGCACCACGGCTTAAGTAAGTAAAGTCAATATTAGGGTTGAACCTCTTTGATCGCACTGAGTCGCAACGCACGTACTCGAACGCGATGACTTAAGAGAAATTGTTTGTAAAATAAATTAAATGTAAAGTCAAATTTCTGTTAAAATTATGACCATCAATAACTTCAACTTCCGTCAACATTAATGCCCTCTGCCCCAATTGGCCACAACAAAACATAGCCTCTAAATCCACGTTAGATGAACTTACGTCAAAATTTTTTGATGTTCTAAATCTCAACTGTCACTATAGCAATATAATCTTAGCCAGTCTATATCAAGGCTGCAACATGATATTAATTTTAGGGAAAATTTATTCCTATCTTCATCCTATTCCTCTGCGTGCGCGCGCTTTGTGCTCGGGGAAGATGTAAATACAGTAAATGGGCTGTTTGGTGACCACGGTTATATGGAATTTATATTCCTAAATTAAAGAAATTTGCGTATCTGTATGTGTTTTGGTTTTCTACTAATATTACTGAGTATTAACCGTAGAATATAAAAAAAAAACAAATCAAAGCTAATGTTCGTTCCAAATAACTCCGTGATTTTCAAAAAGCTCCACTTTACTATATGCAATAATTTACGCACCTTCACATGGCTCAGTCGCAAAATGACCACTTCTCAAAATGACTACAGGTAGCAAAATTTCCCTTTCGCAAAATGTCTCTTTGGCAAAATGTCCCTTTCTCAAAATGTCCCTTTCGCAAAATGTCCCCTTCCTCAAACAGATCTTAATTACTTTCATCAGTAAAAAAACTGGTCAAGAGCCAGTAGGTGTACAACATAGAGGGGTTACTATACTAATGTTTCATAAAATATTTTTTTTATCTAAATTCTGGCAAAATTCGATTGTTATTATTTTAGTTTATTTGCATGCATTTTAATGATGAAACATTAGTATAGTACCCCTCTGTATTGTACACCTGCTGGAACTTGACCAGTTTTTTTACTGATGAAAGTAATTAATGTATGTTTGAGGAAGGGGACATTTTTTGAAAGGGACATTTTGCGAACGGGACATTTTGAGAAAGCGACATTTTGCGAAAGGGACATTTTGCTACCTGTAGTCATTTTGAGAAGTGGTCATTTTCAGTAGTCACCGAGCCCTTCACGGCTATTTACACTGCGCTCACACACTTTATGCCTCGCTTCGCATTGTATGCTGTGCAATGATTAATTGTTTATTTTTTTTTATATAAGTTTAGATTGCGTTATTTTTCATGCTTTTTTGTGTTTCTTTGTTACTAATATCTTGTTTGTGCTTATTGGGCTGAAAGTATTAAATAAAAGGCGGTGCGCCTGACTGCGATCAAGTGGAATTCAACCGTTACCGAATATATCGGTGGAATACAAGACTGACGAGTGTTATGTGCCAGGGGAGAACGACATAGAGGCGGCGAGCGGGGGCGGCGGCTCGGGCGCGGACATCCTGCGGCGGCTGGTGTGCGCCGTGGCGTCGCGCGGCGTCACGCCGGCCGGCACCGACGGCTCCACGCCCGCGCACGCGCCCGCGCGCCACGACTACGACCCGCAGCTCTCCACCGCCGCGCACACCGACATGCTGCTGCTCAACCTCATGCGCATGAACGGACTTACGCCGAAGCATTCCACATCCAGTAGGCATGGTGAGTTGAGAGACATTTTTTATTAGTGGCATAATTTTTATTGTCTTTTTGGCAAGTACCTATTATGAGAATTCTCAAATCTTAAGAAATTATTATACGTACTTATATATCCTATTTACATTCACCATCAGGCGGTAAACGGCAATGGAGTGGCAGTGCACCTAGCGAGCAAACCACGCCGCGTCGCGCGTCCACCGCTAGCCGCGTGCCGCGCCGCGCTGCCACCTCCCCCGCCGCCGCCCCGCGCCCGCGCCGCGCGCTGCCGCTGTCGCCCGGACAGCTGCGGCGGCGCCCGGAGCGGACGCTGCCCCCCACCTGCACCTACACGCAAGGTAAGTGCACGCACTCATTTTTACACTGAGTTAACATCAAGTCTATCAATCCCTCCAGCCTAGTAACATTTAAAGCTAATTATATTATCGTTAGCGTAGAAATGCCACTTTAATACAAGGACAAGAGTTTTAAACACGAAAATACTGAAGTGACATGTGACTAGGGTTTATAATTTCTCGAGCTTTTTAATTTCTCGGGTCTCGTGAATTCTCGGGGCTAATCTCTCGAGCTCTCGAGTGTTCTCGGGTTGTCGAGAAATTTATATTTAATGCATTTTCTCATATTATTTGTACATGAATTCTCGAGTTCTCGAGCTTGATTTCCCGGGAATTCTCGAGCCGAGAATGAATCTTACATGTGACTACACCTAATGCCAGCTCGCACAAAAAATCACGAAAAAATATCGCACGAAAATTGCACACTACAAACGTGATTTGTCACCGTAGAATATTAATAAAATTTGTCTACATATCTGTTCAGCAGCATGCATGGGTCTCGGCTTCGGCGTGACTCCGCCCGGCACTCCGGAGCGCAGCGCGCTGTCGCCGGTGTCGAGCCTCACGCTGCACGACTACTGGCCCTCCGTCTCCTCCGTCAGCGACAACGACGACGTCGATGTCGTCCTCGATTACAACGTAAATAACGATGTTCAACTTAATGTAATGTATCGAATGTTTTTTTGTTACACGCTTCTTCACACACTGAATGTTCTTCACTGCAAGATAATTATGTACTATTAGCTCATAAAATGTACACACGTGATTACGAATACCTACTTTTCTCCAAAGATATTATTATATCAGTCATACGCTATTTATTTTTAAACACCTATATTATTTTTAACTTTTTGCTATTGTAGAATAGAAGAATTGCACATTCTTTTTATATAATTTTGTAGAATAATTAGTTTTCTATATAAAAGTGTTTTTTAATTATGTGTGGCTGTCCAAAAATAAGCACCGTTACAAATCACTAGTAGCTAAACTTCCCATTAATATGTATTCAGGTCTTCACTAAAGATATTTTTAATGTTTCAGGACACACTGTTCGACATGCTGCTGAACAGTTTATCCATTGAGGGCGGCAGCTCGACGGGCGAGGGCGCGCTGTCGGGGGAGGAGGCGCGGCCCGCCACGCCGCCCGTGCAGCCCTGGAGCCCCGCACTGCCGCCGCCGCGGGCCGCGCCGCCGCGAGCCGCGCCCGCGCCCCCGCCCGCGCCCCCGCACGCGCCCCCGCACGCCGAGCGCGCGCCGCCGCCCGACCGCGCGGATTGACCACGCCGCGCCCGCCGCCACGCACTCCGCTACCGCCGCGAGTACCATCACTGAACGCGTCATGTCCGACCAGCAAATGAGTGACCCTGTGCAGTGCGAGCTCGTGCCACATCGCGACCCTACCCAGCTACAATAACGCTGAAGCGTATAAAGTTATGCTGCAGAAGGTCCGCTGGCACGGTGCTTTTACTGCACGCATCTCACTTTAGTACTGCCAGTTCATTTGCTTTAATATTATATGACATTCCCATCCGATTCAGTCTCGCCATCGTGAGTCGTCAGCGAATATCGCGGATTGGCGCCGAGTATACCGATAGGCGGGCCGTTACGTAGCTCCCCCCACCCGCGGCCCCCCTCCCTCGCCGTGTCCGAGCGGAGCGGGGTGCGCGGCTTATCCGTGCTAACATCTCCGTTCTAGGAACGTTGTAGACTTAATTTTGGCACGATTATACTCCTGATGATATTTGAGTGTGCCGCTTCTGTGTTTTTTGAGCGAATCGGGTCTCCTCGAAGTTAGGTAAAGTATAAACGTATGAAAAAGTACGGGCATTAGGTAGAGAAACTCAAAATTTAAACGATCTCTTATATTTATTTTTTTAGTCATTATTAACTTTATCAGTACAATTATAAACTAGGGTGATCTGAGTTATATTCGCCTGCCAAAAATATTAGAGTGCTATTTTTTGTTCTATGATATATTTTTATAGTAAAATTAGATATTCCTACAACGGTCTCGAAAAGCTTATCCTCCTATCGCATTTACTTCACAACAAGGATTCCATTTATTTGAAAACATCCATTTGCATTTAGACTACCTGCCATCACGTTTGAAAAAGAAATAAAAAAGGAGAAAAATATTAGAAATACGTACGTAGTCATCATATGTAAAATAAAATAGATTCATGTTGAAAGTAGGAAAACGAGAAATACTCTACTACTCATAAACTGGGGCTATCAATAGTTTTTCTGGAGCTGTTAATCATCTTAATTTTAAACGACGATAAATCAATCATTGTTCAAGAATAGTCATACTTGCGTTAAAATAATTGAGCATAAAATCTTTCTTATACTTATCCTCGTTTATAAGTAAGATTGTTTATAAGAATTCTGCTCATGTGTAATGGTATATCGTTCCGAACCCACTCTCTGGAGTGAGTCCTGAGCGATAGTTTGATAGCGCACAGTCTCTCATATATCCGTTAGTTACAAGGCTCATTTCGTATCGATAGTTCAAATTGATGTTTTAAGTGATGTTTATGGATCTCCGGCTACACCCGGGCGTAGTTGTCAGTGTTAAGTATTTAATCTATTAGTTATATAGATTGACATGACTGAAAAGTTCAAAGTGTGTGATTCTGTAAGGTTATGAGGGTCGAGTATTGAGTAGAGTTAAGACACCTTTTGTGTATTCTTTAGAACAGTTGAATAATGTTGACGAAACGAAAAAAAAACTATTTGGAATAGATTACACCGAATTAAAGTTAGTATTTAGTTTAATTAAAATTACTAAACAAAAATACACAATTCGATCGTACAAGTTAACTTTCTGATTATCCGAAATAGATGTTTTAATTATATTTTTGATTTCATATAACGAAAAAGTTGATGTATTGATGTTATGATTAAATGAATGTAATAAAACATAATATTAAACTGTCTAAACAACTTTGTTTTATTTTTATACTTATATCCTTAACAAGTGACATCCCAACTTGGAGATAAGCCAGAACAAAAAACAAGCAATTTAAAATGGGGGAATAGAGGAAATATGAGTTATAAAGTACTGCTGCAAAAGTCGCGATAACAGGTCAGCAGCAGTGGTAGGTAACCCTCATAAAAATCTCATTGGTGGAGAACTGATGTATCACTAGTAACCTTAGTGGATTTCTGAATTTACACGAGTTATTAAAATGCCTTTATTTTAGTTTGAAAAGATATGAAGTAATAAATTAAAACTGCGTACAGACTATATAACATAACATGGTTTGTAGTTCTGTACGCACAATATGAGATAAATCAATGCTAAAGGTGCGTACAGACCATATAAAATATAATATAAATGACGTGTTATAAAACATAACACGTCCACATTATGTAATCATGTTATACAACAGTGCAATTTAACAGAATATTGTACCCAAAAACAAAATATTTTATAACATTATCCACATATAACAGTGTCCACATTATCTGAAACCATGCTATATCGCAATTTGTATAACATATTATGTCATATAGTCTGTATGCACAATTTTTATTACATATCTACTGCTTTCGAACATGAGTCTTTAGTCCAGTCATTTGGTGCTCAAAAAGGGGATACCTGGAAAGTATTACGGGAATGTTGAAAATTGATTGATTTTATAGATTACGTGCCAGCGGCAAAGATACGAGGCCGCAAAGTGAAAATTGGAAAAGAGTACGTCGTAATCTATAAAATCTCCAATTTACAACACTCCCGGAAAACTTTAAAATAATAATAAATGCGGACAACATCACATACATTGCTCTGAACGCAAAGTAAGTAGCTATTAAAGCACTTGTGTTATGGAATTCAGAAACAACGACGGTGCCACAAACACCCAGACCCGAGACAATGTAGAAAAGTGACTTTCTTTATATTTCTCTATGACTTTCTTCATTGATCGAATCCGGGACCTCAGAGCTAGCGACACCTTACGAAACCGAAAACCGGTGTCAACCGACACCGACCACGGAGGTCGTCAGAACTTTTTAGGTAGAACTACCAAATGCCTGGACTACTTAGAAAAAAAAACTATGATGTTTAATGGTTCAGTTTGCGTTTATCTTTTTCAGCAGAACTAGTCTGAAATGAACTATTTTGAAACTCACCCAAACTTAATATTTATTTAATAAAGTTTAGTTTAAGTAGAAACAATAGGAAGTGGTGCAAAAAAAAAATACCTACTTCATACAAATGGGGGGGTAAATACAAAAACACTTACTTGTGGAATATTTCATGCCGAAGGATTGCTTCGAAAAACTTAGTTATTTTTGGCATCTTAATAATGGTTTTTAACCCCCGAGGCAAAAAGAAGGGTGTTATAAGTTTGACGTGTCTGTGTGTGTGTGTGGGTGTGCGAGTCTGTCTGACTGTGGCATCGTAGCTCCCAAACGGATGAAGCTGTTTCAATTTAGTTTTTTTTTATAATTAAAGGTGACATATCTGCGAGTGTTCTTAGACATGTTTGATGAAAATCGGTTGAGCCGTTTAAAAGTTGTGGGGGTAAAAGTGGGGACGAAAAACCGAATATCTGCAAATGTACTCGAGTCGGGTCTTAAATGAAAGCGCACTGAAAGTTAATATTGATAACTTAATCGAGAGTGTTCTTAGCTTCGTTTGATAAGAAAATTGGTGGTGGGTATGTAGGTACCTATAAAAAGAATCAAATAAAAAAATTAAAAAGCCCTCGCCACAAAATCTAAGTTCCCTTTAAAAAGTAAAAAATAATAAAAAAAACTCAATCTTAAAGTACCTAAGGATGTTTTAATAATTAAAAAAAAAAAGTACTTCGCTTTGGAGACCGCTCCTCCAAACTTAACAATTTATTTACAAATTACAAATAGTCTATTCCCTAACTAAGCAGTATAGATGAATTTAAAAATCAAGATGAGCGGTCCCCCTACGCGACGTACCACCTGGTACCACTTTTACCCCATACTTTAAGTACAAACCTACAGAATTATATTTTGTGTTAATTTAAGTACTTAACCAAATAAAGATTCAGAAACTTTTACTGTAACGTGAATACTTACATTACCCACATTCCTTTTTCCATTCTTTGTAATTAAATGTAAACCACTTTCAACGAATTAAAAATAACTTCTCGACTTAACGGATTTAAAAGACACTAGCTATTTAATTTCATCTACTACTTTTATAATGTCCTGTTAGGTATGTTAACTCGGTGCTATTAAACCTGTTTACACAAAAACTTTTTTGTTTTTTAAATTAAAAATCGAATAGTTATGTCATTTAGCACTTTACTTCTACTTATTATATTTCTATATGCTTTACTTCATAGAGAAATATAATAAGTAGGGTACTTTACTTCTTACCTGTAAGCCTATGTTGTTCAATGTGTTGCTTTGGGCGGGAAATAGAATTAACAATAGAAAATGCAGTGTTGAACTAAAAAAACATGAAGCATTAATTTGCCATTTTAAAGTTCAGAACCTGATCGGTTCAGATTAAGCATATATTAATTGTAAGTTCCTACCTACTTTTTATATACATTATATTTTTGGCATTGTTTGTAAAATTAGAACAAGATAGGTTTTTTTAATACGATTCTTAATGGTTTTAACAATGATATTTTAATAAACAGATATGTTATACACATACAAAACAATCGAAAAAAGTGTTCCGCGCAGCGCGGCACCTAGCGAAAGAGATAGCGTGATAAAACCCATAAGAAAAAAAGAGACAAATAGTGTTGTTGTTAATGGCAATACGTCCCAATTAGGACGTTTTCGAGTCTTCACGATTGCACGCTTATAACATATCTGTTTATTAGAATATCATTGGGTTTTAATAAGTAATTTCGGTTCATACGATTATTGATTAGAAAAACGGATTTAAAATTAAGTATCTTGCGTTATTGTCATCGATAAAAAATCATGCTAATACTTGGCTTAAGGATGACGTACAAATATTTATAATTTAACCGTACTTACCTACATAGAACAGTAGCCTGCAAGTAATATTAAGTCCCGAGCACTGAAATCTTCCTTCACACCTTGAACCTCGGACCTTCGCGGTGACACTAGTCGTTTTATTCACTGTTGTCTGCACCGCACACAGTTTTTATTTTCGCTACCCTCACTTTCATGACTTTCTCAAGTAATTTGAGACTGGTACTGCCATCTTGTGTAATTTCCCGAAACAATAAATTTAATCATTTCATTTCTATTTATGATGCCTTTTTTTAAATAAATTAATAGATCGTGGACATACAGGTCCATAATCGTATCAATACAAAAATTATACTTTTAGATAGATGAATTAAATATAATTTATTGTATTAAAGTTACATCGTCAGAATAATAATGTAAAACACCAGTTCAAGAGTATAATTGCTTCCCTAATATTTCTTTTTTGTAATTATTTGTAAGGTATATTCAAGATGATTAGGTATGTTTCAAAGTAAACGTTCAGGTCAGATATAAATGTTTACATAAAACAGGATTTTTATCTGGTATGAAGACTCTCTGTGGACTGTAGGGTGTAAAACAAAAACATATTTATATTGATTCAATATTTTATTTCCATTGCTCCAAAATATACACAATGACAAATATTGAAAATCTGGATTCATCCATATTTGCAAATGTCTTTAAAGGTGTTTATTTGAATTTCATAGCTGATTACACGAAGAACATGAATAGATTATTTGAATACAAATCTGTTGCAAGCAGACACTGGCGAGCCGACTCGGCTGAGACATGTCTTTTATTGTGAAACGAGCGGCTCACTACTGCCACCTACCGTCTACATACAATATGATCCAGTAAAATTAGTAAATTCACTGTTCCTACATTAAATGATATATTTACAAATAAAACTTTAAAAGGAACGCTTTGCAAACATTCAACAAACTTGAGATCGTCTTAACGTAAAAGATGGTATATAAATTTTTAAAAGTTTAAGAACGAAAGTCTAAAACATTATTTTGCCGACGAAAATATTTACAAGAATAATTACATTTTTACTCCAAATGAAATAGTGCCGAATCACGTTTTACATCTCTCACAAATAAATAACAATTGAATTTAGCCTAAAATACTTCTTTGATAAACAAAACAATAAAAAATAATTGCATTCAACAAAGCTACGATAACAAATTTAATATAAATTAATCATAAAAGAAATGTACAATTTTACAAAGCTAAGAGGGATCACGTTTATTATTATCACTGTAATGTAGTGCTGACGTCTGTTAGTCGCGCAGTTAACTCGGCCGATCTGGCACACACCTACATAATAACTATTGTTACCATTATAGTGAATATCTTTAACATTATTACATAAGACGTATTGCATTCATTATTTACAATTAAAACACCCATTCATAATTTGTAAATGAAACCATAGCGTTTACAATCTACAAACTTCTGACAATATAATCTAATTAATCATCGTCGTACTCATAGTTTTGTTGTCAAAAGGAGACACAACAAGGTAACTTTAATTCGTACAAGTTATCTATATTATAATTGAGAATTGTGCATAAAATTCGAATCAGCTAAAACTATTGCGAAGGCAAGTAGGTGATGTATGCATTTCATTTTTATAAATCCATTTCTATAATCACTATTACGAAACTTCAGGAGAACCTATATAATATTCTTACTTGTTATTACTTACATCTAAGTGGTGTTACAGTAGTGTGGTCAGAATATCGTGTACCCGTGCCGTACCCGGGTATCTAATCACTTATAATACGAGTTAAACATTAAGCCCGCACTCTGCAGGCACCGTATCTAATAAAGTTTCATTGTCTGCTCTAACTACGTACTAGTAGCACTAATTTATGTATTATGCATTTGTTTTGCACTCTTTAACGTCATAGTTCCACAGCAACTCCGGCAATAGTAGTTGTTTACCTACAAAGGGAGTCACACTACAAACAAATAATGTAGACGTGTGGAAGGGCTCGCGGCCAGGTACTTCTTCAGTACTTACTAAATATTCTGTTACTGGAAAGTGCGACATCTTGTCCTTGATATGGTCTTTACTTCGTTGATAGTACGACGTTGTCGTGTTCCTTGCATTCCGTTCTCCGATTCGTTCCTTCACTCTGATACGCTCCGCGCATGCATTATTCTGTTACTACGTCAGTTTCATATCATTCTTTGGCATTATTTAGTGAGCTAAGTTGTTTAGACTTCCACTAGTAGATTGAATTCATGTTTTACAGATTTTTTCCATCTAGTCCACGCTTATAAAAGGTATTGCACTACTGAATTCATAATTTTTATTTGAATCACTTTTGTTTTGTGTTTATTTATAGATATAATATAATTAATATAACCTACGCCTCAGTTGAGATAATAAAATTGAATATTGTAATACGCATGGAATTTTAAATTCTATACATGCTATAATGAAGTAAACGACTCTGAGTATTATAATCATTCGTAATATTATACAATATAGATAGATATTTGTGACCTAATCTATTCAGTCAATTGAATCGAATCAAATAATAGCCTCTCTCGAAATGAAGTTTCGAACTGTTAGTAGGTATCGACGTGGTAATGGATAAATGTAAATCAGACTTCTGTTAGACAATTTTAGAATAGTACCTACAATACTATATCGTTTTGCTATAATTCAAACTAATTCTTAAGAAGGTTCGTTCTGCGTCAGCACAAAAGAAAACTATCAAAACAGCACCACTCGAACAAATAGGCACCGGGAAAGGGTCGTAACTAAAGAGACGTGTACTTTTCATAGTCGTTCACAAGGTTCGGTCGAGACCACTCCGGAGACACATCACAAGTAGCGCGTGTGTTACACTGATCCGCGAACATCGGCAGGTGTCAGCCGCGCGAGCGTGCGCGTCTAGACGGAGTACGTGTGACGTCACACGTGCGACTCGAGCGGCGGGCGCGGCGGCGGCACGAGCGGCGTGGGCCACACGCTGGCCAGCTCCGCCGACAGGTCCGACGACAGGTCGGGAGACGACGTGCGCGTGTGGCGCGCCGACCAGCCGTCCTTGTCGAAGTCCTTGGTGCCGCCCACCGTGTGGCGCCGCTTGATGCCACGCTCCGGCATGCCGTTCTTGCGCTTCAGCTTGGTGGAGCGCCACGCGGCCGCGTCCCGGCGCCGGACGGCGGGCCAGTCCGTGCGCTCGGCGCGCTCAGGCCGGCGCTCAGCCTTGCCCAGGGAGTCGGAGCGCTGCGGCCGCTCGCTGCGGCAGTTGAGGCTCTCGGAGCGCAGCACACGCGCGGCTCGCTCAGGCTCTCGCGGTAGGGATTCGGAGCGTTTTAGCTTGGCGCCGTCGTCGTCGGGACTGGCGGCGGGTGGGGCGGGCTCGAGCGCAGCACTGTTGCGTTTGTGGTCGCGCTGGGCGGGCGGGGGCGCGGGCGCGGCGGGCTCGGGCTCGCGGCGGCGCGGGCCCCCGCAGTTCTCCTTCTCGGAGTCGTCGGGGTCGTCGCGCGCGGTGCGGCGCGGCCAGGCGCGCTCGTCGTCGGCGCTGGAGGAGGAGGAGTGGCGGTGGTCGCGCGCCAGCCACGCGGCCTTCAGCTCGTGCGCGCGCGCGGCGGGCGACACGCGCTCGTCGCGCTCGCTGCCGGCGCCCTCTGACGGCGAGCTGGCGCTGGACTTGCCCTCCTCGGTCTCGTCCTGGCACTCGTCCGCGTACGGGATGCTGCCGTCGTCGAGCGGCGACGAGTTGTTCAACGTGCGCAGCTTCTGGTCGAATGTACTGGTCAGAGACGACACCAAGTCCCCGGTTCCTGTGACAATGTGAGATTAGATTAGATAAAGCCGAGCCCGGGACGAGTGTTAGGCACAGACGTAAGCGTGTTAGAGAGTTGCTGCATCGTTATGTGACCATTAAACTGATGATGAATGAGTGATGTCTTTATGTACAGTAGGCGATGCGGTGATTGTCACGCCGGCCTACGACTATACTAATGCACGAGCATAAAAAAGCCGTGCTGTCAACAGCCGCCGACTCAAAGCGTTAGTTAGATCGCTACAGTTGTTCACATCTATTCGTCGTTACGGTGACAACGTTGCACTTGTGCGGGGCTGATTGAGACTTGTTATGATGTTCCCACACAAGTGTAACGTCAGATAACTATTAGGAACAGATGGCAACAAGTAGTGTCCATGTTAACGTAGCCGGCGCGAACACGCACACATTTGCAACACGCACGCTCACATTCCTCTACCTTGTAATGTGGACAAAAGAAAGGGATTGCTGTGTCTATTCTCTGACGTCAGTACCGGACACCTAGTGGGGCAAATAGCGGACACTTTTATTTTACACGAAATAAAAAAAAAGAAAAAATCATAGCCAATAATAAATTTCCCTATACAGGATACAGTCTTAATACGATAAAATAAGAGTTCGTACTCAAAGATTTATAATTAAAATTCGATATAAAAGTAGCAAACTTACCATCTATCGAGAAATTGGTTAGCGCGTGTGTATGCCGCGAAAGCTCTTGGCGACCGCGACCCAGCGCTGGCAACGTTTCTAGCTCATTCCTGAAACAAAAGACGTCATTAATATTTCATTGCCTTTTTAATACCTAGCTTTTGTGTATATGATTTACAGCGCGTGTTGAATTATTAGATACTAGCTGTGCCCCGTGGTTTCACCCGCGGCAATGACAATACGTACACTATCTTTATAAATGACAGCTTATGTATGTGTTATTCCGATGTATCAGCTACATTATTGTATTGAAATGACATATTCATTTAACATATATTTTGTACTAACTTGTTAGCATCCCTGGAATCGCAGTGATCGAGGCCGTCGTAATCGGCGAGCGCCGTGGTGAGGTGGTGCGGCGGCTCGCACAGCGGCGAGGGCGGGGGCGACCCGCCGGCCGGCGAGCCGCACGGCGACCGCTTGTCCTCCTTCTTGTCCGGCTTGCTGCGCGGCTTGCGCTGGATCTTGCGGTTCGCTGCTGAGATTATGGAGGACACTATGTCGCGGGTTGATACGTCTTTACCTGCGGATAACAGGTAACGTTTATAACACTGCTGGTCATGATAAAACTGTGCTAGTTTTATTTTGTGACGAGGGTGTTATGTTACGATAGTGAGACTTTATGAAACTTGTAACTTATTGTATCTTGTCTGTCGTGTTGTATGTTAAAGCAAACGTTAAAGAAAGTAAAAACTTAAGCGACATTTAATAGAATAACATTAAAGTTATCAATTGAGGATTAAAAAGTTTCTGGTAGCCCAGTTTTAACTCTTGTCTTTGCAATGTTCCTAAAATGAATTGTTAAGTAAGCAGGTTTTCGTGAGTATAACTTTTAAGATAATGTAGTTTTAATAACAGTCAAATGTAATGTATGAAATACCTTCAATTTTCTTAACATTGTGTATAAGTAAGTCTCTGGAAGGCGCAGGCGCAGGGGATAGCTCCTCTGCTGAAGGTGGCGGGTCCATTGGAGGATCGCCCTCTTCTTCTTCGAAATACCACTCATACTGAAAAAAAGAGAAACTCATTGTAAATAGTTTATAAGGCAATTATTTTTATATATCGCACTAAGCGCCTCCACATCATTTTATTCAAGTAATGTATAGGAATTTCTCGTATCATGAATGTACTCACGTGAGTAAGGAAAGATTCGATGATGCGACACTGGCTGGACATATCATTGACCATGGCCAGCATGTCGTCGCTGGCGGCGCGGACCAACGTTGGGCCAAACACGATGGCCAAATTTCTCGCCTCCATCTTGTTGTAGGCGGAGTGTGCGACCACTCGCCGCAAATGTTGGATCAGGTACTTGAGTGTTTCGTAATGCGCGTCTGGCAGTGCGCGGACTAGGCGTTGCAGCTCCCGTGCTCTCTCTGGTGACCGATCGGCAGCTGGAAAGGAAAAAAATAATGTCAGAATATTCGTTCATAAAAAATATATTACCCCAACTTATTTGGACGACTTTTGTCAAGATACTCAATAACTTAAGTTATGTTTGAAAAATTGGAGCGTAAGCTAGCGTGATTATCTAGTCTTCCTTTAAGATACGGACTCAACAGGGATTTGTGCTTGAAACCGAAATTTGAGACCCCACAAATCGAGTAATTAACCATTGAACGGGTCGAAAGTTAAAGTAAGATTTTTATAAATATGTTACATACCAATGAACGCGGGATACAGGTCAGCCGTGAGCAGCGGGTCGGGCAGCCGCCTGAGGTAGGCCTTCAGCAGGCTGGAGGCCACGTGCACGTCGGCCCAGCGCGCGTCGTTGGTGGGCGGGGGCTCGCCGCGGTCGAGAGCGGCGGCTAGAGCGGCCACGCCGGCTGCGTTGCCCGGCACGCGGTACACGCCCACTGTGCGGAGACCGTACGCCTGGAAAATGACAAAACGTTCTTAAATATTGTTGAATGAGAATTATGTTGCATTAATCTTGTTATACTGTAGGTACTGTAGTTAATTTCAAATCAAGGGCTTCTTCAAGTTTTGAACAAGATCACAACAGGATCACAAGTTTAGGAATAAGGTGAATATGGAGACTTTCTATCTATACTTAAAGTTTTAGAAATATTTTTTTTAATAAAGTCCGTAGTTTTATGTTTTTGTCACCCATAGTTGCTAATGCGACCCAGCTTTAATTTCGTCATTCCTTCCTGCTTTCTTACGTTTACATAGGAGTTAATAAGATAAAAATTAAATAGCTCACCTCGACAGCATGTGCGGGTAAGGTAACAGCTTTAGGCACGAGCGGGTGCTCTGGGTCGTGCGGGCACCGCTCGAGCGCGGCGCCGAGCCAGCCGGGCGCGGGCGTTGCGGCCGGCGCTGTGCCACCGTGCATGCGTCGCAGCTGCTTCGCCATGCGACCCTTCCATGTCTTGTTCTTAGGAGACGAGGGCAGGGTTGGCGTTGGTGGGCCTGGGGGACAACAATGTTAGTAAGTACAATGTTTTATGAAAATCGAACTGTAGGTTCAAATCTGAGTATTAAGAAACACACTATGCTTCTGCCGATTGAGAAGCTGTTATGGTTATTTGATAAACTCGTGAAGAAAAATTGTACGATTGCAGAAATGCATAATTTGCAAAAATCTTCAATAGCTTATAGGTATTATGACTAAAAAATTGTATTGACGCTATGTTTTCTTTTCTCGATGATTCTATATTTCTTAACGGCAAAACCATATCTATCTAGTTTTTTATGTACAACGGTGGAATAACAGTATCAACATGTCTTACCAGTAGGCGACCGATTCCTGCCGATCTTCTTGCTGCGCTGCGGCGGCAGCGGTGAGGGGCAGTCAGCCGCCGGCACCGCGGGGGGTGCCTGCGTCTGCGCCTGCGTGGGCTCCACCGGCGGCGGCTCCGCGGAGTGGCGGCGGAGCGCTGCCAGCCATCGTTGTGCGTCTGCTGCGCCTTCCGCCTGGAGTTACGAAGTTATTTAGTAAATATCAAGGTGGTAGAATGGATGAGGAAGGTTAAGTCGGTAGAAGTCGGCTGGTCGTAGACTGTCATGGCTTTGAATTTAATTAAAGGATATATAAACTTCTCGAGGTGATAAACGTCGGATTTGTTAATAGACGGCATAATCCAAAAAAATCTGCTACTGATTTTCTGCTAAATTATGATAGGTTGATTTGTTTTCTCTTTTCACTTTTTACGATGATCTTCTAATTGACCTTTCTAACACCATGTTAAGACTCTGCATAAAGCCTTTCTACAGCGTCACTCTATTACACTATATCCCTCACACAACATACCTGTAGCAACAGCTCAGCGCCCGCCGCAGTGGTGACCCTGACCACGTGTTTCCTCTTCGTGTAGTCGTCGGCCAGCGCGGCCAGCGAGTAGCGCACGTCGAGCGCGTCTCTGGAGCCCGGCTGCGCGTCCGTGCCGCTGCCGGTCACCGCGCCGGGGCTCTGTAACAACGAATATAGGAACTTTAGATTATACATATACAAGAAAAAAAGTTTTCAGCAGGATTTGTTACGTGAATTTATGAATGGGTCTATTAAATTACGAATATTATGCGCAGAAGATAGAGGTTGTTATGAATTTCCTAGACTTTTCCATACCTCAGAAAGCTCGTCTAGGTGCATCTTAAACGCTTCATTTGTGACCATCCTTCTTAGACAAAATACACGACAATCTATTGTCGCTTAAAAACAAACAATAGAAGTGTGATTTACATAAATATAGCTTACAGTTTTGTTTTAAAATTTCTAGAAAATGTTCTTTAATGACGTTGGACAATGAGGAGTAGGTAACAATAGATTATTTTGTGTATGTCTTGGCTTTAGTCCATACATACACGTTACCATACTAACGGCGCGTGATACAATTAGACAAATTGTCTACAGTAGAAACATGTGTTAAATAATAATGTATTAAAATAACTATCTAATAATAATTCGATAAACGAAAGCATGAAGTAATTGATAGTCTAATGTTTTCATGGCTTTCAATTATGTCAAGCAAGTTCGATGTAATAGAAAAGTTTCTAGTGGTTAGCAAAATTATTGTAATTATTGGCGCATTCCGAAAAACGAGTTGCGGACAAATCGTGAGGCGACACTGCTCATGAGCTCACGGATCTAAAACAGCGCCATGTCTAGCTTTCACCCCCTAATTATAGTATTTTGAAAGAATAGACGTGAATCAGACAAGTGCTTGAAATGCTCGTGTTAGCTCCATTACGAAGTGAAGGCGGTATTAATCAAGTTGGTGACACAAAGTAGCCGGTTGCAAAAGGTTTACGATGGTAAACAACCGGAACTTTGGTACATAATGAAGCTTATAAAATAAGACAACGTAAACTTCTACAACACAATTACCACTCTTCCTTCACGGTTTTTTCAAATCGCCAGTTGTTAAGAGTGAGCCTTCTATTTATTGACTGCATATGGACACCGGCGCGCCAACCATGCACGTCAGGTTGGCCGAAATAACGCGTTATCAACAAAGTAATAGCACGTTTTTGTAATATGTTTTTATCTTCCACACTCCATACAGTATATATTAATATATATTTCATGCTCTCAGAGACAACGAAAAGTACACATCTACCGGATTTCTTTTAAACATCCTGGCTTTGTAGTGATTTCATAATATCATTATGTACAATATCGAAATATTTTACCATTTACATTACGGAATTAATGATTCGTTAATAAACTGGAATGCCAATGCACATAAATTAGTCAACTTTAATGCGCACCGGTTCCATTTAACGATTCATAAAAGTGAACTAGGTTATCCGTGAACAAACACGGGTATTCCACTAGTCACTAGTGCTACTAATAACAAAGTTGTGAGTATGTTTTGTTAAGCAGCGGCCGTGTTTACTTGCCCGCGGCTTACCTAGTTACTTGAAGGAAATCGAAAGTTTCAACGCGGTCATCTTCCGCGCCTTCTGCGTACATTGTCACGGCTGACGGCACGTGATTCAAGGCCCTTGTTTTCAAACAGATTTCTACATACTTAATAAACATATAAGCATGGTACTACAGTATTGTAAGTAAGCTTAAACACAGTTAAACATATGGTTTTAACCAGTGCCACTGATCACTCTTCTTGGAAGAACATGTGCAAGTCATTTATTTCTGTCAAACTTCAACCTTTAAACAAATAACGACATTAAACTTGGAAGAGTAACTCGAAAAACGAGTACACAGGTCATGCTCGATTAAAATATTGAATGTTTTAATAGTTTACATTCAACTTTTTCACAAAATATGCAGATTTTTTAAATTGTGCTAAAGATATCGTGTCTCGGTCTTTAAAATCTTCAGAGCAAGATAAGAATCGAAGATATATTGAGCCTGACCCACATACACCAATTTCCGCATATGTAACAGCGAAGTAAAAAATCATGTTCGTCTGTCCGACGACAACATTTCGCGATTGTAACCTATTCACATCAAATGCAATTAGTGGGTCAACGGCTTGTCAGAAGTGGTACGGTGACGTAAGGATCATGCATTTATGGCACGAGAGATGCTAATAAACAATTAACAGGGAACGGTAATGAGGAAGCTCGTTGACTGCTCCCGGCGAGGGGAGCGCGCGGTGATTACATAGAAAGTATACTACTACTAAAGAATTTCAAAACTATCGAGTTATTGACCCGATAAATGTAGGCACGGCGGACTTCTATCGGTAATCGCATATCACTCTACTTGTAGGTCAATTGCTTATACCTTCCAATAATCGTAATTGCGAGGCGTGCTGCCTGTGACGCCTTCGCTTAGACAATGTGACTTAAAATGTGGGTAAACTACGCTTTGGCCATTAAAGATCAGAGAGAACATACATATTTAATTACATACGTAATTTCTATAGATTTGGTTGTTATTGTTTGCATCGCGTGTTCGGTTTTATCAAACTTCATGGACAATGATTCAGACTCATTCCATATTTTCCTCAAAAACTTTTCAGGATTAATCTCGAAAAATATAATCGAAAAAACATTGAACGCAAGCTCACCAAAATATCAGTATACCAGAGTGTCATGACTTGGCCGCTGTCCACGAACGTCACAGGTGAGGGCGAGGCTCGTTGGTCATTGTCACAACTTTGCACCAGGATCACACCACTATGCACTTATTCGATTCACTCAACAAAACAATGATCGTACAGCGATCTTCACATGTAAGCTCAAAACGAGGACATTGGCCCTAACTTCATTCGCGAACTTCCAGAATATCACTGAGATGAATGACATAAATCGATACCGCACGTTCGCACTGATTATGATTTATCAATCATGCCACCGAATGTTTGGCTGAATCGATATCGGCAATAAATCAAGTTCACGAAAATGAATAAATTTCCGAAAATGTTTGGTGCAGGTCGGGCGGGCGGCGCTGACGCGTGTCTGTGGGATTATGACGGCGCTACACCGAGCTGCGTCTGCGCACCAGAGAAAGTGCTCCCGCGCAGACTCCGCGCCGTCTGCCAAAATGTCGTTTTCACGGTAAGGAAACGATGATTTTTTCCGGATCACCCATTCAGTACAATGGAATTGTAGTTTTCTTTGAATTATTTTCTCTTTGTTTCTGATTTAGGTGGATGTAAATAGATAGCTACGGAGGTACCTACTGCACTACATTTTTATTATTATTATGCAAGTAATCCAAATAATACTAGGTGTATGGATCTATGTTATACCTTTATAATAATTATTTTTTTGATTCTTTTCGTCATCTATTTCGTATTCACACAGTTTAGCTGCGTTGACATAGTGTAGAGATCCGGGTACATCAATTTGCAAAGTGATTTATAATCGAGTGCTCGGGCCGTGAATGACCGTGTCACTCGTAATTTCATCGGAACCGCAAATGCAACGCTCAGTAATAATCGTGATTTGTCATACTTTTCCTTCTCGCATAGAAATATATAGGGCTGTCAATTACGTCCGACAGTTTTTCAAATTGTTTTTTCCATGTCAAGTCGTTACAGATTTAAGATTTAAAATTACAAATTAATGAAGCATTTTTATAATTTACCAAGACATCAGTAATTTAAAATGTGCAATTACTTTAAAACGCTCATAATGTGTAAAATATTAAGCACTCGTTTTAATTAAATTTAAAGTGAAACAAATCAAATTTCTCTACATATTCTGATATTTATTTTTCCTCCAGTACGTTTTTGCCAATTCCGAGTATTTCAGAAACTTTTAACGGGATGTATATCAATCCACAAGGTTAATAATCTACTTTTATTTGTTCACGTCAAGCGACAGCCCTTTTGCCAATTTCCTTAGTTTGTCATTGAACTCTTTACATGGAGCTTTCGCGCTTTCTGTTAACACTGTGTCAAAGTAAAAGATCGAATCGCGGAAACCGATGGTATATCTTAGCGTAACCGACACTTTGTCAGGACGATTTATTGGTTACATGTAGTAGTGCAATAAAACTTTTAATTTTGGATGTCGCGTTGTCGACGTATAGGAATTCCGGAATGACTTCATTACGAGCAATGTCTAACTCTAAAACTAGTTACTTGCTATTTGTAGTCGGAGTAAGGTAGCGTATCGAGCGACTAATCTTACGATACTTAACGACACTATCGGTAAGCAAGTTTGACAGTTTCCGTAATATTTTCATTTCTTATTTACGTAACTTTAATAGCGATTTGTGTAATGTGGTTTCTCTGTCGATTTAATCTACTTATCGTGACTAAGTGACGAATAAACAATAGGCAGCTTCGATGATTCAACGGCGGCGTCTTGAGAGATTTATGGTGCGTGTAGTAGTATAGATGGATATTTGGTAATAATGAGTCACTCTTACATAATGCCGAAAGCCAGACGTTGGCTCTACTTTTAAGATCGCTATTTTGTACATGAGATTGTGTCAGATATAAATGATTTAGCAATTAATTTCGTATTATGCAAAGTCTTCAAATGTTCTATTTACTGAAGTTCTTAATAAAGATTTTATCTATAAATGGATTCATGCACAAAATTTTGAAGTTGTTGTTCTAACATATTTTTCGATGCGATCAAATTGCATGTCTTTCAACAATTTCATTTCACGTTACTTTCAAAACTAGATATTCACCCAGTAAACGCTCATTGTAACTTTCTATTTAATGGCATCCTGTGTACCATGAGTTACTGGTGTAATGTGCAGATTTTCAAATTTATCTACAGGCTAGAAAGTATAATGAAAACCAGATCAAGCTCATTGAATGGGTTGATCCCGATCTGCCTTACGTTATATTACGTCAAGCTAACGTCATACACGTATTTGGGTCAGCTCGTTTAATATTTACATTCATGTTTTATAGCCTATTTTACTCTATTTATATCATTGCTGTTTTAAAGTAGAACGGATATGCGTCCTACGTGGTCACCAGATGCGTTTTACATAATTGCTTCTTGTGAATTACAGTAATCCTTGCCATAGAAACCCAATAACTGGGAGTTTTATGCGACGCTTCGTTCAGAATTGTTTTGTAAACAAAATTCTTACAGGGAGCGTACGTTTGTTTATTTTGGTATCCACCAATCTTTGAGAGTACTCATCTGCTTCCGATATTTATTATAGATATTTACTTAAACGAATCTCACATAAACAGACGATTTTGGTTTCAATCTACTCTTCTTCACATCATTTAATCTCTCAGATCTCTTCTGTATTCAAATCCAAAGGCGTAAGATATCGTAGTCCTAACATAGGTAATGATATGATAGCCTACTTGCAAATTACGGTCATCACAACAATTGATAAGCTTGCGTAACGTGTTTTATGTTTTTTGTACGTAATCACTTCAGACAAGTCAGACTGCTGACGTAATATGGTGGCAAGGGGAACATTACATTCAGCACTTATTTGATTTTATCTTACTAAAATATGCATCAGTTAAAAGTACCTTCAGATAGTTTAAATTAGAAAAGGAGTTACTTAGTTCTAAAGACTTCGAAAACTGCAAAATTTAAACTGTAACCTTCAATACAGTTTATTTATTCGCTCTACAAATGAAACCGATACGTTTCGGTCACAGCAGTCATGCTTGTAAAAAATAAAAATAAGTTAATGAAGATGTCTTGGAATTTAATCGTGCAGCTCGCAAACGCTTTTACCCTCATTCCGAGAGCAGCCTCATTACTTTCGCTGAATGTTTACGAAATCAAAACAGAACAATATCATGCGGAAGTTCACGGCGGACACTTGGTAACAATTCTCTTTCTATAAACGTTGTTACAAGACGTGAACCAATTCGAGAAATAAAAATAACTAATAGAAAAGTTATTTAAAAGTAGAGTAAGTTACGGACGCGTGCTAACAAGTGTGATTAGTCTATTGGTGTGACGTTTTGTTTTGTTTACGGCTTGTTTCGACCCCGAAAGGCAGCCGGGCGATGCGAGCCGCGCCGTACCGCTCCATTGGCGGCCGATCGCTCGGAACAGATATGCTACTTTAATAACTTCATTAATTTCGTCTTGAACGTATCAATGTAGTATTGTTGGGTAACAAGAACAAATTAGGTGTATGTAACGGCACTAATGATTTGTGGCCACTGGCTAACCGAATTACACCGCTCTCTATTTCTTTTAAACACAAGTGAGAGTAAGAACAGTATACTGACGTCTGACATTATTTCAAGATGTATGCATCGGAACAAAGGAGAAATGCCAATATATGTGGGACATATGTCGAGTTGAACGTAGTTAACAAAATCTTCTCATTACACCATTTCATCTCTCTTTTGATAAATTGACACGTCAACTTGTCGTGTTGTCAATCGGAAATTGTGTATCCGTGTGACTGACGATGAAACTAATCACAAATTCCCGAGATCTTTCCAGCTTCACTGTGATTTCTTTCGCATTGTTGTCATAACGTCACCAGAAACCACATTCGGTTTCCTAGTTGTACATGCTACTAACAAGCAGATAAACGATCTCAGATTGACGTTAACGTTTCTTTAAAATCGAAACTAGGTGAAATGATGTTAGACAAATCTAACCACTGTATTTTCACTCTGGCTAACACAGATATAACTTTGTATACAAATGTAAATGAAACTGATAATCGTTTCGTTTCAAGTAAATATTTTGGCGTTCAGACGTTTCACATGATGCTCTACTTTCTTATTTTGGAATATTGCACGCTCTCATATTGAGTTTAAGTTGTTTATCTTATCTGTATTTATAATCACACTTCATTTAGAAAATGTGTTTTCATTGGGTTTTACATTACTTCATTGGACCGTGTGTGAAAAATCGATAGAGCGGACTGAATTGCTTTAAAAACTGGGTAAATAATGAGCAATAGGAAGTTTATGAAACTAATTAAAACGAGAACATGTTTGTTATGGTTGGTTGACTGACACAATGGTAAAACAAATGTCCAACATGAAAGAAAAAGTTGTTATTGGAAATCTAATATTTGACAGTCACTGGGTCCAGTAATTAATCAAAATATGTTACTTTCTACCCGTCCCGATACCTCATTACCATGTGAAACACGTCAAATTATTTTGGTTTAGTAATGACATGTTACAAATTGTTGTGAGACATTGAGCGAGTTTTGGCTAATGTGGGCAGGGTTTGGCTAATCGATCGATTCGTCACTGACTCACTTTTGAGAAAATTGTCATATGAGCTGGTTTTCTGAAATTAAAACCTACCCCCATAAAATTCTAATGTACGGTAACTAGAGGATATGAATCATGGACCATTTTAAAGGAGTCAAATATGCAGTTAATGATAGAAAGCAAACAATAATTATTGGCAAGAGTTGGTCAGCCCACTCGTTTATTCAATGAGCACGGATGCGGAAGACTGGATGAGCACTGAGCGGGTCTAAGCGGCGTGGGCGACATTGTCTTAGGTACAACCGAGAAAGTTCTATGTGTAACTGGATGATTAACACTATTGAGCAAGTCATAAGGTTACATGACAACTGTAATACGAAGAGAAAATTAATTAACATTAAGTAATGCATACAATGCTAGTTTATGGCATCCGGCAGTAACTGATACCGTTTTGAATTTCTATCGATACAAGTAAATTGTTGTTGTTTCGAACTTAAATGTATTTGTGTACGTAATTATCTGTTAACCGGTTACAGTAATTAGTATTCAAAATAGTTGTTTGAAAGGGTTTTATATCTATCCTATTTACTATAATTTAATTTCTGTGATAAGAATGTATCGCTTTTCTATAAACTATAGGCCATGCTCAGGAACTAATAAAATAAAATAAAATTATCAAGAATTATAATTCTGCGATAACGTAAGCGTGATCGCAATTTGCTAGTAAATAATTGAACCATAGATGCAAATAGGTACTGTCACATATGGCATGAGATATTCGCATTCATTTCCAGAGTTTCTATATATTTCCACGTTGGGCGTATGCGAGGTCATCGACCCCGGCAGCATGCAGCGTCACGGACGGACGGACGCAGTGCGTGCGTGTGCGCAGCTCACCGATTGCAGGATAAGCGATTGACAGTAAAGAGCCTACTGAGATGCACTATTGCGATTCTATTTTGCCATTGAGGATTCACAATGTAAGGGCGTTTGATTTAGAAATCAATTGAAATGCCACGTGTTTCGTTTTCGTAATCCGTCTATTCTGCTTTCAATCAATTAGATTGTTGTCTTCCGTTCGAAAGGTGAACATAATAGACTTGATAAATTAAGGAATTCCCCAGTAAAGCATTCCTGCTACAAAGTGGTTTAGTATAAGGTATTTATTGAGTTTGGAAATAAGTATTCCTGGAACGACATCCGACGCGATAAAGAAACGTTTTAGCGACTTCCTGCTTTATTTGTTACAATAGCTGTCTACTTTTAAGAATGTTTTAAACTTTATTGCTAGTAAAGGAAAAGATAAATTTAACTTTCGAATGATTCATAAACTTTTTTCAATAGAATAGCTGTAACTTGTTTTTGTGTATGATAAAATGTAAACAAGATGATACGCGCGGTCGATATTGATGCGATAGCGTTGGTTAGTGTGTGCAGCTAATTAGCGTTGTTGGAAGTGCAGTACATTTATCACTATGAGCGGTGTATTTGCAGCACGTTTCGCAGAAGGCAGACACTCAGTCTGGCGCGGCCATGTGGTGCGAGCTCTTTGTCCACACTCATTTGCCTACTGAGCCAATTGAAATGCATGCTTTGTTTAACTGCGAGTAAAGAGCCATACACTCAGTGATAGTTCCAAGATTTTTCTTCATAATTTGCAACAAGAGCGGGCATTATGTTACTGAGAAGCAGGATTTTCCTGTTGAACATTTTAAAAAGTAAACTATAAATAGTGTATTTAGTAAGAAATCTTCAAGGATGTAGCTTGTTTTTTTTTTCGATATATTTCCTTAGTTACTCGTTATAGCCTTATCGTTCGTAAATGATGCAATAGCAAGTGATAGTTATGAAGTAGCGTGCACACTTGAGGCACTAAGTGTTTCAGCGTCACAGATATGGTACATATCAATTACTGGGACGTGTCCACATGATGAAAAGCTTTCCCCGCCGTAACGGTTCACGCTATGCACTTGAGCATACCATTACTGTTGACGATTTAATGGTCTACTGGCCTGGGTTAAACGAAGCATATATGGAGTTTTATTAAGTATGTCTTCGTGATTATTATTACACTAGCAATCAATCATAAATGTATTTTATATAGGTATATAGGCGCATATTCATTAAACAGAATACGTTATTGTAACGTTGCACAATGTTACGATCTAACTTCGATTCATTAGTCGAAGACAAAGTGATAGGTAGGTGCTGAACGTTTTGCAATGAGAAAAGGATGCGCACCTGGTCGTGACTATAACAAACACTGGCTATAAAACATAGCAATTAACCCTTCACTTACGGCACAATGTCAGGTACGCAGAGGTCTAATAGTACGTAATGAGTGGACGTCCTGGAGCGCGGGAGCGAGGCATCCGTTCTTGGAAGCACGGCCATGACTGACAGACAGACAGACGCTTGTACAATGTTAAGTAGAAGCCCGAGCCCCGATGTCCAGATATGTCGGAAACGGTAGATGTTGCGGACCGGTCGCGCCGGAGCCGCCGAATAAATCATAAGCAGTTTCGTGTAACACCCTGACGACTGACACACGGTCGGCGAACCGTTGTTAACAGAAATAGATTTATCTCTAGTTGTATACAGACCAAATAGTAAATTTATATACGTCATAAGCGGTTTTATGGCATAACCAGATGATATATCAATAATAAATTAATTTAAATATCCAACACTAAATTCCTAACTGCCCTTGCTCCATAAAAACGCAATAATCATGTCTCCTACTAAAGTGTTAATTTATTAAATATCAAAGCTATTGGGTCAATGGCAAAAGAGCAGGCATAAAACAACATTTTCGAAATCTCTGAAATAGTTCTTGAATTAAGAAACACTCTCGAGGGCTGCCAAAGAGCCCGCTAATAAAAAATCGTAAAAATTGGATGTGACTGACATTTAGTTTACAAGGGCCGGCGATATTGTGAAACGATTTTTAAATTCGACTAGCCGTGTCGTAATACACGTACGCCGATGTTATGAGCACTGAATATAACGTGAATCATAAACCGCAAGACGCTACTATGCTTTCATGACGGATAATAAATACAATATAGTACGCACTCACCGCGAAACCGTTAGTTATGATTCAAAAATGTTATATTGATTTATTTTTATTGTTTTAGCCGTGGGTGTTCGATAGGCATTAAGTGCACGAAATTATTTCAAACATCGACTGGATTAATGAAGTGTAAACATTAAAATCGACATCTATACATTATAAAACCTCCGACGTCTCTGAAATTTATATTCCCAGTAATAAATACAAATTAATTCGAAAGAACCATTTCTTTTGACACAAGGACGTGAAAGGGAGCTAAGAACCATAATTGTTGCACTTGGCAGCTTGGCCGTGATTCAGACGGGCTAAATGTCAGTGACCAATGACCTTTATGTAATTACACTTAATAAATAACTTGGTGTAAAGGGCCCGTAGTCGTGCGTAATGCCTGTAATCGTGTAAACATACCATAACAGATTTACTGCGACCTGTCTTACGCGGACTAAGGAAAAGTTTATCATTTCATATGCGTTTAGAACAAAAATTTGGACGGCATTCACATAAACATGCGACGCAGAGAAACAACATACGTAAGTATTCAGACTCCATTAGTCTGAGCATCTATTAAATAAACATTTGGTTTATTTACTAAACTCAGAACTGAATCACTCACGACCAAGAACTAAATAAAAACAAATAAAGTGTGTATTCATCAAAAAGTATATTTATAATTCTAAGTGTCGTTTCATGGTTATAGTAGGTACGCTAACATAGAAAAGCAAAATAGATCTAACAAAAAATCACGCCGTATCATTTTCTTTACTAAAACAGCCGATCAATTCGCTTGTTACTTGATAGTAATCGTGTTTTGTAAGAACGATGGTCAGCATAACAAGGACTGGTGAGCAAATAACTTAGGACATCGGCATTTTAATTTGTCTATAAGGAGTAGAACTGAGTTGTATTACTACCATCAAGACACGCGAATTATGCGGACGGATACAATTAATTATGTTTGATGTTTTCATCCATTTAAGAAGCGCCATCCGGCAAGATATATTATATAAATTCCGAAGTGTATTGTGATATTGATATTCAATCAATTAGTAAATCGAAGACGAGTATCGATACCGTATCGAATATTTCAGATGCGATGTGTGATGGTTAACAACAGCAAGGAGTTCTAAATTGATTTGCAATTCGATTCTCTTATAGTTGTGTTGGTAATGTGTCTCGGGAATACAAACTATAGTTAAATGTAGTTATGAAATCAATCGCGCCGCATGCACCTCGGTTTCAAATGTCATGCATGACATAACGCAGGTCGTTGGTACCATAAACGTACAAAGAAATCGAACGGTTATTAGCATAGGTTTTAGCATTATTTGGCATACGTAATTATTTTAGTGCCATTTCATGCTTTGATATATGGGAGGTGGAAAGTCGTGTTATTTAATATAGTCAGTCGGTTCAAAATAACAAAGAAATTGTCTGAATTAATAAGTTCATTAAGGTATGACAAATGTGACGATTGTGTTCGTAGATTAACCATAAATAATAGTACTATAGAAAATATCAATAGTAGAGTCTAAACGAAAATAACAAAAACATAATTTCACAGTAAACGACTGGTCCCTGTTTAAAAATGTACATATTTAATCCGTAATTAAGGAGGCCCATAAAATTGGGATGGCACGCGCCAACAAATAACAATACGGTTTCTACCTCAAATGATTCAAGGATGAATACCGATTGCGTGCGGGTGCGCAGGTCGATTTGCAGGTGGGTCACGCTCGGACACCGCCGCATGGCGTCATATCCTCACACAATTGGCCACTATAATTAATAAAAGAATTGCGCGCGCACAAGGCAACTCTATGTTCGGTAATGGGCGGCGATCTTGACGCATTGTTGACGCTTTCGAAGACAAATTGTTGGCGAACAACGTTTTTATATTGCATTTAAGGATGCTGAAGGAAACTTGAATTGGCGTTGATTCATCGACTGGTTGTCCCCTTAAAGTGACCGCAAGGATCCTGCTCAGTTTCGTTTTTTGTGTATCTGTAGGAAGTTAACTAAATTGCTTATTACTTTCTCAACTCATACGACTTACTATATGTGAACAATTTATCCAACATTGTGACGTAACTGACTACGCCTCAGTACAAGGTAGGGCAGGTTACAACACGGGCGCGCATAACTACAGTTCGTGACACGTGTGATCCAGACGGCTTGTCAGGACTTATCGTGCTGTCATCTGCTGCCCATTATGAGCGCAGAATAGACACGTGACCTCACCACGACGGCTGCAAGGCCACGAAGCCTTCCCAACCTTTCCTTTGTACGAGATGAATATAATAAATCATTGGCTATCGATAGGTTCAAGGTGTGCTGTGAGAAATCATGGATCAACAGCGATTGTTGTTTCTTATTTTCCGTTGACTAGGCTCAAACTACTCAAACGTTATTTTTTTGCGTATACTCATTGTCTGTCTATATCACGTGTCATACGGTTCTTTAGTATTTAACAGATTTAAAAAAAATATAAATTTCATTGTCTGGTCAAGAAATGACTACTTTTTTTGATAAAACCGCAAATTGCATCGATGTAATTTCAGATTCGTTACGTTGACTGTAATTATCTACAGTTGTTTTATTATTTGATCAATGTATAAGGCGGGACAGGAAATGTTGGCGGTAGTATTCTATACTAGACTCGGTGTGTCATAGAGGAAGAATATTGTATTCTAAATCCGCAGCAATCGTGAAGCATGCGATGAGAATACCTCGGTGCATGTGTTACTGTGCACATTGCTACATACGCAAAACGTGGATGCTTCATAAGAGTACAGCTGATATTTCATAATGGTTGCTATGCGCAAAACTATTCCCATAAAAAAAAAAAAAATATTTCAGTGTATCTATCAATACTGGTAGGTGCAAACATTTTTTGATGAAAGCTCAAGCAATTACTATACAAAGCTCCTTGCATATTTTGCGGACAAATTAACCCGTAACCTTTCATTTCTTACCCTCTATAAATTTGTATAATCTGGCAAGTTTAGGGATTCTTGTAAGATTATAAGGCAACGACCTCTGCTGTTGAATGACGGCTTTGCACAACGTTTAACCCTAAATAGGCTTTTTGTGAACCCTTGCAGAATTGCTAATGGGTTCAGGGAAATTTAGGTTTTTTTTTATTTATTATATTAATTTTCCTTTACAAAAATATATTTCTATTCAGTGAGTAAATGGAACGTGTATCTTTAGACTATGTAAAATATCTTGAACAGAGAATTTATATCAGGAAATTATGGAAGCAGAACGATTTGGTCCGGCTTTTCATAATTACGTTACATGAAGTACCAAGCATTATGGCGAAGGAAAATTCCTTTGCATAATTGTATGCCTCCAATAAATATTAGGGTCGCTACACATGTAAGGCTTACAACACACGAACGACAACTAGGCCGTGATAATAGGGGAGTATACCGCACGAAGTGGATATTGTGTAACTAGCTTACACCTTTTCATGTATACTGTAGATTGTTTTTATATTAAAAATAAGCTGCACTATCTAATGTCTCAAAACTTTCTTATAAATAAACCAAATGCTATCCACATGTGATGGATCACTCACTTGAAAAATATTAAATAATTTTGAAATGTAAAACTGTTTAGCCTTTGTTTTATGCTACAGTAGACGATGTGAGACCTGACCTGAGAGTCAGAAATGTTGATGTAAAACCGTAGTTAAAACTGAGTCCGTGTGAAAAGACTGCTAAGTAGATCCGCGGTGCGTATGTAGGCGAAACCGCAAACGTTAGAAATCGCGGACATGCGTATTGAATGGTCGTGGGCAACTGGTCGTTGAGGTTGAATGGAGATACACTGGACTTGATAGAAAACAAACAAAAACAATTGAAACATTTTAAACAACCGGGATAAGATAAACAGAGCTCGGCGGATGAGCACGACCGGCAAGAAGTCTATTTTCCTAAAGTAAGTAATTTTATTTGCAGTTCAATTTTCCTCAGTTAAGAAAGAAAAGCATTAATATTGAATGGCAAATCTGCAGCTTATAAATTTATTGTGTACGGTACTGTCTAGATCCGAGAATCTGTGGCAACAAGTAAACCTTGCTAAGAAGAAAGTTGGTCGCTCAAAGAAAGTTTAATTAATACTGCGACATTAGGATTGCGTTTTCATCTTGATTTCATGCATTGTCAAGTAAACGAATTGCTTAGTTTCTTTTATTCTGTAAAAATGTCGGTCATTGCCTCGGGCTGTAGGGCGACTGGTAAGTGGGCTGATCTATTCAACTTGCAAAGTGCGGCTATGTAAAGTAATCATGAGTAGGTGTAGAGAGTTCCGTTTTATAATACTACCAAGAACCCTAATAAATATAAACTCGGATTTAACTATTTCGTTAGATTAAATTTTTGCTTGTACTTAAAAAATATAAAACTAGTTTCTTATATCAACGATTACGGATTGTTTTATGCAAAACTAAAAACCTAGGTTTAGGTATTGTTTTTATAACTTTTCAAATTACTTAATAACCCGGTTCCGACCGGTCTATACATAATTCAATCAAGTTACAACCGCCTTTTGTACATCACTTTTAAATGATTTCGACAATACACCAGATATTATCTCATGAATTCATGATTTAGCGAGCTGATAGACGAAGAATGAAGAAACGGACGTAAGTTGAGCACGCGACGGGCGCTCACTGGCGGACTGGCGAGTGTTACTACATACGTTGCAGGAAATTAGGCTGACGCTTTCCTGCTATTTAACATTTATTTATTTTCAATATACAATTTTACTACAGATTTTATCGAGAATTATTATGAAACTTTTCTTTATATTGTTACTCAACCAGACTTTCTTTTCTTTTTACATACCTAGTTCCGAGTTTATGACAACGATATCTACGACTATTTATTGCCATGTTAATTACCGCTTAATAATAATATTTTGCGTAGGATGCCAATAAAATGTAAGCCGAGTAAGATATTATTTGCGCCGATACTGTTAGTTGATATAGGCCGATAACCTGACAACTAAATTACCACGAACCGTTGTACCTGTGCTATTATTGCCTTAGCTTGAATATATGAATATTCTATATTCATATTTCATTCACCTCAATGAAATAATGTACAATAAATAGCTGTCTATCAATCTATTCCGTTATAATATATTTGATAAAACGTCCATAGCCGAAAATAGGGACCCATGATGCCATTAACATATTGTTCCGCTCCGTTGAAGGCCAAGATATTGATAAGGGTCACAGGGAACACCTGGTTGTTACCAAACTCTTGTAACCTAACAAACATCTGACGGACAGAACAAAATAAGATATTAATAGATTTTGTAAAAATTTAGTTCGTGTGGTTGGCATTACATACCAGCTTGTAATATGTGGGCAGGACTCCAACACAGGTGCTAGTCTCGCAAAACATTGTTGAAGATGACAATAACATCACGTGAACTATGAAGCATCATTAGACAATTTCACTCATCTGTCATATAATCCGAATGTTTCATTGAACCTAAACAATGATTTTGGGGTCACATCGTTTGAGTGAGCTATGAAGTGATATTTATCACAGTTAAATATGTTTATTTATAGCGAGTCTTGATGGATGAGTAGAAAACATCCAATGTCATTTCACTCATCAATTCCGATCTTCAAGCATTTGACATTAATTAGGAGAAATTTGTTTCCTTTTGATTAAGTTTAACATGCTAATCACGAATTGAATCGATTTGTTAATTTATAACATTTTCGGTATTTTTTGCCTTATGAATTTATCAAGTGAAATAAACCAGGTGTTCATCGGAACACACCAAAAAAGCTAGCCTCAACAAATAAATATAACGAAACGATAGATAACTCTATTTTGTCGTTAATCAAACAGTTTTATCGTAGAAAGTTAGCATATTATCATCGTCTGCACATTCAGCTGTTTACTAAGATTTATGTACTAAACAAATAAAGATAAACCTCTATCTGTTGTGGTCTTCCTAACCTTTTTTGCTGAGGTTTCTTTTACATTACCTACAAGCAATTTATGTCATTCGTGTCTATGAGGTTTAGCTGTGGAGACAGTTTTCAATAAATTAATAATATTTACTGCAGAAAATGGCCGTAGTTTATTAAGACGTTTAATATTGATATCTACATTTATTAAATTTTAATTTGAAATGCGTATTTCATATGTTTAGTGCTATGCGCTCAACGCTAGACTCTATTAAAATATAATAATGTATGAAAGTGTTTTCAAGCTTTCTAAAGCATCAACAGAGGTATTATTATTTACATATTTGATGGTAAACAAAGAAACGATGGTACATCTGTTAACCCTTACAGTACTTCAGCACAATACCAGTAATCATGAACATTATTGTTCCGAAGAAACTTGTAAGTGAAATTTATATGGGGACGCTATTGTTTTGATATTATTATACGCTTTCACTTTTCTGCATAATGCAAAGGCAAGTGCCTTAGCAAGGGAATTGTAATTTATTACTGAATATTTGATAACTCGGTTCGAAGCACTGTTTGTTTTACTGCATTCAAATTTGATTCATATTGATGCTTACTTTCTCCTCAATACACATCGGGTTTAACAACAAGATTGATTAAATATATTTGAAAAAAGCGATTTGTGTACGATACCATTTGGTACGGATTTCGCTATAAAACGTATTATTCGTAACGTATGTATATATATATTATAAATCAAACGTCAGTCAAAGTGATGCGTTAGTCCGGAATTAGTTAATTACACGGTCGTACGAGAACATAAATAAGCGTGAACCTTGACATGTTAGTTTCCATGTTGCGTGGGAGAAACATTTTATTTATAACACGTCCGCTCATTATTTACTGGTTCGATGTGTATAAAAATAAACATCTTATGGTTGTTACGCCATTAATAGACATTACAAGTTAACTTACATATATGAGGTACCCTTATAGTAGACATAAGGAACTAGAGTGAGCGTATCAGTTTGAACGTAAGCACTAGTGTGAAATGGTTTTGTCGTGAATTATGGATGAAAATGGAGCTTGCCGTTTTAAAAATCTATCTAAACCACTAATATTATCCTAACAATGTCAAAACCATCGATATTTTCATATATAACTTTCTCGGTGCCCGAAAATTAACTTTTTAAATGAAAACCTAAATGTTCAGACTAAAAACTGCTCTCGCTTGGCACAAGGGGAATCTAGCGATAGTAGCAGTCTATGTATATAGTACGTCAATGGTAGTACCATATTTATTGTTATATACAACAGTCCTCTGATTTAAAGTAATCCGTTTCTCGTGTACTAGTCTGATGTATTAATGTATGAAAGACAACGCTTCGTTCATAGAAATGTCGTTATTTTATCTAAATGGTCAAATCACAGTCTGAGCTGAATGTCAATGAATTCTTTCATTTTAAGTTGTTTGGCTGTAACGTTTGAGCTCTAGATTTATCTATTATCTACCTACTATCTGAAGTCGTTATAAACAGTTGTGACTATAAAATGCCTTAGCGAAATGTTACCACGAATTTATAGTGAACATAAATCTTATCATTAACCGCGATTATCTATACTTTTAAACATGAACCATACGAGAGAGAATCACGACATTAGTGACAATGACATTACGTTTGCAAAATTACGTAAAGTGTTGGTCCACCTGACGATGGCCGCGAAACCAGTCCGGTGCGCGCGCGCATCCGGACCAGTTTGCAGCAAGGTCCCGCAGAGCCACTTCCACCGCGACACGGGAGCGTTAGCCTCTATCAACCCGTTTATTATTTTTATATTTCGCGTTCGAACACGCAAAATGGCTGGCTTTTCATGATTATTCATTCTTGCATCCACAATGTTTAGCTTCCAGAGTTTAAAATAGATATTTATTTCCTGGCTGGATGGCACCTTTATAGAGCAAGATTAACCTGTCGGTAAATACACGTCTCGGGCTAAATCCTTCCTTAAACAATAAAGTGGTCGGAACATAATTCTGTTATAACGTGATCCATGATTAGGAAAACAATTTGGCAGCAACACTGTGGTAGTTTAGTAACGTTGTAAACCAGATTTATGATTGTACGTTTAGTGTTGTGGTATAAGAACGAAATCGGAAGCTATAAATTGACATAATTAAGGCCACTTATAATACGTTTTATAATCACCACAATCATAATAAAAAACTTCATAATTTGCGCCTGACATAATCAGTGCGTAGAACATTTTCACAATATTGAACTTAATTCTAAAACATTCATACTTAATAAAAATCAATATCCATGATATAACCTATTTTTAAAAAGATAAAGCACTCACCAAGCACATCACAATATATTTCACTTTGTTATAGATTTTTCTAAGGAGCCACTGCATTTCCGATACTCACAAATCTGTTCGTCTCACCACAGTATTACACAGAATGACAGATAACTGAGTCTTCAAGTCTCAAGTCATTAAGATCTAACGATCCTTCACATAGTAATCGTTCTACAGAAAACAGTAATTGCATAGCAAATATTGAAAAACAAGTAATTTTCTTATTAGACTTAATTAATCGTTGTTTGACGTCCACAGTTGAGGCGTAATTAGAAAACCATTTATCCCTTATATAATGTGTGCTATGGTGATTATAGACATAAAGATAAACATTATTAAATAAAGCATGTATTATTTTTATTATCTTGTTACTATGTGTTAAGTATGCAACTTTAATTAGGCATTAGATAGCTCGTTTCTCAGGTTTCTAAGTAAATATTAAATATAAATCCTCTATACTACCTTTATAATTTTAAGAAGTAAGTAAAGAACGTGCAATTTGACCCTTTGTGTATCCTTGGGGTGGAATTTACCGTAATAACAGAACTCTGCGCAGCACATACGTGTTATAATCTTCGGTTACCTGTCTATCCTACATAATTGGGTGTATTTTTCTAATACCATTAGTACATTTAGAGATACAACCACTATCTTCATATTATAATCGAATGCAGATCTAAGAGACGTTATCTACTCTAACGCAACCCATACGATTCTAAACATATCAAATAATCAAATAGTAAAAATAACAGCAAAACCAGGATCATTTTCATCCCATTCCTAATTTACATCACAATCTACGCAGCATACAAAACTTACAGCGTACATTCTAACCCGCTCTATACATTCACCCGGGCATGTATAGAGAGATTGGGGTTGGAAACACCCGGGTATACACAGTCACGTAGCATACCCGGCGTCCCCTCGGCCTGTGCCCGCAGGCTGCGTCGGAAATAACGTGGTCACGTGACCGACACGCCACCCTCACGTCATTTCGATTGGAACCCTACAAGGCTTCGCAATCCGACGTACAATTAGGTATGTATCATGTTCCGACGATATTTACCCACGTATAAGAAAGCACTCGGTTTACGCATGACCGTTTTTGGAGGTCATAGTGTAGTAATTTGACCTTTTTGCGTAATTAACTATTATTTGGGGGTTATTATATAATGTTTATTGTAACATAATTATAGCCTGCATTGGTTAGGCAAGTGAAGACAGGCCTGCTTAGTGTTTCAATCATTAATTACAAGATTTATGTTACTATTTTGTCAGAGGAATATTATCATGACTTAAAAACTTGTCAGTTATTTTTCTCTAGCCTTATACGTACCTCAAGTTTAAATATCACGACCGACCACCAGACTCGCAATAATTGTGAAATCAATATGGTGCTGTAAGTTGACATAAGTGTCTTAAAGATCATGAACAACGAGTTTTAATTATTTAACTGACGACGTTTACATTGAGAAACGCTTAAAATACCAAAGGCAAGAAATACCCGAATTTGGAATTGATAGGTCTTTAAAAATTGTGTCCTGAGGGGATTCGAGACTCTCTCATCATTTCTCATCATTAATAATAATAATAATATTCCAGGACATCTCACACACGGTTGTCTGATCCCAAGCTAAGCAAAACTTGTGTTATGGTAACCAGACAACTGATAAACATACTTATATATTTCTAAATAAATACATATTATAGATAAATTACACCCATTCCAATCATTAGGTTTCCACGCCAATTAGGTCAGCAAATAATGCATAATCAAGGCCACGCTATCTTCAACGGTTTTTACATAATTTATATTGCACATTTCGTAATCCGTCAAATCGTTAACACACGCTAGATAAAGAAAAGCCACACACATTATGTAAGCAGTTGTGCATATATTTAATTTGATTAAGTCTATTCATAGTAGATTGAAATGTGTATTTTGAATAAATAGACAATTGTTGTGTAAGTGCCAAACAATTTAAATTGGCGATACCTGTGATTTGTAGACGAAATATACAACAAAGAAAAATTTCAATTGTATTACAATCTATTTATATTTGATGAATGTTTTTTGATCTTATATTTGAAAACAATTGATTGTAAATAGTTTGAGTAGATTTAATTTCAGCATGCAATGCATGCAGGAACACTGTACTATGGATTGGAATCTAATGCATTAAACTGTGCATTCTAAACCGGCTAGTTGGGCTATCGTTTTATCACAATACTAATGTATCTTGGAGAATGCTGTATTTAATACACTGGTTATTTCTAGTACTTAAAATATCGTTTATTACAAATTACTTTTGATTATAAAAAAGAGAATCAATCATTACTTCTTTAGACTCAGATAGCCGAGCTAAAAAATGAAGTACCTTTGCTAATGATTATGAAACGTTCCCATTAAAGTTGTTTTGATTGGATTTCCATTAAATCAAGTCGTAATATGACATCAAACAATGTATAATAACATAAAGCTATGCCAAGCCATCGGTAAACACGGTCACATGCTAGTGTGACGTCAAAAATAAGTAATGAAAATAATCCTGAGGACAAGTTATAAAACATTGCGTGCGCAGTTAACTTGTGTATCAAAACTAACCGGTGTAATGTTGAAAACAATTAGCTTTCATAGAATACGGTGACTATTAATTTCATGTAATAAAAACAAGAAATTCGTATTAGAAACTGCTACATTAATGAATATTGATGGTGTCTTAAGAGAGCTTTAGATTTCTAAACTGAAAATAATGACTTTCAGCTTTGTTAAATTGTAAACTTTTAGCTAAGAAAATACTATATTATCAGATAACAGATAACGCATTTTATTGTAATTACAAAACAAAATTATTTTAGTAATCTTTATCTACTACAAACCCTAACAAAACGTTCTAAGGTAGTATAGATAATGTTTCTAGGATGTAAAGGCCCGCTTACCCACGATCCCGTGGAGCCCCAGCGCTTCAGCCTCTTCCCGAAAATGTTTTGACACTGCGACAGGCACGACACAGACGCCGCCGGTTGTATCTTGTTCACGAAACTCTCACCTCTGTCTAATGTCATTTTACACTCGCCACTAAACACCTCAGTTTTAAAAAGCACATAAAATCCAAGCTTATATTCAATTATCTGTATTTATTCGCACTGTATATTATTATGATACACGAATGTGTTGATAGTTGATGGTATATGATGCGTGTTGGAGCGCGTCTGTATTCGCGTGCGGCCGCTTCGCCGGCTGCGTTGCGAATGCAAAGCGCTCCGTTTTCCCCTATCTCCGGAAAGCCGCCCCGCCCGCCCAAACCCGCCCAAACTTCCAATTAGAACATTTCGTTACTGGAATCGAATTAGTGTCGGACAGTCGGCGTATGATGAATTCTAGTGAAAGATGTCGTTAGGAAATCATAAATGAAAGTTATCTTTCTGTATCGCTTTTTTACTTTCGTAGTAAGAGTGTTATTTAAAATATTTCTTTTCTATGGAATTATGAGTTAATAATACATATTTGGAACACTTCTATACTCTACTGTGAGTAGTTCCAATTACGTGTTACCTTACCTAACTTTCTGTTTTAATCCATTAAATCCTTAAGTACCACATTAATATCCTTCCAAGTTACGTAAGCATATATTAGGAGCTACCATAAAAAAAGACTTTCTACAATATCCATTTTAAATGAGGCATGTTTAGGTATACCGGTATACGTGACAAGTGGTTAGTTCGTAGCTGAGAGACACTCAAAGTGTCATTAAGATAGTCTTCCATTAGTCGCCTTATACGACGTCCAAAGGAGTAATTAGAGTGCTATTCCCTTTGTCTTGCGCCGACAGAGCGGCTTAACTTCAGACGATGCCGAATGTCTTGCGAAACTGCTCAACCATATAAAATATATCAGTCTGAACTATTTCGTGAGAAACTGTTATATTGGAATGAATATAAATAAATGATAACTATTCATTATTTTATTCATGAACATAAATAATACAACCTAATATATCTCTAGTTTTTTACGACTTGTTTATATGTCTCTTGTAAAAGATATTGATTTTTTTATTGTTCCTAAGAGTTTAATTGTATTTCTAAGTTAATTGTTTCTAAGATAATTAAATCATATCCTTTTGCAGGAAGTTCTAAGATATACTATGCGGATGTAGAAAATCTACAACTCGTAATAATTACGACATCTATGTGCTAAAAATAATAGTTTGAATACGTGGGCTTACGAAGACAGAATTACACTATTATTAGTTTAAATAGAAATTGCGTGAGTCTAACTAAGGGTAATAAAGTCGTACGAAAATGGACTTTAGGACTTAGAAATAAGGGTGTTAATAGTAAACTGATACTGTTGATGTTTCTTGTAAGATATAATATGTTATTATTGATACACAACGTAATAGATGAAAGGTGAGACAGACGTATTATTGGCGTATAAACGTAGGAATAGATACTTCTATCTATCAATCTAAGACAGTATTATCTGCAGATATTTATAGACAATTTATTTATAGTTTCATAGTAGGTATGCACACTAAAATTACTCATAATGATCAGTGTTTTAACGTGATATTAATTAAATGGTTTAAGGAAAGAAAGAGCCCTCGCTGTAACGCAGTGAAGATAATTTTGTTATATTGCGATGCGTCAACGCTGTATGTCTGACGTTTGACGCATATGCACGTTTTGAAAATACTTTCATTTAATACAGCTAAGTGGATATTCCCTACTGCAGTTTGTTTCCCCAAGTTGTCTACTGCTAAATGTCAAATGACATTAAACGATATTTATTTGATAGTTACACCAAATCTGTTTTAGTAATTTGTAGAAACCTACGGCATCTTTAAATATCCATAGATAGCTTCTCAAATTATCATCAATGAGTAATTAATACTCATAGAAACTGGGTAAAAATAAATATTTTTATTAGGAATAAACCTAACTTGATTCCGTCTGCTTATTCCCTAAGTCATCTCAATTATAAATTTTTGATTGTTTCTCAGACAGATTAAAATACATTATTTTTATTTATCATTAATACATAGTTAGATGGCATACAGTTAGTATTAGAGCTATGCCTATGGTGCAGGCTTGTTAGTGGCGGGAAATAGTTCGTCCTGTCGCCTCCCCGTTCATATCCGGACCCTATGCTGATGTGTCAAGGCTTTACGATAACCTTGTTCTAATATACAGGGTGGTTCTTAAATCAGGATTGTAAGAAGAGTTTAAATTCAAAAGTATGGCAATGCAAGCTGTAAAATTGAGACATACACCGTTTAAATGAAATCTTATGTATCTATCTTATATATATATATATATCTTATGAATACGGATTAAAACTATACTAAAGAACAAATATTTATTGATAAAGTGGTTATTCTGTAAATTAATCTAGATACTGGTCAAATAAATATTTTTTTTTGTCAATTTAATTGTCTTCCCTTTACATGTCATTCCAGCTTGGGGTGGGCAGTATTTTTATATTTAAATTTGTGACTAAACCATTTGGTATTTTCTTTATAGCAAGCAAATAATAAATCAATGTACCGAGGAGCATATTCAAAATATCAGCATGTATGTGACGCCTACTCTTCACCGGAAAGTGAAATCTTTCCCTGTTTAGTGGCTCGCGTGAAGTTTTATTGTCGCTGTGACATCCACGTTTTATTGCACTGAATAACATTATGTAACTACTGAGTTTTAAATAAGCCTAATAAATAGTTCTATTTGATTGAATTACGTACATGCATGTAGGTGCAAGAAAAACTTAAGTTATAAAAAGCTTACGTAAAATTTTATGTAGACTGTAATGTTTGTATAGAGTGGAAGGATGACAGAGAGTTTTTTATAATCTAATTTAAACGAATGACTTCTAAAAGTAGCGTAGTATATGTATATGCATGTGTTTAATCTTTGTTTGTTTAGTCTTAACGCGAAACTTTTCATTCAATTACATAAACTGACATAAAGCTCATAAATCCCAAACAGGAATTAATATAAAAACAAAAGAAACGAACTAAACAAAAAGGTTAACTACCGCTGTCATATAAATCAGAACGCTACTGGGACTAAATCCAAGTCCAATGAGTTATGTGTGCTAACCACCTATACGTAGTAACTATTAAAGTATATATATAACCTTTACCAAGTGTACTATACATATATATAATACATACTACATATATAATACAATTTAATGGAGTTTCATTTATCGATACCTACATTTATGAATTAGAAAAAGCTTCACGTTACAAAAAAATCATATGAAAACAAAACTATTTGAATCGACATAAAGTACTTAATTTTGTAAAGTGGAATATGCAGTAAATGTAGGTCCATTATATACATAGTATTTTTAAGCAGTCAACCTTCTCGAGTACGCATGGAACCACGGTAGAGCGGTCCAATTAATTACCGCGGGACGGAGCACCGCTAATTAATTGATTAGATTAAACGGAAGCTTTCGACATTCGCCACGCTGACTAAATACATTCAGATTGGTGCTTACAACACATCAGCTTATGAAACTGTTATAATTGCACTTACAATGATTACCATCAAAAATCTAAGGTCCCACAGATTAGAGATACGAGAAAATCTTGCAACTTAAAGTCCGGTGAAGCAGTCAAAGCCTGCACTCAGGCTAACAGCAAAGATCTCAACAAAAAAAAAAAACTTGCTACCGTTCAAACCGACCGAGATTCATCTGAGACTGAAGGTTACTTCAGTTTAATAGTTAAAAACAAAATATACGTGATAAAAATAGTAAAATAATAATTAAAAACCTTCGGCAAGATCAGGAAGGTCGAGTTATTGGTACCCGAACAGTATTTCCGCCCACGCACATTTTGAAATGACATTACCAATCATAATCATGAAATATTCAAACGAAAAGCTTTTGTAATGATCGTTTAACACAGGAAACATCTTGGTATCCGTCAAACGGCTGCTCTGAAGGATGAAGAACATACAGCATTCCTACATAACAATCACAAGGCGAATCAAAATTAATGACAACTTAGCCTTGCCCTATATTGTGGTTTTTACAATACACAACGATAGATTTATGATAGACCGCTTTAATTAACGCATTCTGCGAAATACCAAATGATTTTTGCAACTTTTCGCGTAAATCACGATGAAAATAAAACTTTTATTTTTCAATCCTCTCTAAGACCGTGTATTTTTTTAGTAATTATTTAGAGAACACTGAAAACAAAGTCAGGCTTAAGTAATTACAATGAATGTTTACGTACAGTTTAGAATAACAATTTAAATACACGCTGATTTAAACAAACACGATAACATAATTTCTGCGTTAGGAAAACAATTGTTATGTAATTAAACAATACCTTACTTGAAGGATATGTCTGCCTTAAATATTGCGACCTTCGTTCGTCGTGAAGACTCCACATGATAGATTCAATACACAGCAAGCGTGGGCCTAATCCTACCTAGATCTTGCGTAGGATAATACCAGCATTAATCTTTTTTAAAGCCGTTTATCTGTTCAATGTAAAACAACGTTACACTGCCTCCGTTTGAAGAGGTCAGGAAGTGTGTAGGTCAGTATTTCCCTTATGGGGTGTCAAGGACTTTCAAATGTATCTACTGCGCTTTAAGATGCACGAGAAAAATAGATCGAGCTTACAATTATATAATAATGTATAATTAATCTATAATATGTATGTATTTAGAAATATATAAGTATGTTTATCAGTTGTCTGGTTACCATAACACAAGCTCTGCTTAGTTTGGGATCAGATAACCGTGTGTGACATGTCCCAGAATATTACATTATATCATAATGTTTAGTACCTCCGTTTATCTAAAACAGGAGCATATTAAAAACAGATGACGATCTATCCGTTGTCGTCTTCCAAAGAAATGGTTTGCAATTAACTACAGATACTCTTTTTATCTCGCGTTTGGAGTATAAGTTATTATAGAAAAAGGTAGTAGTAATAACCTGCAGGAACTACAATGAACTCAGGCGACGGGTTGGAATAGCAACCAGTCTCAAAGCGGACCAGTCTTCTTTCTTGTGGTCTTTTAATTTTTTACCATTTGCGATACTGGGTGGGACATCTACATGAAACAAGAAATAGTGATCAGGTAGTATATTTCATTATGTGCCTTTGTTGTTGTAATCCTTTAAGAACTTAAACAAATATTTATAAGTTATTTCATTAACAAAATAGAAGTATGTTTTATGAATATATTAGCGGTTCTTACATGGTAACCAGGCTATGTATATCCCGAGTGGCCAGCCATAGTTTGTTGAGAACTAGAGCGACAATACAGCCTTACTGAGACTTATCTGGCTGGCAAGGCGAACTTGTAAGACATGCGGTAGATACATAATAATACATGCGCCTTGCTTCCGCTGCCATCGAGAGAAATACCCGCTCTCGCCAGTCGCGGTTACAAATCAATATCGTTTTGTATTTCGAATGTACGAGTATACTGTAATCACGTCTGGGAGTAAGATTTTATGTGCGCTTCAAATGTCAAACCGACTGAAATATCAAATACATGATCTGGTAAAGTGCGGCGTATTTATATGATCTCATAACTTTGTAAGTTTGTGACTTGCTATGTTGGAATACACCTAGATAGATAAGGATACCCGTTTATAAACTATTAAGCTGCAATTAACAACAGTCCAAGTTAAAGTCGACGGGCCTGTTGGTGGTTAGAGACCCTGACTGCTATACCGGAGGTCGTGGGTTCGATTCCCAACCGGGACAAATGTTTGTGTGATGAGCAAGATCATTTGTTCAGTGTCTGGGTGTAATTTATCTATAATATGTATGTATTTAGAAATATATAAGTATGTTTATCAGTTGTCTGGTTACCATAACACAAGCTCTGCTTAGCTTGGCATCAGACAACAGTGTGTGAGATGTCAAAAAAATAAAAAAACATTAATACTAGAAAAGAATGAGTATGTAAGATTAAAAAAAAAAGTAAAACTTTACCTACCAGCTACTGGAATTATATTAAATCTTAAGGTATCAACAAAGAATCTCTTGCGTAATAAAATTGAAAATGAATGGAAAGGATGTTTCTGTTTCAAGCCTTGTCTGTTTAATTTCCCCAAGATAAAAGCAGGACACTAATACGGTCGAAGGAGGTGTCGCGTGGGAGGTGAGATACTGTGCCATAAAGTAAGCTCAAATAAAAAGAACACGGTAATGCATCGAGAAGTGGGTGATGACGTCAAATGGCTATTACTTTAAGGCTATAACCGCAGCACCTGAAATAGGTTCTACTAAAATATCACTGGATATTTGCGTTATGATGTGAGCTTGTCCTATAAATATAACTGCGATGCCTACTTGAGTATTAGGAAGAAACCTAGAGTGAACTTAAGTGTGTCTTTTTTTCTTGTTTAAAACTAGCTTGCTTGTCGTATGACACGAGTTAGCCTAGTTTGAAAAAGCTTTCAATACTTTTAATGTTTGTATTTTAAAAGCAATAAACCACACGAGTTTTCCTTCAAATCATATTCGAACCGTAAACTATAGAATTGGATACATAAAAGTTTCTATATACGTGAAAGTAGGAAGTGATTGAACACTTATAAAACTTCACACGCCGCCAATAACAGCGGCTGTTATTTTATTAATAGTTTTCTACACGTGCGACTGTGAGGAACATTTCGAGGCCATTGTAAGGGTGTGAAGGCTTTTTACATCAACATTGTTTACGCTGGGAAACGAACATTGGACTATACGAGAGTAATAAGGAAAACCGACTATTATTCTTCAAGATAACCATGACTGGACGGATAGCCAGTTCAAAATGAAGTCACCAGACTAAAACCCACTGTGCAATTTACGACGGGCTCGCTCAACGTATGTGTCAAACATTTGTAAGATCCACAAACATTTGTTCCAAGCCTGGGTGATAGTGCGTCTAAATAGAAATAATGTCCTTAGGGTTGTTGTTTCACAAAAACCCTGTGTCCATCTTAATATTCCTACTTCGAATACTGGTTTAGGGTCAATTGTACCGCTTGGCTACAAGATTCTATCTACAGATATATAGCGATAATAAGTTTTGATGAGGTAGATTATAGCGGGATCGTATCGCTACAGGATTATTCTAATTATAAATGTTAGTAAAATGTTGTTATTTACGGAAACAAAGGCCGTAAATCCGAATTGCAGTTATGTATTGCCTTGATCTGGTTAACGCTTGGTAAACTAGTGCGTACTAATGTTATGCGAACAATATGATTTATGGGAAATAAAAAGATTACAAATGTTTTTCGAACCTATCTAGTTCGTGTCCTTGCATTTTTATAGACCTATCAGCTATAAGGTTTCTAGGTAAGTAAATAGCACCAGAAAAAAGAAATAATAGCTAGGGAAACTCAAGTGTGCATATTATTTACCTAACCTACATAGGAACGAAATGATAAATAAAATAAAGTTAATATAATGTAGTTGAACTTATTACTTTTCAATGTGACAAATTGGGTTTACAGCGTCCTATCACGTCTTGCAAATGCAACATGTTGTTAGTATGCAAATTGCAATGCAAACTGTCGTGTTACAAAATACTGTCACCATACAACACTCCATACTAACTATAGAAATTACTTTTGATTACGCTTAGAGCCGTTTTTTGGACAGTTATAGTACTACACTTTAAACCTCAAATCACACATTTTTCAAAAAACAACTTTTCACACAAAAATATCACACACTATTTCAGTGCACCTACTCCTGCACTCGCATAAAACCATAGGTTTATAACAATATAAACAGCGGCCTCGGTCTAGTTTGACATTTCTAAAATAGCTTCGATGCGGCCTCTGTAAGGCCCCGAGTGCATTTCTTTGTACATCTAAATTTATTGTAGTCCGTGGTCATAATTCTCGCAGTGCGTTACTGTGACCGCTGCACTGCGGTGAACGGTAAAACAGTCGCACGACATCCATGTAGGGTCACCATGACTTTCATTGTCTATTTTTTTTTTGACAGAAAAGCTTAACAAACATTTAATGTTAGCTATTTTTGGTAACTGTTAAATCAATGTTTTGAAATTTCTTATTTAAGCATAGTTTAGGGAAATCTGTCCCAGCTTGCTGAAAATAATAATTCTGATTCAAGATATTTTTCAAACACTTTATTTTCAATTAACAGTGATGTAAAAGAAAACTAAAAACAACCTAATTACTATTAAATTTGAGACTCTTTTAAAGGCATGGTAGCCCTACGTGACGCCAGAGTATAAATAACTTATAGAGCATAAATATCACTAACACGCGTCCATCCTTTGTTATATTTTAAGAGGTTGATTAATTATAAAACGTATATATCAACTAACTAATGGATTTTAGTCCTATTTTATGGGGAGATATTTGTCTTCCTGAAAAAGCAATGGCTAAGATAGAGTGACTCAATTATATTTCGGTAGCAGGCGATAAAAAATAGGTTTATAATAGTCTGGTGGCTGAAAATGATTAAACTAGATTAACTATTTCCGTATTTAACTTTTGTTTTGTTACTTAAGTTTTGTTAAAATATTCAGGTACATTTTTAGTAAAAGTAGAAAGAGAATTAACACCTTTTTATTAATGTACACATTTTCGAAAGTCATCATAAACTCTGCTCGGAAAAATCGAACGATAAATACTTCGTGTGTAAATAAAATAATTACTCGGCTACATACAGGGGATTTTTACAGTAAAATTAAACAAACAGCAGGCGAAAACATTATCGAGAAATGGTTGTGGTCATCGTAAACGTATCGAGCATAACTTGGGAAAACCGACCAAATTACGGTTGAATAACACATTGGATCCACTCTGTGACTTTAGACGTTAATGGTCAATTTAAAACCATTTAAAACGACTTTAATGATTCTAAATCAAATAAACGTGTTAGATAAATGCCCAAAACATCGATATATTGCAGAAAACTGTATAATTAATCTGTAGAAGAGAGATATATCAATCTGTAGAAGTTTTGAGAAATGACGTTTTAGATAAATTCGTGAAATAGAGCTATTTTAATTAATGTCATTTATGTAAGTTTATCTTATAGAAAATACGTGGGATTAGTCTAGCCATTAAAATAAGATTACACTCATAATAATATGTTGGTTTTTCTATTTCATGTCGAGTTGTAAACTAGATGTATTTCGCGTGGGCGGCTAGATACACATACGGCGATAGTAACTGTTCTTATTCCTTCCTGTAAGCTGCGGTTGTAAAACGTTTTTATGTAAATTTATGCAGCCGTATACATTGGTGTGTATGCTGGGACTTACTGTATTAATTTTAAAGTACTAACTTTAGCTAAACCATATTTCAAAACAAAGCGAGTTGTATACGATCATTGCCTATAACATTTCACGTGTAAATATCCTTTGACTGCTCTTAAAAACATACAAGAATTAAGCTAAACTTTAATTAAAATATATGAATTTTAGTTGCATGTCAAGTAAGTAAATATGTAAAATTACCGCATGAAAACGTCCAAGCCCTTGAAGGTTTAAAGCAAATATATTTTTAAACACAGCGTTTAAAAATAAACTCAAGCACATTTCAAATGGTAGCGCTTTCCACAACTAAAATACATTTCCGTAAACTTTTACCGCCGAGTAATTACCGCAAGGCCGCGATCAAAGCTGTAAATCACGAGCTGACGTACACTTCGCTATAAATAGAGGCACTATTTCTAAGGCGAGTGACGACAGGTAACAAGAGCACCCGGGGCGCACAACTATATGTTGTATAAACCAAGCGGGGTGTCGTCCTATTACGTCAACACAGTCTTTTACGCATCTCTTACGTCAAACTGTATTTTTTTGGCCGATTGTGATGGACTGGACTTATTAATCGAAAGACGAATTAGTGTTATGACTTTTTGTAACACGGAAACTAGAATAGATGTGAATATTATAATTAGATTAAATTGATAAAAATGTTTTAATATGTCTTAATGACATAACCAAGTCACGAGACTCGTGTAGAAATGTCTCTTGACCATGGGGTTCACCCCCACTCGACAGCTTTTTATAATATATCACGATAAGACTAAAGAACTATGGAACTATCATTAGTACTGGAAAGAGCTGCTGCCACGAAACTGTTAATAAGCCGTGACCGAAACGTGGAGTCAGTTACCGTTACCATTAGTAAAACATTTCAAGTTAATTTAACACATGTGACGTCACATTCTCACGTTTTTGTAACTATTCCCCTTGAGACGCCTGACACGGTAGGAATAACACGGGGAACGTAAGTTTGTCATGTTATAATGCACTCATTTGCTGTCCCTATCAGATTAAGGCACATACTAGCTATACATTTTTAAGATCTTAATGTTTGAGTATTCGGGAATTAAGGATTAATGATAAGTTTTACATACGTTATGATGGTTGTAGATGAATCAAAGATAGGTGTCATCCTCAAACATACCTGTAACAAAATAAAATAAAGATCAGTCTTATATTACATCAGTGATACAATAGTACAATGCATTGTTTTCCTAAAGTATGTAAACAGTTAATCTTACATACAATATTTTTAATAATATTAAAATCTTGCCATTTTAAAACGGCTAAGCTAGTACGATATCTGTATTTAATATATTTAAATACTGCAAATAACTTTGTGGGCTCAATATTGCTACGCCTAGAAGTTTCTTGTTAATACAATTAATTAACCTACTGATAGAACCAACGATTAAGTTAATACAAATTGTTTCAAACATTCAATTTTACGTAATTTAGTTCAATTATCCTTAATATCGATTTAATTTAAGATTAAGTATAATCGGCTATTCAAGTTTCCCCTGGCCTTAGTCGACTTCAACATTTTTACGTCAGATTGGCACTTACGTTTCATCCCGGAGGAATAACCCGTTAGATACTTCGCAATGTATAGAAAAGCTATTTTTGTAGCTTACATTGTAGTTTCGCTATTTCAGTACTAAAATGTCACGTGTATTTGAAGGAGTTTTATGTTTACTTAGCGGACCGGGTTCAATCAATTTACCTCATACAGTACTGTTACCAAGTTCTCGTAAAAAAATTAGAAAAACATACACAAACAAATCGTTGTAAATAGTACCTATGGTAGGAAAATCCTTCCGATTCTGTATGTCAAAGTTCTAAACAACAAATTAAGATGAAAAATTGAAACATGGTGTTTTAGGCAATCTCAATTCTAATATTAGGAATCTATGTAAAGTCACGTTACCATTTCAAATTATACGAAATACCAAAATTTTGTTGCCAAATAGGACGGAGCGGATTTCAAATGACCGGTTTTGAGTGCATTATTTTTATTTTCTAGGAAAATACTTCGCTGTAATTATTTTTATGACTAGCAAATTAGATTTGTATCAGTATTTTCTGATTTGAGGTTACCTAAAAGAACATCGCAGTTGCAGCGCTGTGACTTTTAACGTAGGAGTTAAACTTAGTTCAACGTGTTTAAATGAGTTGGTGATGTCATAAGAACTATTTGAATGGAACAGTCTCAGGTCCTAGATCAGATAAATCGGTCAATTATTCATTTCGATGCGACTTTAAGGTGATTAATTGTTATAAGATCGTGTTACAAAATTTGGAGTTTCAATTAAGATTCCCGTACTAATTGTTACAAGTAGCTATAGTCTATAATAAATTCGTGGTAAGCTTCCAGCAATCGGCAGGGTCTATGTCCGGTCAGGGTTCGACACGGCTCGGCCCACTTCTCGCCCACATTTCTCGGTAGCTAACGAGACGCCTCTGATCTGATCTAACAACTCGTAACACATGTAACATAAGCTCACTGGAGCGCGCCGCACCCGCTATTATTTTTTTTTCAGAATCTAGGTTAGACGGTAAACAATAAAGTGTTTGTGATACAATAAAAGAATTGGCTGCCAACGCTTACATGCTGTTTATTTTGATAATTGTGGTAAGTATGTGTCATGGGATATAGTGTAGTTTTTTAATACGGAGAAAGCAAAGAAAACATAGGTATCTTGTTGGTAGAACACAAAGAAGACAAAGTAATGAGTCATTAGAAGGCGATGATTCGAGAGTATCTGTTATGATTACGCTGATTCACCTTTACATAAACCCACATAAGGTGAATAAAAAGTAGAAAATACATAACGATGACAAACAAATGAAGTTCTAAAAGCTTCGCAACATGTTTGCTTTCTGATTAGGCATAACATCGGTGTTTGTGATGTAATGGAAGAAAGACGCAATAAGTAATTTCTCGGTGACGTCTGTATGAATTGGGTCAGTGTTCCGACTAAACAAGTTTCTGTTTACGTTGTTTTTCTCATTTGTAATGAATCTAGCTAGGTATAACCTTGGAGCTGTTTGCTAACTGATCAAGGATCTTTATTCGATAGACCAGATAATGCAAACTTAGGTGTCCTAATGTTAATACTAGTTACTTTAGGGTAACTTATTTATTCTAAGTAAGAATAATAAACATTGTTGTTACTAATACAAACTTTGTAGCAGTTATTATAGCAAAATAATTCAGTAACAAATGTCTATGAAAACCCACCTCACAAATTTCGAGTAAATAGGAGTAGCCTAGTCCGAATATATTAGATATTACAATAAATAACGCGGTAAATATCTTCGGAAAAGCAGCGTTTAGTTTATAGTTATGCAACGAAGATCTGTGGCTCCAATGAGATATGCAGGAAGTGCTAAATGCGGGAGTATGTCTAGCGGTCAGCTGCACGGATTATGTTACTGCATATGCTGAACAATTGTCCAGTGTAGGTAGGAGAAATGCCTCGCAGAAATTACTTATTTAGCTGAAGGAACCAGAACCAGAATAGGTAAGGATTCTGATAGTTCCTTTGATTTGGTACCCAATTGTTTTAAAATTGGTTGAAGATAAAAAATTACGACTTTATTTCTTACTCATTCTTTTTTAATAGAACTGAACTATTCCATACGTGCTCTGTTTTTTATATCAAAAGAAATAAATTTGTTTCGCTTCATAATGATGAGATTGTAATTGTAATTGTAACCAAATAAATAAAGAAAAATGAAGGAAGCTATACGAATGCGTACCGCCGTGATCGTATAAAGATACAATGAACAATAACCAATTAATTGATTGCCTTTTGTAACAAATTATCAGCTCTATGTTACAACAATAGATAGTATATTATATGTATAGATACATGTTTCTCTATCCTTGTGTAAACCTGTACATCAATTCGCAATAACTGTTGCACCAAATTTACGACTTACATGAAATACTTTTCTCGTTTCAGAGAAAACAGGTTATTTTGCTCTTGTTATAAATCTGGTAATGATAGACATGTAACTCTATCAACATGAGTTATGGTATGCATTAGGTGCCGTCTGCGTTATTACGGTAAATGATTCTATTACTCGCCTATTAATAGACGCTCGCACTATACCGTGACATTTACGTAAATGATAACCTACAGATAGGGCGTAAATTGTTAATAAGAAAACAGGTGCAAATATAGATAGGAGAGTGGTATAAACTCCTTGGATGCACAAAATAATAGCAGTGCTTTTTAAAACTTTTGAATATTATCATTTTAATGGATAGTATATGAACCATTTGGCTAACTGCAATAGGGTGTTCAATACTCATGCTTTGACTGCAAAGTAATTAATTAACCGCAGTCGTCAACTTGCAAGTCCCTGCTGAATTTTCTCTTAAACACTTACAAAGTATATTAAAAACAACAAAGTACCAGACGACTGTACTTTACGTGTACTAACGTTCCGATTCTTTCGCCGTAGCAGCGAAGACAAAAGACAGACGCACCTAACGTATGGACGGCGCAATAAACCCGAAAAGGGCAGCTTTATTATATCCACAATACAGGATAAACAGTAGTTCCGTTATATAGGAAGGATGTAAATAGATAAAATACACAACAATTCAAGCTAAAGACAAACGTGATAAAAAAAAACCAGGTCAAGTAACCCCTTGCGTGATAATGGCACCAATAGGAAATATAATAAATGCAATAATAAAAAAAATAGGACTTATTCATTTAGATTTAGAAGTATTTTAAGTGTAATGTAGAGAAGTAGCTGTTTAACCACATCTTAATGTACGAAAAAACTAAGCAGAAGACGTCTGTGTGTAATAATACTACTGCAGAATATTTGGTAGTGGACTTGTAAGACAGTCATAAAGGCTGATTCGACAGAAGCTCTTCGCCTAAAGTGAATAAAACAAGGGGACATAAATAGTCTTCCTGGTTCGTTCTGAGTTGACGCTACATTTTATTTGTCTTTTAATTTCCTCAAATCAAAGGGAATCGTGTTTCCTTTACATTACACCAAAAGGCTGTTAAACTGCTCTGGATTGAATTCACTTGTCTTATTCATTTAACATAAAAGGGTAAGCAAATTAAATTAGGTCTTAAACGTATAAATAGTAACCTTTTCAAACGGTTTTTGTTCGTCGGAAATTGCAAGTTTTAATTTCTTATTTAAAGTCGTCGATGAGTTAAATTAATATCATAATAATTATTCGGACCCTATACTTAACTGTATTTAATTCCACAGTATTGAAAAGTATAGCATAAAAATCACATCTTTATATTAGAAAACGTATTTAAACGTATCATGGTTTTGACGTCATTTGACAAAGAGAATTTATTTCTGGTTAACGAAATTCGTTTGTATTTTCAATGAGTTACGTATCGCGGAAGGAGAGTAGGAAATGATACCAGAAATCTAAAGACATCTGGCTTCTCTTTTAATAGTTACACTGTGTAATAAAAACACTAATTGTATCTAAAAATAAATTTATATACAAAAAGTATAAATTTATAAGGATTTCACGTAAATTTTTCCTTAGCACAAAACATGTTTTACTTGGCGTCTGTATTGATAGAAAATTAGCAATTTGGATAATCGGAGTTGTTTTAAATTACGTTCTGAAATTAATACTTATTTATTTAAAATGTAGTTGTTGGCCGTCGTTTCTCTACGCAACGTATTGGTAAGTTTTTAAAATAACATGCTAAACATTTATTATTTAGTTAGCCTGTTTTTTTTGTTAACTTATAAAAATATTAGCCTTAAAATCCGCAGGCATGAAAGTATTAGATATAAGCTTGTATCGCTAAATTGTATTTAAGGTCGGGTCGAACCTTGTGGGCGTTATGTGTGATATGAAGTCTTCTTTATATTACTTATTATTTTGCCCCAATTTGATACGCAAATCATTTAAGATTTAGGGCAAAACGTGAAACTTGGGCTGTAAACTGAGAATAATAGGTAGATTATGAATTACCATTGCGTAGGTTTTAACCCTTAGTAATATATTAGTGATAAATGTTATATGTACTCCTATGTGTAACTGCATGGTTGGCGGAGTGTGATAGGGGTCAACAGTCAAAACGCCAACTGTCATGGCGTCACGTGCGCCTTCGAGATTCAAATGTCTCAAATATGTCCATAAATCCACAAATTGTTCCAGTATTTGAACGGTTATGTTCTTCGATGTAAGTATTAACATGCGTGGGCTTTATAAAAAATGATAACATCAAATCTAATATTAGGAACATCAAATAATAAAAGGTAACGTTTTGGGCCTACAAGCCACGCGAACATGTGTTAAGCAAATTGAATTTTCTCAAGAGTTCAAGAACCTTTTACGCAATGAGTTGTGGCAAACTTTGTTACCTTTCATGGAAAAATACACAAGAAGAATCAGTTGTGGTCCAAGCTGCCTTTGACTTTAAAATCGCCTTTATTCCATTGTTGTTAAGTCTATTTTCGTTTGTTTTTATTACATTGACACGTGGACATAATAAGTAATGAAATCAAAAGCCATAAAGGTGTTTCGCGGTTTCGTGTCCTAATGAACGAATATGAGTTTATCTGCTCTTATATCATGAAAGGCATCAAATATAGGTTTATAGTTTATCAGAAGCTGTATGGGGTTATAAACTGCGCTACGTTCGAGGAATCGTAAAGTTTATTTCCGCGATACTGGAGTTAATAACTGTGATCCAAATCATTATTATAGCGTATTAGATAGACTTGCACCACTATACAGTTTATTGGGTTATCAAACGTTTCTTTAATTTGAATCTTAAGCTACTATAAATCAAAATGTATGTCCTAGTAATAACATAATGATATTAATTATTAATCATTCGATAAAAAAAGCTTATTGAATATTCATAAATAAAATATGCATATATTTGAAGCTGAATGAAAACCTTTTAACAAATCAAAAGATGTATCAAATTTTCAAACAAAGTTAAACAGCATTAACTTTGAAAAGAAAGAAAGGAGACCAAATATTTAAAAAAACGTCACAAAAATGTAAAATTCTTCCAAGAAAGTTCACACGATTGTGCTACAGAAATTCAGACGTTGAAAAATATAAACGCTTTCATCTCATTTCGACCAGGAAATGTCTCATTTACAAATAATGGAGCTTTAGTATCGTTGAAACTGAAAAATAAAGGTAGACAAATGTCTGCAAAGAATGTCACCGGAATTTGACAAAACCCGAACACGATATGATGTCAATATATTGTGCCAGTGTGCGAGTGACGCAATGATACTCTAAACAAGGCGGTTTTCCTCTTACATACTCCTCTTCCCGATTCGTAATATCTTTGTTTCGTCCATATTTGAGATTGATGTCAGTAGGCCACCATTTCCTTACCTTTTCTTAGTATTTTTACTTCGTCTTAAAAGCCGCTATTTCTTTCGCATGAAATATGTTCCCGACGTCCTTGATTTATCGCGTCGCTTAATTAAAAATGATCGTGTGGTGTGCGATATGGAGCAGCGGAGGCCAAACATTCTTAGAAAATGTTCGTATTACGTGTAAGATAGTAAGCTCTCATTAGCGGTTAAAGACACCGCACTATTATTATAACACGCAACATAAAATAAACTGTGTTTATTTTGGATGCTCGAGCTTTTCTTATTTTACACAGGACGTGACGACAACGACACGACTCTATGAAAGTGTAAATGTCATCTCAGGTTGAATTTGTTAGAATGGACTATCATCGTGAAGTGCCAACACGTTATGTGACCGTGAATGTAAACGTAAAAGCATAAAGTTATCTTATCACAACTTTTCCGTTTTCGTCTCGTATCGTGCAAAATCATAAAAGCTCCCAATAGCGAGATTATTTATAGACCATAATGTTGCAAAATACATGGCCGAGTTATGTCAGAATGTCCAAACGCATGCGCGGACGTGTTGATGTTAACGCCGTGCGCGTTCGTTGTGTAAAATTGGAACTGTCATCAGAATATGAAATGCACTGGAGACAAGCTGCCACTACCACGCGTATACATCTATAAACTTGTCGAAAGCTATAATAAAACATTTACAGGCTCCATTTATTATTTCTATTCAAGCTTTTATTTCATTTCATCTTCTAATGTTGGCCTTTGATCTTTCATTTGTTTATAAATATGTTATTTGTAAATTAAAGCCGCCGATAAAAAAATATTTTTGTCGTGCCAAAGCCTTGGAATTCCAGATGAGTTCGGGGTACTTTCCGACCTTGGAATGCCAATAACAGCGGCATGATTCTCTTTGTGAATAATTAAATTCCAAATTCATTTTTGGTATGTAAAGATTTTCTTCTCGGTAAATACGGAGCTACGGTTTTACGTCTGTAAATGAAAATGTAGTTACAGTACATGCGGTTTATTGACAAGGCATTGCACAATATGATAGACCTATCACAACATTCGGTTCCTGGATCTCAGCAGCTAACTAATGTAGTTTGGATAAACAGAAACACGACATAAACTTCCTGAATTTATAACAGTTTCTCAGTAACAGTCCTACGAGTAGGTAAATGTTATCGTCGATACATTTATGAATGTAACCTGCCGACTACATTAAAAATCGTTGACTAATGAATTTCTTTAAATGGGATGCTTCGGTAATGCGACATAAGCGATGGTATAATAACATTTAATGTAACGGGAGCGTCGAGAACTTTACGTAAATTTATGTCAATTTCACTTAATTAGCCGTCGCCTTTTAATTAGGGCAGCAGGTAGATAGTTCTAAATCTGTCTGAGGTAAGAAATGTATATGGAAATAGGGAGGGAACAGCGCCGTATTTACCACCTTAACACCCACGCAATCGTGAGGAATATTGAGTTGCCAATGTTATCGTTGTATCTACTAGACTAGACATAAAACAACTACGCTTTGGAATAAAGTATTTTATATCTAAGTTTCTACAAGTATATCTTTTCAGTCTATGTAGGTTAACAGTCAGTTGTAAGAGCTTTTGGAAAATAAAATGGCTTTAAATATGTACTAATAAACAGTAATACGTAACACTATGATGTGAGCACGATGGACACGAGACAGGTAATTGTGGAACTACTTCTTCACAACTTTGAAGTGAAGAGCTTTTTTATTATACGCTGATTGAATTCACTCGGAACAAGTATTTAGGTTATGACATGTAAACTAACGATACTGATGTCAAACATCAAAAGATTCGCATAATAAATTAATTAGGCAAATTGAGAGTATTAACGTTTTGTTTATGAAGCTACTTACGACATTATTTGCGAGTGTTTATCCCGATATTACGTCTGAGCGTCTGAGAGATCTGTCGTACATTCGCAGAAATTTCGAAATAATTCTTAAGTTAAACAAAATTAGCCCTAATCTAAATTAGAGTGTTGTAAATAGATTGCATAATGCGAGGTTACGTGAACCGTAGTTATCTCTATGATATACTAGAGGTTGGCAGTATTACAGATATTATGTTTTTGACACATCGTAAAAACGAGAGTGTACGTGTAATAATTTAAATGGCTCTTAATACGTGGGATTCATTGAGTACACTACATTCATTTTCGCCTTGTAAAACTGAGAGATTTTTATTGCATTTTTATTTCAATAACAATGGGTTAATTGTTTTATGATACGTAATTTGTCAATATTGTTTTTTAGAACATTTCCATCTTCGGTAAGGAAAACTTTGTTTGTTTACGTAGATTCCGTGTTTATGACTGAAGGTCATCTACCGTTTGATTTATTAGGGCACTCTTGTAAATATTATTATCGCTTAATAGATAGATCAAACAATCTCAATGTAATCACTTCTATTAGACGGTGATCAACTGTCTCACGTGATTAACTGATGCCTAAATTATAGTATTATGTACCTACCTTTTTTATTTTAATGGAACAAAAAGTCCCATAACACCAATTTCAAGAAACAAGAACAATGTGTCAGGTGAACCACAAATAAAAAAACAAAAGAGTGTCGAACTAAATAGGTTAACTTCTGTGATTAAAATTAAAGAATACCGCCAAAAAACAGGGATAAACACATAACTCTCGGCTCTCCAATCCCTCACTAACATTTGTGGCTTAAGAGCTCTGACTACAAGCTCTCCAAACATTATAGTCGAGGAGCTTGTCTCGCAGTGTATTAAACACTGATATCTTCATTACCCTATACGTAAAACGGGAATAAATGAGTATATAAAGAGAATAAGGGTAAATAAAACATGGAAGCGGGTCAACAGTTCGGTTTAACGATGTTTTTTAACGGTTTACAGTATTTTGTAACGGACACCTGCTGGTTTACGGCGTGTTCCGTAAACCGTATTACGTGATGTATTCCGTACACATTACATAGCTTTTAAAATCTACGTTTTGTGACTATTGTAGAACTATGTAATGAAGATAACATACTAAAAATATTTTTTTTCCGATTTGAAACATTCTGCTAACTCTAATCAAAATTGAATTTACAAGACATTATATTTTTTAACCGTCTTCAAGAAGGAGGAGGTACTCAATTCGACTGTTTTTTATGTTTGTTACCTCAGTACTTTCGACTGGGTGAACTGATTTTGATGATTCTTTTTTTAGAAAACCATAATAATATAATAAGACTTATTTTGAAATCAGATTTTTTTGTAAGAATTATTCATACATGAATTCAAGTAAATTATTACAAAATACCCAGTACCTAAACCTTCTGTAAACAGCAGATCAAGATAACAGGGTTAACAATGAGACTTGCACTATTTTCGAGTACATAAAGTATGTAACATTGGCAATTGGCGAAATAGGTTCATATTCCCATAAATAACATGAATTGTTATTAAGACGTAGAGCTTCATTCTTTAGAAGCTGATGATTTTTATATTACCCAAGAATATAGGTCAATGTCCATGTTTTAGTACCGACTTATATCACTGCTATAATAAATGTTATGCTTTATTTCTCTTTATGCAATAATTTAACGTTTAACATAATGTTCCATCTGATAAACAGTAAAACTCATTTTAGGATAATGACTGAATTAAAATATTGCATGTCTAAATAATGTTATGTCGTTTATTCAGAACTAGCTGTGCCCCGCGGTTTCACTCGCATTGATTTTCATCCAAGGCAAGTAACGCAAATACGCAAGGGGAAACAAAACATTTTTTTTAATCGTTTTTTTTTAATTTTAGAGAACATCCCATTAAAACACAAATACTCTATACCTTTATTATATTTGTAAGTATAGAATTGTTCGTATTAGCTTCTACGTAAGCTAGCTTTGTTAGATTTTATAACCAGTCTAATTCATGGCTGTAGCTTTGATTACAGATAAGTTGTTTGCTTTTTGAATTTCAACCTTATTGACCGCAAATATTATTAGTAAATGCATTCAGCCTTAAAAGACTTGGAAACAGGATGAAAAGTTGTAAGAAAGGTGCATTTTACATTACATGTTTTGATACAAATTCTATACTATTACGTCAATTCAAAAACGTGGTATTTGTGTAAATATTCGGAAATAAGACCTTGACGGTTTTACTTATTCACGAGGTTCCTATTGTTTAGTATACATTGCGGAGTTATTTTAGATCTAGTCTAAGTGTTTCTGAGTAGAGTGTTCATTGTATTTTAAAATGTTTATTTGTGAGTGTTCTTTTAGTGGCATCCTTGAGGGAGATCCGGTGAGTAGATAATGGCCAAGTTCCGACCAGTCCGACAGCTAATTAAATAATACTGATTGTGCAACAGATAGTATAATACCGTAACATTATATATGTAGTAATTTCCTATAGGTATGATTAAGTGAAGGTATTTAGTTATGAAATCGAATGTAGAACTGTTTTGTGATTGAGAATTTGTTTGAGTACTTTGAGTTGGACTTTGATTACATGTAATTGTTGTGTTTATTGTGCTCGTTAGTATCCTATATAATTGAAGTGTATAACTATTGTGATTGGCGATTGAATAACAATTTAAACTGAGCTTATTATATATTCAATAGATAGTTGTTATATACAACATACCATAAACACGTTATCTTTATTACGAATCGTTCTTTTTATTACATTAATGAAACAGATTCACTTAAATGTTATTTTCGTCTACATTAGCAAAGGGGATTAATATCAAAAGGAAAGATAAACATTTTAAGTAAACAAAAATAAAAGAATACTCGCGATTTATGTGCTCTCGCCACGCGTATAAGACCTAAATATAAATATTTGTTGATTACCAGACAGATCAATAAAAGTGTGTTAATTGCATTAATGTATGATGCACTACATTTTCCAAAAAACATTTCTACCATTTCTGAACAAAATTAAGAGACCAGTGATTTAAAATTAAGTTTAAAACGGAAAAAGAAAGGAAACAAATAAAGAAAATATTTATCTCGTTAAATCTCGAACTTTAAACGAAAAATACTAACTTTTTAGAAGACCTTTTTATTTAAGAGTATCTACGCGGAATAGAGCTTTCGAGATTCTATTGAATGTTTTCTATAGCATACAAGTCTTTTCAAATCTTTGCTTTCACAAACTGACGTCCTTTCAGGATGCCAAAGCTTTTACATGAAATAACATACATTGTAAGTAGTGCAGGATAGTTTGAATAAAAACAACGCAGATAGGATTAGGGCTTGGGTAGTGGTTTACTCAAATGCTAGTCCATTTTGAAACACTGTTAAGTCTCATGCTGTTGTTGTCAGTTTAAAGTGTTATTTAGCAACTGATAGACTTTAAATAACGTTTTTTTGAGTTGTGCTCATTTTTTTTTTTTTTTTCAGAAGCTTGAAATGTTTACTAGGATAGACTCTATGTCGGCCAGGTCTTGGTCGCAATAATAAGAACAGGAGAACAAGAACACAGAGAACGATGGCGATAATTCCTACCTATAATATTAAACTGCCTCGTTGGCCTAGTGGTTCTAAGCGCGACTGCTACAGAGGTCTTGGGTTCGATTCCCAAGTCGACCAAGGTGGTATTGGGTTTTTCTATGAAATTTTCAGTAGCAGGTCGGAGTTTGGATTTGTGCCCGGTTAGTGGCAATAGGCTCGCCCCCTATTACATGGGACCTAAACATATCGGCGAACTGTGGGTGTACATTGGTACACCTCTGCCTAACCCTTCGGGGATACAGGAGTGATGATATGGTATGTTATGTATAATATTAACATAATTCATATACGCGAAAGTTTCATGAATGAGTAGGTATAAGTTCTATCTTAAGCTTGAAGAATAGGTGGGAGAATTTCAGTTATCATCATTTTTCCTGTTACTAAACAAGATATTTACACTAAATACTTGGAATAGTTCTATTTCTGTGGTCTACGTATTATACGATGTAGCGAATATTGGTGCACGCTACTTTTATTACTCTTTTGTGGTTCCAGTAAAACGAAGATGAGCGAATTTATTTTTGTGAGTTATAAAATGATTGGTTGTATTATTTTTGGTTCATTCAAAACAACAGTTTGTTTATAGAAAAGTAGTAACGTAGTTTTTAGCATCATTCAAGATTTTCTTTGGCCTTCTTATATGTAACATGTATTATTTAGGTCAATTATTACTTCACTACTACAAAGTTTTAAGAAGATGTAAAGATTCTATATAAGTAAATATATATAATAACAGAAAAGTATCTCTTGTAATATTTGAGTTCATAATATTAATTAACACTAATGAGTTAACTGTATGATATTCTTCGCCAGTAAAGCAAAGGTCTTGAACATGGCTTTAGATATAAACACCAATGAGTTAACAACCGTTGCTAGGCAACTCAACAGTTTATCCTTCAAGTCCAAATAATGTTAAATTAGTAGAATACTGAATAGCATAGGCAACAATGTAAGGTCGTTGCACTTAGTGAACCGAGCAGCAACGGTAAACACTCGCTGATCCGATAGTCCTGAACAAACAAAGCCTATTCAAAATATTGCTGAAATAACTTCAATTTGCTGAACAACTGGCAACAACTAGGGGTGCTAGACATTTAAATATAATAAACTAGATGTGCCCCGCAGATCCGTCCATTTTACTTGACGTATTATGCTCGTAACGTAATTTTAAACTTCGTATAATACCTATAATCTTCCATAACATTAGAGCATTTAGAGCTATCGAAAGGCAAAAAAAAAAACAATAAAATGATAGCTTTATAAAACGTAGACGGAAAAGTGTTTAAAATGACAGCAGTTACATCTTTATGATGTGTATAAGTTTAGTATGGCAGTGTTGGCTAATGACCAGACAGTTGGCAACCTTAGTAAGGATCGCTTAGCCAATCACACGTGCCGACGTTACAAGGGATACCTTGTTGCATGCAGGGCAATGCTAGCCCATTTGTGGAGGTTCTATAACTACATGGGTACATTGTTTGTTATGTTTCTTTTGCACTTTGTAGGCAGAGTGGTAAGGATTGGTAAACAACTACTAAAGTTGTAGGCCTCTATAGGAAAGAACTAAGAACATCCTAAATATAAATTTAATTCTAACGTGTATCTCAAAGAATTGAAGTACGATGTCGTCAACAGGAAAGATTAGGACAATAAAATATATTTTTACGGAGTCGTAAATATTATTTGATAATAAATTGCTTCCACGAATCGATTTTACGCCAAGGATTTCATGTAAATGACACCTCATTTCATTTTCCTCATCTGTAATACCAAGATATGATAAGGGTAGTAACCCTACGCGACAATGGTTGCCTAGCAACGGGTCAACGACCTCAACAGTGTCGGAGCAGTAAAATAACCAATTTATGCTTTATAAATGTTATTTCGATGACAATGAATCAAATGTAATGTACTGGAAACGTTGTTCTTGACTCGATTTCATAAAGCTTTACAATACTTCTATATTTAAGAGAGTGTAAGCACGAGAGTTTTCAACAAGATATGATCTTCAATATAATTTAGAATTTGCATGTTACATTTGAAGTGAATTATGTTCCATCATTGTGTTTTGAACTTTATTACCGCAGAATAATGGTTTAAAATCGTATAAAATAAAATACTTGGCGTAGGAATGACATTTATCGTAAATAATAATTAGTTTATACGACGAAATATTTATCTACTATAATTTAAAAGGGTTCTGACGTAGATGACATTAAAATTCAATTTGAAAACGTAATGACGGCAGCAAATAAAGTTATCGCGAGTTGTTTAACTTAATTCACGTTTGTCGCGAAGTAAGCGGGAGTGACGTATTAACGTAATGTTACAGGGCGTCGTGACGTCACCGAAATAACGACGTAATTATATTTTAACGATAAAAGCGTGGCCGTCGAGCCGTAATCGAGTTTTCGCGCTATTTTGGTGTAATTTCATGATCAGTAAACTTGTGATTGCGTTGAAATTTTTTTTTCATTACCGCCACAGAAATAAAGGAACGATGGTATTCCTTATGAATGTTGTATAAAAAAAACGATGGCAAAACGGACCTACCTATAATATATGATATTTGCACCCTGCAGACTAGATTATATACTCGTCGCCGATCAACATAATTTTAGACATTTAACATTTTTAAACTTACCGAGATTTTTTGAACATTTACATAACCTGAAATAACACAGCATCCACTTAACTTACCAGTACATGAAATCAAGTTATATTATCAATACTCATATCAAAATAAATCGCATACTAATAACATACCGATATTACGTAAAAGTGGCATAAAACATGACATGTCACCGGAATAGGGTCGCTATCGGCTTTCTAAACAGCGCCTTCTATTTATACTCGAGACGTGTTATTTTAAGAGGCTATATTTAGACACAATGCGCTGAAATTGTGTTACAGTAATACGTTGAAGAGTTTTCGCCAGAATTGTAATTTGAGTGAATTGATTTTTGACGACATAATGGCTTAAAGTTAGTAGAATTTTTTGTAGATATGTACTACTGTAGTATAATTAAGTTTGTGATTTGAATAACAATCTTTAACCAATTCAACATTTCAATCCTTGACATAGGTTGACTTAAAAAGTAATAATTTAAAGAAGTATGTAATAAAACAGGATTTGTTTGATGTGTCTAACACCATTAGCGAAATACATACATAAAATATAACTGCTACACTGAAAATCACAACGCCAAACAATACAAATTAATTATACCATCAGAAATCTGTATCATCTCTTAAGCTAATTGTTTCAATGCTTTCTCATTGTTCGAGTGTAAATCTGCAAAGGGAGCGCATGCATGACGGAAGCTGACAGCAATGTTTAATGTGTTGCTGTTCACATATTTAATACTTGATGCATTTGTGGTCTGACGTGCACACAAATCTGCCACGCTAGAAATACAATGCATTTCGCATTTGTGTCTTACAATTGAATTTTTGTTTGTTTATTTGTCCTTATTTTATAGTTTTTTTAAGGTATCTTAAAAAATATCTTGCATTGAATACGTGATGATTTATTTAGTACCGCTATGTAAATGTAAACAGCACATTAATGTTAGCGATGCAAATAGCGTAAGTTTTCGCATGTAACACGACAAAAGTTAACGGTATAAGAATCAATATTTTTAATTGATTCTCCGTTATGCAACTGCGTGAAGTTACGGCCGATTTTGCGCATACTACGCCAAAAAGCTCAAATCAATTATTCGCTTATATTTTAAGACGTGAACATAAAACGCGTTATTTTGTTTTACAAAATAAGCTACAGGCAATTTAGAATTTTCAATATCCTACTCAGACATAAAGGTCCTTAACAAAATTTAACCTGTTCTGAATTTCAATATGAAACTATTTACACTTCACAAACTTCGGACAGTTGAATAGGTCTAAAACCTAAAACATATTAGTTCCAGTAAATTTTGAAGGAATGTGAACCACAGTCAACGACCCCTGTCTCTAAGCGATCTGTAATACACACCTATTCTCTTATACATTCTAGAACTTTCTTTTGTTCCCTTACAAAAACTTGTTGGTAGGTCCGAAAATATCGACAACAATCAAAATATATTAACAAGGAATATTTCCCACCACACCCATAGTAACACATATTTCATACCATTGTTACTAAGGAAGAAATACCTGAAATCTCCCAAAATAGCCAACATAATAAGCCGAGAAAAAATATGGCTGCCAATAAGACGGAGTTCTCTAACTTAATATATAGGTAAGTGGTTAACAAGGTTGTAAGGACAACAAGCTCCTTCACTATTTATAGAACGAGCCTTTGGATTTAACTTGAGTCTGACGGCTGAGAAGATCAATAGGAGCACTTGTTAACAAACTTTGGAATCAAATGAATAATTGAACGTAAGCAAATTGTCTTTTGAGGATTATTGGATGGAAAGATACAAGGATATGGGTTATTTTGTTTATAAATTCGTTTTTGTGACAGCTTTTAGATTTGATTTTGGAAATTCTACTAATATAGGAAATATATCCTCTCCAATCTCTCTTGTGATTTGGAACTTTCCTATTTACTAATGTTGTTTACGAAAAGTAATAATGATACACAAGGAGAACCTTCAGGAGTACATCAACAACAACAATAACAAAGCGAAATATTAAAGTCATCTTGCGGTCAAAATATTAATATCGATAGTCATAGGAAAACACCGTCAAGGCGAACCGGCACTGGATGTGTTTTGAATACATTGTTAAAATCTGTCGCGATCATTATCGTTAGCGGTCGGCGAAAATATTAATCACTTGTTTTATCAGACTTACATAGAAATAACCCCTTATAGGTTCCAAGAAATATCTTAACAAAGTTGATAACTACATTAATGACTAAATTTGAATGTAACATTATGCAATCGCCAAAACTGGTAAGCTTAGAAATCAGGATCAAAAAGCAATGAAAGCCATATTCATCAAAAATAACGACACCATAAATAATAAGCATAAATCAGTGGTATCGTAAAAACATTAATTACATCAAAGTTTCGTGCAAAGGAAAATCATTAGAATTCGCGTGACCCAGTCCATTCGGCGCTGGCTTTCACGCTTTGTTGACCCGCGACATTCTGATAGCGTCCTTGACATTCTACTAAGGATTTATATTTTTTATTAACGTACATTATTTTCTGACCAATGTAAGCACGTTTTGCTTAAAACTACTAGTTGGGTTCGACTCAAAAGTATTGACGAAAGCAATTTCTGAACAAAACCTTCAGGATCAACTCCCACGAGTAAGAACTAGAGTATACATACTGGTTGAACCAATTTTAGCAAATACAGGTCAAAAAAATACTATAAAAACAGACAATGAATTTCGTCTGATAATGTAATTAAAAGTCTACCAATCTGTGTCCTACATTTAGTTTACTTCGAAATACACAGAATCATTTTCCAAATTTAATTACCTGCTTGTCAGTTCCCTGAGTATGTAAAGCTCGGGAACAATGTCAGTCTCAATGCCACGGCTTAATTAGTCCGAGTGCGGTCGTTATGCCATGCCGCCATGCCGCCATGCCGCTTTCAAAACAGGAACACTTTTCATTATGGCGGGCGTTTCCACGCAATCAAAATAAACATTTGATTGATGCTTGTAATAGGGAGGTAGTGCACGGATTATGTACGTTATTATTTGTCTTCTATAGGTGAAATAGTACCTTGTAAAGATTTTGGAAAATGTATAATGCGAAAAGTTAATGAGAAAGGAAAATTTACCTACATTAGATAATCCGAATAACATATTGGACGATATCGATAAGATACTATAGGATATTTACGTAGCTATAAAATTAAATAAACCAGATTAAACGCATACATACTAAAAATAATGAACTACAATGAAAAATGAGTTTATGGGCAACCACAAAACACGTATAACAATGATTTACTGACACGATTGTAACGGGGATTTGATACGGAGTCGTAAATTACGAGTATTATATCAGCCACTGGGTGCTGACGTAAAAACCTGCAGTTTACAGTTCTGTGGTAATCCACTAACAAACGAAATAGGCCGACTGTGTAAAACAGCTTAGCGTTGCGGTCGCCGACACAATTCACAACGACTTCTAAGTTTAGTCCAGACTCTATTTCGTTAAACAGTAACCTATTTTTAAACACATTTTCAGAATAAACCTGCACAACAGCGTAGAACAATAACACTGCTCGTACATTTCATTTTCATACTTCTGCTTTTAAATAAATAAATTATTTTTAGACTTAATTAAATGTTACGCTTTTAGCTTGTAGCTTGGTTACACCGAGTTTCAACCTACCCTTTAAATATTTAAGGTCACTTTTACCCTTTTGTTGTTGTTATTAATAGACAGGAGTCATTGGATTTAAAAACGGATGTCTGGTAACGAAGCTGTCGAACAAAATCAATTTGTTTAGATTACCACCCTTTTTCATGTTGACCTCTTTCGTAAACATCCCTGTCCTATTTGGCGAGAGCACGTTTGACCCAGAAAGGTCGAGAGGGCCAATGTGGGATGCAGAATTAGCTTTCTACGTGCCCCCGAGTGACCGAGTGCTGGCCAAGAGCTTGCAAACTAGGTGACACCGAAACTTGACAACTCCGGGACATGCCGGGAAAGTTTCGGGAACTACTATGACGATGGAACACGTAAGTGCGAAAAGATTGAGTCATGTGTTAGGAAATGATAAACGGGTTTCGAACGCAACCTAATTGCGATATAGAAATCTCTAATACTCAGAAATTATTATTAATATCTTCTCATTTGTTTACGTTAAATATACATTAATTTCGTTGTTGAGAGGTTATTTACAATGTTTTGGTATTCTATACGCGACGGGGAGATAGCAAAACAATCTAAATTGGATGGGACTTAGCCCATCCCGGTCAAGGTAACTTAAACTTCTACCGATATTTACGAACAACAAAAACATTTTAGATAAAAAACAACTTGTTTACCTAGAGAATGTATTAACTTGTACTAAGGGTGTGTCATGATTCATAACACCATGGTGCTCGATGTAACTTAATGAATCACAAGAGCTTTACGGCGTTAAAAACTGACTCACGATTAGATAAATATCCGACTGCCGAACTAGCACAGCGGTTTCCTCTGTTACGTTTTGTAAACAAACAAACAAAAAAAATTAGATAACGGAGTTAATAAGTCGTGAAATTGAATAATCATTTGTGCGAGTTTCGGAGAAAGTGTGAGACAAATGTTGCGTTGACAGAAATATGCCGTGTTCTGGAAAGAGTTACATTTAGGAAGTTAATGATCGTCAAGTGTTAGTTGTGTGGGCTAAAACGGGAGCGACGTTGTAAAGACGATAATTGTGTGGTTTAGCGATATTTTTATTGGAAATCTGTTACTCATTTAATGGAATGTGGCTTTATACTGAATTTTCGCGTGTGAAACGTAATAACTAGAATTTATTTTTGTGAAGTTAATTTGTGAATGATTTACATAGTGCGCACTGAAAAGGTCAGAATACGGGCCGAAGGTTAAAGGTCAAACACGAATGATGAACTTTTACAAAACTATTATTATACGTGTGGTTAAAACTGTGTATGATTATTGGCAAACAGTTTTAACAATACAATTAAGGTATCATCTACTTTTACCAAAGTATATTCAACTTATAACTGAATATTTCGGAAAGTCTATTTATTTTTTTGTAAACACATACATTATTTACTGAGGAATTCTCATTTAGCACATGGTACATGTAACAACATTCCAACTAAATTACTCTGAACATTGTTTTAAAGAGTTACGAAAGTGTTTGAAATACGGACATTTTTTCGCAATTTTCCTGTCGAAAACTGCGGCTGTTCGCGTATTTTATAATTGAGTATTTTAATAGCTCAACCGAAATGGATTACCTAATTTTTTCAGTAATTTGTTTTAATAAACAATTACAAGGTACATGAGAAGCGAATTTTGTAACATGGAAAAGTAATTAAGACCTCGTTTTGATAACACGGTCATTTAAAAAATGCAGTAATATTCTATTTTTCCCCGATTGTTAAAAGAAGGGTTAGGTTTTTGTAAACTTGTACATTTATGTTTGACATTTTTCAAGGAATTTTTTTTCCAGTGATGGCGTGGGAGGACTATACTTACAGAGTGCAACATTCTTATAATACCGTCCGTGTCATATTTAATAGACGATGATTTTCCTTACAATTTCATGAAAACTCAGCATCATGGAATGCTATTATCCAAACCTTTGCCAAATATTTCAAATATTCTTGTAACTGTTGTTTAAGAGCGATCCTTTCAACCATAACTATCGATATGCTTACTAATTGGCCGATTAAATCGTATAAATGTATATAGGTCAGTAAATGTTTACTCATTGTATCTCCCACAACAAGTATTACGAAAATAAGCTTTATACTGTTGAGTTTAAAGTTGATAATTGTATTTCAGTAATCTGAAGATTTATTTATGGGGTGTTTAACTTCAATCCGATATAGTTGGAGTAGAGAGTGATATACTACTAAGCCAGTTTGATGCGTTGCCTTTGCCAAATGTCTGTCAGCGATAAGTATTTGTTGCATTTCTGAGGAGAGAGGAGTTTTTACGAGTTACGAGAGTATTTACGTTTAGAAGATTCACAGACTCCATGCATTTCTATGTTATGAATAATAAAACTGATCTACATTGTGTTTGGCTTTCATAAAATTTATGGCGGAAGTATTATAATTTATTCTCTTCAAGGTAAACCTATGTATCTATTCTAAGTGTCAAAGAACGCTAAGTTCAGGAGTGAGAGTTTTTAGAGTTTCGTACTTAAAATAAAAGGCTTAATTCCGATCTAAATTGACGAAGATGATATAACAAAACAAAAATCACTCTACTCCAATTTCTGACAAGTGAAAAACGTTCACACTCAAAACTTTAAAAGTAACGAGTTTAAAACATAACAGGCATGTTGATATGAAAGTGTGGCATATAATGAATGTGGTGCACTCGTTGGTAAGTCGCGACAAATTGTCGAGGACCATTAAGTAACCCATTTACCCAGATGACTGGTTGCCTGGTTGCCTGGCTGACTGGCACAGTTTGCGTGGGAACATGCTTAATGTCTCTCTCTATTTAATTTCTAGATCATTTGCTCATAAAGATATTTATATTACTGCAACCGATGTTATAGATACCCTATTATGGATGGCTGAGTTTTTAAAGAGGTATTGATGTCCAAATTTTGTCATGGATCCAAAAATTTACGATTTTTGGCCTGGTAACATCTGGCTTGCTGATCAAAGGCGTTTTTCAGAAGTTTAAAAACCACAATCTAAATATTATAATGAGTTTTAATAATGAGTCTCGTAACAAAGTTCAAAGTCGAAAAATCTAATTTGTAACTACAATATTGTATTACAATAGTCTTGTATCCAACAGGACCGTAATCGTTATTTATGGGGGACCAAAAAATAAGGTCTACAATCGTCACGTTCTATCCAAAAATAAACCTTCCAAGGCTTATAGCAGGATAATATATCTTCCAAAATAATAACAGTCCTCGACGGAAACACGTTGCCTACGTGTGAGAGCCTTTCCAATCTCTATAAAAGAGACTTCTAAAAATAGACGCCACGGGGAAAAATAACGCAATATTTACCTACACTTTCCATTACATAATGGATTACGAAGGTATTTAGGGCAATACGCGGGGTTTCACTCCTCAGATGTTTTTGCGAACCCAGTTCGAGAGATTAAGCGATCACTCGGGAACATGAACGTTTCTAGGCCCTGCGGATTAGACCAACCTAAATAGCTATTTTCATAATTATTTTCGTTCCAGAGTTATTTGTTGCGGGCGTTGACGGCGCTACTTTGTTTGCTGACGACCCAGCATTGGCATTCGGTTGCGTGTTTCATTGTTTTGAGGTGAACTCTTGTATAATCTGTATAGGTCAAGTTCATCATGTGATGCAATACACGTGTCGCGCGCTGTTCACTCGAGCCGAACTAAATACACTTCTAGAAAGTCTTGGAATAAAAGCTCTTTGGAATTCAGAGGCATTCCTTCATAATTCAGTAAGCGTTGCACTAATTGGGACCACTCTCATTCTTTTTTACATCTTATCTTTCTTTACATCCTTTATCTAGTATATGAAACCTACACGAACTGGATTTAGTATTGTAAATTCTTTGCTTTCAGTCCTCAATAGCTATAAAATTTCCTTCAGATGAGGGAAGCTGAATTTATTTGTTGTCGGATCTTGGAAGTCCACTTCCTGCCCTGCGATGCGGGGACGGGTGATTTAAACGCATGGTTAGCGTAAACAAATTGCCAACCTTCAGGCTCATGGAGAAATGAGGACGATTCATCGTGACCTAAAAAGGCAAAGACACTCCCTATTACATGCTCTTTATGGACCATTTTATTGGACCGCGGATAAGGAAGAATGGCATAATAATATGTTTAAAGTGACAATAGACACCGCAGAATATATTGAGCCAATTGTGTTAAGAATCTTCAGTGTTCACCTAGATAGTTAATAAATTGCGTGTTGATGCAAGTGTTGTCCATCAGCGGCATTCCACCAGCCCGACATGTTACAAACAGTTACACGATGGCCTTATCAGTTAAATTATCCTGCTGTTGAAACTGCTATTTAAAGTATGTTAAAAGCGCAATCGTGGTCCGTCCGCGATGACGGGCGCATCGCGTCAGTCTATTGTTTTAATACCCCACTAATAACAAGCTTCGATAAGCACGAATCGCAATTACGATAATCGAGAGCGAAACCATAAAATTACAAGTTTAAGTATACAGAGAGCTGTTTAATTTAAACGAAGTGTGATTGTTGATAGATAACGCATCGATTACCTGATGGCCGCGCTGTCGTTTTCGGCGAGTTTGTGTCCTCTGGGCTGACCCTATAAGGAGCCGTCTCTCGCCACACACGGCGTTCGATTACGCAAATTCGAGACAACGCCGCCCTCAAATTAAGAACCGAGCCGACGACAGCAGGACATAACGACCTGTCGCGACGCCGTAGGAAGTGATTATTGTTTATTTTTATAATTGGTGTGTCAGGAAGTCGGAACCAGCCGCGAGAGGGCGGCCTGCTCAATCAGGAGGTGCACCTCACACGCTCATGTAAATAAAGCAATTTGACCAATGACGACAGCTAATTGAGAAACGCCGTCTGCAACTGATGTATGGGCAATCCACGTCAGAGCCTGTCGACGTACGAGTTACAACTGATTACGCTTAATTTGGCAATTATCGGTACGTAACATACACGCAAACAAACAATATTAGATGTATTAATTAAACTGGTATGTGTTCGATGAACCGAAGGTAGTTAGAAAGTGAAACCTGAAAAGAATACGTTTAGCATTGAAGTTCCGATAACCCTTAAGGTTATAGACCTTCCCGTGACGCAAGTTGGGAATAAAGATACATGCCCAAGTTCTAATGAAACTTGTATACTTGTTGTTAATAAAAGATCTTTTCCTAGCTATTTTACTTGTTTCTTGTTGGTCCTTCGAAGAGGTCAACGTACGTTCAAACGATTGTCATAAAACTAAAAGAAAGAGCATTACCTGGGTACGGAAGATACCTAGTACAGTTGTTAAGGATATTATTCATGCGTATCAACAACAAATGAAGCGACAAATGAATAAAGTGTGTTGTGGCGCATCTCGAAGGTCGGGTTATAAATAACTGTCCCGCCGCAGCCGCTGGGGGCACTTGACTCGATTAGGGCCCGACAACGCACTACGGACTATTATAGAAGGCTAAAACTTCCTTGCAGACTAGTGCAGTATGTATATGCAAAACTAGGCACATAAGTAATTGAGGTCAGCTTTTAGATATAAAGCACGCAAAGTTTCATCTATACTAATATTATAAAGAGGAAAGATTTGATTGTTTGTTTGAATTGAATAGGCTCCGAAACTACTTTACCGATTTAAAAATTCTTTCACTGTTGGAAAGCTACACTATCTGGGGATAACATAGGCTGTATTTAATTTTCAAAAAGTTAGGGATCCATAGGATATAGGTATTAACGCGGGTGAAACCGCGGGGCACAGCTAGTTTGTCGATTAGACGCAATTGTTTGGAAAATATTTACTATTTACGCTTTCAAGTTTAGGTTAAATGATTTGTTGTGATATGGCAAATCAATATGCAAAAGAGGTGGGATGGTATTTCCTGAGGTATTTCCATAATTTATGAGCGAATATACAGATGAGGTTAGTCGTAATCTCAATCTTTCCGTCCTTCGTCACCTTATACGAACTCTCACGCAAGGAAGTGATAGATTACTGGGCAAAATCCTTAACATCGGTACAATATAATTTTAAAGCAATCATTCAGAAACGAATTTTATAATACAATTCGTGCTCGCTGTATTTATTCTCGCCTTCCATTGTTCTGTTTCAAGAATATCTTTATAATTTAATACAAACAACACGTTTATTAAATTAATATGCAAATAATCATGTTGTCAAGTAAGTACATTACGCAATAATTTACAAAGCCGTTCTGTATTTCTATTTCGAAAGCTCATATGTGAGTTCTCAAGTACCTAAATTTAATTAGGTTTATTTTAAACGTGTTTATTTGTGCATCGCTGGAACAATAGCGGGTAATTATAACGTTTATAACAAAAGACGTTTATTTCTGTTGAGGTCGAATACCTACGCCAAATTCCACCTGATGGCTGGCATTGGGCTCTACGTAGGCCGCAGACACGACTGGGTATAAACTGGTAATAGGATTCGATATTCAGTAAATATAAACTCTACTAGGTTATATCCAGAACCGAATTTAGAAAAAAACATCTTGAAATTACAAAATGAAAAGTGTATGTATTTATTTTAAACACAAATTAAGCCAATGTCAGTCTGTGTTCTTTTCCCAATATAGAGTATTGTTTAAATAAGTTTAATGATATAAGAGTATAAGCTTAAGCTCTATCAACGAAAAGTTTATTTATCTAATAATAAACAAAAATATCAAAATTTTAATTCGAAAATCTAATAATAAATATCAAAATCTGAGTTCGAAAGTATCTATAAAAGCGTTTCTTAAATTAACTTTTAATGTTCTCTGCATACCGAAGAGCGATAATTTAATACAGATCGTAAATAAGTTATTATAGCGCTCATATTTCCCATCGCACTTAATATTTAGCTACGAACTTTTAACCCATCACGATCTCACATACTAGTATTAAACATTAACATTTGCAAAACAACTACAAGTACACATGAAATAATAACAACATAAAGGTTAAAAACTACCTTCATGTTTAATAAAGCTAAACTTAATTTACCATTTTCACTCTACATGAACTAAAGTTTTTAAACCCACAACTTTATAAAAAAAGTAACTCCAACAAATTAGCTCAAGTATTTGCGAGTGCCTACTTGCTTCGTAATTATTATATTTAGTTTTATGATTAGCTTGTATTTCTCTTGTAAGTGAATTGTATTCTTTTTGAGAAATAAATGTCTTAAACTGTAAAGTATCTACCATTGGTATCTACAATTCTAATTGGTTAGAATTTAGCGATGAAATATAATAATAATCCAGCCTATAAACGTCCCACTGCTGGGCACAGACCTCTTCCCATATAGAGAAGACACGAGCATTGATTACCACGCTTGCTCTTTGCGGATTGGCGATTTCAGATCCCAATTTTGAATCCAAGTTTCCTCACGATGTTTTCTTTCACCGTTGGTCTAGTGTCTTAAAATAATATATCGACGATACAATGTCGCATAAAAACCAGTCGAACATAGAACGTCCTCTTATTTTGAAGTTGGTTAACAATGAACAGTAACCCTGCGTTAAAACAATGGCAAGTAACACCTGCCCAGCATTGACCCGAAGCCATTCATTCAATCGACGCCTGCGCAGCTGCCTTAAAAGACTATCCGAGACGATCACTATTTCAATACGTTTATGTATAATCTTATAGTTACTAATGTGGGATGCTTCCGTTTTAAGTATGTAACAAATTAGATATAATATATCCTGTATTAACATAGTTTTAAAATGTCTCATCAGATGTTGTTGTTATTTTAAAAGCTAGATTAAAGGCCAGCCGCGAAAACTATAAAATATCTATATTAGTACCTATACGATGTATGTAAATCACTAATGAATGATGAGAGAAAAAGTTCATAAGTAAAAAACATCTAAAGGATATTTTCGCACCAATAAACTTTTAAATTTATATCAACAAAAAAACAGTTAAAATTCGCAGAAAATATATCATTAGAAAATCTATTTAAAAACATGGTGTTGTTTAATTAAAAGAACACAGAAATTTAATTTATCAAATATCAAAGGTGTTCAATTACGTAGTCTAGTAATTCATTGGTTGTTAGGGTAGTTATCGTGAAATCAGATGCGCGGGCGCAGGCTTGCGAGTACGGGCGATCGATCACTGATTGCGTGTGAGCGATCCATTACACGCTGAGACTATTAAGTCTAGGCTTCTACTGTGACGTATATGTCTTTAAAACAAATAGTGAAGAAAATTGTGCTTATTTTTTCTCTAGTTTCATTGTACTCAAACAGCAAAATAAATACTTTATAAGACCACCTACTGTGCGAATTATTTGTATAGCAATATTCTAGTATGATATCAATAAAAACACGCTAGTAAACAGGAAAAAAACTAAATAAAAATAAGCTCTTACTCGTGTGAGCATGGAAAATTTATACCATATTACCTCGAAGATTGATAATAATATTACGCACTATTTTTAATCCTTAAAAGTGTGATCGAATAGTTCTGTCAGCTAGCAATATCGAAGGCGCATTACCATAATGAAAAATGCTTGAAAGTCAGCCAAAACATTTGCAATAAATATTATGGACACCGATACCAATTTTCATATATTAATTCTGACGTGTTAAGAATACGCCTCGAGGCATTGTGCGAGTGTGGCCTTGACGGACTTGTGTGGTAATGGTAAGTTATCTGGAAACATTTTTGGTCTCGATTACGTCTGAGATGGATACGTTAAATAACAGAGCTTTGATTACCGCTGCGAACTTGACCTGATGAGGGAGTTTTTTTAAGATGGTTATGTATTAATGAATCAGTCATCTTTGAAAACATAAAAAGAAGTACGTAACTCTATGTACCTCTGTCTGCTGTTGCCTTTTAGCAACCAAGCGGGAAAACTGAGTAAAAATATTGCAAAGACAAGGCTAGGATTTGAAGAAGGATAGGCGCAAAAATCAACATCCACTTTAGCGGAAACGACATCTATAGTTTAAAATTAAAATTTATAATCCATAACCAAAATAAATCTAAACTTGTCTTATGAATAAAACATCCATATATCCCCAATTTCCTGTCAACGGAAACCAAATCGAAATCTACGATTATTTTGCGTAAATAATACTTAACAGGCACGCATGGTGTGTCCGTCCCGTAGTCGGTCCTAATCCCACATTAACATTGTTTCCCGGGGCTATCTCATTTATCCAGGACGAAGGACGAAGGACGAGTCAGCCGAGGTGTGGGAGGCGAGGAGATACATACGAGCCTTCGAGATTTATGGAACTGCTCGCTATAATACGCTCGCGCCTATTCTGAGGCCGATTTCATTGAAATATTTCGTAGAAACTAAATTAATCGAAAGTCGATTTATTTGTTTGTTTGTTCTTGTGTATGAGTAGAACATGGACTGTTTTAAATCTATTAGGTTTATGTACTGGTATTTAGAATGTCTGATTAACATCCGCAAAGCCAAAAGTCTATCAGCCTCAAAAATTTACAGGATTCGTATATATTTTCTCCAATTCGGATTCCGATTTTTTATGTATTCGTATTCTAACATTTTTAAACATGTATTAAAAAGAATATAAATTTTCACAGAATAGTGACATCGCTCGACATTGATCTGATTACATTAACATTCAACATCTTGCCGTTTTCGCTGGGTGTTAACTTATAAATATGTATTTAGTACATTTTAGAGCCGGTATTATGGTAATCACTGTTTTGTTCCATTGATTTAGTATCGGCGCGATAACTACACTTAATAAATAGTTTGACGCTGATAAAGGCGTTCATAAATTGATTTAAAACGTATTTTAAAGCAAAGCGATTATTTATTTCACATAAAGCCTTGTTTCTTTGTGTGATAAGTATTAGTATTGTAATGTTTTATTAATAGACTTGTTCGTAAAGTCTCACAACTCTTACAAAATAACAAATAATAGGTTTTTTATTTTTATAAATGATCATTCCGCTGCTTTGATTGTGCAGGTTTTTTGAACTTTCGTAAAATTTTGTATTGCTATTTTAATTATAACTCGATTCTTTGAATAGTTTAACGATGGCAATATATGATACATCAACAAACGCATAAATTATATTATACAATAAAAACACACTTTAGCGAATGTTAGAGATTAATGTGGTTATAAATTTTGAGACATATGTTTTTTATTTTGTGTCATTTGATAGGCACTTTGCAACAATCTAGAGAGATTTGAAATGAATCAGTGTCAACATGTTTGGAGTCACGTAGGTCAACGGTATCTATTTATTAAAAGCTAGAAATATGTGAATAGGAATGTGTGACGAAATTCTTAAGATAAATAAGGTAAGAATGCATTGTTTATTTGTCATTCTTTACTCTTACACATAAAAGTTTTAACAGGTATTTTCACTATAATTAAAAAAACTGATAAATAAAAAAACTGTATCAAACGGAAATCTTTTTAAGGGTTTTTGTTTTGTTATGAACGGGATCGAGCATTTTTTTAATAGCCTACTTTATATGCCACTGGTGGCACTGGTAGGCGTCCCCTTTCGTCTTCAAAACATTTTGTTTTATTAGGGTACCTAAAATCAAAATTTTCACTTCAAAAATAAATATTCTATTGTAAACTGTTTCGCTATCCAATATAATGTTGACGTCACTTTATTGTGTCTATAAAGGAACGCTATGGGCTTCAAGATTCCTTCATTTCTAACTGGGTCAAGGATAACTCTCGTGTCAGCGTGTCCTTCAAACGTCTGATATAAAGCCTTTTATAGGATTGTACTTGACAACAATAATAAATCAGGATTCCTTTAAGTAAAGTTAAGCTAAGAAGTGGCCTTGATGTATCTGTGACAGATATTTTTAGGGCACAGACTATTTATTTAGGCACCTACACTATTTCTTTATACAGTCTACAGTTATATATTTCTCTTAGATATGTAAGTTTATTTTCTTTAGTAAATAGGAGTCGGTGAATCGGAAAAAAATACGTAAGACGATCTTGCGTGTTTACTTACTGTCTGGTAAAAGTAATGCTAATTAAAATGATATTACATTATTAAATACATAACGGTTAATCAGATATTTTTCTTCATGTTCCAAGCATTCCCGTTACCCTTAGTTTTCACGCTTAAGTTACTTGTTAGCATCTGGCGCAATATGGCTGCATCAAGATTAGTATAACTTACATAGAGACTTTTTGTTCTTGTATTAACGACATGTTTAATTGTGAAACTAACCTTTATTTATAAGAACACGGGATTTCCGCACACTTCTCATAATGTCTTATTAATAAACTTGAAATATAGAGCCGACACTTCTCAGAACATCTAAATCCATTTCATTCGCGGAATGTCTTCCGTGAAAGTTAAAAGAGAAATTGTGACAAGATGCCCTTTATATCATAAGCAATAAGGATCAATAAACTATAAGTTAAATAAGGAATATAAAACCACCGTTCAGTTTATTGTACCGAGAAATGTGTAGGTAATGTCAATAATAAATTGTAGGACACGCTTCAAGGAAAAGCTAGAACGCGGCTCAGGCATCCTTTGATCAGTATCAGAAGTGAAGCCAGGAAACTGTTGGGGATTAAGGGAACGTTACATAAATAAATAGACGGTATTTGTAGATAACATTTCATTTGTATTCTTATTTTAGGACCCGGTTAAATGATTTATCCATGTCCTTCGTTCTTTTTCGTTTTAACTCCCAGCGCAATGCAGTGGCGAAAATATCAGGGACTCCATAAACAATCTGTATCAAATGCCACCAATAAAGTACAAAGCAAGACGTCTAACTTCATTCGCATTCCAGAGACGATTTATTTAGGGTTCAAACGAAATAATGATATACAGAAGTTTGCTTATAAGGGACCCGAATAAAGCCGGCTTTAACTAAATCTAACAAGCCCTTATTAACATCAAAATAAATGGTCGGCACACAACATAAATTTTACATGTCTTCGTGACGCGTTCCCTGCACTTAAGGACACGTTTCGCGCCAAAAATATATCATTTTATAAATTTATTGCGTGTATCGTGAATGAGTGACGCTCATAACAGCCTTCGTTGTTCCACCGCTTGATATTGTCTGAGTTTTGACGTTTAGTGCATGTTGCGAAGTGGGCGTAGCTCTGACACCTTTTATTATTAGAGAACAGTGGTTAATTTGAAATTAATTGAGTTGTGGCTTCCGCAGTACGTATGTTTGAAGTGTTTGTTAGTCTGTCTGATGTCTCACTCGGCGCCTAACAAAGCCATTCTTCGGTAAACGTTATGGTTCATGTTCTTAATATATTACACAAACACTGTGTCATACTTGAGTGGCCTATATCTTTGACAAAGGAGGTTTAATGGGAGCAGGCCGGCTGTATCGTTAAAAATGTCCATAATTAGAGGGCGACATGTTAATTCTTTGACAGCTGTGGTTCCGCCGCTAGTCACGTGGGTCAGGAGGGTTTCCGTTAGTGTTGTACTTTCACGCTTGGCTGGTTGGAAAGGTGCGGGCGATATGGAGGAGTTTAAGGGTTGAGTTATGTTCTGAGATGGAATGTGTTGTGTTGTGAATCTGTTGTGTTGTGTTGCGGAAAGAATTGTAGGACTCATAATTATTTCCGAATTACTAACGAAAACTAATATTTTTTAAACAAGTTCTTGCATTGCAGCTTATCGTATCTCATCTTTTTGTAGAAGAGCGTTTAAACATGAAACTTTAAAATAATGAAACTTAAAATTTTCACGGTCCTACTTTTTGTTTTAAAACTCAGACATTCCGGCCCGTCCAAAATTTCAAGTTACTATATCATTCACGTCAGAATAGTTTATCCTTTTACGACGGTATGAAACAATTAAATTCAACACGTTAATTAAGACGTCGACAACCCTAAACCGTCAGAACAATGAAGCCAGGTGCGCACGCGCACGGCTTGCGACAGGAAGCCGACAGTTTATCAGCAGATAACCGATACATCTCTAGAATTCATAATGCACCGCTTATACGGGTATCTCTATTAGTAATTAAGATTAGCAGACTTAATTGGAAGGATATCAGCTTGCTTATGTAAGAAATAATTGCGATTTAGGTATCTGCGGAAAAAGCTAAAATTATATGCAATGTGTGCTTTTGATTAAGTTTTCGTCGGTAAAAGGTTAAACTTAAAACTCACATAATAATCTTTTTTTAGCCTCATTTACAGGAGAATTACCTAATCCTAGCATATGTTAGACTGTCGATATTTTATAAACAATCTGGTATTTTAGCGCGGTAATGATATTTGTGTAGTCCGCACCGCGAGCAAACACAGTGCGCAGACAATAACAAAACAAAAGCGGTTCCGCGTAAAACAATATTCCATTACCTCACGGTTCAAAATATTTGCACTACACTGTAGGTATTAATAGGGTTGTCAAATAACTTGCATTTGTAAAAATATTAATTATCGAATTAGCAAGAATCCATTAGTAAACTTTACCATTTTAAATGTAGTTTAATTAGCTCGATTATGATTAGGTTACATAATCGATTAGGTTATGTTTTCACTCACAACGATTTATAGGTATTTTCAAAATTTGTTAGTTTTGGGTTTTATATTTCATCATTAGATAGAGTTTAGAGTTACTTACTTTTAAAGTGAAAAAATAACAACAAAACTTATGAAATCGTTTATATTATCCTCACAATCTCGGTATCTTTTTCTTGCTGTAAATTATACTACGTATGTGTATATTGTACTTTGAAAGACTCTTCCTTCATGAATTGTTTATGTACCGGCAGCCCTACCGCACACGTGCGAGCCATACACTCGCGGCCCACCGAAGGGTACACTTTGAGAAAAATACACGTCATTGATCGCAGCGCTTCAAGGCTACGCTCAAATGGAACCTTCCACTGAACCCAGCATTCCGTATGTTTGAAACAGCCGTTAAAGGAGTTTTCCTAGATTTGAGATATTGGCGTACAAAGCTTCGTTGTTTCCGTTCGTGCATCAAAGTTAAACAACAAAAAAAAGGTAGTAAAGGTTTTCGTTTTCGTAATATTGTTTCTGTTTACTAGCAGATAAAAAAAAAACACTTTTGAGTCAATAGCAACATCGTACTACCTCAGCAGTTTTGTAGAAAAAGTAAAGTAGTTTATTGAACTCAAATCATTATGCTAGAGTTTTTATTGCCGCACTGACGTTAGCACAATTATAATTATTCCTGCTAACACATTTTAGTCTATCAGTTTGAGATAAGGGGTACATACCTGACTGGGATGGTGTCGGTACAGGTACAGCTTGGTCCCGTGCAGCACTGCCCACACCTGCTTCCAAGATCTGTCGCTTGCACGCTGTTGGCAAACATGATTGACTTAGAAATATATTGAAAATAGTAACATAAAGCATAGGTAAATATAAGTCCAAGTCAAAGTGTTTTTTTTGCAAACTAAGTGTTAAAAAGATGTTTGAAAACAGTTGGTGTAAGACTTTGTGCCTTTTTCAAGCGCTGCAAAACTGAGGCTAACTATAAAAACTCAGTATGTTACCGAATTTGTATATTTACTGATAAATGTATCACGACGTGACACACGTGACGTAAACATGGTCCTGGACTGGTGAAATAGGTAAAAAAGAATACACAGATCATGAGTCTGAAACTTCTAAATCCTAAGGGATTAGTTATACAAATAAAAAAAAAATATATATATTAAATTAATAAGATATCAGAAGAGAATTCCTTCTCAGTGCGACAATTACTTAGTTTTATTTCTGAAGGTAAATAAACAACGCTTGACCTAGAGTAACACCAGTCATTCAGTCCATATAAGTACTTGTTGCATTTCCAACTGATTCACAAGTCCAGTAAACGATAGCCTTTCATTACATAATATAAGGTTGTAACTGCAAAAGCTAAATTCCGATTTTAATATCAGTTAAATATTTCTGACTAAGATAGGCTTAGAAGGTATTATAAAGGAACTGGCGTTAAGGAAGTAATAACGATAAGTTTTCTATCTCTGATATTTATAGCTGTATTAAAAGGGATGTCTATTATGATATTATAATAATGAATTTAATAGACAAAAGCTTACTTTGTCATACGAGAAAAACAAATACAATCTTTAAAAAAGATAAACTAAATGTTAGCATGATTTTGGGTGTCTAAAAATCTTCACTATTTGACAATATGATTTTGGTCTATGAAAAAGTTAGCGGGTGATAAACAGATTTTTTTAATATAAAAGAAGAAAGGCTTGATATCGTGGATAAAAACAATATCTAAGAATAAATAAACCCTCCCCAGCAGTCCAGAAAAAAAACTTTATATGCTTGACTTGAAGAGACTTGGCCTCCCGCTTTTACTTAGCGGTAGGCAGTACCTACAGGCTTAATAAAAGTATTTGTTAATTACAATTGTTCCTCACCTTTCCATTGCTGACCACCATCTTGATCTGCACGTTGCCCTGTACGTCTCCCTCGGCGGTTTCCACCGCGTTCTCTGCTATCTCCTCCTCGCCTTTCTTTGTTGAGCTAAATAAAACAATTTCTATTAGTAAAGGACTTTTAAAGAGAAAGGTTTTGAAAAGAAAACGTAACTTGATCTTGATTAAGATGTTCTTTTTATGGTTCTAAATTGATTAATATTACGTAATTTATCAATAATTTTAGTTTTGCTAATTAAATAATTAAAAGTATAAATAAAAATTCTAAATATAATTTACTACTTTTTAGGTACAAATTATTTCTAAGTAGTATACATACCTACCTATGCTTACATGTATAAAGTTGTGAAGCTTACAGGCTAATTATTATAACATTGAATTAACAACTTAAACTAACAAAGACACAAACATGCCGTACATTCAGCCTATGAATTTTATGTACATGTACACACGATATAAATACACATTTATATTCTATACACCGATCATGCACACATAAAAACTTACAAGTAGTCTGCATGCAAAGAAGTATAACTAGGTAACATTAATCTCCAGTATCGATGTCTGTCCAACGAATACGATATTTACAAAGCACTTCTCAAACAGTTAACAAATAAATTAAGGATGATTTTGTTTCAAATGGTGAGTAGTTATTTTATGTCTTTTTTTTTCATGGCTTTCAGTACTCACCAGAATATTAAATAATTATATCATGATTCAAGCAGTGCAATGCAACAATTATTTACATCCAAAATTACGCCAAAACATCAAAATTCTCTGCAACTTTAAAATTTAGCTACTGGCGGCGCCATCTCTGAGCGCATTCGTGTAACTATCGCACACATTGAAAAAAGCGCCATCTATCATTAGTCCGACGTACCGCACGGGGAGAGCGGCTTGTGGGTCGAATATTCTCAGCAGCGGAGTTATGTCATCCGTGAACCGAGGGGGCCGCCACTTTCGCAGTCTGCGTTTCCAACCGAATCACATTTACCCCGTTAGTAAAATTTATAAATACCAATTGAACCCACTACAAGTATGTTAGGTACAATATTATGGTTACCACTATTTTCTACAGACAATTCATAGTAACAATAGTCTATCTACAACATACTATGACACAGTGACATAAATAAAATAGACTTGGTGCTAATTATCACAAATATGTTATCTGGACAAATATAAAAGGAGTTAACTACTTGAATATCTACTGGATAGGTCTAATACAAATAAATAATAATTTTCACTTGTGTTTGTCACATAACAATATTTAGAATTTCAAAATTAACCTTGCAAAATAAACTGGTCAAAAGACCCAAGCTAAAAGTGACAAAACAAATGATAATATCGATGTATATAATTTTATTTATAAATGAATAATTTTGGAGAGATTTAAATAGAAGTACATACCCTCTAAGGCCTTGTGGATCGTTGTCTGGTTCGACGTCACTGTCCAAGTGCAATCGATCTCCCCATGTAGCTTTCAGGTACGAAACCCTTCGCATGGCGCGTTCTTCTTCTGCTTGAAAGGGGAATTAAACTTATTAGCCCTGGACAACTTTAAAAATAAAACCTTTTCCATATCAACATATATTATTTTGTTTCATCAAAATGTTTTGTACTGACCACCAAGTTGAGCATCCTTCTTTTGTCTTCTAGTCACCAAATCATCGGCAAAACCTGTCAAAGAAAATACTCTGTCAAATAATCATCCTTCACATGATTAAGAACATTAGTATATTAGACACCGAATGATCACGACGGTTAGTTCTGCATTAGTAGCACACCTATAAGCACACAGCATTCCTTGAAAACGTTTAGTAGAAGACAGGTTACACCCGAATCGCCTCCTCCCTAGTACAAAGCGATGTGTTACCACATTGCTCTGACGCCTGATTCGTTACATGAACATGTTTTACAATTAGTGAGCATATGACCAGAAAATTAATTGTTGCATAGTAACTCGCGTTTTAGCATTAAGTAACAGGCAATTCCGGTAACATCAACGTCTGAAGTCCGTATTTTCTGTACGGAATTTAGCGTTTTCGGTGTCACAGATTAATTCATCACAGATGTTTAACTTTCCGATACTCGAAAACTCATTGAAATATCCCGGTTCTTAAAGTCTGGGGATGACTGGGGTCCCAAATCTGCCTATTTGTATAACGTCCATGGATGATTTTTGCCATTTGAGGAATGGTAAAAAATATGTCGTTGACGACACTGACCTAGCAGATTTGGGGTCCTGGATGAAAGTATGTGGAAATTAATCTGTGACATATCTAATTTGCGCATGCATCGCGTTGAACTCGGCAGGCAGGTTAGGGAGGGGACGAGAGCATTCCGAAAAGACGTGTTGTCTCGCGGGACCTGAGTCGGCGGGCGTGCTAGGCGTGGGCGAGGGCAGCGCGGGCTCTGCGGGCGCGGGCGGGGCGAGGCTCAGCTGCGTGGGCCGGCGCGCGCCCGCCTGCTCGCCGCTCGCGACGCCCAGCGACACGCGGTTCATCGCCTCCATCTGTTCCTTGTTCAGGCCCATTCGTCGCTTCGCGTGACTGCCATCTTGGGGCGGAACGGTGCCATTAGACGCGTGCCAAGCTGTGTACAGTGTGTGCGACCCCTATCTCATTGGTCAGCCTGGACTTCGACTTCGTTAACATAACGCAGTAAGTATTTTCGAAACCTTTCCATTTTAATACACCAACTGACTAAACAACTTTATTCTCCAAAAAAATCCAAGATAGTATTTGATTATTGAAAGAGTCGTATGCATAAAGATCAAGGGCAAGAAATGAGTCATATAAGAATTCTGATGTGTTTAATTTTCAAAACTTGATTCAATATCTCAAAAAGTAGAACAATACTAAAGCATTCGATTAACATTGTGAATAAGCGGATCGGCAACCAGTAAGCCCAAAGCCATAGACTTAGGAGTTGTTTCAAGTGACTGTTGTCACTGTTGGAAGTGTAATGTTTGCGTGAGATGGTGGTACAGCACTGTATGAGCAAGACGTTTACAAATTGTGTTCCTAATAAATTAATCTTTCAGAAGAAGTACCTAGAAGTAACTTTAAGGTTTTTCTTTCGTCATCTAGTTCTCATCGGTTTGTTTATGTCTTGGTGTAAAGTACTTATTTTATTAGAATTTTATCAAATACTTATGTATGTATTCCCTATGGGGTACAAAAGTAAAACATATTATAAGACATACGGTCAACTACAAAATCTCTTTCATCCATAAAGCACTACACTTTTGCTTACTATCGGTAAAGTATTATACTTTTATCGCTCATACCGCGCTAAGTATGACTAAGCTAATCTTTACTAAGTGTGGTGATGTGAAACTGAATGTAATGTAATGTGTGAAACTAAAGTTGATGGCAGACGGTTACCTGTGGCATGATGTCTTCTAATGGGTAATCCATCGCTTCCGGTACTGTTTGACCTTGTTCGCATTTGAACCTTTTCTGTTTCTGCAAAGAAGTATTTCTTTAGCAAAGGGAATATTGAAAAATTGTGACAAAAAGGGAAGGCCTTTGCCTTAGCGACCCCAGCAGAAAAGTTATCAAGGCCTAATAGTACGAAAGCGGTGAATGATTTGTGATTAATGATCACAAAGTATTAGGAATAGTTTACATACCGGGCGCATATCCATCTGGTGGTGGGCAATGTAAGTGTTTGCTGCCAGTTATCATCAACTGATTCCCTGACAAGCTGCCGCCTAATTGTGACTCTACATCTAACTCTGAAACAATACAAACAAAATACAGTTAAATCACCAATTCCATCTGTAATTATAATCAATGCGGGCTAGAACGAACCGAGACGACCTACCTCCTACGTCCACAGGCGCATGTCTTTAGACGTGGGGATAATAAGGTACATGAATATCAATGGTTAGAACTTGCAGAGTCCAGCTTAATTTAAAACCTACCGTCCACGGAAGTAGTGCCCCTAAAAAACTGTCTGCAGAAAGACGCGACGAGCACCTCCGATCTATGTATGTAGTAGATAGGACATGAGCTAAGGTATTTGGTTCGTGTTACACTTGTTCCCCTTTCTCTGGTTGCACTGTATTACATGTAAGCATTTGGTGTATAAAAAGTGGTATGATAAGGTACCTTGTGGCTGCACATCTAGCGAGCGAGCCTCCCGGCGCGCGGCCCTGCCCTCGAACTCCTTGCGGCGCAGCGCCACGCTGGGCTGCAGGCGCGTGGTGCTCAGCCGCGCCAGCTCGCTGCGCGCCGCCTCCGTGCGCCGCGACCCGCCGCCGCGCGCCTCCTCCAGCTGCCGCGTGCGCGCCGTCACCAGCTGCAACTCCGCTACCGGGTATCTGAAGGAAACCATACATGGTGTTAGAAAGATTTCTTAAGTCATCAAAGATAAAGCAGGTCTCAAGTAAGACTAAGGTGTTGACATCTAGTACTTACTTATTTTCTTCATTAGCGTCTTTGCCGTCCGCTGCACCATTGACGGGGCCGATGTTAGTACCCATCAGACTCGGCCCGGTCTCCTGTATCTTGGACAACGTCGATACGAACTGACTCTTGTCTTGCTTCTGTCTGCTCTTATCGTTCTGAGTTCCGTTCACTTCGCCGTAGCCACTGAAAGTGCCGCTGTCGACACTCGCCGAGCATTCATCCTTCCTGTCTAAGTTCTGTGGGGCTTGTTGTGGGGGTGGCGATGCGGTGGGGGGTGGGGATACGGCCGGTGGGGGCCAGGCCGGCTGCTGCATCTTCTGCGGCCTGGCGTAGAACTCCTTCTGTTTGATAGGGGGTGGTGCGTCCGGGGTTACCCAGCCCGTCGGCTGGCTCGGACGTCGGAGGAAAGCCTCCTTCTGTTCGAGGCTTTTTCGTATTCGGGATAGGATTATCGAGTCGTCCAACTCTCGCCCGGTGAGGGTCGAGTTCGAGTCGAATGATCCGAGGCTGTCTTTGCTTTCCGTTGCTGAAGATGGTAAAGATGTATCTGATTCTCGCCTGCTGTAAACAACATGATCATAATCAATATTCAGAATACGAAAATTTTTGGTAACTTTGATAACTTCGAATAATGTAGCTTACCCATCTTGCAATAGATAGTGAGGTGTGCCAGTAAGCCTAGAGACGTCATATCTGGAGGGTGCCAGGGATGCCACGCTGGCATACTCCGGGTCATCTCGATGCCGCGCCGGGGCCTGCGGGGCCGGCAGGGCAGCCCTAGGCCTCCGGTAGGCGTCGAACAGCCGCGACTCGTGTTCCGTAACTGGCGCCGGCATGTCTAACGGCCTTTGATTTGTTTCTGGATTATAAGCTGCTTCGCTGAAATACTGTGGAAGTAGAAATATAGGTTAATAAACTTTACGCAAACCTTAAAGGATGAAGTTATTATATCATTGCACGAAAATTGCATGTTACGATACAAAGTAGGTAATATCTACTTTTACCATCCATACACAGATACATAGTAAGTGCGTTCTCGTTACACGTGCCCACATAATCTACGACCCATTTACTGAAACATGTTGTGTAAGTACTCACCCTTTGCAACAAATCGTGGTCTCTGGGCACGACGGTGAGCCGCAATATTCTAGGCTCCCGTTGCGCGAGCTGCACGACCCGTGCGTACGGCGCCCGGGAGCGGCCGCAAGCGACCGGCTCGCCGTTCACGGCTAACACCCGGTCGCCGGCGCGCAGTCCGGCAGCGGCCGCCGGCCCGCCCGGCCGCACCGACCTTACGAAGATCGTGTCCATTGGCGCCCCCACCGCGCCCACCGCGAGGTGGCGCGCATCTTCGTACAAGTCCTGAAACACACACCAAAAGCTAAGTAAAGTCAACGTAAAACACACGTTTAAGTTCAAATCACATGCACTACGTAAATATGTTTTACTGTTTGTTAAGGATCACCGGTATAAAGTACTTAGGCACTACAGAAGGTAAGGATCATAGGTGTAGGTGATGGCGAGACGAATTGAAGTGCACCTCAAGGAACCCCTTTTGATATTGATGCATTATCAAGTTTATCTAAGGATATCAATATGAGCACTATCGCTGAAGTATGAGTGTATTATCATACTAAAGAATGCAAAACATTCTCTTTGGGCGATAGTGATAGATAGGATGATTTTGCGCGCTTTCCCGATTAAAGTATATGTACCTACGTCAGGAAATAGATTGCAAAAATGATCGTGCTTGGTAAATAAGTCGAAAAAAATGTAAAGGAGTTGAATACCAGGAAACTATTTTAGACTGAATTGTCAACCTATGCTAAGAAAGCAAGGAGAAGGGGTAAGCTAATAAAAAAATAAAAAGTCATGAAAGATTACTCACACCCACCTGTAAGGAATCCGGTGGATACACGACGAGATGCCTGAGCGTGAAGCCGAAGCCGTGCCTGGCGTCGGGGCGCTGGATGACGATGGTGCGCGGCGCGGAGGCGTGCGCGGCGGGCGGCGCGGGCGCGGCTGTGGGTGGCGGCAGCGCCAGCGGCGCTTGGGCGAGCGGTTGGGGCTGCACAAAACAAAAAACAAATGTTAACGAAAGCAAGAGATATTTCATAAGTACGGTTTAGGTGATCTATGGATAAGGCCCACAAATGGTACGAGTTGGGGCTTCAAAAGATAACAAATGTAAGTGAATGGTACTTTCGATGCAAAAAAGGTACGGCTCGACTAACATGAGAGACGAAACTAGAAAGAATGGCAAATAAAACGGTAGGGATTGTCAAGTTCCGTGAGTGATGATGATTATGTACCATTTTACGTAGGAAACAAGTATTTCCAATACTAATACTTTACTAATAGAAAGCAACTCTCTGCAGTTTATTGTAAGTTTCTAATGTATTTTTCATACACATTGGCTTAAATTACGTAGGCTGCGCGGCAAAATTTAATATCTCATGAATTCAAAACAAAATTCATACGCAGGAGTTAAAGTGGGCTCTTTGCATTTTTAAATATTAATAGCACGTAAAACTAGTGGGAGCACGTTTCTAAATTGTAAACATCGTCGGTTGCATAATTTAATGTCGCACTACATGCAGAACTAATTTATGAGGCAAACTTGTAGGTGTCGCAGGATTACAGGCACTCGCAGCTAATCTTCGGCAATGTTCAAATGTTCTAGCTGACGTAAATGCCTGTTGCGAGATATTGTATATCGAGAGCTGGAGATTTATGTATTTTGTGGTTTGGAAAATAATATTTTTTGAGGTTCTGGTTATTAATTAAATCATGTGCCATAAAATTTAATAAACAGAACAGTTGTTCACTGCTTCCAGATATATTACGTTATGCAATTAATTGGGCTATTATTTTGAAAATTGAATGTTGTCCACAACACAAATATCATAAAACTCACCTAAATAATGAGTGGACCGATACGTAGATACAGTAAAACATAAAGTCAAGCAGATTTACGATCAAAAATGCTATTTAATTGACTTATGTAATCCCAAATACAGCGTAATCCGAGTACCATTCATAAATCATATCAGAAACGTGTAGCCACTCGAACAAATTGAATAGCAGTGCTACTGGCGAGAGATGACGTCCCACACCTCGTTACCGCCACTCGCCTGCATGATAATCACGGAGAAAATGATGCAAATCCTGAGAGAAACCTACCAGAACCTACTCACACTGATTACATTGTGGATTTTCTACGTAAATCATGCTTTAATATTGACGGCTAGCACTTTGCTTATTCATTTAACGATACACAGAGTGCAAAAATAAAATTCTATTCTATTCTATTCTATTCTAATGTAATGGGTTTTCGTATCGCGTTACCGCGTAATAGAAATGAGACGGCAGTTAAGATTTGAATTGTAGATGATCAATAATTATGGTGGTTGGAGATGACACGCTGGTCAAACTCGATGCTTTCCAGTTGAGTGCGTCGGTAAATAAAGCGATTGTGACGTAAATATACACGTGTCGTCGTGAGTCAGTGCAAGAAGCCCCGTAGCGCATCGCGTGTCGAGTTACACGGATTGTTCAGGGATCGTATACCATTGGATGGAACCTGATTTTCGCCATCCCTTCCGGATTTATTGAGTTACTCGTAAATGCTAATAGGCTACTTTATAATAAATGGTTCGGTTTAAGTTTCAGACTGTGCTTCTTCGTCCTTAATTTTAAGCACCTATTGGTTGAAATAATATTACAGCTTTCTAGCTTCTAAGTTAATTATGGGATGCCCCAAAATAAAGTAACTTTTTCATTTAGTTTTATCGTAACAGTCCCTATATTCTTTAGACGTCTAGACCAATAGCTCTGGTCAATAATAAATAAAAGTGCTTATTTTAGTTCCAAGGAGCCCCTAGATATTAAATTACTGGAAAGGGGCCCAGTCGTCGGAGCAGACTGGTGCCAACTCTTCCGGATTTATAGGGCTTTTACATATTCCAAAAGTTTATATATCGATCCAATATCTGGTGTCATATTTCTTTGTTTCTTTTTAAATGAAGAGTGTGCTTATTTCAAGATGAGGAGAGACTTTTTAAGTTTGGATGGAGACAGTCGTACAAATTACAGTTTACCTATTCTTGGACACGTTCAAGACAGAATATCAAAAACCCTTTTAGCACAAAACAATTTCACTAACACCTAAGCAGTCTGTAGAAAGTAATGAAATCATTTCTCTTAATTCCCATTAACCCGGCGCATTAACTGAAGGCCCCTGACCTGTGACGAAAGCTGCATGATAGTCCCGAGACACGAGACATGAGTAATATCCATATCGCCATTAATCACTGACCGACGGGAGCCAATACACGGTACGCTATTAGTGTTGGTGTAGGGCTGCCACTGCGCTTTGACTTGTAATTTGTAGGTTATGTTTCATGTAAGTAACTACTTACTAAGTACTTGTGGTTTATGTTAATGATTCAGATTTATTGTATTGGTTAAATGTACAAGATCGTGTTTGTCGAGTTTTTGGAGAGTAATTTAAATTCGGATTTGAACCAGTGTAAGTCAAGTTGATTGATTTATTTTTAAACTATGTTGCCTGGTATACTGTGTCATATAAAAGTATCAAACATTCTTAGCACCAAGCAAAGCAATGAAAACACATGTCGAATAGAGTGTAATCGAAAATAGCACTAAATTATTGGTTAGATAATCAGAAGGATAATAAAACGTAGTGGATGTGAAAGTAACATAAAGAACTGAGCAAAACTATAAAATCGCTTAGATTTGATCACAGCCTCCCCTTTCTACATGAATTTGCAATAATTATGTAAAATACTAGATAATTATGTTAAGTAATGTAACTGTGAGAGCGTAATGCACTAGGGATAGACTCTTAATGCTAAATAACTACTAAGAGCCCATTCAACTAATTTCATTAATGTAGATAGATTTTTACGATTATAGTAAATACACTAAGTAGCTTATAAAGATAAGTTATATTAAATATAAAATAACTCAGTATCAGAGTTAAATTAGTAATAATATACTGTATGTTTACATAAATTACAAAAAAAAACATACTATTAATCTCAGAGGTACTCAGGCAATAAATGTTTGCTGTAAAATTAAAACATGTGCAATAAAAATGTAATACCACTCGCGACATCCCTAATAGTCATCATAAAAACTTATCGCACAATATTGAGCGGTGTAAATATTTACGATTAGCGAATGTCCGGTATTAATATAGGCTTGCTCTATGAATGTGCACGGCAGTGTATGCGATGGCGGGCTCGCTCCGTAATTGTGCACTGCAGTGTTTGCTCGGCCGACCGATCGGAACCACTTTCGTCGCTATGTAAACTGTTTAGTATATTTACTTTCGTGTAAGCAAAGATAAAAGGGATTTTTTGATGTAAGTGTTGGATATACTTCGTTCAGAGTTGGAGTACTTTCACTGCGCTTATTTTTACTAGTTGATAACTATTTTTATACACCTTTAATTGTAATTTACTTTTAGGTTTATTTTTTAGTTACTTAAATCATTTATACAAGAAATCAAGATGTAGACACTATTTATGTATTATATTATTTTTGTCAGCCAATGTCAATTATCTCTTGGACCTTTAAATAAATACTCAGAACATATCATCAAAGTTCAAAAGTGCATACACACAAATTATATTTATTTGTTTTCAGTTACTTGTAGTTATGGCATTGACAAGAAACTTGACTATTCTAGGTTATGAGTAACATAAAGTTGCCGCCAATTTCCAAGAACACTAACTTCTTACTCACAAATAAACATTCCCGGAATGTTTATTTTTAGTCTAAGAAACAACAAGTCGCATTCCGACTGAGAATTGACAAACAACTGTTTGAAACAAATTGGCAATAACGAAACATTTCAAATATTTGATCTATTTCAGTAACAAGTCGCGAGACGGCTGAAGACAGATCTATTTTGTGATAAGCTTAAGTCTGAGATAAGAGTTGACTTGCTAGATTCTTTGTTATTGCATCATACTCTTCTAAGAGAACGGTTTCCAAACAATAAACAATATAATAATAACCGAAAGCGCGAATGAGAGAGAAAACATGTTTTTCTTTTTAATGAAATTGACAGATCTATTAAATAGTTACTCTTTTATAGAGAGTCTCTAACATTAGCCAAATATGGTACTAACCACCTCAACTTATCGTAAAGGCGATGCCACACAAAGCGCTTCGCAACAGGTGCGATATGTTTCATAGAAAAAATAATACTCAAGCGCTTATTACACACCACTAATTTTATTGATTGAATGCTCTGGTTAACTCTCATTAAGCGTGGTCTGTATGAGACAGACTGAATATCGCGTGGTCCAATAAGCGGTTCATCTAATTGCTCTAACGCAAAGGCATCAGCACACTGCACCATTGAAATTTATTCGCTTCGTCCTACATACAAATATTTATCACGCCGCGGCGCCAGTGTGGGACAGCCCTAATCGTAGAAAAGTCGCTGATTAAGATTGATGGGCTGGAAACTGGTAGCGTCTAACTCTATTACTGCGAACATCAGAGAAAGGCTTCCCAGAACCACCTGATCCAATCAATGTTAACATTATTCATTTGCGATTTTACATCTCTGATATATTATTATTTATACGCTGTCACACAGTAAGTTATTTTAGAAGTTAGTGTGTTAAGCTGTTACACTTTTTTTGTTCAATTTAAGACTTGAGGAGTTCATCTTGCAGTTGGTTATCAGAGGGCTGATAATCATTAGTTGGAAATAGTAAGTCGCAAATAAATTGAATAAATTACTACGAATAAAAAAAAAACTAGTTTACTTTACGGCGAAACCAAAATTCTATTATGGTTTAGTCATGCGTATGTACTTAACTAGACCTTTTATGAAAGCGATCTATTTTTATTTTTTCTACGACTTTATCTATAGTTGACTTAAATGGACCTCTTTTATAAGCGATCTATTTTTAGTTTTACTCATATCTACGACTGACAAGAAATAAAACAAGTCGATATAACTCATCGTTCTCATCAACTTGATAACCAAGATCTAGATGGAGTGTTATCAAAGAGGTTTTCTTATCCATTCCATCATTATGTATCATAATTGCATCTCTGTTCACTTTTCCTTCAATGGCGAACTTGATTCGTTAAGTCAACGACACCTATTATCGTAAACCTGCCATCATTAAAAGTACGAGAGGAAAATCTTCATTATTAGTCTTTATCAACCGTTAAATAGTTATACCCAAGTGTTGGAGTATTATTTGTGTTTAAGAAGACATAAATTATACAAACGTAAACTTTAACACCAAGTTTTGGCTGTCATACTAAAATAAATAAATTAACTAATGTCAAAATGGATTGTGCAAAAAACGTAAAAAATATGTTTTCATTAATTTACTTAAATATAATAAATAAGTAACCAAATATGGAGCGACGCTAATTTAAGTGACTGCAAGCGATATGATACAGTCACAAACGACGTTAAACACTTTATCGACAAGCTTAATTAATTGAATATGTAAAAAATAGGTAACTGTCAAGTTTACGCTACACTTCCTTCCATTGATAAGTATATTAAAATATAATTATTTATAAAAAACATTGACGGCTGCCCAAGACTGGAACTGAAAACAAAAAGTGAATGGACTTGATTGCAGGACGGGTCTCTGATTCATAAAACCAATTTGCATAAGTACATGCAGACCTCAAATTGTGCTGCCACAGGATTAATAAGAAATATCAATAAAATCTACTTAAAGGCTCTGCTGCTCCATAAATCAAAGAGAATTATAGAGATACAGGGTTTGTGCAAAATGTTTCTTCAAGAAATGCTTTATGGACGCTCCGAGCTTTAAAAGACGGGGAAAGATTTAAAGCAAGGCGTAATGGACAACATAATAAAAAGATCAAAGGAAACCTCCTATGTATGGCACAAAATATGTGGGAAAAATAAGTGGACAAAACTTTGATAAAGTATGTAGGTGTCCATGAAATATTCAGCTTAAACGTAACAAAGAATTGTGTGGCAACATAACTTATCTTGTGTGGTAAGTTCTCACATTAACTGCTCAGACAAATGTTAATTGGATCATAAAACATAAGTTAAGCAACAAGTAAAAGTTAGGAGTGACAGACATAATGACGACTTTGTTTTCAAAGTGGATGGAATTAATGACTAAATTAACAATACTATAAATAATTTCGATCATGAATTCATTCACAACTGTAGCACTAAATAGGGATAAATGACGTTTATATTAAAATAAAGCTGACGTAATGCATGGTTCTCAATGAAATTTTAATATAAAGCCGATACGGGCGGCCAATTAACGATCAAAGTAAATCAGGGCAAAACCGTGAGGTCACTCAGGCCCTATTAGCGGAGACGGGTTGAGTTCGAAAGTATCGGTAATTAAGGAAGGTCGCGGTGAACAATATGCGATGGATATTACGAAGGTTACTGACTAAACCGCCTGCCTTATATGGTGGTCGCAGATGGGTGGGCGTTGGCGACGCGCTGGCTGTCGTGACACCGGCCAAATGTACAGCTGTTCTGTTGCCATGGTTACGCGTCATCTATGACTAGTGCCTGGCAAATGCATGGACATGACCAAAGTTTTGCAGCCACTTATGCTAGGAATTCTTTAATTGGTCTCTGATTAATATTTTTTATAGCACCTCATCAATTTAAACCCCTCTATAAATCGTCTCACCAGCCTTCTTATGTATATCAACAGGAGGTTGTACAGTTTACGATATATAATTTGGAGCAAAACCTACTTAGTTTTGATTTACTAGACATGTGATTTGTAATTGCTAAGGCTTCATATCACCTTCATAGTCCTAATCGTAATGACCTACTTAGTTTTACGGCGTCACACATAATATTCTCGTAAAGCATTCTACTTAAATGTCACGTTTTGCACCATTTAGTTAATCAGGAAACGTGACATTTGCATGTCTTGGTTGGCTACAAATGGAATAAAACAAAGTATAAGACAGTATACCTGCATTACGAGCGGGACCAGAGACCTTCTGGCGTTAATGATTTTTAATTAAGTATGAGTCAGGAGCTACATAAAGATATATTTCAGGCTAATATTTACTAAAGAGTCGTAGTAAATGAAGTAGACTATGCAAAAGCATCTGTTGCAACCTAAGCAGTGGTACTGACGTAGCTAAAGGGATATGCCGTAGAAATTAACATAAAAAGCGAATGTGCTCTTATTTTCAGATTATTATTATTAGGAGCCTGTAATGTCCCACAGTTGGGCAAAGGCCTCCCCACTCTCCCTCCATTTATCTCTCTCAAGAGCCGCGATTGACCAGTTTGGTAAAAATGAATGTAGGTCATCCTGCCATCTCCGCCTGGGTCTGCCTCGCTGACGCCTAATGTGTGTTGGGAACCATTCGGTGGTAATTTTAGTCCATTGATGTATTGGAATACGAATTAGACTAAATATTTGGTGAGAATCAGATTACTCTAGGTGCACCACAAAAAATAGCGAAGCGCAAAATCAAGGTAACCTTCTAAAATTAAACCAGCATAGCGGCTTCTAATTAAAGGAACTAAATGTTTCCTAGACATTGAAATGTTGTTTATTTCCCGGTTTTAAATCAATCGTGCTAATGTACCAGTGATTATGCCATAGCACGTTATTGATTAGCTTTTCGTACGATAAAGAGTCGCTACCAATACTACGAGACGGTTCCAGGCCATAAATCCTATGTAAATACTCAATACATTAATTTGCAACTTGATCTGAGTACGATTTATAAGACAGGATGTTCCGCGGCTTATGTATAGCTAAGTTGGGTTTAAAGCTTAATTACAGAAAGGAAATATACTCTGATATTATATTGATCGGTTCACAACTGCAATGGCAATATTTTAAACGCAAACCTTCATACATAACTAGTTATAACCCGTTCTTGTTAATTAAGACTTTTAAGAATGTAATCCCAAAAATAAATAAAATTGTTATAATCCAGTGCAACAACATCTCATTACTTCAATGGCTCATTATCTCAACAGTAACACATAACTAACCACATAATTATAAGATATCGCTTAAAAATCAATAATCTGCCTGCAATCAACGGCCAACTTTCGATTTCAACCAATCACGTGCCGTGGTCGCGTTTTACTCTCACCTTATTGGTCTATTAACGTTGTTATGACATTAGACGCCATTTTAGCCATAATCAAAATTTCAGGGGTTATTTTGATTTTCATGGTTTTGTAACAAAACAAATGACGATGCTTAGTTTGTAGGTAGCTTTTATAATATTACATTGAGCAATATTTTAAAATTCGAGACCCTCATGATCGTCATTTGTTCCTTTATTTTCTGACAAATTAAGTTTTTCTTCAGCAGAAGCTTACTCGAACGGCACAAAGAATACTGACATGCATGTTAGTGTTGTCAATGTCACAAGAACATGTTACATTAGTCTGTGTACGGCGATCACGTGACGAGTGAGACCGCAATTTCACGGCGTGGGCAAATTACCCATAATGCCCTGCTGGGTAATGACACGCGGGATGTTTGCTCAGACCACCTCGTTTCGACGTACTAAACTGTGCTGCGTGAGATTGTGTGACACTTTCAAGGATATTGCGTGCTTTATAACCGTCATAGTACTCGTATATGTTACAAATGTTCTTAGTTTCATAGTACATTGTTTAGGCATTTATTGAATAACGTCCGTAAGCGTTTAAAAGCTGGCATGCAAAGATGGATATCCATCAAAATCTATGATAGATATTGATTGTTATCCGAAACTCCTGCCAAAAGATCTCAATTTGAAGTTTTTCCTAACTACTCTGTACAGTTGTCGGACAGCAAAGACAGATAATCACCATTTTCATCTTGTAGAGTAAATAAGTATAAAAAGCTAACAAGTCCACTGTTATAATATCACTATCTCTTCGACCACCACAAAAATATAATCGACAAGTGAAAGACCAAGCGTACGATGAAAAGCAGACAACTGTATACCAACATCAGATGAAACTACAATTACACGGCAATAACAAACACCAGTTCGCATGCAAAAGCGGTTGAGCCAACGGAAACTTTCGTTTTCATTCATAGCCATAGCGATAATGGTATAATGTCTGGTAATGTCCGCTTGGTGTGACTGCCACTCATTACCTGGGGTACCATGAGCTCTTAAAGCAGGACGCTTGCGGTTGAGTAAACGGGACAGCGCTATGTCCAGTAGAGCGCCTTCTCGCTTCCACAACCGAAACAGTACTGGTTTAAGTGTCCATGGTACGGGCCCCTGGACACCGCAACCAGCTAATGAACGCGATGGAATCGTTAAAAATCGAAATAGAAAAGGTTTTATGTAACTCTATCGCGTGTTACAATCCCTTGATAAAGTTTATAGAAAACAACCATCCATCAACTTTGATCGTTATTTAATGCTAGCTTTGTAACATTCAATAAAGCTTTTTCTTTTCGAACTTTTTGCTGATAAATTACTCATTTTCATAAAAGAAACTATCACCTGATACCACATTATCTGAACTTTTATAGCTGGATTTGAACAGCCTAACTCTTTTTACGACTCGAAAAATATAAGATTAACGCAATACTTGTCGGAATGTATTCGTCTTCATGTCAAGCGATGCCGGGATAAAGGTATATAGTTCGTTGCTCTCTACACGAGAAATTAATAACTTATGTATTTCGACCGGTGCGTGGAGTTTCGTCACTGCGTGTCAATCACTGTGATTTATGATCTTTTGGCAGCCGATACACTTTCTACGGCTAATAACTTGTTGAAGGACAATACACTTCTAACTAAACTTATTATTATAAAACACGGTACCTATAGTGTTTTGTTTTAGTATGAGCATTTTGAGTTGAGATTCCGAGAATTTTATGTGATGTTGAAGAATCATTCGTTTATGTCAGACAAATTAATAAGGCACATCAAACAAATAATACATTTTAACGACTCTAAAAATATTTGTACAACTAGTCATTGTTGGCTATAACAATGAGAAAATACCCTATGTTATTCATTAGGTACAATTGAAAAAAAAAAACTTAAATCTTCGAAATCCATAATAGACAGTTAATAATCTCACAGTAGGTATACTATACATCTAGTTTTGCTGGCCACCATTCGTACTATAAATTATCGCTCGGCGACTTATAAATGACACTGCATCAATTAGACGTCTCCTAGCCCTGGGTATGATAGACTCGCAGATACCGCGTGTGATCAACTGCCGCCATGGAGCCACTTGCTTCGTTAACATTCACCTATTTGCCTAGTGAGGGCTGTCAATACTGCTTATGATTGAAAACTTTAGTGATAAGCTGTGAAATCGTGCCGATAATAAACATAATCGGTTCATCATCATCATCATATCAGCCTGTTGCAGTCCACTGCTGGACAGAGGCCTCTCTCAAGGAAAGTAATCGGTTACATATAAGTAACTGATTTTCTGAATTTGTGAGGAACCAAGTCTGTATAACCTGTCGATCAAAAAAGATTTTCCAAAATCCAATTGCAGAGAACCAGAGACGAAAATAGTATAGGTACACATTGAGGACCTCATCCTTTGCAATAATATCGAATGATTTTCTATAAGACATGACTTTTGTAATAAATCAATAACTAAAATTGATGCCAATATTTTGACTGCACCAGAAAGCCGATTTGTAGTCCGAAGCGCCATTGTAAATGGATTACATAATTCATCCTTAACATTCATAATTCATCGTTTAACGACTCATAAGTGGACTTTTACTTGAAGTGTTCGCGAAAGCAGCCCTACGACTTCCCGGCAATGAATCACGCGCGTCGGGGGAGCCGCTGGAAGCTGCAGTGCGGGCGCAGCGCTCCTCACCGAAATAGAACAAGTTGACACACATAAATAATATTAGCGCGATCGTAAATATACGGGGCTTTGGTAAACGTCTGAATCTTTAGCGTGGTCCGAGACTGCTAATTCAATACACTCGGTATGTCAATGGACGGTATTATGACATTAACTGATTCCCAAATGTCAAAATTTGACCATCGATTCGAATATTAACTTAAGGGCTCTCATATCTTGTTGTTTGTTCGTATCACGGAAGATAAAAAGTAAATATTTTTAAATTTTACGATGTTTTCTTTGCGTCTTACATGATTGATTATTTATGGTCGGTTAATGGCTGGTGTTATTTTTATTTAAGTGTTAAACGTAAGAGTAGCACTTCATTAAAATGTTACGTGTATTTGCATTATAAAAATAAACGTAAAAATTAAATCTTGTTTTTTGAAACAAAAATATTCTAGCAAAATTATTTTCAGCATCAGGCTAAAAACAAGTCTATAAAACTGGTCTACGCATTCAAACCCACATGTTATCAAAGGGTTAACACTTTCCGCATAGCGAGTCACAGTCTACGCCTACGGTAGTGCAGCGGAACTCACTCACAGCCACTTGGAATCAATACCGACGTCGTAAAAGTTCTCGAAATACCACAGAACTACCGACTCATACAACTATTTGGAACGTTCGGATGCCAATTGTTACGCCTATACGTCCAGGAATATTATGGAACACTCAAACCTAACTCATTCTTGAGACGTTGTTAAGATTATGCTATCTCTGTCAGCTTAACGTGTAAAGAATTAGTCTGAAATAGCCTGTGTCATTAGTCTAGTGTCCAATTGTCATACTATAATACAACATTGAAGGTTCCAGAAAAGACACACGTGTGATCAGAAGTTTTTAATAACTTTTCTGGTGTTTGGTAGCAAAAGATACATTTATGGACTCAAGTTGTGAGTATTCGGGGTTTTGTCACTATAAGCAGTTCTCAGTTGGTATAATTATGTATTTCACAAACACCTAATACTAGAGAAAGCTTATCTATAAATCGATTTTAATTTTAATCAGTATTATGAAGTTTTGCAGTCTAATCAATTTTTTTATCTATTTCTGTTTATTGTTTCTTGTAATTATTTATATAAAATAGGTTTTAAAAATTTAAATATCCCCTATAATAACCATTCATAATGATTTAAGGATATTTAGTATTAATTTCAATATACTGTTATCTTACGTGACCGTAGAAGGAATGAGCGATGACGGAAGAATCAGTGTCGAGTAATACCTGAAACAAGGAAAATACACATGAAATTAATTTGATAGTTTAATAAACATAACCTAATTAAATTACATAGTAATAATAAGAAATAATTACAACTTTACATGAATTAGCTTATACACATATAAGATATCTACTACATTTGATAGTGACTAATGAGGATTTATAAATCTAAACTTCTGTTAATTTATCTATTTGGTTATTATGGTGTTGTAATAGTAGATTCAGTAATTTATGACTAGGACCACTGTACATGGGTATATTAAGATAACAATTAATCCAAAATTCTACAACACATTTGTTTCAGATACGAATGTGTTGCGTATTTGCAGAATCGGGTGCGGCTCGAAAGGGCAGTCTCATTGCCCTCGCCTTATGGCTAATTGTTGATTGGAATTACGCAACATAACATGGCAATATATTGTCTTAAATCAGGAATAAGGCCAGCGACGTGACCTCGGAGTCAGATAGGTGAGACTGGAAGCGGAAGACTCGGATTGAGTGGCAATACGCTATCAATCAGGGTAGAGGTGGTGAGGTAAAGTACAGAACCTTAAGTTACAATATTCTTGGATACGGGTTCGATCTACTGGAATGCAGATGTCTGAATGAGAGTACAGATTCTGCACATATAGATAGCCACCGTTGTGCATCTATCATTATAGTTCATGTATCAGATTGACAAACAAATAACCTATGAGTGTAATAAAACATGGGTAAATTAAATTATCATGAAGTTTGTTAAATCTGTGGAGAGTAAACATTTAGTATTAACCTAGCTGAATTGTACTGTAATGCAGATAAACGATTCAAACTTAATGACTAAACAGTGCACTCAAATTCAGTAAAAAATACGACGTTCGAATGATTTCGCCGTAGGATCACGTCATACTGGTCACAATGTATTGTCACAAAGTACTACGAAATTGACTAACTCGGTCACTTAGTTTTCTAGGTAAACTACCAATGTTCGCCAGTTACCGGTGAAATAGATGCAAATGTTATGCGCTTACATGAGAACCCACTCAATGTTCCCAACGGGTTTAAATCGAACTTCAATGTATTGGGGGACCTTTAAACTTAGTACATGCAATTAATAGTTATAGGTTAGGATAGATTTACTGCACGTAACTAAAGTAGCTGGATGTACAGGGGTTCAGAATGTCGGCTGTTGACCTTTGACTTGCGATATTTCAAGCCATGTTGCTTTGTAGTGTTGGGTATCGTTAATGAGATTTCTTTGTTGTACACTAATAGGCTTATGACTTTTAATATACAGGATATTGAAAGGCGAAATGTGGGTGTTTAGAATATTGTTCACAGAAATCAATGCTTGATATTAATAAGCCTTGAGGGAATTTCAGGCAATATTATTTTTTTTAATTATTCTCGTTTTAAATATATTTGTACATATTTTCTATCTAGCCTTGTCAGTCAAGCAAAATATTTGACGGTCTGCTGCTTCTTGAGTCATGATTGACTAACGAACTTTCAGATTTTTATAATATTTAGTATGTAGGTCACAATGACGTCTGTCCGTGTTAATGTCAGGTCGCATTGTCTGTCGGCCTGTCATAAAAGCGACATAAACAAAAACTAATTCATTTGAGTTAGAACACTAAATATTTTATTTTTATCCGTCGCAAGGTCAACAGTGATTCAGATTTAGGTTTTAGTCATGTCATATTACCTGGACGTGAATACTAGACTGAGTATCCATTACACCTGAAATAACTTGTTTGGTGTTAGCTAATCGTCAAGAATATATATTTTTTTAGTGCTGGCTGGCGTCAGTGCTTGCTCAGTTACTTATCATACACCTAGAGTTGTTACGACGTGTATTTTTGTTCATTCATCCCTTCTGTCCGTCAAATACTCATTCCGTTCGTTCTCATTTACATAATCCTACATTCCATTCCAGTCTTCTAGAGTAGCCTTCCACAAAGTTTTCCATATTTCTATTATCACACAAAATTGAGCAATGCTGACCTGCTATTCAGCTTCCTAATTTCCAACCCACGACCAAAGTTGAAATACCCCATTCCTCACTATTACTTAAACACTTAATAACAAATGTAAATATTAACTTCCTAATTTCGCAGGATGTCTTCCTACGCCGTCAATCTTACAATTTTCATCTCGATGCTCATTCGCCATCATTTCTCGCGCTAAGTGTTGCTCTTAATGAATTAATGTCTCTGTATTAATGTCAAATGGACCATTCTCTGGAATGCGGAATGGCTCCACGCAATTGATATTATCCACTTAGCAGCTACTGTTGATCTATGATGTTTGGACTATGTGATAAGATTTACTAGTGATATAAAACGCAAAAGAAACATATTTTGGAAAGACAAATGTTACTTTTGTTCACTACATTAAGAATACGATACAAAGACGAAAGTTCGATGTATGGGGTTGATGCATTACTAAGCTGTACGTAGTGACAGGTCCCCTATTCTCAAAACCCCATAATCTTATCCCTTACACCACGCGCTGGGCATGAGCAGTGAGCATACATCGTACAAATGTCGCAACATGATGTAGGGCCTCTGACTGCCATAACTGACGGCTAATGTATGAAAGTCGAGTGTTCTGAACCGAATCGTGCGAAACTAATCGACATCATAGCTGTTTAGCATTGCGTATGCGTCGACATCACATGCACTTCGCTCACAACTAGCACGTTATTAGATATCTATAGTATTGTTTAAGACCAATATATTGGCATTACGTCATTAAACTGCAAACTACATTAACACATTACGTGACCCGCACATAAACTTTAACTCGTTGATATTAATTAAGAAATGAGGTTTCATAATATTGGCGCAAATACAAACTTGATTTACTTATTTATTTTATTGCTGGACAGTAATGCTTATTGTTCGTATATTTAAACTTTAGTTGCGTAACAAAACATACACGAGCTGTTAAATGACAGCAATTATATGGTAATCGATGAAAAATTCGACACCAATAAGACATTACGCGACCGATGTATCTGGGGCGACAATAAATCGACGCGACACTTGGTTGCGCAAATGTCGCATGTCGGGGAAAGTGACGAACGATCCTCGGCTAAGGACCGTCACACCTGTGCCCCTTTACACAACTATTTCGAGAATAGACCCTTTGTACGTAAGCCGTAACTCTGCAAGTAAGCCCATTGTCGAACGTGGGCGTAATTATTCAAATCGTGAACACTCGTCATTTGTTTAAAAGATAAAGCTTACTGCATTGAAATACTCTTACATATTTTTTATTGTCATCGTAACTAAAGTCTTTAAACTAAGGCCCGGTTTCACCAACATAGAATAAGTCTTAGTACTAGAATAAATCGTTAATTACTCCCAAGTATATCCATTTTACGTTTCACCAACATTTAAACTAAGAATAAAACCTCTATACTAGAATTAAGTCATATACCACTGTTTTCGGCCATGTAAGCTGCTATTCTTTGGTTAGTAGTGTCAAAGTCAAGTCAGTTCATAGCATTTAAAAAATGACGCGCCGTTTGTATGCATTAATAAAAGAAACCGATAGCGAAGATGACGATTATTTTTGTCCTCATCCACGGTGGTTTAAGGAAAGGGCTAATTATTTTGAAGAGTACGACGAACACGATTTCGTGATAAGATTTGCGACAGAAATGTATAAGAAATACCATTAGAATAGTTTAGATGATAAGTTTACATATTTTACTAATAAAGTTAACTTAATGCGAGGTATCGCGCTAAACGCCGAACCAGATTGTAATGTAAGGTGCTAACGCAGTGTGTGGTACCCCGCTGGGCCGCCCACCTATTAGCAATAATTGTTTATTAATTCTTTAAATTTTGATTGTTTATATATTGTTTTATATTATATTTAGACTGTGTAATGATAAGTAAAGTTAGGAATAGTAAGTAAAGTATAAGGAAACACAATCTCGTAGAAAACACAGATTTGTAAAATTGACACAAAAATTACGTAACTTGAAAATCAAGTTTTTTAATTGTGTAGGAAAAATATTATCATGGTGTCTATCATATGGAAAATCGCCCAGAAATGCCAAATCCGTTTAAATCATAACAATCGGTTCACGGGTTTAGAAGATATTAACATATTTAGTTAGTAAACAAATATAAAGATACAAGTTTGGCATTTCTGGGGCGATAATTAAATAAATAGACAAGAAAGGGTGGTTATCAGATCGCTTTCTTTTATTGTTGACCATCATTCAATTATCGGCAATAAAACTAATAACTAAATAGGATGAAAGTATAAGTCAAGACGGTCGCTGTTTTAAGGTTATTCTAAACGTCAGGTTTACGTATTATCCAAACAATTTTAGGAAATAGGAAGCGCCATTGCTGAGGCACGGAACAACCTGACTATTTGACTTGGGAGCGTTCTAATGTCATTCCATACATTCGTTCACGGTTACAGAGTAGCTATATGAGATTAAGATATTCGCAGACTAGCATGGTGAAATGAAATTGAAGTGAACCAAAGAGTAAATCGTTAGAATAAATTAGTACTAGGGTAGCTCCTCTCGCATTAATTCAACGTTGGTGAAATCGAGTCTAAGTAAGATTATCTGTCTGAATTGTAGACATAAATACAATAAAACCTTATTTATTAAATCCAATTCCTGTACAGAAGCGAACGCGGAGGAATGAACTAGTTCGCTCGTAATTTAGAGCTTAGAAAGCAAATGTTGTGCCCTTCGCATTGGTGTAGTAAATAACTCGAGCCAGTCATTATCCGTCTTTACTCCAGATAGTGACACGACACTAATTCGCATTGTTGGTTTAACTGAGATATTGTACCGGTTTGTAAGAATGAAAGTTTTGGAATAGATAACATGTATTTTATGAGATCTGTTTGAGGTGCTCGGGTATTTCTAGTTAATAGAGAGTTTAGTTTAGACAAAGGGAATTGTAATGATTGTTTCATTATTTGATTAATATAATTTTATGAATGAAATAATACCTTATTATTATGAAATACGGGTCTATTGTTTAACAATACCAAAGAGGCATTCATACATACATCCTTAGCCTAAATTTTAAACAAAATTGAAAGTACACACTTATATTACAACAATTCGACCTACGTGACCCTCTAAGAAATGACAATGGTGGAAGAAACTAGGCTTTGTCTATTTCAGTTAAGTAACACAAAATTCTCCCACATTATTAGACAGACAATGATTGTATAACAAACCCCAATTCGCGATGATACAATAAGATACAAAACTGTCAAAATAACGTGAGAACTCTGAAGCTAGAAGTTTAATAGAGAGAGGGAGATAAAAGTACACGCGAACGCTAGAGTGCGATAGAGACGGCGATATGTTATACCTAACTTCGGACAGGTCAACTTATGTCGGACGATCTGTACTGTAACTAGATTGACGTCAAAAACAACGAGTATTTAGACTCAATTATTAGTGAATCATATTCGCAGACAAATAAAACACTCCAAACGTAAGCTCTTACATTCGCAATTTATATCTAATCTGTGGATTGCTTCGGTAAAACATTAAAGCGGGTGTGGCTTGCAAATTATAATCAAACGTACGGCCGACCGCAAAACGTTTTACGATTATAAACCTTAACCGTTTGAAATAAAGGCGAAGTCAATGAAGATGTAACCTTTTAATGTTACATCGTGTGTACGCTTTATTTATGTGTTAATGTATTGATCATCATGAGATCGAGTTCAGTATAATAATGACCGTCGAGCTGTAAACAAATACATTATTCGCCACAATGTTCTGTAGTACATAATCATTATTGCGCATCTCATTCTTACGATAGGTGTTGTTTACACAAAAACAAATTGTCTGTACGCTATAAAAATAACTCAGTCATACTTTCATTGTTTTATGTAGGTATAAGTCAAATAAAAACGTCAATAAAAGACGAGAAATCTCTATTTTATTGTTACCGGTAGCGCTAAGAAATAACTGACACTTAAATATTATTAGTCATTAATTCGGTCATTTTTCTAGCTGTGATCGTACAATACAGAATTATGGTATAATCCTTAGCGTGACGTAAAATCGGATGTCTTTTTATGATATTACGATGGTAATAAAATAGTAATGGCTTGTGTTGTAACCTTAGAGTATACATAAGAAACTAAAGAGTGAGCCTATCAGAGTTTGAACCGTAAGCACTAGTGTGAACTAGTTTTGTCGTGAGTCATGCATGAAGATGGAGCTTGCCGTTTTAAAAAATCTATATAAAACACTAGTATTATCCTAACAATGTCAAAACCTTCGATATTTTCGTATATAAGTTTCTCGTAGCGCGAAAATTAACTTAAATCAGTATGGTAATGTACTAGATACAGACTAAAAACTGCTCTCGCTTGGCGCAAGGGGAAACTAGCGATAGTAGCAGTCTATGTATATGTTTAGTCTTGTGTTGTAACGTTGCGCAAACGTCAAGTGATGTGAACTTTGATTACGGTCAATGTCGGTAGCGTACCGCGTTAGATAGATTGAAACCTGTCCTTTGTTATTGATATTAAGTTCAAGGTAGTAACTAATGTTATTTAGATTTCGATCAATATTTCTTTTAAGACTTAATATGTTGCGCTGTAAATGTACAATTTCTTACTGCTTTTTCACTCGATATACGGAAAGAAAAAAATAAACGAAAGTCGCTGAAACACTGATAACGTGAGAAAACTAAACTAAACATTGATAATGTGAGAAAAGATTTAATCTGTTTGAATTTTCTTACACATAAATAAAGCTCGATATTTTCTATTTAGATTTCGACGTTTCTCAGATGATCTCTAATTCATCTTAAATCATAATTAACAGATAAAACCACTCATTAAATATCAATAAACACAAATCTTACCGGTTATAAACACGTACACACAAATCGGGACCAAAATTAACATTGAAAGTAGTTTCTTAGTGCAAATGTAACTAAATGCACGTATTTTGGCAAGCCGAGTTTCCGGCAAGGTAGATTCTGGACATTTTCACTTACTAATGGATGAATATATATGTGCGTACTTGTTTTATAGGTATATGTTTGGATATATGAAGGCGTAACTCTACGACAAAGTTTGTTAGGGGTTGGCCGTTAACCACGTGATATATTTTAGCAACTTTTTGACCTATCCAAGTGGTTTCCTTTTCAAACAAAGTGGGTATCTTAATTATTATTCAATACTATCTTGCACTTAGTTAAATTCTGTGACATCGAGGATTGCGGTAAAATGCCTCGAAAGATATGAGACTTTGTCCATGCTGTGAGGTTCACGTAATTAATGGAACCCCTTAGGTTCAAGCAATTCTCATTTATCAAGGCGAATGTTTAATAAAACGGATCGCATTGTAATGAAACGGTGACGGATTGTCTGTCACTTGCATTTGTTTCATATACGTACATACATATGTGTAGGTCGTTGAACTTTTGGTATTTGTCGCTAGGCCTTATATAAGTTCGTCTTTAGGTTATATTTAGATAAATACAAGATTGCGTGATACTTGTAAAATTATGTATTGTTATCGTCTAGTGTACGTATAAACTCATATCTTGAATAAATAATATAATCATCCATCATTATAAATAGCATAGATTTGAAGAACATTACATTGAATGCAAGGCATCTAGGCTGATTCAACAAAATTCACTCACAATTTCCATCTTTTACACAATAGTTTTCCATAACATACTCAAACCTTGCTTAGTTCCAACAATACCTTAAATACGTGATGTTGCAAAAGTATTAGTTAAAGCAACCATAACATCCTCTACACTAAAACCTTGCTTAGTTCCGAAAAGACCTAATACAAAATACTTGATGCTGGAAAAGTATTAATTAAAGCAAGCCACAAAGAGTTACATGCTGGTAGCGGATGGATGAAATGCGTGAAACTCTTTCACTGCGGAATAATTCTAAATGAAAGGCTCTACCACTTTGAAGCTGAAAAGTTCTCTTTTTATGCCTTTTGTATGAATATGAATATGCTGTCTAGACGATACTGTCTTATTATATGCTTTTTGCTCGTTGCTACATAAAGCTTTTGGCCACAATTTTTAGGGAGTTCTCTAAAGAATTTTAAATCATGTGCAATCCGTGTAAATTTACGTCTGTATTGTGCTGTAAGCTTTTTTAAACAATAAACATTTGATTCACCTTCTGTTTAAAAGTAGGGAAGATAGGCAATGGATTATGAACCTAAACATAATGAGTACATTTCTGCTCAAGGATAGTCCTATCTAGCAACAAAATCCAAATACAACTGCAAACTTCTAGATAATAGTATAACTCTTAAACCTCTTCCGAAACCCAACTTTCTAATTAACAAATCTTAGAAATGAAGACACAGGATACAGAACAGACAAAAATACCCGTCTAAGCGAAACCGTCTGGCACAATTATAACATAAAAGTCATTAATAAAACCCGTGTTTAATTAGCTAACTCTATGTGGGGGGCGCCTGTCAAGATTTAGTTCCAAGGTTAGGGATTTTTCAGTTATTTTGGCATCCATCCAGGTAGGAGACGGACGTTGATTCATGATGTTATAGATCTTCAAATACTGTGCGAATTGCACAAGAAGCTGTTGATGTTTTTATGGAGATGTATGAACGTGTTTGACTAATTGTTTTTGTTTAATTAGCTTTGCTGTCTTTTTAAGATATGATGTATAGAAAGATGCGTCGCTTTTAGATTTACGAATGTCAAGGGAAGGACAGTTGTGTGCTTTGCAAATAAACCTTTGATGTGGTAAGTTTGAATTTAATTTGGCCAGGTACCCAAATGATCCAAATGTAACTTGCTGTTTGAATTTTATTATTTACTGTCAAAAACTTTTGTACTATAAGATACTAGTATCTATGTATAACATGCCTCACACTACCTAGATTTTTAATAGTATTTTATGTATAGATATTCTTATTTAGGTAACTATGTCAATAAAATTTTATTGCAACCGACACTTTGTATTGGCAGGATATATAATTATTAATAGGAACCCATTATTCTATTTCCACAAGTGTTAATCTAGCAATCGGATATTTGCGTCAGATCACACAAGTCATAAAAAATAATAACGCAATTAACATACTTAACACTAAAACGCGAAAGCTTGTGTCTTTATAATATAATTAACACATTATTTATAAATTTAACACAATAAGAAAGTTTAAGACTATGAATATTAATGAGATTGACAACAGATAATATTATTTAAACGTAAGAACTAAAAAGCTTATGAATGAGCACTTACAACACTTACTTAACCATAAGCCATAAAAATAAATAATTCCTAATATTTATAAACAAATATACAGATTAAAATTTTATGGACAGGATATAAATAAAAATAATATTTTTTACCAATAAACGGATCGTAAACATTAAATACGGCAAACAAAATCCAAAGATAAAGTTAATCCTATTACCACCGATAAACATTAATACGAATGCAAATTCGTGTCGATGCATTTAAAATGCAATTTATGCAAATAAAATGATCCGATCTAAAACCAATATTAGAAAACAGCTTATAATTTATTTAATATATACGGTATTGAAGTAAATAACTAGTTTATTTCTGTTTATATAACACGTCTGTCTGACATAATATGGCGCCAAAATATAAATTATAAGCTGTTGCCATCTTTACGATAATATCTCGTGATTGAAATTTCCTTTGATTATAATTTTCTTCAACATATTCAGGGTGATTTATTTTTGTATATTATGATTGAGTAAGTAACGATATGTGTCTCTATTTTGTCATGTAAAAAAGATATATTTTTTCTTTGAACTAGTAATAAGATTACAAACGATGTAAATTACACGATGTCTTTGAGAAAACACCGAACTTTTTTTTAGATTTGTGAACAATCTCAATTGAATAGTGAGTGCATCTAAATAAATGACCTAGAAAATAGTTTTTGACGCTTGATTGTATCGTTATTGTTGTCTCGAGACACTTACGTAATAGTCTAGACCTGTCACTTCCTCTAAATTGCAACGAATCAACAGCGAAGTGTCATTAAAATCATAACAATCAGAACTGCATTGTTAGGAGAGAACAGTTTTTTTATGTTTATGTAAACGACTTTGAGAAGCAGGCATTTTTAAATAATCATGTGAAACTTGATGTTTTTTTTTACAATTTAGTGTCAGAATACGTTTCACTTAATAGTTTTTTTTGCAGGAATTATGAGACCACTAAGGTGATTTTAAGTTGACATGTAAATCTTTGACAGTATCTTACCTGTACAGATTTTTACTCTTTACAGGCTTTCTTACAAAAAAAAAACAGTCGAATTGTGCACCTTCTCTTTTTTCAAATCGGTTAAAAGATACACATATCCATTTCAGTCCACCTATTCCCATAAAAAAAATAGGAAACAATATAAAATCCACAAATAAAACGTATTGTTATAGACTGACGTAACATAAACTCGTAAATAAATCTGTTATTGGTATACGTTGAGGTTAGCCCCAGACCATATGGTGGCGTCGTGAAAGCCCACGGACTACGATCATACAACAGGTAAGTGGCAGAAGACTCGCTTGTACTGAATTGGAGAATTCCGGAATTAATGAATAAAGATGGCTGCTGTAGATGGTCTTGTGTTAAAGAAGAGCTCATGATGCATAATATCTTTTGGAGATAATTTTGATACTTCTTTATATTTCTTTATTTTAACATCGTTTTGTAGATTTCTACGGTATATTCTTATATCTTAAAAGTAGTAAAAGTTATTTATTAATAAGCAGCTAAACGTGGTGTCTCGCTCTAACATATCATCATACTATCCAATTCCAACAGAAGACAGCAAGCAATAACAATTTCTTGTCAAACTGAAACTTCTGCCATTCTCCATATCTGATGAAACCTACACACTCGTAGCTCAACTGAATATTTATGATGGTCGCGCGATGGCTGCGAGCAGACACCCAAAATGGGCAAGAATCTTAATGTCTTCATTACGCTAGCTTTGGGTTAAGGATAGACAAATCACCTCCATCTGAGACGAGCTCTATGTTGTCTTAAAGGAGATGTATTCAAATATTTTGCTCTAAAATGAACTACACACCCATATTTCGAATTTGTTCCAGGGATATTTATCTGCGGTTTCTAAGATAATAGAGGCCGACAAGTGCCTTGTTACGAGTAACTGTTATCGTAAATACAAAATGAACTACAAGTTTCACTAAACGTAATATCAATAAGTTCGATACAACATGACAAAGTTATCATAACTCACAATTTCTACTACTGTAAGCTGTTCGTTTCCAGTCCACCCATCTGTTTCGGCGGCTACACGGCACTGCGAAACATATCCCATTGATAAACAGCAACATTACCGCCTAAGTAAGCTACCTGTAAGGTAAGCGCACCAACTATCGTCACGTGCTAATAGTGATTTGTTTCTCAGTCAAGAATCGCGCTACCATATGTCGAACTTGCTCAACTTCAACTGGATTTTATAATAAATACCTTAAAGTCCAAATTCAGGTGTAAATTCCACCGTTAGTGGACACACGCTTGCCAGTTATAGTTGATCCGGTGGCCGGCAATTGGTAGCAAGTTACACCGAGATTGATGGATAGCCTGACAGCCGTAACCAGGTGTGTGGAGACGGTTTCTAGAGAAACTGTGTGAGATAATAATTGTTTTTGCAATGTTGCGACATGTCTGATTGTAAAATATCAACAGGCAGTGACATTAACGAGGTCTTTCACCACAGAATTATACGTAGTTAGGGCATAGACGTGACACGCATGATAAACACGACTCTGATAGACTATTGTAGTTAGATTGCTGTATTTTGTAACTAGGAATATCTTGACTATATTTGTGTAATAAATCTTGAAATTTATCTACATAGTTCCCAATAAAGCAAATCAAAAACCCATTACACCATGTTTAAAGGGTCTACGTTAGCGAAGCTACCCCTCTTAATTTCAAGTAGATGGTAGTAATTTCAAGTAGTAGGTATTAGATGAGAAGGTCAAATTCTAAGAAAATATTAGTTCTATGGCTATGATTTATAGAAGGTGAGATGCGGTGCGTTGGAAGTGGATATGATAGAAAGCTAATCTCCTATCAATCGCGGGACAAGCGACGAGAGGTCCAGTTAACAAGATCTAGCGATACACGACACGTCACGCGTGAGACGGTTCTGTCACTCACTGACTTTTAAGGAACTGATGTTACAAGAGTTACTGATGGCTGAGCTTTTTAGTAAGGAAAAGCTTATCTTCTGTTTTGAAATGAAAAGTTCTGAGTTTCGTTTTATCCGATTTCCAGTATACCTACCTATATGGACAGTTTTTCATGTTATATGCCGTATCTTTTCCTTCTTTGCACAAATCAGTCAGTCAGTCTACAAATCAGGATTTCGTGATTATTTTCCTTATTTACTTGGAACTGAGTACATGTTTATGACTTAAAGCAGCTTGTTGGAAAGTAGGTCGGATAAATGCGTCAGATGTGCTTTTACCCTATACGGCGCGCCAGTTTCCGACGCTAAGCAGCCTGCAATGACACACAACCTTCATCAAAAACACCAGTTTTCCATTTTCATTCGCTCACATATTATATTTCATTGAGAATATGTATTTGAAGTGTCAAATGCTTAAGAGATGTGAAATGCACGCTTGAATATTATATCGAATAATATTTTTTAAATCATTAATTGAGTACAGATGATTTGTTTTGAAGTAATTATTAAGCAAAACAGCTCATACCTAAAAAAATATGTAAATATTTGTTAGGGATCGTAGTTGTTTTTCTTATACTATAATTATTGCCAAAATTATGCTGAGGAAGATGTAAGATAACAATCTTTATGAACATAACAAATATTTACCGACGGAAATTGATGTCCAACTTGTTTTCGTATTAAGCAATGAATTTATAATCAGATTACAGATCACTGTTATCTGCAATCGTTAATCGGACAAAGCGTTTAACCTTTAGGAGTTAATTAAAAATTAATTTGTTTTACATAATAAACGATATGATACTGATGTGTGGCGGTAGTGTTTAACGTGTTAGAAATGTTTTATGAGTAGTTTATTCAATGAATATTAACACAGCAATTAGCCGGTTTTAAGGGAGGAGCTGTTATGAGTAACTACACACGCTGTCTTGACAGAAACAACTTAATTCAGACCAATTACCACACCGTTTAAAATTAACGCATAAATTGCTTCTAGATGGCATGTATTAACTAGTTATCGATTAATTACTGATCAATTTTCATCGATATCATACAAGGAGGTGGGCGCAACACTAATCGCCGGCCATTCCGTTCGTAATGGGTGGTGATAAAAAAGGAACACGTGTTTCTTGTACAAAAGGTTTTTTAAAGTGTTGCACAACTAGCTAAAGACACTCAGAGACATTTATACTAAAGTATTCTATTCACATTTGTTTGATGTATTCATAAAAAAGTTGGTAATAAAAATGCTTGACGGAGTCGACGGTCGTTTGCTTTTAAGTACTTTGCAAAAAGTGCTTTATTACAACATTTAGTGCGAGCAGGTTGGACACCTAGAGCTGTAGATACCTTGTTATGTCAGTTATATGCGGTTCTAGATAAATTGCCTCATTGTCGGTCTAGAAAAAAGCAAAAAGTCCTTTGTCTAGCCGTATATGAAACACGTCACGTATTTTTGATGCTATCTTAGGAAGATTCATTAAAACAAATAGGCAAAAATAGCTACATCATTGTGCGAGAATTAATGCTTTTGGTTTTTACTCTTAGGAATGCATGGGAAATCCAGGTAAAACGGGTCACACTCTTTACCAACCATCGGCCGACACATTTTAAAGTTTAATAAGCTTGAGTCAGAGAAAATTGACTCATAATTTTCCCAAAGCACATAATATTATAGACTGCTTTAATTCGCGTGAAACCGGCAGCGGGCGCAGGTTGCACAAAAACACTGTTCATAATGTTTAGATACGACTTCCGACATTTTAACGGTATTGAAACTGTCGCTTAACTGTTACCCGGATTATAGCGTATCGTAATGCGCGTGCGCAGCCTGCGTCATCGGCGCAGGAGTCGCCAATTATGTTATTGTTATGGAACGGAAAATCGGAATTGTTTAACAATCTGAATTGGATATTGCATTACAATGCGAACATTCGTTTTAATTAATATTTACTTTCGATTTCTTCCGACGGAAACTGAATAAATTATACAGTCACATAACTTACTTAATTTTGAGTTTAATTCAAGAATTGACAACTATTATGTGCGAGATAAAAGCCACGTGTTACGAACATCAAATACCTCAACGTAACATACAGGCATACACCAGCCATTGAAGTACATTACATCGTAAACCATTACGTCAAGGTCGACGACCCCATGATTCCATGATTCATGTCTATCACTATTTATCTACGCACTAGAATGAGAACCGTCGATGTAAAAAAGCTAATCAATTGTAGTGATGTTTTTCGGTAAGTGCCCTTAGCTTTTTGCGAGGCTTTTTATGTGTCACGATCTCTCAAGGTTTGGTGACCTGGACACACTGTCGTGGCGTTATTCTAATTTGCGTTTATGTTGCAATTTCCGGCTTTTAGTTTCCCTCAATAAAGTAAATGAGTTCCGTTTTGTTTTGTAATTAGAAATTAGGCTTTCAAGTTTTTGTAGACATAAATTTTAAACCTATGAATGATTAAGTATTTAAGTGCTGTTCCGTTTTGTTTTCATAAATTTCAAATAACACAGGACTTACTTCCTTTAGTTTTACCTGCTTTATATTTATTTATTTATTTATTTATAACAGGCACATCAACAACATAAACACAAACATAAAAATAAACATTACACAAGTCTTATACTAGTGTTTACATCAATTACAGACGTGCACAACAATTAACATAAAAGTCTTCACAGTGTTCACAGGTAAAAAATAATAAAAATAAAAATTATCTTGGCAAACAATTACTTATCACTATGAAGTATCTTAAGCCTGAGTTGCGCGGGGTGGTCGTAAACAAAAAACAAGAAAATCGACTGTCAATAAGTGAAGATGTCGTAGGTGTCCTTAAATTTTCAGGTTATTTAATCACCATACTTTTTAGTTACAGGCAAAGGTAAAACAGAAAAATGGTACACGAGGCAATTAAATAGGGATTAGCCAAACGCTGCGGCACTGTGTAACACAACAATGGGAAGACGAAGTCACGACGTGCTCCGAGCAGTCAGCAACACATTAGCTTATCTATCCTACAAGCATTCACACGATTATCAAACCTATATATAATGGTTTAAGATATAATTTTGTATGAAAGCATTGTTGGTACAGTTCTCAATGCGGTCGATTGTACGAGTGATTAGGTGTAAAGAGTACAAAGAAGTCAAGGTGTGAAATTTCGCGGTTCGATGGCTGGATAGTGTGAAATATCAGATGAATGTAACATTCCTTACTGTGCTAGTTTTCTATTAAAACAGGAACGTAAAACAAAAGGTGATTTGTTCTAGGAAATAACCTTATATGTACCTAAGTTTTAGAAAATGAAAATAAGTAAGTATTAATCGTTAATAGCTTTGGATTCCCTTGTGAAATTGTTAAAAATATGTTTATTTTATTATATGTAATAAACATTTTTGGTCATAATGTTGTTCTTAACTAGGTGTTTTTATTGGTGTAAGTACTGCAGTTATAATAAAATAAAATAAATAAAGAGCTGTAAATTGCGACATCAGTTTCATATCTCCATGCATTTACAAGTGGTTGGCATTTCGTTAATTAAGTCACAATAATCGTGAGAAGGAAGTTTGTACATTTTAATTAGTGTCAAATAATAATCCAATTAATTAGTACGTGACATGTTTTAAGAACATGATTGTCTGTCGTGAGCCACGCCCATTAGACTCGAGCTGTCAAAAGAACAAATTGTTATAATTAGCAGCTAGATAAAACAAAACAACCCAGTTAGAATAGTTACAGTACTTCGCGTGCGAAACGAATTATATACAGTCAACCACAAAAGTACCAACTATTTAAAAGTAATATGTACTTAATTTCAAAGCAGTAAGGTCGGTTTTCGATTTTCATTATTCTGTATCCATGTGGTGTACTGTATGCTGGCTTTATGAGCCTGTTTACTATGACATTGCATGAATGACAGCAAAGGTCCTTTAATATTACATATGCAGCTATGCACGTATTAATAAGATTAAGTATATTATAATTGTATTTGCATTTATTTATTATACTACTCATGTATGTAAATAAATCGTTACACATGACAAATGTATTGTTGTGTCTGTAAACATATGACTATAAATGGTGGAGTTAGACTTTAATTAGCACATACTTGTAAGTCACTGCTGTACAAATGTTTCATAATATTTGTATTACAGTTTGAATGGAAACCGAAACTTATGCGGTCAACAAAAGAACAATTAAGTGTTACAAAATACCTCTGTGATATCCATTACAGAATCCAAACATTCCGATAAAGTTTGCAGTTCAAAGGTTGTTCAACCAAAGACAATTGAAAATCCAAAAAATAGTTTCGAATTTCTGACCATTTTTTTATAAAAAAAGAATTAGCCTGTCAAAAGTTTGAATGTTTGTCTTTGACATGGCGGGAAAATATCAATTCTGACAGTTCTATTTTCAAACGTCAAATTTTTCACTTTATTTAAAAGCAAGGAATGTTTATTGCCAGTACTTTTATTAGTCAAACAGGCGCCTTAAATAGACCAGATTCTAAATTAGCCGATAATTTAATGAGTATTTAGATTGGTTTCGCGGAATACCCACAATATTAAGTTTATTGAGGTCGGCCTGACAAGGATAGCGGGTTTGACGGGTTAGACATATCCATTAAATAGAAAGTAGTACGTGGAGACCCGGGCCATCGGGCCCTTGACAGGGCTTTAAATTATACAATGATTAGTTTTCCTAGGCGACACACATAATGCCTGTGAAATATTTTATAGTGAAAATTATTTAACTATACATAGTTTTCGTACAACTCGAGACTTTTTTTTTAACGACGAGAACGTATTTTGAAAAGATTTGGATTTTTATCGTTTTTTAAAAATATCTGGATTTATACGGAACATAAAAATCTCCTTGTAAGGGTTTAGTGGTGTAGGAAGCTCTTTCTGTTGATCCTCAAATCCAATACGAGTATAATTAAAACTAATAGAAAAAAGAGAAGGTATATTAGGTGAAGCAGTATGAAAATAACGAATGTAAATTATTAAAACTTTTAACCAATGTAATAGAAAGCAGCATTAGCAAATCAAAAACATTAGTTTTAAGAACTAACTAAGTCAAAACAAAAATACCGCTAGAAAGTTCAATGGCCTCGCCACGTGGTGTGTGCGTAAACAAACGGTTAACATATATATAAATTAATAAACATTTCGAGCAGGAAACCCTTGAGAGGTTAAATATAGGGTGTTGCGCAGACGCAGCGGCGCGGACCGAGCCCCGCGAATGTTTATATCACTGGACACGAAACTTACTTAAATACTATTCCCAGAAACGTAATGTTTAATAATTTACACAGCTCAAGACTTTTCCGATTCATTAAATTGTTCGTTCGTTGCCAAGGTTAAAGTAAACGTATAAACATTGGGAAAATATATTGTAATACTCGTCACGGTTGGTGAGAAATGAAAATAAAACGAAATTTCTTTGACGATAAATTCTAGAGTCTTGAAATAACCGAGTTAAATGGATGAAGAATTCATACACGTTGCTATGCTAATGAAACGGAAAGAAATAAATATAAGGAAGCTGAATTATGAAGTAGGCGTCTGATGTCTGGGAGACCACCTCGGATGGAATATAAATGGTGGTAAGACAGCTTGTTTAATTACTCAGTGATCACGCAGTAATTGATGCTCGCAAACAAGATCAATTCCCAGTGAAATCTAACACGCCCACAGATAATTAAACCCTTCCTCTATACAAATAAATATTAAAGTGTCGGTAAACTAATACAAGGTATTAACTAGAATACGCACCGATGACTTAATTATAGACTTGATTCGAAGTTCCTTGTTTATGCGACTTTCAACTTACCTGAAAAGAGGAAATAAAAATATTAATATGACACATCAAATGAAATAGTTTGAGCGTACATCTAAGAAAGTAACTACAAATCAAAATATATAAATCCTGAAATAAGTTTTTGGTCAATTTTAGAAAATAGGTGTTTTAAAATCTAGTTTTCAAAGCGTAAACAGGGCTTTCTAAATTATAGCTAAAAACCATGTCGGTCCTGGCATGAAAATCATTCAATTCATTAAGGAGTTACGGTGCCTTAGACACAAATAAACAGACACGCGAAACTTATACATTATATGTAGTCGATGAAGTTAAATCATAACACTTTCTAGATTAAGCCATTCAATTTTCACGCAATAACTAGTTCTAAAGCCAAACTAGGAAATGTAAAACAAATCTCATTTAATACTATACATATAAATACCCCGACGTTGTCTGTAAGCGTACACACGTGAACCCAGGAAGACTTAAAGGTTAAAGAGGTTTTAATAAGATTATTATGTAGGTGGTGACAGGAAACTGCTGGCTGTGATAAATGTACGCAATTAATTGATTTGTTTAAAGGAATGTAAATACCAAAGCCATTAATGAATTAAGGTTTTGTTTTATTGTATGCAGAATTAATTCAGTTCTTAAATACCAGCCAGTGTCATTTTCACGTGTAAAAATATAAGCGGTAAGTATTGCTTTATATAACTCTGTAGCATTCTGTACAATTTATCTGCATTTTACTTATTCTATGTACAAAATAGTTTCACATAGAGGTCTAAAGCACCAAAAAAAAAAATACTGCATTTCGCCGTCAGTAGTATTTAACTAAGTGCAATGTATCTAAAAATAAATTCGAGTATCAAAAATCCAGTCTTAGTGCATCTCAAGTTTACGTGGTTTTTTTTGTTAGAGATCTTTGCAGTTAGCCTGAGCGCAGGCTTTGACTTCTTCACCCGACTTATGGCAAGGACCTTAAGGCCTCCAGCCAGAGAAAAAGCTTACTGTATCCTACAGCCTCTTCTTATAAGTTATAAACTCTTGGTATTTTTTGTAGTTCGGCCTAAAAAAAACCTCGTCCGTTGTCACCTTCAATTTAAAATACACGTGTCTCAACACTGTTGTCAAAGAAAATCAAGGTGAATATAGAGTATGTTATGCTCCGTGGGAACGGGTCAGTGTCAGCGCCGCCGGCGCCTGCGCAGCGGAAGCCGACAGGACGTGCATTACAACTGCATACTGCATAGCCTACATACTGCGTATCCTTGGCAATTTGTTCGAAAATGTTAATTATAAAATACTGGCAGAAAATTAATGTTTCGTAATTTTCTTTAATTATATCTGTTTATTTATTACTTTAACAATTTATTTACACAAACAGCGAAAAGAAAAAGGAACACGACGTAAGATGAAAAAATATACTGCTTATTATAATTATTTTTTAGAAAGTATATCAGGATATATTTATTCTATTTTTAATTTTATAAATAGATAAAATAATTAAAGATTTTTTACAGCTAATTGATTAGCCTTTGCGTGAAAATTATTGAAAATAATAATGTAGGTATTTAATTTGCGGATGTCTAATTACCGGTGTCTATTGCTAAGCACGAAAAAATATAAATTTCGAATTAATTACAAGAAACAATGACTGCTGTTATAAAGAAAATTAAACGTTTATCAACGATCCAAGATATTTAAGATTCTGATTGAAGAATATTTAAGATTTCTATTGGCAATATTTATAGAACTGAAAGGAGTTATTATTAATCGTCTGCGTAGTATTAATGCTTTGGAGTGCAACACTACTGTTTTATACCCAAAGCAACATCTAAAGCTATTTTCAGTTTTATATCAAGGCAATAAAGATCATTTTCCCTTATCATATCGGTTCAATAGATTGCAGATAGAGCATGATTGGTATTCTCGCTCATCGTAATACTATTCTTAATACAAATAAGGGTGGTTTTTGCGTGGCATATTTAAATTATTCTAGAGGCACGGACGTGAATATCTTTTGATCTGCAACCGTAGTGAATTCATTAGCCGGTACAATGTGTGTAAATAGAACGGAAGCAGTGCATAAGTGTTACCTTTGCAATGTTAATACTGAGCCACTTAGCTGTGCCTTAACCGACACACTTCCGTTTGGCTTCGATAAAAGGTTCTCAATCCTCTGCAACTAATCTGAACATGATTGGGTTACCTGTAAAGTAGTTTTATACCTATTTTGCTATAAACTAAGTTTATAAAAAGCAGTGATTGCTTCAGGTATAGAGAACTAACTTCTGGAAGATAACTATTAGCGATAAGATCGCATTGTACTCTTCACTGTTGATGTATTTTATTATTGATTTATTTTAATGGTGTACAATAAAAAACATTCTACATATCTATATGCCTAAGTTGTTCTCAAAAGGTATGTAAGGTAGGTAACTGCAAGCATATTCACAAACCTTGTATCAACGAAAGAGGTTTAAAATACACGTTCGAAAATATCAAGTCTCTTTGTCATTATCTGAAGTATCGTCTGTCCCTGTGAAAATTGCATAGCAGCGAAAAATGCATCTTTTTAAAAATAGAATCGCGTTCGCTGAGAGCTCTCGAGCAGGCTTTGTGCAGTTTTATCTGGGAGACGAGCACTCGAATGCAGCCGAGCCAGCGTAGGGGAGTGACAGGGAGAACGTCAAGTGAGGTCAACGAACTGGGTTGTCATAGGTCGGGAAATTGTTGCTAACTGACAATGTCACCCTAGTCATCAGACAGGGGGACGGGAGAAACCCTTGATGATTTCATTAAAATTGATTATGAGACAGAATGTCGAATATAGACACCGATGCGGTATTCTGTAGTGTATCTTATATTACGAACAAGGACACCGATTCTATAGTCTATCTTATACTATAAGTATTCCGAGAGCAATGAGTTTTCTTGTCCGCTATAAAAACCTGTAATACGTTGTTTGGCACACACTATGATTAGAAAATGAAGTTATTAAAAGAAACAGCTACCACCCAATAATGCAAACGTGATTAACGTTTGCATGCATAACGAATTGTTTATACACGCGATTCGTGAGGTATATTAAGATCAAAACCGTTTTCATGTCTAGATACGTCAGTCCTGACGTAAACACTAATGACGAGAGTTCTCCTTATTTTAGTAGGATTATGTATTTACAAGATTTACATAGAAGGGTCGGTTTGGAGCGAATTTTACGGGCAAACGGGTTAACCTTCCAAACGGGATTAAGGGCTGAATTCTCTTGACGTCAGAGAAAAGGAGGAGGGTAGTAGGGATGGAGGAGGGGGAGGTCCATGACTACGCTTGTCTGCAAAGTCGGGTATTTAAACTCTACTATAATGCTACATTTTGAGCCAATTTAATTCGATAGTAGTTTTAAATGTAAGTACCAAGGTACTATGAACTTGGTACTACGATGCTGCCATTAATGTCGCAACTTTCTGGGCCAATATACTATAATTTAAATCTACTATCGACACGAAAAGAAGAAGAAGAAGAAGATGAACTTAAAGACAAATTCGAGTAAACTTTTGTCTAATATTTTTGACTGTAATTTATGCTCAAAGCACGACATAATAGTTTTTAATATTCGCCATACAAAAAGATATATGGTAACAGGTAGGTATGATAAATTGGTAAATAACTATAATAATATGCCGAGAGCAATAACACGAGGTATGAAATATGTATAAAACATATCAAACCGAAAAAAATTATGATGCGAAAATAATTATTTCACAGCATAATATCAGACCCAGTGAATTACGAACAGCTTAATACCCTGCTCGTTACTCATGGCCCAGCAGGTGAACTGCGTAAAAAAGGAATAATAGGTTATAACAGCCAGTATTACCCAGTGGGGTACCAGTTAGGGAACGCACTATAGTGAATATGTCATGTGCATTGTGCAAGGGACATGTAGTGGGAGATATGAAGCTTTGAAGTACTTATTTATTTTTTAGAAGCAATTTTAGATTTAATTTTAATGAAGCGTTGAATGTTTGGCGCAAATGTGTGAGACTTTTCTGTTGCTGGACTGAGTTGTAACAGGGTTGCTTTGGGGTGAATTAATCGTATGAAGTTTAAATTTGAATAAATCTGTATCTACTGTCTCTGTTAATGAACTTTAGGACGTTAGTCGAAAATCCTGCAGCAAAATACTTGAGCAAAAACACGAAAGAATTTTAGAGTCTACTTTTTAAACAAGACACCAGAAGTTTGATTAAAAACGTAGACTGTCACGCATCACTTATTACGTTTCAATTGATAACTCCTTCAATCATAAACTATGGAAAATCAATTGTCTGATGTACAACAGCTGATAGATGCTTAAAATGCACCTGATATTATGTAATAACTTACACAAAAGCCCTCCTATATGCACAATAGAATAGCCTTTCAAAAATGCATTCACACACCATATGACTGGACAATTCGGACAAAAGTCCTTGCTCAGTAATGCTCAGCATGCGAAGAGCCCTTATGCCCTTTGTAGGGAATATTCGCAACAATGACCTCAATAGCACTTCAGTATAGGGATTGGGGACGCGATAGGGCCCATAAGCACTTACGTAATAGCCCTCATGAAAAACTAAATTATACTTCGACACTTCAATCTTATTTGAACAGCAAAAAATACATTACTGATTTAATGTGGAGGATTATTTTTTATATGTCGGAATTGATACCTGGAAGGTCTTTTAGTAAGCCCTTGTTTTTGAGCTTGACTAATAGAATTAAGGACGCCATTTTTGTGTTATGATTTAAGGAACTTGATCTTTGTGAAAGGACCATAGCCATATAACGTCCATAGTCTCCTACTAGAAATTTTGAAATGTATTATTTTTGGTTTATTTTTAAAAGGTCAACGAAAAATAAGTATAACTATGTTCAATCTAGAAAGGACGTCTTTAAATTAAAATATTCAATAGTGTAAATAGAAAACTTACATTCAGTTAGTGTAGCCATTATAACGGGTAACGCTCGTTAAACTTTCTTTTGGGACTATGTTGTAAAGTGCGTAGTATAAATAATTACGTATGCACCCATGCGGCGATGCAACGCAACAGACCCGCAGACAGACATGCACCAGATTCGCTGCGGGTCAATATGATGCACTATACAGGGCTGCACTTAGCAAAAATATTTAGCAAATGTAGTAAAAAAATATTGAAAAGCATTGGGCAACAAGTATAAATAGTCTAGAGAAAATTGCGTTGTCCAGACGATAGGAAAAAGTAACTCTTTACAAATAACTTAAATTTACATTGTCTTTTATTATCTTTTAATACAAAAAACGTCTTAGAAAGTGAATATTAGCACGATAGTCAATAAATCAATACCAAAAGCCACGAAATTTCTCCAAAGGGCAGCCCTAAGTAAAATAAACACGGTATATAAACAAATAGCTGGCACCTGCCATAAAATTTCCCTAAAACGGTCACGCACAGCCGCATGCACCATTTGTTTGATGTCGAAACACTTGACATGACAACAGATACACGAACGATACGCAGTCCCGGTAACATGCTGGAATCTTTGATGACAGAACTAGCTTTTGGCCTCGTCTTCACGTACAGCTGGGCTGTAAGCTAAGCCAAGTTTTAGCAAAATCGGTTCAGCAGTTAGCCATGAAAGCGTAATAAACAGACAAAGTTATTTATAATATTCTGGTTACGAACCTCGTTATAAAACAACACAATTAGCTGACGCATCCAGAAATAAACCCTTCAAATGATAATTGACATCAAGACAAAGAAATGTTCTTAACAATCGTAGTTTGCACATAAAGCAGGGTTACATTCGCACTATTTTTAGTAACACATTAATTCGCTTTGTGACTCACAGATGTAGTAAAGGGTCCAAATGAGATTTCAATTCTAGATCCGAAAAAAGAAAATGGACTCTATTTATTGGTGATAAGGTTCGAAGTGAAAAATTTGTGAAGAATAATTTCATAAGGTAATAAATAATAATGGATCGTCTTTGGCCTTGGTGAAATTAGTCACCAACGCGTCTTGGCGCAGTAAATTGTGAATTAATGCCGCGGTGTGACAGTAGATGCATATTACATATGAAATGCGGCGTCTTGATAAAGAAAAAAAAGGGTGCGGTCTCGGAATGAGATATGCGATACGTAGCTGAGAATTGCAAGGTTTTGAGGTCAAAATATGGGAAATAGACTAATAGACTAATATATTGTCTATACTAATATTATAAACAGGAAAGATTTGATGGTTTGTTTGAATTGAATAGGCTCCGAAAATACTTGACCGATTTGAAAAATGATTTCACTGTTGGGAAGCTACACTATCTGCGGTTAACATAGGCTATACAAAATTTAAAAAAAGTTAGAGATCCATAGGATATAGGTATTCACGCGGGTGAAACCGCGGGGCACAGCTAGTCAATTATACATGTAGAAAATTTGCTTAAACATGTTAAAATCCTTACAAATCGGGTATCTATTTATCTCGCCACTACAAGAGTACTACTTCTCTATGTTGTAATCCCTGATAAAACATTCGTATGAACTTCCACGTTAAAATAATGATTAGCAGTGACCTTTACAATTAAGATAGCGTCTGTACAGGCATGTGAACCGGGACTACTTTATCAATGGGAGCGTTGGCATTGAACTGCCCGTCAATTAATTATGCTCAAAGCATGACATCAAACTGTTTCATAATACAACATGTAGATGATAGACCCATACAAGTAACATCAGATGTCGATACAATAACTAGGAATAAATTGAGTGTGATAAACTCTTGAAAATATAGAGCTTATTCATTTGATCATTTTCGTGTCATTCGATTAAAAAGTATGATGTCACGCACAGAAATACGCACTTTAAACATAAGAAATCCCTTATTTTTTCTGAAGAAATAAAGAGGGTTTAAATACTAATTGAAATGATCCAGTTGAACCATTAATGAGATGTTTATGACAGCATATTAACATCCATAAGAAACAAAACCAGACATTAAACTCGTTGCATTAAGCAGCGAATCGAATCAATCAATAATGGAATCCAGTTCACTCCTACATGATTGATTACCGGTTATTAAGGGCATTATATCACATCGAATAACAATAACGACACGTAAAGTGGTGTAACTAGTACATGTTAAATGCATGCATGGTAAAAAGGTCCGTAATTGTAGCCACAACTATCGGGTATCCGAAAACAAGATGGATCCGAAACCATTTAGTTAAACAATTTCAAAGTTTAGGATTATTTAATAAAGGATTCTTACTACCAAATACAAAAAACCTAAATTAGCTTTAAGATGTTTTGTAATATACATATATATCTGTAGCTAGAATACAGTATAATGTGATAGTCACATGAGACGTCGCGGCAACTTGTTATTGAAGTTTAAATGTTCGGCCATTCATTGTTAAAAAAAAAGAAATACCGCCGATAAATTGCCACAAAAATAATATTTTTAGTTTTATAAACGAATATTATATTATAATATTCGTTTATAAAACTATCGGGTAATCCGAATATATCCGAATTCGAATGCGGATCTGGATATGAACATACTAGGTATTATGTTCGTATCCAGATCCGCAATTTTATATCTATAACATCCCTAAAGCCGTATAAAACAGCACATGAGAATTACTCCATTATTAAGTTACGTTTAAAGTTACCAAAGGATACCAATTTATACTCTACTTGTCTCGTAAATATACTTGGCAATAAAAGCTTATTTCTTTTGCTCCACATTAATTTATTGTGGTACTAAAAATAGGTGGATATACCAGACTATCTTAGTTTGAAATTACATGGGACATGTTAATGTAATTACATTCTTCGTTGGTTTAGAAATCGGGAAAAATACCCTTAGAATATTTTCTTTCTTGGAATCGAACTCCATAGCTTTCCAGCTCCATACCAAATTTATTGTTTGACTCGTTCGGCCGTAAAAACTTAACAGAACAGTAACTTTGGTCTACAGATATAGATAGATATGTCTGAGCAGCAAATTAAGTAGAAAAGAGTAGCAAAAAAAAAATATGGATTTTAACGCTCACATTTTTATCGAAACTTGGAAACCCGCCATATAATATACAGAAAAATTGCCAAATACTTAAGAAACTTACGTAACATTAGTTTCCAAATACATTTACTGTATGACAGTTATGATGTTAGGATATTGCTTTAAGTACTTTTTGTGCCAAATCTCTATCCTTTGGCACGTCCTGCCAGCTGGCGCCGGTGCCATGTTCAATGACTATGCTAGAATTAGTTGCCAGACATCTAAGTAAAGGATTTTATTTCAAGAAGCCTTATTTAAGGTGCTTTTGAAATGATAGTTTTACTGTTTCATAAAAATAATATGAAATCGAGTTGCATTGATAAATAACAGGCCTAAGACATTTGGCTGGATACCAATTAGTTGCAAATACTTTCCTTAGTTAAGATGCTGCTCTAACATACGCAATAATTTAGTAATTCTAAATAGATTTGATGAAAGATGTAGATATGGCTGTGTTAATTACAAGGCGCGTTATCTGAAATTAATCAGTGTTCAACATTACGCCAAATGACTGTTATTAAGCGGCAATTGAGCCATCAAGCAACAATTAAGTGAATCATTCGCAATTGCCGGCACCTGTAATCATTGTTTCACCTGTCATGCTAAGATGTGCAGTTTCCAATACAGAAATACTCTGAGAACATTTTTTTTGTTTTTTATGCTATATATCATCTTATAAGGCTTTCTAACCAAGTGTCGTGAAGTTTTTTTGTTATTTTTATAAGTACTTTATTTTAACAACAGATTTATGAAGATTTTCAATCGGCGTGTTTTCGTTAACGCGTATAAATAGCGTAATAAAAACGTGACATAATTTGTAAATTGATCATCTAATATGAAAAAAGTATTGTCTGTCTGTGTCTTAGTAACACTGACTAATTGATCAATTAATTTCAGAAACTTATCGATTTCTTTCTTTGCATCATAGCAATTACTTCACACAACATTACACAAACGTATGTAAAATATTGTTTTTGTTATTTACGCCGCGTCCGAATAGTTCATCCGAAACTTTCATAACAGCAGTGCGATTTCACAGCGAGTGCACTTGAATAATTAATATTATAATTATAGTGAAAGCCGGGGCTAACACAAAGCGTATTGGTTTGTGTTGTTTGAACCATAACGCGTTATGATAAACAGGGGACGCAGGCAGGAAACTGAGGTTTTCTAAATCATAGTCACTATTGTCAAATTACTGTGAATTCTATTTGAAAGAAAAAAAGGATTTATGCCAATTTAATAGAGTTTAAATAATCAAAAAATTGGGAGGTTGAATTGAATCTCTTCGTATATCATACCAAAGCGTCTAGCTTAACTAAATATTCCTGATATAAGGTCAAAAGTATGCAAATTCTGAATAGTAACATACCAGTTTGATCTAATAACAATTTTACTTTACACCTACGAAGCAATACCTCCAATAGAAGAATAAACGGTACACAGTAATAAGCAAAATTGTACCTAAATAATCTCTAAATAGATTACATATTCAAGTGTAAATAAGTGTACATAAGTTGTTATAACGTTGTACAAACTACGTAAGGAAGCGATGAAACGGTAAGAAGTGTGACAGGTATCGGTGATCTTCTTAATATAACTGGGAAGGCAAGTAATCAAATGTACACGATATGCTAGTCTGGATAGGGACGACAAACATGTTTGTATGTAATAAATAATACTAGATATTAATCGAATGTACTTGATTTCTTAGATAAAAATAGGTCTAGAAGCGATAGGCAAAGGGAGACAGAAGTTGCTCTACAGAGAGACAAAAACGTCTCATTATAAAAATAAAGCTTGAAACATAAATTACACATTTGCTGCGAAACAATTACATAGATACGTTATTTTAGATTTTATTTTTATTTTGTTGTGGTTTTAAAGGTCATCAAAAGGATGAGAGGAATTTATACGCACTGGTGCATCAATTGTGCAGCACAGGCCATTTACGTGACTCGCAACTCATTATTGTGAATTGCGAAGTTGCACTAAAGTAGATTTTTGTACCTATGGGTGCAGTTCTATGTGAATAAAAAGTCAAATTCTTCATACAAAACTAAATTAAATATCTAAAGTATAAAAGCAAATAGTTCTTTTATAGCTAACGAACTACGCCGTTGCACTTAACTCGACAATCCATTTACTGCCTACATGCAAGTTGCATAAAAAAACGAGTGGGGCAGCCCTACAATAAACTTGAAAAAGGTATGTCCCAGATTGTATCAAACGTTTTGCATGTTTCCTACTCATCGAATAAACTGTGCTCCGACGCATAATCAGTCGTTATATTAATTCACAAGCATTTACATGGAAAACAGACGTAGAGATTTAAGTTTACATACCATTGGTACAGGGTGTAACGGAAATGCGTGATCATAGAAATACTTCTTCTAAGCATGGTAATGAAAAATCATCTACGAAAGAAAGTAGTACATTTGCTGATGATCATTTTGGACATAACTTTTTTAAAAATTGCCTGAATTCATTACATTATCAGAAGCAGTAGTTAAATTTTTTGCATTTCTGTTACACTCTGTATATTTAACTTTAGATAATTATTTTTAATTGTATAGGATTTCAATAAGCTACGTCCCTTATTAAACAGTGATAGTAACTTTTTATAAATAAATAAGAATGAAGTCTGTCGTTAGCTTATCTTCTACATCGAATGTTTATCTCATTATATTAATAAAGTTTAGTTTATTTTATAAGATGTGTATTTTTTGTATTTTATTGACATTTCCTACAAAACATTTAAATATTACATGAACACAATTAAAAACGTTTGAAAATTATCCAAGTGAATTACTAGTTCCCATCATTAGAGTCTTGTTTCAATTAGCTAATTATTTACTAACCGACTTCTTAAAAAAGGAGGATGTTCTCAATTCGGATGTTTGTATTTTGTAATATTGAGTTTTAAAGGGCGGCCTTATAAACAGAACTATAATACATAATACAAAATTAAATTACAATTTTTCCGAGCATTGTCGTCGGCCGCTTCGCAGCAAAATTGTACTGAATACAAATTCCTTGCCTATTTTTAAACAGCATCCAGCGAGTCTTTCATACCAATTATAGTATGCGAAGCGTATGTAAAAATAGGCTGCACTGACCATCCTCAGAAACCTTTTTTAAAGCTTATACTATTCAAATGTCTCGGTTGTCTTGCAAACAATCGTTTAATTGAAGCAGCTAGTCTTGTTTCTTATGACACAAATACATTTCAAGTTATTTATAGTGTTGACAATGAAAATAAGATCTTAACGTGTAATTAATATGATTGGAATTGAACTAGCTGCATTAATTAAAACTAATGTGCACTTGTAAGCGAATCTAGAATAAGATGCTTAGGTAGATTAGTTGTGAATACTTGGAAAATGGTTCTTGTTGCTTAGGTGTTAAGGGTTATGTGAGCTGCAGAGTTATGTGTGGTGGTCGATGAGTTGAGACCTCGTCCTGCCACTTGTTTCGTATGCGCCGTCGCGTCGCGCCGTCGTTTTATTTACAATGGCAATAACATGGAGCCTGGAGATATATGGGGCCACTTTATGTATTGTCAGTAACATGATCTGGCCTAGTTTTGAAACACCAATAAAGGAATACTCAATCAATTTCCTGCTATTCCGAGGCACCTCTTGCATGATCACGAACTTTTTCCGAATATCTAAGTTTTGAATGTGTTTATTACGCCGTAAATGTACCGAAACACGCTTTAATACCGATCAAGCATATTACAAGCAAATCGAGGTAATAAAACTAATCAACGACATACAGACGTACTTTATTCGGTGTCAGATGATTAACAAGAGTCGTTATGGCCGTGTCAATTAGTGATCAACATTTTACAGTAAATTGGGAGCTGTGGTGTCAGTTTTATGTTATTTAAATGCAAGACGAGCCGCGTAAGGTTATGTTGAAAGTCAAGAATACCATGTAAAGGGTAAACCTTTATAATGAGCCACAACTATATACGTCGACGTGTAAGGGTGTGTTAATAATAATATATTAAGCCTGCATATATTTACTTTAAAAAATTCTACAGACTTACTCACAGTATTACAAAATTATAATATCTCAAAGAATGCTAAAAACATTTTTGAATACCAATCTGACAATCCTAAAATAAGTTCAATAACTTGAGAAGTCAAATGTTATTATTACCTCATAGCTAATATGACGTCATTGATTAGAGGTAGTCAACGTGATGATTACTAGCCACTGATCTCATAGAACTCATCCATACACCAAGAGCAAAGCTATTAAAATACATCGAGCTAACTTGGCTTATGCAGCAGCTCCCTATGTAAGCTACATCCTTTGGTTATGTAGTTTTTTCAGGCTATTTTTTAAGAGATAAATAATCCTTCAAAATTAGTTTTTGCTAGCTGTTGGTGTGTGTGTGTATCTCTCGTGTCAATCAATTAGGAAATCACTGTCGATGGTATGTTATTAAGTTTGGAAGTAAGCACCTAAGCACGATTAGAATTAATTAATCGAGTAAGTTGTAAAGGAAATACATTGTAAAAAATAATGATTAAACATGCGTCCGGTTTGATGTATCCTCGTAAGGTAGACACGTGTAAATTAGGATAACAGTATAAGCAGTTATATTATACCTACCAATATTAAACGTAAAGAAAAAGAAAATAACTTATCTAATGTCATAAAACTTATTAGCTATAACCCGTACAACTAGACTTAAAGCCCACAATATGTGTTCTACTGAAACAAAATCTCGCTTGAATTTTGATAGTCGACTATTAATTTTATGATTTTTGTGACCAATTAAGTTGAACAATAATAACTTTATAGGCAATTAGAAGCAGGACATCCTTTATAGGTGACCTACTCGTAAATATTAACTTTCAAAACAAATTGTGACAAAACAAATGAAGGCTGGTCTGTTCCTTGCACAGAGAATCGGCATAGCCATTCAACGTGGCAAATGTGGCAATGCTGCCGGCCTTCTGGGCACGTTCCCCGCTATTGACAAGGATGAAGATGAATTTTTGGACGCGTGTTTTTAGTACAGTTTTAAGTGTTTTGAATAGTTAATAAAACAGTAAATGTAGACATAAAAAACAACAATTTGGTCGCAGTATCATTATCATAGTTTCGCGACTATGATTGCGGAAAATAAATAGGAAGTGGTTAGAATTCCATACGTCCTGTTGACCTTGGCTTGATATGAAAATTGCGACGAATTATAAAGAATTGTCTAGCTACTTATACTAGTTATTATTTGGTACTGACTTATATGAACATTCCACTTTATACTAATACTGGTCTATAACTATACCTTACACTGTAAGGCAAAGCCGTATAAATCAGAGAACGAAATTTACTTTTTACGGGTTTTTTGATTACCATTATTTGAAAGCCCGGATTCATGAATCACGTTTTTTTTTAAATAACGTAATATAAGAAACACAAAATATCACTTCGAATAAGAAAAATAGTACATAATATTTTGAAAAAACACTTCAGAAAGAAGCTCTTATAGACGAATATTCAGGCGCAAGTCAATTTACTAGCCATAAACTAATTGACGTTTCTGTATCGGCTAATGAGTGATTAGTCGAGGTTTTTTAAATCCAGGCATGCCACTATGCTGTCATGACATTTAATAATACTAAATACTTAACTGGAATAATGTTTCATCATTATAGAACATGTGCCAGTGCAACTTGGCTCATACGAAGACAAGCCGCACGTCGCACGGAGGAATGCATTTTTAAATGATTTACATTCGTTTACGGCAATACCTACTTCCTTAATACAGTTACGCGACACACATTTTATATGGATGCACGAGTAAGTACCAATATTTGTTTTATACTGACATTTAAATAAATATTCCGTCTGAACTTTTTAAATAATAAAACTTATTTGGATTAAGGACGCACAGGATTTATTCAATGTAATGATCTAAGGCCGTGGTCTTTTGGAACCAATATTAGTGCAGTTACATACATAAAGGTCAGGTTAAGAGTACAATAAAATGAAGAGCATGTATGCAGGGAATAATGAAAGTGGACGAAGAGAAACAAGTATGGGGGATCGTAAGCAAGTGGAAAGAAGTGGTCTCTGCCTACCCCTAAGGGAAATAGGCATGATTATATGAATGACACTTACATACAGTTTAATGATGAATACATACATACATACATATAATCACGCCTTTTTCCTTTATAGGGGTAGGCAGAGACCACTTGTTTCCACTTGCTACGATCCTTACACACTTGTTTCGCTTTATCAATTTTAAAATTTCAAATTTACTATTTTCAAATTATAATGATGAAACATTAAATAATAGGCCCAAAACGTAAATTTAAGAATAGTCACATGCGTCAAATAGAAGCACATTAGAGAAAAAACATGTCAATGAATGACTACGTAAGCAATATAAGCATACACAAATTCCACCAATCTTCATAATGGTTGTGTCATCGCAGAAGAATAGAATAACAACGAGCACAAAACGAAATGTTTTGATCAGTGACGTCAAAAACACTACAACGTTTGATAGATTTCATTGATTCCGAACACATTCAAGAGCAATGACCACTTCTGAATGAATCACAAGATTTCGTAAACACCTGTTAATAAATGACATCGACTTAACCTAAAACATACAAGGAATAATAGCCTTAGTTACCTTGAACTTAAAGGTCAGAATTGTATAAGGTTTATGGGTCTGATTTGCAGGTAGAGAGTCAAGAACTGCCATATTATCCTTGACAAATGTTTTCCAATTTCGATTGTTGAAAAAAAGTTTTGGGTTAGACATTTGTATAGAAACATACGTAACACGGTAAGCAAATAAATCGTCATTTCAATGGACTACAATAAATGATGTGTGGTAGTACCTAATCACAATACCAGCTGGGTACTTACTTTGGTACATTTTTTTTTATTTACAAAGTGTCTCCTAACATTTGTTAGTCGATTTTGCAAAGTTATTGTTAAGAATAATTTAGTTTCCTTTAGAAAGCTTTAACCATCTCCAAGTAGGTATATTCCAGATCTCGCGACAAATACGTGTGTTATTTCAAACCTTCCGCATAGCAGTTCCTAGTGATATTTGAACTAATTTAAGTCGTGTCGACATAGGACACTGGGTGGATCGGTCCGGCATGAAGTATGAATCAAGCGGTGACGTCACGCACCACGTGGTCGCCATACGTGATCTGCCGCGAGCGTGTAAACGTGCTAAATAGTAATATTGTTAGTGCAAATATATGTTAATGGTATGTACAACCTCCTCGCATCGCATTGTTTGTTTTGTTACTCGAGATTCTTCGTAAGGAAACTACGGTATTAGTTTAACGCCAAGCACACAGTTTAAAAACAAAACAACATCGGAATTTATAAGGAAAACCTTTTAAACACAATTATGGACATTACCAGTAAGAAATATGTTTTAATGTTTTTAAATTGGCAAGTTTGGCCTGCATTTTTGTTAACACGGTCGCCACTTCGCCCAGTTTTCTGGCCCCAAATATGCATAATTACAATGCAACAAACATAAATACATACATACATACAAAAGTGGTGTCAAACAGAGCCGAACGGAACCACGGAAGTTGGAAATTACCGACGCACTGTAAGTTACTTACTGATGCTAATTTCGTTGGGTTAACCACCTCCCACTTGGCTAAGTGAGGCAAAATATAGCTAGCTATGTCAACACTTAGGAACACAACTATTTCAACAAATGCCTAAGATTATTATATTATATGAGATTCGTGTTTACGATATAGCCTTTTAATACTGCAAAACATTTTATACGTCTTACTTTATGAAAATGCACTCTAATTTATCAAAACATGAGCTCATCGCAGTAAAAATACTCGCGTGTATCAGAAGATTAAATAAAATACTTTTCCAAAGAGGATGGAGATTTTAGCGAACTGATATTTTGCTTTTATATCACAAGATTTTTCTGCAGTAAAAGCAATCTTTTATGGCTTCAATGACGCAGGATCGGGCAGTGAACTAGTGTACCGACTGATATTGTAAATGGAAAGTTTAATACACGAACTGTAATGGAAGAAATGCGTTTTTAAATGTTGTTTCTATGCTGGCATAGTTACACACCGTCGTGAATCAATGGCTAGCGTCGAATGAATCAAATAAAATCTTAACATTCATTCCCGAGTTTCACAATAAATAGAAGTAGAGATACATTTGTGTCTAACTGACAAGAGCTTCTCATTAATTTCATTGAATAAACACAGACAGGATGAGTAAAAAGTGTTTGTTTTGAGTGAAACATCTTGATGTTGCAAACAGCACTCAGACAGGACCTGTACCACGAACAACTGTTGTTGCTGTGGAAGCGAGACGGCGCACTAAACTGCGTATAGCAGCGTCTCGCTTACACACCGGCGACAGTCCTGCTTTACGAGTTCATGGTACAGGGAAATACAGATCAATCTTTCTTCGACGGCTGAGGCAAATAAACTGTACTCAAAATACGATTATTCGGAATATACTTGATGCATAATATAGAATGATTGTTTGGTCTTAATTTTATTTGAAGGGTAAGAAACACTATTTTTCTAGCTACAACTGTATTTAGCTTCGTTTTTGTATTATTATTATATAAATAAAATTTCACATAAGTAAGTGGCGACAACGCATAGCAGTATTTTGTAATAGGTACTTTTAAAAACGTTAGCCTCTTCTGCATATTTGCAAAGTCGGTACACACAACAATAGGAGAAAATTTAAACTTAATGTTCCTTCTTTAGTAAAGTAAGTACAACTCCTCATTGTTGGAATAAGTGAAATACGAAATGTACGATTGTTACGTACTTACCAATTACAGAGGCATTACGGAAATTTTCCTTCGCCTATCGCTCTTGTTTGCGTAACGGTCGAAAACAATGCGTACACGCATTTCGATTTCTTTTTTTTGATAACGAGAATCTAATGGCATCTCGCAAAAACGATAAGTAATTGCCTTTTTATCTGTATTACGAGATATTTATAAAAAAGAACTGTATTAATAACCATTATCTTGATTTTGTGTAAGTACTTAGGATTGCGTCATGTATTTCAGAAAAAAAATCTATAGGTACGCACTTGTTTTGATGGAAAGGTGAATAAGCATGTTATAGGCAATCGTGTTCCTTATTACACTACTATTACAAACCGGATTGGTCATCAATACCTACATTGTTATTGGCTTAAATAAATCAAAACTTAACGAAAAAGTATCAAGAGAAGCGTTCTGATAGCGAATCATATCGATTATTCGATACCTTTCGATTTAGGTGTCTGGTCTTTTCCTTATTATTTACCTGAGTCATTTCACACACACGATATGACCATCAAAAGTCGACCAAATTTCACTGAACACGTATTTAAACCAGCAGTGAATCGGGCCGATCCAACAAACATATTTTGAATCAACAAAAAATAATTACAAAAGCAAACAGGAAGAGATAATTAGATGCTAATACGGTAATTAAGGAAAAGTAAACTCGGTCGAACGGGTCCGATTCCATTCTTTCTTTTTTAATTTGTATGGTAATACCTCGGATATTCAGTAAAAATATATTGCTTTATGTTAATTTGTGGTGAGAAAATAACAGTTTGATAACTTAGAGATAAGCGTGTTTTAGCCCATAAAGTATCACTTTAAATTAATATGCTTTGTTTGCCTCATGTTCGGTAAATGATAATAAGAAAAACTATTACGACAAAAGTTTACAAATTATTTTGTGATCAGTTCACATACGCGAATATTGATGATTCGCGAATTGTATGAAGAATTTAGTCAACTGTTTCAGTACGTTAAATATGTAAAGATAGCAAATAAAATGTATTTTTTAACTGTATACAAAGTCGTCTAAGAGTAACTCATTGATGTAACTCTACATTCCTCTCCACACAGTTTCACTTATCCACACAATGTATTTTTAATTTATCTTCCATCAGACAATTTTGAGTACAATCGAAAGTTAGAGTACTACGGGTTTTTCTGCAGCTTAGGAAGTGCGTGGTCACGGCGCAAGCGCAGCGTACGCTCAAGTGCAATGACTCGACGTAACACGGGTTGCACAACTCTCGCACTGTTTATACTATATTATTGCTTGTTAATTTTTTATTTATTTATATGGTAGTGACACTGCGGTTTGTGGTGTGATTAGTTTATGTTGTGTTGTAGTAATTAGTGTGGGGTATGTTTGGCACGAGAAAAGAGAGGCTTATGCCCAGTAGTGGTAGGACAAGGGTTGTGGATCATGATGTTTGCCGCCAAGCTCTGTTCATATATTTAAAGAAATAAATTCCATGGTAAGTGTAAGATGTCCTGAACAATTTTTGAATCACCTGAAATGTATCAGGCGCACATGAAATCTTTAAGTATGAGCTGACGCGACAAACTTTTCCTTTCACCTGATTAGCACTAAATCTTCAATTATTTACTATACCTTGTTGGAAAGCCTCTTCTACCTTAAGTTACAAAAACATATCCAAGACCTTCAATAATAGGAAATGCATATAGCACTCACACACTGTGAATTTAGTTCAAGTTTACTTCATCCAAAATAATTTAAGCCAAGCATCATCCGTGCCAACGTACAATACTGGACTACATACAGTGTTCATACAAACATTATTACATACATAATTCTGGTTATGACGGTAACCAGAACAATGACTAGAACATTTGCTTGGCTTTCATCCAAAAGAATACTACCATGAATTATGTATCCAGGGCCATTGTTTACGGATTTCACAAAAAAAAACTATGATTTAAAAGCTTCTGAATTCATTCATGATTCGTAAAGCTAAAGATCTCTAAAATCACTATAAAACTTCTATGGTCTTATAAGTAGTGGATCAATTTTAACGATAATTTTATGTCGGTTAAAAATACTTGCTTTTCTGTATTATGTTAATCTTGAAAAGTGACTTTGAACGAAATATTTGACTTTGTAACAATTTAACTTTGCTTTCCTGAGCATCTATTTCAAGTGCATAATTATTCAAAACTCTTTTGTTTGTTTTGTTTAGTAACTAAGCATTGTGAATTTCTGCAACTAAATACTTTTATTATTTAAATATGTTTCTTGCTACCGTTTAACCAACTTCCAAAATGGAAGAGGTTCTATTGCAACTGTTTGTTTCTTTTTTTAACCGTCTTTTTTACAATTGATATGATCGCTAGACTTTTTCTTTACTCCTTATTTTCACAATCTAAGATATCATATACATAGGTAATCTTTCAGTACCTACTGACATGAATCTTTAACGTATACAAGATACAGCTGTGCATCGTACGCGTTACAAACTACCCTGATGACGTCACGATCCCGGCATGACGTAAGATTGCACAATTACTGCGCACCCACTGGAATTAACACATTAGTAGAACTTGAGGAGATTCACATTTAAATTAGATGAAGTTATTTGGCACTTTCGAATAGTAGATAGATCTGTAGGCGGGTCTAAGATGTTATAAAAATGTTTATTTATTACCTAGATCAGGTGGTCGCGAAAATAAGTTTTGCTCCTAATTATACCTATATGAAGAAACATGATTACGTAATTAATTAATCTAATGAAAACATCAATAAAACGCCGAAGCACTAAAAATGTCTGATTCTCGGAAACCTCTTAAACAAGGTTGTAAATCTCAGCGACTGATTTACAATCAAAATCGTATTAATCCGACTTTCTCCTAAAATAAATTTATTCGAAAACAGTAGCTAATAGCATAATTAACATGTAGGGCAACAGATAACCATATTTTATTCGCGTCATAAACACAGTCGTTGTTCATTTATCGTCCATTATCATAGGTTAGGTGATAAATGAATGGCCACTCCCATACCTTAAGAGATTTCCATCACAACAGATTAATATTAATGGTATAATTTCCGGGAATTAAAAAAAAATAGTGAAGTCGTTGACCGCGGGGTCATAACCACATACAATCGTTTACGACGGAAGACCTCAAGTAAACGAAAAAAGGTAGAAAAAACCTTTACACCTGAATGGGTCTTCATCAATCATAAAGTAACGTTGAAAGGAGGTTTTTATTCGGTTTGATGCAACACTTTCACTGTCGCTGCGTTACTCATAAATCATAAGTTTCGAGTTAAAGCCGTGACTAAATTGTTTCGCGGTGAAATCCAAGGACATGGCAGACGATTAGACATCCACCGCGTGTTCGTCAATTTCAAAATGTACAACTTCATTATTGTTTGCTAAATATTAAGAAATTACAAAAGACATGTTCTTTAGAAATAAAACGTTTAGAATTTTGCTACAACAAGGAATTTGAATGCAAGCATTGCCTTACATTTTGTGGTATTTAAGCGATAATTAATATTGAGGAGAAGTTTATGATGTATGTTACTTTTAAGCAGTATTGGCATGTAGTATCAATAAATCATAATTAAAACTTAATTGTAGACGACGTTCAAGATATAGAAGTCAATTTAACTTAGATATTAAATTCTTCATTTTACATATTATCAAATCAGTACTAATTTAAAGTAGCCTTTAAGATTGATCGAAAACCTTAACGAATTGAACTTAAATGCTGCATATCTAGGATAAAAAATAAAAATTAGTAAACTCTTTAAAATAATAATTAGTAAACCTGAAATGTTCTACAAAATAAAGACAATTGAATTTAAATAAGCAAAAAAAGTTAAGATTGGCAAATCGAACCTTTTAATAGCCAACTAAAAAATAAATGAAGTCGTCATTCCCTTTTAAATTGCAATCTGTTCCAAGTTCAAAATTCTTAGACGTGAACTTACATTGATAGAACTATAAGATGTTTCTATTTTAGTCACGTATGATGAATATTCAGGAAGCTTTTTATAACAAAAATGATTTCAGAAATAAAATAAAAATAGACAAAGCTTCTGTCGATTTGCAATTCCAATGTGCTGAATCATCGAGCTTACCGTTTCGGTGTTGAATACAAATGGGTTAAAAATAAAAATGTGACAATGACTCATTGTGTCGGAAAAATGTTACAGCATATCCCCAGACAGTAGACCACATAATTTACATAGTCCTTATGTCAAAGGATTAAAGTTGAATTTCGCAAGTCAATGTTTCCACTGTTCCCTATATGGGTCTGTCTTGCGGTTTGAGAAAGATGTTGTGACTTTTAATGTTGACTGGCACTTGAATAGTAGCAGTTTTTTATCTTTTTAAAAGTTGAACCTCGCTAGTATTTTTCCTTGTAGGGAAATGCAATGGCAGACATTACTTGCACATATCTTTCATTCTGAACAAATTTCTGTAGGCTTTGCAATATTTTTCGCAAATAACACAACTAATAAAACTTTTGTTACAATATAACTAAAAAAGTAACACTTAACATTGTAATATTGTAAAAGAAGGTTCTATATAGGTGTAATAGGTAGCCGATATCACAATACCTGTTACATTTCAATGAAATTCATTCATGAAATGCAGCTTGATCATCCACAGCACTGTCACTAAATATTGCCCTCAGTTGATATTTACCTGCAACAAAAAAAAAATAACATAAGTAAAGCATAAAACAAAACACTAAAAGTAATTTTATAGGGTTCTAAAAAGGTATTTTAAGCCCGAGTCCATTACAAGTTTTACCATCAGAAACTTTGTCGCCGTATTACCTGAACACAAAGCTTTTATAGCCGTATATTTGCTCTGTAGATGGGAAATAATATGAGTAAAACAAAAATAGCTACAAGTAAATGCAAGGTTTAGAGAGGCCCCGTCGAAGGCTATGCAAATAATTGCGTTGTTTAATCATTTATCAATGTGCAATCTCAATAACGCACCGAAACTATCGAGAAATCTAATATGCAATTACTATAATAACACACATTTGTAAATTACTTAAAATTACCAATTTGACATAATCGGACCCATAACTTTGAAAATGCGTTCCATTTAAGCGAACAAAATGGAACGCAGTTTGAAATGATCAAGAATCAGCCTAGAACGTTCTTTATTTGTAATGGTTTTCATGAATGACGCTCGTCAGAAGTCATAGCTTACGGTTGTAAAACGGTGCGGCCGGTCAGGTGTGAAATTTAGTTTAAACACTAAAAATAAATGTTGCAGGAACGTACGTCAACGTGGACCACGTTTAGAATCGACACGTGATTGTGTGCGTAATAATAAGTATTGTAGCATTTGTAATACATAAGGGTTATTTCCATAAATCTATTTTGTTTCTTGACCGTGGGAAAATACAAAGTTGATACCGTACAAACTTGTACATAAATTATACAGACATTTTAATAGTATGAATGCCACTGCCTCGTTGGCCTAGTGGCGCTAAGCGCGACTGCTACGCTGGAGGTCTTGGGTTCGATTCCCAAGTCGACCAAGGTGTTATTGGGTTTTTCTTTGAATTTCTTAGTAGCAGGTCGGAGTTTGGATTTGTGCCCGGTTAGTGGCAATGGGCTCGCCCCCTATTACATGGTACCTAAACATATCGGCGAACTGTGGGTGTAGATTGGTACACCTCTGCCGAACCCTTCGGGGATATAGGCGTGATGATATGTATATATGAATGCGAAAGTTACTCTGCCTGTCCGTCTGTAACGCTTTAACGGCTAAAAAGCAACAGTTTTTGATAAAATTTGGTTTGAAGTTTATTCAAAAACCTAAGATGTATGTTTTCCAGATAGGCAAAAACATAATCTAAATATAAAAAACCTTTTGCTTTGACGATTAAATAAGACATTCATATTTTATTTTCCAGGTATAATACAACTGTATACACAAGCGGATAGCGTCAATCATCGTATGTGAAGACGTAACGTACGCCTTTGATGATAGGCTTAACATACACTATTTACATAATATAAAACAACATGTCGTCACATTACTACAGACTGATACAATCTGCAAAACGATTATTACGTTATAAGTATTGTAGGAATTCTATTTAGAATGTAAACCTCTTTTTGAAAGATATCAAATATCGAAGGTCATTGACTTAAGAAAAGTAATTTTGCGGATTGAAACCAAGACTGAAATCTTATTTAAGCAAGAAGGGTATTAGCTCTCTGCTACTCATCTCTGTTTGACCTTGACTAGCGTTGTATAACTTTCTAATAGATCGATCAGTGGTCACAACTTTGTATCCGCGATTCCTTACTATTCAGGAAATGCCCTGCATATATGTTTCGTTTACTGAAAGGTAACGATTTGCTTGCAAATTCAACTACAGTCCACCACATCAACGAATGCCGAAAAATCAACCTTAAGTCATTAGAAATAAGAGCGCTTTCAATTTCAGGTTGACTGTACAACTGTGGGCGTAACCCGTGATGCAATACCTACGTTTAAAACATAAAAAGAAAATTAAACATTATCTTGATTATAGCTTCCTGTGACGCGATTATGACGTATAAACGCTAGCATTCACATCACTATCTTCTGCAATTAAAACGTAATCGCGTGAGCTTACGGGACTAAGAAAACTGCTATTTAAATAAGAATTATGAAACATAGACACATGATAATTTAATTAATAGTTATAGTTGTCGTAAGAAACGCTTTCCGGGTTTTTCCAATTTCGTAGAAATGACTCTGAAACTAGCTACCATTCTGCCTCTGCTTAAACTTAAAAAAAAAAAATCGTAATTAGTTGCGCATTTTATATGCAACGAAATTGATACTGTCTGTATGACCCTCACACTGCACTTGTATCACTTAACTATTGCATAAAAAACCCATAAATAATGCAATAGGAAACTATTTAGTGTGTAACACGTATTTGAAATTAGCCAGTAATACACCGAGGTGATAAACGGCTGTTTAACGATGTAGGAAGCTCGTGTATCCGGTCTTAATAACTGTTGAAACCTATGTTTAACTGCAAGTGTGCAAGCACCTCATAATTCGTACGGCTGACGTAACTTGGCACCTGTAGAAAGGGCTACAATATATCGCCGTCCCTGTCTCACACCCAGTGCATGTATGTTGCATCTCGCTAAAACTGTCTTTTATCTCTTTTGGACGCGCCAAGTTATATTGACCGTACTATACTCACGTCTAAGTAACGCAATAATTCGTCGTGTTTTTGACCAGTTTACGTCAAAAGGTTTGACTTTTTGTGAGCTAAGGGTAACGGTGTAAGTTGTATTATTTGTAGCAAGTAGTATTTATTTTGTTTGTAGTTGTACTTTACAAAATGTATGTAAAACTTACAATGTTTTTAAACTGTAACTTTTAACACCCGACTGCTAACAGTACAACTATGCACTATACCCAGCAATAAATTCCCATAGAAAAACTATGATTACATTATTTTTAAGATTTACATTTGGAGGGCCTTTGGCCAGCAGAAGGACAGTTCAGGCTCAAAAATAATAATACAAGGTAAAACAATCTTCAATTTTATTTCAGTCTTCCTTTACCATTTAACATTCCTCCACATACGAGTTACTGTCTAAATAAATATAAATTCTAACGTTACAGATAAACCAGCTTATCTCTCCACTTGTTAATGGCATACATGTTAAATAAGTGTAAGATGCGCTACATTTGCATGCGCTGCAATCGCGTCAGTTGCTGATAAACTTTACTGCACTGATCGTGGGCGAATGTTTATCTTCTCTGTCAGAGATAAAAATTAAGATTCTGTTTATTTTAATAGGTGTTAGAAAGTCTAACAGCAGATAAAGTTAGTTTTTTTATCAATATGTACGTTTATTTAGGCTTGTTTTACATAATACATTTAAATGCCTGTACCTTCTTTCCAGCAGCAGATCACCTAAAATCAAGTAATTTTTTCTTTTATATATTATTTTGTTAATTTTTTACATATGTATCTTTTTATATACTTTTTTTCCAAAAATCTATTAATAAACCTTTCTAAAATCCTGTCAAATTTTCACATATTCCTGCGCTCTTTCCTCATCTCTCCAAGCCCTAATCAAATATTTATACACAAGCTTTTCATTGTACATCAACGAAAATCAGCTGCCATTGAATTTCCCAACAGAGGTATTATAGATATGACCTACGTATATTGAGCACCTTTCCAAGGCGATGGCACTCGTAAGTGCCAACTGCGTACCCTCAGGTTATCGATCCACTTTCGTGAGAACCGACCATCTGGTACCGATGACCGTGACGCGTTTCAAGTGGATTTTCCGAATATTCCATCTATATTATTCATGTACAAGAATCTTTACATTGTATGTTAATTATCTGGAGTGGACGGGAAAACCAGAAATTAGTGCAGGGTAACAGAGTACTTATTAACTAGCCGAACCTCAAGATTGGTTGATTATTTTAGTACCTTTTTGACGCAGTTATTTTGCTAGATTAGACTGGCAAATAATGCAAAAATACTAATTTTTTATCTAACTGTTCCTCAACATCCCATATTTCAGCATTTACTGTTTATTATGTCTCTAAATATAGAGTTGAGTTAATAATAAGGAAGCAGAAAGAATGTACGCTGAATGACATACGGGTCCGAGAGATACAAAAATATGAAGCGATTAAACAAAGGGTATTGTGCACTCGATATCTCGATCATGATACAATCGTGAATCATGAATTTCATCATCAGTACCTACATCGTGTTCAACAATTTAATCATTGTATTTGTGGGATCCATTGGTTACATTTTAAGGTTTTTTTTTGTAACTTAAATCTCTAAACTAAACAACGTCATAATCCGTCAAAAAGTAGCTTTATTTCAATGTCTATTTGCGTTGATCTTAGAAAGAATAGTTTTTTTTTTTTGCTCTCTTATTTGTTTTTGTACTTTTACATCCTAAGGCGCAGGCCAGACAGAAGAGACGTAAAACGCAGACTGGGCGCGGAAATGTGTCTCTACCGCGTCCCTTTCATACAAAATGTATAGAACATCAACATAATTCTTCTTTTTCCTAATGCATTTTTTCTGGTTATACAACGTTAGTAGTCAATTATTTTTCACGCGAAATATTATACAAATGTTCGAGGATTATCATGATATATCACTATCATTACTCGTTAAGGAGCTAATAGTTAGTTACTTAAGAACGCAATAACGCATTGTAATGCAAAACGGCAATAATTACGTAAGTCATAACTATAAATAAATCTAGTTTGAGTCTGATGGTATCATCAGCGTGTAATGCCTAAGAACCAACCAAATGGAAATGATAGATAACAGGAATACAAGTATAGCTTGATATTATCTAAGTTATTATGGAACATGCTCCACTAAATTAGTCTGGCTGATTTTAAAATGATTGAGAATTTATTTGCAGATTAAAATGCCAACGATTGTGCATTGTTTTGAGAGAAGCAATGACCAGACGGTAAGTGAACTTAAAGGGTAAAGAAATCATACCTATTGCTACATGCTGAACCGTTAAGTGGAAGATATTCATAAAGCAGTTCCGGAAGCTAAATTCTCATCCGAAGCAATATAGATTGTCATCGACAAGATCAGAAGAAGATTATAATGCAAGAACAACATCTGTAGCGTTTATTCAAAGATTTTGCATAGATACAAGTAGTACTAAATGCAAGTTAGGCAAAGTTGCAAGTGACTTCATGCATAGAGATTATTATTTTGACTTCTATCTCTCGTCAATCTAAGAAAATAATTTCTCAAGAGTCCATACAATTACAATGTCAAATTAATATTCAAAAGTATGATTCCCAGCTGAAGTAACGTAACGGAAAGATTACCATAATTGAATTAGGTAATGTGTTTGTATTGGAGACCGCAAGTCATCCTAGACAAAAGAATTGTTTAATGGGCACGATCGTGGAGATAGTGCAGATTTTTCTATATCTTCGACGTAAGGTATAAGAGATTACTTAAAAATTTAATTAAATACTTTAAGTAAACCTTTAAAAGGAGTTAATTTCTAGCAAAAATAGAAGGAATCTACACAAACTATATTCTTAATACAAAGCAAAATAGAGTTTGAATTTAGAATTGCTCGACATTGTATTATGAAAAAGATTAATTTACACGCATTTTTTTCTATTCAGCCAGTCTTTGAGTGGTAATTGAAGTCACTTACCTGAAAGCAATGTTTTTAATGTGATTATGTTCTAAACTTAAATCACAAATGTAAAAAGTTTTTTTTTTATATTTGACATTTAACTATTTCTTGCCTTAAATACTTCCTAGTAGACTTATTTTGTGAACGGATAAGTTTTTTTCTCGCCTCTATTTTGTAACTTGGCCCGCTCCAAATCAGTTTGGTCCGATTGAACGATAAACACAATCGATTACGAAACTTTATCGATAACATCGAGATGATGACGTACCAGTTGGTCCACAAAAATGCCGGTTACGTAAATCCTATTGAGCTTTCATTCAACCGGTTTTCTTTGAAACTATCATTAGAGGAAAACAAAAGTTGGAACGGAAAACGTCATAAATCATTTTGGATGTCGGCAGGTGGAGTTACTCCGATGGTTACGTACTTTTGTTTTAGTACGCAACTTATAAGAATGTGTAAATAATATTTGCTTTTATATTGAACAACCTCTTACACATTAAGAGTATGTTCGAATAATTTGTTGTCGGACTGAGAGTCGATCAATGAATTATTATTGTAGGATTTATTTGGGTACTTTTTTACCGTGAATGTTAGGAACACGTGTTAGACAGATGTTTCTACCTGGAGTAGTAAGGGTAGTGATTGTGTAGTATCAATAAAAGTAATGCTTACCTGACTCGAAATCGGGACTGGGTTGTACCTACCTGTCGTTTAACTTTCATCGTACAATCGACCACATATTTTAGACAAGACTTTAACGTGAAAAAAACTTTAAAGTCTGATTAATTAGGTCGATTTTCATTATTGTTATTGCCATTAATATTATGACTATTTTCCCTTTTATACAAATAATTACGCTAGTTGTTTTGAGGATACCAAAATTGTTCCGGGGTATTACCCAAAGCTTTTAGTGTTAATAATGATAGTTAAAAAACTAATGGACACTTACGATTGTATTGGCACCTTAAGGGCACAAAAACTCTGTGGTACACATACATACGAAGTTTTTTAAGGATCATTCTGCATTTGAATATGAAAAGGTGAGTCATGATTGGTTGATCCAATAATGGACGTCCGTCGGCTAACACGAAGACTACGATAATTAATTTACTATTCAAAAATATTTTGTCAATTTCTTTTAAATATTTTTCCTAAAAGTATTGTAAAAGAGAGCACATTTCCTACAACCTTCAAAGTTACGAGGCGCTTGCCGGAACTGTCAGATGCTTTCGTATAAAAACTTGTTTACAAAAACAAGAATTCCGTCGTATCTATTGGGGTGTAAAATCGTATTACGTCACTACTGTAACACCTAGTTTTAATCCAAAATACGACGTAGCTACTAAGATTGGAAAAAAGAAAATAGCAAAACGAAGTCACATTCGAGGGGAAAATGTTTGGCTGTAGGGCTAAAAATGCCATGGTAGTTACTCAAGGTAGATGGGGCAGAAAAACAGATCATCCCACGCCTATATCACGTAACAGAACATCAAAGGCTTAACTTAAAAATAGCGCAACCTGCGCAATCATAACTGGAAATAAATTTAAAATGTCGAGTAAAATATAGCACGTTCCACATTTAGTTTATCAACCCACGTGGATAAGGCACACGTGATGCCACACGCTTTATACATAATACCTTATTCACACTTCAATATTTTTAAGGTCAAGTCCACAAACTTACAAAGCTACTCAAAGTCGTTGACGTTAGTTGCACGAAGATTAACTCGCCCACTCATTCAACGTTTATACACAAACCTATTGACAAAACACAAAACCAAATATTGACATAGCGTTCGAGATTAATTTCTCGTTGGAAACTGGAATTTAATACACACACGCTACGTTTAGAAAAAGTTATTCAACAAGAAGGTTCACTCTGTGTTACGTAAAAAGCGTTTACGCACACATACAAGTACACAAGTATTCGTCAAACCTAATACTACTGCAGTGTTATCAGCGGCTACTATTCTTAATATCGCAAAAACTGTGTACGGATTCCGTAATTTTATTTCAATAAGTAAACCTTCTGCACGTTTTTATAAGTTGTTGTAAGTGAAGGCGGCGCGCGCGCACGGTAGCCAGTCGTGACTCACGCCAAGCAGCCGCATGGTAATGTGAACATGTTAATTGCTAAAGATTCAAGCCTATCTAACAAATCCCTTACGTGGGCCGACAGAATTTATTTGAGATCACAATAAAACGTAAATGAAATATCGTTAATTAGACAAAATATTTACGCATATAAGTGACCTTATGTACGAAAATCCAAACTTAACAGGTCTTTAAGATAAAGTTTATCAGTGTCAAAAGAGACTCGACAACAATAAACAAATCAATCAATGGAAATAACGTGACACAATAATACAAAATACAGATAAATGCAGCGAAGATAAGTGGCAACGAGAAACCAAATAAACAAGAAAATACAATCTAAATGTTCATACACGAAATCAAACGAGTGATGAAGCTAACGGACGCACTGTAGGTAATACATTATCTTAATGATATAACAATAAGAGATAAATATTATGGAATCTCATTAATCTCCGGTACGGCGCCGTTGAAAAACAAATATTTTATATCAAATAAATTAATGTGTTTCGATAATAAAGTGGTGGGAGCGAAAGGTTACGAAGATAGTGCATTACGGGTGGAGGCGGACCTAGCATATTTTCATTCATTGATGAAGACCCATCTGAGTTATCAGGCAAAGTTTATCACCACGAAAACTTACAAACTGATCAATTGGTAAATTGCTTTTGAAATAAACATGGAATTCTACCAGTGACGGATGGAATTAAGTGAGCAATTGTCGAGAATTGGAGCAAGTTTCTGATTTGAAGGTCGCAATTTCCTTAGAGACGCTACGCAAGGGAAGTTACTTCTAGTAATAACTATAGCCATATATCCTCAACCGTTTCTGAATCGATTTTCTCATCGCATACCTCACTATCGGATGTTAAATACCAGTGAAGTCTAACCGTCAATACTTTATGAATGATATTCTTCAAATCTTACCATTGTTATCGGTAAGAGCTCATAAACATTAAAGGTACGCGACATTGTCACGACTGAAAGTGGTTGCCAACGTTTAGTCGGGGAGGTGGATCATTTCTAAACTAGAAATGGACGAGCTATTGTGATGTCAGGCGCACGCCGCGATCCAAGCGTGGTTCCTGGCGATAAATCTGCAACACCGTTAGGCTAGCGACACAATTGATGACTAGAAAAAAGAAATGCCGATTTAAATGCTATTTCTGATTAAAAAGTTAATTGAAAGACTAGATTGGACATGCTTTCGTTTACTGAAACAGTTGGCCTTGATACTAATTAAAGAAAAGGAACGCTAATTTCAAAATCTAACGGTTTTATGAATTGCTCACTGAATAAAAGAAATATAAAAAAAAATTAAACCATATATACAAAAAAAAATAATGGCGAAACAAATTTTGAATAAACAAAACGCAGGTGTATTGTACTTTTACCGATCATCCATCTTCATGGAACACGTCATACAATATGCACACTCGGTGGACCTCTGACACCGCGCACGCGTGTGCCTCGGGCGGCGTTTGCGCACGATTTTAGGTCAAGGCAGCACTCGCCAGGGATCGCAAGAAGATTATTACAAATTGCAGTTCGCTGCAATCACTACGGCCCCTTTCAGACCAACAATGTTTAGTATCATTTAAATCTACAGTATACAAACTTGTCTAGGTTGACGTAAAGGATAACCCGATGAGAAACAGAAAACGTGTTGCAGTGGAATTTATTGCAACAATGTACACAGTTTTGAGTAATCCTAGTTTCGCTTGAGAATGTAAGGAGAACAATTGGCTAGTTGAGAAGGTCATACCAATGTAAATTAAATGCGAAACGAGAAGCAGTTTCATATATTAGAAATATATTATATACACGTAGATACTAAACGTAAATAATGAGCGTGTAGCGTTAATACTAAAGTTTATCCAATACTCAACGAAGGCGTTTACAAAGGTCAGACGTTTTTAGAAAATAAAATCAAAAGAAACGCTAACGTTGTTGACTTAAATATGATTGAAATGTTATCATAATGTTAAACGTGTAATGTTATTTACAGCTGTTGCTGGCAACTTTTCAGCTTCGTGATTAAGCAATAAATTCAATCAGGCGAACCTTAAAAGAGCATTATTGCTTAGATAAATCAAGGCTTAGCATTTACAAGATCCGAGATAATAGTTGAATCAGAAGTTGATTCAGTCGTGGGAATGGTAATAATTGGAGCCATGGGAATGGTGACTGGTCGTGATCTCCTCGGTGACGTGCTTAATGGGTTTGGAATGATGAATCCCTAGTAATGACGTAACTGTTAGGACTGCTAGCTTTGTGATGTTAAGACGGAAATCGTTGCGAATAGACTCAATGCAGTCTCAAGTGAGATTAATGATTCGTATGATCTTGTTAATGTCAAAAAGCATGAACTCCTTCCTTTATACGTGCCTTTAAAATCTTCAAGGTTGGTAAAGCATAGTCGTATCATCTAGCTAACCTGTAGACTATTGAAATGCAACATTAATTCTTAAAATATAACAAAGATGAGATAAATTACACACAAACTCGTAGTGAAGAACACAAAAGCTACAATGTCAAATAACCAAGTGGCCTGAACCATAACTTTCCCCTTAAAATATGACAGTTGTATGACAGTCTTAAAATTATGGGGGATGCACAATACGAGTACAATTTAAATACGTGGTTCCGTGGGAACAAAGACAACAGGTGATGTACGGACATGTGTAGTCACGGATCGTGCACCGACAGCACCGATAAACTGATCAGGGAACCCAGAAGTCCCACAAAAAAGTTCGAATACAAACAAATGAACGTCGACTTCAAAATTGTCATTAAGCCAAGTGTTTAGTTGACTTTTGTATAAAGAGGTTAGTGCAATAGTGCTTTAATCTCTCTGTGCCCAATTTAATGCAATATTTTATGATCGACATTGTTTTATCGTTTTCCTGGTTTAGTATGGGTTCCTATGGTCAGTTTTGGTCAAATTCTTTTAGGTGTGGTTATTCTGTTCAATACTGTTTTATGGGTTAGGTAGATAACGTTAGTATGGGGGACATTCCTGCAGTGGGTAACAGTTGCGAGGGTGTGCGTTCATGTGTGTCCCCCGTGGCAAGGGGGTCTGCAAGTCTTATTAAGAATTTAAGCCTTGAAAACATTAAACGCAGACGTTGTTTTAATGGCGTATATAAAATTAATGACGAAACACAAGATGGTGTAATTTAAACAATAATAAAGACAATCATTTCAAGTCCTGTAACTTAACTTTTATATAGGTTAGATATCTGAACTTAATCTGGAAAACTAATCGAAAGAAAAATCTGGGAAATACTTTAAGAAAGCAAGGTAGAATTAAAAATATCTTTCCTGACATGTGACCGCCATTATTTCTGAACCTTGCAAAAGAAAAAAGTATATAGACTTTTTCTGATGATTCAAAAGAAAGATAGACACTTATACGCCATGGCCATATCATATACAAAAGGGGATATAACAAACGCTCCTAAAATGGTAAATAGAAGATAATCCGTTAAATTATTCCGAAAAGGTCAGAGGTTTCGCGATAGTTAAACAGTCCCAAGGGTAATATAATCCCATCCATGTGTCACAGTCATGGTAAAGCGATTAGCCGACGACGGTAGCAAATTACACTTTTTTGTATGTGACAAATAAGATTGATGATTGGGGAGACAAATGTAGCTTTTTATATAATATTTTGTGCAAATATTTAGTATGCTGTTTATTAAAAAAAAAATAAAAAATATTTACTGACCTACTTTTTTTAATCATTAATTTTTTTAGGTCCTATTTACTAACAAATCGGCTTCTTATAGTGTAAAGGGTAAAATATTAAGGAAGAGTAATGGCCGAAAACCATCCATCCAAAAATACAAAAGCGATCATTGCCACCCCAAGTACGAAAATATAACAGATCTAACAACCAAAACTAATGTCCGAAAACTGAAATCGTCCGAACGCGAATCCCGTGAGAAATCCAAGATAATAACTACGGAACCCTTAGGGTGTCAACTAAGGGAGTATGCTCCGCCCTTTACACGAACAATAGATCGACGCATGCGCGTTTTATTGTACAACTTCGCAGACGGTTTTTTATTTTTTATTTCGAACAAAGCGTTGCGTCTAAACGGGTCACGCTACACGATTCACAACAATGTGCTGATGAAATTAATCAACAGTTCACCAGTGACGTTTTGCATCATCCTCTAAAAATTTCACTAGTTTCTTCACCAAATGTTATGTTATCTATTATACAATTCGCGAAATTGAGGTAAACTATCTCGCTGTTTCCAGTCATTTCGTCATCAGTAATAGATACTGTATAACAATGGGTAATTAGACGCGTCGTTTTGCAAAAAAACATTCCAGTTGAATATTAATATGTTGATTAAAACAAACAATATTTTTTTGATTAGGTAACAGCGGAATAAAACATACCAATTATACTCTGTGGCTTCAGACTTTCAAAACACATCTTTTGCAGACACTTTCACTATGAAAACTTGCATACGTTTTAACTTATTTACCTACCAAAATATTCCATACAAGAACAAAGCTTGCAAACAATAGGTACATTCAAATAATGAAGCTGAAAATTGCATTTGGCTGGGTCTTTAATAAACACATCATGGTGCGGCGGCTTTGTGCATCGGATGCTCGCTCCGCATACTGGCACGTGACTGGCACGCGCCCTCCGACCCTCAGACAAAGCCCTCGGCAACTCCGAGAGGGAAAGCCCTTGGCAAACTCCGAGCCCTTACTACACTAGCTGTACTATTTGCCAATTCAGGATGCGCACCCCAATCACTCACAGACTTGTAAATGCATGTTATCTTTTAAAAATACATTCGCAAAAAAAAATGAGATCACTTTTTTGTTTACATTTAAATTTAAGAAAAGAAAAAGTCATGGATTTTTTTATGATAAAAACGAGGAAATATTTAGATAAATACATGAGTGCATTGACATGACTGTATTGTGCGATAATATGAAAATATTTCTGTACAGGAAAATATCGATCAAAAGGATTTGTCACATAATGTCAAGATTAACACTGTCTGGCAAATAAAGACTGCCTAAAAAAAAACAAAAGAATGTCTGAATATTTTATTTGACATGCGTTTATTGCATTGTAGACACGTGATAATGTAAAAAAAAATATCTACAGCAATAGAAAAGCTTAGCAATAGATAAGCCATCTCTTTGAAGTAACTAATCCCGCATAGATCCAAGCCCACTGATTCACAACTCAGCTACAATAAACAGCATAGAACGTAAGTTATCACGTTATAAATTTTCTCTACTATTGTAATAAAATAGCCAATAAATTGTCGCTCTATAGTAATATTATAGATAGAGGGGGTACAACCCTTCATAGTAATATTTCGAAAGTTATTTCTGAATAGAAAGCTTCCGGATTTATGTTGGCCTTTAGATTTTGTTGTCAACATTAATATTAGAGTTTGTTTACGATGTTTTTTTCTTAAGACATTACTTGCATATGTCACAGACCAAGCAGTCGACATTTATTTCTATCATTTCTTATTTATGTTTTCTATTTGCGTGCTTACTTACTTTATTTTGTTTGTTTGAATTAAAATACTATCTCTTTATCTCGTATACATTTTATTGTTGATTTTAAAGTGACGCGGGTTCGACATTTTGCTGACGGATGCCATCGGTGTGACGTCGAATTAATGCAACGCATGCAGTATTTAATTATAAAGGGGTGAACACGTAGGAGGGTCTGTGTGATTGTATTTGCATAATAAAACCGAAATAACGGACATTAAAGGGGAATTCGCAGGGCTATGCAGTTTTGAACACGTCCGTACCGAGAAAAAAAACGCTGTCTGTATTGGTTTATTAGTTAGTAACATCGATAATATAAAAATTGGAAACAAAAAAATAGTTATTTAGGTAGAAATCGGCTCTCGTTTTAAAATATACTACCAATTGTAAGTTCTGACGCACAAAACACAAATTAACTCCACCATATGACTCAATACTGTGTACCTACATATTACTAACAACAATAACATACAATACTTGTTCCACAACCATACTTATACATACAGCTATACAATATGTATGTATGTTTGTATAGTGGTACGGAAACATCGCGTGCGCAGCGGCTGCAATTAACGTGAACCGCATTGTATCCTGTCGCGCATGCGCACTAACTGTACTCCGATAGTTACGTTCACATTAACACATCAACATTCACCCATTGACGGGAATGTGATTAAAAAAACATTAACACGACCGTGATTGGTTGGTTTAGGTAAGGAATCTAGACATAGACTAGGATAGGTTAAATGGCTAGAATAGTTTTTTTTAAGGGTTGAAAATTTATAAGAAACGACTTTAGGATTTATATGTAAAAATGCATTGTTGTGTGTCAATCTGCCAATGACAATTGTTGTTAAAAAAAACTACAAAAATATAAAAAAAGACTAATTTCGATTCCCATTTTCTTTAGGCAACCACTATTATTGGCTACAGTGATGTCTATACTATAAAATTTTACATCAACGTACAAAAAAGATATTTCATTCAACAATAAAGATAAGAAAATGCTCAATTTTAAACCGTTAAACACTCTCTAAGACAGTCTAAGACATCAAGCGCAATGTATGTTATGAAAACACGCACAGATTATGCAAACACACTAAATACAACAATAAGAAACAGATAACAATCGTGTAAAACAAAAGACTAATCATTGTATTTGTAGGCTACGAAAAAAGAAAAACGTAATTATACGGCTATCGTAAGTGTACATATAGTTGGATTCAAACTTAATGGCGGCTCTGAAGTTAGCTACACGCTGCGCAGTACCTCGCCCCGCACCCCCGCTGGCGCATAAGTTTGTTACTGCGCAGCGACTCGCCTCGTGTTCAGAGCTGCCATTAAGTTTGCATCGTACTGTACTTTATTTTATTCAATAACATGATGCGTACAAAAATGTGGATATCAAGACAAAAAAATTATCTAATTTTTGTACATGTCCAAAAGCTCAGGATGTTACATTGATTTGATAAGAGTGTAAATATAATTTTGTTGTGACCGTGTCTTTTAAAGGTACGAATAGTGCGTCATCATTTATAGTTGTGGCAGACGTTCAAAGTTATTAATGCCCTAGAAAGTCAACAGACATCATGAAAGCAGTCATGAAAGGCAGCCTTGACACAGGCCTCGTAAACTGTTTGTCTAAAAGGCCTACCCCATTTCAGAAGGCAGGCGAGGTAACATGAGGGATTCATTAGGTTTTACCTTGGTTTTACGTGTATTATGTATGTCTAGTTGTACGTCATAATGGGGGCACCCAAGTATAGTTTTATACCCTAATAAACAAAGCCGACATCACACTTAATGAGGAAAACAGGTCACTAGCTCCCAAAGGGACCATCCAAGTGGAAAGTTATGGACATATATTAGGACACGTCTTTAACCCAATAGGTTAAAGGTCACTTTCCTTTGAACTGATTTATTTGGATCTAATAAAGCTAAATTGGGAAAGTTGTTAAGTAATAAAACTGTCGCCGTGTATAATGAAAGGGTTATCTTTTAAATTTTCGTCATAATAGTAAAAGAAACTACAATCAATATTAACTATTCAGTGAACGCCGAAGTAAAACCCAGACACATATAGATATGTTCAATTTAAAATACATTAAATAATACTTTAGTTCCTTCTTATGGGTGATCAGCAAGGAAACCATAAACCAAAGTTGTCACCTACCATCTCCATCAAAATATGAAAGGCCGTTCCAATAATAGCATTCCATTCAATAAATCAACGATTCATTTGAATAGTTGTTAACTAATTTGTATATTCGTACATGGGCCTGTCCTGCCCCGTATAATTTGTAGCCCGCATGTCATCGGCTCGGCGACTCTGATTCAATGGAAATTGAATAAGTGGTGCCTCGATTGTAGACCTCGATGGAGTATTCGATAACAAGATAATGTGGACATAGTTGACAACATTCCGATTCTATCAAGCTGAGACTGCTACAGAAAAATAGCGAACATACCTCACATAGCTGTAGATCAAACAGATGATACAAAAAATCCTATCGAATTACAGTTACCATCAGTGATTGCAATAACGAACAACAAAAAATACAAATCGATGTCGTTATAAAAAGATATAATACTTAATTTAAATTACCAGCTTGGCAATAAACGTGATTTATATCCATCAAGCTAATAATTAAGTAAATCTAACTGTTTGCCTTTTCGCTGAGCCCGGTCTCCTTGACATTCGATCGATCGGGCAAGGCATAATCAAACATGTTCCATCCTGTTTACTCACCCAAGAGGGAAAGAGAGAAAGTATAAGCTTGCACGGTTGTTCAACGGTTGACAATAGAGCCAAGTGTGAATTGGTTCTAGGGTTCATTAGGTCAATGGCAGGTTAAAGAATTGGCTATAAAAGTCGTGTCCGGAACCCTTACACCAGCCAATCATTGGAGAAAGGAAGGTAATTTCTGTGCATTTAAATCCTCATTTAATCCGCTACCTCTTACTTTTAAAGTGTCATTGTATATGGAAGTCTGAACTCGTTTATCATATTGTGTAATTAATGTCTCGTAAGATTCAAGTTCCAAGATACACTTAAATAAGAACATTTGACTTGTAGCTTATAATAACAGGACCTTTTACGCGGAACAAAACGTCCTCAAACATTAGAAAGTGAGCAACAAAAACAGAGCCACAAGCATGTTCTGCATATCAATCGATGTGCAAAGATTGTACAATGATTGATAAGGCTCCTGAACACTATGGCTACTTTGTTTGACACGTTCGGGTCAAGAAGATACGATCTGACATTGCGTGATAGTTGGCCGAGAACTTGACTTCAAAATTGAGTTCGCATGTTGCGAACCGATAAATTCCAACTAAAATGACCCAGATCTCAGAATAAGATACGCCAGAACGATCGAATTAGATTCAGTTATGAATTACACAGATACACTGTTACCACTGCAAATTGTTGATCGTTTTTTTTGGGTAATTTGATTAACTGCTTCATCGTAAATCAATAATATCGACACAGTTTCACTTGTATCAGATTGTTATTAATTGACGTGATATCCATCAAGGCGCAAAAAACTCTTCGAGATATATTTGGCATCCGAATAGTGGTGTAAAAAAATACGCAATTTGTGAAACTAATTTACACCGTAATGTATTGCTAGTTATTTTTATGGAAAGTCATAATTCCAGCAAAACTTGGCTTCGCTTCAAGTAATTCTCATTTTAGTGTTACGCGTATACTTTACGAATGTCAAAAGTTCGATATGATAATGATTTAGTACGCATAAAACTCTATCATGCTAAGAGAGATACAGTCATAATTTTCAGTGCAGTTCAAACGTAGATTTTATGCAGAAATTTATCTTTAGGATGTTTAAATTTGGCATGTTTGATGCTAAACTAATAATGATTGACGTAGATAAATTACTAGACGAAGCTTCTTTTGAACTTGAAACATAAAAAGTGAACTATCGCCATTTCTTTTTAAGACCAGCTTGTGTGGTCGTTCCAAAAAAATATAAGACTAGAATTAAATTTCGAAAAAATCTATGATAAATCTAGCTTTCTGACTTGACCTACATCTGTCTAGAATATTCAAAAGCTAGATATTAAACGGAAGACAGGAGAGTGAAAATATCGGGCATAGCAGTATAACGGTAGTCATGTCCCGCTGCGACTGCGACACGACTAATTGACGCGACGTGTCGGTCGTGGCGCGCGTGACCGGATCGCGTCGTGCGGAACATCCGAATGTAAATGCTGAAGATACTATGTCGCTGCGTTGAAAGAAAAGTGATAGCATTGCAATAGAATGCAATGTAACGTAGACTAAATGCGAACTATAGACTATAAAAGCATAAGTAACTAAGTACCCACCGCATTGATTGATGTTAGGTTAGAAAAGCTTATATTTCAGAATTTAAAAAGATACACATAAACATAATACGATTATTGTTTCAAAACTCACAGAAAAAGAATAACCGTAAACAAAAATAGAAAAAGATTCATACGCTTCTCGTTAAATAAACACATCTCCCAAAGTTTTATCCTGATCCAATCTCGAAAAAACATAATTTTCCGCGAAGCTGAAGTAAGATAACTTTACGAAGAACGAAATCCTACGAAGCTTATCTGATTAGGACTACTTTTAACGCACGGCATTTTTGAGTCTATATCCTGTTGCATAAGGTTCTAAATGTTTGTAGACCTAGTAATGTATTTACGTCGTAAATAACTGAGTAAGCCGGAAATGTTATGATTTGCATTCGTAGGTCAGTAAATAGCTCAGAATAATTTAAATTTATGCGGAAGACCATCGCGGCTCTGCAGGCGGACTATCGCCATAACTTTCAATTTCAATGTAATTTTTGGACCAAATATCTTCATATTTCCTAACTGTTAGTATAATAGGTTATCTTAGTCAATTTCCTAAGACAGGAGAAGATAATTTATTTAGGTGGAAGCGGTTTGTTAGCTTCCAATCTTACGCAGTTACAACTGGCCTATCGTTCTACGTTCGATACATAAATTACATTAAGATGTGTTACGCAGCTAACGCAGCGGTAAGCAAATAGAAGTGATGAAAATGAGAGCGATAGAGATGGATACAGCGATTGATGCTGCCATTAGGAATATAGCTGGACAGTTGCTTATCAGAAATACGTCATAGAAACGATAAAGCAGCAACGTCAAGATGGTCATATCTTATAATAACTGTTTCTTGAACCAAGATTTGTGTTGCATAAGGACAGTTAGAATGAAGAACAAAAATATGGTCAATGCAAATAAAATTCTGCTCACAATTTTGACCTCAACTGTGTGGGTCCCTTTGTACTTATGATTTTAGTTAATAATCAAAAGTACCTTTCTGATTAGTTAATTTCTGCACCTAAGATTCCACTGCCTCGTTGGCCTAGTGGCGCTAAGCGCGACTGCTACGCTAGAGGTCTTGGGTTCGATCCCCAAGTCGACCAAGGTGTTATTGGGTTTTTCTATGAAATTCTCAGTAGCAGGTCGGAGTTTGGATTTGTGCCCGGTTAGTGGCAATAGGCTCGCCCCCTATTACTTGGGACCTATACATATCGGCGAACTGTGGGTGTACATTGGTACACCTCTGTCTAACCCTTCGGGGATACAGGCGTGATGATTTGTTATGTTATGTTAAGATTCCACAACAAGTGTCCTCCTATTTGCCAATATGAATAGGGTATAGAACGATGCTAATTATAATAAATGTGAGTATTCCATTAAGTTATTACTCTGTGGCCGTCTGATACTGGGCACAACACTTCCTCGGATGGCCCGTTATGGCCTCGATTGTGGCTTAATTAATGAATAATGGATACAGTGTAATAATTCAATGATTTCACTGAGCTTCGAGCTTCGAGACAATATGGAAGCCGAAGGTAAGAGCTATGTTTATTTATGTGGGCTTTGACACGTTCTCGATAACTGTTTGTTCCTGGGTAAAATGTTTAATATATTCTTATATTTATGAACCTGTGGCCGAATGAACAAACGCACTCAATTAAGCTTTGTTTAGTTTTTCGATCGGGTTTTGATCGATTGGACCTTCCACAACATTTTTAGATGCTCTATCGTCAAATTTCTACAATCAAATTGTAAACAATTCCTAAAATTATTAATATTTATACAATTCCTAGCATCCAGCGAGCATCGACGATTAATGTCAACTTTTACATTGACGGTAATCGAGAACGGAATGCAACTTACGCGGCTAAGAGTTCCACTATCGCAATAAGGAATTTTCTCTTTCCCCGTAACTAAACTGTTGCGGGAAAAACGACCAATGAATTTAATTAATTACTCGCCACTTGGAGCTATTAACAAGCAATTTTAATCTTTATTCAATTTAGAATAAGGGTCAAGATGCCGCAATAAATTTCTGGTAGCAACTACTGCCATAACTCACTAGTTGTGTTGCCAATCTCTTTGGAATATGTTTATGCCAAAATTTAAATTGCAATGCTGCATTTGACGTTATTAATTTAAAATATCAAGGACGATATGCAAATCTTTGATATATTCCGTGTGGTTGACAAATGGGCAAGATAAATTAGATTTATGTTTATGAACATAGTCTAGTCCCTAAACATGAAAATAAATGTTTTATTCAAATACCTATGTTCAGACATTTTATGCGTAACTGAAAACCGTTGCGAATATTATTATGTGCATTGTAATAACAACTTTCTAATTTTATGTATACGACTGAAATTATGAAATTAAATGCGCTATTAAACAACAATATAAAGTCGAAGTTAAAAATATTCTGCTGCTTTCTAGCTGCAGCTACATTAGAATATTATCCTAAAGCTATTTATCGAACCAATCACTAAAATAATCGGAAGCCAACTATCACCCTACACTTATTATATAATTCTCTAAATACTGAATACGCCTGATGTCTAACGAAGTACCTACCTACTACAAAAAACCACATCATCATCATCATCAGCCGGAAGACGTCCACTGCTGAACAAAGGCCTCCCCCCTAGAACGCCGCGATGAACGACAACTCGCCAATTGCATCCACCGGGTGCCCGCCACTTTGACGATACCGAAAAACCATATACCTTATACTAATCAACATTTTTATAGGTACGACAACAAAGACGATGAAATCAAAATAGAATAGCACTATGTGTAAGTAAGGATCATAAAGCTAGTTCGTTACTCTGGCAACACCTTTCGCTGTCCAACATGGCTTGCCAGCTGCTTTTATTCCATAAACGAGTGCCCGCCATAACAAGTTTTTTAATCCTTTCGCAATACTTACTAACAAGTCAAAAACGATAAAAACGGACATTAGAACATAAACATAACCTTACACTTTCTCACAACGATGACCGCTTTTTGTGGTAACTTCGATGTAACTATTAATAGATTTACTTAGTAACTTGTTACTACAATATAAAGGATTATATTTACTTCATATTAAAAGTTATACAAAATTAGATGTTCTTAATTTTTCCTTGTGAATAAATAACATAAAACGATACAGATTTAATATGGCGTTGAAAGTACCAATATGTTATCAATTTCTATCTTGTATTTAATAAGTATTGTTTATGAGTTTTGATGACCTCCGTGGTCGAGTGGCGTACGCACCGATTTCAAGGTATCGCTAGCTCTGAGGTCCCGGGTTCGATCCCCGGACGGGTCAATGTAGAAACTCACTTTTCTGCAATGTCTCGGGTCTGGGTGTTCGTGGTACCTTCGCTGTTTCTGAATTCCATAACACAAGTGCTTCAGCTACTTACTTTGGGTTCAGAGCAATGTATCTGATGTTGTCCACATTTATTATTTATTATGAGTAACGTATAAATAAAATGCTAGATTAAACGAGTACAGAGATATTGATGTAAGAAAATAAGTTTGACCGTCAGCAAAACGTATTTGACGTAATATTTTGATTACTACTAATTATTTTGTTTACTAAATCTATGCATTTCATAGGTAAATACGGAAATTTCACTTGCCAACTAAGCGTGCTATTTCATCAAAGTAATTTCCATCTGTTAACAATAAGTAAATAAATCAACCTAAAATTTAACTAAGGCAAAAAGAAAAAACATAAAATTACCTTAATTAATTCATAACAATAATTTGTTTAATTCAGTTATTATATTATTAAATTACAATATAATAAGCCTAAACAATAATTTGTTTTAATTTAGTTATTAGATTATCATATAATTACGTCTCATGGTTCTAAAACTGGGTAAGTAGAGCTTGAGTGGCGCCAACGTTGTTTAGTATCACACTTTATCACCATATACGGACTATTGCATTTAGTATAACACTTTAATACTTATACTAAAGTGCTGATAGAGAACTAGATCAAGACATTATAATTGAAAAATAAGCTCATGTTTATTAATTACGGATTAAGTGTAATAAGTTAACTAATGTGTCAGATTTTGTCCAGCAGTGGGACAGAACAGTCAAACGCATAAACAGTAACAATGACCTTGATTTCGTCTTTATACCATTGAAGACGATCTAAATTCAAAATAAAGTTAAAGAAAAAAATCTAAACACACAACGGAAAAATATTCAAATACTGGTCACTACAATTTACATTTTACGTAACATGTAAAGTAGTTACACAATTCGTGGTTTCTAATTTATTCACATTTATAATGCGTCATCTGGATGTTAAGTGCACTGAGCGTAACACTCGATCAGCGATCGAATGCGCAAATGTCTCGCGAGTCGCTGCTCACTCGATGCATGCGCAGTTCGTCGCTCTGTAGTTTGTTACACTTGTTTTCTAGGCAAAGAAGTAAATTTTAATAATGTGCAATAAAGAATATTCTATCTATTTATTTAGGTATCTAACTGAAGATTTTAGATAGAAGAGTAGTTGGAGTTTAGTTTTAAATATCATTTTTTTTTTCTTGACCTGCCCACAGCTGGCACGAGCATAACATACCCTCCAAGTCCTAGATATGATTTTTTAAAATTACAATTTTATGACCTCAATTGTTTTGGATGATGTGTAAAGCGCAGTATTCATTGGTATATTTATATAGTTTTTCTAAGAACTATCTTTAATAATATTCGCAGTAAAAACAATGAATCGATGTTCTGCGAGTAAGCCGCGAAAACCGCATCGCGTTTGTTTAGACTAAACAAATGTGCAGTAACCATGAACCTAATTTTAAAAGCATCAAAATAATAACTCAACTTCTAAAAGAACAATTTTATGACGAGAAATGCGGATGAAGATACACCACAGTTTGGTCTTACAATAGAATGTTTGACACACATTCCATAGATAAAACTACATTAAAAGGTACCATATTAAATTCTTAGAATGAACGTCTAGAAGAAATAATGTTGGAACTTCATTAACTTTTACGGTATTGACAAATTGATTATGAATCCGCAATTAACACTTATAGAAACGACATTCCTAAGTATATGTACTAGGTGCAGCCTTCTCGATTATTTTATTTAACATGGCAGCATAGATACCTAGTCCCATATGTTTGACACACATTCCAACATGGTGCAGGCAGAGAAGGCGCAGGGATAATGTTATGATTGCTTTACCGTTAAACCACTCTGCTTCAAGTGTTAGCCTTAAAAGAACATAGTCCCCGACACTAATTACAATGATTTAGATAAGTTTACACGCCATTTAAGTGCAGCTTAGAACAGCCTTTACACTGACAGGATAAACCTGATCATTGAATAATCCTATTAATATCAGGCGACAATTTGATATATCGGCGAATATTAAGAAAATTGCAACACTGCAGATTTGCATTCGAAATGGATTTCCTATTACAGAAACCGATAATTACATTTAGGTTATAGCAATAAATTGGATGTCAACATAAAAAATGTCAGTGTCAATCGATCGTGTCTCAACTAAACAAGAAATATTTTCCTTATTCTGGGACTGATGTTAATTGTAAATCTATTTTAATTCAGGCATCCGAGGCGCCTTGTACGGCTGTCGGTGTCTCCTTTTGGGACACATCTTCGTCAGGCCGCATTCCGCGGAGACCTGCCAATTACGCGGGAAACGCTGAAACTTTTTTACCAACAAATGACCGTTATTCGATGACTTCGACAATCGTTAAGAACCTGTCCCTTTGACCATATACGACGGATCATGTTCCGATTTTCTAGCCTCATCGTATTACCACTTTTTTCCTACTTACTGACTTTACGTACGTATGACATATTGGTGTCAATGCAACAATAAAATTTTACATGTATTTATTCATAAGGCTCCGCTGAATGGACCACGTTTGTTTTCGAGTTGCTGAGTGATCGCTGAGCGAAGGAAATATATTGGCCGACATATTTATGATGTGTTCAGCCTCGTCAATGACTCAGACCTTCGCTTAATCAAACACTCTGAAATCAAGAAGTGCATACCAATGACTGACCGATCTAAAAAGGTTTTTATCGTCCGCGTCGTGTGAACTGTCCTCGTAAACTCCACTTTACCGATAACTGACCTCTTAACCAATATTTGCAAGTTTTAAATCTTTTGCCGAAACAAATGGATGCGAATCGATTTACCCGTAAGAAATTGAAAACAACAATTAATTTGGCGCACAACACAAGTAAACATAATTCTTGGCGTCAAAACAAAATTTGATTCAAGGTTGTTCACGGATTAACTTAATATCAACCCGGCTCAGGATCGGAAAGTGAAACTAAATCGGTAACTAATTACATAGTTCGATTAGTGAAACACGAATAGGTCACTGAGACCGGTCTGCTCGGATTTCTCACTTCACTTTTTAGCGACGTGACATGATAAATTAAACATTATTTTGACGTGCACATTGTTCTCTCACTGGCCTAATGACATCGATAACTATACTATTTCATATAATCCTTTAGGCATTGTTACACCTTTTCTATTCAGTCAATACTGAACAAAGAACGTAAAGGATGAATGCTCTTTGATAATAAACAAAAATGAATTGTCTTTGTGAGTAATTACGATTACAAAACATAGCCAAGGTTACGAACACCGAGGACCAATATACACAAATGTAACGTAAAGCGTCCATGGGAACTAATAATAAATACGTAACAATGAGTTGCTCTGCTTTTGATGTGAGCGAACGCGTCAGAACAGCGGCTGGTAGGTACTCGTAAAACTAATTCAGTGCTGGTAACTAGCAACTACAAAATCACTGCTGCATAACGACGCGGCCGCGGCGGCTCGAAATAATAAAAGTACACCACGGACGACGGTTCGATGTTACTCTAGATTGATGCGCCACGCTCCAAAAATATTTCCGAAACGAAATGATTGTCGCCAAAACATGCTTTCACCGTCATAAAATTCCCCTGTGGCGCCCACTAAACTTAGCGGCGGGTCGCGACCGGAGACGTGATACATTTCGCAAATACAACGGCCACGTAAAAGTGGACCGAACCTTGGCGTCCGTGTCCTGGCGGAAGGCCAACTGAGCAATTGAATGAGTGACGATTAGCAAACAAAAAATAACAGGGGTAGACCAACACGGATCGATCTATTTCGGGGAGGTCGAATTTTCTGAAGTACCTGAGTCAGTCGGCTCTGGCACTTGAGGATCGCGCTCATTGAGCTAGAGGAAATGCGTGTCTGTTTACGATAGTGGCGGCACTCGGCTCAGCGCATGTTTTAGGCTAGCGCTAGTGAGTATGGCGTGTGGAATGAGCCGGCTGACTGAAGGAGGCTCTTTGAGTGTGTTAGACGTGACCGGGCTGGCAAAGGCTTCGTTGTTGCCTCACGTCCGCGGCATACTGTCTGACTCGGCGCTCTTATCGCCACGAACTATCGATAGGTCTCTTAGGATTGTGTTACTTGTTTGACTGCAATAGTTCCAGGTGTACAATAGCAGCAAATAAGTTGAAGTCGATTTAAACGTATTTATACGTATAATAAAATTTCAACGTTAATAGTTTGAACATATTTATTTGTACAATAAAATTTGGTGCTGATTCGACATGTGAACATGGGTCTAATATTGTAGATAGAGTACAGTTGGAATTAAATTAAGGAAAGTGCTGATCACAATCCTATAGACTGGAAGCATATTTTCGAAGGTTAGTGTCATGATGATTTGTGGTTATTAGACTGTCATAAATATTTTGAATACATTTTGGCGGGCTACCAAAATTTACGTCAGAAATTGTATTACTGTAATTCGTATGTTCCAGCAAATACCACGTCAATAGATAAGGCTAATGCTCCATAATAATGTCCTTGACAAAGTTGAAGATAACACCAATGATAATGTAATATAAAACTTGACAGATAAAGGGTTATTTGTGTTGCGGAAAATTTTATTTACAAGGATTATCAAAACGATACAAATACACATTTTATTACTACACTTTTCAGAAATGTCGGTTCAGTTGCTGTATCAAAATTATTTAAGGACAATGGAGTTTGTCTCAATATTTTGGTATACGTAGATGTATCACTCGGCTCTGTCTTATAGCATGTTTATTAATGGTTGTTAAGCGAGTTTATAATATTCGTAATAATAGCCACTGTCGCAGCTGTTGACGTAGTGCTATTAGTGAGGCAATTAATAATACAATCCGTTGTTAGACGAACATCTGGTCATTGTTCCAAAATTGAAAACAATGGTCCTCCAGACTTTTGTATTGGCAATCCGGAGAAAAAATGTAAAGCATTAACACCACACAAAAAGACATATGAGTGAACAAGTATCGTCATTCCAGTCAGTTGTGTATCAGCTATTCTTGAAATGAAAACAACTGTTACGAAAAATTCTGATAAAGTGGTTAAATTGTAAACATTATAGGCTGGTATTATTCAGTCGCGACAGGCGGAACGTTTTAGATAAGCCGACATTGTCCCCGATAACGTTAATTAAGTACCTATATTCGTCATAATACCTATATGTTTGCAAATGGAAATACTCCCTCACCTTAGCACCGGAGATGCTGGCGTTCATCCAACTTTCGGTGCTGACGCCTTGGCTGTCGCCGAAATTCGTATTCGAACACTTCAAAACATGCAGCGAGTTTGTAAAACTCTAAGAATCGTCGATATCACCAAACGCACAGTACAGAACTTGGCACTAACTAAGCACGTCTGAACGAACACAAATTTGGTCGAGTTTTAGAACACCAGTTAAAACCAAAAATGGTCTTTCACATCACGTCAAATATTTGCGTGGTCACAGGTGCACACTGTGTAAATAAATGCAGCGCTCGAAGCCGGCGACACGTGCGCATTCGTTGGCGAACCGCGAATAACAGTGTAGTGAATAACGCGAGCGACACGAGACGCCCCTCTACCACGACCGCAGCTCGCTCGCGGCACGGCGACACTGACGCAGCGCCGGCGGACAGCGCGCTCCGCCGCATCTCAACCCCTCGGCTCCACGGACCACGGCTACACCCCGCTCCGACAAACTATATTTTTTCCCTCAACAAAAACAGAACATTGCATTGCGCTTCAGAACATTGCAAGCTATGGAATCTGACCGCTTTTTCTGCCAACTCTGTAATTATTCAGACCTTTTACGGAACCCTGAATTAACGTACACGAGTAAATAGTATGTTGAAGATTCTCGTGAGAATGCGCAGCATAGATTATCGCGGAGACATTTTTATGGACAACGATGGTGATCCATAAAGCGCGGCTGCATATTTACGTTTGCAGCAAAAATACTTCGTATGACTTGTGCATCGCGAGGTTGTTTGGCTTTCTCGACGTTCTGCGTATTGTGTCAGGTTGACACAATAAACATAAAATGTAGCGTCTATTGAAACGCAAAAGCGTGCCACATCCTGATGCCGAGTTAATGTGAAGATAATGACGGGCATCGATAGAGCCGCTAGGCACCAGGATCACGTAGAGCCAACGGTACCATTCTGTGCGACTGTATGCACCGGGGCTCATTTAAATAATTGTCGCGTTGACGACTCAGGGCCCCGGAGACGACTTGCGGTGAGATAACGACGACCACAGTTGTTATTATGTGTCGTTGTGGTGCTTAGAATATAATAGGACTCTGCACAAACTACGGCTCTGTTGATTGAGTTCTCGTCCTAAAAACTCAATGAATGTCATCATTTCTACTAAGCATTAACTGGGTCAAACATGGAAACATTTACAAGAAAACAAACGTCCTTTATAAGGTTCAGACGTACTTCTTTCTCAAATGTAGAGCGCGCTGTTTCTGCTAAAGCCAATGCGATGATGTTATCATACATAGGTAAGCTATCACATATTCCATCAATATATTTCCTGTACTCGTATGATTGCGATAATTAATTCCATAAACAAGATAAGAATGTTCAATTGGCTGAAAACGATTGAAATTAGCGATAGCAATCCATACAGATGGAAGAAAGCTGATACAATTATATAGGAATCTAGAAGACCCGGTCAGTAGATTGTCGTTATTAATCAAGTGTAAGACGGTGAAATGACGAAGTCGTGTTACCGACTGATGTGGTTCTGGTTGGAGAGCTTCTTCATATGGCCGGCTGTCACGACATGACCAATGGAGGGAATCCGATCGACGTGAAGCATTCCGTCTCGTTACAGTTTCCTGACTTTCTGTGTGATCTTGTTAATTTACTAGCCATTCGCGGTACACATACAAATCTGCCGCCTCGCGTGAGGGTCGGCAAAAAGTAACAAGCATACACTCACACATAAATCCATCCGTAATGGAAAGAGTGCGAACAATACAATGTACAATCTCTTATTTAAGACAGTTTTAACTTATCACTCGCGGCTCTGCCTACCCATTACGACTATTTATGTTTTCCTTGATTACTCAACTGGCAGTTTATATCTGTCGCGCTGATTACAATGACATTACATTTCCATTTAGAAGACAATACAGCGGCGGTAATGAGGGCCAGTAAAGTTGCAAGATTTACGCGTATTTTTGTCCTTTCTCGATCTCGTGATATTTCCTGAACTTTCTCTTTCCCCATTGTAGTATCGGAGGTGTCGGCGATTTATCGCTGGGCATCGTCCGACAACGACACGACACGGGAATCGAACCCCGCGACTAACAAAGGCATAAACAAGTTTCACTCCGCCCCGTGAGCTTACAAACTGTTACTGTAATTTAATACGTATTCGATTGCTGCAACTCAAAAATTCTCCCTTTTTATTTATTTTTGCAAATTGCCACATAGAGGCATATTAAAATATACTCCAATAAAAAATGAGACTTTATTTAATGTTATAACATTTTTTTTTCATTTTAGTTGGAAGTACAAACTTCCAACTAAAACTGATTAAGATCTTATTATGTGACCTTTCAGTAGATGCATACCACACATAATTAATTCAGTAAAATAATTGTGACTCAGCATATGATATCAGAGGCCATTCACTATGGTAAAGAAACTATCACAATACATTATGGGCATAAATAATTATGTACAAAAGTACTACAAAAGAATAATAATATACCGGGACAACTCACACGCGGTTATGTGATCCCAAGCTAAGCAGATTAAGCTTGCGTTATGGTTACCAGACAACTGATAAACATACTAATATATTTCTAAATATATACATATCATAGATAAATTACACCCAGACACAGAACAAATGATCGTCACAACAAATATTTGCCTTGGGTGGGAATCGAACCGACGACCTATACTGTATAGCAGTCAGGATCACTAACCACTAGACCAACAGGCGCGTCAAAAAGAAAGCCAAGTCTCTTTACAGCGCCTCTGGATTGTCACTTCAGCGTAGAACGTAGAGTCTCTAAGAATCTGTTTGCAGGGTTTTTACAATGAGAAAGTGTATTGCAAGCTTAAGTTATATCCTACAATAAACATAGCAGTGGAGGTTTACAGCGACGTTAATAGTGTTTCAAGTGCGAAAGCAATATCTTCAGCAGCCCACGAAACGATTTCTTTGATCGCTTTCAAATAAGGGTTCGCACGTTTTCTAAGACTAGACTTTATTTGAGAAAAGATTTTATGATATTTAGATACTATTGTAACAATAGATAAACTTATTTTTATGTCAAATAAAAGTGAAGATAATTATAATCTGAACGATCTAGAAAAACAATTTTCGTAACTAGGTAGATAAACTTTGCATATTGCTAAATCAAAACTTTTTCTCTTAAAATAATTTTAAAGAGTATCTAATTAAGATTAAGAAATATTTATTTAAAAAATTTAAGATAAGAATTTAATTAAAAATAATACTTCGGCAAAAAAAAACAGTAAAGAAAAAACAGAGCTCCATATTTCATCCCTTTTAAAACTACCCTTCACCAACCAAAAAAGGCTACAACCAGAAACTTCCCATCACTAATCCTATGCATTGATACAACCAATTAATACTCTATGCACATTTAACAGTCTAACTCCGGAACATTTGTAGCTGTTAATTGATATTTACATAGTACCAACGTAACGTGGGAAATACGGAAGCTGTTACATCAGTGACCTTATATATTCGTGTACCAACACAACCAACCTACTCGGGTTCGCAGTTATGATTTAAGATAGGTTTAGTGATGTAACTACTTGCAGTTTAAGGTTGATAAATGAAGTTAATTTTACGATGTATTTTGATATACCTAATTGGGTTTATTAGTCGTTAAAGGTATTTTTTTTTAAATAACCTTTCATGTGTCCCACTAATGGGCAAAGGTCTCCCTCAATTTGCTCCAAGCTGTTCTGTCTGGAGCCATCTCCCACCAACCCGGCAGATAGCGATCGATGTCATCGCGCCAGCGTCTACCGTATACAGTTAAATGAAATTTATTGGTTAAATTACTTTCGGAGAGGCCTTTGTCCACCAGACTGTTGACGATGGTGATGATAAGGTTAAAATCCTACTATTAAAATATACTTGGTAAATCAACCACCTATCTTATAAAATCATTACATATACTATTTTATATTAAACATCTGATCGAAGACTTACAAAGTGTCGTCATGAACAGATCATCAGCAAATATTATACATATTGGATCACCAGTCGTAAATTCTATCTTACAACTTGAGCTAAAACTAAACGTATGACAGTAAAATGTACTAGAATATTATCCAGCAAACGTCGACACCTATAAAGCTATGAACCGTTAAGACATGTCACAACGTTACAAAATATAAACATTACCCACAGGAATAGTCTTATACAGAGGATGCGTTAATTATCATTATTATACTTTATGATCCAAACACTTATGTCTCCTACAATGTCTACGGGCACTGAGAAAGTTATATCATGTTTGTAAATAAGGCAATGATATTTAATCGTTTCTTAGTATGGGTAAGCGTATGACTTACGTAGACGTACCATATAAGTCTTTTCATAATATAAAAATAACAAATACTAAACTATGACCAATCAGGTCAAGTAAAGTTTCAAATTCTTTAGCAGGTTTATTATTCGTCAGCCGAACTTAATCATAAAAATACAGAACGAGATCTTCTATAGGCATTTCAGTATGAAGCTAAACAAGAGCCCAAGAATATTAACATATTAACTGCCCCGCCAGTAGACGCAATAGTTAAACAATTGGAATGTATCATATGTGACTCATTGGACAGGGACAGGGTTAAACTACTTTTAAAATAGAGACATACAGGTGAGTCCTGCTGAATTCACTCTATCAAGTAAACCTTGCAACACCAATTATTTATAACACGTTCAATATTCAAACAATAGTTAAAGCAAATTAAATACAGCTTTTAAACTGTTGAATATAAAGTTCTCAAAGTGGCGTGATCCCCAATTAAACGGTGCCTATCTGTGTATCCGCTGGTGTTGGATCTGTGCCGTGGCGCACGACCGCATGCACTCACGATCTAACTATACTGCTCATACTTTTTTGTGGGTTAAGGAAATATCACGGGTGTTTAGTGTTAGGTAGGTACAATATAATGTATGGAAGATATTCTTTTGTTTAAAAGAGGAACTAGGAACAAAAGAAGCACGATTCCTGTGTGAGACGTAGAGCTGTTACATATGTTTTTCATTTTCATTTAATTAGGTATACCAACAGTTACTGTAGTTTTAAATATTCCAAATAGATTCATCATCACCTACAGCCTTTGTCCTCCCAGTACTGGGTCTCTCCTTTCTTTTGCCATTCTATACAGTCCTTTGCCAGTCTCATCTAGACTCAACCCGAAATAATTAATTTTGTGGTAAAAAATTGAAGCAGAATTTTGAATATTACCTATGTCTAAGTTCAATCCTTTACGTCTATCTAACTTCCAAAAGCCCATCTTAAATGCTAATGACGAAGAAATAAAGCCATTTACATAATACAATCAACGAAACACTATTTCATTTCACTCAGTTTCAGTTTTTGCTTGACGCTATTTCATAGCAACATACAATTTTCTGAATAAATTACAGCCGGCGAACGACAAGCGCTCTTAGTAATGTTTATTATAAACTGTACGTAGTATTTATTTACTGTAAGATATAAATAATAACGGGACTATTTAACACAGAAATATAAACATAGTATATAAATATAGTCTTTCCGTTATTGGTCAGGAGTGCCTATCCCGTTACTCTGAGAGGACATTAAGTGATAATATGTAGGAAGGCTATTCGTTTTTATCTAAAGGGTTTTTGATAAGGCAGGTGTCGGGGTAAAACGTTTAACTTACATTACACTTACCTACATCCTACATAGAGGTTGGCTATATGGTAGGCACTTAAAGAAAATACCTCAAGAATTCCTATCACACCAGTATTTAAGAAAATCACGTATTGAAAATACAGAAATAAGTTTAAAATTAAATACTACGAACACATTCGTTCCCATATTATTTGTAAATATATAAAGAACAGTTTCATATTGAAAGGTTAAGAGTAACATACTAAATTAATGTGTTGTTAATTTTATAAACTGCCTCGTTGGCCTAGTGGTGCTAAGTGCGCCTGCTACGCTAGAGGTCTTGGGTTCGATTCCCAAGTCGACCAAGGTGTTATTGGGTTTTTCTACGAAATTCTCAGTATCAGGTTCCGGTTAGTGGCAATAGGCTCGCCCCCTATTACATGGGATCTAAACATATCGGCGAACTGTGAGTGTACATTGGTACACCTCTGCCTAACCCTTCGGGGATACAGGCGTGATAATATATTTATGTATGTGTATTAATTTTATTGTTATGTACTAATAAGATATTGATATCAATCATAAGTATATGTTATTATTTTTACAACCTACTAAAGTATTTCCTATAGCAACAGAAAAACTTGATTACCAATTCATGTTTCACACCTCATTGGCCAATGTTTTCCATTTGCTTGGCTGTCAATAAACGTATCGCTTCATAGCTTCAAAGTTAATATTTTCCACTTGATGAAGTTTTTGCCGGATTTTTTTATCTGTTGGTACTTACTAAAACTAGGACTTAGAATCAATATGTATAAGGAAATGTTAGTTTCTATGCCTACACAATTTTTTAATACTTATTGAGCTCTTTGTTTTCAGAAGCAAAGAGAAAATTGTGATTTAACAAAAACGGATGTTTATTTTTTTAGCTACATTGTAGAGTACCGTTTCCTAACGTATCGGTTCATGAATGTTTGTCCCTCCTCTTTATAAGAAGAGACCTTTGCCAAGGTGTGGGAAAATTTCAGGCTGATATTTTTTTTTTCATCAATTATAAAACATAGAACTATCCGTTATTTTAATTATAACATTTAAAATGAAAATTAACTTCAAGATTATTGAATAATCGCTCATGTTGTATTATTTATGACAGATAATCACAAAACTTTAAGTTTTTCTCATCCAAACAATTAATTTTCAATTCAGTCTTATAAATACTTGAACAAAGTAAGGGTGGAACATTAGTATTCAATTCAGTATAATATATTACCGTTTTTCACATGAAGCAACACTTAAGAGTCACAACAAGTACTGGCAACATTGGAGTAGTGACCTTGACAACATGCTTCTGTCTTACATACATATTCATGAAGCGTTTTATTCATTCATAATGTCAATTTAAATTATGATATATGTTACGTTTTTTAAGTAACAAAAAAGGTTGTTACGATAAAATAAAGTACCTGTAGTTGGGGCTTTTATAATGGCTTATGAATTACTTAATAACATGTTATGTATTTTAGCTTTTTCTACAACTATATTATTATGTTTCTTGTCAGTAATCTTTAATAATCTAAATTTAATTTAAGAACAAACTCTAACTATACTCTTGTCACTTAATTATCCAAAAATATCAGAATAAGAAAGGAATCACGGTTGAAAAAAAAATTGCGTGCCCAGTGCGAACGTTAATGCATGCTTAAATAATCAAGTTAAAAGTACTTACATATTAAATAGTATGTAACCTTAAAGTTTGCAATTGCCAATGCATACCTGCAACAAAAATACCAATAAATTAATACAACATATAGATTACATAACAAGATTTCGGCCTATCGAACTATCAACATAATAAAACTGATCATTGTATACAGAGTGAAAACTTGTTACGTCATTATTTTCGATCAGATACGTAATGATTTTTAATGGCCGAATTATATTGACAGACAAAACCAATGAACAAATCTTGCTTTCAAAGTTTGGCATTAACCACAACAATGCCAAGATTATTTGATAGGTAGAAAGAATAGGCTTTCATTTGCAATAATATTAGTGTACCGCAAATGTTATCACCTGTCACTTAGTTTTTAGTCAGAGTTACTATTGAAAGAACACGTCTTGTCTTCTTAAGAAAGATGTCCGTACATTGTCGTTTCATCGACCACGATAGTAATAGTCGTGTCAATCAATAAACATTATATTAATGGGAGAAAATAGTGGTATTAAATAGTTACGAAACAGAAAGCTAAAGTTTATTAAAACAGAATATTTTATTTATCATCTTTCCGTAAATGTGAGCGGCTTATTTAAACAACATTTGGCACCATCATCATCGTCATCTACAGCTCTTGTCCTCCCTCTGCTGGGCATAGGCCTTTTTCGTGCCATTTTCTACGGTCCTGTGTCCTCATCCAGACTCGACCCGAGACTTTAAATATGTCGTCGACCCCTCTTGCTCTCATACATGACTTTATTTTAGTGGTTCTATAATATTTCATAATTCCTCATTCTGGGCAATAAAAGTCTACCCACTGCTTAAAACAATCCTGTCTTACAAAACTCCATTGTATAACTTACTAAATTTTTAACGACATTTTGTCAATCGTCAATAATTATAACTTTGTTCACCGACTTTTGTAATTAATTACTCCATCGTGTCACTCGTCGATGATTAATATTTCCCTGTAATCAACTCTGTTACATCACCAATTACGCAAATAAATGATTTCTAATTCGGCACTACCTATGCAGATGGTCTCAAACAATTTAATTTGTAGCAAACTATTATTTATTCGTGACAGAATAAATAGTAATATTGATTGAGTATAAAAGTTATGGAGGCGTCGAACCAGTTATTTATTACGTTTATCTAATAACTATAAAAAAATAACTGCATCTTAAAGATCACTCTACTTTCAGCTTTTCTGAGTCTATTTTAATATTTTTAATACACAAAGGTTTATCGTAAGATGTTTTCATCAAACTTCGGAATATCTGGATATTTTGATAAAACTACTTTATACTACTTGTAATCAAATACCTTAGATAAACAATCTTCTCACTAAGTATGTATCGATGTGATACATCGACTGTACTTGATCTTTCGAGACACAAATGTAATCTAGATCATTATGCATCACAATGCAGAAAACTGAGACGACACGCAATTGACGATAAATGCGTAGAACAAACTTATTCGTAGTTCACGACAAAGGAAATTGGACCTTATGATCAGAGTTAAAAGACTATCGATGAAAAATTCACTGATAGCACAAATACAGGGGAATTTGGACCCTATTGCGTAGGAGACAGAGGTGTTTATTATAATTGGGAGGTGAATTGAATATTGTCGCGATGAATGCGCATGTCACGCCTACGGGGCAGACAGTTGTAAGCTCACAGGTATGGAAAACTCGACAAGTGACCGGGACATCGATTCCATTGTTCCAACTTATTGTAGAAAACGAATTGTTTTTTACATGCGATCCTACAAAATGTAAATCGGGGAAGGCAAATATCGAGAACAATCTTCGATAGCCTCTTTACGACATTTGGAAACGTGTAAGTAAGCTTTTCTGTAGAATCTTTGTTTACAAAACAAATTCGGGTTAGTTACATCACTTCTGTGAACTAGTAGACCGATTTTTTAGATTTGGCTTCGCCCCGAACAACAGCATTAATATCAGAATATTGCAAAATAATACGAAAAGCAAATTGATGTTACGGGATCGGGTCTTAGCAGGTGAAACCACGGGGCGCAGCTAGCTTATAACAAACGCTGGTCTAGTCTTGTATTTCAGCGTTATCCAGGTTTATGGTTTACGACAAAAGCTCATTAATATTAATATTTTCATGTGGGTAGTGAAGCACGTCATTCGTGGACACCGTTTGAGGCCAGCTTTCGAGGCTCTAGCTTCTGAGAACTGTTTCAGACTGAGTCAGGGCTTGCATCTAAATGTCACTACAAAAAAATGAACAGTCGAGAATCGAAACACAAAATCCTTCAATTAAAAATAACGTTTAATATAAACCATTTAAGTTGAAATTTGATCAACGATAATAAAAATATGGGCTTGAATGATTTTATGCGTGCAAAAACACCGCGCATATTTGGAATAACAGTGGAATTAAATTTTCGTAATGCTACCAAATCGGGTGGCATTGAATCAACAAATTGTGAGCACAGATACTATGTTGCTGTTAAATTGAATATATTTTTTATTAAACATACCATTTTAAGTGATCGAACCTTAAACAATAACAATATAATAACTTAACTACTCAACTCATTTTGTATTGCGTTAATGGGTAAGGAATTTATTCACAATTATGGTGGGGTTCCGAGAAATGTATGACAGTTTATGTATATACGATAATTAATCAGGACTTACGATTGGTTTTGTTTTTTATAGGCTTGCATCGGCCATTTGTCGGAACTGTGCTCTTGAGTGGTTTAAGACGTGTCAGCGAGGAGGAACAGACATGTTCGACACGGTTGGTAAACTCTTTGTAATCCATATTTAAATACGTAGGAGGGACTGCGCAGGGTCTTGCAAATATCAGCCTGATTAAAATTGAAATTATTCATGAACTATTCGATTCAATATGCTCTTCGTGCTTTTGGAAGCTTTCCAAAAAGGAGTAACTTGATTACAATTTTGCAATGATTTTTTAGCACTGCTTCCTAAATTTCTTTCCTTTTCAGTCATACTGCTAGGGCTGGTTTAAGGTGCTAGATAGAGAAATATGGAAAGATTTACGAGAGGCTAACCCAGAAGTGGGGCAGGTCATGCTACAAAAAAAAATACTTCCTAATAAATAAAATAAACTATACCTTAATTGTTATTAAAGCTTCCTTTCGAACAAAAAAAACATGATCAATTACAGCCTTACTAGATAAAGAATCACGATTAAATATTAGGCGTACAATGACTAATACTTAGATTTGCACGCAAATTTAATTGGCGGATCGGGACAATTGGCTTTTATTTATACAGGTATCGGATAAGCGCGTGCGCACGAGCCTTCGCGTGATATGCCAGCTCTGCTGTATCGATCGCGCGATCTCGACGCGATTCTTATTGTTTTTAATTAATTATTGTACTGAAAGGTCAGTAGGTACGTAAGCAGCTTCAAGTAACTACGGATTACTATAGCGAAACTATTTTGAATTAAAGTCAATATTAGAATACATTTTTAAGACTGGAATGTAGATTGAGTAAATGTAGATACACGGCCTTATGCAGTGGGTCTGCAACAGTCCTAAATTCTCCATAATATGTAGTTTTAATGTATGTTTTTGATTCTGTGTATAACAACAAAGTATCGTCAATATAATGTTGATGGACCAGCTAAAGTATTCCAGCCATAAAGACAAGTTTTTCGTTTCCCTTATTCGGGAGACAACTCGCGTGGGAAGTTTGGTCAGCGATACATAACAGTTTTCCTGTTATTCCCAACTTGGTTGCAAAAGATATAATAAACACGAATGATGAGTAGACAAAAAGGTTACGTTTGGATAGTTCAAAACATGTTTTTGGCATATTTTTTCAGAGGGTCCCAATCTCATGTAGGAATCGGGACTGCAACTGAATAAGCGTCGAATCATTTAACTACACGCATCTACTTAAAAACAAAAACAAGAGCCTACACACGCCTTACTAATTGCGAACGATCGCCAGTATATAAATCATGAAGCGAGTTTTCGACAATTTTCCTTAATTGGTCTCGTTTCCCAATCGGGCGGATTGATCTCGCGATGTGTGGCCAGTCCTCGTGTACAGGGTGATCTCAGTGACACTGACCACGACACGAGAAGTAATTAGCGAATGAGACCACACCGGTCGCCATTAAGCCAAATCTGAGGCGCCTGTTCAACTTTCATCTTCGTATCGAAGTCTGGGTCGTATGAATCACGATTTACGATTGATATTATGCCTTGTTCACACGAACCGACTAAACTGCGGCTGTTTACACCTTTGTTAAACTCCGTAATTATCTCGAATCGAGTTTCCCACTGATTAAAGTATTGAGTATGTCGTGCTTGTTAGTAAGTGCGTTTTCTTGTCGAACATCACTTTAACGCCATTTCGTGTCGAGAAAACTGCAAATTAAATCAACGACTACATATTAAATAACAGAATAAATTTAAATACCTGTATATTTATTCATAGAGAGACCTACAAATAGTAATTTAAAAGAAAATCCTTACATAGCGCAGATAACATTTCAAGATGCGACAGGAGTTGAGACGTGTAGTTAGTTAGGTATGAACGGGTCAGGTTCGTATGAACCCGTCATAAAACACGAACGGAATTGACATCGATATAAAATAGCTGTTCAAATGGTAACTAAGACGGGAACATGACAGGAACACTGCTGCAGAGGTATTTTACTCCGTTATATTGCATGTAAAACCGCCGACGGTGGCCCGTTATCAATATAATAAATAATATCAAATATGCACGATAACTTAGGTATAAGCTTATAAGGCAAAGTAAAATACGGCGTGTGAATTATTAAGATAGGGAATTGGTGCAAAGTTACATTGTTGGTAGCGCTAGAGGCGAAACTTTGGGGCTGACTGAAATACTAATGGAGTTGCCAAATACTTAGTTCCAAACTTGGACCCACGACAAGTTTTTAATTTGGTTGTTGTAGGTACTGTTTTCTGTCAACAAAAACTAAAAGTTATTAGGTAACTAGACATTCTGAAAAAAAGAAAATGTTTAATAAAAATATACATGAAACTAAGTTCAGCGGGCAGTCTCAAATAAATTAGGAACTTTATATCATATTATCCAAATTTTTTAACGCTAAACAGTGCTAAAACATTGTTCTAAATATTTTATAAATAAATAAATGAATGACTACCGAGAACTCGTCGGTAGGCTCGAAGGTATATAAATAGAAGCTTGTCATCATTTTAATTAAAAGTTCTAATTAAGTTGTCCTGTCTATAATTAACGTTGGGAACGTTTATCGGGAGGCTTCAAAGACTTTTCCAAGTAATCAAAATGTCAAGCGAGGCAGGAAAGCTAGTAATTTGAAGTTTAACTCGATATGTATAAGAAACAAACCGTCGCCATTTTAGTGTTTGATCTGGCAAAGTTGTAATAACATAATTTCGCACTTAATTTAAACTATGTATGACAAAAACTAACAATAATGCATTGAATCGTACATAAAAATAAAAAAAAAGGATTTTGGCTCCTAACATGAGCGTACAATTTTATATTTACAATAAAATCGCACGCATGAACAAAACCTTACCCAAAAATTTATTCGCGATACCATTTTCGGCCACTAAAACTGGTCAAAAAATAAAAGCAATTACATAACGTGTCCATAAGTAAATATTGTCAAAAGCGGAACATACACGAACATGAGCGTTCCACAAACCGTTGACAGGCGATTAATCAATCAAAAATACATAATAAAGATGTTGTCCGTATGATAGAAAATAGAAGAATATTAGACACGTGCTTTTTATATTTACAAAATAAGTGAAAACTAAGGAAAAACGAATCAAAGTTTCAAGGGTCCTAATGACGTAACACGTTGTGCTACTGACGTCATCCGACATTTCGAATCAATGCTGCAATGTAGCGTTAGATTTAGTTGCGTAATAAAAAAAGAGGTGTTTAATATATATTTTTTTACTACATGACAGACTTTTCAAAGTTATATGTACTTCTTCTTAATTATTCTAAGATACTTCTGGAAAACGGTGAAGGAAAACATCGCGAGGAAACCTGGATTTCAAAATTTGGGATCTGAAATCGCCAATCCGCAAAGAGCAAGCGTGGTGATCGATGCTCGTGCCTTCAATATATGGGAAGAGGCCTGTGCCCAGCAGTGGGACGTTTATAGGCTGGATCATTATTATTACATGACAGATATTAAAAAATGTTTAGGCCTCCCTGTTCCCTACACAAGGCGACATGTTCCCAAATTGCATAATTGGCACCGAAATTACCAGTGAAAGTGAGGAATCGTCTCACGAATACTAATGCACGGCTTAATGATAGATGGCAACGACTTGTAGAAAGCTCAACGATTATTTATTATTTATGATGAGCCGAATCTATTGTTGCTGTTCGTCGCTGAGTGATTTACAATGACCCGCACGCGAGATCTGATGACTTCGAAATGTCCTCGTCTATTGTCGGCTTATGTATTATGTACTATGATAAGTATTTTTAGAAACGGTGTGCCTTTATATCAAAGAGATTAAGGCACGTTACGTCATTTAGCAGTCAAAATATGCTAAGCCGTGCCTAACAATTTCATTATCGATTAATAAATTCAAGCAAAAAAGTTTATTGACAAAATCCTGGCAGTTTACAAATATAAAAAAAACCATTTGTATTTTTTATGAAAAGTAAAACATCTGATTATTTTGTTTTTTTTTTTACAATTAAAAGTAGTGTGTTGTTTTGAACGGGTTTGTGAGTTGTAAAAAATAATAAAACAACTTGATTTGGAGTATTTTGGAAAGCAAGAAGTCAGAATATAGAGAATTTTGCAGTATGTAAGTATTTTTGAATTTTGATTTTTATATAAACTTTTAAACTATTGCGCTGCATGTTTATAGTAATATACTTCACGGGAAAAGGTGCATAAAAAAATTGAATGTTATGTACTTTTCTCAAGAGTATGTACTGCATGAACAAAACTATGTTACGTTGATGAAGTGACTGCGTAACAATATCATTTGTAACGTACTAGTAAGGCTTCTCTCTAATTCGATAATTGCTTAGTGCCCTAATTTCGACATACTTTCAATAATTTAATTGAAATAATAACGGTTGCGTGTTTAAAGGGCGATTTTGCGAAACAAACTAATCTGAGCTCAGTTGCACCTTAAATGAAATAAATCATAGAGCTCTTATTAAAATGGTCATCTATGGCTTCTCAAGAGATCACTTCATAATACATTATAGGGTATCATTATTATGTTTGGAAATGGCCTCAATGTTAAACGTTTTAATTTGTAGGTATGAATGTAACGAAAGTTTTGGAGATGTAAACACAATTTACTATCATGACCTTTATACGGAAGAGCATTTTTATTTTTCGACTAGCTAGTTGTCTTCTTCATCGAGGTTTCTTTCAATTAATAAGTCTAAAGGTGAATAAGTAGAGCGGTACTCTTTGCTAATACTTATAATTTGATCTACGACCTCGCTGGTCTATTTATCTCATAGAGGTAAAATACTTTTTTTTATTATTTTCGATATTGATACCCAATAAAAATACTACTTTTTCAACTAGTCAAGATACTCTCATAACATTTCACAGCAGGAAAATAAAGCTCTCGCAAAACCAAACCATTCTACTCGTCAGTTACAATAAATTGAAGTTGCATCATTTGTTATTAATGTTATCACAATAACACCAATTAAAATCTCGGAGGTGCAAACAAAATTAATGTTGACTACTTTCATTGAGGGCTTTCCAACTACCGAACACAGACACCGAAGCTCTATATAGTTCACAACAAATTTGTACACGGCTTAACACAATGGGCCTGTGTGTACCTTTCAGCGAGCTCATTGTATGGAGTTTCGACCAGGAATTTAGCAGTAAATCATAAGATTTGAAAGGTGATTGCGCTCGGTCCAGTTTTTGCTGATTTTATTGTTTCCATTATAGATTTAATTAAAATTTAATTAGCGAGCTTGTTTTAATAGTTTCAAAATCCAACCTTCTTTAGTTACAAGCCACGCAATACAAGTAGTACCTTCACAACTTGTGTAACTACAAATTCGTTTTCATTTGTGCTTCATTGTAATTAACAATTAGCAATTACGTAACTAATACTACTTTAAGGAAGTTCACTTTCTCGGAAAGTGGTAAATAGACACTAAAATCGTTTTATTAAGTTGTACGATGTAAATAACTTTAAAAGCTGCTTTAGTATGAATAAACGTCAACATTGATTACTTAATTTATCAGCGCCTTCTAAATTAATATCTTTGGAATGAACATTCATTCAATTTATTCTTTTGAATCTAGATTTTAATTGCTTGAATGTTTTAATCGAATTGAACACTTCCGCTGGACAGGATTTCGTAATATTAAAACGGCTAACCGTCAGAGAGCAAGCGTGGCAAAGGGGATTAGGAAAAGAAGAGATGAAAGGTTTTTTACGAAAAGAAGTCAGACTGCTTGCGACCACGGCCGGTGTAACCTGGTAGAAACGTCAAGCCCTAAAGGTATTTATGCATGTTCGCGCTAATCCCCGTTCTAAAATATTAATATAAACATGCAGCGCAATAGTTTAAAAGTTATTTTTACGAAAAGAGTTTAGATATGGTCAAGGAATACAAAACAATATCTGTGCTCCGTGGTTTTACCAGATAATTTTCGTCCCATTGGATTTATATTGATAAAATCCCCAAACATCCATGTACGTAATACTTTCCTGTTAACATATTATGTTGCTCCAGGATATAAACTATCAGTGCCTCAAATGCTACCCATGTTCAGACCATTTTGTGTAAATTATATGTATCTTTCCGGTCTCATGTAACACTGTCGCGTTTATATTCATAGTAGGATTGGTACCTATTATTGATTTGAACATTAAATGCAAACTAACCCAATAATTTACTAAAACTTTTCGTTCTGTTAAGCTTTAGCAATTTGTATCGAAATTAAGCATGTCGGCCCACACAGGGTTGCGCCACAACTCGTGGCCCGACTTCAGACCACTACCGGGTTCCTAGACAAAGCCCTCAGTTTGTCATTGTTCCTTTTAATTGTTCATTGGTTGACATCTTTCGTCCTTTCACTGGTTGCCCATTATTGCCCAATTACTGTGATATACTGATAATGCCGCCCGTTTTCATAATTCGATTTGAATTGAGTCGGTTCGGTTCGGACTTATTGAAGGCGAATATTTTAGTTGTATTGTATCGATTCGAAACGTAAATGGTTTGCAAAATATCTTTCCATAATTTGTAATTTGTAAATTCTTCCTTGTTACATAACTGAATCGTATAATAAATGTATCGCATCAATATCTATTAGATATCTAATTATTTAGTAACATTATGAAAGCGCAAATCGTACAAGACAAATCGTTCTTAAAAGGCATCTAGTTCTTCGGTTTGAATATCATACAGCCTAGTCACCTTCATACTTTATACATTTCCTCCTTTCCTATTTATCATAAGTCTGAGATACAGATTTAAATTTTGCTCACTCATGCTATGTTTACAAATAGATAAAACTTAAGCGAAACACAATAGTGTTGTGATGTAACTGTCTTAAATGACTCAAGCAAACGGTATTAGTTGAACATTTGTAAAGCTAATGCGATTATCTAATATCGATTGCTGACCTCCCACGCGGTCTGTCACACATCAAACTCAAATCAAGCTGGGAGACCGCTCACATTAACACGCAGGTCGGTAAACAAGCTAGTGTTGTAGGTGTACTTATCGATAATATCATCGATAGTTTGGAAACCGATGCCGTTCACTTGCCGACTTGTATTGTTTTGCAAACTAATTGGGTAATATTTCAAGTTATTGTCATTGTTTATAATTTTATACAATAAATACGGTTTATTAAGGAAAAATCTTTATGTGGTCTCGTTTACAAAAGCGGGTTATTTACGATGTTCTGAAAATGGGTTTTAACACTTTTAACATTTATGTCTTGTACATAAATGGAGATGAGTCGTGTTGAGATCGCATCTAACGGTGCTGTTTTGGTTACATCTTACACTTAGCGAGGACAGAAGCGCGAAAATCTGTAGAAAGGTAACGAGTCATACACCAAGCTAAAAAGGACATCAGGCTAACTGTTTATTACATTACCAAAGATATCATAGGGCCGTAAAAAATCCGCTAGGAGAATCTGTAACTCAATTTTTGATTGCATAAAAAGCAGATCACAAATATCGATAAGAAAATCAGAAGTTGTGTCATCATTGGCCGCGACCGTAACGAACGCCCTTCCGGCGGAAACGCATCGGACCGGCCGCCGGACGCCGCGCCGGTCCGGACGATGCCGGCTAGCCGTGAGAGTGAAAGCCAACACTACTTAGTACCGAATTTGTTACGATATTACAACGTTTAGTGCTTTTAACATCGTAAAGTTTACTGAACGAAGTCACGCGAGGTTACTAGTTAATATTATAATTTTTTATTGACAAAAAGTAGCTGCTGTACCTACGTTGTTCTCTGTCTTAATTTATTACATGTAGTGATTATTTGAAAATGTTAAAATACGATCGGCGAGACTAAAAATATCACGCGATGTTTATTTTTGTATTTTGAGCAATGGCTTAAGTAGGTTCAAGCTATGATGTTGGCATAAGAATTACAGGGTGTGATTGATACTTCAGAAAAAGGCTTATATAAAGGTTGTAACCTAGTTTCGAATACTAAGTTGTGGGTGTTAAAATGCTGCCAATGATGATGATGATGAATGCGCATGACATTCGACTTTAATGATTCGCTGACTCATCTTCTTTTAGAGAAAGTGTAACACTAAATAGTAGATGAACCACGAAATGTCATTGAGGTCAAGTTACTAAGTCCTTTAAGAACAAGAGATTTACGAATTCTAAAATAAATGTTTTAACAGCTTTCACTTGTTTTAGTATCATGTTACAGCGGAATTGAAAACGCAAATGCACATATATAATTATTCAAAGAAATTATACGTCTATACTTTTGTTTAAATGTCTGCAGTTAATTATAAATATTCGTAAGCGACTACCTTAAATCACAGTCAGTAAAATATATCCTGCTTTCTACAGATTTCTATCAGCAACAAATTTAATGTACATAATAAAAGAAGATATATCTTAATTGCACGCTGCAGTCGGACTGAAATAAAGAAATCTTATAATTCTTTTGTGAAGCGATTATTTACAATGGTACAATGGCGGGCCAGTACAGCCACCCAGAGAGGCTGTATAATTACGAGTGACATCTGCATACCAAATCACTGTTATCCTTCAGCCGCGTCCAGCCGTAGATCACAGATAAAATATGACGCACCCGAAATGGCAGACCGATTAAGACGTCTCGTATCGCGGAACTCGAAAACAATAAGAATCGAGATAAATGTCTCGATTAAAATAATCGAATTGACCTTTGCATCAGCCGATCCGTCATCCCAATATCTCTATATTCATGGCTGTAAAAATGACGTACGTCAAAAACCTTAAAAGGTGCGCATGCGGCGGGCGCTGACAGAAAAATTGGTAGTATACAGCCGGCCTATTGTTTGCTCAGAGAGAGATGTATCGCCGATGATTTCACGCGATACCGATGTTGCTAAGTGAACGCATGCCATGTGATTTATACGATCTGTTGCACGAAAATTATTGTTTTGCTATACGGTATAATCAGAGGGCATTATTCCTCTGCGTTTTGGGAGCTCTCAATTTGGGAACCTGACCTTAACGATGTGATCAAACTTACTTTACAATACGTTTAACAAGTGTGTGTTAAATTAAATACTACATGTTTACTTAAAACGTGTACATGTCAATGTTATATTCTTAGCTTTGTTTCGCAAACATTGCTATTTTTAAACAAGATCGTATGCGCTTGTAATTCCTAACAAACATACAACATTTAACCATTTGAAACGAATCATGTAAAGCTCAACCGGTTAACTGTTTATTCTTATTCGTAAATGAACTATTAAACTAGAAGTTGTGGTAACTCGATAAGAGAAAAGCGTAAACGCACAAATTATACGGCAACAGCGTAAATGTGTAGTCAACAGTCTAATTCACTGGCTACAACCTTTTTACTCGATAAGAAACTCGATATTAAAACATAAATCGACTTTCTCGTAACGATTAGCGATGAAAACGTTACCGTGGATTAAGGCCCACTTTGTTCGGTTATTTGTTGTCTGTTTCCTTACCTCAGCTGATGCAAATATGGTGTTCCGTATCGGCTGATAAATTACGTTGACACTTACGCTTTCTGTAATGTTCGTAAATTGTACGTGTACTGTGACAATGCAGGATTCATGCTGAAAGTACGTGGTTTACGACATTTCTCGTTATAAAAAAGGTAGCTAATCCGGACGTTTTATTGAGAAATTTACGATTATTGTAAAAATTGATGAAAAAAAAAACAGATTTTTGCTAAAAAAACATGTTTATTTTCAATTGAGGATCATTTTTTTTCACAATTTTCATCTCATGAGGACGCCTAATTACTTGCAATCGTTATGAAGTTTGTTTAGTCGTGATGGATCATTTAGTTTAAAAGTTACACCGTTTTGTTTACGACGGGGTCACAGTGACGAACTACTTTTTTAAATATTCCATGAAAAGTTTATAAAAAGATTTAGATTTTTTTTAATATTTTTTTCATCGATAAAATGAAGCATAGATGCCCTCATTTCAATATGTGCACATTATAAAGACTCACACTGTATAGCTACAAAATCAATAACTTAGTCGTTTAAATATTTAGCACTAAGGAACCTTTTTTACAAAATTAAATAGACTAAAGGTAACAAAATATTACCATTAATTCCTTATTGGTTTAAGGAAACTAAAATGATATAATGCGGTTTAATTAGAGTACGTTTTATAAAATCCGCATCGTTAATCAATTCAGTTAAAACACCGTAACTTTATACAACACATGCATGTGTGTCGATCGTATTTCTTGTAGATTTGAACAATAAATAACATTACACGGTCGATTTGCGTTACAAATTAAAATCGTTAGCGTTTTCTATGTAAACGCATACATTTTGAGACAGTCACACACTTAGTAACTCGCTATAACATACCTAAGTAAAAAAGTACTACTGTCTTTGCATTTAACGAACTTCAGACTTCAATTATTATTTTTATATTTGAGGACATTTCCTCCTTAGAGGAGACACATCAAAAGGTGCGAAACCGAACTCAACGTATTATTTATTTATTTATTTAAAGGCTGAACTGTCCCACTGCAGGGTAAAGACCTCCCTTTCCTCCTTCCACAAGTCTCTACTTAACGTTTACATTAGATAATCTTAATTTTCTGCTTCAGTGTTTTTTTAAAACCACAGTATGTTTTACGTAGATCCAAAACCCATGAATTATTTTTTGAACAATTACAATATGAGTTACATCATTATATTTTTGGCATAAAATTGAATGGCTATTTTATCGACTTCATAAATTAAAACGTTCGGAATCTTTGGTTGTTTTCTCCGTCGAAAATCCAATTACATTAAAAGTCGCACGCTTAGCCGCGGTCTTAGATAAATAATGTGATTTCACCTTCACCCAATTGTCAAAGATAAAATTTATGTTCTTTAATTAGTGTGTAATATCACCGATCTATTAATTGGAAATTTGTTGGCAATGTTGTACCTATTTATCACTGCAAGCCGTTATCTCTCGCCATCCGGACCTCTATCAAAATCTAAAGCTTTATTTAACTTACAACTTGTTGATTTTTTGTTCATTTTGTTTATATTATCATTTAAGAATTTTATATTAATTTTGTGACAGAGTTTTATCTATACACGCTCCATCTCTTTAAACACGAATCTACAAAATTAATTGGCAAAAACTTCTGATCTCGTCCAAAAATCTAACCTTTTGCTAACACGATAATTAATACATCAGTTTACATTATACGCGGCTTTCTGTAAAGGAAAAATAAATGCATATAAACACAGCAGGGATTTCATATACTAACATAAACTCCATCTTATTTTCCGGTCGGATAGTACGATACACGCAATTACCAATGCTAATTTTATCAATTAATATTGAGTGCCGCCATTAGTAGGATGATGGTTAATTAGTTTGTATTACTATATTTATGTAGGGAACCTTAGTTATAGTTTGCTAAATAACCCGTGTCTCTCCAGTGAGGAGTATTGATAACTGGGTGTTATCTGGCTATGTTTAGATGTAAAAGACGATCACGAGAAAAACTACATCTTATTAGGGTTTTTGTACCATTATGAGTATTCTCTCTATCTCCATTTATGTTCACATAATAAAAACTAGTCGTGGTGGCCTAGCGGTTCAATGAACGGATTTGTATGCACGAGGTTGCAGGTTCGAACCCGGGCAAGTACCAATGTAACTTTTCCAAGTTATATGTACTTTCTTAATTATTCTAAGACACTTCTGACATACGGTGAAGGAAAACATCGTGAGGAAACCTGGATTCCAAAATTTGGGATCTGAAATCACCAACCCGCAGAGAGCAAGCGTGGTGATCAATGCTCATGCCTTCTCTATATGGGAAGAGGCCTGTGCCCAGCAGTGGGACGTTTATAGGCTGGATAATTATAATAAAAATTGGACACAACCGACCAAGGAAGATTTGGTTCAAAGTTAAGCATTTCTTAATATTGAACTCAATTTATGTTTCAAAACTAATGGTAGAAAGACGCCACTGGTAATTTTGTCCTGCATGCTGAGTCACGCTATCATTTCACACGCTAAGAAGAACTCAATAAGTCTTGATATGTGTAATAGGAATTATCGTTTTAGTATTCCAAGCAGAAGATATAAAAGTCCGATATTTCCAAGTCATTATAGGAAAGTCTAGGTAATTTGCGTTTCTAAAGTGAAATTGCAGCAAAAGGATGCAATAAAAAGATTTATTCATAACCGTAGTTCCCTACTTTCCTTGGCTAGAAATTAACAGCAACACTGAACCTGTATAATAATAAAATAAGATAATTATATGTTATCGTGCATAGAGGACACTTAATTTCTATTTTATTTATAAATTGTTGTCCTACTTTCGGAATTTCTCGTATGTGAGGTGGAAGCTCTATAACCGCATAAATGCAATATAAATAAACGAAAACCAGCGATTGCTAATCCTTACTTTAGTCCAAAGTTTTTAATTAAAAATTTAGAGGATAAGAAATAAAATGAATAATGTAAAGGTTCCTGTAAATAAATAGATAAGCGTTAGTGTGCAAAAAATGGCGATAAATTGTAAAGTTACCACACGAGGTAATATGAAAGAGAAGGTTACAAGGATCACGAAGATAATTTAATTAGGTATAATGATTACATAAAACCTTTCAGAGTATTATAAACGATCAAAATTACGAAGCAAAATTGCTTTAACATAATCATTCTAATAAACAGTATTTTTAGGTATTTCTGTTCATTATAAATTGGACACACAACTTACGTCGATCACCATGTAATAAGAAATGATTATAAGCAATGAATTTCCACTTTCGATGTAAAAGCATTTAATTATTAGCGATAGGATCCTCTTGCATTTATGTTCTTAGAAACGAATTATCACTTATTTTTATTGCTATTAAATTATTCTTTACGATGATGCTCTAAAGATTTGTAATAAAGTTATCTTTTCATTCGTAGTCATTACTGAATGTTGTGATGTTACCTGCAACGTAATGTTGGAAAATATAAAAGAAAATTGTGCAAGAAAACTAGTTTTTCGGTTCCGCTATTGCGTGCTCACAGTCTTTATTTGTAAGTCTAGACGAATTCGCTGAAAGTGTATCTAGACTTTAAATTGTTAAGGGTGGGACACGTGAACTGACCTTACAGTGTAAATAAAACATATGAAGCGACTTAGTTTGGTGACTAAACATACTTATTTGATTGTGTCTAATATCTTGAAAACACGACAAAAATAAAAAAAAAGGTTTTTAAAGGATACAAATTACACAACTACAATACACTATGTATTAACTATTGTGTCATATTAAAATTTTACTAGTGACACGAAGTCTACACACGAATTTGGATATCCTTAACGGTAGTTACGACCACCAAACATAAGAGCCTTAAAAACTTCGAAAAATCAGCTCGAAACATATAAACTTCAACATAATGAAGTCATAAGGAAACATAGTAAACTTGAACTAGCACCGAATACAATAGACTATAAAAGAGCCATTGATCTCGTTATCACAAGGGCATATTGTGAACCACTCAAAGCCCCGTTACGGTGTAAAAACATCGATTCTCGATAGCCCATCGGTTTTATTGACAACCATTTTGTTTTACGTAAAAGGAGTTGTTTTATTTCGTTATTTCGTCTTGTTAAGAGGTCAATTGCTTTTCTTATTGTGCAGTGTTTCGAGTAATAAACGAGGGTTTGATTGCCACCTGCGATAATTTTATGTTTCCCGTGTTTACTAAAGTAATTATTGGTACAGGCGTATTAACCATACATCATCATCAGCCGGAAGACGTCCACTGCTGAACAAAGGCCTCCCCCCTAGAACGCCACAATGAACGACAACTCGCCAATTGCATCCACCGGGTGCCCGAAGCTTTGCCGATATCCGATCTTTGACGATTAACCATACATAACTTGAAAATATTGGGATGGTAATAATGAGGGAAAAAAGCAAAAAAAACTAATAATTAGCAATGTCTTCATTTCGTCGTTCAAATATTTAAGGATCTCTGTTGAAAAGAGAATCAATAAAATGAACTAATCTTTCCTAATACTAAGATACTTCAAATATCTTCTTATCACTAATACGTATATTTAAATGAGCCAACTGTATTTTTAACCCCGTCACAGACGAGGAAGTGGGCAGTCAGTCAAAACGTAAAGCGACAACTTTTTATCGTAAATCGGTAGACATCAAAGCCATGCGTGCGCGCAGCCGTTGACAACACGTTACGCGTGACGTAAGCAATGAAGTGTGCGCGACTGTTTGTAAACAAACGCTTAGCATTAGTTATGATTCTTAATCTTTTGAGTATTGGAAATAGGCTCTAATAGTACAACACATACTAAATAAAGCAATGAAATACCTTTAATGTGGCATAAATGACAGGAAATGATGTGGGATAAACTAAATGGCTCGAATAGCCGATTTAAGGTCCGAAATCACGTATATTGTTTATGTAAACGAACAACATTGATAAATGGACGCTAGGCTTAAGAGAGTTGCTGATAAAAATATATGTCGCAAGCATGTTACAGTATTTTTCATTTTAAAAATAAAGCTCTAGTATGAGGCTGACGATCAAAGAGTTCATAAGCACTCTTACAATATTAGTACATCGTCAAAGATATTAGACCTTATGTAGTCGGTTGTAGATAATTCGACAATTTTAATTACTTTAACTAGAAATTCTAAAGTTACATCTAATTGATTCAAACAATAGATTCGACAGCTCAGTTCTGACATCCCAAATGTTGTTATTATTTATAATGTAATGTATTAATAGGTTATAATTAATCAGATCAACGATACACATGTTCCATTACACAATTAGTATCATTACAGTTAATTCTCAGACTACACAACAGCTAATCTTGAAAAGATTGATATGCAATTGATTGATAGTAATCTATAATTGCAACGATTACAACAGTAATTACAAGGCCAATAACGCCTTTGTCTTTGCCGTCAATTGCGACACGAGAGGCAGACAGACTTTACGGTGTCTGTGACAGATTGGATGATGACACGATATGATTGAAAAAACCACGGATCATTGGTTACGTTGCGTGATTGATTATTTAGATGTGATCGATGACCTGACGACCTGATGAGCTGACGGACCGTGACCCTGGCTTACCAACAAAACCACAGTCTTGATCCACGAGCCAGTAACACTGCAGTAAAATCGCTCGTAAATCACATCCTTAATCTAGCACGAAAAGGTAGTCGACCTTTATTACAGAAATATTAAATGACTTAATAAAATAACGAAGTATTATTTTAGGCTTTGAATCGGTTTGTCGAGAGAATAACTATGAAAATATAGCGTGTACGCGAGAATATCTAAATTATTTTCTAAATAAGGTATAAGTAAATTGTGTACTCGTAATAATATGTAAATTACACATAAATGTTTCACGGTATAATATCAAAAGATTAAATACAAATAAAATATAACCCACTAAAGGTTTCCTTATTATTCGAGAAGTCTTAAAACTTTCATGCTATTACCGCTAAAACGCCCAACGATCATGTCTACTTATACAAGACCATTAAGAATCCGCTGTAGGACATTAAATAAACAGATAAAACCAGGTCCAGTAGTGTTCTGATGGCTAAATGCGATAATCTGGGCTCATCTAGATACAACCTAAATGTCACTGGCGGCCCGTGAAAGCTCCACAAATGGCAATGGTAATTTCACTTGTCATACCGCAAATGAGTTTTGTTCATCATTTAGAAAGTCAATCCTTGAATTGAATTAATGTTGGTCTGAGTGGGCTTCGTTACGAGTTCAGGGCGCTTTCGATTTGTGTCACTTATTCCTGATTGCGGTGACAATTTACTTGTTTTTTTCCATTGATTAAATAACAGTTATTAGGTTACTTAATTTTCAGTGTCGGCGGTGAATGCGCTGTTGTCTACTAGTCCTGTCTCTTAGAAAAGCTATACAATTTTCAGTAGTAGATGAGTATTGCTTAAATTGTTCGATTATAAGAATATCCTAAAAAATATATGCAGTAAAATTTTCAGAATTTAGGATAATCGTTATTATATTTCTCTTGGTAAAGACCTCATCCGTTTTGTAATTTATGCAGTTGGATTCATCATAATATTACGAAAGTTTATTAACAAATGTGTGACTACAAAATGCGTATATCCGTCAACATATCCGTTTTAACTGGCTGTATAAAAAAGTGTGCCTAATAAGCATTAGTCATGCTACAGACATCATAAAGTTAAGAAACAAACTTAACCAATCAGGTTTCATTGGAGATTGACTCATAAAAACTGGAAGCGATACATTGATAAACTTTCAACGGAAACTGAGAAATGCCCTTTATAATAACTAGTTTTAGAAGGCTTACATAATAATTTTCAAAGATTTGAATAGAAATATTGATGAAACACTCGCCGCCTATAAATATAAAACCAAAAAGAAGATCACGAAATTCAATTCAGTGTGGCTGATCGAAATATTTAATTTTCTATTTTTTTTTTTTTCATGAACTCTTAATGTATAAGAGTGTATTTCTTTTGATTCTAATTCTATTTGCGATAACACCATATTTCGCTTTCATTGCACATTTCTTTTTTATGATATTTTTTATGCGAATATAATATGACGAGATCTTTCTTGCTTAGGATTCAAGATGCATCGGTTGATCTTTATCGATTAAATTACCAATCTTCGGATATCGATTCCATTGAAAGTGAGCATCGATTATAAGAAACTTAATCGGTAATCTTTGATATGAATCGATAGCGACGATTTTATTTACTGCTTCTGAAGGTGTTAGATGTCTTTACAAGTTGGTTATACATTCCACTTATGTTAGTCATTGTAATTTGATAGCTATTGGTAATGGCATAACGCGGGTACAATGACTCGTTTGCAACGGACAATGGTAAAAGTTATTGGTTAACCGGTAGGAAAATTAACACGAATTACTGCGAGATTATAGAAACAGTTAATAATTTTATTTTTGACTGTTATCGCTTATACCTAAACAAAACTGTGGTTTTTCAATAAAAATTGTAAACTTATAATTTTGTCGTGGTAAGTATGGCCCTTATTTAGCTATGAGTGAGACCTATAATTTGAGTAAAGTGTATTAATATTTACCAGTATCAGCTTCGAAAAGTAGACCAAAATCCTGTTTTAGGTACATACCTGCAAAAAACAAAAAGTATGTTAATGTATGTTAAACAACAATTAAGGTAAAAATATACATACTAAAGCAACACTATTTTATACACTATCTGATAAACTGTACATATGTCAACAATAAATTTCGCGCACGTGTGTAAAACGCTCATAACAGATCTGCGAGTTGATAGAATTAAGTTTTCTCTTCGCAGATATCATATCTTGAAGAGAAACTGCAAAAATATCATAAAACATAATAAGGTAAACATAAGGCGCAGGCCAGACAGAAGAGACGTAAGACGCAGACGTGGCGCGGACATTTGTCTCTACCGCGTCTCTTTCATACAAAATGTATAGAAGCGTCGCGACGCAAAACATACAGAGAGACCCGCGCCCCGTCTGCGTCTTACGTCTCTTCTGTCTGGCCTGCGCCTAACTCGTCAGAACTTAAACAAGTCAACATCAAACACACAATCATTTATCCTATTTCCTCCTGTAAGCAAATGTTATATGTTTTACAAATTGCCTCTTATATAGTACAAGACATATTGCGTTACGCAACAAAAATTGTAAACATCTGCAATGTACAGCGTGCAGCCTGTACCCGGAAACATTAGCAATATTTATAGTTTGACCAGCGCGGGCGCAGGTATAGCCAAACACTAACCTTTAGGATTTGAAGGTGCCACCTCGTTATATCAAGACTTCGGACTTAATCGGCAGTTAGGTTTGTAAAATAAAAAATGCGGAAATTATAAATTTATGATTACTGATAATTTAGTTCCACAGTGATAATTATAGATTTTAAATACATAAGCTTATATTAAATCACACCTCATCGACAGCGGTTTTTTTCACGTTCGAATGTTTAAGTCTTTATCAAATTACCGACCAATGCAATCGCTAGTTGAGGATCTTGTATTAACATAATCATATATCAGACTTCAATTTAGACATTTAACTTGAACTTACAAAGTTAAACTTCATAGTTTCAGTGGCTGTATTACGGCTATTGGTCATAAATCAAAGTTGGAACGTTGCGCACGCGCACGCACCGTCCTGTAACAGGGATTTCGTCGCGACTTGCGGCGGATTACTGCAACTTAAGCGGTTATATCGCTCGGAGGGAGTGCCTAACGCAATGCATGTGTGCTTAACCCACAGACACTTGTATGCAACTTTAAAAGCATTACATTATACATATATATTACTATTAGCATTAGGTTTGAGTACATACAGGTGAAGAGGAATATTGCGAGTGTGAAAGATAAAATTATGTTTTAGTTTTGTCAATAGGTCCAAAATGGGGAAGAGATTAATGTTAACTGAAAGGGTGACGATTTTAAGTTTTTCTGCCAAAGACGCAGTTGAACAAGTTGAGTTGGTGATGCTTACAACAAAATTTAGATGAAATACATGCAATCGCAACAAACCTTGATCAGTTGGGACAAATAGACAGAAGTTAAGAGATTAAAAATACACAGTGTCGAACAGGAACATTATCTGCGCTGTCACAATAAAATATAAAAAGATGATCCCCTCAAATTAGGTCAGGAAGAAATAGCCACAAAACAACTCCTCAGTCTAATGGAAATTTTCATACAAACACAATGAAAAAGGCCACAATAATAAACGTGTTATCGCACAGATAAGAACACAATATGAAGTGTTAAACAGGAAGCGGAGAGCCGGCGCTGATCCGTCCGGATACAGTGCTATATCAGGGTTAGTGAGATAAATGCAAATAATCTAGACTTAATTAAGTAATTACATAATTATGTCACCTTTTCAGTAAGAAGTCATTTGTTCGTTCGCTTTTGCAGTTGTTTGTCTAACACAAATAGTCAAACACCTATGCTAAATATATTAAAATAGCCCCTGCTCTTAAAGTATGGTGTTAGGTAACTATAAAGTTTCAAGATTTCTAAATTCAGTTGTTTTTACGAAAAAAAAATGATTAGAATTATGGGTAAAGAATGATTGCTGCTGTTATGTCCACTATGCAGAAGAACACTGCACTATGCAGAGAAATGTATTTAAGGTATAATTATCAGTGTAAATAAATGTATCGCTTTAGATACCATGTGAAAGTTAACTAAAATATCAGATACAAATATTGCGCTTTAAACAAACCAGATATTTATAAGTGCATTATTAATAAGAAATGTCTCCATTATCAATTTCTATCAACAACGGGTAAGTCATTAAAATGTTACCAGTTTTATATCTGCCGCATCTCGGAACAAGACAGGCCATCTATCATAGCAAACAAGAGTACATAAATAAAGCGATTATTTACCGGTAGCAAACAGATACGGAATAATAGCGCACCATTGATCTATTTGCTACTAGCTGTGACCTGCGACTTCATATTGAGCTCTCCAAGTCCCCTTAAATAATAATAAACAATAAAATTTCTAGTAGCCTAAGTTGCTCGATATGACGTTGGCTATCTGCGAGTGAAAGTACAGTCAAAATCGGTCCAGCCGTTTTACAGATTAACCATACCAAACATACAGACAGACAACCAGACAAAAAATAACTATATCTACCTTTTTAAGTACCGTATACATAAACCTCCATAACATGCATTTAGTAAAAAGCTGTCAATTTAAAACTACAAACACACTTCAATTTAATTTATTTGTATTGAAAAAGCATTACCTTCAGAAGTCGAGCAATATCGTAATAAGACGGATATAAACCAACTAAATCGTCGCATCCGACAAAGACATAAATTTAGAATTTCACTTTATTGAAAATTCTATTCAGAGGCTGCTCGTAAAATCTGTAGGTATGTAATAAAGGTTTGAGAACAGCTAGTTCACAATATGTGGAAACATAACGAGGTAGCCGTAAGAATACAGGTTGCGACACACTGTGGCTTCTATTGGGTTCGGAATAATCAAATAAAAACAATAAAAAAGTTGTAAATTTTGTACCTTCTATTGTGTCTCAAGCATAAGGGACCTCTATCTATACTATTATTCTTAATGCTATCCGCGTAGCTGAGTACTAGTCCGGGAAAATCTAATACGAGTATTGCCATTTATCGACACGCTAAGAAGACTAATATTATAAAGAGGAAAGATTTGAATGTTTGTTTGAATTGAATAGGCTCAGAAACTAAATGACCGATTCGAAAAATTATTTCACTATTGGGAAGCTACACTATCTGCAGTTAACATAGGCTATATTAAAATTTCAAAAAAGTTAGGGATCCGTAGGATATAGGTATTAACGCGGGTGAAACCGCAGGGCACAGCTAGTCTGCAATAAAGACCTACATATACTTACTATCTACGTACTATACGGATTATATAAAAAAGCATGGTTATTCCAAAATTTAGAAGCAACTAAGCGTATTACACAATTACAAGTGAAATAGTAATTTAAGTTCGCAATAGGTCTTAGACAATTTGTTAGCAGACGTACAATAACCAGGTTAATAAGATTGCATTTGTCTGAGACGTCTGGTTTCCAGTGGGTGTTCGATTAGAAACGACGCTACGAAAACCATTACTCAGCACAAGGAAGTATCTTTTGTTACCAGATCAAAAATCTCAAATGGAAATATTTCAAGCTGGTAACACTAACCCAATGGGATATCGATTTCACGGCCGAATAAATTGTTGCCACGATTAAAATATCAATGGTCGGCTTTCACTATGATTGTATGCAAACTACTGTATCATTTAAATAAACAGTGTATTTCCCCGCCGTGTGGTCGACGCGCGAATAATCGTCCTGCGTCGGCGTCGACGCACACGCAACGATATATTTATTGCAACTGTCGAGATTTATTTTTCAATTATACAGTCATTTTTGTTTTTTATGGGTGTTGTGATTCAATATTTCAACATTTTTTTTGTCGATGACATTATAAACTACACGTTCTTTTTACTTTTAATTGCAACTGTTTTCGAAGAAGAAGAAGGAAGCTAGCCGTATATTTTACAATGAGCAACAATAATGAAACGAATTTTCAATAAGACTTATAGAAACGTCATAAGCATATAAAAACAGAATAAATATACGATCAGACTTTTAAAGATATCACCAAATTAATTAAGGCAACATATATTGTTCAACTAAGAATAATGCCTGACAGCTTTAGATCATTAATCCTTACCTTAAAGCGGTCTTCAATGATGTGTGCATTATTTAATTCTAAGAAAGTATGTAGCCGGTAGCAGTCGTGACAGACGCCCGAAAGGATGTGCATAGCTCGCATTAGTCGCATTCCTGCGCAATCTCGCTTTCACTTCGGGGAGCCGCGTCTTACATTATTGCATAATTGTATGTAGACTAGCTAATGTAGTCCGACTTTTTTGCTGGCAGGTACTATCCTGTGACTGGCTGTGACTAAGAGAGGGTACCGGAATCAGGTGTATAGTCTTGGTTTGTGTCATAACCTTTACTGATCATTAACACTTTTGAATAGATTGACTGTGTGTAGATACTATTGCTGTCAAAAAACAATTTTAAAAACCTGTTTAACTAACAATACAATTATTTTCTAATCAAATTCCAACAAGATTTTATCAAACTGATGTTACCTACAAATATTCAGGTATAAATAAAATATGATAAAAACTAAACCACAAAAGCCGTCGACATAACAAATTGCGCGTTGCTTATCAGTCGCGATCGGCATTTGTTCCGTCGAGCCACCGGACACCCGGCACGCATTAGGCCCGGACTCCACCAAAGCGGAGATGAGTAGAGCGAAGCGGATAAGTTCTTAAAGAACCAATCAGGATTTGCTATTCAGGCCCGACTACACAGCGAAGTTTAAATAACGAATTCCTATTGGTTATATTGCAAAGTTCGTTCCTCTCTCCGCTTTGGTGGAGTCCGGCCCTTATTTTAAACAAAAACCTCTTTTTGCTGGACTTTTTACAGATCCAACTGTGTGTTGCCTTTTATAAGTAATGTATGCTCGAAAAACAATGCAAGCATTCTTTTAAGTTCGTCGTTCAGCGCTGGTCTGCATAAGGCCTATCGCAGATCGATTTCAATAGCTGAGATACTGAGAACGGATTACAAACGATTTCGTGGATATTTTTCCCGTTTGTGAGCTTTTTGCTTGACCAAATAAAATTTATCAAAAGTCCCATTAGGAGAATACGTGATATAAACTGTGTATATTTAACATAAACACATATATTTGATAAGACAGAAAAGGTTCATACACATTATTCGTTTTGGTCTGTCTTAATAATAGATAGGTAATATTTTTTCCTGGTTTTGATTGTTCTGATAAGATTCCATCGTTATATGCCGGATACTAGGCAGCCAAGCAGAAGAAATTATTCACGACATAAACTGATATCTGTTTTAACAACTTCATTAACATTTTATACCTACAAGCAATAAAATACAAAAAAAAAGATATTTGGTTTACAAAACCACTAAAATAAAAAACTTTTGTATCATAGAAATCTTTATCATTACATTAACAATAGAACCTATAAATTACTCTATTCATATACAAATTCATAATTTGTAGAGGAAACCAATTCGGCTACAATCTTTCTTCATGAATAAAACATTTTGCCAAAACGTACCGTGCTCGAGAGCTTACCGTTTTGGGAGCAATACCGACAATCATTTATCATATTCTTTTGTTCATATGAACATATGAATGTAATAAGTACATACTACATACAAACTATACTAAGTACGCATATGTATGTACAATCTGTACTTCCGTGATTCGTGAACTGACAGCCAGTAGGATTAGTGCACGGTATTTATGATGTATTGACAATGTAAACAGCTCGTGACGTTTTAAAATTAAGAATAATTAAACGGGGAATTGGTAGCTTTAGTTTTTAACGTGATGAACTGTTGAGAGTATGTTATAAGAAGCCTTATTGAAATCTCAACCCCAACTTTTCTGACCCAAGTTAAAACAGCCCGCACTTACGCCACTTTTATAATTTTAAGATTTTGTTCGTCAATCCCGACAACCAGTATTTTGTAGAACTCTAATATTATCATGAATGGAGTTTTATAAACCTTATGCAGAAGTCTATAAATTAGGATTTTATTTTCCGCTCTTTATTCTGACAAAATTATCAAAACTAGCAAAATATTCAGCTCAGAGTAGGTCAATGAAAATCGCATACATCTCTACCAATAAACGACGTCGTTACATCGAGTGTGAATAATTAAAGGGCGTCATTTAAATATATAGCTTTTAATTTGCTTCTTTACAAGCGTGTTTTAATAACAGATGGTAATTTTATGCGTAGTCAGTTTTGCTGGGTGGTCGCCACTTCGTACGTCGGAAACGCACAGGGCGAGCGACTTTATTAAACAAGGGGCTTTATTAAACTAGGGTTTGTTCCGGCTGCATATTGATTGGATACGTCATGTAGACTATACTTGTGGTAGGTAGGTAAATGGGCGCATTTGGGTATCGTTCGCGCAGGTAGCTTATTGATTCGAAGGCCTAACGCATACACAGTAACTTGGCAAGTTGCTGTGTATGTGAGATTGGATTTTAGGAATTCAATATGCAATGTAGCGGTATATTTGTGCAATGCTTAATACAATTTTGATTTATGATGACATAATTGGATCCTTTACGGAATAATGTAAAATATTTTTTCAAACTACGCTTTTCATGTTTTTATTTACTTCGGAAACATATTCCCAACCCGATGATGGAATAAGCAAATAAGGAGTTATACACATTTTATGGTTTTTATTAACTTATGTATTGAAGATGATTGAAAACATGTCGGCACTAGTATTGCAACGAGCTCGTAACCTTTCGGTTACAACAGTTGACTACCAGATGTCAAAACCACAATGCATCTCCATACCTCCAATTTTCGTGACGCAACAACAGAACTTAACGAAAAGGGTCTCCAAGTGATGAAAGCAAGAGTAATTTCTTAACATCGTTATTGTTCCCTCTACAGGCATGGACTCGCCGATGGTACTAGATAAGCTAATATGTAAGTTTACCTTATAAACGAAGCATTCAAAGGAAGTCTTTAAGTAAATTAGTAAGTAAACATTTGCGCAACACACGCACTTTCGCCACCCTAAACATCGTTATGGAACATCGCGGTTACCATAATGGAATAAGTAGACTTTCTGAGGTTCCTAATGACGCATCAGAAGCTGTTCTCATCCTGAATAACGCAAAAGGTAATAACGACTTGATGGTATCAATTAACACCATGTTAACTAAAGAAGCAGCAATTTAAGGAACATTCAACGTCCATCTTTGTCCCTTATTCTGAAATACAGTCCTTTCTCTTCCTTAGAGAGCGACATCTTAAAGATAAGCCTACGTGTAACTCAAGACGGGCAGACTTAAGCTTAATCGGAAGTTATATTCCTAAAACGACTATTTCTAACAAATAGGTGTTGCTCCAACGAGACCAAGTATGTGGGAAATTAAATTAATATCACATTAATATTATGGCGAAACTGTAAATAGCTTACCATAAGGCAAAAGGGCATTCCAATCAGATACGAACTTTATAAAAATCACATGAGAAACTTCCGGAAGCCTAATAAAGAAGGGATATATAACCTTCTGGATAGAGAATGTTCTCTATCAACAGACAAAGGCAGAATCTCCGATCAATAATAGAAATTGAGACTAAGTACTGTAATTTTACATAACGTTCGGATACAAACAAGCGAAGAAATAAAGGGCACCTTTTTGGTACACTATCCAATTCTTATGCCTTATTTCACTCGAAAGTTTTGCAACAATAAATCAATATGTGAAAATTTTGCTTAGTTTGTAGTTAACAGAATACACAGCATTTTCTTCTCCGATGCCATGTGTGCCAGTCAATCATAAAGTTTAATTGCGATCGCTTTCCCTGCCCTTATGTGGAGGCTCGTGATGTCGCTCCTATTAAGGGCTGACGATTTGCCGTCTGTCACCTTCCTTCACATAGAAATGTTGTATGCCGCAGCATAAGGAGACAAACGTTACGAGACATTTAGAGCTAAATAACTCGGGATGTACATTCGTCTTGTTGGGTAACGATGTTATGTAATTAGCGAACACAGTCGTTATGCGTCTTATTTATCTGATCATTTAAAAACGCAAAATTTAGAAGACTTTCTGAAATGTTTCACGCATGTGTGGACTTAAAGTCATTTTAAGACAATTTTTCCAAATCTCCAGTCATCTTAAAAAGTGTTCCTTTTGCAAAGTGTACCATATGAGAAGTGTACCAGTTGCTAAGTTCACCATTTGAGCACGGGGTACAAGTTGAGAAGTGCACCAAATGCGTCAAACCCATTCCCACTACTAGAAAAATCACGAATGTCGCAAATGAAAAACTTCGTGTTATTATTTGCGAAATATGTTAGTCTCACTTCTGGGTTCAGATAACTTTGCGAGTAAGATTGTATGAGGAAATTGCATAAAATTTTACTTAGGTAAACGTATGTATGAACATCTTTAGTCTAAGTACCTATTTGCTGAGTTTCTAAAAGTATACATCGTAAAATAGTAATTATCAAGCATAAAGGTAACTTTATTTGCCTTAGTAACTTCCATATCCGCTTACAGTCAATGGTTTCGATATTTATAACGCTACTTCATATTAAATTTAAACTCTCTTGAAAGTACTAAGGCACTTATAAAACGGTACTAGTACCTTAACATTTGGCAATATTATTTCTCAATTGTTAAGAATCAATCGACGATTCCGTCTAAGCGGAATAGTACCTTGGAATATAGGCAAAGCAGGGTTTTACGAAACATTTGGCAAGCGACAAAGGTCACAGCAGTGAAATCTAACCCCAATACCGAACAATGGGGAATGTCTGATATGAATGCTGTAGTGTTATAGAAATCATTTAATTTGCAACATTTAAAGTATTTACTGTGCAATAATATGAAAAACCTCACTTCTATTGACAATCGGAACAGTTTTCATAAAAAAACTAAGACTTGTGTTTCTAATAAATTGACTGAATGAATTCTTGTGAAGTATTTTAAGTGGGACCTGACCTTACACAACATTAGTGGCTTAGACCAGTATACCTTAAGTCTAGACCCTGCAAGCGGTCAATGGAAATACATAATTACAATATCTAAATTCGTCCAAACTTAGGTACGTATTAATTCCTAAGGTCACACAAATACCTAAGCCGGATTCAGATGACTGGAGAGCAGATGACTGGAGAGCAGGCTTATATGAAAGGTGTAAATTATAATATGATAGAATATCTTTGAATTTATTTTGAATAAGAAATGTCTTATAACAGTCTAATCTAAAAAAAGTCGTGGTGACTTAGTGGTTCTATGAACGGATTTATATGCACAAGGTTGCAGGTTCGAACTCGGGCAAGTATCAATGTAACTTTTCAAAGTTATATGTACTTTCTTAAATATTCTAAGACACTTCTGAAGAACGTCGAAGGAAAATATCGTGAGGAAACCTGGATTTGGGATCTGAAATTGCCAATCCGCAGAGAGCAAGCGTGGAGATCAATGCTCGCACCTTCTCTATATGGGAGGCGGCCTGTGCCCAGCAGTGGGACGTTTATAGTCTGGATTATTATTATTAAGAAATATCTTATATAGCTGAATCTAAAAGTGTATGATCTTTTGCGTGCACATTCTTTTTTGCATAGGTATTTAAGAAAGGGTCCGCCGACCTCCTTTTATAACGTCATGGAAAAAATATCAAAACTAGTTTGTTTATGGCCATTGTACCACACTGCTAACAACGATATTAAACTTTTTTTGCTCATTACCTACGCACCACAAAGGTTGCATTAAATGGGCAGTGCGCAACGCGTTAAACCTTGCTATTCGCTCTATAATAGCGTGATTTTAATATTAACTTTATTAAAAAACGACTTTATATGCATTTTGGAGCTTTTAAACTCATTAAAGATATCGCGTTTATAGATAAATAGGATTATTAGTGGCCTATTTGGTTTTTACAGAAATATTTAAATGCAGATATACAATAAGGATACTGTGTTAATTGTTAAATAACATATAAGGAACCAAGAACACTGGTAGAAAATAAAGGTCTATGTAAAGCTGCGGGTAATCTCAAGGTGCAATGACGATGACTTATTCTCATTACAATACAAAGTTTTCGCCAAAGACTAAAATATCAAGCAATAAACTAGCAAGAATTCACTGCAAACGCGACCCCAGACAAGTTAGAATTTCTCTTTGTAGTCAACAAATATGAGGAAAGTGTTAATTTCTGGATTACAATCTGCGACCCGCTGAGTGACTTATCTACGACAACAGAACACAATGAACTGTCTCGTTAGTTTTATTTTCACTGTTTAAAGGCACAATTTTCAACGTTCTTGTTTTGCTTTATGACGCGAACCAGCAAAGGGTTTTGTTCAAATGACAACGAAGATTTTTCTTCTCTTTTTCTTATCAAGTGACTGTATCGTTATGTAAGGCATTTTAAATTGGATGCTTTTCACTATCTTGAAATGAACTTACATCATGTACTCAGCAAATAAGTAACGCTAATATCGATCAATAGCCCAGCACCGGGAGAATTGGAAAAGGAAGGAAAAGGAAAGGGAGGCCTTTGCCCTGTAGTGGAATAATGGCTAAAAATTATAATAATAATAGGTAGTAGAATCGATCAATTGATTACACCAGCTTTATTTGTGAGACTTACATTACGTGAAGGGTTTTTTTTTTGTTTTGTTTAGGAAACTAAAATAATCAAATCCTATAAATAATCTTGTCTTAGGAGTATTCTGAGTCTTCGTTATCAAGTGGACAGTCGACAAATCATACGCACATGAGAGGCCAATAAATCGTTCGACATTCGTACAGGGGCGCTATTCGTCTCGCCGCGGGCTCGGCAAATTCTCGGGCGATCCGCAAGTACGGGATAAATCACGAGATATCGCCCTTAGTCGTGACAAACGGCTGAAGACACTTAGGTCTTTGGGAGACGAAAGATGCCTCTGCTTGTGGAGGTGGCAGTCAAATTAGATCTAACGCAATATTTCGCCAAACTTCATGACAACATTATAAGTACAGAGCTATAAGAATTACAAACAAATACGTACACTTGAAGTATGTAAGCTACTTCAAAACGATATCACATTTAAAACCTATAAACGGCAGAGACGACAAATAATGCTACAAAGTAAAATAATCTGTAAATCAATAATGATAATAGAGTCAGCCAAGACAAGACAATAGCTGAAAATGAATTTCTTCGCCAGCGGTCAATGACATAAGAATATGAGTGAAAATATCTTAACAATACTGTAATTAGTAAAACCGTCAACAAGTACAAAATAAGTTTACAAGACACTTGTATTTCAAATTGTATGGGGTGTACCCATTTTACCCGCTGATGTATCCTACACTTTTTGTACTTGGTATGGTGGGGTTCAACGAACTCAGAGTGCGCAGGGAATTTACACTCGCGGTGTATGCGCTAAAGCTCCTGCGTGGAGTAGCACATAACCCGGGTGTGCTGCGTCACCTGCAGCTGTGCGTGCCGGACAGGTACGTATGGAGGCGGCGGCGGCCGCCGCTGCTGGCCGTGCCGGTAGCCAGAACCAATCTGTTGTCAAAGACACCCCTCACTCGCACAATACGGGTCTTAAACGAAGTGCATGAGAGAGTTGATATTTTTTCGTGCAATTTGAGTGAATTCGCAATAGTGTTGTTGAATATTGTTAGTTATGTCTAAGTAAATATTTATAAATATATATGTTTTATTTGGGTTATCTTTTACATTGTACATTTAAGGTTAAAAATTGTTTAGGTTAATAAGTTATTGTTATATAGATTTAATTATTGAAGTTAGTTTTGTTTTGTTTTATTTTTTTCTTTGTCTTAGCTGTAAGTTAGATTTTATTCATATTGTATGTGTATGGCTATGGAAACCACTATTGTATTGGATCACTCTGTAATGATAGTGTGTGTATGTTTAATAATAAATAAATAAATAAATAAATAAATAAATAAAACAAAAAATATTTTTGACGTATATTTAATGCAAAAACGCAAGCGCATCCTTATACCTATTCATTGTTCCAAGCAGTCATAAGCAAACTTCAACGAAAACAAATGAAAATCTATTTGACTTGGTTCTAAAATAAATTGGAGATTTAAGGATCCCTGTAGGGTAATGGAAGACATTCCAGGATTGAATGTTATGTTTATATTGGGATGGTATTCATACTCTTGCTTAGCTATTCTTTTTCCAAACTAACTGCAAGCTATATAACATTTTGAAATAATACATAGGCTATTTCAATAGACCATCCTAAATCAACTTCAAATTGCGTCTCACCCTTCAGTGACACACTGTATCGGTTCAAAAATATCCACATATTTGGTTAATATCAAACTTCACCTAAAACTAAAAAAAACAGCAATAGAACATCCAATAAAATTCCAAATCCTGCAACAGCTCATTCCATTTCAGTGCCGATGCAATCGTTACTAAACTTCGTTAACGCGGTTTAAATAACAATTGGAAAATAGCCTCACGTAATACATTACGAGCAACAAGTCCAAACAAAAACACCGACAGAGTGTATAAGGTTTTTTGTGTTAATTGTTTATGTAAGTGTTCAAGGAGAAATATTTCACGGTACACTTCGCGAGAAACTACTATTAGGAAGTAATGTGAGCACGTGTAATAAGCAGTTGGGATATTGATATGCGTTTTTTGTGGTGATTGATATTGAGATGATTGTGCATGTTGCTGACTCTTGTTATGAGAATTTTTATTTGCGATTGTTTACACTCCGTTCTGAACACTGGTAATGTGGCACGGCTAAGGAGAAGTCGGTGATTTAGGGTGGTAAGTCTTCTCCAGGGGGGGGGGGGGTGTAAATAAAAAAGAATCAAGAAAGAAAATTTGAAGTCACGAGACACTTTATAATTCTTATGTATGCCGAAAAATCGTAACCCCCATCAAAAACGTAAATGAAACAGATTCTTCAAAAAAGACCAAAAAAAAAATAACCAAGTACAGCATATTTATTTTAAGGTAACGAGTAAATCTTTTTTAAATAACGACCAAAAAAGATCATTAAAAGATTACATTAATTAAAAATCCTCATAGATAAGAACTTCAATTAAAAAACTTTGAACAATGAACTGTCCCTAAACTCCTGACTTCCGATGGCGTGACCTCGGATCGAGGACGAAATTCGAAAGTGCTGAAGACAATACACCTTAAAACTGATACCATCGCCACATTTAATTAACGGAGCGACATACGGACAGGCTGATAAGCCAGTATTGTTGGGCCCTATTTAAAGCTGCCAAAGCAAAATTATCGTAAAGAGATCTCGGGGGAAAAATTAAATTGAATTTTTTTGTTAAGTTGCTTGCTGAGTTGAGATTTTTAAATGTTTCTCGAGGTAAGCAAAATATTCTTCTAGTTTTTTTTTCTATTTTCGGCCTAAAAGTCTGTTCGTTTGCATGATAGATAAAGAACAATGGCAGAATTTGGTCTGGACTTTTTTTGGCGTCCATAGATTTCATAAATGTTAATCAAATTTAATTAATTTTCTACGATTTTTCAACTATTCATTCCTTCTTGTAGAAGCCGGAGTTATTTTTATGTTTTTAAAAGCTCATAAAATGATGTTCGCATTAGGTACCTACATTCGACATGTTACCATTAAAATAGTGGTGTGAGTCTGTATAATTAAACGAATGATCGATACAATCGACCGATCGATCGACCCGTGTAAAGTTCGGTTTGTTTTTAACATAATATTGAAATGATCTATTCTTTCGTCTTTAATTAATGATATTTTTGAAGAAATGCTCCTACTTTTAAATCCAATAAATAATGGATCAAAATATCAGAGGATTGTTTCAGTGTCGTATCGATTCTCAAGAAAAACGAATCCAAAAGTGCAGCACTACTTTTGTCTTGTACAGTGAATGTTATCTGTGGTTGTCTGTCAAGTCAAGACGTTACAGAAGTCAGAAATACCCTACTTATTATATTTCTCTATGCTACAGAATCTTTCCGTGTTTATAACTATCTCGGTTGTGTTTTATGTTTATATTTGGCTTTTTATTTATTTTTACCCTACCTGGACTGTTTATGGACTGATTGATACTGCCTTGTGTGACTAGTGCGTGCCCTTAGGACTCCGATATTGCTTTTGCGTGAGCATAAGCTAATCTTACTGTGCTTTGATTGTGCCTATATAGTGAATTGGATTTTTGTTATAAACCCATAACAATAACTATGGCAGATTACGATAGAGATCATCGTCGCACGCGCATTTTATGTGTAATGAGATGAGGAATGAAATAAATAATAATGTTTAACAAAATGTGTTTTTTATTTGCCCATAGTTTTATTGTTTACGGGGCAAGTGCATGCGCGCTCAGCTTTCTTAAACATGCAATAATTGAGTACTACTCTACTTCGATTGTTACAATTTATTTAGGTTTTTCTCATTAATCCGTAAATACTCTTATTCTCACTTAGACCACACTACATTATCATTTCTTTAGGACATAATTTCGATCTGCGTTATGTTTTATAGATATAATTGACGTTAATTCATAACCTAAATAATAAAATTCTAACACCGAAATCTTTTTTTTCCGGCTTTCCCAAATGAAAATAGTCTCATTTATAGATTCTGGAGCTAACGCCAAATCTTTTAACATATTTTTCATTACGGGACGCTTCAATTTGATCCCAGACAATTCTTAGTATGGAGACCTGCCATTGTCCTTTGTAACTTATGTGATATCTAGAAGTGAACCAAGATGGGAGAAGGAAATCTTTAATTTACCAAGAATTTAATACAAGTTAACATGTAGGTATATATTTATTTAAATATACTTGTTAACTTAATATTAATTTATTTCCAAATTATCAACACAACAGCATCTGATGTCCGCCAAACTTTTCGCTCGTGAATCACGATACTACCAATACACGTTGATAAATTGAAAAAGGTATAAGCGCGGATATTAATTATAGCTCGTACGATCGTTATGGAATCGTTACCGGCGCAGATAATAAGCCCTGATTTATTGGCATGTCGCAGATCGCCCCTTTTCCGGGTGGCTCGCGGATGACGCACTCAACATTACGCAAACATTTCAAGAGGATATTTTAGTTTAGTTTTCTTATAACTTTTAATCGATAATCTACCTATACAGTACATCTTTCGTTCCTTTTATATGTATAGTTTCTAATTTTTGTCAACGGTGTCGGTATGAATTGGACTTCTTTGATAAGGAGTGGTTGACCAAAGCCCTAACCAGAGAAATGGAAGGATGGTAAAGACGCCTTTGTCTTACAGTGGGCCAGAATTAGCTAGAAAAAAAAACGGTATCCTGCATTTACTAAGTGTCGATTTGAGGCGGTCTGCAATGGAACAGTTACAGTATTCTAGTATTGGTCGCGTGACTTTAAGTAAATAATACTTATTGTGTTAGTAATGTCAAAGGTGAGTCAGGGATATATTTCTATTATTTTATCTAGATGTTGATGTTTATCCTCAGCATGAAATAGTAGCACAGAAATGCAATATCCAACCTGCTAGTCAGTTTAAATAATGGTAGGTAATAAATTAATATTATGAGTAGTGTCATGGGGTTGTACAAAATAATAAAATAATATACAAGTACGGTACTTAGTTTTCATATTTAACTATCACTAAATAATTTTTAAATACCTGTTATAGTATTTATCTGTGACTGTGACTGTCTATTATCTAGTCCCAACAAAAGCTAGTTAGAAATACAGTTGGCTATCCGAAGTGGAGGCCACACGGAAAGAATAATAAGATATAATTGGCAACACTGACAATAGTGTTGCCATATGGGTCGTTAGTAGCGATTTAAACCGGTGCAGTAGCGGCACCTGTTACGTATTATATAACGATGTCTATCGATATATCTTTAGATATCGGACGCGATTACAATCGATTGTTATCGAGTATGGTTGCCAGCTCTAAGATGTTTGCAGAGATTATTGGAAACAGAGACATTTGTATAGCCATAGCAATGTGCATCATATTCAAAATTGATGTCTATTGAAAATTCAGTTTTTTTTTTAATAAATAAATACATATTTCAATGAGTGTTTTAAGAAAATCTAGTACAATGAGAAACAGGATGCCTCTTTAGCTCGAGTACCTTAATAGATAGAAAATTGTTCACCATAAAATTGAATACAAATTTCCTGAAATAACAAACGCATACTCGTTAGAAAGTTAATAGGCAATACGTCTTATGCTGTTGTAAATCATACAGCATAAATTTTATGCTAAATAGCACTAGAAATATTACCCACTACTCCTACTTAAGGCTTTAGTTATCTGCTTAGTCAAGATTCACAGTAACACAGGTGGTCAGTGGGTCGGTCGGGTCAGCAGCCGTAGATATTTACTATGCAAGGATAATCACATTATTTATACACATAAATACTTGACAAAGTAGTACAGTGTGTTTACAGGTAGTCACATAATTTGTTGGTACACATAGGGATGAATGGTGTTCTCAGGATATTTATCCGTTAATTTTAACGCAAACCTATTTTCAGGGGTCATCGGAGTCAGGGTTATGCAGCTTGTAACTAAGATGTGTCAAGCATGTATACGCACTGAACGTCATTGTGTTTTTATTTAGTATCGAATTGTTTGAAAGGTTATTACAAAGTTATTTGATAGCACCTAAGCCTATCCTTTTTAGGGTTTCGTACCCAAAGGGTAGGAACGGGACCCTATTACTAAGACTTCGCTGACGATAGCCATAAAAACAAAATACATACACCAAAAATCCTAGTAAATGCAACGGAACCTTTCCTGCACGAGTCCGACTCAAACTTGGCCGGTTTTTATTTTATACAAGTTAAAAATAAACCGTAATCAATAGCCTTTAATTAGTTTAGCTCGACTTAAAAAGAATCACGATCTATGTCCACATATAAAATTTCGAATCGGTATCTCAAGATTCTCATTTTTTATTGTTTTTTTTTTCTCGCCAACCCTACACTTAAGTCATTGCAGACCGGGAGCGTAACAAGTGGACAGTGCAGCTTACATGCCATTGTTATACTTGTAAGACTTAAATATCACTCGCTACTTTCCTTTCACCGTGAATTATGTCCAACTAATACCATATAGGCAATGTGTAGAGATAAATCACTAACTTGTGTTCGACTTTCAGTTTTCTCGATGTTACTACAGATATCGATACGATGTACGGTCGAACAAACATCACTGACCTATCAATTACGAAAATAAACCTTATTCCGTTGTGTTAACGGTGATGTTAATACCAGCAGGAATACTTATGTGTGGTGCACTGTATTTTGACGTCGGTATTCAATGTTATCATTTCTGCAATGATTTATAGAGCAAGTTTTCCTAACATACTGTTTATTTTGTAATTGAAATACGATAGATCAATATAATGTAAGAATGTGGATGCCTTAGGGTATTTGACCAACATAAAATAATTGGAGTTAAGTAATATTATTTATATACAGCCATACAAGAGTAAGTTGATCAAATCGTAACATGTCAAAACATGGCAACAAAGTTCTTTTTTTTAATTTAAAGGCAATTGTTTTAAAAACGCATTTAATGGTCGTTATAGGTAGAGAAATCAGTATTCTGTATGATCTAGGCCGACAAAGGAAGTAACCAGTTTGACATTGTGCCTTAAAAGAAAGGAGCATCAATGTAAAATGCATCATCCACTTTATCCGCATAAGATATTTTTTGTTAAGAATAAATAAACCGTGGGTGACGTTTAACAGGCCATAAACAACGATACACCTTGTCAATAAATAAAAGCTATCGATAAGCACGTGCGATCCCTTCCTACTTTGAGTAATGTACAACTTGTATGTTAAAACTACCAGCCAGTACTAGGAGCTCATAAAGAAGGACAGCAAACAATGTGAGAGAGAGACGCTGCTACGTAAATTGTAGCGCGCTGTCTCGCTTCCACAACAATCAGTCCTATTTTAAGAGATCGCGGTACCTGCTGAGCGGAACTGATATTAACATAAATTCTGCCATATACGAAACAAGAACACGTATTCATCAATATAATATCTTATTATGTATGTAGACTAAAAGATATGCAAGCCTTCATTTGCATACCCGACTCGTATCATCTCATATTCACGTATGGGAAAAACTGCCCGACCCGATGTTGACTCAATGCCTATAGAGAGATTTAATATAAACAGAATAAATGAATATTTATTTTTAATAATTTTATGTATCAAAACATAATAAACTATTTACAAATCAATAATTTGTAAATACCATAAAAGAGATTTGATATAATAAATTAACCAGTAGGTCAGTTTTGTTTTGCGATCAGATATTACAACTTTTATGTTCCGTCGGCCACCTTTCAAATCGCAGTAATTTCAATCATCTTTATGAGATCTGAATCTAATACCGCCAAGTGATTATTAAAGGAGTTCACTCCGTTATAAACAAAATGTTTTTATAATTGAAGCGGCAGAAATTGCCAAACATAAATTGGTTCTTGTCAAATTAAACAATTTTATTGATAGAATACCACTTTCATATAATAGCAACCGAATTAACGAAATAACATTCGTCAAAAATAAATCAATCTTAAATAAATTTATGTTAAAAGAGAAAGGATACGAAACTGGGTATATATATAGAGGTGTTATAAAAATGTAATAAATTTATGTGTTTAGAAATCCGAATGACAAAACTTGTAATGTATTTCCGCAGTGCGAACGGTATGCGAGATTCTCGTGTTGATAAAATTAATTGCTCAACCATTTAATTCCGATTGACTTTCTAGTAAAAATTATATCAGACTCATCATACCAGTTACAAACTCACAATCAACATTTAAAATCCATTTATTTTTTGTAGATTAATTACTTAATTTAATTAATTTCATAATTTCTCTAGTCACGCTTGATTTATATTTTAATGATACGTGTGTTTTATATTTACATCATAATGTTGTGTTTATTTAGACATAATAGAGACAATGTAATAGTCATCCCGTGTATTGAATAACGCCCATATTCAAATCGGCCGTATCCCATAATTATACCGTGACGTCAGCAGGTTACATACTCAACGCATTTTAATCAAACAGATTTTTCTATTACGGTTACAAATAGAACTAAGTATTGTAATATTATAAAACGAGGATTAGCGCGAACATGCATAAATACCTTAAGGGCTTGACGTTTCGACCGGGTTACACCGGCCGTGGTCGCAAGCAGACTCCAATCCCCGTTCTATAATATTACAATAAATATGCGATAGTTTAAAAGTTTATAGAACTAAGTATCCCTCCTATACGATAAGTTCATTAACTAGGAATATCTAGTTCTAGATCAAGGCAGAAATGAAGGTCGATCTATTTTCGCCATATAAAATACAGTCCTCACCGTAAACTAGTGAAGGTATCTCGTTTATTCATTGCCATAATTAAAATAATTAATCGAATTTCGTTTCATTTGAATACGCAATTAATATATACGAGATTTAGATCGAGAGATAAGAACGAATTAAGGGCCGGTCGTACTTGGATCGTTCGTACCTCGTTCATTCACGGTGTCTTTGCTCACCGTGTCAAGTATAGTACATATTTAAAAACCATTCACTTTTGATTACATGAGTTATATAATTTATCATTGGTTGTAATTAAGTTCGGTTTGTTTGTTTTTCTGCAAGTTCGTCGACGCATTATTAACTCAGCAGCTTTTTTCATGTATTAAAATTAGTTTTTGTTTTTTTTTTATATTTCCCGCAGCGCAATCAGAGTCCTATTAAAAAGGTGAATGAGGACCGCAGGTATATAATATGAATGTGAAAATAAAAACACGACCTCTACATAAACAACAATTGAACAACTTCAACCATAAAGAAAGCGTACTTACAGCTATTGTGTAAACTTCAAACATTACGCGGTGCCCAGTGACCCGCGATTACAGCAGAACAACACAGATACAAGATAGAAAAGCGACTTTATCGCCTCACAAAAACCTCCATCTGACATGATATTTCAGTAGCAAAAAGTGATATTAAATCCGAACAAAAGAAGTGAAAGTGTATTAACAGAATACTCGGGGCAAGATCTTATGACAATGGAGACGAGTGATTATGTGGCCATGTTGTTATGGCGGCAAAAAACGCGAGGGAAAATTGACAGACGTCGATACGAAGTATTGTTGAAAAAGTGCGGGAAAATATTGCTAATGTCATAGAAATCACAAGTTCAAAAACATGGGTTTTTAAAGACAAAATTTTAGTGGAATTTGAATACCTAACAATAAGCTTTAATTTTGGTACTGCAAAAAATGTATTGGAGTTTATCAACATATTTATTATATTTAAATCTGATAGCGAATGGAAACGTGTTAAGTGTTCTTCTAAGTATCCCATCTACCTCGTTTATATCACGATTCCGTAGTAAGAAACCTACTTATAACTATGTCTAGTATAAACTTATAATTGACCGATATTTTTCGCCGTTACTCGGTAATCTCACGCATTTACATTGCAACTTACGTACGGTGCAACTTGGAGAACAAAACTTGTATGAAAAAGCTACGTTTAAACTAGGAGACTTATTGGGAGACAATATTTCTTGAGTGTTCGTTCAACTGGTTATTTTGGGAGCCGCAATAAATGTCTCATACTTAGACACTTATGTTCTTACACTATGTGTGTTACACCCTTCAGATACTGGAAAGAAACTAAATTTAAAAAAAATCTTAAATACCTACCGCTAATTACCACCTTCAGGATTTCCAGAGACAACATGATACGTAACGTTGACTTAAAATTAAATTGAGTTGAAGTATTGGACTATTACTAGAGTAAAGTGTCCCAGTGTAAAGCTAGCATAAGTATCATAATGTATTAGCATGCGGAGCGCGTGCGCAAGCCTTCACGGCTCATTAAATGGTAAATGTTTTACGACAAACAGCTAAGCGTCTACTTATTGACTGAACCGATGTACCTGCCTCCTAATGACGCGTGACGATAGATTGCTTATTATAAACAACCATTATTACGCGACCAACGTATCATTACACGAACAGAATCCTAACAATACTGCATACAAAACACCATCAAATGGGACAAATGTTTCATATTTCAATTCAGATTTGAATATCAAATCATTCATTCAACCTTTTCTATCAGAATAGTTAAAGACGTTGAAATCATCGGAATGGCTAATTCTCAACAACATAAATCGTTGTTCAATAAATAAACTCGCATACTTTATAAGGGAATATTTATTAGTTAGGTACACCGACAACTGTGACCCACATGTCGCGACTAACGAACTGTTTAACATTTTGCAGACGCCACTGTTATAAATTTTGCTTCGTACAGAGGTTAAAACGTCGATATCTCTATATTTATTTAAGTCGCGAACGTTGGAAAAGTTGATCTTATGACTTGTGTAAAGGCTGATTTAGACGATGCGAGAAATATCGTGCACGTTAGTATTTTGCAGTACATTGCTATCGATGATCGATCACTTGCGATACCTAAGCCGCGCGCCAAGCAATGTTCCGCAACTTGCACGATGTTTCTCGCATCGTTTAAATAAAACTTTAGTCACGTCTTATTTCGAAACTAGTTTAGAGCTAATAACTGTCGGATCATATCGCCAGCCTGACCTTTCTTTTCATCTGTAATGTTACGGAATTAACAGCAATTTCATGTTCGTATTGATAATCTTTAGTATTGGAGAATTCGAATAGAACTATTTCTATTTTGTTGTCTGTGGTAATACAAGTTTTGCCCAGTTTAAGCCTCCCTAATTGATAAGTAAAGCAATATTCGTAACCTGGTTTCCGACCAGTAATTTGCTTATTGAAACTCGCAATTTGTTATCATAAAACCGATCAGTGTTATTCTGGCTAATGAGCTAAGGAAAGCAACAGAAATTACAATGAATTATCTTGCGTAGGTAAATATATTTTGCATCTATCTCTGGAAACGGACTGTAAAAATAAATAAAAAATCATCTTTCTTAGAATGCGCGCTTATCGTAACTTTACACTGTCGAGATATCGATAAATCGATAGTCCTAAACAATCTAGAAAGCGATAAACTCGAAAAATCCTTACTCCTTGCTTATCCTGCAAACAGTATCCTAACAAACAGGAATAGAACATAGTTTTATAGTTAAACGACGATAATAATAAATAGAAAAATGATGGAAACGACATCCGATAGGGACGTACAATACGGCCGATGCAAGTTGGCGAGTGTAGAAAGAACTACAAGACCGTTAAAATGAGACACAACTACACATAAATAGTGGGAGTAAAAGAGATGGCGATATCTTGTATCTCTTGCTACACTCACCAAGTTACATCGGCCGTATAGTCCCTAAGTTAGTGTTAAGGACATTCGATACGCTGGATCGCGGAAGGGTTTAGATGGATAATAATTCCGGTGCAGCAATGGCGGCAATCGGGCACACATTACACGGGCATCAGGCTCGCGTGGGCGAGCCCGCCAAAACCCTATAAATTGACAGCTAACAGTCCGCCATATTGCTTGCTAGGATTAAGAGCTTAGGGATTAAACGACAGTGTTGAAAAATTGCAGAGGATTACAGAACAATGTAACAATTTTTTATGTGAGTCATAACAAAAAGATTATCGATTAAAATACAATAGTTTTAATCGGTAATCTGTTTGTTTGGTTTCGAATGATAATGTCACGATTTTAGAGACAATATTTTATTCAATATGAAATTACATGAGATAAATAGTGACTATCAAAAACTTTGATATGTATAAAAAAGTACCATAGAATATGTGACTTTACTGTTAACAATGGAAATCAATGGCGAGGTATGACGTACAACAAAACCTGCCTCAAAGCTATAATTTAAAAGTAAAATATTCAAATGCCACGTGATTAGACATTGTGAAGTGAATCAAATGTTATGCCATAGACCAATACATAACTAGTAATTTAGTTGCGTGTCTATAAGTGCTTTCACGCAAATACCATTATACGTCCCTTAGCACATAATTTAATAAGTAGGTACAACAAGTCAAATGTCATTTACATTAACGCTTGTGATTTGAGCTTATAATAGTAATACGTATGTAACACGTAGATAGGCTAAATATAATTTACATAATCGTATTAGAAAAAAATGTGAAGAAAATTAAAACTGAAGCACAAATAACAATAACTAAACGAGATATAATCAACGGTATCCTGGTCAAAAGGACAGCTATTAATAAAACAATTGATATAGTAACAAGGACACTAAATCAGACAAACGGCAATAACACCACTCAATATTTTCTACTTATTAAGCCATTAAGCAAAAACAATGCCGGCAAAATAAGCTGTAAACCGTCTAGGGAGGGGCAGAAGTCGACAAGATCTAGTCGATAGTAGCCATTTGGAGGCGACCGAAGGCGACTGCCCTCATTCGAACCGCGTTAATATGTTAATACAGACATCCAGTCACGATCTCGCATCCAGTTCGCGTACTTGCCTTACTATACTACTATACTTACACTGTTTTCGATTCACTTTTGACACATTTATAACGTTACTTTACGAATTCGAGGCCGATGAACTCATTTGGATCGTTTGCCTAAATTTAGTTTTATTGTAGCTGTTAGGCGTTGCGTTTGCGCCAAATGTATACGAACAGTTTCTTACTTTTTTAATCTCGACGTAGGAAGTAGTTTTTTACATTATAATACACATTTCAAGACCATTTAATAAGTCACAAATACGCAAAACAAAATTATTAGTCGGCTTAGCGCAGGAATTTATAGATAGTAATTATCAACTTCTAAACAACCCAAGAAAATTCTTTATAACCTTACTGGCCCAGAAAACTCAGAATTCAGAGATAAACATAAAAGTTGACATAGTTTGATATCTAATTTAGAAACATTTCAGAGCATTAATCTGTGATGAATTGAAAGGTTGTAGGACAATAACAAACTCGGGGTAAGAGGACACAAGATTCAGATTAGATAAAAAATTGTTTCCCTCATTTTAGTATAATAAGTCCATAATCTGTCTATGCTAGCAGAGTTCAACAGAGATGAACAAAAGCCACAAAGAACAGATTTACTGCGCAAAATGTTACAGAAAAAATACGCTTTGATGTTCGAGTATAACAACCATTGCCTTATATTTGTTTAAAAAACTTTAAATCTCTCAAAACGATAAGAAGCCACTAGATCATCATAAAACAATTATTTTATAGCCGATTAACAAGAAAACAACGTATATCACAAAATAATTTTATAGCCTTTAAAATCCCGCATTGCATATATAATTTAAAATCTCATAAAGTGTACATTTATAGGGCTATAACAAGTCGATAGTACGGAACCACTCGCATTATGGGACGTTATGAATGTGTAATGGCGGGTGGCACCATATAGTTTCACTTTTATCGATAAAACATATCGATATAGTAGCGATACAGGTGATTCACTAGCTTCGACTAAACTAGAATAATCTGTGGCACTACAATGCAATATTTTATAAACGACTTAATGGTTTAATCAGTTCATAGAAAGTGGTTTAAGCCTGTCTGCTAGACAGACCTAATACTTTTATATTGTGTAATTTAAAAGCTATGACCTTTTTGTTCCGTTGCGATTGATGCACTTTCAATAAGAAAGATTTTATTTTCATTCACTTACAGAAAATTATAGAGTATGTAATTTATGGGCGAAAAGTAAAAGTTTCTTAAAGGTTAATATCAGAATACTATTCTTAAGAGTGCAATAAAACTATATAGAATTTGAAGAAGACTTATTGCAGTTTGTTAAGAAGTAACTGATCTTAAAAACGTCATACATTCATTATTTATTTATTTATTTTATTTATAAATAAAATAAATAAATAAAGTTATATGTGAAAACACATGTACAGTTATAAAAATGACGTCACATTTAACTAAGAACATAAAGTTACACCAACATAAATAAAATGAAGAAATATATCCGCTCTGCTTACATTAAAACCAGCACCATCATAAGTCAATTGACGCGGAAAATATGAAGAACCATTAATCTTTGCAGATAAGTAAGAAAACCTGCCATCTATACCAGAAAATCAATATCTTTACGAATGGAAGTGCAACTAGTCCGTGGGTAAGACGCATCTATTTCTGTATGTATGTTATGTATCGAATGCATGATATTGGTACAAAATAATTGCAAATTGCACATCAAAATTAGTTGTTCCATTTGGGGCTGTAACGCCTCATATAATGAACTATACAAATACAAAAAAAAACTTCCAGTTACACAGTACGTGCGATCTGAAATAGAAATAGAAAAACATTTATTTGGTACAGTACACAAGACAACACACAGAACATAAATACAAAACAATAATTAACAAAATAAAAAAAGAACACAATACCAACTCATTTTACTAGATAATTCAGTTTCCTTTTTTTTGTTCTGGTTGATAAAAGTGCGTCCAATATTTCTGTTACTTTTTAAGTACAGTCAAAGACCTAATTACACCCGATATCCGCAGATTATAGACTAGTTAGTTACGTTACCAAAGATGTGCATACAACCAGTATAACTTACATTTCCTCAAGCTATCACTTAGTACTTAATTCCAAACCAATTTGCAACTTCCCTGTACAAATGTGGCGGTGAGAGAATTTTATTGGTGTTTTCCTGATGTTACTAGCATCTAGATGCAAACCCGTCCTTTTCTTTATACAGAACTGGGCTTAATCGGAATCTATTTATGCAATTATCATGTCGGGTACTGGTAATCGGAACGACGTGCCTCGAATTGCCAAGGCTAATGCAAAACTTAATGCTTGTTTACCAGTTCCATTGGTAATTGTTGGAAATTCAATCGACAGGTGGTAATGATACTGCTTTTCTCTTTTACATGTTTTTAAATACTTATATATAAAGGATGAGATGGGCATATGATTTAAAGGAGTGGCAGGAGTAGGAAGAATGCAAGAATACGCAAAGTGAGTGGCGTAAACAAAAGGATGTCTTTGCCTAGAAGTGGGTTTATCTTTATTATTTATTATTATTATGTTAAATATATTGATGTTATGTTACCAATTTTTTTATATGTTAACTAAAGCACACAATGTGAACACTGACAAGTAAACTCCGCTGTTCAGAAAGATCTTTAGGACTTGCATGTGCTGTACAACACCGTAAAATGGGTTTACCCTAAAATATAGGAATTGAAATAAAAAAAACGGTGAGTAAAACATTTTCTTCATTATTCTCTTCGCTGACCAGTTAATGGCCTTTAAACTACCGCCCTATAAAAAAGGTTCACCTGTTAGTTCATACCTGGAAGTTTCACCAATATATCGATCACGCCATGTACCAGCGACACATACAGATAAACGGGTCGGGTACTTTCTACGCATGCGTGGGCGCAACAACTGCTGAACATTAATTAATGCAACTGCACACAGACGCGAATCGGGAGAAACTAGAATACTAAAGGTGTATGTCAGAAGTCTTGCATAAAATACTCTACGAATGAGTTATTAAGGTCACACAGTAAGTGTGTGATTTTGAACTACGCAGGTAAGAAATCATTTTATTTCCCTTCTGTGTACATAAAAGAAAATAATTTAAAATTTATTTTAATGTTATACTATTTTCCTTTCTTATATCTTTTTCTCTAATCGAGTCGTGTGAATGATTAATGTATAAGTAAATAACATCGTAGTCTATAAAACAATATGAAATGCCATAAGAGAGCTCTGATTTAACATTAACGTAACCGCGATGACTGCGTTTCATAGTTTATTGCGATTTACATAAACCCTTATGTTTATAAAACTTATGAATTGGTAGTAATTGCACACGTACTATAAATACTATGACTCATTAGATGGTCCGCTTTAGGGCTCCTTATAAAAAACCATTTAAAAAAGGCCACAACGACATGAAAAGAGCGCTTAAGATACAAACGTATTTTTTAGATATGAGAATCTGATGAATCAGCCAAAGAATTAACTGTCTAAATAAAACAAATGACAATCGGTTTTACGGAGGCATGAACTATAGCAAAGAATTCCGCGTATATTTATTTAATACATACTGTATTTGCCATTTTCTATCAGACTTCTGGCATAATTCACACAACACAAACTACTTACAACTCAAGATAAATTCATTACAATGAGGGCAACAGAATGATGCCATCAAGGATTAATTAAGGTAACCTTATCTACGGGAGGAATAACAATATGTTAGCAAACCGTTCGATAAATATAGGCATTGTGCGTAATTACTAATTAATTATACTTGCGCGATCCTTGCCTGCGTGGCGCCGGTTCGATTTGAACGGAAAAATCTTAAGGAACACATTTGTAACCGCACCAAGCCTTTAGACACGTAATCCTTAATTAAACATCCTAATTAACGCTGTACTTTGCCTAGATATTGCCGATTAATTAGTGATGTAATGTCAACGGGTGTTTATTTGCTTTTAACGGTGTTTAATGGGACATTCAGTTATCTGGACCTATTTGAATTAAAGTTATTTAATTAACTTTTCCCATGCGTGCATAAAGTCTCTTGATTTGTCAACTCAGTTGTTGCTGTTCCTTTATTGGTCATGGTAGATGATCTCTCTTTGATTTAATCATTACGTCACATATACTATCCCAAAGGCTCAAGCTTAAATAAGCCTGAAAATAACGCTTTTTCAAAATCCGTCAGAATTGAGAATTCTTTAATTACGGTGGTGCTACTTATAATCAGCTTTATACTAGCCCGTTTGCCTTGATTACGTCACAAAGAGCGTTCAAATTAAACTTAGCCCAGTTTGAACCCATTTCATTTCGCAGTGTAATCTGTATGTTATCACAGAGCTCAACAAATCACCTGGGGTCCAACACCTCAGTTCACTTTCGCTATGATTTAGCGCATCGCCGCCAGATATCCTCTCGTTAACATGTTTTGTTGTCGACTCACTGGAATCAGTTAACACGCCTCGGGACCCACTTCAACTAGATGAACACTATTTATGAGCTTTACTTCTATATCTATACAATATATATATTATGAAATATGCCCCGCTGCGACTGTCTGTCTGAGCACGATAAACTAAAAACTATGGAACGAACGAACTATCTTCACCAATAGATAGAGTGATCCAAGAAGATCGTTATTATATACAATTGATGTAAGTTTTATCTACCCGTGCGAAATATTATCATTATTAAGTAAGTTATATACTGTACTCTTTAAGCAGGACTTTTCCCGTCGTGTAATGGGGATCCTGATACGTGCAGTGTAGTGCAATAGTCCTTCTTAAGAGTTCAGGTCCTGGTCGACTGCCTTTAAACATAATTCTGCTAGATGAAGGAAGTGTTGCTAACAAGCTATTGTACATATTGAAGATACTAATAAAACCATTAATCAGGAATTACATAACTTTAGCGATGAATAAAGATGTTACTAACAAAAGTAATATTATGCAGACTGACAGTTGAGACCCTTGTCTGCAAACTTAAAAAGAAAAATCATTTGAAACTTACCCGCTGTTTTTATTGCTAATTGAATATTATCTACAGATACTCAATTCATGTTTATTTATATGGTGAAAGGACAGCAACGTAAACCTCTAGAAAGTGTAAACATAACACTCATCGAAATCATAGTTATTCACTTCGATTACGTTTAGTAAATAACTGCAATCACAACCCAAGTCAAACGTGCTCTCTTCGAATAGAGTTTTCAACAAAACCCATATCCTCAGTAATATTAATGTCCATATTTACGACTTTACTCCATAGCAGCTTCATTTATTCATAAATTGATAGGTAATAAAATAATAATGACTTCTGCTTTCACTAATACCATCTGTCCTTATATAATATTATCTTAACAGTTTATCTTTGAAATCGATTTCTGTACATCTATGATGAAAAGAAGCTTTGCTTTTTATGTCAGTTCGATAATTAGCTTCCTTTTCTGCTTACTTATGGTATTTCCATACAAAACTGCGTTTGTATGTAAACATACGTATAAATATTATAATTTCAAAACACTATCTATTACCTAATCACTAACAGTCAGTAAAAGCCGTTTGACAGCAATATCTAGCAACAAATTTCAAGCAAAAAAATAAAAAATACAATCTAAATTCAAATCAGTTTAAAGTCAAAAGTCAAAGTTTCAAAAACAGACAAGAAATAAAACAAAAAGCTAATCTATTGACACTCGTCGAACACTTACAAATGTCAAAAGGCGATTGAACAAGTACTCAAACGAGACGTTCAAACACAATTAACTAGTGTTTGCACTGTTATTGACATATTGACAGAATAACCTACATTTTATTATGGACGTTAAGCTTGCATAACTGATGACTGCGTGTTACATAAGCACGTTCAGGTTCGCACGATCATTAATTAGCAGAAATGTTTAACAGTGGTGAAAGCATTGTCTCTCACTCGAGTTTAGGACAAAACTGTGGGAAGCGGTGGGCGGCGTGGGCTGTGCATAATTACCAACACCAATATAAACTGACCTCCCTGGAACACTCTATCTAACTCCCCCACGAAGCTCCGAAGCCATACTATAGGCCATCTTACACTGGCCAAAGGTGGTAAAGGAACAAAGACCGTTAATTTGTCTCGGATCAAAATTGCCGTGTCCGTAAAATTGATTATGTTTTTGTCTAATCGAAGAAAAATGTTTGGTCATTTATACGTTTAATGGGTTTGATTTTGAAATAAAAATAATGTCATAATTAACTTTGATTGTGTTTTCAACAAAGGGAAACAAAAGATTGTTTTCTTTTCATTTACCAGACTAGACAGGTTCCATCTTTTAAAGCTAATAACAACTTCAGCTTTCAAAGTCACTTTCAGCTATTTAAACAGCCGTTCAATGAGACTATTATCATTCAAGCAGCTAAGAGAAGCCTTCCAAATAAACGCGCATTAATAAGGAAATAACTTAACGAATAGTTAACGTCTCGGAGATATAAGAGAGGTGATAACCATATTATTTACTGACACTTAAGTCATGGGCGTTTCGCTTTGAATTCAGTATTAGCAAACACACGTTTTAGTCTGCACGATACACACTGATGAAAATTCTGACTAACTTTCGCTCAGAGACAAACCTTTGTAGGTTCGCTTCTGACGAATGAAGTCGCTCATATGTGTGAAAGGGACGTCAAATGAAAATAACTGAAAAGCAAGATAATGTGAACTTTCGTGTCTCTCTCTCTCTCTCTCTCTTTTACACTGTCCCAGCTCGGAACGTCTTCTTCCGACTATTAGAAATGGTAAGAGCAATTACTAAATAAAAATAAATGTTTTAAATTATTTTAATTTTAATTTATGGGAATAATAACAGTGGTTGAAGCGAAACAAGTATGTAAGGATCGTAGCAAGCGCAAATAAGTGTTCTCCGCCTACACCTACGGGAAACAGGCGTGATTATATGTATATGTATCTATTTTATTTGTGTAAGTTTTAATTTTAGCATAGTTAGAGTTTGTTCTTATATTAGATTTAAAGAAAGACTAAATAAAAAAATAAACGAACTATTCGTTAACAAAAAAAAATGTTGTTAGAACTTCCGAGCAGTGTGTATGAACAGAAGGTGAAAGACAAACAGTTTGTTGTATAAACACAATTTGCCATACTTGATTCAGTTGAAATATTGAAACTAATTACCTATTGCCTATTAAGTGAACAATTAATTACAATTACTGGGCCACAGCAATAATTATATTATTTACTGCGGTAATTACCGTGAAAGTGGTATCTAGAGAGTTAACCTTATATGTTTATGTCAATGTTGTAGGAATGGTAATAATGTGATCTAATTCAATTACATTCTATCTGTTTAACATTGTTAGAATGTTGTCACTTCCGCAATTAATTTAATTGATCGATTGATTGCTTTCTTTAAATAGCTACTTACTATTTACTATATTTTTTTTTTATAGAACATTAATTAATTAGCTTTTCGACGTATAATTCAAGATTTTATTGTTTAGGACCCGTAACAAGAATACCTATGTAATAAAACACACACTAATAAAACCTTATAACCTGGGTATTATGAGCCTAATTAACAATTTAACAGCTTTTAACACGGACATAAGTGACCTTAACAAAGAAACGTAATCTAAATTAACAACCATCATTATTTTTTGAGCGTCGCCATAAAGTTATTAAATAATACTGCTGCACTTCATCATCCCTATAATACAAACTTTTTTTTTTTTCTTAGTTACCAGCTTACTTTTGTAAGGCGATTGTATTGTCTTCAACTGATACAAATACTTGGGTCTCTAAATTTTTCCTAAAAAGAGATTTTTAACGAAATCATTTCGGGCATCAACAATTATACATTAAATTCCTGTTTAATTGAGCAGTTGAAATTTTTGTTGTAAGGGCAAGTTTTATATTAAAGAAAAAAAATTAACGAACGAATATGTTTTGAAAATCTCACAGTTCCCGTGCGTAGTATCTAGTAGAAAATAATATCAAGAAACAGCTATAAGCTAGCTTATTACAGCTCTATAACATTATTGGCCACTACATAGATAGCAGTGAAATTATCGAACACCATAATAAAAATATCTGGAAGCAGGCGGATATCTAGCCCGTTAGTCAGCGTTTACGGTATGTAAGTATAATTAATACCATAATTATCATACCGTATCAGCGAACTTGTACCAACATGGGTATCTTAATAGACAGCTAAACAAACGTCCGTTAGAGAATATTATTACTACTGTGGCGATAGTCCTAGTTACTGGTATTTTCCAATAATATATTTTTCATTTATTACATTAGCCCTTTTGACTGTACCTTCTCTATAAGATTGAGCCCGTTAGTAGTATGATGAATGACAATTGTTTATTTCTACCTCATCAAATAAAACATAGAATAAAAGTAGGGAGTCATTTTTAATTGAAAGAAGAATTTAAGGGAAAAGAGTAGAAGTTTTTTTAAATCACGAATTTCGAAAAAAAATAGAACAAACTAGTTTGGCAGGAGTTACTAAAACGCGTTTAAATAATAGCCAACAATTTCTTATCAAACCTTAGGTATTAATTCACACAAAGTAGGCAATCTTCTACTTTATTGAGCCTTATCAGTCAAAACCCAGACATGTACTTACCAAATGCAGAAGGCAGACCTACAATCATCGATAAACATTGAATCCGCAAATACTCGAAGTTCATTGACTCTTCGTCTAGGACAATGGAGCAGTGACGCAAACTATTACGATGCAGACTCGCAGATACGTTGTATAATCGAGCGATGCCGCGATGTTAGATACGATCGCTATCGGGGCAGACGCGTGTCGTGGGCGAGAGCGACGACCACGGAGGAGGTAGCTAATGGAGTGTTCAGGTGCTTATTTTTGATCGGTTTTTGTTATTTTATGGTGTTGTATGCCAATGATTGTTGATGTCAGGTTTGAACTGAGGTTTTTAATTCATTTTTTTTTTTGTAAATCATAGAGGAGATGTCTAATGGAGTACTCAGGTGTAAATTTATTGATATTTTTTGTAATTTTATTTTATATGCCAATGATTGTTGCTGTCAGATTTCAACTAAGAGTTTTTATTAAATTATTTTATTTTTGTAAATCCAATAGTGTTATTTAATACTGAGCCTTTTAGCTTTAACAACTTGTCTCCTCATAAGGTTTACTAGCGTTAAGTTGTACTGCAGTCGCAATTAAGTTATTCGTCGAGGTCGAGTAACGTCTTATATTATTTTTTCCACATATTGAACGTGTTTCACAGTTTTCTAAGATCCGCTCTAAAAAAAGAAGAAGAAAGAATCCGCTTGATTAAGTAAATTAACTTCTCATTGGCTACATTCGTTACCACTTCATTTGTTTACTACTCTTTGACACCGCCACGGGGCATGACGGTGACGCCAGATCTGTTAACGAGACTAGTTTAAGAATTATAACATACATAATTTATTTACTTAAGACACAGACGTTACGTGTCAAATTTATTAATAGTTGAGGCTCTAAGGAACTACGCAACTAATAATTACCGCCGGAAGTTTGGTAAGTCCGTCATTTTATCGATATAAGTATTAACAGGCTGCGAGTCATTCACACTTACCTACATCGATATTTCCCGTCAGTAATTAACACAATGTTTGAAATAGACTATAAAATTTTATCTCTTAAGCTTATACGGAAAGTCATTTCAACACTTGTCTGTTCTCCCACGGGTATAGGTTTTCTAGAAGGACTTTAATTACCCATCGATTGTTTAGCCTTCAGACAAAACTGTAAAATATTATCCGGGTTAAATCGATAAAATCCATCTTACAGTACCTTACGTGAAACGACAGCACTTTACAACTCCAAAAAGTATTAATACCTGTAACAAAAAAGAAAAACTATTAAACAAAATATTCAAACTACGAACAGTCTAAATGTAGTAATTATGAAAGGTTGAAGAAAAGTAACATAAATATGGTTCATAAAGTGAAGGTCGCGTGAAGGTCAAGTTCAAGGTTTATTGCCGGGGTCACAGCTATCGTGCTGGCGTATCGATTTTGTGGGATAGCGTGATCTACGGAAATTGTGCTGCTATACTGAGCTAGTAACTAACAGGAGGTGAATGTGAAATGGTATTGATCTTTCTTTGTTGTACTTGACACTGCTCGAGGTTAACTATAAGCAGAGCTTAGTATGAGGTGAAATATTTTGGTAGAAAACAAAGTTGTGTTAGTCACAACATTTAATTCAAGAACGGGTGGACAAATTTGTTTGGATCTATTTTGTTGGATTCGGCTCAAACCCGAATAGCAGAAACCTATAAAACACTAGTTATGCGGGTGAAACCGGGTGGATAGTTTGTTAGTTGACAATTAATGGGTTTTTAGTCATTTTAAAACAGCTTATATATTTGATTTGTCTCAATCAAGGTGCCTTACTGTTGAATCAAATAAGAATAGAAATATGTCCGTAAAATCTCATGACGAGGTAAACGAAAACAAGGCCTTCTACGCTTAACTTAGATTTTTTAATTATTTACGGGATTCACGACCCTTCCACAGATCAAGACTTTCATTAACCCTAAAAACTTGGTTTACCAGGTTTTTCTGTAAAATATTTAATAAGCTCCGTATTGCGCAGATACCTCTATGTCAAGGGCAGTTGATCCCGGGTCAAAGTCGGGCAGGAAGCGGCGCAAGGATAGGCCGTGTAAATAGGTCGTCCCGTTAAATAGGCCAGAGGAATTCACAAATAAAGTAAGCCTGATGGGTATTAAAAGGAATTTATGACCGGAATTAGGTAGCTGTCTGTCTAAAGTTAAAGTAAATTAGGTAATATTTAACAGTTACGTGAGGCAAAGCTTAGAACTTCTTAATCAGAATTTAGGAAGATTTGCGAAGTTCTAAAGGTCGACGTTCGGAACCCTCGGATTTGGGTATTTAAGGACATAGTTACCAAAAGTAAGAACTAAAAGTGGGCACACCCATAGAGGTTAATACTACAATAAATAAAAATGCAGGATTAGGAGTATTTGTGTTTTATGGGACATGTGACTAGCAAGAGACTAAGAAAAGGTTAGGTTACGTAAGGCTGTACTTCTCAATTTACATCTCACTGTAAAGGAAAAACATGATATCAACTCATTCTTACCCAACTTTAAATTTAAAAATCTCCCGTAATTATTACCACACAAAAATTAATAATTAATTCACAATTACAATACATTTAAAACAATTCAAAATTACCGATGAACAAAAAAATTTCCAATGAACACGATTCCAGTGAGGACAAAAACTGGTATCATAAATACTGCAACTGGCCACCCTGACCTCAACACAAAGATGCATTTATATTCCATCGTTCATGAAAACATCGGCCATATATCAATACATCGATTTAAATTGTAATATGTTTAAAGGCACAACCTTCCGTCAGAAATCAATTGGTATTTTGTTAACAGTAATTGTTTTTGAATGGGCTTTAACATGTTTACCATTCGGGTGTTTTCTGGTGCCGGATACAACAGATAAATTGAATGATACAATCTTAACAAGTAGTCTAATTTACATAATGATGATGTGTGGTGAGCTCACTGTCCATGTGGATTTCAATAATGATAAACTGAAGTTTTCCGAGCGAAATTATGAATACATCGAAGAAGATAAAATATCATCATCATTTCCCTGCCCTGTTCTCAATTATTTGGGGTCGACGTCTGTCTCGTCATCTCAATATTCACTCCTTTCTTTTTCATATCATCTTTCACACAAGAAGATAAAATATAATATGGGTTTTATAAAAGTATCTAGATATAACTGTTTAAAATATAGAGATACCAAACTATTATCTTAACTGGATTATACAGACGACCGGATACCGACAGAATATACTTTATTACCAAGTTATTTAAATGAAATCACCTATAAACTCAGTAGACATCTTATTCCAAATTACCAAAATATTCAGTAAGCCAACAGCGTGAAATAAAAGCATAAAACGAGTATGGAACGTAAAAAAAAAGAATTCGGTAATACATTCAGACGGAATTATGGATTGAACGAAACAATGGCCGATGCAAATTGTGACCGCGTGCTGCATTTTATTTTTTTAAGTGATGCATAAAAAAGACATACCGTTTTCAATTGAATGCACCGTAAAGGGTAAGCCATAAGCTTTATAAAACAACCTCGCCATTGTCTGGATGTTAAGAAAAAATGCCCGGAAATGTCGAAGTTGTACTATCTCGAGAGAATGTAGAGGAACGACAAATTAAATTGAAGGTAATAAATTATTTATTTTTATGTCTTAGCTACCAACGATTTGTAAATCCATTCAAGATAAGAAAAAAAAAACAGTTTCAGACCACAAATTCTCTTGTTACCACGAGTAAGTTTAAATTGCCTTCGTTTCTAATTTCTTACACTCATTACTTAGTTCCGACGAATCCTATTTGCAATAAATTGAAATACAATAGAAATCAGCAATAATCGGAATGAGAGCCTTTCACTGCAATCCCGTGCAGTGAACAGCCATAACCACAGATGCAGTAATAATTCAAACTATTAGTCGAAATTCGTGTTCCCAGGGCTGGCAGTGAAAGTAGCGCGCTACCGGGCTTTGCTTCGCCCCAAGCGGGCTGTGCGACAAGCGGCGAGCGGGGTAGACAGCGTTAAACACCAGTAAATAGGCATTAGCATTGATAAGCGGGCAGTGTTAGTATTAAGATTAATTAGATTGTTATATTTTTGCACTTCGTTACCTTCAATATGTGTTCAGAAAGAAATAAAAGTATCATAGAATAAATAAGGAAAATTAGAAACATTTCATTTTTTTCTTTATCCTTTCCCACACACTGTTGGATATAGCTTCCTCTGTGCTAATTCCGTGCAATATTAGTATTGGAGCATAAAAAATATGTACCTAATGAAAACGATTCATTATTACCAACATAAAATTTTAGATATAACATAACGTACCATCACGCCTGTATCCCCGAAGGGTTAGGCAGGGGTGTACCAATGTACACCCACAGTTAGCCGTAGCAGTCGCGCCTAGGTCAACCACTAGGCCAACGAGGCAGTTTTAGATACGATTGTTAAATTAAATAATTAATAATATTAATTGACGTGAAATTGCGGATATCTTTCGAGTCACAAAAATCACGGCTATGTAATGTCTCCTGAAGTTTACATCTTACACCTATGTCAAACAAGCGCGTGCTACGCCAGAACCGGTGATGTTTATCGCCTATTTATTGCCGCATTAACTTGTAAAAAGCCTATAATTTTGCCTCTCCATCGCAGAACGGTGAAAAATGTCCTAAGGGCTGCACGCACCCGACTATCGCAAACGTAACGTATCGATCAGATTATCGCAAAATTGGACTATCGATAAAGTGTCGATACGACCCTCTATAATTTCTTCGTCCAATTACCTTATACGACACTTAAGCGTTGAAAGTGACGATATTATGAACAACTTAAAGTACATACTTACACATCTAATTTCGTTAGAGGAACATAAACATTGATGGGTAAAGTGCTATTTCTCAGGGTTTCTCTTGGACGAGTTAGGGAAATCATAAGCTTTATTGCTCCACTCCCACACGCAAACTGCCTCGGACGGGCAAAACTTCAACACGTATGGATATTACATGCTTTCAATGCCATAAACCATGTTAAAGGCCATAGTCATACATAGTGCAAAATTTACACGTCATAATATCTTGACGAAAACTACAACTATACACTACCATCTCATTAAAATAGACTATCAACTTCGATTCTCCGATTTCTCTCACCAGCGATGATTTACCATTCCATTGAAACCTACTTGCAGACACGACAATCCCCTCAATTAACATTGAGCAAAGTTCGCATCCCATAAATCTGCCAAGGGATCCGCTCGTGAAGTTAAACTAGCTAATGCGCTCAGACAGACGGTTGCTCGGCTGCTCGGCTAATATAGTTGGAGTCGAAGCCATATGAATCAAGCGATGAAAGCCCGTGGGTGTCCGTATGATACTTCCTGGCCCACCCACGGGGTACAACGAAGGAACGAAGACGAAGACTAGGAAGCAAATGCCAATAAATTGCCCGTAGCTGTGCACTGACGTAAGACCTAAATGTAATTTTCTTAGAGCGAAAGCAATTACCTAGGATGGAGACCAATAATGGGGCTTAAATGTAATACCCAGATTTAATATGACTTTGTTCTATAATTTGCTCTTTTGTAAAAGGCCCAGGCTTCTTTGGCTTTACGAACTCATTTGACGATACACAATTAACTTAACTACTACTACGTTTCAGTATATAAAAATAAGCAGACATCCAATGTTTTGTGCTATAATGTTTTTCGTAATTTAGGTATATCAACAACATGATATACAAAACTTTATAAGGTTTTATTATATGCAACGGCATGTATTTTACCCAAAACAACCTACTAACAATCATTGACAGCATAAAAAAAATAAAATAAGTTACAAATCAAGCCCATGAAAATGTAACACCATAAACAAAACCAATATGTAAATGGCAATGCACAACTGCACATTAATCCTTCCACGTATATAGCAAACGACATAGGAAAATCAACTTTAAACACCTTGTTTTAAAGGCTCTATTCGTATGAAAGTATTTTGTCTAATGTGTAGTGTATTCGGTAACAAAAGCTGCGCCCACGCGGCAGTTCGCTCTTCGTAATGTGTTACAGGTAGCTGAGATAAATGTTAGGCAAAGGTTAGTGATGAAGTGCTCACGGACCTATGATTTGTTAGGCCTATTCTTAGATGGTGTTTTTTTACTGTGAGTTACGGAACTTGAATATTTGCGAGCTATGTTACAAGAATCAAAGGTAAATAAGATAAAATAAAATCAGTCAATTTTATTTTATTTAACGTAAATTGGTTGTTTCAATGACTTTTGATCAGGAAAGCCGTATTTTTTTTATCATAGGAATTTAATTGGCAAAAACGACGTGTCTAATATTATTGCCTTTTTAAGATAAATATTCTAGGTATATAAAGTATATATGATGGCTTTGTTATGCTTTTATCATGACGGTCTAAATAAAAAAGTGTCGGCTGGCGCTCGTTCAGCCAGTTATTGTTTCTGCCTTGTAAAACCATTTCCCTTATGATGCGTTACTCGTAAGATACAAACAATTGAAAACGGGAAATAAGAGATAGTATAGCAGGCACTCCCTGTTGCATATCATTATTATTAGAATTCCCAACGAGACTTTCATAAGTTTCACTGAGAATACATTCACTTAGCTGAAGATTACCATCAAGGGCAATTCGAAAGGGAACTCTATGAGATAGGGTCAGTTCCCCAAGTGCAATGCTGAGTAGGAACGTAGGACGCCTAGGGCCGCGTGGAGGCGTCAAGCGATTTATTATAAACTTACTAAACTATATTTCTTATAAATCTTTACATCATAAAATAAACTACACTATTATTTTTATTGCAATCGAAATCAAAACCCATATTTAACAGCCTACGTGTTTTAACTGTTAATAGAGACAGTTTTAAATAGCTTCACAATCTTAATTAAATTCGTGATAAAAATAATAAATTAAATTGTTATATAAATTGTCAAAATATTAAGTAGTTAATCCGCTTACGCGACGCTTATCACTATGGCCGCACCCTCTAAACTTGGAATGGCGAACGGTAGATAAGAAAAAGCTAAATAAGATAAAACAGTGCTCGCGCATTTCACTAAACAGACATTTATCTTATTTAGAAATATGCATGTTACATTCAAACTCGGATTAGAAAGAAATAAAATTTTTAGACGCTTAGTCATCTAGACTGCCATTAGGGTCCTAGAATAAAAAAGTCTAGTTGCACACGTTCTATAGCCACCATCTGGCTGCATCGTCAGACCAGCTGCAAAGTAAATATCAATAATATGTTAAAACCAAAACAAACTTTGACATCGAACTTATATAATTATGCATTTTCTGTCAAAAATCTCAATTGTATCTGACGATGTGTTTCTAATTTAGCTTGCAAGTTTTTATCTAAACAAACATACATACATTGCAAGCTTAATAAAACCTATTAAATAAATCTTCCTTATTCGATTTTTTCTTACCACACTCCTAATTACGCTGTAAATCATTTTTATTATCGGAACAGCAAATAAAGCGATTTAAATAATTAAACCGTTGTTGCTTTCCCATTTTACTTTCAGCGCTTGTAGTTGTTGTAAATCATTTTAATTATTCAAATGATATTTCAATAAAAGCGGAACGAGGAAACTATAAAACGTTTAACAACATTTCCCTACGGCATGACAAATAGATCGAATATATTTGTCAAGCCGATATATTTTAATAATGGATTTCGAAATACTTTGTTCAAGAAAGTCGTGGGTATTCACAATAGCGCCGTTTGGCGTGGCTCCAAATGTCTTAAGTCCTATGGAGTGACGCCTGTTGAATTCATATTCAAATTTTGGCTTTATTACACGCCATCGTGAATTTTTCCTGTTTTTTTTAACTTTAATAAAATCAGATGTCGACACCATACAATAAATATCTTTTCGGATCGGACAGGGTTTTTCTTAACAACCTGTACACAAAAATATCTAAATCACAAATGTCATTTGAAACCACCAGAAATTATATAATAAATTCATGAAAATTCTTATATAATTATTTAGTGTATCACATAGGTTGGCAACAAGTGTATTGACGAAAGCACTTATTTGCAATCATTTGCATGAGGAAGCCAGATGCAGTGTAGTGCATGTTTAGATAGCCAGTGCAGGGGTGGCCTCAATGTGTACTACCGTCCCTAAGATTGTGCTATTGCTACATTGCACTTTCTAGATCAGGCCACTAAAAACTATTACCATTATCTGTACATGAAGTATAATGCATTTCAAATTGTGAAAACTACCTTTACATACCTATTTTGTTTAAATATGACAATCTACCTGCTGAAATTGAAAAACAATTGAAAGCGCAAAATTCACAGAAATTTAATATCGGTAAGTTGCAAATTAATAATTGTCTTTAATATTAATTGGCAATGGTTATAATAGTCAGAATCCTAGCGGGTGTCCAGTATATCAGGTGGATAGCCAACGTCCATCTTGACACTGATAACATCATACCGCTAAATCTGATTTCACTAAGGTTACAGAGTTCAAACGGCAGCCAACCCCAACAATGAATAAATACTAAACTCAAATTACCGCAATGATTAAATTAAGTAATTAGTCACCATGACAATTATAACATTAAATTATTTGGTAATCTTAAATATCATATCCAAGCAACAACGGTAATACCACCAATAAATTTGTTGAACACAATATAGTATTGCGCGAGACAGTCGGTGATTTAAATACAATCCGAATCGAGTATTGCAATATCGATCGAGCCAGTAAATCCTACACTCGTACACACATTAAAATCGGTAGCAACGACTGTGTCGACATCATAACATTATTTATGGTTTCGTTTTATCTGGCGAACATTACGCTCGCCATACGCGGCCGGGGTTACCGCTGAAACAATAGACGGACGAAAGCCGACGGACAACCGGAGCAAAGTACCGTTGCAACCAAAACTTCGATATAAAATCGAAATTGTAAATACGCCAGGTCAATGAGATACGATCCTTTTTAAAGTGCTGTATGCCAAGAGAAAGGCACACGAAAAACACAAGTGAGAAGTTCAATTTATTGCCCATCCGAAGTGGGAATCGGGACGGACGCAGAAAACAAAGAACGTTGTAAATCAATGCATACTTACTAACTTTTATACTTCCTACAATTAGTGAGCCGAATTGTTAATGAAAATAAATAACGAGCGTCGAATAGTCCCCTTAATGAATATGTAACAGACGAAGGTATTAATGACCGCTGATCATTAATGCCAGACGATTATTTGTTGTTAGTGTCAGTGGCAAAGGAAATGACATAACTGTTTAAAGTTCTGTTTGATTTCCTTCTTATCGTTTCAATACAGTTTTTGTTCTTCTCGACGGTCATTAGATAATGTAGCCATAAAGAAAATTACGGCAACCTCCACTCCCACGTGCAGGTAAACATTTCCTTTACCGACAACTCACCAAGAATCATGCATCTCTACCGCGGGGCACTGTCTTTACAAGCTTTACGTGTATTTATAGACACGATCATTGATTTTGCCGAGATTTATGCACAGTTTACATCGACGTATTAAAAGATATAAAGATATGCACAAGATTACGATCGTGATCGACTGCAAAATCAATACAACGAAGGGATCGTGCACAAAGTAGGCGTTTAACCTCTGACCGAGGGCGTGGGCCGAGCGGGCGCACACGCCGCGTCAAACAATCCATCATGGCCGCTATCTGAGGCAAATTAACCCACTAAAGATGCCACCGCCGCCAACCGGCCAGCATCTATGATACCTGCTCGGGAGCACCTGACGCAGCCTAGCAGGTCACCGGCTCCGGTCGGGTGGGAAGCCCTGCTACCCGAGTGTGACGTGTACAAATCGCCCCAACACCGGAGTACGTCACGGTTTCCAATTTACTTTCTTCCGTGAGTTGAATGGCGCTGACCCTATACACCAAGGAATCGTGAAATCGATATCATGGGAAAACGGTTATTTGTATGTTGATGAAAATTACGTGTTACGTAAATACACACCTCAGTAATTTCATAATATTGTTGTTTCTAATTGAGTAAAACTGTTTATCCCGGTTGCTGACAGTATTTATGAATTTAGGCTAACGACGACGTAAAATCAGGATTATTACCCAAATCACATTAATCTTATTCTATTTAGAATCAGAGAAGGTAAAAGTCACCCTACTGCAGTCGAGTGGTTAATGAAGCGAAATAGTGACACCGTAAACAAGACAAGCGGACTGGAGCGACACTTAACGTCAGTCAAGATGACGCCTCGATCGCGGCGTCGATATGAAACGAGTTTATATCATCAGCAAACGTCAATTACGCGCGTAAACAATTACGCAAGCGTAACACAAGAGGAGCAAGCGCGCGGGAATCGTGAATGAAATCGAATGATACGAGCAATTAAGGCGCGTTCCACTTCCATCCGCCGAGTTTGTTTAGAAAATATTGGTCAATATTGTACGTATTACTTCAAAATGTTTTACTTACTGCGTTCTTGGAAGGATTGGTTTTCATCAACATGAATACTATTTCGCTTTGCGCAAAACTGACGCGAGATTTTGAGTTTAAAAACAATGTTGAGGGTTACAGAAATAACTTTCGTAATTGATGTTTTCGTCTGTACTCAAATGTCTCGGCATTGACAGGCTAATCAATCAACAACGACAGACAGCTTAATATTTTACACAAAACCACTTATATCCAAGATAATGCCAAACTTGAAAAGGCGCTATATTAAGCAATTTCGAAAACACATCGGTTTAATATTAATAATGTTGTATTTATAGTGTGGTCAGCTATTCAGGTACTGAATACTCTGAACTTTGATCTTAATCAATCCTTTAAGAGGAATATGTTTCAACGCAAGGATAGGAATACTTATGAATTAGCATAATATTACAATCTTCTTTTTATATATATTTTCAGAGCAACTTAAACTGTGGCTCATACATGAATTGAACAACTTAAAACGGATTAAAGAACTAATGTACAATGGTGAATATGACAATAGTAGTACCAAAAATGAAATGCACATTTCTCAGAACAAGCACTAGATACTATACTAGTACAAAATTCTCAGAAATAAAAGCTGTAAGCTAGATACAAAGATCTACGTGGAATTCCCTCGTTGACGGACGTTTTGAATTGATAGGCGTATCAATGGAACTTCACGGCTCTAAGCCTGAGTGACGTGCACTTTCAACATAATTAATATTGTTCCAATGGCATTTATATTTGCTGACCCAAGATTGTGGCAACGGTCCATCTTAACAGGCATATGGATGGGGAGATAAGGCAATGCATATGGACTAGCAAATTGATGAAAAGCCATTAAAGATTTGGAACTCCCGAAACTAAAAAAAAGAGTTTGTTACGTTCATGGGTGCAAAGCTAGATCGATTTCATTAATATTTGGGTATAGTTATTAGAAGCTTGTCCAGTTTCAGATCGTAAAAGTTTCGCACAATGCAAAGCTGTTTTCATAAAATAGAAAAGTCTTGGGTGTCAATAACCTAATTTATTAGATAACCATCTCTACATATATTTATTGGTCGTAGGTACTAGCAAGGCTGTAAATAACAATTCGAAAAACAATGAACTAAAAGAGTAATTAAGTGCAATTGCGTTAGTAAAGCAGACGGCGAAGAGACGAGGATTCCCTGCAACAGTATTTTTAATGAGCCCATAAAATGGACAATTACGGCACTTAGCTAGCGAAACACGGCCATGTGCGAATGTATGGGTTAATGATGGCACCCCTGACTATGTAGCTTCGAGGTAACGTGCACTTGGATGGTTTAAAAGATCGAAACCTTTACAGCTAAGGTAGACTGGCTGAGTTGAAAAAAAAGATTGATTAAATGGACTAATCCGTGAAGTAGTATTACAAGCTAAAGACAGGCATTTATACAAAATTTACTCATTCAAAGCTTATGGATTTCTTAATTCTAATATATATTTCAATATAGCGCTGAATCAGATTGCACAATGCAAAAAAGTCTGCCATATTGAAATGGGACTGAGCCCGACACTTGTGTCAAAGATGGCCTCAAATAGTCAAGAGCAAAAAGTTTTAACAAGAAAGAGAAGTGGGTCCAAGAGTGGCACTAGGGGTACAAAATAATAAAAATAAATTCCTAAAATCCATACACAACTTTCTGAACCAACAGAACTGGACCAACAAGCAAATACTATCAGCTCCAACTAGTCATGTCCACAGCCGACAGCTTGAGTAATGCGGTTTATATCGATTTAAGGACGTATTAGCTTTTATAGGAAGACAGCGGGTCCGTGACTCGATAGAGATTGATCGGATCCGCGCCGTCTGAGGTGCTTTATAAGACTATTGGCCTTATCTGGTGCGGTATTGCGTTGGTCAATCATCTTTATTGATGTATTGCGTTCGGCGGCGAGTACTGTGCGGTTAAACGGTTTTGATCGATTATGAATATTAGGTAGTGGTTGGAAGATAAGTTTTTAATCAAATATATTGCGGCGTTGGTTGGAAAAAAGGACTGTATATTGAACTTTTCTTACTTCAAAAATAGCAATCCTTTTTCAGTAAATAATAATATGAGACGGTGTTATCCGTTTGCTACATGCTGCGTATAATGTTACATGTGCTATTACATCTCTTGACCACAGGTTAGAAAAATGACACGAATTAAAATTTCGAAAATGATGGTACAGCTAAAAAGTTACTAAATATCTTTAACCCACGATAGTAAGTAAAAACCTTTGAATAAAATAATGTCACAAAACAAAACACTAAAAGCTTAGTTACAGTTTCCTGGTCTATTATCATCTAATCTCTACATGACAACATTCTAATTTGCTTGTCGTTCCATTTTCCGTGAACTTATCGTGACTGTGGCTCCCAGCCGAGCCGCGGGCACAAATCTTAATAGATTTCTTCATTATTGGACGGCTGAGGACCAACGTCGATATGCATTGCAGATATTATGCTCAGTAAATTATGGCCGAGTCCCCTTCGGCAAATTGTGACGCCAGATCCAGTATCGATGGACCGATAACGGTTTGATCTTGAGCTGATCTGAGTCCTGTGTATAAAAGTGTTATAACCTGGTTCTGTTGGCCTTGTGGTTATGAACGTAACTGTTGTATTGGCTGTTATTACTAGTCGTATTAACGATCGTTGTCTAAGTATGTTATTAACATTTCCGTGTGGTCATTTTGTATTAGATCGATAACTAGCCTCATTTGCAATTAAATTGAATGTTTACGGATTTATGGAATGCTTATGAGTGCAAGACATCACACCATTTGAAGATGAATCCAAAAAATTTACTGTTATAAATGTCACTTGGTCGAAATAATACAGTTGTATCTGCAAGTATAAGCAGTCCAACCAATAAAATCCATTTGACAAACACGACAAGACATTTCGAATTTCCTGAATAGCATCTAGAAAGCGGGCAATATTTCATGGGTCCCATTAATAAATGGTCTCTTATAGGTCACTGGCGAGAGCGAATCGGCTTGTTCCGTTGAAGGGTTAGTGAAAATGGCATAAATCAAGCTCGGATGCGCTCTGATTGCCGAACGGACAATATTTCAAAGTTGCTAGACTGGAGCTTTCACGCAAATTTAATGTTAGCTTTGAAGATAAAGCCTGGACTTGAATGAACGGTGGGGTTTTAGTCGATTCTGTTTGTTATATGTTGTGTAGTTGACTTAAAAGCGAACTTATTTGTGCTGCAAATGCAGTTCATTTTCTTGATGATCTCTTAAAAATTAAGCGTTTTTAAGTTACCGAAGTTTGTACCTACATATGGATTAAGAATCTCCTTATTGACTTTTTACTTAACTTCCTTTTTTAATGAATATTTATGGTATCTATAACAAGGAAATTAAAATGACAGTTACAACCAATAAATCAATCAATATCAATTTCGGATGTAATTTTTTCTTAAAAACGAGCTTGTATGTAAAGATAAGATCTTAAACGGTAAAAATCAATGTTTCCATCGATTATGCGGTATAATAGTACAATATGATGAATATGACAGACTGTCCTTATGTCCTTCCCGTGACTACTTGCATGATTGATTGTATGACCATCTGTTGCAGCACTTGTAGCTACGAAGGTAATGATGGTTAATACAATAAAAATGGTATTAAGTTAAGACTAGTTGGTGGTTATAATGGATAAGATAAATAATATACTATGTTGAGCTTTTTAGGTATTTGCAGATTTTATCTTGCAAGCTCAAGATTTTTTTTAGGTATACAAAATTATTGTTTTTGAATTTTGGGTTTCATTATCTGATACAGTAACATTCAGAACACCAATTTCTCTTGATTGAAATATAAAATACCTAATTTCTGAAATACTTACCTACATCATAAATCCACATGAGACAATCTGCTAAAGGTACACCAACAAATAAATCAACTATACCATCAAAAAACGAAATAAAAGTCCTCATAAAAATGCAAAAATAACGAAAATTGGTTCATCAATCATTATCGTTAATACCTGGTCAGTAACCAGTAGCTTGAACATTAATTCAGATAACACGTGCGATCAGGAAGTTAATTATAACGGCTCATGTACCGGAAGACGCTATAGTGAGCATCGGGTACAATTACTGGGATTACTTAAATATGCTTAAAGGTAATATTTAGATTAAGTGGACATCACCAGGATGTTCTGATGCTGATGTTAAGATTTTATTGTGGCTTCAATTTCTAGGATTAGCGTTTATGCATTTAAAATGTTTCTCTTTTCTCTCTCATTAACTATGAAGCTGTATAAAATTAATTATCATCGGCTTTGTACCTTGTAGATAAAATTATGGGTTAGAACTCTCAACAGTATTACCTGCACGAAGACTCTGTTTTTAACAGAATAGAAGAGATAAGCCAAGTAGTAACCCATAAATGAAATACATTTATAGGTCACTGCTTGGCTTATATCGGAAAAGAAGAAAAATACTCTCACTAAAGAAGTTTTTTAAAAAACGGCAAAGACAAAGATATCGAAATATTTCTTGCTCAATAAGTACAAACAGGTCTTGATTAAAAAGACGCCAAACAGATATAAAACAAACAATAGATAGTGAATACCCTACCTTATAATGAAACTTTTCAATCTCTTAAAGATCAATAGAGGTTTTTATTAAAAGCAGAAAGATATTACGGCGCCACTGGACTAGAAGTAACAAGGGCATTCAGCTGAGGAAAATGGATGCATCTATTTTTAACGAATAAACACCGAAGGCACTAGCTCAGAAAAGGCACGGCCTGAAAGGGTTTAAAGGCGGTGACCTCAAAAACCGTATAATGGATAAAAGGTTTAAAAATAAAACAAAGTTAGTTGAAATAAAAATACGATATTCAGCTGAATCCAAAAAGACTAGTAGCCGACCATAACATAACGTAAGAAAAGGCCAGGCAGATGATGATAATTGAAAAATCAAAATCTATCAATCATATCTTTACGCATACATATTTACTTAAAATACATAACAACAATAGCCAAGCCAAGTCTTAAACTAAAAATTAAAAGTGCAAAAATAATTCTCAGTCAAAACAGTTTCTCATTTCAAATGAATTAGTATTCTAGTAACCTATAATCAGCAATCAAATAATTTCTAAGCAGCTAGAAACATGTAACCTACTTAAGAAAGTAGACGTGTAAAACTGGCTTCAGACAGACGAAGCTTAACATGCTGTCAATTATTGTCTGTCTGAAATTGTCAAAAGTAATTGGACTTGGCAAATGTTAAATCCATGATGCAAACGTTAATTCGAATAATAACGAGCCTGTTGCGGCTGCAGTTAAAGGAGAGGCATCTTCTTATATAGAGAAGGGACGAGCATTGATCAACTAGGTCGCTGCACGATTCTGATCTTTAACGAACCTAAAAAAAAAACAAGAATTTATCTTAACTTATTTAAAGACATCAGAATTAATTTAGAAATCCTTTTTTGAAAGGGTATACTTCCAAAGAGCTAGCTCCTCTGGTCAGAATCTGAGAATGGGAATACAGGAAAATCGAGGGAAACGCTGTATTTTTTGGCATATATTGCGTGTTTCAAGTTTTTCATCAATTGTCTTTTAAATCGAAACTATTTTCACAAGCTAAGAAGTCGCATGGTTACATTTATGCTAAATCAATTTTATAGATTGAGTAGACTTAATTTTCATCACGAGGTTTTCTTATGGCATTCATAGCTTCATTAGAACAATGAAGAAAGCACACCACATTAATTTGCATAAGAATTACTATCCATTACCATCAGTAACATTATTAGTTGAGAATGCAAATCATCACCTCGCCACAACAGATGTTATCTAGATGCTGTACCTATAAGGTAAAGACGATGTTAGAGCAATCTGCGATTTGTGACGGTTCGTCTGTCAGACGTGTGGGCGACACGACCGTTTATGGCACAATGCAACGAGAATGGCCGTCGTTCAAAACTAAATAAGCACAAAACATTGCATAATAATAATGATCGTGTAAATTATACTAAACATAACGACGATTTATGTATTGCTTATCTGTTTAGTGGTTTCGTCAGTGGGGAAGCCGATACAGTTACGAGTGTTAGCGATAACTTGGTTATTTGCTAATGGGTATGAGCATGATGTGCGTGCATTCACCCGACCTGATTCCTATCTACACTTATACTATGTTCTAGAGTGTGAGTAAGTTCATTTGTTTGGTTTACGTCGGTATGTTTATCTCCAAAAAGATTGAAGAACTTAGAAAAGTGTCTTTTCATTCAACGGAACAATATTATAATCATGCTGAAGCTAATCAGTTATGTGATGTTTTATTTATTATGAATTGTATATAAATTATTATGTTAATGTGTGTGACATCAAGCTTGTTACTTAGCTGGCGTTCTTGACCATTTATCCTGGTTACATAACATCATAAAATTATATTGTTTATTTCAATTTAGAGCTTTAAACTTTATGATGAGGTGTATCAAATTAGCATATCAATGTAATACCTACTTAGATATATCTTAATAATATACGCCGTTACTTTTGTACTCTTCATTTTGCAACAAACAAGTCATCCAACCAAAAAGAATTACTGCAACCAAATAAAAAATAAATTAATTGATCGGAAAATCATGATTGCAAAAAGTTGAGATTTTCCAGTTTACTTATTAAATGGGCAATCTTCAGATTCAGTGGAGCCGTCATAATTTCGGCAGATGTGACGCAACTGAACATCAACGCCAATACAAATACAATGAACCTACGTAATGCGTAATTAAAATAGATTTTATAACTTACGTTGGAAATCACACTAACATTACGATCAAGTTATTGAAAATTAAATTAATTGATTCAACTGTTTTACACTAAACGATGTTTTTACGACTAATTATTCGGAGATGTTGCAAACTTAAAACTTTAATAAAATGAATAAACTAAATTAAATTGCTTTTTGTAGGAAATTATTTCAGATTCTGTAGATATTAAGGTACGCTAAAGGCAAATCGATATTGCAAAAGTTTTCGATTGCTAGTCTATAAGTCACGAGTACAAAACAATGTAGATATCCACAACCCATTTGCTAACTTAATATTGAATAGTAATATTCCTTCCAGTCTACCAACAAACCTTATTATTTACTCGTATAACCGAATGCGACTAATCACATTATGCAAGCGAATCGCGTACAATACAAACCGATAATTCGATTGGATCTAACATCCGATTTCTAATTCGATTGTGATTGCGTTCCGATTGTAATGATAGCGGTCAGAAATGGATATGACAGTTCATAAATACAAGGCATTCGTAATTTGGGCACAATGGCCCAAGGCTTGGTTAAATAGTTTTCGTTTTTGTTACTAATAACATGGTTGCGCAAATTGAGAGGCGAGTTAATTGTGTCTCTGTTAAATTAGACGTGTTATTAAAATAAGCACTAGTCGTAACGTCTGGCATACATATTTTAGTCTTAATTAATTTCTAGCTAACTGTCGTGTGACCCAAATACTTGTATGTAGGTAGGTGCTATGGGAAAAAACATTACAGAGCCAAATTATTATGATGCATATTATCTAAGACTGAGTAATGATACCATTTTAAATAAATGCTGACTAATTTAATAGGACCATTCTGTAACTAGACACTGATATAAATGCGGAAGTGTTTGTTGGTCTGCGCAGCGCTTAATCTCAAAAAGTACTGGACCAATCTGGCTTGAACTTTCACTGTTGTATTCCTTAATCTCTTAGGTCTAACGTAGGCTTGTATTACAACGTTAGTTCGTTGATTAGTAAAGTTATGTGAACCAAGTCGGAACGAAATCGATTGCAGTCGGGCGTTACTTTTGCAATTGTTGACCTATTGTGCGTTACATTATATTCAAGGTATAAAGTGACCTTTAACTTTTAAATATTTTTATTAGAAATGTATCTGTTATATAAATGTTAACACATATATCGAATGCCCGAAGCCAGACAGCAAAACTGTAAGGTTTTGTTACCATCCTTCGCCCAAGAATTCTTCCTTACCTGTTTTGAAAAATAGTACAGTATTTTTGACAGATTCTACTATTGTTTTATCCTTTTCATTACAGAGTCGTAATGTAGTTAGTTTTAAGTATTCTTTATTTTGCCTAATTTTCTGTGCACATTGTTGTTTTACGGGTAAATACTGTGTCATTATTACCTAAAAATTAAATAATTTGAATTTGAAACAACAAGAGTCTAAACTTCAGTATCAGCTAAGTATAGAAAGTTTGAGAGCCTAGTCTGGAGGCTGTGGTGTAGATTTATCAGTAAATACGAGCAGAGTTCGTGAGGTCGGCCGGTGTTCTTGTCGACGACCCAACTGTGACGTGCAGACGCATCTAACACTGATCCTTTCGTTCCTTTCACTAGTTACACAATAAATAATAATATATTTAAATTAAATTATGTAGGAATAGTTTTTAAAGGAGTCTCGTAGAATAGCTGGATTTCGGGACTTTGCAGCGAATATATTCGTTTTCAGTTACATTATGTGATACGTAGCGTCATTGACGATCAACTCGCGTAAGCAGCCCATGGTATATATTTATGTACCATACTTATACTTGTTGAACATAATATATCTTGATGTAACACAGACGAACATATAACTATATTAACCGTTTTCTACAAATCTTTTTGAGTCTAAGCAACAAAATCATTTCATTCCATATTATGAAATTTATTTTAATGTACTTTTACCTATTCGGTACTATGCTTAAGCAAGATTGAATTACAATTACATTAGTGGATAAATAATCTATATCTATGTGCTTATTGTCGATTCTAGAGTAGACTAGCAAATGATTTCCCTCTCAGCGAACAGTAATTTGTATGTAAGTAATCCAACGTGCATTAAACTTAATAACATCCTTCTATAATTTATGGTATCATAGAATTCCCTAGAAAACGGGAGGATGTGCTTGTCTCTCCGTAATTTATTATACCTACTTGCAATTGGCGAGTGGGCGTATACCGAGGACAGATTTATCGTGGAAACTGTTCATCGCTCGGTTTGTTATACGAGCTATTTATAAATAATAATCCAGCCTACAAACGTCCCACTGCTGGGCACAGGCCTCTTCCCATATAGAGAAGGCTCGAGCATTGATCACCACGCTTGCTTTCTGCGGATTGGCGATTTCAGATCCCAAATTTTGGAATCCAGGTTTCCTCACGTATTTTCCTTCACCGTTTGTTGTCACCAGCTATTTATATGAAAGTAAATTTAGACAAGAGCCTTTATTTTAACAAAAAAGCAGTTCCAAAAAAGCTTCGTTATATGTAAATGTCGACAGAGTTCAGCGATTTGAAATCTAGAAGGCAAAACAAATAACAGAAAATTTATGACAAGACAATTACCACTCAAGAAATAGTATATAATGATATCTTTTGTTCAATCATTCTATCATAAGCCACATCTATCGTCTATACAAAGAAGTCTGTTGACAAAGTAATAGAAAGACAACGTATCTACCGAATTTATGAAGCCTTATTCCTTCTTCATTAAGGTTGTTTTTCATTAGAATAAATCTGTCGAAAACAACAACAAAGCAACAATGTAAAAATGTTTATTACGATAAGTACGGCTACATAAAATATTATTACCTTCAGTTTATATTTTTCTAGAGCCGCGAACAATGGCTGGTTTCATTACTTACATGACAAAGTATATTTACTACGTGAAAGGGTGGCCATGACAGGGTCAATGGTACAACTCTGACATTTGTGACAATGATCACAATGCAGTTCAATGATTTCAATGAACCTTAATATCGGCCTAAATATTTGTCAATTAAATACAAAATACAGGTCAATTCTGTCAACATTTCAACGTATGGAAGTATTTCAGTTGACATTCGGTATGCCTAATTGCCTATAAAGTAATTGACATGCGTATTTCAATAAATGTCATGTATTAAGATTATTAATTAAGATAATATCAAAATCAATACATTGTTCTGTTAATATGTCATGTCCTATTATTGTACCTACCTAGTAAATCTTGCTTTAATAAAATACATTTTTTTTTCTGCTTATTTAAACAAGTTGTTGGCAATTATCGATTTAATTAAAATTAGATTACATTTCCCTACATTCATACACGAAGCTATATCATCTATCGAAAACAAATACCGATACATTTTCATTGCTTACTTCCTTACGGAAACATTCGTAACTTCTTACGCAACAAAATTTTCACCTATTAAAACAATCGAGTTGATTGACATCTTAACGAGCAAATGATCGATAATACACGTATAAAACGAACAAGGATATCGATAAGACGTGTTTATTTTATATCGATGACAGATACAACAATATTTACTTTCGTTTTAAACATGATTGACTGAACAAGTGGCTGTACAATAACAATGATTGATGCTTGAATAGTAATGCTTGTCTTGTATTTTTAAGGGGAATGGGGATGTGACAAGGCGATTGGCGCGGTCGGCGATGTCGATAACCAGATAAGGATTTGTATAGCCTTGTCAGTTGTATGTAAGTCTGTAAATGAAACCTTACAGGAGACATTTCAGTGTCTTATTTTTATTTAATGAAAATAAAATACAAAAGTAGATTCATCAGTTAACAATTTCAAGATTAAAAGACAAAATACGTCAATTTTGCAGTTTCCAGATAAAAAAATAGACGGAATTTAAATATTGTTAAATTCTTTTTAAATTGTATTAGTTTAAAGAAGAAGAAGACAGGTATTAAAGCGAACATTAGTCGTTAGTTGTGCAGTTAATATCTATTTGTAGTCCCCTTGAGCTACTGAACAAATATGCAATAGTACACAAAAAATGACAAATTGTTGGGCTTTCGCCAATGAGCCCAGTGACTAACCTATTTTCTTTAGTTGTCCGTCATAATTAGCGCGAGACGATACACAAATACCTAGCCAGTTATATTTCACACAATGTAACTAATATTGTTATACTCTACATATATTTTGGTGACAGCTTTCTTTACTTTTTCAATAAACTAAGAAAAAAAAATAATTTAGCGTGTGTCTGTATGAGGCAACCAAGCTCCCAAATGAATAAACCCTATTTGTTTTTTTTTTTTGTTTTGCAATGTCCTTATTACAGATTGATGAATTGTCTTCAAACGGCAAAATTCAGTATCGGAAGAACTGAGTTTCGTCGAAGTAACTTCTAAGTTTGCAATTTAGTTTGTATCTAGCATACAATAATTTGTAAATTTAATTCACACTGAAGGTAATATAAATTAACAGCAAAGTGTGAATTTCTTGTTTACCAATCATTCAAGCACACAAGATAACACATAATAACTACTTTCATTAATATTGTATTAGCATATCAAAGAGGTTTTCACTCGCGAGCGGACCTTTGTACGGGCATTGTGAGACGCGCGTAAGGAAAATATTTGCATAATCATCGCAACGGATTCGATGTCGCGTTCGTGTCCACTGTCTCGTGCGATACGTGAAACAATTTATTTTACATTATTATTGTTGTACTTGTACTTGTTTTTGCCTTTAGTTTTAATATAAAGACAGAGATAACACCGTTTTTGTATTTTATGAACTGACAATGTTACAAGTCTTTTTGTGACACGACAGATGAGAAACACATAAGGTAAATAATTTTCTCGTTATTATCAAGCCCCTAGAGGTCATTTACCTTTAATCAAATGATGAAACGTTTAACTTTGTAACATCTCATCAAAATTTAATAAAATTGCAATGCATGGAGAATGAAAAAACCAGTTTTGATTACCTACGCTAAATCTTACGGCTTCTGCTAGCTGTGAAGTGAATTGCTTAAGGTTGTAGTTTGGAATCCAATGTGTTATACAAATAACAGACATCTTGAGGGGATTTAAAATTTCTTAAAAAGCCACTCATATTTCTAGGTACTGTGTGTACATGGTGTAATCTTTGAGATGAAAAACACCATTATTATTGTTTTATTTGTATAAATCTATACAACACCATAATACCAGAAAAAGATAAGGCATAGTTACTTAATGAAGCCATAGGCATCATTCCAAAAACATACAATTTTTTTTTCGCCGAAATGGACGCATATGTGTAGCAAAAAAAACGTGTAAAAAAGAAAAGAGTGACCACTACCCTGTAATAGGACAGTACACACAGGCTTAAAATAAATAAAACAGGACCTACGAATCTATATATTATATCGAAATCGAATTTGCTAAAAAACTGATTAACATTCAGTACTTCACAAAACTGCTGTTCAATTCAAATATGCGGTTTGAAAATCAACAATAAAATATTCAAGACATTGACGTGACAAAAATAAGCACCCATAATGACGTGTCGTATAACAATGGACACGGACACAGCCGCGTGCAGTCAGCTGTCAATCAGACGCGCAGGCGCAGCGTGGGCGACGATTGTACGTTGACATTGGAAAGTGTGAGCGCGAACGTAAACTCACATAGTCTTAGGTCGTGGGTACGCTTGTATTAATTATAATTATATTTTACATGCTAGTGTTTCACTCTATAGGATCGCTATAAATTAAGATCAACCATGCATTGGTCCCATTTATACACCTTTAATCCGACTTATAGTTTTATGACATGGATTTTATCCCGGACTGTGAGTCTGTGACTTAAATTAGAATATGTGATTTGTGTACGTCCCATGAAACGATAAAACCATATACTATATGTCTCAAAACATTAGGATTTTAGAACTCTGTATGTAATACACACCTTAAAAGACAAGTTACTATTTTTTTTTTATTTGACAGATTTTTGTAAAACCAACAAATCTACTCACTTGTATCAATACAACTTTTGCACTAGATCTAAACAAACATACAACCAGACAGCTGCTACTTATTATCGACAATGATTTATGTGTGGCGCACCTTGTTTGCCTAACATATAACGGCTAATATATTCGTGTAAATATCGCGATCATTGCAGGCGCCAGTTATACTTACAATAGTGTAGTTACATCGAAGTGTAATGTTATGTAATGTATGTCAATGAATGGTCTTGAAGTGGATATTAAAGGATATCCGAAGGTTTGTGATCTCTACTCCTTTATGAATATAATCTGTTATAGTTATAGACAAAATCGTTCATTTACGATAAAAAAGGCAATGATAACCATGATAGAAATATAAATGGCTTTAGACATGAACTGGCAATTTTTGGAAAATAAAAAACCTATACAAATGTTTTGCGAGACCCAAAAAAAGAAGAATTAACTGCCACATATCCTTTCATAATTACTACTATTAATTAATATCAAGAAAACATGACTCATTGGTATGCAAATAAGTATACCAATATTTCAGTGAGATTTAACATAAAAAATGACACAATGAACACACAAAATGTTTAAGAACTTAAAATACTAAATAAAAAGGTAATGAAATAAAATCAAGACAAAAGGACTTAACGTAGTCCAGACAATCTGTAAGCCGATACGGTTTATTGACTTCACGTGTCTTCGTTTTTTAGTGTTTCACAAAAGCCCACTTTATCCGTCAGTAGTCGGTAATCCGCGTATCCTGTTACCCGTATATATTGAGTTTCCTCATCAGAGGGAAAACGTCGAGAAACTTAATATTTCATGTTTGTTTCAAAGTTTAAAGAGAAAGCTGGTAATGAAACTGTAAGTATCTGAAGACTAGACTGTAATGCTTGTGTGCAATAAAAAAATATGGTTTACTTGTGGTCATTACTCATCTCAAGTAACTCGACGTAAAGAATACATCATCACTAGTAAGACAGTTAACCTAATTGTTCCATCACGCACAACGATTTATTAATTCGCAAAAACAACATCACAATAAAAAAACTCCTAAAGAACTAATAAATCTAATTCTCAGAAATTTATTCGCTAGTAAACTTGTTCCCCTTTATATTTTCCTTAACAATAAGGTAATGAAAGGCCGGGCTGCGCACGCGCCGAGGTCCTGGTGATAATATAATAATGAGTCGGTCACTGCGCACTAAATCAGAGGCGCCGGGGGGCCACACGCCCTCTCACCACCTTCTTTCCCTTCCTTACACTTTCTGCGAAAGCGAAAACCCTTAAATGTGCCTAATACTCTATTACTGAATATTTTATAACGTACGAAATAATAAGGTAATTATCTAATCACGCTCTTCCAAAAATATCAGCAAGGAAAAAATAAGTATGGCGTGTGTCTCAAAATTTTTAGACTAGATTTCAGCTTTATCTGTTTATTGATACACAATTAAATCTAATATAAGAACAAACTCTAACTATACTAAAATTAAAACTTACATAAATAAAAACTAAACGGCGTCAAAGATTTTACGCAAATTTTCGACTATAGTTGTGTTCCACCTTTAGTTGTGTTGACCAAAGTTGTGTTCCACCTTTAGTTGAATAAAAGCGTTAGTACTATTCCAATAGTTATTACGGCTAAACATATCTACGAAAGTAAGATGATTCAGAGAATTAACCACTAGTTCAATATTCTAATCTTTACTGCAGTTTCAATTGGCTACAACACTAATACCTAGTTTCTCGAATTGAAACAGCGTAACACAATCCAGCTATATAAGTAATTGATGGCCACTGCGTCGATAGCTTGCAGTCAGCTGCACTGGCCGCGCTGCACCGACGAATTATTGCCGAGGGAATTACAAAGATCGCGATGCACTTTCTACGGCTAGACTCTCTTATTGGGTAATGCGCCATTTTTCAATTGCTGTCCGATTCATTTCTCGTATTATTTTCGCGATGATTTGATGTTGTTCCTAGTTTTCTACTTTCTTAAACGAATGATATAGTTTTAGTAGAACATGAATTATGATAGCGCTTAACTTCGAAACCTTTCCTTCGTTACTTCTTCCGTCACCAATTTTCCCATTCCTCAGCAATGCTTTATTTTACAAAGTTTATCTTGGTTTAATTTTGCTGGTTTACTATCTATTTTATAGAACGGAAACCAGTCCTAATTAGCAATTAAATGCCTCTAAGAAGTTTGTCAAACGTCAAACCTAATCACACACATATGTTGTCACTTAATCAAACAGGGCGATGACCTAAAAACATCACAACACCAAGCAACATTGTTCAGTTTTGCAATAGATACGTCATTCACTAACGAATTACCAAACAGTATAGACCCTAGATAGTCAGCCGTGGGTGTTATCCCATATTCAATAATACACAATTAAAAGGCTAATGCACTCACTAATGGCACGAGTCGATATAGCTAGGTATCGATTCATGACAAACTATCGGATAGTAAATCGATGAATACAAAGTCACCCACGCGTCTACGGGCGGTCTGCTTGGCCGTGTTTATTAATATGGCTGATTCAGCCCATTAAGCTGATATTATGTCAATAGATGCGGCGGCCTCATATTTATTATGTTACAGCGGCTTTTGTTTGTTGATGTTAAGATGCGATGCGATATAAATATTGGTTTATTTAATTTGGTTTGTTAAAGCTTATTTTTATTTCCTTGCACGTGTTTTTCGGTTATTTATAGGCTTATGAATGGTCATTACGCCTACTCGATCAAAACTTCCCAAAATCAATAATGTTGGCATTTATTTTCGCAAAGCGTTAAAAGTATTTAATCAAACGAAAGTAAAAGTAATTAGTTCCTTCCTGTTCAAGTTCTATTAGAGAATTTCCGTTCCTTTTTTCTGCAGGTCCTGATTAATCGCCAGCCACATATACATTGGACATTTAAGTCCGCAATCGGCGTACCGTGGTATTTATAATTGGCTGCTGTTGGCGACTTTGGTACTGTTAATTGGCACTACGAGATTCTCTCGACCACTGCGTAATTACGAAGCGAGAAATTGTCTCCAAGAAGCTCAAACGCTGCTTGAGTTACTATGTAATGGAATAGCGTGGTATTGCTGGCTTTATTTTTATAGGGAATTCAAAAAAGCGTAATGACAAATTGAAAGATTTATGGCGTGATTGTATTATCTTTTAGTCTCACATACTAATCGAGCCTCGGGAAGAAATAATGACCGTTGAACTTAAAAAAGGTTTTATAACTAATTCAAAGGTAAACTCAAGTTTCTCGAAGGGGAGTGTGCCTCGGTCCCTAAGAGAAACATTGCGAAAGTGTCCGACCAACATTCAAATGATAAAGAGTGACAATGCAAATCAAAACACAAACAGGCACACACAGCGCCGTTATACTTGTAACTGCCACCATTTTACATCGGGCGGACAATCGCAGCAATAAAATCAAGACAAACGATCTCTTTCATATCTTTGTTGATTGCCTGTCGGAGCCAGAACGCAGTACCAATACTCAATCAAATCAATGTAGGCCGAGTCATTAGTGAGCCCTAAACTGGGTCGCATTGTGAATTGAATATTGTGATAATTTACAACGAGATGACGGAGATTACGGCGTTCGAAATGAGACAAGTAATAAGTGGGCATGTTGCAGGGAATAGAAACGTGCGTCTCGAAATTGAGATATGATTGGCGTTTCGTATGTCAGACAGAATTGTTGTGGAACAGCGCTTTACGGTTGTAGGGCCCATTAGCGGCTCTCGTGTTTAGTCTGGTACAGTTAAGTGGAAGATGTTTTATGTTGTTGGAACCGAGTGAGAATACAACTTAATCTAGAGCAAGACTACACGTATGTACGAATATATATTTCTAAGGAAGAATCAAAGCTACTTAATAGAGTATGTGTCCGTGAAAAATGTGTGTATTCTGCTGTCATTCTTCATTGCGCCATCCAAGCTCATCGAAATAGGTAAACACCTACGCTATCTTACATTCAAATAGTTCAGAATCTTAATCCCATCAAAGTTCATACAATAAATATTAGCTACACCGTTGCTCTCGCGATAGGCGAATCAAGCCGTGTCCTATGTGAAATAGACCGTTATAATAACATACATGGACTAGGCAGTTTTGAGACACAGTAAAAAGAAATACGCACAATGTTTCATACATTTTTAATTTAGATATAGTGTGTTATCGTTACACATAATTCTAATTCGTTTCGTTAGCACGTTGACGCTGATAACACCGACAAGTCAGAAAATACTCAGAAATTTTAAGTAATGTATAAAATATTTCTAGTTTAAATTTCAAAGATATATTGATATATTTATTCAATGAGATAGACTATAAGTAATCATGACGATTCTTTAAACAGTAATCAAAAAATATGGTACGTCGAATCAAATCTGACAGTCCTGTACATTCATCCCTCCTTCCGCAAACCACCTTAAACCTTACTAACTTGTATTTGATTACCTATACATATCAATAAACATGACAACTTGTATTGTTGTGGTTTCAGGCCAAGGCTTAACTCCGCCCCGTCTGGCCGGTCATTAGTCAGGCCATACGGATGGACCCTCAACTGGGTCAGGCCAATTTCAAACGGACATAAAGATTTATTACAAAAAATTACTGGCAATTGTCACCCTTTTACAGCCCGATAATTTCTGTTTCTATGGCCAGCTGAATTGCACCAATTAACGCAGTCTTTAAATCTAGTCTACTTATGGAAATCCCAGAAGTTTTGATCTTATGTGTAAAACAGTTGTGTTTATTGGAGACGAAATCCTAAGGACATTGTCAACAATTTAGGTACTTTTATTAAGTTTATATTTTTTTTCTCTACTTGTGAGCAAAACACGTACCTGTGCATGTCCTTTAAAATCTCTGATACGGTTTTTTTTAAGTCTCCTCCCCATCATTTTTCATTTCTGGTTTTCAACCAATACTGCTGATCCTAAGGTATGTTGCATCACATCTCTGGCAGTTATTGTGGTGCCAAACTGCCCGGAATTCAACCAGCCTCATTATAATAAGAAAGCCGTCAATGACTCAAACCGGGAAGCGAATCAGAAAGCGCAGATTCAAATTACATGCACACTGGGTGTTGCTGAACACAACAATGTGTTTCGATATCTAAAGTTAAGATTTTGATCAAGATCTCTAAAAAGTGAGAAAGCGAGTAAGGAACAACATGATTTTATGAAATTTACAGGTATTGTGATTCTGATAGAAATGAATCATCAGAAATACAGAATAATGTTTCTGAATATCTTTAGATTCTAGATCTATAAAGCTAACTAATTACAATATTAACTTTTGTAGAGTACAGGCTAAAGATTTTACTCTAAGCTTACTTGACTAAAAAACACGTGTTTTCACGTTACTTTTACTTGAACGCTTTTGTTTACAGCCAATATTTTTTGTAGCAGAATATGTAATAAATTTCGTTCAGCATTACGATTCCATCGGGGCGGAACCAGCGAAATGTAATGTAAATAATTCTCGTTTTCGGTTATGCAGTTATTGCTGTAATGTGCGCATGAATCATTTCGCTATCACTTTCGCATCGATGTATGTGTTACGGACTGAATACTGATGATTAGCATAACAAGGAAGAGGTATATTACGTGTACACGCCCACACTCATTCATATTTAAATGTTGTTTTGATCTGCCTTGTTATTTTGTTTTGCTAACTTATCTCCTCTTTGGAGAATCCACAAATACTCACTTGAAGTACATTACAAATTTACAACTATATGGGTAGTTGTTTTTAAGTAATTAATAACTGAATGGAAATGAAAAACAAAGGGAAGACTGTATTTGTAATCTCTTTTTACCGTGTGTTTCTCACCCCTACCTTATATTTCCTATCCTCGCTCTTTACGTTTAGATCTTATTGCTAAATGCTAAGCAGTTATACGAGTACATATAATGAATCCTACCTGAACATCTCTCCGTTGTGGTGGCATAGGCATCGGCACCCTCATGACGGGCGGTCCCTGCGGTCCAGGCGCGGGCATCCTCAGCGGCGGAGGCGCGACGTGCCGGTAGACCGGCTGCGGCGGCGGCAGCGGCGGCCGCGGCCCGTGCAGCACCGTGACGGCTGGCACGAGCGGCGGCGGCCGGCGCTCCATGGCGCGCTCCACCATGGCCAGGTGCTCGGACGGCCGGATGAGCCGCGGCGGCGCAGGCAGCGCGTCCGGCGCGCGCGCCCGCAGCTCGCCCGCGCGCACGGGCTGCCGCGGCGGGGGCGCGGGCACGGTCGCGCGCCGGGCCCTCGCCGCCTCCGGTACGTCAGCCATCGGTGCGCGCCAATCTGTTGACAATAACATTATTATGAGTTACAGTTTTAGCACATTTACGTCTTTGATGTACGAAGGAGTAATTGAAATTCATATTAATAGAAAAAATTGGCTAGATTAGAATTATAACTTTTTAGGCACATACCTACTATGAACCCATTTGTTATTTATTATATGTGCTGTCACTATTGGTGTATAACTTACTGTTCATATTATTCATGTTTTGACAAAAATCATGGTTTCAGACGCCACAGAGCTTAAAGTCGTGTATTAAAATATAGAGTAGGTACATCGGTAGATACCATTAATTACAAATATCCAAGGGAAGCCCTACTAACTTCTATTTAACAATTTCAATCAAGAACTGACGGCATCAAAATTAATAACAAAGCACATCCCCCTAAATAAACAAAAGAAAAGTAACAACGAAATTGGGGTTCCCTTTTCACAAGTGTCTACCTCAGGCTATGAAATAACAACGTGTCACGCAATCCAGAAGGGATTGGTAACTAACTTGTTCATATTTACATTGTGCAAGCGTAAATAAAAAAAATACTCGTGGAAAGTAATAAATATAATGTATTTGGTTGATATTTAAGTAGCGCGCCATCTATCTGTTACGCGCGGAACTCGGTAGAATGCTAGCGTACCAAGTGTTTTTTACGTTGGACGCACGCCGGCTGAAGGCGACGCCGCGCGCCGCTGTGTCTGTGCTGCGTTAACAGACCACCGTAGATTTTTAACTAGACATCTATATAACATTAATACCATGCATTTTTGTAAAAATATATGTAAATCAGTAAAATTTTCTATGTATTTCACTATATCCTAAAGAAGTTTTTTTTTATAACCTTGTTTTACAAAGCAACTAAGTAGGTAGTCAAAACTCTTGTTTTCCTGTCCGGAGTGACGTTTTCTTAACGCGATACTATAAACAGCTTTTTGCATAATTATAATGATAACTAATCAAAGTATATTTAAAACTACAATAGTTCTAAAATAGATCAAGATATTCTTAGAACTGATTTGCGTCATGAATAAAACATGACAATGTTACATAACGGGCTCTCGTTTATGGCGTGCCATTTTATAAATCATTACTGTCTGCATTTGCATATCATATCTGATTGAAGATTTGAATTATACTAGCGGAATAATGGCTTTACGATCCGTTATTTCATTCAGGTGTTAAACTGCGTCAGGAATAATTGTCTGCGATAACTCCTACTTTTATCAATAACTCAATACATTTACGTAAATGTATGAATATTGAGTTATTCAGCGTTATATTAATATTAACGGTTCATTTAAGTGTCATCTGTAAAGATATATCAATATTATAAATACCGTTTTGCGATGTTTGCATTGGAATTAATTTCCTTCTTCATTTTATGTGAATGTCTAGCGATACGATAGTGATTTGAAGCGTGCATTTTACGAGGAATATTATCAGACAAATAAGTGTGCAGGCACCGCATATCTGACACATTTCAGCTTTCTAGTCGAACCACTCGGACTTGACAAACTTGACCACAGACTTTGATATCACTGGTTTTCTATCGGCATAGAGTCAAGAAAATTTAAATATGCCCATTTTATTTATCGCTAATACATATTAATTCATTATACATAATGTCTTTTTGAAAACTACCCAAAAATGTGTTTTAAAAAGTCCAGTTCTTAATAAATACTATCGGTAAAACCTTGATGAGATAAAAAGAGTAAATTCACTTGTCTATGTTTCACGTTTTCTTCTGAAAAGAGATACTACATACAGCAAAAATACAATTTATACAATGTTCTATGCAAGTGGATATAGTGCAAAACCTCGTTACCTACTTGTGCCGTGTACGCAAAGCTTACTAGTCCATTCGTACAAGCTTAGGCCCTTGTTCCTCGTAAGTAATCACTGTTCTCACCCACGCGTCATGAACATGCAAACTCAAACATTCACAACCCACTTAGGGCAACAAAAATTACCGATACAAAGTCCCAAAGTCCCAAACATCCAGCATTTTGTAAATCCCAGTATAAACCATTATACGGTACTCCGAAAAATCCGGTTTTGTTTTATCAAAAAGGAAAAAAAGGGTGGTGGACCGCGGTACTGGATAAACAGGAGTAACAGGTCTAAAAGCCGGCAATTAACTCGACGGGTTGAAAGGTCTAATTGACAAATACAATCCTCAAAAAGGAATTCTCAATGTCCAGCCATAGCTGGCCCTCTCAAGGACTCTTCCGACGGCTGGATTAATTAAGTGCTAATTAAGAACTAGCTGTACATGGTCCAATGGTTTATAGCTTTTGTTTATTCGAATGCGTTTTATTGCAGTCATTGGTCAAATAAACATGCTTGAATGTTTATTGCGAGTGATACGTCTGAGATTTATGTGTATTGATGCCTTGATGGTTTATCGCCATTTTTAAGCATGTTTTATTTATTAAGGATAAATGTTTATTTTATACTGTTGTTTGTAATTTACACTGGCACTTCCAAAAGATGATAATACTTATTCAAATAAAGTGTCAAGTATGATTCAATTGTCTTAAAAGCAACATCCAAACAAAGACAAAAACGTATAGTAAGATAATGATACCGATACAACGTACAGATAAATCAATCAATCAATCAATCAAAATGTTTTTATTTCTTATAAACCAAAAAAAAAGGCGCTCAAGAAACGTTACGTTAACTCTACTGATTCTAGTTGCTCGGTTCCAAAGTGTCATTCCTATGAAGAAGAGCCGGCAAGAAACTCCATAGGTTACTCTTTTAAAAATAAACTTATTACAATTATTTTACATTATTGGTTAAATATATGCGTCAACACCGAGGTAAAACTACGTTAATAAAATAACGAAAAAAATAAATTAAAATAATAATAATTTATGGCAATCAAACCGTTATAATGAATAATAAAAACCGCGTTGTTGACGCATTCACAACAAAAAAGTACCAAAATTTAAAAATGAAATTGTATATAAAATAAAATAAAAAGAAAACAGTTTTACATACAATACATATGTAGTCACAGAAAAAAAAAACGAAATACCCTAACAGGAATGTCAAGGCATGTCAAGTGCCTTCAGGAAATACAGGCGGCTTATGAACTCCTTTAAAGTAAACAAGCAAATCTTAAGGACCGCCAGGGAGGCCACATGTGCAGATATTAAACACTCCACGCCCTTTTGTCTTCCACGTAGTCTTTAACTTTATAATACGCTTTCTTTAAGAGAATAGATTTGACACAAGATTTGAATTTCTTACCGGGCAGGTTGGTAATGACCTCTGGTAGTTTATTATAAAAACGTATTGAATTCCCTAGAAATGATTTTGAATTGGTTTTAGTAAGCCGAAATTTAGGAACTACTAATTTATTTTTATTTCTGGTATTAATGTCGTGATAATCACTTTTAACTCTAAAACTAGAAAGATTTTTACGCACATACATAATATTCTCGAAAATGTAAAGGGAAGGCAAAGTCAAAATGTTAATTTCTTTAAACTTTTCTCTCAATGACTCTCGAGGGCCCATGCCGTATATAGAGCGAATTGCGCGTTTCTGCAAAATGAAAATGGAATCTACATCGGCCGCGGACCCCCATAATAGAATACCGTAAGACATTAAACTGTGAAAGTAAGCATAATAAACTAATCTAGCAGTGGGTATATCAGTAAGCTGCCGAATTTTCCTAACCGCGAATGCAGCCGAACTTAACCTAGACGACAGTGCCGTGATGTGTGGCCCCCACTAAACTACTTCACACGTAAACAAACCTTGTGGAGTTCAATCACAACACTTGAAACAAAGGCTTTATTCAAAGCTATTTGCACAGCGAACTTCTAAACGATATTTACTGTAGCCTCGCGAACACAAGTGCAATGGATACTGAGGTGCAACACCGTTGCTATGGCAACACTGTACACGCTTTTCCCTCCAAAATTAACGCATGCGCGCTGCGATAACCCTGCAAATACGCGTGTGGGTGCACAAACGAAATTGAACTCTATCACATTGGAATTAGGTTTAAGAGAAGTAGGCTGGGGGTCGCGTGTCTTGCCCCACGTAAACTTATTCCTTCCGAATGATAGCCTGCAGTGGCAATTTTCCTATTATTAAAATATGTGTAGCTATGTGGGCTGTAGCCGGGTGATTGCACGGGGGAAGAATTCCTCATTTTCTACTTGCGTAAGATTGCTTATATCATTTTCACTACCGGTGTTTAAAGTGAGGCTGGTAGACTACCGTAATTATGACTTTGTCCATAAGATAATAACTTACAGAATATGTACCTACAACGTATTTCAGCAGGGTTGTCAGCAAATCGAAACAGACTCTTTCCCCCTTCCAAAAAAATATACAAATGAATGCAAAAAAACGTCGAATTTCCCTACTCCACTTTAAATATTTGCATTTAAATACAATTTCGAAACGCACCCCTTGATTTACTTATTTCACGTTGAACTTATCCTTTTTAAATGCGATAAAAAGTAAGGGGCGGAAATCTAATATCGTCCCTGACTGACATTATTCTAATGACTGATCTTATCTTGAATATTATGGAAGAGTTCTTACGGCCCTCAAGACAAAGTATAACTAGTAATATGTGTCTGAAGTATGCCATTAAAATGGGCATAGTAGCATGTTTCTCTAACAACTATGCACAGAATGCGCATATGATCGGGCAGATATGAATAATTGAAATTGACTCACACTGCAGCATACTTTTTCTAAGCATTTTTCTTTAGATAACTCTTTATTGCACACCAAGATTAACCGTATATGGTCACTTTTAAATGTGGATAAATAAAAAAAGGACAATCCAAAAAACACTTCCTTAAAAAAAAAAAAAAACAAGGGATCCAAACAAGCTTTTGATGGAATCAGATGTTTAAAAATAATTTAGGTAGTAAAAAAAATCACCTGCTTAATTGTTATTTACATAAATAGGTATATGCTAGTACTTTATGTAAGACATCCCCGTTGTAAATATTACACGTTCACTAATACTTCACACATAGTTGTTAGACAAACGCAAAATAAGAGAGTTGCAGTTTAAAACTGCAATAACTTGAAACTACAACAGAGTTTCACAAAATAATAAGCACTAAACACATTTCTATTCTAAAACACTATCGCTACAAAGAAAAGTAGCTACATTAGTACTTAAGACCAAATAACAAAATGTAAGTAGAATATTGAGAAGTTCTGAAGTCGGCGGATTAAAGAGTGTCAATAAATTGTGTTGAATTAATTTAGTATGCAAGTCACAGGTAATTATCAGTGGGTCGTACCTTAGGTGCACATTAATGAGGGTCTGTTGGACCACCCTAGAGAATACGTGGGGCGAATGACACGGCAGGCGAAGGGTTGCTTCACAACTAAATAAAATATTTACCGTTTTTTTTACGGTCTTGGATGGAGTGTAAGAATGTAAAATGAAAGGAAATAAATCAGAAATAACAATTAACGAGCCTTTTCTCATTCTTGTAATTAACAAATTGTTTTAACTTTTCAAGCATTGCGAAGCGCCGAAACAAAATTTATCGCGAGAAAGTTATTTAATGTTCTTTTTTATCATTTTATCATTTCAACGTGTCGAATAAATGATGGGTAATAACATAATTACAGCTTTGTAAGAACATAGCCTCATTGAATGTACAATCATCCTTATAAAGTGAGGTGAAACTGTCGGAATTGAAAAAATAATCACAATAATCATTTGCAATTACGCTGAGTACACAAAACAATTGCGAGGAAATAAGTCAAGTAGGCATGTAATGTATGTGTGTTATTTGTTGAAACTTGCTGCTGCTTTTGACAGTCAGGTGATTTAAAAAAATCTTAATAATAAATTAGTAAATGCCCATGAGTTGGAGATCTTGTTTTTGATTATTAGATACCTGCATGAAATACCTAAGAAGATATTCTTTTTAATTTCAGTGTTTTTGTTTAGTCTAATATCTTCATTCTGCCTTCTGGCATCTCTAAGTAGATACAAAGGGTAAAGGTATCTGCGCTCTCTCAAAAAATTAATACTTCTCTTGGCAGTATCTCTAATTACATTTGAATGGCGACAGATTGTTTCTATCATCTACCCCAAACCCAGCTTTGCCGAAATGCAAAATTGCTGCAAATTTGCAAAATGTAAAGTAGAATGTCTTAATTTTAAACGTTTCCTCTGATCCTTCACCGAGATATAAGCTTCAATGACGTCAGTACGTACTACATACATATATGTATACCTACTAAGCTGGGATTTCGCCCAGTGAAAACGCTGATGATCACGATAAGAGTTGTCGTCGGTCCCACAAAGCAAGATGGCGGGCGGCAGGATGTCACACGAGGAATATTAACAGCTCCATTCGTTTGCCGAGATACGCGGTGACCTCTGTTTACATGCAGGCATGCCTTTTAGGAACATCGCGACTGCCAAATATGTACAAATACTGATTTTGTATTAAACGAATTGAAACTCTAAACAAGTGACATTTAGGTAGGAAATCCTGTAAATGCATCACTTCTAAACATAATACACAAAATACGACTTTAGAAACCCCTTATTTAGAAAAATGTTAACGTGTACAGTTGGTACGGACTAAGCTCTGTCACTTTCGATTTCGCTACCTTTGTAAAGTAAACTAATGAAAAGTGAATATACCAGTTCGAAATTTTATTGAAACTACATTTCGTTCATAACATTTTAAAGAACTTCATACCAAATTATAATCGTATTTGTCAATGTAATGACTGTCGATATGAGTTCAATGACAATGTATCATAAATAAGGCTTACAAATACTTATAAAGCAGAAATATTTGTAAGTTTTATTTATGGATGCCATGCATTTTATTTCGCATAAGAACAGACATAAACAAGATTGTAAATAACAAACTTAACCTTGTAATAACGAGATATAAAAAAAACACCATCAATTACACTAATTCGCAACTTCCTAAAACAAGATAATTACTGCACAAGATAAAGCAAAAAAGTAGATTGCACACGAGGTTACTATGTTAATTATTATTCAATAATTAAGTGTATCGTCGGTAATTGGCATGATGTATAAACACCTGGAAGTGAAATCAATTACAATGCAAATAGCCAGGTGTCTATGAGCTGTCTGCTCTGTCACGGCTTATTAGTCACTTAAGCAGACATAGCCGTCACGCGAATGCTCGTCAATAGGTTAGGATTGCCTATGTAGTTATTTATAGGCTGTTTCATAACATACGGTACACCATTAAATGTTTAGAAACTAATGCTTGTGTACAGTCTAGATTCCTTACCAAAGTATTGTACAGCGAACGAATCTCCGTAATCTCGTTCGCGATCTAAATTACCCAATATTACTAGACTCTGATTATAAGTCCAAAGTAATCATAATACTTTATGAATACAGCACAAAGACACTATTGGAAATTGAGTTCAAAGATTCTCGGTCGTTACATTAAACTTTGATATTTATCAAAGTGCAGCTTGTTATATCTTTATCGTACATTACTATTTTACTCTGCGACGTAATCTGCACATATTTCACTGGCATAAACGTCACTCAGTCTGTTTAGAAGCCCTATTTGTCGTACACAGCCTATAGCGGACATAAAGACAGTTTCTCTTGAGTTTATGTTCAAATAATAAACAAGACCGCTATAAATTAGGCTGTTTAATTAAATGTTAAGCCCTCGTTAATTGGCTCGGATTAACGACGGATCATTTGAGTACGACAAATGTCGAGGTGTCGATTCCAAGTGTGAAATGTGTCGTAACCAGATCGTATCGTTAACGACCGACGACGCGGATGATGCGCCGGAAACCTACCTAACCTTAATACGCGCTTTCTCTGGAGATAAAAATGTTATGGCTCACTCTGTAAAAGGATAACGAATAAGTGAAATTGGGCAGCTTTCTTGGTGATGCAAGTGGAAACCTCTCGCTGACAGCGAAATGCACACGTAGCGAACATAAAGTGGTAAAAGCTAGATTAGGTTTATGATTGCAGCTGAGGCGTGGAATCGAACGCCTTTCTCTTGGAGCTAACAAATGAGTCGGGATGCGAGCGTGATTTATTTATTCAAATCCGATGGCCGGTGATGCCGGTCACGTCTGCACTTCGTTTGTAGTCGGAGCACGAACTGTGAAGGTGTCGCTGATTTGTGATGATACGAGCACCAGTTAACGTGTTTTGAATAATTGCCATAACTTCCGCGTCAGACATTATACTAAACTTTCGTTCATTAACAACTTCGGTTCCTTGTAATGGAAACACGAACTTCTGATGTAAGCAGCTGTTATGGGCCAGCTGTTCTTAGGGGCGCCAAGTAATGCAACAGTTTTTATATTTACATTACTACATAAGAGTAAGTAGTTGATAACAACAAGAATATTCAGTCTTTTACAAGTGTACAAGTTAACCATTATGGGTAGAAGATCAAGAAGCGCATGACATTCGAGACGCAATAAGATAATCTGATGACGTGCAGAAATATGTACCATACCCAAATACAAAGCAATCTTTTGCTTACTCGACTTCTCAGAAACGCATCAAGACAAATACTGGGTACTTGGTACTATTGATCAGTCATAACAAAGTGTAGAACAACAACCAAGGGAGGTACCAGAGGTACCGAGGAACACCTACAAACGCCGCGGTATGTGATGAGTGTTGCGTTGTGATTGCTAAAGTTCAGTCACGAGCGCAGGCGCAGATAATTTGCAAGTTTTGGCATTTGCACCTCTCGGCCGACTAACAATGCAGGCAAAACAAAAACTTTGTTATTATTGTGTACAGTTATTGCGAATATTGCGAAGGCTGCAGGGGAGTGACCCCGTGTCCTTTATGAAAAATACGGTACCTGATTGTTGTTTTAAACAAAGACGTGAAATTATGAGGATTAAACTGCGTATTATTTTAATGTTAGTGTCAACGACTGAAAAAACGTATTAGCCTTGGAAATATTCGCATGCGTGTCTAGCTGCAATACAGAGATAATAATATTCAATATCATTTATTTAATAAAAATAAGAACACATGGCACTGTTTACATTGTAGATTATACATTTGATAGACTTAGTGCAAGATGCATGCAAAAGATGTTAAATAAAAAAACATAGTACAATAAAGATATTATAATTTATTTTTTTGTTTATTTTTATCCGATTTCTGTACATTTAAATTACGTCTTTGAAAACTTTTCTACTAGATAGGAATCGATGAATGATTGAAGAGAGCAATTTTCAATTCCACTTTCACTGCGTTATTGCATGTTGCGGAATGAAATAGATAGCTTCTTCGTAACTTACTTCTTCTTCGTTACTTTATGTGTATGTAAACTAGAAGCCTGAGCTTCGCACGGGTTGACAACATATTAATGTAATAGAGAAAACACACCCTCTTGCATCTGTCTATCCATATTGGAGACAAACGCGGCGGAAATCGCTTGATAATATTTATAGAAGAAATAATTTTTAAGTGTACCACGTGAGCGCGACAAATGGATGTGCGATTAACGCTTATGCGACAAAACTGTACTGCGACTCACCGTAGTTCGAATGCACGCTAGTGCGACACACTGAAGATCGACATCTCGCTAGTGCGACAAACGATTGACGAAATAGAACATAAACATAGGTATAGAACCGACATAGGCCCAGACATCCATTGCTTGGTTGGGTTCGACTTTGTGACAGAGATCAATAGGTTAGGTTAGGTTAGATATTGTGACCTTGCAATGGAGCGAGCGAAGCGAGCGACGGCCTTTGATTATTTAATATCTACTTATTTAATATACATGTAATTCAGAATGTATCTCAGCAAACTACTGTAATACTGCATCAACGTACTGCACTACCGTAGTGTCGCACTACCGTAGTGTCGCACTACCGTAGTGTCGAACTACTGTCGCGCAATCGTTTGTCGCACTAGCGAGATGTCGATCTTCAGTGTGTCGCACTAGCGTGCATTCGAACTACGGTGAGTCGCAGTACAGTGTTGTCGCATAAGTGTTAATCGCACATCCATTTGTCGCGCTCACGTAGTACACTCATAATTTTTCCTACCCATGTAGGTAAACACACATATAAAATTATAAACTTCCATATTCTTTGTATCTAAACCCGTCCATTGTCCTCTCCCTCACAATGACATTTATTAACGGACAGACGAACGAACATAAATTACAATTGCAAATGGACACATAGTTCAATTACGCGCTGTAACAATACTCTTTGTTGAGATAATCCCTACACAAATACGGCATTACGTGATTAGCACATTTCAAAGGGCTCCCCTTGCGTCAGGTTACCAGAAAGGGTTGTTCGTAAGCAGGATAAATTGATGTAGTTAAGTACTTGTTTTGTCTGTTGGCTGATCAGGGACTTAAATACGTGTTTTTTTGTTTAAAAAAATTTCCTGCTAGCGATACTAGATAATTACTAAGAATATAGAAAAGCAACATTAGGGTTCGAATACTTTTACTTAAACCAGAAAAAAGTAGTGCTTAGATAGACACTTAATTACATGCTTTAAATGTATCACGCTCAAGTGATCTTATCAGTGCTACACCTACAATCCCTTATAAAGTATCTAGCCGCATTTCCAATGAACGTAATGTAATACTGCAATCAACAGACAGACGGAGAATTCTTTCCGAGAAACGATAAAAGAGCTTTTAGTTTCCTATCGTCCATAGTAATTACGTTAGACTCACGTTCGGAACTTATCGGATAGTTTCGGCTGGCGAAGGCGCGGCTGCACAGGCACACCGTTATCGTAATAACCAGCTGACTCGCGAAACAATTATCCAGCTGATGTAGCAACGGGATCTAGTGCGTGAGAGGCAGAACCTCAAGATGCCGTGTTTGTATGCTAATGTGACGGATAACGTTTTGTAATTTTTACGCTTGCAAGCATCCGTTCCTACAACGTAAAGGCTTTTCGTGTAATTGGCATACATAATTGCTGTACACGTTTGTTGTATTGCTACACGGCACAATGGAACTCATTTGTATACGCCGCTTTGAGAACTCCACTTAAAAGTATTGCATTTGTTTTAATTTCGGTCACGGGACGGAATTTACGAGTACTAACAAACAAAAGGGCATCGGAAGACCAAAAAGCCATTGAGTTGTTACGAAGTCTCGATAGCAATCTGAATTGTTGGCCGTCGATCAGGCAGCAATGTTATCAGATGGCAATGATGGCCGGCCTAATGAAGCCGTAGCTGGCGACCGCCCATTTAATGCGCGCATCATTAGCACGACTCGCGATCTGATTGCGATGACTTTGAACCTTTGAGCTGCAGGAAATTGAGTGGAAGAAAGCCAAGGAAATACTCAATTGACTCGTTATTGGGAAGGTTACCCTACTGATTATGACTTGATACCGAAATTAAAAAAGACCACGGATGAATTAGCAGTACCCATAAATTCTAAACTAGCACTGGAATGATTATTGCCCATAACTTCATGTTGATTCGTTGGGTACTTGAACTATGAAAAGACACTTGATACACTTAATCTGACGACAATGGGCTTTAATTCAAACATTTAAAGTTTCAAAGCACCGTTTATCAGCACAAGATGTCTTCATGGATTGAAAAATGACGTCATAATAAACGTTATCGTTGGAACAATCCTCCAACAATGACAGCGGCCCACACGACTATAACTCCGCCACCCCCGTAACACGACACTGCAGTAAATACGTCAAAGCCTTCAACGTTAGACTTAATAAGGTGCATGCATAAAATCGATTCATATCTCCTCAACGCCTCCGAAAATTCCCTACAAGCAAAAAACAACTCTAAACCCCCAAAAATAAACAACAGAATCCTTTAAGGGGTATAAATGAGTGAATTGTAGCATCCCGATGACATCACTTTCACGAACACATGAATAAGTTTCTCAAAAAATGATATCACCAATACAGAGTCTTGCACCCACACTAACCGAATGCAGGCGGGGTGAGTCACAGGCCTTTAACATTAAATGCACTTGTACGAAATACTGTAATCATATTCAGGATCAGACAACACTGGAAGTGATTGCATTTACACCCAGTTCAGTTGTGTAGTTAATTAGTAAACGACGACGAAAATGTAGATATGTCTCTATTTATTGTCAATAAGTATGATTAAAAAAAGCTTTATCCAAGTGGTTGAATTGTGTTGGTTCCAGAAAATATCGAAAACGCTTAACTTGACACAATCTAAATGTTGTTGCGATTTGCTCCAATATACTGTGCAATAATTGTTTTCTCCTTGAATATCTTATCTGCATAGTAATTAGAACCGTTTTGGCCAGTAAACTTAATCAAGAAACATAAATTAAACGCCATTTATTTGATAAAATACCAAGTTTTACAGCACAATATTACAGAACATAAATTTGATAAGAACGGCCACCTACCAACAAGGTTACCTAAATACTAACTGCTAAACTGTGATAACGGTTTATTGACCGGAATTGTTTGCACAAGGTTGCAGGTTCGGACCCAGGCTAGCGCCAATGTGAGGTTCTGAAAGTTTTACTTTCTAACCTTTTCAACTGACTTATGGAGAAGGAAATGAATTGTAAGTTCAACGTTTTTCATTAATAATCTTACGTTCTTTCTTTAATTAGAAGTTAACTCCATTAATTTTGATCAAAATTAATTTGGGGCATTAGTCCAAACTGGAATAAGAGTTAGACGCCTTGTAAGTATTTATATGAGAATAAAGCATAACTGACATATCCCGCAGGAACGCAATGATCCCGCAGGAACGCAAATCCCGCAGGAACGCAATGGATATTCATAAAAATAATTTAATTATCCAAAATGGCGGCGATGTGGTTCGCCACCCATCACGTCTCGTTTCTCGCGGGGGCGAAAAGTGGCCCACGGAGAGCCGCTTCGCTACGTTGAATGTAAGAGGAGGAATGCAAGGAAAGGTGGATGTTGAGACAAAAATTAAGAAAGGTATGCTGAGGAGGTTTGGCTATGTCGTGAGAAAGAATGAAGAACGATTGACGAATAAAGTGTATAAGGCGAGTGTGAATGAAAACATGCCAGGTCAAGAGTACCATAAACCGAACAGCATGTATGAAGGGAATAATGAAAGTGGACAAAGCGAAACAGGTGTGTAAGGATCGTAGCTAGTGGAAAGAAGTGGTCTCTGCCTACCCCTATAAGGGAAAAAGGCGTGATTATATGTATGTATGTATAACTGACAGATAGGGAGACAAACAAACAGAAAATGCTGTTATGTTAAAAGACTTGTTATAAAAATTGGTTAACTTTTTTGTATCCAAAGTGGGACAATTTCATGGTTTTATACTATTCCAGTTGGCTTTTTAGCTATATCTGTTGTCTGCTCATAAGTCGGGGTAAGATAGGGGTGGGACCCTTCACCCGAGGGCGGTCGAGGGTTGTCGACGACATGCCTCTGAATGTTGGAGATAAATGGTAATTTATGGTAGTTTACTAACTCTAGGGGATGATATTATTACAATATTTGTGCTCTTGATTAATTTGGTTTCGAAAAATATGTTAATTAGTGTATCATAGTGGGGTAAGGAAGTTTATTTTGAATGTGGTATCGTCAGTTAGGTTCATTACACATATTAAAAACATAAAGTCAAGCATTTATTAATATTACTAAAATAATTCTATTTAATAAGTCCTTTCAGTAATTATTAATATCAGTTTCTTAATAGCGAAAATATGAGCTGTTAAGGATGCAATTAAGGTTTCTGAAAGGCACTTATAAAACATGTTATTAAATTAATTTTTATTTTAAAACTCATAGGCTGTCTATTTGTATTTAATTAATTACCCTCAGTATTTGCACACTTTAACGGATGGATGAGAATACGATCCCATCTCAAGATCGACATCTTAATTGGCGCCATGGCAAAGAACCTTACGATGAACCCTACAATTCTATATAATACAATAATAATCCAGCCTATAAACGTCCCACTGCTGGGCACAGGTTTTTCCCATATAGAGAATTACATATAGAAATATACATAGGTAGATTGCAATTCTACCTTTGTTCATTTGTCTTTCATTTTGGACGAAACTATCCGTCTCATTTCCTATATGAAAACAATTTTAAATCTAGGTGCTTTCATTTTCAGGTGATATACTCTACTTTCATTCCTCAAAAAGCAATACATAGCAGGGTATATAAGTATAGGTAAGTGTGTGCAGCACGATCTCTTGCGGTGGCCAACGTACGGCCAATGAGTAGTGACTGTATAGAGCCAATCTGCTGCGGTCGCGACTGCCATAAGTAATCATCAAGTTCTTTGGTGTAATAGAAAGTAAAATCAACCGCATCAACGTTTTCCATTTCAGCAGAACATGGGAATCGATGTTTTCGTTAAGAACCATTAATACTACCATTAGGAAGACTGACTGGTAAATTGGTAAGTGATGGAATTGTTTATACATACATATGTCAAAATATAAGCAAAGCCTTCACATACCTAGCAAAGGAACATATTACGACAAAAACTGCTATCTCCAGAACTAGGTAATAATAACGCGATCTTGCAAATAGTCTACATTAAATAAAATAGGATCCTTAGTAGGATTATTATAGTAATTACTTTATTAGCAACCTATAAATAAAAGGACTATATTATGTGACCAAAGACGAGTGGTAATTAAGCACAGGTATAACTAAAATTCAAACTTCTCACGTCATCACTTACGACACTCACCTTTTTAACCACTAATTGAAACGTAAACATGAAAATTCTCGTCCTTAATCTCCAAGCGTTCTCCAAATAGGGTTTCAATGGTTAAGTTTAGCAATCAAAGCGCGGGCTATTCCTGGAGCTAATAGATAAATTAAACAGATAAGAGTCGAGACGCCACCGGCAATTTGGTCCAATTAGGATCCCCGGAGAAAGCGATGCGCGAAGTCTATCGCATCGGGCCAGTATTACAGTGGAGTTTTTATAATGCCTGGATTGTGTAGGAAACAGGTACATCGGTCAAGGTGATCATTATTCTTTAACGTATTTATTTGAGCGATGAGTTTATTTTTCTCTTCCTCATCAAAACGTCGCTTACCTATGTCTAATTTTTGGATATATTTTCTCTTTTGAACCTTCAAACCCTGAACCCTCGACGACCTGGTCGAGGGTGAAATAGCTTTTTAAAAATAAGAACATCTAGTTAAAATTTCAATGGGTGGTACAATAATAGGAAAGCTAATAAAAATCGTATACTTCCTGTGAGAACTCAATAAAAACGACCAATCCAGTTGTTATAAAAACATTTTAGTACCACGCCGACGTAAATACCTATATTAGTAATCGTTAGGTATGTTCGAACAAAGATCTTATGATTCATCACGGTCAAGGCAATCCATATTCTTTAACATATTATTTATTTGATTTACATATTTATTTTCTTTCTTCCTCATAACTTGTTTAACATATTTCAAAGGAAATAACTCATATTTTAAAAGGTTTTCATCAAACCGTTCTTGTTTGTTTTACATACTTTTTCAAGGGCTACAATATTTAGAATGAGAATTAATCAGTGCTCGATGACGTCACACAGTCGTGCCGAAACCGTGAACAAACTTGGACAACAAGCAAAAAAGCACGAACCTTTTTACGCTTACTTGAGCGACATGTAAGAGCAATTTACTGCTAGCATACAGCATGTATGGTCCAGGTGAAGAACGGTAGTTGGCTAATAAACACAACTATAACCAATCAAAATATTGTGTTTACATTTATATTTTATTTGTTATAAAATAAGTGCCGATTTAATGCTTGATAAGTATCTACAGTTAGATTTAAAACAACTCTGTGTACTTTACGTTTGAAACAGCCAACGTTTATTATCACCGCGATTATGTGCTTACTTCCTTATATTAAACACTATGTATTAAGTACCGCATACAGCTGCAGACAATATTATTGCATTTTTATGCGACAAATAAATGTTAATAAAACTGTTAATTCAGCAGAAAATTGTTTCCCAATGTGACCTACATTCCGAGCCTTAAATTACAGTTCTCAATTCAGTGGGCTCTCGTGAATTGTACCAAGCGAACCGGTTTGCAGAATGTCAGCCATCATGGTAAATTGAGGAAGCCCTAATAACTTAAGCGGTCCATATTCCGTGTCTTTGGTCGCCTTAAGATAAATATACATGGTACATGTCAAATTTGCAAACTTCGACGCAAAAATGGGGCGTCATAGCATTTACATGTCTGAGGCATCGCAGCTCCTTAACGAATTCACCGATTGTGATGCGGCTTTTGTTGTTTGAAAGCTTACGTGATTGAGATGGTTCTAAGTTATAATATAAATTTTTATTTGATACTTTATAAGTTACGAGTAATATTTCATTTTGTTGAGGGTTGTTACTTAAAGTTCTGATTTATAGTTTTTAAATCAATCATTTAAACCAGTTAACCCGTTCTTTAGTTAAAAGGTATATCTACTAACCCAAATAGTTTCTTATATTAGGATTTGGTACCTGTCGTTTTTTAGGTTACTTCTATACGATAAGATTAGACAAAGCTATAGTTACGTGACTGCAGTTTATCGTGGTTTAGAAACAGTTTTAGAACTATTGCAGTTTCAGTGCACACGTGTCCTGATAGTGTTATCTGTGTCACGAAGTACTGAAAATGTGCATAAACTGCATAAAAGTGTTTTGCAAGGTTCTAGTGTTGTAAATGCGAATACTTGGTGGGTTTATCGCTTTATCAGACGAGATATGTAAGAAATAGTGATGTAGTATGGATTTCGCGGTACTATTTGCGAGACTCTAGTTTTAAATCACTTTTATATTTATAGTACAGGTTGCTACTGAATTGCTTATATACTGAATATTATACAATAACAACGTATAAATTAAGTACACAATTCAAGGAATTACTAAAAAAGACAATAAATATACAAAATTATCATCAGCTGATAAAAAATAACTAAGATACAAAAAAAAACGAACCAATTTATTATTTTCTGTGATATAGTTGGTCATTTCTATGGGCAGAAGCAGTATTTCAAATATGACCATGCTTTCCTTAATACTCTGTACAAGTAGATACTTAATATCGTTTTACAAGATCAATCTCAGTTTAATATACTAAAGGAAATATTGCATTCGCCGTTCAATGCTTTCAGCGGCCGCCTCCTACAGAAATCTATAAGATGACATTAATAGATTGCTATCGAAATTGAAGCGATCCAATGCGCGCATCAATCAATAAATATCCTATCTCGGATAGGGTTTAATCACGAAATAAGCCTACGTAACTAACGATAGATACAATCTATGGTTTAAACCCCCATGGGTTGGTTGCCAATAAAATTAAGTTATTATAGAAGATAGCAATAAATAAGTTTATGAAACTTTTGAAGTATGTATTAGATATTTATATATTGAAAGATTAAATGGCAAAGCTATGATAGAAATAAAACTATTAATTCCTAAAATCACTAGCGACAGAATTCTTTTTTTTTTTACAGTTTTCCGTATAACTTGGCCATCTTTTTTTGAACGCAACAGCAACGTTAAATATTTTTTTTTCTTAAATTCATTTACACACATGCGCACATTATACGAGCACAAAGCGTTCTTCGGACTTAAATATAGTAATACCAACCTTAAAAAACACATCAAGTTACGCGAACACAATTACATTATAAAAAATCGATCGCCGATTTAGTGGTCTCTCGCGCCATTAAACAGAGTACCAACTAGGGATGGGCCACATGGCCATAACTTTGTTATGCCGAATATTGTCTAGAGAATATTCGACTATTTGATAGATCATTAAATCATTTTTATGTCAGGTCTTCAATAAAAAATAATTTAATTGCTATTTTTAATAGGTATCTGTAATTTTTAAAAAGTTTCGTTTCATTTTCCGTCATAAAAATACTACTTGATTTTATGTTACTTCAGCCAGGTACATAAAGATTCAATATTTTTTCGTAAAGTTCTGTAGTCTCTTGTGAGCCGAATATTTAATTTATTGAATGACGAAATATCAGCCCATCTCTATCATGTGCAATACATTCGGGTGTATCTGATAACATCTGGGCAGATATCTCAAGAATAGCACATTAATCATACGAAATAATACGAGGTTATTAACAGCCAATAGCTGACCTTTGTTAAATAAAATGTTCTTGCACGTGTGGGGAACATATTTTTTACAATATAAGATAACCTTGGTTTAGGAACAACGATGTACAGGATGTACTCAATGTATTTGTTACATAATTAAGAATCAAGTAGGTAGATCAATGAAGATTAATAACAGTTAAATAAAAAACATTGAAGAATTTTATAATCAGAATGAATACAAAATCACGTAAGACCCATTTTGGAACATCACTTTTAATATTCAGTAACAAATTCCTTAAAACAAAAGAAGACTACAACATCCAGCCACTTACAAGCATGTGTAACATTGAGTTGTACGCCCTACTAGTACATAAAAAGCGTTGTAAGCGGCATTTAGACCACAAGTTGTAACTGCGTGCCTCAACAAACTGACAATAATGATTGTAATGCTGTACAAGTGGATAATGGTTGTTCGCCAAACGTACTACGAGTTACTACTTCTTTTCCACCGGCGTACAGGTTCACTGGTATTTGTGTTTACGATGCTCTATAGATATAATAAATGAGTACAATAGGATAGTAAAGACTAGACTATTCGGCTTTTGTTATGGGGTGCAAATAGAGCGCTGCCCTAAGCTCTACTGAAATTTGGTTGGCACAACCTTGGCAATAAACCTTGGCACCATTCTTAGGTATATCCTGACAAATATCTAAAATACTTAATGAAAAGTGTATTAAAGCGGAATATTGAAATATGCTGGAGTTATTTGTGTGACCCACTAAGCTATTTCATCCCTTAAATCAACTTGTTAGTAACTACATGATAAATTATGTTACGCGTGATAAGAAAACCCTCACGTTATCTTATGTAACCATATGTAATAATAATCTTTGTTTTTGTCACCTTGTGTATAATAACGACACCAAACAAATTGACTACCATACATTATGTACAGTCAACCGCACATATCTTTGCACAATTAATTACAAAATGAACTTTACTACTTTGGGAATAAAGGTGGTGTATATTTCTGTGTTGTTGAAGTGTGGACTGTACTCTCATTACGGAGTCACGTTCGTTACTTTACACGATAATTTAGCTCCAAATATGGAGGATGACATCATTCGACAAAAAAGAGGATAGTATTAATGGTGTAGACACGTAGGTATAGTGGAGTGTTGCCCGGGGCGACGCTTAATTGCTTTACGAAGACTAAAGTTCGATTTCAAGTACATTATTTTGAGTTTACATAACAGTTATGATTTAACAAGACCATTTTTAAAGTTGCTCTATTGATACGGTAACACGCGATTTTTTTTGTTGCAAATCTTGCTTTATATTTTTCTCCTTTAGTCGTAGTATCCTTGTGCATTTTATAAACAACAAACTGTGTTAATTTCAAGTATTTCTTGAGCAATAACATCTAACATAGTATTATAATACTTTTACAAACCAATAATAATGATCATTATATCAACTTCTCGCACGTAAACGTCAACTGATCTATGATTATGTACGCTTAGAAAACAAATCCATAACTGTTACCCATAAATAGCACTTACACATGAACGCTATAAGCAATGACAAACAAAAAGTCCCGAGTGGAAAATGTCAATAGCACGACACAAAAAGTATTCGTCCAATCGTTATTATAGTTAATTCGCCATACACTATCCACGAGAGCTTTGTGTAACAGATTGCTATCGAATGTAGTAAACATTTTCGTCATTCAAAACACAAAAAAGTCCGACAACTCCAATTTAAAACGTGACAACTTCTTTTTGTAACTTCTAAAAATATTCAATGAAAAGTATGGACGAAAAACGTTTTTAAATGTTTTCGTGCAAAAAGTTAATGTGCGTGATTTAATATCGTGCTTTTTCATACAGATTTTACTTGCGTTTACGAACTTTTTACTGAGAATTTAAGTTGTTAAATCGTGTTTTTAGCATAGAAAGTGCATGGCAGCTAAGCCTAAACATAGCCGGTTTAACTGGGATTAAATTAGTATAGCGAGATTGGTAGCAATTAGAGCGCGTTATAAATCGGTAATGTTTCAGATTTTCGTAACACGTAATGCGCTTACACCGAGGTAAATGACCCAACAACAAATAAACGTAAGTACTACACATAAAGTGCTAATTTTATTACAAGTCGCACTTAAGTGTGGGAAGCCTTTGATTCGATAGTTATAGCGCAAATAAAAATATTGTGAGTGATAAATATTGACGTTTATCGTTGTACTGCGATATTTGGCTTCTATTTTGGTTCGATAAACGATTGAGTAGGGACAAATACGCTACCGTACGGTAAATCATTGACATAATATTTGTGTATACTTAAGACGATATAAAAAGTAACTGGCCTATGTTATTGTTGATTAATGTCAATAGAGGTCAGTGTGTATGTTTGGTCATCAAAATCTCATCACTCGTTTAAGTGGTTACTTAGAGCTATTGTTGAGCTTCTATCATCGTATAACATGTAGATTGCTAGGGTTGTCAGGAGCAAAAAAAAAGGATATCTATTATATTACTTGCGTAGCATGTTTTAAAATCTTTTATCATCTGTCTTTTAATAAATATCTAAATATGATCAAAGTTATTTCGGTGATATTCGATTAATACGAATTAAATTACATCGTTTTATTTCCGAATAGTTTAAGGCCGAATACGGCTGTGACATCCCTAATAACCATTGGATGCTTTCCTAGTTTTAAGATGCTAATACAATTTCAATGTTTTCAATAAATAAATGCTTTCTTTGCACGTCTCATACATTACGTTTCGTTATGAAAGCCTATATTCCATTAATATGACGTACAAAAAGAGCATCATTTTCTATGACATTTATTAAGCACATGTAAACCTAATGGATAGTTATTAGATATAAGCTACCTCTTACACTGATCCGATTATATGAAGCGACGATTCATCGATCGGACTGGACGCTGGAGGCTGTATAAATGAGGTACATTTGTACGTCAAGTTAAAAGCCGAAAGGATATCATCTCAACTAATATTATAAATACGAATTTGTTACGCTTTTACGCCTAAACCACTGAACCGATCATCATGAACTTAGGTGAAAATTATGATGATCGTGGAGAAGGGACTACAATTTTTTGGCGTGCCGGATATTTTTCAAACTAAAGGTATTTTAATCTGCACTACATAGTATTGCATTCTTGCCTATATTTATATGAGCAGTTGCGTGCGTCTGTCGTATGATTGATATAATTAGTACGTACCGAGAATAGATCATTACAATCCATTTGTTTGAGAACTATGCGGGCACCGCGACATTACTCAATCGGATATGAGTCGAATGACGTTAACCTGGCGAGCTTCCAATGAACGATGTTTTTACCCCCCAGACGACTGACAAACTTTTAACGCGAATTCGACAAAGAATTATGATACGAAAATACTATTACATACCTCTTTAAATTACTCTATTTAAACAGCGATATAAATTACACACTTTTTAACAAAAAATCGCACTAGGCAGTTCGATTTTGACTCGAGCGATGAGGGTTCCGTGTACATTTTGCTAATAACCACGATTAATTCTGTAAAAAACAAACATAACTGTGTAGATCAAAAAATGTTCGCTCATACATTGATTTATGACTCTGTTGTCCTACCTGAAATGCAAGTTTATTTATTACAAATTTTGTTAAAAAAAATATCAATTTTCCTTAACCTGTGATGTTAGTTAGACCTAGCATCATGCCAAATTTCGTAATTCAGACCCTAAAGCAAAAACTTTTTCATATTTCGTTATGTGACGCGAAGCATGACAACAGCAAAAACGTAGTCAACAAATAACAAAAGAGCATTTTTTGTTAACCAAACAATAAGCTACCAATTACTACGAACGTGCGTGGACTAACAGAAGTGGTGTAATAATTATAGCTCTTTGTAATTACTCTGTATTTGCATAACATCTCATCAACAAAAATAGATGATGATCGTGTAATAAGGATAACATTTGAAATGTTAATCTGGTGATATCATGATGAACAGGTAAATGAGAGAGTGGTAATCATTGTTTATTATGTATTTTACTATTTGAAAATTCCCATTGTGACCTCTATTAAAATATGTTACGTAATTTACCCATATTCGCTTACCTAAAAAAATTAGAAACTGTTAGTAATATCATCTGTAACTTTCATAATTATTTCCAACATTTTCATCCGGCTCTTCTCCATAGAAAGGACACTAGAGTCAGTAGGATTTCATCGTAACTTTTCTAAAGCGCCTTTTTTGTTTTATGAGAAATAAAAACATTTTGATTTGATTAGAGTGTTATCTAAAAAGGTAACATAACATTATTCTTAACAATGTGGATTATTATATTATATTCAACCATCAATATATTTGACAGGAGTTGACTGTACCTTGACCTCTACTACACAATCACTAGAGGATAACCCTGTTCTATGGTTATTACCATTTTCCCTACAGTGTTATTACACTAAAGGGACAATTCATCAGAATTATCCTACTAGATTTCCTTACCCCTAAGTTCTGAAAGAGCAATATATAATTGTAAACTTGTAAACCTCCAAGTTAAATGCTTCATTTCTATTATTCAACCTTAGACCAGATGATATAGGTATTTACTTTCCCATACCAAGTGACTTCGAATTATGACTTTTGCAGGTAGCGAAATTATGATGTTCGGTTTTACAGAATTAGCACTTCTAGAGACCGTTTTTAATGCTTGGCACTTGTGTTGTTCATCATAAATTAACGTGGAACGTGACAGGTGGCGCTACTGTGCCATGTAACAGTTGACTGTAGTAATCCCATTTCAACGTGCAAATAGCCCATGCGAAATTATCTTGTATTATATAAGGTCGGCCGGAGAAATAAATTGTAGCAAGTAAAAAGCGAGCATAATATCTTCAATGTTTATTCCAGTTATAATTAGTTTATTTATTTATTATTTATTTAAAGCCTGAACTGTCCCACTGCAGGGCAAAGGCCTCCCTTTCCTCCTTCCACAAGTCTCTTCTCATAATTAGTACTTACCTAATCGAAAAGTTTCTAACATCCAGATAACTTTTGTCACATAAAAAACTCGGCATCAAAAAAAGCGATCTTTTCATCACTTCCATTCAACGCTAAGTTATTTTGGAAATAGCTATCTAAGGTCGGTAAGTATGAAGGTGAGTAGGAAGAACAGATAAAACAAGTTGTTTATGGAGAATATATGGTCAAATTGCATTACCGTTTTGGAGATTTTCGCGTTTATAATCCTTTTGAAATTCTTGCATCGTGTCCGTCACCAAGTCATCACACATGTTAAATTATGATCGTGTGGGTTTCCCCGATGTTTTCCCTCGATGTTCGAATCCAGTTTACACGTGTTTACTAAATCACATTATGAAGTGAGATCACGCGACACCTTGTTCATATTTGATCATACGTAGGAAGAAGTACTTATCTACCGATTAAATCTTTCTAGTTTATCATACCGCTTCATAATCATCATCAAGCTACATTCAACAAACGGCTCACTTACTATTTCCAATCTTGTGCCAAATTAATTGTCTTTATGATGCCACCTGACCAAAATATTAGGCCAATTGTGTTCCCAGGTGCTGTTTTCTGTTTCACAATCTTTTGATCTGGTTCATCCTCACGACATTTATTTATTATAAGAGAAAAACAATCTTTCTTACATAGATACACGCCATCAATAAAGTTAACGTTTTACGACCTCTTTCTACTTTTACTATTATTTAAAGTAACTTTATCACCGATGTTAACCAAACAAACTTAGTTTACGACCGTCATTCGACTGTTAATTTTATAACATACAACCTCATTAAAAATTCACGCTGTGCACTCATAATTTGTCAATACGATGCTATTAAATTGATACAGAAAAGATTTGTGTGGCTATGATAACCAGTAGTAAAAGTTCACCATACCTTATGTAGCTATTTCTTTTTATTAATGCTGGATAGAAGTCTGATTTAAGTATTTTTGAATCACCTAGCCCTTAAAAATAAATAGCTCATCATGGAGAATGGGATTCCCTTACTAATCACGCGTTAAATCGAAGTGATCGTCGCTATTACCATTAATGTAACGATTAAAGAAGAATTATATTGATTTCATAGAAGAATGATATTGAATTTACATTGATAAATGTGAACAATAATCATGTGGTAAATTAATAAACCAGGCTTGCCTTCGTCCGTGTGTCACTGTAGGGTGCCAACTGAAAATCAGCGCTGGGTGTTCCACACCTAGCATATGCTAAGTTGGTAACCTTTTTGGTACTGTATGCTGGACAACTCTACTGGTATTGTGTTCTTTTTTATTTTGTTAATTATTTTTATTCTCCTTGTTTTGTTTGTTTTGTATTTATGTTCTGTGTGTTGTCTTGTGTACTGTACTAAATTAATGTTTATCTATTCTATTCTATAAATGCTTAGGGGCATAATATACTTACGGCAATCACAAAGTATAGTAACATACAACGCCAGAATAATATTGTAAGAAGCAGTTTGCCGTTCCCATTTGTATGAAGCAATGACCAGAAATTTAATGAATCATTAATATTAATGCATGCGTAATGCCGACGTAAATAATGTCCCAAAAGTATCATAAACGAAAAGGTTATGAATTTGTAATTTATGTATTAAATATGTACACCAAGAAACAATGCCGTTATTATTGCAAACGTAACTACCGACTTTCGTTCATAACCTAGGTGTGCCATTCCGGTTAGCCTAGTGCCAAAAACTAACACTCAAACAAAAACGGTAAAACAATTAAATTTCTCGAACGCATCGATATAACTTAAGTTTCCTATGAAACCGATCTCAAGGTTAACCAAACAAAATGGGTAATAATAATAATATCCCGGGACATCTCACACACGGTTATCTGATCGCAAGCTAAGCAGAGCTTGTGTTATGGTAACCAGACAACTGATAAACATACTTATATATTTCTAAATACATACATATTATAGATAAATTACACCCAGACACAGAACAATTGATCGTGCTCATCAAACATTTGTCACGGGTGGGAATCGAACCCGGGAACGACCTCCGATATAGCAATTAGGGTCTCTAACCACTAGACCAACAGGCCAGTCATCTTCATCGCACACGTTTGTTCTCATGAAAGTTGATATCAATCTTCGCAAACGCACTTCTCATCACGTACTTTGTAAACACACCTCTAATGAATGTATAAGTTACGATCCATTGTATGAAAATGTATGCGTACATCATGAACAAGTTAAATGTCATGAAAATCATTACTTGTACTGCAGTTTATTTTGATTGTGTATGATAAGTCATTACCTTAGAGTATAGATAAGATACTATAGAGTGAGTCTATCAGAGTTTGAACCGTAAGCACTAGTGTGAACTAGTTTTGTCGTGAATTATGTATGAAGATGGAGCTTTACGCTTTAATTAATCTATCTAAAACACTAATATTATCCTAACAATGTCAAAACCATCGATATTTTCGTATTTAAGTTTCTCGTTGCGCGAAAAATAACTTAAATCAGTAAACGAATGTACTAGATACAGACTAAAAAGTGCTCTCGCTTGGCGTAAGGGGAAACTAGCGATAGTAAACAGTCTATGTATATGTTAAGTCTATGGTTATGTAATATAAATGTGACCACTAAGCACTTGTTATTAGTTAATGTCAATCTGTATTGATAAATGTAAACAAACAGTTACTTACGTTCATATTGATACCGACAAGAATTTATTTTATAGTTCTTGAATGGAGTATAATGTGACGTATGTAAGTTATTTTCCAATCCTTATTTGTGGAACTGGACGATACGTATTTCTCTTTTGTACTTACAAATGTTTATTGACCAAGTGGATTGTAAAATTGCTCCACGATTATCAATAAGTAATCTATAATACATCCATTATTTGGTAGCCTATATGAGAGAGTACTTACGTGTATGTATGCATTAACAAATATATATTGAAGTTTTTTTGACCTCAGTACATCCGTCGTGGTCAGGGTGTCCTCAAAAACCTGCCGAAAATTACTTGGAAGGTTTTAGGGCTTCTTCAACAACCGACGTAACTTAAGCTTTGTATTTCAAACAAAACAAAAGAAAAAAGAAAAGAAGCTGAATTAAGAATGAAAATAAGTCTATGCATGATCAAATAGCCACCTCCGATATCGGTGAATTTTAAACCACAACTTTATATGCAACTTTCTATCGATTAACTGTTTAAGAATGGCTATATTTACAAAGGAATTCTATTGTATAGAAGTTTTATGTTGAAGCGAACTATTAACATTCCGATATAATTGGGCGAATACATGTAGGTGGTCTAAATTGCCTTAGCCTGAATATTGAAGGAACAGTATTACCAAAAACCCACGGATTTAAATGGGATAAAGCCAACGAATATTAAACGGACTGCAGAATGTTCATTCTTATATAAATGAACAGCTAGCATTGTCTCAGCTAAAGAATAAAAACTAATATATAATAGTGTATAATAACATATAAAATTATCTTGACGGGCCTTTTGGTCCAGTGGTTAGTGACCCTGACTGCTATACCAGAGGTCGAGGGTTTGATTCCCCAGAACAAATGTTTGTGTGATGAGCACGATCATTTGTTCTTCGTCTGGGTGTAATTTATCTATAATATGTAGGTAGGTATTTAGAAATATATAAGTATGTTTATCAGTTGTTTTGTTACCGTAACACAAGCCCTGCTTGGCTTGAGTTGTCCCGGAATATTATAATTATTATTTTATCAAAAAATACAAAGAACATGCATCTGGACATACTACTAAAATATAAATGTATCTCCTAGAACATAATGACACCATATAATAATACTACTAGTAGCAACAGCTTTTTAACAACCCGTAAATAATAGATCTAATAACATAAACAAACTTGCGACCTTCACAACACATACAAACGCAAAAACAATTACTTACCAGTTATAATTCATCTAATTACCGAACATCCGGTCAAATATCTAATATATTGTATCTTGCCGAGATGCAAGTCATCAATCAATCTCGACTAATTAAAAACATATTAAGGCGAAATATGGAGCAACAATTCGGGGTCAGATATAAAGAACTGCCAGATGAGAGATAGAAAACGGATTTAAAGATATAAGAACAATTATAAAGTAGCTCAGGCCCTCGGAATCGCCCGCGTCGATTAAATTTGGGATTCAACATTAATCTATGCCAAGTTTCATCAAAATCGGTAAAGCGGTTTAGGCAGAAATCTTTTCGCATTTTTGAATGAGTTTTTGTCCGAAACACCGCTTTAGAATCATTTGGATCAGAAAAAGATACACTTTGTATCAGACAGACAGACAAAGTTGCTTTCGCGTGTAAATATCAGTATAGATGTAAAATACGGACTGCATTTACCATTTACCAGTTTTAAATGTCTTAAAGATATAAAAACTCTAGCACTTGTACAATCTGATAAGTAACATTCATGCAAGATATTAAAACAGCAGAATTTTGTTAACCTACATTACGAAAGAGGTTTTCAGATAACCAGTGTGGCATAAAACGTTGACATCGAATGAAACACTTAGCCGTTGCATCAGAGCCTGCTAACTCAGTACTTTCAAGCCTTAATAATTGAGGTTTCGACAACATTTTGACAATTTAGGTAATTAAATTATGTTCAAGTATTCAACCGTCGAGCCAGATTTTATTCGGTGCTGCGGGCTCTTGAGAAATGCTAAGGAGCTGTTAAAGCCAGTTCTCGTATTTTAGCTCAAATATAATAATTTTAAACATAATCTAAGGTTACTAGATAGTTGGTCTTGTTTACATGTTGTTTTACTGACTGAGACGAAAATGAAACAATTCTTAAGAATTATGCGACAGAAACACACGTCGACAAAGAAATGGTAGACAAACTTACAGCACCCCTTTTTTTGCGTCGGGGGTTAAGAATACACACAATAAATAAACACATCTACATAACTTAGGTAGCCATTACAATAACTTCGAACACACCCAAAGGGCCTGACCATCTGTAAGGGCACTAAGGGCCTTATAAGCATTTAATCCGTAGCAGTCGTGACCTTGTTTCACAACGTATGCACGAGCGAGCAATTTGTTGCGTTAAAACGCGTGTGATTTGACTTATTGTACTTACTACACTTACATAGGATATTGGTTAATACTTGTGTAATGCATTAAGGTTCGAGCTGTTTGCATGGATTACCTGGTAAAAGCTTCCGCTATTTGAGTTGTAGATCTAATAGCAATACCTTTTAGTGCACCTTGATGAATATGTTGATTATTACCTGTAACAAAGATGAAAAAACATTAGTTTTATATTTTGAATTCAGGTTTATTTAAAGCTTAGATATAGATATCATGAGCTTTTTACAGAAACGACTCATTAAAATTTCAAATATACACCTATTTCGGTCATTATATACAGACATGCGTACTACTTATCGAAAGCTAGTACCTAATAAAACACTAGAAGCCAACACATCCAATCATAAAAATATGTTAAGCACACAAACATGTTAACAACAGCACATCGATCGCCCAACACAATGCAAGCAATCAGGGCCAACAAAAAGCAGGCAGGTACTTTAAGTACGATCCATCAACAGTTGTTTGGCAACACTGATACTGGGGCATTCCGTCACGTCACTTGACGCTTGAGGCAATACCAGCATAACACTTGACTGAAATGATGCAAACAAAAACTTTAAGAACATTTGTCCGTCGATGTTATAGCTGGAAATTGGTGCAGTTTAGGGATTGGTTCAACGATGTGCTGGTTATAAAGGTTGAAAGTCTACGGTATCAGATCTATTGTTTAAACAGTCGTAGCCTGAAATGCAGGTGATATTTCAAAGCTAAAAGCCAGGACTTAAATTCAAAATAGATATAATATACTAATGCAAAACTTAGTCGATCCATAAACCTGTAACGCTTTCAAGGCTAAATCATAGAATCGATGTTGATTAAAATGGGTAGAGAGAGTCAATTAGGAATCCAAGAATGGACATAGGCATCTTTTAGTTTCGATAACACAGGCGGAGCCGCGGACAACAGCTAGTCATATGAACTTTACTAAAAAACCCGTGAACAATTTCAAATTACAATTAGTACCAGATTTCTACAGTACAGTATTTTTTTGATACAAACTTTCCTCAACAATTTATTTATATTTCCAACAGTAAACTATAAAGCATTGTTATCACAGCCTCTGAGATCACGAGAGCGACAGTTCGCTATCATTACGTGCCATAAATTCGTCTGTCCCACGCACCTGTTACATTTATAAATAACATTTTAGACGCTGTCAAGTAGGTATTCCCCGCCAACAAATGCCGCGACGTTTTGTAATTAGACACTGAGAACGACGCTGACTTTGAAATCTACTAGAAATTATATAGATGTATAATTATATATGTTGGAAGTACTAAAACTCCTCGTATATAATCATTAAGCAGCAGACTGCCGGTATATTAGATTTTCTTGGACAGATTTACATTTTATTAGTACGTTTGTATGTACTTTAAAAACTAAAAAGAGAACTGGCGAATAAATACGGAAATGCCACATAAATTTCAATGTGTTTTAATTTTGATTATGCGTTAAAAACATATCTATTTATGTGTAAATTGTTGATGAGTAAGTCGGGCTAAATGTTTTTACTATCTGCAATATTTTCACAGTTAGCTATTTTAATTGCCACTGGATATAAGTTTAAATTAGATTTTCTTTATTATCCACTTTAAGTGCTTGAAATATATGTTATTATAAAAGCTTTGATTACTATTTGCTAACAATTTGAAACTGTTAACGTTGTCAATGTCAATTAATTTTAATGATGATGGAGTATCTTGTAATTGTCCTCATAAGACGTGATGTATTAAATTGAAACCTCCGTCAGAGATGAATCTTGATATTTAAGTAATTTAGTATTTAAACAATTTAGTGTGAAAAAAAAATATTTAAAGAAAAAAATATTCTGATTCATCCGACTATAAGCAGGCAGGCAGGTTGTATATTTTAAGAGCTTTATGACTAGTTAATGTGTAATTTTCACTTTAACACAAACTGAAGCAAGGTAAATATTTCAACAAAACTCTTAACCACATTCTCGCAAAATGTACCCGAACAAAAAATAGTATCGTTAACACATAACTGTAGTTGCATAAAGATTTTAGTCGTAAACATGTTCCAAATGAGTTAGTAATTATAATTAAGTAAGTGTGGGACAAAAATCCCAAGCATGATAAGGCTGTGTACATACAATTGTACTGTCAATTCTGACGCCTTATCTTCGCTTTCGTGAAGTCTTTCGATCATAAATAAACTTTATGTAGTGAGCGTAGAACTCAAATTACAACAGCAGGAAAGAGCTTCGATGTGACAGAGCTTTTAATCGACAGAAAATGCTTACCTACCTTTAGACGGGCCTTTACACGCAACGGACGCGATCGTCATACATTGTCATACACGTCCCTCACTCCTGGCCAATTAAAGGATATTCAAAGAGAGAGGCATGCGTGAGAACCTCTACCGCCACACAAAACATTCATGCACTCCGTAACCTTGACTCTTTCATACAAAGCCTTTAACAGGCGTCGGAATAGTGAGGGGAAGTCATTACTATTCAAATCGATACTATTAAGAACTTTGAACAGAAAAACAGTAGTCTTGAACATTAGTTTGCAATAAACAGTTAGTAATAATAACGTAACATTAAAAACTTATGGCAGTCAAAACGATAATGACTATAGCTTGGATAGTCAAATTAAAAAACATATTAAATTTTACGAGCCAATTTAGCTATAGAACATGACCCTGATTTTGGTCTTCAATGCACTAAACTTACAATAAAGCTGAACCAAATTATTATTATTCCATATAAGTATATTAATAAATATATTAATGTACAACGAGAACATCGTTATCGTTTAATCGTTTTGCCATTGGCAACAACGAGTTGAGCAAAAAGACAATTAATTATTGAATCATTGAACATCGAGAATTACCGTTCATAAATACATTTATAAGCCCGAACAAAAAAGACGGGAGGATATAATTACTCAATTGAATAGACATAACATTTCTTAATAACCTCGCCAATCTACACTATCATTTATTATCCTACATTGTTCGAAGAAAAATAACAAAAAAACTCTGTTCATAGTCCGCTAATCGTGATAAACGTAGTGGATTTATTTCAACAACATTAAATTTATCAAAGCGCTCATAAACTATTCGCACTTGATCCAGATACCTTGGTTTATCGAATGCATCGATAAACACCGTTATCGATACTTATCGAGAATCCCTAAAAGCCTTGGGCTTGCCGAATGCCTGAAGCGATCAGCAGATGTATATCACTGAAACGTTATAAAAGTCGTAGCAACTGGAACTATCTATTTAGTGATCCGGCATCGTCAGATAAAAATAAGTGTGACTCTTATTGTATAGACCTTTTGATTGCGCTATGTAAGTAGGTACCATCTGTCTCTTGCCAGAGGAATCTGACGTATTTTATTCAACCTACTAATTCCTAGTTTATTTAATTGCTGATAGTGTAAAATTGGGAGCAAAAAAATGAGTTTTTTTTTTTATTTGTTGAAAATATAAATATGCTCTCTGAAGTACAGTGCATAACTGCATAAATAGGACCCATGAAAAAATGTTTCCTTATTTCATTAATAACATTATCTTCCGTCGGAAGGTGATTGAAATTTAATTACGTAAAGCTTAGTCACTTGTAATTAAATAATGTTAACAATACGTATCCTTATTATTTATCTCGGCACTTTTTCTTGTGAATAGTCGTGAATATGTCACATGCCAGACAAATACAAGAGGCATTTTGTTCAGGATTTACTGCGTCATGTTTGAAGACTAATTGTTGATAACATATGGGCTCGTTCATAAATAATATTAAGAGCGAAGGAAATAAACAATAATTATCATAACGTTATGACGTAACGTAGACACTACCTCACAAAGTAGATTTTGAAGTTCCAATAAGTTCCACGTGAACGAATTTTGTTTTATATGTTGGTAAACAAAACAATTCAAAAGATAAATTAAAAAAGACAGTTTTTTTCTTAACATTTACGATAATCATTATTAAAACATCAATTTTCAAGTACCAAAAACGTAGGTACCATTCTGTCTACGATCCAAAGTTACACAAGCCGCATTTATTTACACAGGTGTTGTCCATGTTTTAACCCACCCTTTCTGGCCAACAATAGCTCCTAATTAATTAAGTTTAGCAAGATTATTTAAAAGTGCAAAGAAACAATGCAACCATTGTCTAGTTATCTACTAAGTTAACAGTCCAACAATAAAACTATACAGGTTTATGGGTGGTTTATGGAGTTAAAGAATAGGACTATTTTCAGGTAAGACCGCATGACAAATGTTGCAACGACATGCAAATTTCAACCTTCTGACTTTAGAAATAAGGGCTGCAACAGCATGTCATCACTGTTATGTGGTTAATTGTACGTTTCTGTAATATCATGTTAAATATTGTCGAGGGGACGAGAGATTTAAACTATATGAAAATAAATAAAGATTTAATATAAGGACCTTACGACAAACGTGCTGTCAACTCAAATCAGTCTTTATTTTCTAAGGAGAAAGGGTGATAATCGAAATTATGTTTTGGTGCTGTACGGGCCGTACTGCATTGGTGTTTTAATAATATATCAGTTGTCAATAGCAGGTATTGATTTGAGACCAGTAAGCAACATTTAAATAAAATTAATTACTTAATTAGTATATATCCCACGACACCGTGTCATTTCAGACTTTCACTTAACATATTTGTTTTACTCGGTTTTCAAGTAATTAACACTTTCCAATTAAATTCAACGAGTTTCGTAAATGATACTTTTACTCGAAATTTTTATGCGACATATTCCTACATTGATAGTCATCATTAAAAAATACAGTATTGCATGTTTATATTTTAACATACCTAATAGATTTTAAATGAAAAACATATTCTCAACCAATAACAAATGTTAAACTCCTCATTTATTAAATGAATTTAATGTGTATGGAAACATCCAAAATGTTTCCACTAAATTTGCAAAAAATAAACATCATAATTTATTTCCTTTTATGTCAATTTTATATTAACGAAAATGTGCAGTTACTCGCATAAGCGTCTGCCTGCAAAAAATAAGTGGCGGCATGAAAGCGCACTTTATGATAAAACGAGACTAAATAAAAAGAGACAAGACATTACAAGTTCTTTAAAATAAGTAATCATGCTGCCTTTGGTTCATGCAGTCGATAAACACTGATAAGGGTCTATGCTCACGAGCTTTTTAGACGCCTCCGTCACGCGATTGTCGCAAGAATTCGCGTTTAAGCTACTTAAGTTAAAAAGATCGAGAACAACAAAATGTGGCATTAACAACTACGATAAAAAATGGTATATTATTTTTAAATGAATTTATGATCGACCAAGGCAATAGTATTTTACAAATATCGTAGAATAGTGTACCATCATTTCACTGCTGCGCAACAACTCGCGTTTTAATACGCGCTTTATAAAAGGTGCGTAAAACTCGCGTCATGTGTACAGACCCTAACCGTCGCCCTCTTTTTATCCGTTTATCGATAACTGCATTCGTTACACAACATCGATAAGTGAACGATAATTTTATAGAGTTTAAACATCCTATCTGCGATAAACAGTCGTTTAGTGACTTTGTGTTTACCGTAGGACACTATGTTCCTGTGATAACACCCACTTTGTAGCTATCTTGTGAAAGACGAGATATAGACTCATTTGAATATGTTTAACATAACATATCCGATTTAAGTTGTGTGTTTTAATAAATAGCAAGTATCCCTAATAAAGTACTACACGATAGAATATGATTGAAACAATAAAAAAATACCGGTAAACAAAATTTCGCAATATAATAATAATAATAATATAATAATTATATTCCTGGACAATTCACACACGGTTATCTGATCCCAAGCTAAGCTCTAAGAGAGCTTGTGTTATGGTAACCAGACAACTGATAAACATACTTATATATTTCTAAATACATACATATTATAGATAAACTACACCCAGACCAGAACAAATGATCGTGCTCATCACACAAACATTTGTCTAGAGTGGGAATCGAACCCACGACCTCCGGTATAGCAGTCAGGGTCACTAACCGCTAGACCAACAGGCTGGTCAAAATATGTTATTTCTATCGGGAGAGTTCTGCAATAGATAAAAACCTTATTATACTGACCAATGTAATTAACTTGACCTCGTAAACGAGATACGATATTATACTTAAAATTTGTTATACAATCAATAATTACAGCAAGAACTATACTTGAAAGTAATACCGACCTTCGATTATAATACTAAGATAAATACTTTATTGTCTTTCAATCCGTTAACCTTCGTTATTGAGATTTAATAAACATTATCATTAAAATACGGATAATGTTGCTAACTTCCAAAATGTCACGGCCCGGGCCAGTCAAAAGTTTAAACAGAAAAAAAAAAACAATAACTTAGACGTTAAGTGTGATATAAGGAAATAAGAATGAATAACCACAGACTTACAAACAACTGCAAAACGTTATTAAGTCATATTACTAACTAATAAAGGACCAGGAATTTTATCTTTGTTCCGCCTTTCTAAAACCTTTGTATAATCCAAATCAGTAATATATTACAAATATGCACTAACTTACACAATTTACAAGTTTCATGCACCTTTGGCATTGCAAGATTAAGAAAAGGGCATTACAAGTAACACAACGTTGTCTTACAAAATTGCATAGTTGTATCCTAAAACTGAAGGGAAGAAAATAACTGTCTTCATTTATTTTCCACATTCGAGGCTAGTCAACATTTACCCAATGAAAGATGATATGAGATTAAGAGACACATAGGCGTTAATGCTGAGATGACGAACAGTAAGGCTAAATGGATGCAAATACTCATGGCGCAGACCCGAAATAATTGAGAACAGGGCAGGGAAATGATGACTACTGTCATGTAAAGTTGCAACAGAATTAATTCAAAAATTACCGATTGAAAACATACTGTTTACCATTCTGTTTCCTCAATCACTAACATCTGTTACTGATCCAAAGTTTGGCTTAATGCAATCTGGCTTAAAGTTCCAACGACACTTAAGTAAACTAGACAAAACCTCTTAATACCCTAAGCGGACTAAGCTAATAACAAGTCAGTCTCGACTCAGGTAAACAGCGTTCACAAATGTCAAAACATAGGAAAACCCTAAAGTTCGTGTTGTTGCCCCATACGCCACGGTGACGTCAATTGGCAAGCTAGCGACTGTTACGTGAAACATGCTAAATAAGGGTTCCCTGTAACAGAAATACTTTACTCTTTGTTCTGATAAACTAGCTATTTTTGTCAAGCTAGAAAAAAAATACGTGTAAAACTGTAATGTTCGTGTCTTGTGTAATGATCACTATTAGACTTTTCAGCTGATGTTTCGATAGATATCTTTTTTAAATTATCGTCTGTTTGAAAAGGTAAATGAAAACCTGTTGAGTGTTGCCATTGCATAAAAGATTACGTTAAAGAAACAACTGGATTCTGTAGTAAAGTCTTGTTACTGTTAACTCGACGTACTAAAATACATTTTTTGAAGACGATCTATACAGGTGTACTGTCTATCAGACATAACTAAAGCAGGCTATTACATATAGATAGGTAGGTATATCAGTTTCAATGTCACTCTTATTACACGCAATTCTTATTTATCTTTGCATAAGTAAAGAATTGCAACCACAAAACACGATACCACTGTGGCAGGTCAAACCACCGCCTGATCTTGACATTTACTTCTTTTGTGCGACTGTAAGTCAAGTTACAATCATTCGCCCCTACCACAAGTTCTCGATAGCAATCAGTAATAGAATTCGCACGTTAATTGTGAATCAAAGCATCTACTGTACAGCAAGTCGATCTTGCAGGTTTGATCACGATTTAGCTCGCCTGCGCTGCGATCAACTTATGGTTCTCAATTCGATATTTCGCTCAAGGCAACAATGCTTCTAAAGGACTATCGTTTAGCTTTGGATTTTATGTGTAATTTGCGTATGCGTATCTTGTATCATATTTAAGGATGTAATAAATATTGAATAAAATAACACTGTCAAAAATTTGCATACATAGTAGGTTTCTATATAAGTTATTTAAGAAAAATCTCATATCACTCATAAGTTCATTGTAGGCAACGGGATATAAACTATTGAACTTTTAATCAAATTTCACATAAAACTTTCCTGCTTAAACTCGACGTAAACATTTAGAACAAAGCAATAAAATAACTTAATAATCTTGTAACACGATAGTAGAGGTCCGTTTATGGCCCAGGTGATCCCTTTATGAGGAATTCACGATTAAGGAAGGATCTGAAGCGAATTCCTTCACTCTGTTTAGGTCAAGCCATAAAGGCCGGTTCTTTTTCTCTCTTTATAACACTGCACGAGTTTTTACGAACCATTAAATTGTCTTTTTAATTCTTGTATTTAATATGCGCGCTTTTGATGGATATTATAAAACTGAGAACTATAAATATAGGTAGGAATATTATCATAGCATTTTATAATAACAAAACCTTATTTCATAAATTCAAGCATTCATCACCTAAAAAGGCATTAGGATCTACTTTACCATCTGTGACACGTGTAGTTTCTTCTAGCTTTCTCGCGAATTTTCTCTTATTCTTTTGATCTCTAACATAACACGTTCAAGCAGTTATGATGTTGCCAATTATCATTTCACACCATCTAAGCCATGCACAATCTGGGTCTCTAAAAGGCATTCCATAACTTTTACTGGCCTGGTTTGTGAATGGCGCATGCGCTCTGCTCTGGACCCAAAACCATTGTGAATTGTGTCGATTTTAACACTTGGAAATGGTCTACCTCCTATATATAAAAAAAGAAAGCAGGTGTTGTTACTTAAAATACCTAGACAGTGATGATAAGTAAAATAATTTTATTTGAATAATAGCGATATACGTATTAAGTCTATGTAAACTACGCCCTAAGTTTTACGAAACATTCGTAATTTCCCATAACATTTCAATACAACTAACCTGTAATTTCCGATTTTTTAAATATTAAGATTACTTGGACAAGAAATCTTTAACCATAACCCTGAAAGAAAACTAATCAAATAATGCTTTATCCACAAACAAACAAGCATGACACAGCTGGTGTCATTACATCGTGACAATTAACCCCCAACTGCTAACAATATCACGTGTGAAATTCAATCTAAACTTGACATTGACCCGGGGGTCAAACAATAAGATTGCAAGGCACACATGCTGTCTGTTAACGGTTGCGAAACTGCAATCATTACTATTGCCAAACGCTAGTACGTGCCGATTGATAAACACAATGTAGCGATAACTAGCATTTATAGCTCGCGGATTGCAGATGAGTAATGTTCAAAGGTTCGGGATTTATTTTAATTCACGTCTAGCATTAGGCACATCAATCTGATATATTACTTCATATTACCACAGCTCGTGTGTCAAAGAAGTGTGAGGATGTTTATTAGATTAAATTATATTTGCTTGAAATTATACGGATGTTGTAGATTGTATTGAAGCAGTATATTATTTCCTAATGTATTTATGCTGCTTTTAGTTTGTCAGTTTCAGAATGTTATGTGATTTATACATAATTTAAGCGTTGAATTTCATGAAAACGTATGATATCAAAACGCGGCAGAATGACGTGCCGTGTTTTGATTGTTGTGATATTAGTAACTACGAGTATCTGGTAATTATACCAGATAGTTACTAATTCCAATATCATCTTCAAAGCATCTATTAATTTCCCCACTTGAAGAAGAATCTCAAGTACCGTAAACCTTTTAAAAGAAAGGTCTCTCATCTCCGGGGTTAACATACCCATTACGAAGATTATTCGGCAACAATACGGCAAAAAATATAGCAAATTACTGCCTAAACATTAATTCATCATATAACCCCGCCCTCCAACGAACACACTTACATTTTAATAATAAGCAGTCGTGACCGTGCCCCATGCTTGGTTAATTAAACCATGAACTCCACTCGCAACGAAAAAAAACAGAACCGGTGAAGCCCAAATTGAAATGTCAAAGATAATGTCATCTCTCTCTCTCTTGTCATATTAAATTGATCTAGTAGATTACCCTCAGGTTAAATTAGTATTGCGCAACAAACAAACAACGGTTCGTTGAGTAAATTCATGCGAAAATTACTCGTAATTTGACCGAGGTCATCTGCATAATACCCTCATTTGTATTGTACATTCAGTTACAATTTAATCTATTAAAGCCATAGAGTAGATCGTGTAAATTATTAGTAAGGTAAATGAAATAGAAACAGTAGAGTAAGAGACAAATGTTAGCTAACATTGCCATTCACAACAAAAGTGAGGACTATAAAACCAAAAAAACATGATAAACTTACCTGAATAAATTTTGTAGAGCGAGTCTAACAAACCCTGCATCATTTTTGTGTTATTTAGGCACTTGTTACATCACAATACACTTTAACAAAAACATGTCTAGACAGACGAGCACAGAATAATTGGCACTGAACACTATAGCATTATTATTTTTTAAATAATAAGACATGTTCATCACTGAAAGTCAAATTCTCGAACTAAATGAGCAGTCATTCTGACAGCTTATTAGTCCCACTTCAGAACAAAAGAGCAGATCAATTGGTACCGATGAAAAGAAATGAAGACAAACCAGAAATGACTATAGAAGGTGAACGAACTAATAGACAGCACGGTGGCCAAATTGGAGTAACGGTAACAACTGTCGGATCTTTATCATCAATCAGATTTGCGTAACTATCCTTTAGCAATTACTTCGTACACTTGAGTGGTTCAAATCACTGGTTACATGGAATGCAGTCAATGTATACAATTACAAATTGTAAGGACAAAAGAAATGTGATCTAGTTATAACTAATATTGAGAATTGAGGCTACAATTTGAACACACCGAAGCGTAAAGTAGGTAATGATATCAAAGTGATATTTGAATAAATGTAGACACACAATGCAACCTAGACCTCGATTTCCATATAAGTGTTATATGGTAAGACAAAGTTATTGTGGCTAATATACAAGGTCATATGAGCTGATGTAATAACCTGTCCAAGCCCACGGTAATGATAGAGACCCAAAGTGATTAGCTGACCAACACCACAAACACTGCCAGTGTCGCAACTAGAGGTAATAAGCTCTGAACTGAGATGTATTATAATTTCATACACCAACCTACAGCGCATGTAAATGTCAACACAAACAGAAATCATGGTGACTAATCTATGATATTTTCATAGCAATATTTGTTTACAGGTAATTACTACATTATTTGCAGCTAAACATGATGAAACTGATGGGATGCGTTCTAAAAGCAAAACAAATTATACGGACCATTTGTAAGAAGTTGTCTTCGGCAAAACGTAAAATCATACTTAAATTTTGTTAATCTTGGCACGAGTTTTGGCTCAACGAATACACTTAACAAGCATTTCCGAAATTAATTTGTCATTGGTCAAATAGGATGAATACTAGTGAAACGTTAACATGAATCCCGCCAAAATTACATGTAGAAGGAAAATAATCAGATTTTAGTCAGTCAGACGAAAAGCCATTAATCATTGAGGAGCCGTGAACTATTTTCACATAAAAATAATAAAAGCAGAAAGATTTGACTTTTCCCACATCACTCACTCTCAGAAACACCAAAAGATATTCTCAAGACTTACGACTCGGAAAATAATAAGCAAAGTTATTTTAAGAGAAACAATACCTCGAACTGGTTTACGACCAAAACAATGAATCGTAATTAATATGAACGGACTCAGCCATCTCAATAACGAACTCTTACGTGTAACGTAGAAACGTGCAAGTTTCAAAAATAGACGAACCAAAAACAATGTGGAAGTAAACGTGACAATAATGAGATGTCTAAATTATTTCCAGTTACAAGTTGCTGTTGGACATTTGACTGAGAGGCTATTTTGAAATTAAACTTGATATGTAAAGGTTTTGGATAATGTGGACTTTGCTTTGAGATAAAAGTTTTAAACTTAGGTTTTACCCATTGTAGGCTTAATACATCATGAATACATGGATGCAATTGTTCTCAAGTCAACATAACTGACATACTTAGCCGTCTCGTTGTATTCGTGGACACAGTCTAGTCGTTTTGTTAAGGAACTATGGCCAGATAAAATTAGAATTTCAAATGCATTCACCCGCAGTAATTCATCTTCAAAGAGACAAAAAAATAAAAACTCGATCCACAATCTTTACGAGAAATAAAAGATAAATATTATCAAGATAACTTCGCAAATACGAAAATAGTTTTGCAAGTGCTCGAACAAACGACAATTTATTCTTTTGCAAATTGGAAGTGGCATGTCTGCGCTTAATCAAGCTGACACCGGAGCAAAAATCTCGGTGACCGGTCAAACTGAACACACCGAAGACTTCGTCAAAAAGAAAGTTTGCATTTCATGACATTCAAAACCTGTTTAAGCTAAAAACTTGATTTTAAGAGAATCACATTTACACTTTTGCACTGAAACAAACTTATCGTTCATAGAAGACTTAAATGATATCTATTATTTTGGAAACTAGATTTTGCACTCGCGACGTTCACTTGTGTATAAGCTATGTAGACGCGACTTTGGATGCAATTCGGAGCGTTGTTTCTATGACTTAGCTACAAGCTGTGTTCGAATCGCAAGAGTCGTTTAGGGCGGGCGCTCATTACGGATCGCGCGCCCGCGCCGTCCGCGGTCTGCCACACCGCCGCCGCCACTGGCGTACCGGGATTATTTATAAATTCATACAGACAGGGGGTCGTAGAATTTTGCACGACGTCGTCGTGGTATGCCAAAGCTAATGACTGCATCAGGTCAGACCGGAAACATAGTGTCACGGTGCCTTATTAAACTTTACCAAGAAACTTGCGAGTTCTTTTTCTAACTTATTTCTGAAACGGATTTCCTTCCAAACAAGTCGTTCTTATTTGGCTCAAATAATAGTAGGTAAGTTAGGAGGTCAAAGACATACTAAGCAATAATTCTAATATTATATTCCATATATGTGTTTCGCCCACGGTATTAATTTAATACCATACAAAAAATGTTTCGTAAGACGTATGTGTAACTCTGAATTTTCCGTCGGCCCTGGCTATGCCGCCCACCTGGACAGGTGTCCAGTGCGATGGCTCATAGACAGCGATATTACGTCCGAACGTGAGCAAGATTTAAATAACGATGTATGAGCGATTTCAAATATGACGTCCATATTACGAATTGCTTCAGGACCGGCCAATTAGATTTCGGTATCTGAGTTTTGATTAACATGATTACACCTCGCTACGTTGCTTTTGATTCTTCTCACACCACAGTTGAAGCTTCTCGAAATGAATGACGGAGTTCTATGAATCATTTGAAGAATACAAAAGACTTGGCATTTGGCACTACTAGCTATTCATTCCAAGCCTCAAGATAAATTACAGCTAAAATTAAAACAATGAGTGTATTTAATGAATAAACATAACTGACGATAAGCCAAAACTAATTGTACTTGTACTTTGATAAAGAATGGAACGTCTATTCAAGATGTAGCTCATTAGTAAATATATTATTTTACCCAGAAAGAAAACAAGCACATAAACCTAAAATATATATTTAGTTTTTGCCAAATCTTGAAATATACAACAACTAAGTCAAAATTGAGCTGCAATTTCGCCGCTCCGTCCTCAGTGGTTGACAGACATTTGAAGAATGTCATCATCCCATCTTTCACAGTAATGGCGGCAAGACAGACAGCAATGACGCCCCTGACTATTTGTATTCTAGAATTTTCATGGCGCATACATCAGTAGTTACGGTTTTAGTTCAGTTTTAAACAGCCGTCGACGCTGACGTGGTTTTCATTGTAGATTTTATTATTGATCGTAAAGTATTGTTTGAAATATTTTTAGCGAAATCACTACGTGTTTCATATTAAACTAAAATCTCATTTCAAAGAGTGCGGAATCATGGTTAAGTGCATATAACATTAAAAAGCTGTAGTGTGAAGTTCGTTATTCGTATCAAGAAGTTATTATTAGCTGTTTTAAAGACAAAAATAATCTGTTTGTTACATCTATGACCAATTCTTATGTCTAACTGATCGTTGGCGGGAAACCGCGCGGAAGTTTCCAGGCACGGATAACGGAATGCTTTTTAAAATAAATTCCATCAAAAGTAACAAGAACAAATAAACAACACATTTCTAATAAAACGTACCTAAACGTTTGTTTAATGTTTATATAGTAGTGTATTTGTAAGGTAATATAAACATGTCTGTAGGAAGGCATTTGTAAACCCTGTACTAATGTTATTTAATAAAACACGTTTAAGACTTACCTTAAGGTGTAAAAATATACCTTCAATGTATAAAAATAAAGAGTTTCCTACTAATCGCTTGAGTTTTCAAATCCTACGTCCTTGTAGCAAAATGTATCTGAGTTTACTTTGAACACCATCGCCCATTTCCCAACATCTATCATTACACTTAGTATGTTTCACGTCAATCGTATATCACTCCTTCCCACTTACGAAGCACGTAAATTCGGCCCACCACATCTGTCGATGGAAATTCTCGGTAATTTCCAGGGTTTGTTCCGTCAGCCCTCCGATCAATCGAAACATGAATTCGTAACCTACGAACAGCAAACAAATAAGTCTTTTATCAACATCGCTACCAATTGTTTGTTTAGTTTTGCGGAAAAATCAATGGGCTTTAGCGGATGCGAGGAACTTTTTCGGAGTCAACGGTCACATATTAATCGGCAAAGTCAGATATTTGAGATATTTTCTCGATGAGTTCATTGATCTAGGCTGGAATTTAAATTGGATACAGGTAATCGCTTGTATGACTTGCTTATATCGAAAGGTTAACCTATCATAGATAAATTACAGCGCAGATTGACACACTTAACCTGTTCATATATAAAAGTATATTATATGCAGATACTTAGCAGAATAAGATAAAGAATACGTCTTCCTTATAATATGAATATATAAAAAGGTCTTTTTGAATATTATACGTATATCGAGCTATTATACAACGATTGGTATAGTGACGTCCAAATCCTCTGAAATGTTTGCAAAAGCACTAAAAAGCAAGCATGGAAACTACTATCGAATTCAGGTAAATTATAAATAGACTTGACTACACCAGGTACTAGTCTAACAAGCTTAAAAGCAGTTCAAAACATAGTAATTACAAAGTAATGCTTAGCTATAAATAACCCGTTTGTACGTAGTCACCGGCGGAAACATTTGCCGGTGACAATTGAGTACTGGCGCGCGCGCAGCTTCCTCTGTGAGCTCATGCCGCTCATGCGAAAATTGCATCTACAAACGATACCATTTCGGGTAGGATATTTAGGTCGCCACAATTGTGTCACTTAGACGAGGATGCTTTTGATTAACACTAAACCCTTTAACGAGCTTGTTTACGAGGTTTTGTAACGTGATAACGTATGTTATAATGATAGTTTGTCTTATAGAGTAGTTTAGTTTTAGGGGCTTGTGGCTGAGTATAAAGCCCTAGAGACTGGTAAGGTAGTGACTAAGGCAAATCTTGAAACACACATTTTGAAAATTCACTTCCAAGCTTCCTAGATTCGGAAAGCATATAGCTAGGTAACCTAAGTAATAAAATGTTAAGTCCAGCGACTGATCTCTTGCAAAGTTGCAAGTCGTACCTTTAGAATGGACGTTTCGGCTGACTAGAAGAGTAATAAATATAGAAATAGAGAGTGCACTGTGTTCCTACACACAAGTCCATTAAGTGTCTCTTCCGAAGATGAAGAATTTCAGCTGTTAGAGTTCAACGCGAAATTCGGTGTGACATTATTATTATTACCAAAGTACCTATTCTGTAAATACTACAGTTTTATTAAGGAAACTCAACAAATGATTGTTTATTGAAGATAAAAATAGTTTTTATTGTATTGCAAATCACGTGATTGTCGATGTAGTTTACTATTAGCGTCAAGGTTGATTACAGCTGTATAGCTGATCAATACATCTAGAAATTGTTTATACATATTTTTTTCCTATAGTAATATTTTATACTAATTTATAGTAAACAAGTATCTTGTTAGTAGTATCAGAAATGTAACATTTGTTTTTATCTGTATACTCTTCGAACTTCACGTATAATAAAAATACGTATCAATCCATAAATATTATTTTTATTGGTTGAGATAACAAGAAATCGTAAAACCTCTTATTTCGTACGATTACCTACATCCGATATGGTCTAGTGGCTAGGATACCTGGCTCTCACCCAGGAGGCTCGGGTTCGATTCCCGGTATCGGAATTATCTTTTTGCGAGTTTCTGTTGGAGTCTTAAATTAATAAAAAGATACTAAAGCAGATGTAGGTCTGATTTAAATTATTCTCGAATACTTAATAATTAATTATGTAAACATAACGTCATGATACTAAAACGTATAAAATCGTGATAACTGTATAACAAAACTTGAAGTATGACTTAATAATAGGAACGGGCGAAATCACATTATTAGATAATATTTAATTTAAAATTTTCATCTAGTTTTAAAGTATTTTAAACAAGCTAAAAATATCGCATACAGAAACTGTTAAATACGCTATTTACACGTGGTATAAAGACAGCTGTCATCTTGTCAATTACGCGGTGTCGCTGCCATAGGCGTTAACTTTGAAAACGTTTCATTTCTTTGAAACCAAATGTTTATTAGAATTGATTGCCGTCAAAAATATCTTTTTTCCGCATGATAACCGTAGCTTTATACGTTATAAAGATTATTTAGGAACTTTCCACAATTCGGTCCTAGTTTTTGTTTGAATAACCGTATTATATATTGTAATGTTTACCTATTATTTTCTACATATTATAAACCGGCACGAAAACACCGATTCAAAGAAGAAATAGTTTAAAAAGTTAAACCATAACTTTATAACACTTCAGGAGGGCTCAGAGGGCATTCCTCCCTCAAAGAGCGGCCATGTTGCGGTCACAATGGGTGCGCCGGCGCACGTCTTTATTAGCCATGAATGGCGACGGCAGTAAACAATTGGAAATAGACGCGCTTCCCGCTCGCGATGCCGGACCGTCCCGGGAACGAGTAACTAAGCACGTGGCACTTTGTCTAGGGGAATTTTGCCGACACAAAATAAACAAGATTGGAGGCAAAAGTGACGTATGATGGAGCAGACAAACAAAGTAAAATGGATTTACGGATATACTTATAGATCTTTCCTTAAAAAAGGTATCCCTCCTACATCGCGGTCGGCACTTTGGATTCGATTCCGAACATTATTTTGAAGTAGGCTATGTATTTTTGCTTTTTCGTTGTTTGGCCACTTTAGTTTTCCCCTACTCGCAGTCATTGGAGATCAGGCGGGGCCCTAACTAAGTAAGTATTTTGTAAGAAAACATGTAAAATACGCTTTTCATATAAAGACAGTTACAAGGCACAGAGGCTAAACAAAAAATCCTAGGAGTTATCGGAAATAGCATCAATAATACAAAAATCAATATCGGAAGATCGTATCACACCATTGTATTGATTTTGTCTATCTGTTCTGTCAATCGGTGCGCTTATGATAACATATTGTATTCTTGGTAATGCATTTGTGTTTAATTCTGGAAATAAATTTCCTTTATATTGTGTAAATAATTTGAGTTTTAAATATAGCTATGAAGTCATATTACGAGTATCACACATGTTAGATTAAACCGTCTATGTTGCGGAGTTGATACTAAATTAGATTCAATAAATATTAAAATAATCAGCAAGATAGATTGACCTAATTTTATCTTAGATAAATTGGTGATTACTATAATGAATTTTAAAATAGGCATAAAATTATGCAGATTAGTTAAACCAAATCCTTATATTTGCACAATATAGATCTAATTTTGTAACACATTATCTGTTAACAAATTGCTTAATTATCATACTTAATTATGTTCACAGTTGCATAACAATATACTTTATATTCAAGAAGATTCAAGCCATTATCACCACATAAAGTGTCGTGAGAAATAGCTCGCATCGTAATTAATTAACGAGCAAGTGATAAATGTAATTATTATCAAACTTAAATAAACAATAAATTAATATACATGAGTCACAGAATCCCTCATCTCATGACCAACATACTTCGAAAAACAAAAATGACAATAATCTTATCGTATGGAACAGATATTTTCTCAAAAAAATAATGTATATAGCTAATAACTTTTAAACTATCGCGCTGCATGATTAAATTGGGGATTAGCGCGCACACGCATAAATACCTTTAGGGCTTGACGTTTCGACCGGGTTACAACGGCCGTGGTCGCAAGCAGACTCATATGCATGTTCGCGCTAATCCCCGTTCTATAATATTAATATAATGTATATAGTTTTTCAATTCAGAGATATATTTTAACTTAAATTAAGGACGTGATCGCATTCTGAATCAATAAGATAAACAGCTTGCGAGACGCGTTTATCTCACTGGGTCACAGATAACAAAAAGTAAAAATAATACCATAGCCGATTTATTGTTATTGACAAGTATTCAGAAACAAGATAGGCTGGTTTTGGGATATTTGTAGTGGTTATCTAAGGAAAATAAATTAAATTTCGCGGGGGCGTGGCCCTATTCTGAATGCAAGCACTTACTGTTAAAACGCCCAGTTGTGTTGTTGACAAAAACATACATTTTTTATTCAGTTTACACTACATATTTTGTCTCTTATTTTGAAGTATTTAAAAATACAAGGGATTAAACTAGCATCTCTTCATTGATCAAGGAAACCAGCAAATGTTTTGACCTACAAACCTCGATTCCAGTAATACGGTATAAGGAATTAATTTTATGTTCAATGTGTATAGCAGAGAATAGTAAAATATTATGATATTTTTATTGGAAGATATGTTGAATAGATGGTGAGTATAACCTTCCGTTAAAAAAATATCAAAATTAAATCAAAGGAAGTAAAATCAAAAACATCTTTACCAAGGTGTAGGCTTAAAATTATAATTCCACAAAACATATAAAATACATACTTTAGATAAATCTTTTAAACAAATTATGCTGTCGTTTGTTATGGGCAAAGCTCTCTCAGCGAGCTTTAAAAATTACAGTAATGGCAGTAATTAATTCACCTGTAATAAAAATTCGATACTACAATTCAAAGGATAACTCTGTCGATTATTTTTATCCTTGACCAACAAAATAAAAATAAAAGTGACGTAAACCCCGTAGTAGTCAGCAGTTGTTATAATCCATATCGGACTTGTCACGACTAAAAACATTTCTCGATAGTAATCGATACGCAATTTACAATCGATAATAAGTGTTAACGTAATCGAAAAGCTGTGAATTTTATTAAATTTATGGTAAGTGCCAATATACTTAATTCTCTTAAGGTAAGGTAGAAACAGGTGCCTTATAATAATATATTTTAAAAATACTTATTATGTCTTAACGAAAAAGTTTGGCAAGTGGACCGCGATGTAGGCCTTTCGGAGAGGACAAGTTTCGAATACGAATGAATCGAAGGTTCGGGGAATACTATTTATGGTAGGGTTTTAGTATTCAACGAAAGCATGCGTGGTGTAATATACACATCAAATTTCACTGAAGCTTTTGATGACCGTCGTCTTCAAACATTGCAAAATGCCATTGCTGCAGACATTAAACAAAAAAAAAACAAATAACTTATTTTCCATGTGGTAGATAACTATTAAGTTTATCTAGATGTCAATAGTATTATGATATCAATTATAATTAATGTTACGTCCTGTCCCGTGATAAAAAAAGTAAATAATATAAAAACTATACATGGGATCGCTGGCAAAGAATACCGAAGCTATACTCAAAATGTCAAAGGCAGAATCTCCAAAACAGAGATTCCAGGAACAGCTTAATTCGTACTGACATTTTACCGTGGAAACTACACAACGTAACACTTGAGGTAGCTATATAAATGTCAAAAGAACTTTAAAGGCGTTCGCATAGGATTATGGTGAACAAGACAACCTTTGCGATGTACTCGATTCTATTGTTCTAAATCGATTGCTTAAGCAACCCTCAATGACTCGGTTCTCGGATCATGCACGAATCGATTGAACCGTGAATTGATTTAAACACCGATACGATGGTACAATCGAGCAGTGGCGCCTGTTTAACATTATTATTCAAGTTTTTGTTCGTTTGAATAAATTATTTGTATAACAATGAATGTTTACGATACTTATTTAGTTTAGTATATCAAAGACTTTGTATACTTTCAACCACCTGGATTGCAGAAGTTATTTGATCTTCTTTTGTCTCCATTTCCGCTTAACCGATGTAAGAAAAGACAAACCTTATTGGTTTGGATTGATAGTTATCTGAACTGACCTGCCTCTCAGATATGTATAACTTAATGCTCGCATCTGATGAAGCTGTAAGCTCTTGACATGAAACATTACTCCTGACTTCCTTTTTGGTGCAGCGTATAACACTGGTATAGTGCATTATGATGTCACGAAATATTATAACGATTATTACATAATTTGCTTATGCAATGTGCTAAGTTAAAAATCTAAATACAAATTTTGCGTTTAAAATATGTTGAAAAAATAAATAACATAAACTAGAGCCTGAGGCACGGTAATTTTAGATTATTAAAAAGTAACAAGACACTCAATTAACTTAACAAGAGTTATCTACAGCAAAATATTTTAATTATAATGGTTATTTCCTAGATTTTTATGTGTTATTTCAATCAGGACATCTAAATTGGTCAATCAAAAATGAAACTCGTTGAAACGAACACATGCAGTTTAATAACACCAGTTTGCACATTTTAAGTTGTTAGGGGCCAAGTCATTGACCAATTAAAACTAGATATATTTCTATTCCTATAATAATTTATAATCATTTTATTGGAACACAAGGACCCACTTTCCAAACATGTCTTCAAAATATGAAATCCGGAAAAGTAATTTTGGACGTAAATTGCACTGCTCTATTTATGTCTAATATTACATATATGTTAAAAATAATATTATACAAAACCAAAATGATTTAAAAAGTTTTAGAATTTTAAATTATAATCTTAGATTAATTCATCTTATCACATCAGAACAAATCCCTGGCGTCAATTTATTTCTGGACCATAATAAATTAATCATTATGATAATTATTTTTTCACTTCACTAAAAACGTTAATGATGATGACTCATAAAACATCAATTCGGTTTGTATCGGTAGGTACTATTATTAATAGGTTACCATATTTGGCAACCAGATACGGATTGGTGAATTATTAGGAGAGGTACTATTTAGTACCTACCACAAACTTGTGCCATTACATCATCATTTACGATAAAATATCCATAAATTCTCAATAGGTAATCTTATTTGATATAAGTTTTAAGTTGTTTCCTTTTGTCGGAATAGATAAAAAGCAAAGTCACATTAATAATATCGAAGTAAATATGTAAATCACGACAAATGCTGTCGCCATATTAGTAATTTAATTTTAATTGAGCTCTCGAAAAGTAGCGTCCACTTCACATGAAACATGGATTCAATGTACCTATTATTTATAACACTAATTCTGTCAAAAAACTAGTTTTCTATCTCAGTAGCACACCATAACTTGTTTGCTAGTTTATTTTAATAAGTTTTTACGCGTTCTACATATTCACTGTTGTATTATTATGATAACAATGTTATTAAATAAACAGTTTGACCTTTTGGCACATTTAATAACTGTACAAATACATTGTAAGATGAAACTTAAACGATTATTGATCAACAGTTCATTTAGTCTTACAAAAAGTAGTTTTTGATAAGCGATTGTAATTTAAGAATTAATTTACCTTTTAAAATACAGTTTTTTTTGCCCAGTGATATTAAAAATAATTACAAATCGAAATTTAATAGCGAAACAAAAAACATAATAGTCCTCGAAAATTGTATACGTAAAAGGCTTTATTTACTAAAATAATCCTACATAAACTTAAATTCGCATTGCGTGTGCTTACCAATACCTACCTATATTGACTGTTATGTGTTTTTAATAATCATCGTACGTTTATTGTAAACAATATGATAAAAACTGAACCTTGTTCGTTCCGTATAAGGAGCACTCGTGACATAAGAACCCAACTCTGTAATAAATACTGTACGATGAGCCAAGATGTAACATTAAGCTTTAGACTCCAATAAAAAATACACTACTGACAAAGCTGCGCCTTTTTTGACGTCATATGCCATAGAACTATGGTATCCCGCAGAGCTTTGAAAATAAATTCATTTTACAATTGGATTTTAATCAATGGCTTTTTAAAAGCTGTTTAATTAGCACCCAAGTGACATCTTTAAACCATATATAGTACATGTTAAAATTACCTGTATATGTGTTCTTTATTGACTTAAAGCTACACAAACATTTAAACAAAATCTTTATACTCACCAAGATATAATTAAATAATACGGTAGTCTATTTCTTATATCATGCAAAATACGTCCACCTAGTCAAATAGTACTAACATTTCTTGAAGTAAACATATGGTAAACAAAATAATAACATAACAGCTACACAAAGGTCACCGTCGTCGGTCAGTAGGTGTGTGGCGTTAACTTCCATTTCTCTCCTTATAGGGAGAGGTGACAACGGTGACAGCCACACCCTTATTGTACCTCTGTATTCAGACCGTTTGTTTCCACAGGAAAGATGTGAGGTTTGTATCTGTTTATCCTAGTACTAAAAACGCAAAAAAACAAAGCAAATATTAGGATTATTTTTTGGAAAACCATGTAGTCTTTATCACTCTGATGGTAGGTACAACTTTCCAGCAAAAAGAACTTAATTCGTTTCAAGAAAAGCGTATTAAAGATGATACTCAAATAAACATCGCTTAGTAGGACGAAATGAAAACTAAAATTACTAGTACATGTTTGTTGACGCCCACAGTGACATAATTTTACTACTAATTGTGGCTCTAATTTGTCCATTGTAAGCGTTTCCGACACGTAAGCACGAATTTACGTGCTAACAACATGTTAGCTGTAAAAATTAACGCCAATTTTCGAATGATATCGGTTGTAAACTGAGAAAATAATGTGTATAGTTTAGTTAGGCATAAAATTCTGTTCATCCGTGAGTCATACATTGACTTCGCTTATAATGTAAAATTTATAAAATACAACAATAAATCTTTTAACAACTGCTGGGAGGTATCCTAAGAACTGATAGACAATACATAGAACAATATTTATTTCACAATGAGTAATGTTTGTAAATTATTCGTAACGTAAAATATTCTTAAAACAAGAGTTGACTGGAATAAATTTCGGGAAGCTAAACCAAATTCGTTTTGTTACGAAAAAATATCGACGTGGGCGACCGCATGTTGGAAAAAAGTTAATAAGAAACTGCACGCCATCAAAGTTATTCCTCTTTACGTCAGCGACCGTTCAAATGATTCCGCTCTGCTTGGAATCGATGCCCGAAACAGCAATCCTAAATAAATAAGTTAACATTTACAATCATTAACGAGATTCCATCTGTTTCTTTAGTTATCGTAAATTTTGTGCACAATGTAGGAATGTGACGTTCCTGTTTATGTTAACAGGTTTAAAAATGTAGGTAACACGCTGTTTTGTTACCGAAACACGAAACAGAACATGCCGCAGACAGAATAATGAATAGGAGATCCGTTAAATATTGACATAACGCAAATCACAAGTGTACGAAAATTTGTGCGTAACGAAAATCATAGCTATTATTCTATTAACGCCAATTCACACGAGTATGATTATGAACACAAACAAAAACAAGCCTTTCGACTGGTGTTGAGGCCTCCCGACACTCGCAAATATACACACTTGAGACGTGATAGACGGCAACAAGTGCAGGACTGCAGGGGAGAGCAACGCCGAGTGAACCATTCAAACGACCGCTTTAACATCCCGCAAATCGTAATACCGATGACATGATCATTCATAACTGATGACTAACGACACGTCCATGCAATACAAGTGTCTCATTACGCTGCATTAACAAATGCAAGCAACATGATATTTGTGCCACAATGGAACACGAATCATCGCCAGCGTAAAAAATATATGAAATATTCGATGAAGTGTTGAATTGTCAACATAGTGAGTTTGTTGGACCACCCTGCGCGGGCGTCGAACCTTAAACCTGCCCGATCAAATAAACTATTCCCGGTGCGGGCAACGATTTACGTTCCATTCGCAATAGTAAAGGCTTGTGAAGCAATAGCGGCCACAATGAAACGAGTGCATGGCTAGAAACAGAAAACAAACCGTATACCCGTGAATAAAAACGTTTCGCCATTTTACAATCCTATAAACGTCCACATCAAAGCTTACAACGACTTTAGGCGGACTATTACAACAACTTTCTGAACTCACTTTTATTTGTATAAAACAACGTTTTACACGATCTGTTCTATTTCAAGGTTGAATAAATAGTCGCTATCACGATTTTCTTTACCTTGACTTTAGTATTGTTACCAAATTTTACATCGACGTAAAAAATAGTTTGATCATTCCCATAAAATGTGATGGAATCTCAAAACGGGTGAAGGTCCCATACTTTTTCGGCCTTCTTTTCGTATTGCGTCTTTAATAAACATGAGCCGACCAAGATTTCTCGTAAATTGGACACCGCTATCAATGAAGAAGTCATTATAAAGTAGCTTTTAAACATTTATTGAATAAAATACAACTTTATAAAAGCAAAGAGATTCGCAAAACTACAGATTTTGTAAATTAACATGAGAGCAATAAATAAGATCAAAAATTAATATAAGAGCAATCCCAGCTACAACTGTATACTATTATAAACACTAATATCCCAACTGGTGTCATGGATGAAAAAGATTTCTTTTGAAGATTCTAATACAACAAAAAAAAAGCGATTCCGTAATACAATTCCAAGAACATTGTGTATTGAGCAACACTCAAAGTAAGTCGATCCCACTAATTTCTGAGAACAACATGGCGTGTTGTTTCCTTAGTACTCTCAATCTTTAGTGCTGCTCAGACAACACGAATAATTAACATTGCTATTTTAATTAACTTTCCAGTAATCTTTAGCTAGAACTACATTCATAGAAACGCAAGACAGATTTAGACAACAGAAATCAGGATATAACCGTACATGGCAAGCTAAGCTACTATTTATGGTGAATTCGGAAAACCAGCATACATATTAGGAATTTCTTTATTTAGTGCTTTACATAAAATATTCGAATAATGATAGCTTTATAATATTTAGAGACTGCGATATCTTTATATGGAAACCAATGTTCTTTTAATTACGTGCCCCAAAAGCGTGTTGCAGAAACCGCGAAGCCTTGAAATCGATCCAACCACATCTTAAGTATGCTAACCTACTTTTATGACGGATAAGTAGATATTATTTTCCTTTATATCAGTGATCCACGTTTATCGCCTTTGCGCCGACGAGTTAAGGACTAGAATTCTTTGTAAATAACTTTTGCTGTAAATGGAGAGTGACTTGATTAACTAAGCGACATAAATCCAGACATGTCGTTAATTAGACATGTGTCAACACTGCCTTAAATCGATATTCCGACTGTAGTAATAATCTGAATTAGCATAGTTAACTCAGTCGTTTTATAAGCATTTCAACCTTTCTCTTATGATCTGCACTAAATATCTAATAAGATGCAAATCAGTATTGCAACATTTAATTAAGACTATCCTCTCGATGACTTCTAGACTTAATATAGCTGTGTGGATTAATGACAAGGGTTACAAATAAGAGCTCACCTTGGTGTTGTCCGTGGTCAGTGTCAACGTATCCATCTTACTAAAGTTATTTGATTCCAAAAGCTCGATAGCCAACATTGGAACACCGCGTGGGAGTCACTCCGCTGCACTCCCGCAATGGTCAAGAAAGCGAAAGTTGTTAATCCCGTAACGAAGTCAAACACAACCCAAAAAATATTTTATGTGTTCCATCATTCGACAATTATTTCATGTCATTTCACAATTACAGTGAAAAATGAACACTTAAATGAGTCACATAATAATATACTGATCACGTTCGTGTACTGTGTTACATTTACTGCAGAAAATCGATTCGAATATCATTAGACATTCAAACATTTTACTTATATGACACGATACAAGAATAACTTGTATTCATTAATATTAATACACTTTTATGTTCTCGTTATAGAAGCTCTGTAACATTCAATAGAATTAATCGATAATAAATCAATTTATATTTCTATCTGACACCACAACATGAATAGGTTTAGGGATAAATTATTACGATTTGATAGAACCAGAGTCATCGAACTTTATAAATAGCTGTTACGGCCATACAATAGCCACTATCTGATCTATTGAGGTTCAACTTTAAATCGTATTGGACCTTTACAGAAGGCCAATTCACGCCGTGCGCGGCAACAAAATAAATGACACTGCTCTTAGAATGGTCTCGCCTCTCGAGCTTGCCTTGAAGACTTATTGAAGTTATTTTCAATCATATTTATATTCTTCGGTTTAATCAAGAACTTTTTTCTATAATTTTATTTGCTGGGTTGGTTATTTAATGTTTATTAAGGTAAATAGCCCTGCCTTTTTGTTTTTGCTGTAGACTAGCAAAAGAGGATATAGAGCAGTCTTACTGAGCTCAGAATCAAAACAAATAAAAGCAGAGCTTTTGGTCTGTATTTATTTTAACCCGTAAATCATCATAAACTACTAGTCTGATTTTAATGGATCGGATACTGGCTGATATTATACTTGTATTTAAGGTTAGGGTGGGACGCAAAACATGAAAAAAAGGAATGAAATTTAAACACGCTACCGAAGTCGCAGGCGACAACTAGTACACGATACTTTACCTAAATTCATTAACAAAGATTTACGTGGTTGTAAACTGTCTACGCTTGGTTGCCTTTAAATACCGTTAGTTCTCGTGGCGGACTTCTAATTGAGCTTTTAATGTTGACAAAGAATAATGTAACACTCGAGTGGTATCGAATCCGAGATGTTTGACCCACTTGCGCGCAAATGAATGTCTCCGATATGTGATTGATAGAAGAAAGTTATGTAGGTATTTAATGTGTCTAAACATTTCACTATCTCGTTTGGTAACAATTCGTAAGTATCTATGTAGGTGGAAATGAGGATAAGTTGCATAGGCAAGTTATCATGAACAAATATAATATACTGTCAAATTGTTACATAAAAATAAACAACTCAATTTTGGTAGAATCTACTCGTGATCAGAGGGCTGGTTTGTTCCTTGCACAGAGAATCGGCATAGCCATTCAACGTGGCAATGCTGCCAGCCTTCTGGGCACGTTTCCCGCCATTGACAAGGATGACGATGAGTTCTTTGACGCCGCTTAGTTTTTATTTATTTAAGTTTTAATTTTAGTATAGTTAGAGTTTGTTCTTATATTAGATTTAATTTTTACATATTCATCCAATTTTGTTCTTAATACATCATAACATAGTTCGGTAACCGTCACATACTTAGCCTCTATAAAAATAGGTTCACCAACAAATATTAGAAAATTCTTTTATAAAGACATGAAAAATCAAATATTCTCGGCTAACGTATCAAGTACCTGCAGCACAGCTACATGCCTTATCTAAGCATTGTGGAAGGCAACACTAGCAAACGTGATAACATTCCAAGCTACGCGTGCATACTGTGAAGAAAACGCAGAAATATGTTAATTACCGTTGTTCACGTGAAATTGATTACATACGGCTGTTAAAATACTTCTGCCTCATGAAGAAGTGTTTCTATTCCAAAGGTACTAATAGAAATCCATTATTGTAACTGTTGAGCGGCAATCGAATAGGAGCGAGGTAAGTTTTACATAAAAATAAGCATCTTTAAGACATAAATTAGTTTAAAGAAAAAGCACTTACTTAGAAAAAGGAAAACTCTACTAGCCTCAGAGATAAGTCCACATTTCGTTTGATGGATTTCCGATCTAACCAGTAATCACAGAATCTCGAAAATACTTTATAAACACCTATGAATTAGCACTTTCATATTAGCATCCTTACCCTTTCTAAATTAATTCCTCTGTAAAGTCTTTAGGATGTTGTCGGGGCTATTAATGTACGAAGTAAACATGTGTTGTGTAAGCTACTTATGCAGGCATGCGCTATCTGTTAGCAGTCTAAAAGCTAAATTACTCAAAGGACACGAAGAAACAGATAGGTCTGATAACTCCTAAACTAGAGGTCTCTCCAAATAACTTAACAGTGACGTAACTATTGGTAACTATATTCTCAGTCGGTACATTTGGGTTGTAGGCATTGTTTTGCCTAATTAGTCTTGCCCATATGGTACTAATTTAATACATAATAACTTTGCATTTTATATACACAGTGATAACTTGGTTGCCAACAACTTGATTATGGGAAAGTATTCAACTTATGAAAATCCTTTAGCAACCGGTCTTGATTTATTGTTGTTACTTGTACCAACAAATCATAAAGGAGAGTTAACGCAAGATACATCAATATCTTACACTTAAAACAAACTAACCGTGAAATTGAAGAAACACCTATAATTGTCCAAAAATGCGATGAAACACTGTATGGCGTAAAACGTTTAAAATAATAGGGGGTATTACCGCTGCGCCATGGTAATAGCTGCGCAGACGCAGCGTTATCGCGTCAAGGTCACACAATGGGATGCGCTCGAGTCACTTTGGTAAAGCTTTCACGTTCACATAGATAAAAGCTTCAAACCTTTTTTTTATTAACATTTGTAGCATGTTGCAGTCATTATTTTAAATGAAATTCAATAAGCCAACAAAATAATTAACGTGTCTTACTATGAAGCAGTTTTATCGCGAATCTCTACTTATTCTTACTTGACCCGAGCACTGGGCGCCAATACGTATCTAACCATCTGACCCGCGGTCCGCTTGCTATGAATATTGATCGGGCCTGCATTAATATGGACGCCGCGACCTTAATTATATCTGTTTACAGTATGCATGATCATGCACGTGGCCGCCCGACAACAGAATGGACTAACTCGGCTACTGTATTGGAGTTTCCTCTAAACAACCTTCTCAGTAAGGCTGAGCAAGAATTCAATAATGTACATGCTGTCATTTTTTTCGTAACAACACAGTTACTCAACCATATATGTTTCAAAGATTTACGTTCTTAAAACCTCGCATTCGTAACCCCTTTCAAAATGTCAATCTTAATGGAAATTTCGCATTCAAAAAATTCACTTCGATGTAATTAAAGCCGTTATTTAACCTCTCAAACTCGCTGCACGTCCTGAATAAGTCTCCGATTACACGAAAACTTTCAAAGCATTTTGTAACTGCCCTACCAGGCTTCATAAGGGATTATGCACTTAATTGCTCCATAAATCTGAAAACTGTCTACCATAATTACAGGTAAATATAGTAATTTACCTCGACTCAAGCCAGTTCTCAACGGAGGCTGGTGCATATGGAAGGCCAAATATTAGCGTGTGTGTCATAGCTAACGGAAAACATTTACTTAACGAGCCTTTTATAGGAACTGGTCGCTTCAGACGGCCACTTCGGAATGATAATCTTGTTGATACAAACTTACTTAAACGCGCAGGTATTGCAGATAGTATGCTTTTATCGGCACGTTTCACTTCTGCTAAAAAGGAAGCCGTTAAAACAAGCACGAGTCGCAAATGATCGATGAACCTAAGAAACCTTTTAGTAATTTCCTGGTCCAGCCAATTACTCCACATTTACACTTCCTTGTTTGGACAAAAGTAACAGGCAGGACGTTCATTATTTACCCGTATCTTGACAATAGCGCCACTACTCCTATATAATAGAACAGGCTTTATTTATTGACAGCAATAATAACTGCAAACTTTGTCTAACAAACTACGTTTAGCCGGCGGGAAAAAGGCTATCACTGGTTAACATCAAAAATTTAATTGAATATACAAATATTTTACGAGTTATCAGATATTACACCGTCGTCGGTATAATGCATTAAAACCGAGAAAAAATTAATTGAGTTTTCGCAATATACACACAGGAACACAATTCATCGAAGTCGAGTATGATTCATCGAATAAATTGATTCGAATGATGCTATCGTATTCGTTTTATAAAAACACGGTACACAAGGTTCGGGTCGTAATTGTGGACGTGGACATGCAAAAGTGATTCAACGCGGTCACTCGATAGGGATCGCAACAACCGGCTTCATTTTTGCGGCTTATCCGGTGTATGTTACGCAACCACCAACCGACATAACGTTATTCGTATTTAAAAGGCTTTGTTAACAGGACCTTTTTAACACTTTGACAATTAACAAAAAAGTTGACATCTATTTTGATCAAATAAAAGTGAGAATATGAACTAGCATTATTAAGGAAGTGGGGCCGTCAAGGACTAATAAAGGCTTGTTATGCAGAATTTTACTGGAGCATTGCACTGCAGCGGTGCGCACTGTAGGATAATTAAGGGTCGGTGACCCGATGCAAAGCTCACAAAGGGAGCTAGTGCTAAAATTCAACCTCCTACTAAACACGAGTCCGGGAAATGTGCGATTCAATAGCTGCTAGTCAGGTTTATAGTACCGTAAATTGTATTAATAATGTTCCTAAGTTTACACATAACAATTTTCAAATGGAGATTTTTTGTTTTCGCAATGGTGTATACAATGTGTTAAGTTGTTACTCATTTATCTTTCGTTTGCTTTATCTGGTCGACCTTCAATATGAAACAATGAGTGTTTTGTTTCTCAATTTATCTTAGAAACGAGTGGTTACATATTTGTTAGAAGTATTCTCCGTATAGATTATCATCCTTATCTTGGTAAATCATTCTATTATTATTGCTTCTCTTCGGTTTATCAAAGAAACTTCTTTGACTCCTGAAAAGCCTATCAATGCGAAACGTAACAGGCTGCAATTTGTTTGAGTATCATCCTCACAATACGTCTCATATATTATACCTTTAAAGGCTTTTCTCCCCAGCCTACATTTCTCCATGTTCGGGTAGCTATGTGATGTCACATGGTAAACGCATCGGCATTCAAGTGTCAGCCCGGGTATTGTCCAAAACAAGTTGGCCCTGTTCCCGACTTGGTTTTTGTTCAGATACGTGAGACTCCACGGCGCGTCTTAACGAGCATCAAACCAGTTCCACATATCATCGCGTCATGCCAAATCTGGTAGTAAATACTTCGACACTCCGTTTGTTCTCGCGGTTTTTCCTCGCCATGAAAAGCTATAATAGCTGCATGGCGGACAGTTATAGCGCAATGGACAAATAAGTCTTAAAGTTATACTTAATCGATGGTTCGATCTTTATTGTGATTATGTATAATTATCAACTTTCTCTCGTCTGTTAATGTGACCGATGCTATACTAATTGGTTTCGAGCAAGTAGCTGCAAGACTGGCGAAATTATTTTCATTATAATGCCATAGGTAGTTTATAAAAAAGAGTATCACGCGAGACTTTCCTTTCACGTTCTTGGAACGTAACCCGCTAATTACTGAGTTCATCGGTCGCAAGTTACATTGGAACTGATTTGAAAAGAACATTAGACTATTTATCATCAACCTATACAGTAAAGCAGCTTACTCCTTTTGTTTCGCAACTTTTCAAGCAACAGTCGATTTTTAATGATTGTTTTTTTTTTATAAAAATCCATGAAAAAGACCGTTAAATACTTTAAAAATTTTAGGTTTAAATATTATTTTGGTTAAAGGTAAAGGATTAGCATTAATTTTCAATTATACATCACATCTTCTTTCTTTTTAATTAATACTTATATTACCTACTCGTTTCTCAAGAATCTTATAACAGGTAAGGTCTTTAATATTATTTATGTAAAATATTGCAACGTAGATAGGTTAAAAACTTATCGAAGTAAAACTGGTTAAAACGGAAATCTAGGCACCGATTTAATGAATCGCATCCGTGGCTGTCGCAAGCGCCGATAGACAACTAAGCTCCTTAGGACGACTAAGTAAGCAGCCTCATTAATTGATGACTGGCTGACCAACTCGAGGTAATCTGCGGCTGATTTAAAGGACTCCATCCAATCTTCGATAATCACTTTTCAATAAGAGGGCAATTTGTATCATTCCAATTTAATCGCAATAAAAGGTAGTCGAGTTAGTTATTTAGAACGATCTAGTTTATTTGATTTAACTTGTTTAGCAAACGTTGTTTATTAAAACTAATAGGTATAATGGCGTTCACTGCAATCAGAATATTTTAATGTTTGAAAAGCACCTGCAAATCGTAATCTATTTACACGGAGTAAGTACAAAACATTTTTTCTTTCTTCGTAAATAAATGGGCATAGCAACTTTTTATTCTTCTGGTGTTGAACACACGCTTGTTAATAGAACGCAGTTGACTTCGACGACGATATAACACGCAATCTTTATCTAGAAGCCGTATGCTACCAAGCGACCTTTGTCGATTATTCGCTAGTAAACGTGCCGTGACTTCAGGCAATTAGTTGAAACACCGATATCTAGATCTCCGTGTTATTGGTTTTGTCAAGCCTGCAATGTTTTAAGAATTATTGATTAGTGGAAGTAACGGTTTCTACTTTATCTAAGGAAGATTAGAATACTACATTTATATGTTATGAGGTACTGATAACTAACTAAGGGAAAGATATCTAAGTGTACATTACATCTTTCTTCGTGATTTTATGCTTCTTCTTTCTTGATCTCAACAGGTAGTCGTGACCTCATATCCTACGGAGTTATCTACAAATCAAACCAATTAAATAACATACCGCGGATCAACATAAGGTAACTTATATTTATATTACTAAAGAAATAATTATACTGCAAATGGTAGTAGTTATTTTAATGTGGTTAGGACTGGCCAGTGTTTTATTACAATGACGTCATAAGCTAGACATCGAACGCCCACCGAGTAATCTAGAGTGGTTTTTATCTATTTGATAACATGAGTGGACACCACAGGTTTTAGCGTTGAGTAAAATACGATAAGTATGGAGTACTTAGGAAAGAAAACAGTTTGTTTTAATCAATAACGGTAAAACCTGTTCCATACGTCTCTGTTCGTTGAAAGTATGTCGATTATTTAATACTTCGCCAATCTTATAGGTAGGTACAGTTTTGTACTTTATAAGAAGACAATGGCATATTGCTTGATAAGTACTAAGTACACGCAGGGCCAGCTAATCTACATGACCGATGACTTAAATTATTTTTATAGAACTTGAAATATAACTAGAATCTAGGTTGAATAATGATTAATTTAGAAATCAATAAAAAGTAAAGTACCTAAATAAAAAGTTAAATCTGTTGCAGTCGTTTTAAATTGTATTAGGTCATTAAACTAAAAGGCTGTGTAGGTTCGGCGTTTGCATGAAAATAATAATTTGAAGCGAAAGAAGGGCTACAACAATGCATGTCATAAACTAAGCAAGTATTGGACACAGAATGCAAGAATGCATAATATCCAATCTGTTGTGTATAAAAAACACAAACATGTGACGCGAAGGGTAAATTTACATGAGAATAGATGAACAGCCGACAGGACGTTGACGTAAAAATAGAATCTACTGATCTATTATTTTAACTTCCGAAGTAGATCATTAAGTTTATTGTTTTTACCAGTTTGAAGTGATAAGTATTGCTTATGTTTTATGTAAATAAGGTAGGTAATAGTAAACAGCACAAGTTTAGATAATAAGAACAATTTGTACGTTGTGGATTGGAAACTCACTAGCTACTCGTATATTTTGAAGTGAGGATATCGTAACAGGTCATTGACTCTTACCTACCGGTACATTAAAGGTGTGTAAACATTAAGTTTGTAAGTAATCAATTACTTTTCAATTTATCATTTCGTTCGATCGACATTCGATAAACGTCTAACATGAAATAATAAAAAACACATTGGGATAATCAAAGAGTCGTCCTTGTTTCACTTTGGTCCCTTTGTAATTCCTGTGGCGAGGTTGCATTCTCTCCGTGGCGTGGCGCGCCCGCGTTCCCGTCGTCCGCCAAGGTGCAAGCTTGCGCGGGACTGTCTGACAAACGTTGGTCCGTTGGCCGCGACTCGAGAATTCAACGCCAACACCACGACCTACGTCTTTGTATCCAATACTTTAGGGTTAACTTGACCTTTGTTATTTTATCAACACTACTCAATATAACACAAACTACAGAAACTTACGTATAAGAAAGTTAAGTTCCCGCCTAAAAGTCTTTTCCAAATAAGTATTAGGTTAGAAATTTTAACTAAGTAAGTTATATCTAAGTTAGCTCCAATTACTTGTCTTTATCTTAACTAAATAAATAAATTCTAGTCATAACAAGAATATAGGGCATAAGATAAATAAACATTGTACTATCAGTACCGATAAAATAACTGGACGTCTTACTAACCTGATGGCTCGGCGCAGTCGCTCATAATCCAAGCTGCATTGTAACCTCAAAAGACACCTATAGCACAGTCACGAATCGCGAAGGTCACGGTTATGTTATATTGCATAATATCACCAAGCCTTAATTAACACCAGCAATTGAAGGGATTTACAAAAAACAATACACGACCGAGGATTACTGTTAATGCTGTTATCATAAACACACGAATGCACAGTTCGATGCACGTTTATAATTTAACAAACGACGCGAGTATCCATTCAAGACTCCATCAAATCGCATATTTGAAGAGTTATCTAAATAAAACAAGCACCAGTGAAGACCCGATATCATAAGTTTTATGCAGTTTACGAATAAACATGTCACAGCCGTGCACTGCACTCCGTCTGACACGACGAATATGGCGGATGAATTTGAACTACGCTTGCGCGGCGAGGAGCAAACGCCCGTTGTTCGCCGGCAGGTACAAAAACATGGGCGGACGTGCTGCCATCTCTGTATGTCTCTCTGAACTTTTATACAAGTCTTGCAAACTGTTGTCGTTTGTTTGTTTGTGTACTACATAGAGGGCAGCGATGTAAATTATTAAGTAATAAAATTCATTTAGGACTTCGTCATAAACATTGACCACTGATTGAAAATCGGATTATTTTTTATTAATTTAAAGGAGGCCTAATTTTTATGGATTCAATTTTCACCTAAATAAAAACTAAATGGCGTCAAAGAACTCATCGTCATCCTTGTCAATGGCGGGGAACGTGCCCAGAAGGCTGGCTGCATTGCCACGTTGAATGGCTATGCCGATTCTCTGTGCAAGGAACAAACCAGCCCTCTGATCACGAGTAGATTCTACCAAACGTTTGGAAAGTTCTTTGAAAAGATTTCGTGCGCTCGGACCCCATGACCCGAGCGTTTCAACCCCAAACGGCTCGAAAATATAATCACCCACAATGTTATTATACTTCCGCCGCTTAAGGGTCTCCGCAGCTCCAGCAGCAGCGCCAGGAGAGGCTGCTGAACTTAGAACGTGGGACGGCGCAAGGGTGTCGACGCACGTTGCGTCCCACACCAAAGGCCGACCCAATTTCCAAGGCAGCAATGACATACCGTCAGGTCTCTTGCCATCGCCGCGCACCAAACCATTGGGTTCCAAAACAGCTGGTACACCGGCGGTGACAAGAGCACGACGAATTATGTCATTCAAATTTGAGTGGCGAGATATACGCCCTGCGCTCTTGCTGCAGGACAGGCCATGGTGACCGAGGTTGTCGACTGTCTCACCGCATTGACAACGATGACATGCGACACAGGGTATACCTAAACGTAAACTCATGGCGAGCCGAAAAGTATTATTATCCAGTTTTTATTTATGTAAGTTTTAATTTTAGTATAGTTAGAGTTTGTTCTTATATTAGATTTAATTTTGTATTTTCACCTACCTAATAACTAACACTTAGTTTTTTGTTAGAATATAACTTCAGTTATTTTATTTAAATTATTTATTCAAATAGATTCTTGAAATGTATTATTTTAGTTTTTATATCGACGATAGCTTAAAAATATGTCCATTTTGTCAAGATCCAATGCTTTAGAATTATGTTACTAGAGGTCGCTGCAGTTGTGTTTCACCCACACCGCCTGCATGCATGGGGAAGGGTATCATTTATAATATACACTTCTCATCAAAAAAATCGAAACACTTTCGTTTTTATTGGTTTTGTCCTAATTTTTTACAAAAGAGAATTAATTCCATGAAAAAAAATCATTATTGTGTAGCTGGCAGTTTGGTCATTACAGTAAGAAAAAAAAAACAAAATTCGAAATTAGAATTTCATTTGTTTATCCTATAAATGAAATTAATCACTGTTTTGAGACAAATGTGTATTTAGGGTTGGAGTACGTTTCTCGTTTAAAAACTAAAAATTAGCGCTTGTCTTTAAACTTTTTGTTTCTTATTTCATTTACTGTGACTTTGGGACGTCTGAAAAAACTTTTTTTCTCTATAACATATGGATACTTCGCCCGCAGAAGCCGCCCAAGTGGTGGCATTGCTGGATTCTGGACTTAGTCAGCATGTTGTGGCTGCAAGATTGCATCTAAGCTTATCATCTGTTCATAGAGTCTACAAACGCTATCGGGAGACTGGTTCGTTCACGCGCCGTTCAGGATCTGGCAGGAATCGGGTCACTTCTGAGCGAGATGATCGATTTATTGTAACAACTTCTTTACGAAATCGACGCCTTAACGCTTTTCAACTGCAGCCGCAGCTTCGCGTTGTACGAAGAGTAGCTGTAAGTGACTCTACAATAAGAAGAAGGTTGAAGGAACGCGGATTGGCACCCCATAAGCCAGCGAATGGGCCGAAATTAACTGCAGACCATCGAAGAGCGCGCCTTAACTTTGTACGCGAGCACCTAACTTGGTCATACCTACCTTCAGTGGAGCAAAGTACTGTTTTCTGATGAGTGTAAAGTTATGATGTATGGTAACGACGGAAGGAACAAGGTCTACAGAAGAGATGGAGAACGCTTTGCACAATGCTGCATTGAAGAAAAGATCAGCTATGGTGGCGGTTCGTGGACGGTTTGGGGAATAATCAGCGCCGACGGTAAGACAGAACTTGCCTTTTTGTCTGGGCCACGGCTGCCTGCACTAAACTCTCATCGGTACATCGAACAGTGTCTTGAACCTCATGTGATGCCCTATGCACATTTTATTGGCAACGACTTCATATTCATGCACGACAATGCATGAATTGACAGAGCTCACAACGCGGGCTTCGTACGAGATTATCTTACCGAAGTCGGTATCTCCATTATGGTATGGCCAGCAAGAAGCCCGGACATGAATCCCATTGAACATCTATGGGATGAATTAAAGAGACGAATTCGAGCAAGAGATCCAGCCCCAGAAACACTTAGCCAGCTGCAAAATGCAATCCAAGAGGAATGGGATAATATACCACAACATATGATCGTGACTCTCATCCGATCGATGAAGAACCGTATGGAAGCAGTAATAAGAGCTCGCGGAGGGAATACAAGTTATTAAATAAACGTTTCTTACATTTTTTTTTCATTTACGCGTGTTTTTTACCCATTTCCTTCATATTCCACATAGGGTAAAAATTACTCATTATACAAAATACGAAACCTATGAAGACTTAATTTGAATTTAGAACATTAACATAAGGATTTTAATACCTCATACTACTCACTATTAAATGACATTTTACATTTATTCCTAAATATACACATTTTTCTGATAATCCTTATCAAATCATAAACTGCGAGGTGTTTCGATTTTTTTGATGAGAAGTGTATTATTTTAGATAGGCAGTTATGGATAGTTTATCAAAGTAGAAGTATGTCCAAATCAGTTTAAATATATATTTTTTAATTCTGCACAGTAATAACGAAGTAGGTTTTAAGTGGCTAGTTACGGGTTCGATTCCCATACACAACACACACATTTTTTTTTTGTTTTTTACTCAGTAAAACGAAAAATAACACACATAAATAACCACATTAATACAATAATTCTTTATTTAAATTATTTACATCTGGCGGAATACATAAACATAATAGACACCATACAAAGCGTTTAAAAACAAAGTTATTTTCTTCTGGTCCTGTGCCTTAGTGCTAGCACGGCTAGGCTGTGGAATGATAGGTACAGGATGAAAAGAGCTAGGACATCAGTCCATAAGTTGTTCACAGCAAAGTCATAGGTCTCGAGGACCTCTTCACCTGTACTCAAACACGGCATTCCAACTTTTTCTGAGACGCACGCTGTAACAAAGAAAAGTTAATTAATGTAAGCATACTGGCAGGCGACTAATTATCGCAATATCTTTTCTGAAGGAAGTCAAATGAGTAAAAAAGTTTTTTACATGATTTTATGGAATTCCAAGTTTGAATTAACTATGACGACTCTTTTGGCTACCTCAACCTCCTAGATAGGTGTAACTATTTTGTTTATTTAGGCCATAAAATGAAACATTTATGTGTTAACTATTAGGCATTTATCATTTAATTTATATTACATAACTGTATACCTAGGCTTGCATAACTGACGATGGCTTTATTTCACATAGTACACAAATAAACTCATACAACCTACCATTAAATACATACGCAAAAAAAAAATGGCGTGTGCCATATCAATTTGTCCTTTTAACAAAATCAGTTCTCAGAACATTGTTTGACTTGACAGATTTTAACACATTAACAAATGGCCAATATTACTGTCTAAATACTTTAATCTCATTGTCTGGCCTAGTTACCTGCAGACCCTTTTTGCGGGGAATATCCCAGGCGCCATATTTACCTGTCCTATCATAAAAACTATAGCAGATGGTCCGTAAGTCCCATATTAGGAAGTGTTAAAAAAGTGGGGTATTGTTATAAATATTTTTTGGGTTACCGACACTGACTATACAACTCTTTGGTGTTACCATCATTCTTATCTCTCATCTAATTGTTATTTAATAAGTTAGCACTAAGCTGTTATTTTATGAAAGTAAACTCGATTTAATGATGTGGTACGTAATGATGTATTTATCAACACCATACCATAAAATGCAAATTAATTGATTTCTTTTTAGCGGATTTCAGATTTGAGTTGTAACTGTTAGTTTAAGTTATGTTTTCTAGTAATTTTTCAAAGCAGCTGATTAATTAAACTAGAAATCACTAGTTATAAACAATTAGATAATTACATGACGAGGGTATAGCTGACTCAATGTCAGTTTTCTTCCTACTCAGGGTCAGTTCTCAATCAAACTCAATAACTCGGAACTAGCAACATACTAAGTTCCGAATTTACAAATCAGTTCTAAAAATAAGTGCGTGCTTATAAATATTTATTACCTAATTACGTATGCTAGCCTATATTTTAATAGGCACAAAAATATCTTAGCATTTATTTTAAAGTCAACCTAACTAGTTTGCCTGGTATTACTAATTACTTAATAGTGTAATTTTGTTCACCTTAGCACTCTGTATCACTCTGGTCAACTTTGATCTCCGGCATATAAAATGGCAAAAAAACGTGGAACATGTCTAAATGTGGAGCGAAGTGGAATATACTCTTTGCTTACTGTCTTTTAGTAGACCAGTGTACAAACACAGGTGCACACTTCAAACTGTTTTGTGTGTTTATATTTTTTGTTATCCTTAAGACACGGAGACTTTGTACAAATATGAAAGAAGTAGTATATAAACTTTAACAACTTATAAAGGGTGTTATGGTATCGGAAATTAATTAGCAAATGATAATTTTGTCTGGCAAAGCATTTTGTTTACTTTGGTATCCTTACAAAATGTTTTTTTATTTCTATGGACATAAGCAGTACTTTACGTGTGTGTACTAAGAAATAGTGTCCGATTAAGCCCTTCTTTTTAATGGAAAATGTTATTTTACAAGCACGATAAATAAAGGAAAGATAAAAAGGAACTGTTATTTAGGAACTCTGATCAAGTTTACCCAGTAAATTATGTAAAGCTCAATGTTTATTTCTTACAGAGAGAAAACTTGCAATAGTGAGTCAATCTTTTAACCGCTATACCAACTGTAAAAGAGCTAAATAAAAAGTATCAGTTCATTTCAAAGAATTAATTACAAAGCACGTGTAAGCACACGTCGAAAATTCTCAATGTTTACATATTAAATATTCATGAATGTTTTTATAATTTTATCCTAGCACAAAAACGGGTTCTACGTATGAAAATAATTTTTGATTATAGCGACCTTCAATGTCAGATCGTAGGTTTGTGATGAATGGTAAAGCCAGATTCGCGGAACTCTCCAAAATACTAAGGCATAAGACACATTGCTTTAAGTTTTGAGAGTATTCATTATATATTTATCATGGGATGAATTGTCCTGCATCTTTGAGTATTAAAGTATTTTCAGACCCTAGTAAATTTTAACAAAAATAAATTTATAAATACTAATCTGATCAGCACATAGCTTAAGCCCACAGAAGTTCTTATTTTAGGCTCAAGCTATGAAAATGTAGGTACATCAAATATCAGTAAATAAACTTTAATTTTTTAAACGTTTATATTTATCTTGTTACAGGGTTCCAAAATGAGTCCCTACTCCCATCAAGATACTTCTCGATGGGAGTTGGGACATATTACACACATATTAGGACGAAGGGTAATACCTAGCTAGACCTACTGAAAAAAATAGAAGCTAACTTTTCATTGTTTGTCATCAAACTTTAGCTATTCACCATTGGATCATTATTTTAATTTTGGATCACCAGTGTGTACGCCGCGTGCCTTAAAAGTTTAAAAGCCATACCGATTATAAGGACTGGTTCCCAAGGTCCGCTTACACGTGTAATATCAAAATGTTGCACAATATTTCTAATCTACCTAGACAATCTAGGTTCCGTTTTTATAAATACTAGCATAGCAATCATCGAAAACACGAATTCTGCGAGTGTTTTGATCATTTATCATGCAATTTATTAGACACGTGTATTCTATATTTTTTAAGTTGGTGCGAGATTAGGTGGTATAATCGTATTGCACAATATTTTTCATTTACATTGCTTAGTAGCAATCCTTTATCTAATGTAGAGCCATGGAAGGAAATGTTGCTTTACAGTTGTGTCAGGCAATAACATAGCATTGACATACGGTTTTTTTTTCGAATATTATCTAATGCGGAAAAGGCCATGGTTAAGTATGACCATAACTGTACAAAAAAAAAACCTGATAAGAATCCAACGACATCTTATTTCGAAGACTCTCCTCGTGATATTTTTAAGCTTAATTCTACCATATGTTTTAATGACATCCATTCAAACTGTCACAAACCAGTAGAGATAAGAAATCTAAGGGTAAATCCAGTGGTTCTGATACTTACTTATATTCTGCACCCCATCCCACTGCAGGATAGACATCGCTTCATTAGAGTACATCAGCCAGGACAGGTACCGGATCCATGACACGTACTTAGGCATGGAACTGGAAAGAGACACGTTAATTTAAGTACCTTATAGGCATAGCAAATAGTATTCATTATAATTAAAAAACGATACAGAAATAAACCTTTTTGGTTACATAATTGATTTATAATGAACGAATATTTTATAGGTTAATTGATGGTTCTAAAGTGACTAATCAAATTTTTTTATGTAATGAGAAACGAAAAGTCTAGTTCCTTTAAGCACATCGTACAAACTTGTTACATTAGAATTCAGCAATTTTTACCTAAAGGGAAATATTCAAAATAAGGCAATTATTGGCTCATTTAAATAATTTACGATAACGGTTTGTTTCGTGGAAACTATTTGGATTCTTAAGTAATATATGTTAATGTGCTTACCTTAGTTTAATGAAAAGGCCAGAGGTCATCATGAGGGCGTAGTCAAAGGGCACGAGGTATGCTATGGCGACCGGCATGGAGCCGAAAACACATGAGAAGAATGAACCTAGAAACATAGAAATACAACAATAAAAACTACACTTTATGTCCTTGAATACAAGAATATTGTGATCATTACGAGAATAATTATTATTATAAAGTAAAAACTATGGAAAATGGGCAAAATTTAACGAAATAGCATTTATATATACCTTTTTTTTATGGTTTTAATAATATAATATAATAATAAAATCTTTATTGTCAGGCGACTAAGGCCCATAGATATATACCTTAAAAACTAACATACATATTTTATAATACATTTTGTGTTAGTATATACAGACTTAAAACCTATGTTAGTAAACACTTCCTTATTTACGTTCATGTGGTATCTGTCCGCGGAAGCGACGGAATACCACGCCAGCCGGCCAAAAGTCTTCTACCATCACCAGGTGCAGGAAACATGAAGGTACTCGCACCACAAACGCATTAAAGTTGACGTTGCGGCGCGACTCCAGTAGCTGCACTCTCGGCATGTATTTTATCTTTTGTCGCACGTACTCAGCGATGTCCTCCGCCTTAGTGGTGTAGTGTAGGCGAGAGATGTACACCGGAGTATTCGGTGTCGCTGCACGTATCTTCACACTAGGCTCCACAGGGGCCGTGCCGCAGCGGTTCTTGACTGTCCGATGACGGCGCTTCCTCCTCTGGACCAAGACGAAGCCATCATCGACGGTACTTTTCGGAGCCAGTTCAGGCACAGACTTCCTCGCGGGAGCAGCAGGTGTTCTTGCTACTACGCTTGCGAAATCCCGTCGATGCAATTTCGCTTGAGTTGCAGGCACGTGCAGCGGGTCAGTGACACAAGCGGCGCGTGCGACAGCGGGATCGCGGGGCGCGCAAGGAGTTCTTTCTGCGCACTCAGCATTTGTCGGCGACGGCGATGTCAACACGGCGGATGCGAAACTTGACCCCGATATATCAAGGCATGCACCGCGACGCGTGTTGACGTTAGATGCACTAGGTGACCTTGTTTTCGACACGATTTTGCGCAACTCTACGACTTCGTTGCGCAAATCGGCGACGGTGTCTTGGGATGCATCTAATTTCTTCAGCACATCTGCTAAACTTGCCTTAAGAATGACGATGTCCTTCAGCAGGCTTGTGACGTCAACATGATCAAACGTGACGGGCGGGAGCTTGTTAAGGTCCTTCGCCACGAATGTCGGCACGTCATCCGGATCCGTCTCCTTCAGCAGCGTGATAATATCTTGGATACTTTTCTTTGTACCGTCACGCCGGCGGGACACCATCTGGTCACTCTTATTGAGCGATCGGTAAAGGAGCAGCTTGGCAGCGGCTACGTCGTCCTCGCTGAAGTTTGTTGCGCAGATCTGGATCGCAGACACCTCGTCCATTACGTCCAGCTTCTGCTGCAGAAACGCCAGCAGTTCATTTGCCACAAGTTGTTGACTCATGGCGATGTTTTATAATTTTAATGCAATGTACGCAACTATGACATAAAGGCAGTCATGTTTTTACCGTGCGCTTTGCACACGTCCGCATCCGATGCGCGCAGCGATCGTTTTACTATTGTGTTCCGAATTATACATACATAGATATATTAGGCTACGGCATTGCGTCATGTTGATATTGAGAAACAAATATTTAAATATTGTTTTTATTAAAGAACCTACGCTGGCTATGCGAAAAACACTGTTTACAAACTTCTGAATCTAGTTATCCTCGCTAAAGACGGAACTGATGATGTCTCATGCAAGAGCTCAAAAGCTAACAGAAAACAAAGGAAAGGTTGTATATAAGTTATATAATAACGTATTACAGATTATATATTAGATTACATTTCGATTGATGACTACAATACAAACTTCACAAATTCGACAAAATAACTTACCACAAGCTATAGCTACGTTCAGCACCAGTATTGCCAGAAATACTGTGAACCCAAAGGCGTACAGGGATCCCCGTAGTCCTGCTATCCAATAGACTACGAGTGTGAATAGTGTCGGCTCTATCACCAGGCCAGGCAACTAGAGGAAAGAACACAGTTTTAAAAACAATTCATAGGAACACGATCCTGCCTAATAATCAGACTTATGTTTGAGTTTTAGAGAAATAAAATCTGAATATGAGTGTTGTGCCGAAATACAACTCCGATTAAGATATTTTTTTTCGTACGAATACATAAAGTTAAGTTAATTTCAATCGCTGTTAAAGTATCACGCTGTCTCAAGGTGTAATAGCGACAGATAGGCGAACGTTTTCAGGTTATTTGAGTTAATGTATCAGGATATAGATCTTAAGGTAAACCTTTTAAGGATACAATACCAAGCTTAAATTATGAATCTAGTATTAATTTCTTACCAAAGCCACCATCTTCGCCGTATAATAAATAGGCGCTGAATACAGTCCAGCCTTCAGCTCCCTGTTGAGCAGCGGGAACTCTTCAGGGAACATGTGCAGCACGGAGTACATCGGGCTGAACGTGTTCTCCGCGATGATGATGAAGAGCGCACCCTGTACGTCCTGGATGCCGGATTGGGTTAGGCGCGCTGTGCCCATGAAGCAGAGCCCTGCTGTTAATGCTATTGCCTATAGAATAAAAAATTAAACATGAAGCAAACAGATTTTTAGATAATAACTTTTAAACTATCGCGCTGCATGTTTATATTAATATTATAGAACGGGGATTAGCGCGACCACGGCCGGTGTAACCTGGTCGAAACGTCAAGCCCTAAAGGTATTTATGCATGTTCGCGCTAATCCCCGTTCTATAAGATTTTTAGATATCAGGTTTTGAGGACTTAACAAAAAGACACATACCGTCGAACATAGACCCTCCTTCTTTTTTAAAGTTGGTTACAAACCACAGCAAAATATAGAGAAAAGGCGTTTCTTTTTAATTTTCACAAGTGACAATTTAAATATGGTCAATATATTATGTGGTAATCGAGATTCGGCACAATGACTTATTTTCGTAAATATGGTTAACAACGTAGTAGGTCAGCAAATTAAGAATCAAAAATAGTTAAGGGCATCGTCATCTACAATTGGTAGTCTAGGAAAAATTAAAATAGGAAAAATCTGGGACTAGACCTAGGATTTACTCACCAGTTTCTGTATTATCCTTACGAACTGCACCCTCGGATCCCGGATGACTATAAGCAGGTATCTGTATATCAGCCACCAAAGCTTCGTGAGGAAGAATGGTGGCTGGAAAGTGTCGGGTGGCTCCCTTTGTGCCTATAAAGGAAAGAAAAAAATTATAGAGAAATATATTAGATGGTTTGTCCTGAAATCATAGATTCTTATAGAGGTATAGGTAAGCTCTGCTGTTGCTAAGCCGCGGTAAGAACCGCATTTTAACATCTGATATAGATTAGAGCCGCGGTATGAAGAGCATTTTAAAATTTGATATAGATTTTTTGAAGTTATTCGTGACACGCGCTACATATTTAAACTAAACTATAATGGATCAGTTATCATTGATTTACTTTTGATGGCCTTTTGGTCAGCAGTTTGACAGGTAATCATTTAACAATTAACCACAAATAAAGTTCATTCATAGCTAATTTGTTAATTAATTAAGCATGCTCTAAAAAGATTGATGATTTCACAAGAAATGTTAACAACTTGTATCGTCTCCCTGGAAACTAAAACTATCTGACTGATGTCCATAATAAACATAATACATTGATATAAATCTCAATAATATTTAATTCATTGCTGATTTATATTAATGATGTGATCACTACCAATCATCATCATCATCATTATCATTCAGCCAATCATAGTCCACTGTTGGACATAGGAATCTCCCAATTTGCGCCACAACACTACGAATAATTTATTAAAATTATTATGTCTATAACACAGAAAGTTAACCAAAATATTTATTTGTATTTGATTCAATATCTCAATAATATAAATTATTATGACAAAGGAAGCTCATCAAAATCAATTATGTACATTATTGACAAGATTACGTGAAAAGCTGGATGCCCATAATATACAAAACTAACTGCAAAGAGTAGCAAGGATTTGGCCAACTACAAAACAAAGAAGAATGTTATCAAAATTATAACGCCGTAAAACAACATTAACTTACCGCTCGCACCGAATCCTCGTTATCCATCAAATGGAACTCCAGATGTATTTCCATGTCCAGTTCCTTAGCAGCATCGCTGACTGCGAACCTGTCGCAGACGTTCTTGATGGCCTGGCGCGAGGCCGACTCCGAGCCAGGAGTGAGGGACAACACCTTGATGAAGTAATCCGTGGGGTTGTACATGAGCGGACAGTGGTAGCCGAGACTGAAAGAAAGTAGCTAGGTTAGGAAGAGTTGCAATAAACATATTAATGTGATGACAGGTGGAGCATGGTTTAGTAGAGCGACTTTGGATGACTTAATAATCCAGCCTATAAACGTCTCACTGCTGGGCACAGGCCTCTTCCCATATAGAGAAGGCATGAGCATTGATCACCACGCTTGCTCCCTACGGATTGGCGGTTTCAGATCCCAAATTTTGGAATCCAGGTTTCCTCACGATGTCTTCCTTCACCGTTTGTCAGAAGTGTCTTAGAATAATTAAGAAAATACATATAACTTTTAAAAAGCCACTTTGGTACTTGCCTGGGTTCGAACCTACAACCTTGTGCATACAAATCCGTTCATTGAACCGCTAGGCCACGACGACATCGGATGACTTAAATCGCGCTAAAGATGCTGCTGTCGCAACTTACTGGGCCAATCAATGTTCTCTAATTTAAATCTACCATCGATACGAAAACATGAATTTTATGACATTGGCAAGAAAGAACAATAACTCAGGCTGTAATCGTCTTAGGTAGATCTAGTAACACAAAAACCAAAAGCATTTTCAATAATTGCTGATTAATCTTCAACTTTCCATATTTTTCTATAAGTTCTATTTCATCAACAACATAAGCATTAAACTTTTTAATTCGTATTCCAAATCCATTTGGTTTTGTGGTTTTTATTGCTAAAGGTGTAAACTTATAATTTAAGAAAAAGGATCATGTTACCATTTAAATGCATTTTGTTCGTCGAAATAAAAATGTTTTATGGCAGCAGCAGCTTCTACTGGTTTTTAATAAAAACTCAAGGAATTTGCATTTACAGATCTTTATCTTAGTTGCAAATATTTAATCTAATCTTTCTTAAATGTCTCGAAAATAAGAAAAATACACATGAGCATTGCACATGTTAGTTATCTAATTTTTTATCAACTCAAAGGTTAGGAATAATTAAGTACAAACAAACAACAAAGGTCATTTTTTAATGACTAAACTTTTAATGTTTTTACAGTAAAATCATCACATTAGTTAACTACATGATTACTGTTTACGACAAACCTACTGAAAGTTTCACAAAATCTTAACAACTTTTTCAGGTACATACCTACGAAAGATGCAGAAAATCAAATGCAGTAAGCTATTAAAGAGAATGCAATTGAGGACGTTCCTAAGTCTCGGGAAGTCCTATTAGGGTCACAGCCACGACTGGCCCATTGCTGTGATGAGCTGCAATTGTATTGGAACTATGCTGAATAATTATAGACTGCATGACCAATTAATTTAGCTGGACAGTTGGATTTTCAATGTTTTGGTGACTTAAATCGGTTATAGCTGACGATTCAGTTTAGGTCAATGAGTTGGAGGTCCTGGACATACTCGTACGTGTCCTGTATTCCGATTTATTTTGGCGTTGGTAAAAGGAAAGGTCAAGTTTTGCACGACTACTTCAGCAAAGAAAATGACGCTGACTTATTATTATTTAAGTAATTTAAAAACTATTCAAGATTTTCATGAATGTCTATTAAATTGTAAGATTAAATTTAAACATCTTAATTTATCTGGTTGCGAATTAGGTTTTGCAAAGTATTATTATCGCCATATTTATATAATAAATAACATTTCTTTGCATTTAATTTTGAAAAATAATTATAGAACAGGCTACCTAAATTATAATTTTGATTGAAAATGGATATGCAAAATAACAGGATTTAGACAACTTATTAAAATAATAAGAAATTTCAATGGAATACTAAAGGAAGGCCAACTTGCCTAATTTCAAACACTTGATACACGAGTTAGTCTATTATACCTTAAACCTTCGATATATTATTAAATATGTTTACTATTCAAATAGATAGTTTTATATTTTTATAATTGTATGAGTATATTTTTGAAGGCTGTGGGCGGTAGTATGCACCGTGCGGTCCAAACTGCGTGCGACCGAGCTCTGTGGAGGAGCTTGATATGTCGCGATCCTCAGCCGTGAGGGACTGAGGAAGAAGAGGATATTTTTGATATCACGTAGGTCAATCTACATCAACACACACAGTTAAAACAACTTCTAACTAAATCATACTTTCATACATCAAGTAGTGAATAATATATTTTCCTAATTCGCTAGAGAAGAATGCCACTCAAGTTCTAGAATTATTATTACACAAAAAAAAATATTGACAATATTACCATTATTTTTGTTTTCTCTGTCATCCCTGTAAAGAAATTAACGCATGATCTTTTAATCCATTTATTTACCTTTTGAAAAAGCCCAATGCCTGCGTCGACGTGCCAGCAAACGCCACCCTCCCTTCAGCCAGGAGTACCAGCTTATCGAACTGCGCCATCAGCTCGGTGTTGGGCTGGTGTATGGTGCAGATGACAGTCTTGCCCTGCGCCGCACTGGCGCGGAGGAGGGTCATCATCTGGTGCGCTGAGGAGGAGTCCAAGCCTGTTGTGGGCTCGTCGCAGAATAGGAGACCTGGGTCTGTTAGGAGCTGTGGAATTATGTGTTTTGAGAAACCTATTTGTAGTAAGTTAGGTATGTACGTATCTACTAACTTAACTTTAAGATGAAGTAACATAACCTATTACAATCACAAAAGTACTCTTAAGTGAAGTAAATTACAGACCAAGGATAGTCTCTGTAATAAACTCAAGGTGTGAAAATATTTCAGAATATGGAATGCTTTTGAGGTGAATAAATAACTTAACTAGTACCTAAAATACTTAATAATCACATGGTACATTAAAAGCAAACACGGCGTATGAATGATTAAGCGTTCTTAAAGTTTTCAAGTTGTTACCGAAGAAAGAATATACTTAAATAACCTATCAATAAACTGTTATCATTACCTTACAACAACGTTACCTAATACTTATGTTTTTTGCAATACTAACTTATAGTATTCCTATGTCAATGACCTAGGACCAAACATTTAGTGGTAATAAAATATAAGTTTTATTTTAAGCAAACATAAATATAAACTATAAAAGATGGCCGCACCTAATAAAATGCCAGTTGGCGAAATGGGTAAGATTGCACAATATTTCTTGTAGCCAAAAAACAGGTGTAATCATAGCTTTGAGAAAAATATCAAATTATACGTAATCACGTAATATCTTAGCCAACAAGATTTCCAAAAAAGCAATTAGAAGAAGAATACTGACATTATATAATTTGATCAGAAGCGATAATCAACTAGTAAAACAAAAAAATAAAAAACACTTGGATTTAAATTACACGACTATAAATAACAGTCATAAAAATTACACACGTATATACTAATTGGGTGTGTAATTTATATAAAATAGAGCTTCACCTCCTGTTCATCTATTTTTTAAGTAGAGTTGCTGTACAAAGCGAGTGCATTTGTATTTCCTATAATACAAAATACATATTTTTTTTGTGTTTGTATCTGCACAATCAAAAAAAAAATATATACCCATGTGCGTGAACTTATTTACGAACTATTCAAAATGCTGAAAAAATCACGTCAGAAAAATGACAATTTTAGTAATGTTCAATAAGCGGAATCGGATTATAACGATATAGTACCAAGATTTATACAATGGCAAGGCGGTACTTCTTCAAATAAAACTTCTGCTAACTCCATGATTCACTGGTGACAAGTGTTTACAACTCACCTCAGTCGCAAACGCCAGTCTCTTCCGCTCCCCACCAGACAACGTCTTCCTTCCATCAAGGCCACCGATCAGCGTGAACCTGGATCCGTACAAGGAGAGCTGCCTCAAAAGCTGGTTCACTCGTCTCTTGCGCGCCAGGGAAGATGTGCGCCCGTCCATGCGGAGTCGGGCCTAGGGGAACAAATCACTTTATAGAGACCTTATTTAATTATACCTGTATGAATGATAGACTCTTTGATGCGATTTAACTGGACAGGAACCGACCTATTGGTCATTGTTGCCCTGGTAACCATAGTTAAACAAAGTCCTCAAAACATGATCGTGTTACATTTAATAAGGGAGTTAGTTATTTGTACGAGCTTAGACGAACTTAAAAGGGGACTTAAGCGTTGCGTCGAAAAATAAGAATAATAAATAAATAATAATAATAAAGTCACCTTATATCCTGATATTTATTATATCAGGATATAAGGTGACTTTTCTTTCTCTTATCAATCCCCTGGGATAGACCATAAAATATAAAAAAAATTTAATACACATAAAATATAAAAAAAAAAAATAGTCCACATCGCTTTTTCTGATACCAAATAAAAAATCTAACAACAAACAGATATCATTCTCTTACCATTATGGTAAGGTGTTCAATAACAGTAAGATTGTCGACGAAGAGGTCATCCTGGTGCATGTAACCGCTTTCCTGATGCATGAAGTCACCGAGGGGAGTTCCGTTCATAGCGATGTCTCCGTCCACTATTGTACCCACTGTTAAATAACAAACACATGTAAATAAATTCTAATTATAGCAAATACATAGATTATTTTGTATGATTATATACCTACGCATTAAAAAAATAATGACAAAATAAAACTCTAGTTAATATTAATAGATGTAGATATTACTGGTTACTAAAACTTGGATATTCATAAGTTTTCCATATTTAAGTTAATATACACTTCTCATCAAAAAAATCGAAACACCTCGCAGTTTATGATTTGATAAGGGTTATCAGAAAAAAATGTATATTTAAGAATAAATGTAAAATGTCATTTAATAGTGAGTAGTATGAGGTTTTTAAATCCTAATGTTAATGTTCTAAACTCAAATTAAGTCTTCATAGGTTTCGTATTTTGTATAATGAGTAATTTTTACCCTGTATGGAATATGAAGGAAATGGGTAAAACAACACGCGTAAATGAAAAAAAAATTTAAGAAACGTTTATTTAATAACTTGTATTCCCTCCGCGAGCTCTTATTACTGCTTCCATACGGTTCTTCATCGATCGGATGAGAGTCACGATCACATGTTGTGGTATATTATCCCATTCCTCTTGGATTGCATTTTGCAGCTAGCTAAGTGTTTCTGGGGCTGGATCTCTTGCTCGAATTCGTCTCTTTAATTCATCCCATAGATGTTCAATGGGATTCATGTCCGGGCTTCTTGCTGGCCATACTATAATGGAGATGCCGACTTCGGTAAGATAATCTCGTACGACGCCCGCGGTGTGAGCTCTAGCATTGTCGTGCATGAATATGAAGTCGTTGCCAATAAAATGTGCATAGGGCATCACATGAGGTTCAAGACACTGTTCGATGTACCGATGAGAGTTTAGTGCAGGCAGCCGTGGCCCAGACACAAAGGCAAGTTCTGTCTTACCGTCGGCGCTGATTCCTCCCCAAACCGTCCACGAACCGCCACCATAGCTGATCTTTTCTTCAATGCAGCATTGTGCAAAGCGTTCTCCATCTCTTCTGTAGACCTTGTTCCTTCCGTCGTTACCATACAGCATAATTTTACACTCATCAGAAAACAGTACTTTGCTCCACTGAAGGTATGATCAAGTTAGGTGCTCGCGTGCAAAGTTAAGGCGCGCTCTTCGATGGTCTGCAGTTAATTTCGGCCCATTCGCTGGCTTATGCGGTGCCAATCCACGTTCCTTCAACCTTCTTCTTATTGTAGAGTCACTTACAGCTACTCTTCGTACAACGCGAAGCTGCTGCTGCAGTTGAAAAGCGTTAAGGCGTCGATTTCGTAAAGAAGTTGTTACAATAAATCGATCATCTCGCTCAGAAGTGATCCGATTCCTGCCAGATCCTGAACGGCGCGTGAACGAACCAGTCTCCCGATAGCGTTTGTAGACTCTATGAATAGATGATAAGCTTAGATGCAATCTTGCAGCCACAACACGCTGACTAAGTTCAGAATCCAGCAATGCCACCACTTGGGCGGCTTCTGCGGGCGAAGTATCCATATGTTTTAGAAAAAAAAGTTTTTTCAGACGTCCCAAAGTCACAGTAAATGAAATAAGAAACAAAAAGTTTAAAGACAAGCGCTAATTTTTAGTTTTTGAACGAGAAACGTACTCCAACCCTAAATACACATTTGTCTCAAAGCAGTGATTAATTTCATTTATAGGATAAACAAATGAAATTCTAATTTCGAATTTAGATTTATTTATTCTTACTGTAATGACCAAACTGCCAGCTACACAATAATGTTTTTTTTTCATGGAATTAATTCTCTTTTGTAAAAAATTAGGACAAAAACAATAAAAACGAAAGTGTTTCGATTTTTTTGATGAGAAGTGTATAAGCAATTAATCTTTGAATATAACAATTAATGTCACTATAAGTCCTCTAAAATGCAAAATAGAAAACAATTTTAGCGAATTTCTGCAATTATTCTGAAGAAGAATGCAGGTTTCCTAACTTTATAGCAACCAGTTAATCCAGTATGCTAAAGTTGTACGTCAGCGATTATAAAAAAATGCAATAAAGCCAATAATCAAATATAGTGCATTAATATCTCGTATATTATGTATCGTTCTAACGATGAACTTTATTGATAAAGTAATTATGTATTTACATAAACGTGTAAAAACTTCGCGCACGCTCCATAAAGATATCTAAAGCTTTGATCTCATATGAACTTTAGATGTTTTCAATGTTTTAGAAGTTAAATATTGCATTTAATGTTCAATTTTTTTGATAAACTAAAGTCTTTTCTTTAAAATTCTCTGTTTCTTAAGCTGTTTTTATAAAGAACCATAATGACGCTATTAATAGACTTGTTTTGGTGTGGTTCTTTAATTTCTTTAGGTAGAATTTATTACATTACTAGGCCAAAGTACTGGTTACAATGTTATAACAAAACTGACAAGGAATATTTCTTTGTTTTTATAACAATAGACTCCACCGTTCGGAGTCGTATTATATGGCCTCTAATCCCGTGTGACGTCATTAGACAGTGGTATTAGGGACTGTCTTAAACTGTGTTCTCCATACTAGAGGTAAGTAAAATTAATATTCAATAGAGAGTAAAAAAAAAAACATTAAATAAATTAAGTACGATGAGTTGAAATAAATAATCTGAATTAGTTAGTTGGTGAGAAAAATACATAAAAATAAACTTACTAATCAAGTCTAGTTCTATTTTGGAAGTTACCGTTAGGTTCCAAAAATAAAATATTATCAAAATAAACATTACATTTAAACGCAGTCAAAAACTTGTAGCAGTTTGTAACCGGTTTTCCATTAACTAGCTGCCAGATGTGATTTTGCATTTATTAGGTATTTGAATTTCTTTTATTTGGTTTTTTGGTTTATAAAAAATAAAACTAACCTGGATTGCGATGTGCTAGTGCGGTCATGAGTGTAGTTTTGCCTGCACCACTGAAACAAACAAATAAGTAAGTATTGCGAAAAAAAATTTAAACAGAACCCTGCTGGGGTACTAAGAAAGTAGTAAGTATAGTTTAAGTGACTCCTGAATTGTGTTTCAGGTCCTCTTGAACTTTATGTTTCTTTTGGCTTTTGGAGGTGAGAATGGAGCCCATCGACCCTAGTCCTTTACAAAAGACATTTAAATATAGGTTACTCACTTAATCGAATCTTGAGAGTTGAGACTTCGTCAATATTTTATTTACGAAAACAAGGCAGTGTAATGACTAGACTTTTTAACTCACTTATTTGTATCGACCGCTGAACCTAACGAGGAAATATGTCGAACCTACGAAGAATGATACAATATGAGCTCTTTATAATCTAAGGTAAGTAGTATAGGTAGATTAGGTAGTACCTACTATTGTTCCTAGATTAGTTAAGTAGCAAAAAAACTTGATAAATAGGCATAAGTGCAGCAGTAGAGAAGTTTAAGATTATTTAAGGTATTCCTAATTACCTATTTAAGTAAGCCAATTACTTACCTACATTACATCTGTAATAAGAAAACAAAAAACTGTGAGGTGTCTTACTGAAATAAATTATAAACATCCCCGAGTCATCTATTAGCCAGACATTTAAGAACTTCTGAAAGGTAAATTAAGCCTAAGGCTAGGCTATAATGATAACTAATTTTTGATCTATCTAGGACAAGGTCAACAAGGAAGTAATTTAACATAATAAGTGCATATGACAAGTGCCAGATTGCATTTCAGTGCACATTGACATTTTAAGTACTAAATATGTGAAAATATAAATACAACATTAATATTACACAACCATTTAATTTATTACAATAAATAATAGTATAAATAGTTTCAAAATATAAATACTTTATTAATTTTAATAAAGTAGTTAGTACTAGTTTAATTTTGATGTCAATTTCAGGTTTTAAGCAATATTATACATCGATCGGCTTTTATTTGATACGTTGAAATAATTAAAATGATCTAAATGCTACTTGAGTTGAATTAATCGAAATTTAGATATTATCAAGTTAATTACGACTTACTATGAAGTAATTACTTTCAATTCATATTAAATTATACTTCATTTAAATTTATTAATTAGGTAGATTACACATTTTTTGTAGTTATTGTCATAAAAAAATATTAGACATTTTTTTTTTTCTTTTTCTACGTAATAAGCTTTCAAAAATAAATTAATTTCCAATATCACCTAATAACGTCAGAATTTTGTTTTATTTCGAAAAAGATAAAAAAAATCGTGTATTTTTGCAGTATCGAGGTAGCTGAATATACTTTCGTATTTTCAATCCCAGCCCCATATTAATTTCTTGCAAGATTTTTGTACATTTAGCGATACTTAGAGCACATTAACATATACAGACATATCATCACGCTTGTATCCCCGAAGGGTTAGGCAGAGGTGAACCAATGTACAACCACAGTTCGCTGATATGTTTAGGTCCCATGTAATAGGGGGCGAGCCTATTGCCACTAACCGGGCACAAATCCAAACTCCGACCTGCTACTGAGAATTTCATAGAAAAACCCAATAACACCTTAGTCGACTTGGACATCGAACATAAGACCTCTAGCGTAGCAGTCGCGCTTAGCACCACTAGGCCAACACGGCAGTTTTTCAATCACATTAACTGAATAATGATTTACTTAAATACTACAATAACGAGTTTTTTAGGCAATAAAAAAAGCTAAAGTTAATACTAATGTCCTAACGGCATTAAACCTGTTATCAGTAAGATATACATATATACCTACACACTGATAGCACGTGTTCGTAGCGTTGACTTTATGTAAATTACACCAGCCTACGTCACTTCAATAAGTATAGATACCTACGCATTTGAAGCCTACACAAATATTTACAAAACTTAGGTCAGTTATTACAACAATGTGTAGGAGGACAAATCAGTCACACATACAAACATATCATTAATCAATGCTAGTAATCAAACTATCCTGTTTTCCTAACATTGTGGAAAGTGAAAAGATTTTTCTTCATAACTCTACTTATGTTATTACCTGTAAAAATAGTTATATGTGTGGATATAAATAAATAAATAAAAATAAATAAAATAAATGTTTTGGCTTTGCTTTGTTCTTTACGTCCCTCGTAATTTGATAGGAGTTTTCATATAGGAGAGGAGTAGAGATTCATTTACAGCCTATAGAAAAAAGGCCTAAAATCCAATGACATAAAAAAGATTTTTCTCCAGTTTATGACAAAAGCAAGGCCACACATAATACATTATAATAAAAAATGAAATCAAATTCAGGCATTCTATAACTTACCTTGGCCCCATCAAAGCTGTCATGGTCCCAGGCTTCGCAATGCCGCTGACTAAAACAAACAAACAAACTTACAATCCGAAATAGGTATAACTAATAAAAAAACTGCATAGGTATTATAAATATTAACATTTTATAGATTGAAACAGATTTTAGGAGCGATAAAACGATTTGTTCGTTCGTTAAACAGTAATTTAATACAAAACCTATGTCATACATTAAGTCAACTGACTTTTAACTACAGTTAATAATTTTAACCTTTAAACAGTCTATGTAAGTTTTAAACTTTAAAGTTGAATCCGCATAGTAACTTAAATATTACACCCACGTTTATATTACAGACATGATATTGTTATGAATGATTTATAATATTAACTGGAAAATTTTGGGAATATAAAGTGCTGCATTGTTTCTTAGTAAAAAATGAACAGTTACTTCTGATTACGACCATGATAAAAAGATTAAAGAAGGTGCATTTATGAAAGTGAGACAAGCAAATACAAGATGTTTTGTTTCAGTAAGGCAATCGAAGGCAAAATCAAAACTAGCGATATAATGATAAAATGTCATTCCTATATAGAAGAAGTACCAATGTAACTTTTCAAAGTTATATGTCCTTCCTTATTATTTTAAGACACTTCTGACAAAAGGTGAAGGAAACCATGGTGAGGATTCCAAAATTTGGGATTCCAAACTTGGATTCCAAACTTTGGGATCTGAAATCGCCAATCCGCAGAGAGCAAGTATGGTGATCAATGCTAGTGCCTTCTCTATATGGGAAGAGGCCTGTGCCCAGCAGTGAGACGTTTATAGACTGGATTATAATATTATTATTATATAGAAGAAGAAACAAAAAGATTCATGGGTGAGATGCTCTTTTAAAAATGGGTGTATCTTATAATTTTGGAAAACACAATAATTAAACATGCAACAACATCGTAAAACAGAAAATTCTTGTGATTATTAGTTATTTGATACACTTACGTCATACAGGCAACTTTTTTTTGTATTGCAATAAAAATGCATATTTTTGTCGTAAAACATGTTAGCTTGAATATTAGTAATTAACTATGCAAATGAAACACCTTTTTAAATTGGCATGTAAAATATTGCCAATAAGCACAATCATATTTATTTTTCAAAAAGTAGTTCACCTGCATCGTTTTTCTTAAACTGATTTTAATTATATCAAGTAATGAAAAATAACCTGGATTTTGTGACATTCAGATCTCAATGACATTGTGCAATTTATTGCATTTAAATAATTAGAAATTTACTGTCATTTAACCCGGTTCAAGTGTTTTTTAGTTGTAAAGACTTAATTGCTTTTTATTAATAAAATTTAAAGTATTTTAAACTCACTGTTTGAACATACGCAATGTGATGGAATTTAACGGCAAAATTAAGTAATTTATTTTCAAATTCAACATACTTTGCGTTATTGTAGGTAATTGGAAATTAATTATTAAATACTATCGATATATTTATACTTTATTTAGTGCCGTACATTTTCCCTATTAGCCCATATATTATGCTAGACCTAGAAACGAAACATATTGCGTATCAACCACGTGGCGGGCGGAATAAACATATCGCATTACAGTATTACTGTTACGTTACATTCAACTCAGAAAGGGCATTTTCTGAGTGTTACTCAAGGTTCTGTCATCTTAGTAACTTAAATGTTACACTTTCTATAAGTTAGAAACAATAGGGTTATCAAATTACATTATGAAACACGCAAAAGCAACCTCTTGTGAAACATTTTTCACCGACCAACCATAGAGTAACAAGTTTCGACCAGTGATATTCTTGATCTAAGACCAAAAGGCATAATTATGTATTTTTATGGCTTGAACTATCACGTGTTACCTAGTAAAAATGGGTTGTGAAGGTCATATAGGCAGTCGCCCCATGTAAAATACGGTATTTAGCTGAATCCGGTAGGAAACCGACCCAACAAAGTTTGGGAAAAAGATAGACAGATAATAATAGCTTGATATCATAGAAAAGGTTTATTAAACAAAGGTGATCTATTAACATTTATAATTAAAGAACATCTTATTATCAACTTCGATCGAATTTAAGGAATTAAAATATAAGCAGCTCAATTCCAAAGGACGATGCTGTTTCCGCTCAAACATCTCCCACACACAAATGGCAATGCTATATTTCCTACAAAAATGAAAATAGTACATAAGAGACAAAATACGAGGAGAGGAAGAAAGTACTTGAAAGATAACATACCATTGTTGACAAGCCTCTTCTGTTTGCCATCCTTGAGCTTGACGTGCACTGTGAGGTCCCTCCACACCAGGGTGCAGGGGCTGAAGTTCTGGCTCGGGCCCAACACCTCCTCGATCTCAGGGTACAACGCGTCATACTTCGACTTCGTGTCCTTATACCTTAGGTCTTGAGGTAACATCTCCTATAAAAGGAAAATAATTTGTTAGTTGAAATACCTACTTCTGCAACTGCCCTTGATATCTCGATTAGACACGACCGCTTTTTTTATTTACACGTTTTGCTACTTACACTTTACAATTCACTTAATTTACGTATAACGAAACTTTGTCGCGTTTAACTCCAACTAAAATAATATCTTATTACAGTACCTAATTAGTTGACTTGAGACATAACTACTTGAGTAGTCATCAATTAATGAATACAGCATTAGCTCTTTTCATTAATAAAATAAAAAGAATTTCGAGCAACATAACTATTGCACAACATAAAGCAACAAATTCATAACTCTAGCCAAAAGGTTTGTAGGTATTAATAATATCTAAAACCATGTTGCGTTTGGGACGCAAGCCTCGAAGACCAAGGACATGTTGGAGCTATGTTTAGAACATTCATCTGCGTGTATTTCACAATAAAATTTGTTAAATCCTTAACCAAAACCGTCTTCAGTCAGTTATTCGGTATGAAATTGCTTCGTTCCTAACACGAAACAAATAGCATCAACCTCCGTTTATCTAGCAAGGTAATTTAAAAAGTTCCTTTAGTAAACATCAATTCAAAGTTCATTAGAAGTTACACGCTTAAATCCAAGGTTCGAAATTATGCAATACTAACAAACTACATTAGTTTTCCTTACTTTAACATTCTAAAAAGAAAGAAAATACAGACATTTTAACTTTTTGTACAGCTACAAATAAAAGCGGAAAATTTTACTGCCATGCTGGGACCATTTGATTGATTCGATGTTCAAAACAAACCGGCTAGCGGCTGATTCATCATCATAAACGCATAAATAAAAAGTTTTATGACATTATTAAAATCAATAGAAATATCACTAAAAAGCTTCAGAATCTTCAAAAATTTAGAATATTATGTTGCATACCAGTCATAATGATGACATTTTGACCAAATTTAAATAGCATCTAATAGATATAAAAATAAAGATAATGTATTTTTATTTTGATATTTATTGAGACGCAGATATGCAGCAGCGATTTGTTAGCATGGAAGAAATGCAAATTATTTTATTGGTGTAGATAAAACAAGACTGCATACAAACATGTCCGATACCTATCTTATTCATGCTTGCTAACAATTTGGAACCGTTGTACATACATACTGTTACATATTGTTAAAAGCCACACTACGTAATAATGTACTGACACTGGCTTGCTTTTCCAAACTGAATTTCAAAAAGTTTAAAACACTGTTACGCTGCCTACGACGTGCCTACTAAATTACGCAATAGATCTAGCGTTAAATGATTTTTTATACTTTTTGGGCCTATTTTTTAACAGCCTTTACAAATTGTATAGCTTTAGAATGAGCCCATACTTTTTTCTAACTCTGGATGTATTCAGCCAGCATATATAATAAGTATAATTTATGTTTTTTTAAGTAGTTTATATGCTGAACATTCATTTCAGTATATATCAAGCAAAACGAACCTCAATTATCCGTCTATTGTTAGATATAAGTTAATAAAGGCAATTATACCATGTCAATTACATTGGAAATTGTTATTATGCGGAACCGTAATTAAAAACAAATTACACAAAAACTTAAAATAGAATTAATCACTGTCAATGCACTGCCACTTTCTATCAAATAACTTAAAAAATAAATATGGTAATTTACGGTAACACGTTTCCTTACAGATAAATCTTCCTCACTCGGTATTTCTGTGAATTTAAATCGTTCTCCATTTTTCTTTGGACTGGCACTCATTTCTATTGCACTATAATAAAACTATATTAAAAAAAAAAGTTCGGAATTATTTTTAAATTTGGAATTGGAGCGGTCTCGTGGGTATTGCCGGCGCGTTCATTTTACCGATTGCTACGTAGTTTTGGCGGCGACCGGCGTAACATCGCGCGTCTGTCGACGAGTGTATCGCTGTTAGTTTGACATTACCAGTTGCGCTAGAGCGAGACGAACGACTGGTTTAGAGTAGGAGTGACATATACTGGTGAAAAAAATGTTTCTAAGTAGGCCTCGACTGCATACAATGTGATAACGCATCAAACGCTGATACAAAAGTAGGCTTAATTTGAGGCTGTTTGGGTGGCTTTACGAAAACTAGTTATACATTCTTTTGTCACTATTTCTTTCATTTATAAGCATTAGTACACGTCTAAAACTACTTAAATTTGTAGATAGGTTATGTTTCAACGGTCCTATATAGCTATTCTCAGGTAAATGAAAAGTCATAAAAAATAAATAACTAAACGCATTTTTGGCCACAAATTAATTTATATCCAAAGCTTATATCATAATTAAACTTTTAACAATATCAAATTACAATTTAGGTTCGGATGCTTGAGCTTAGGAACCTAAGATAGAGATTGCCTAGAACTGATAAAAGCTTGTTTAGATTCTAGGAAGTAAAGCACTAAATCATTTCAAGAAATCGGTTGAAAAAATGAAACATACGAAATATGTTGTTGACATATTTCTGCAAAAATATTTTAAAAACTAAATCTTTCGGTTTAACTTTCCACGATTTCATTTAAATGGTCACTGACCAAATATGACGTAGGTTCAAAATAGTTTAAAACGAGTTAAAGTCAGAATTTGGGTTAATTTTCAGATCTGTAAACAAAAACACATTTAAATAATAGGTTATTGCATTCCAAGCAGACCTTTGCTTTTTCGGTAGTTTTCTTTATTAATAATTTTACGTTATTTTCTGAACAAATGTATCACGATGCGCAATGTGTAAAACTGTACAAATTAAAACAAAAAAACATCACCACTGGACAAGGATTTCAGATAGAAATGTAATAGTTGCGTTGTATGTTTAATACATTAGGCCAGACCATAAAGCCCGGTGAAGGAATCAAACCCTGCGGTTAGACTTACTGCAAAGATCTCTCCAAAAAAAAAACGACAGACCTTAGTTTTTTTTTATATCTAAGTAATATATAAACAAAGTACATCGCCGCATCTGTCTGAACGATTTAAACTCAAACCTACAAAAACTATTTTTATAGTGTTTTCACCAATGGATAGAGTTATTAAAGCGGAAGGTTTATATTTATATGTACAATATTTTTTTTTATCCATCATTGCGTAGCCGGGCGTGCCGCTACAGGTAAAAAAAAGGCCTGCTAGGCTCAAATACATAATATGGCCCTTTCTGGATGGTGAGCTTTACAGTCATTCTTATGACTCCTCTATACAAACCACGACGCAATAAGTCTGTATCACAATTTCATTTATAATATGTTATATATGTATTTGGCTGCGACAAAATGCAGCCGGTATTTTGTATTTACATAACAGTAAAATTTTATGGTTGTTCCATCGCATAGACTGTTGCATTTATTAATTGGATTATCTATATTTTATAATAATTCGGAAACAATGCGGGCCTTGACTTTTGGTTCTGAACAGTTAGTTTTATATTTGGATATTTTGATAAGGATATGCATTTAATTGAGCGAAAGTAGAGAATTAGACTCTACCATTTTCAAGATAGAACGTTAACATTAACATATCATCACGCCTGTATCCCCGAAAACCCGGTAGGCAGAGTTTACCAATGAACACCCACAGTTCGCCGTTATGTTTAGGTCCCATGTAATAGGGAGCGAGTCTATTGCCACTAACCAGGCACAAATCCAAACTCCGACCTGCTACTGAGAATGGCAGTTTCTAGATATATACTGAACAATTACGCTGTGTGCTGTTATCTTTGCACTATGTGTAACTGTTCCATTACGACAAGATTTACTTTCTGTTCAGTGATAATTCTTTGCTGAGACCACAAAAAAATCCCCATATAAAAAAACAACAACAAAAATATTGATAAACATTTCAAGCAACATTTGCATGTGTCCTAAGTAATATGTAAATAATTTTGCTACGATCCCGATCATTTCTACGTATACTTAATAAGTAGAAGCTATAGTTAGCTCGCACGAGTATCCCCGCAGTTCAATAATCAACAAATTGGATAGACCTTGCCCACATGAACTTTCTCTAGGCTAATACTATATCATATTGCTCGTTGCTAACCGTACGTTTAGGCATGGCGCCTTACTATTGGTGCGAAGGAAAACGATGTGACAGCTAGTTTGAAAGGCTTCGGTTTTCATGTAACGTATCTCGACACGCGACACCGCCCCGTGGCCGGGTCACTGAGCACATGACCACAGGGTAAGAAGATCAGCGCGCTAACCCCGAATGACCGATTAATGAATCGCTCCATTGCACTTATTTTATTGGGATGGATAGTATTTCCTGGTGCCTTACTAAGTTTTAAGAAAGAAACATCTTTTATCCAAACTTTAATAATAAATGAGTAATTTTCATAAAATTAGGCCGTCGTACACGAGGCAACGCAAGTCTGCTATACCCGACGACTTTAGTTGCCGAAGACGCGAATGTAGGAATCCCTGTAGTTAGTATGGCGGTAGTTACTTGGAGGGCTTTAGTCTAAAATACACATAGTGTACATACGAACCTCTTTAGTTCGTATTGCAGTAGTTGCTTGGATACTAAAATTGACGGGTAACGGAGACTTGCCTAACTTACGAACTCAGAAAATATAATATACGACCTATGTTTCAAAGTATAAATAAATATAACTGAACATAAAAATTGTAGAGATTTATATATAGTAGGCATATAACATAAATCTTAATAGATATAATCGGCGAGATAATTTTTTTAAACCCTATCGTTACAAGATCTAAATTAATCATGTTTAACTCAATACTTAACGCTACTGTATTCATTTATGTATAAAAATAGATAAGATATTGCCTATTTAGATAGCAGAGATTTTATCTTCATACCTATTGAATTAATAAGAATGAGTCATGAGGTTAATAACCTTTTATCAGGGATTCCACTTTGGGATATCCTTTCGCGGTCTAGCTTTATTCAATGAATTCATTTCAGATAATATTGTTTTACTTTAAACATAATTTCCGCCTGAACACAACATGCAGTTCAAATAAATACATACATTTCAGATGTCAATTCCAAATATGGTTAGGTCGAAAAAAAACTATGTTTAAAACATTAACAAAACTAGAATTTGATTTTCTAAAATAAACCTGTTATAAGCGATTTAGTTGCAACATGCAGCGGACAATGATATCATTTAAATGCAGTTGGTGTCTGGTTCTCGGGCGGCCATTGCGAGGCGGAAGGCTTTGCGATGGCCTTCGGATACACCAAATGGGCGGGACAGACGAATACCAGACACTATATAAATGCTTATTGTTTAATATAGAAATGAAATAGTTTACGTAAGCTGAAATGTATGTATGAGAATAAATGACTCCTCCAAAAAGCTTTACCATCGATATGGTCACTTTTATTCACGATAAATCTAAAGTAAACATTTACTGATACTTTTCTTAATGGTGTTTCATAGATCAGATAATTATTATTTAATGAAACATTTTGTCATTTTTTTTTTTTAATTTGGGAAAGTTTTTAATAAGTTTTAATACTCACACCATATTATGAGGGATATTATAATTATGAATAATATAAATAGCTTATGACAATTATAATATTTTCAAATCTTGTAAAAATAAATGTTGATGAACTGTAATGCTATGTCTAGGCTGTGGCGTAACGCGTGTGTAGAGTGTGCCTACGCGCTTCCGAATGTGGAGCATCTGAGCTCTATCCTATTCGGTCGAACCGTGGTCAAACCCCGGGGTTTGGACACGAGTGTGAGCGGGCCGGATATCCGACAAAAAACTACCCCTCTTTTAGTTAGAACTATGGATAATTACTTACTTGTTTTCGGGGCTATTCACTTTTTTATATTTTTATTTTTACGAACTTTTATAATTTGTAGTGATGTTGATTTACTGCAATACGTTGTATTGATTGATTTCTTGCAAATGTTAAGTTAACCAAGTTAGCGTATCGACCGAAAACACAATTTTCGTAGCATTATTGTTACTGGCAGTAACACGTTTCACATTCACAAAGCTACAAGATAATTAAAACATAAAAATAATACAATATCCACTCACTAAGTGGAAAGGTTAACAACTGCATCCGTTGAATAAAAGTTTATCAAAAAAGATGACAATGGTACAGTCTTGTACTTGTAACAAGAAAGAAGGTGCTTCGACCCGCCGGTGCTTCTTATCATCAAAGAATTTCCATCTCTTTGGGCAATTATACTGCACTAGGATTATCAATAAAAACATCTTTGTTATATCATTATAGCTGACCTACAAATTGTTGAGTTCGATGACCTTAGCTGGTGACGTAACAGAGCCCTTGTTGTAGCTCGTTTTTACCCAAATGTGAGGTAAAATGTTTAACGACTTTTTAGTCTGAGCCTCATAATATGTGACACAATAGTTTACTATGATTTTGACCATTAACCAAAAGTCTAGAGCGGCTTAAGAATCAGACTATAGATATAAACGAGATTTGCTCTATTACAAAATTATTATTATGCGAAACATAACCAAAAGCGCTTTGGACAAATCAATAAAAAATTATAAACAATTTTGAATATTTATTTTGCTAAAAATATCCAAATTATGGCTCCAATTGAGTTGATAACTCTTCACACTATTTTGATTGTGAGCTATCGTCGTCTCAAGTCACCAGCTCTTGCAATATGACAGTCTGTTGTTAGGCAGGATGGGAACGAAAATATAGTTTAAAATCACACCCGAATAGATCTATTGAATTGACTACAATTCTCTACTTCCTCTGCAGAGCAATAAGACGATATAATGGCTCCGACCGCTTTCAGGTACAAGGTTCATAAATTAAAAACAAATAGCTCTCGTGACGTAAGTGAGTCGAAATGTTGTGCAATACGGCGGTTGAGAACTTCTTGACGATCCCTAATTATGCAGCTATGTCAATAAATATAGCTATACACTATTTAGGATTTGAATCAGAACTTAACCAATATAGAACTGGTTAGCTGTTTGTCCTCTACGATTTCCTAAACCATTTATTTCTAGGCAAAATTGTTATTGCTCTAACGACGCTTAGGTTTGTAAAAAAATACAACATGCAGTGGATTCCGGTAATATGTATCTTAAAATAATGCATTTATAGTACTTACCAATTATATTTCTCCATGTTATTGGCACCTTCAGATTTGTCTGTTATTTGTCTGTACTGTACAGTATCTTGAGTGACAATGACGTTAACTTTCGTCCAAGTTTTAAGAGGGTAGTTTGTGACAACTTATATGTTATCATGGTAATATTAATGAAGAGATTGTGCAATATAATCAGGTCATAACAATTAAAAGTCTGGGAATCTGTTTTCATATATTTTATTATAAAAACTTAATATTAAAGTTACATGTGTAAACAACGTTCAAACAGTTATGGCTTGGATTTACATATTTACTGCCCATTAAGGAATTTTATTTAATTAATGAGTAATCTTTCTTTACATGCATTATATATTAATACTATAGAACATAGGCGCAATTGGTGCCGTTTCCAGTCAATCGAATAAAAAAAAAATATTCCATTTTTGAATTACAGCTTTTTAACTGAACTGGCACTCGATAAAATAATTTAATCATTGATATTTTAGTCACGTTTCTGAATAAAGAGGTCTGTATTTAAAATGCTAACAAATTCAAATTTTAATATGCGCGTAATTATAAACTATTTTATTTTTAATTTATTTAATTAGTCATAATATTCATGTAACATTCTTGTCTTAGAAGAAGTGTGATTTTATGTATAGTCAGAAATTCAATTTATAAATCAGTTGGTTTTTTTTTTCTATGATAAGGATCGTTGTTCGAAAGAGTGAGTTGACATCCCCTTTTGAATCAATTGAAAACTGTTGTTGGTATAAATTGAATAATGAAAGAGCGTAAATAAATGTGCGCTGAATATATTTGATATATTGAGGTAGCAGTAGAGGTTTGATAAGTAAGGATAATGTCTTTATTTTACATAGTATATTTATTTGCTTATAGTAATATTAGTAATACACTTACATAGGTCAAAACAAATACGTGTCAACAATGAATCGATAGATTTTTTTCTTTTTGAATGTATGCACATAGTTTAGTAAACCGGCCAATTTTAAAACATATTTTCATTGGTCGAATACTTTGTTATAATCCCTGTTTTACTCCATGTTTGTATTCTTCATAGATATAATACACATAGGTACTATAGCTAAATTAGGCAAAGACATTGGTCTTGTAGAAATTCTATCACTTGTTTATAATATTTTCGAGTATGTAATTCGATAGTCTGCTATACGCTAAGTATAAAATCGTCATAATTATCTAGAAGGTCGATCCTAACTACATTGTCCTATGGCCATCATCAGGTATCATGAGGTTTGGTCATCACTTCGCCCGGCGCGCTCGGAACAGGAGCGCGAGGTACGCGAGGAATCGGAAGCCGATGAAGAGCAGCACCATGCTCACCACGTCCATTGTGAAGTCGTCCTTTAAACAAAATAATAGTTAGATAGGCAGTCTATCTAGAGAAGTGACATTTCTGCAAGTGATAACGCTGATCAAAACACTGAATGAAATGTTATTTTCTTACATTTAATGTAGTTTAGGTGATTTTTGTCATCGTTTAGCGCTTCATATTATGTCACTTGGATAAAGGCGTAGAGGATGTTGTAAAACTCGGTAAGAAGAACAACGGCGTAGACATGCAATCTTTTTCTATATCTGCATCTTCTATGAAATAGCAACTTTTGGAATTAAAGAATAAACATTCTCTGAATGTTTTCAGTTAATATCTTACTCACTTTAGGAACGACTTCTGGGATTTTTTGAATTGTATGTAATTAATCTAACTTTCTAGAATACAGAATGTATATGACCCATTAGAAAGCATAATATCATTGAAGACGTAGAAAAAATCACTAAAAGTTGGTGTAATATGAATAACACAAATAATAAGATCTAAAAGTCAGACGTCACAAAACTTTAGATGTAAATATTTACACCTAGAAGCTTGACGTCTTTACTCGAGTATAATAATAAGATAATTAATAATACTTTACCTCAGAGAAGCTAAGAGTATCGAGCACGACTTGTCCGGAAGCGGGGCAGGTGAAGTTCTCGCGCGTGCAGGCGATGGTCTCCACGCCCGACCACTGGTTGATGAGCAGCGCCTCGTTGCCGTAGTGGAACCAGGAGAGGTACGATATCCAGCCCAGGTACGGAGGTACGGAACTGTAGGGATAAAGATAAATGGGGTTTTACAAATTGAGGCCATTTGGTTTAGGAGGACCTCCAGGAAATTGCGATTTACACGTTTATTTTCCATTTTCCAATTTTCCAATAAGATTTTTACGTCTGAAGAAGAACAGCTGTAATCTAGAATACGTAAGATAAACTTTTGTGAAGCATAAGACGAAAATCATTTTAACTTTATTAGATACCTAAGGTACACAAAATAAGCATAGAATGGAACACTCGTCTCATCGTTTTCAGTCAGTCAGATTATGATTGTTGATGAGTTTGCTTATTATAAATTTCTGTTGAGGATCGAAAATAAGTACTCAAATGTAACAATAGATTTATATATTAATTAAATGGTTCAATCATTCGATCTCAGTCAGATGAATTGTAGCTTTCTCCCCTATTTCTGAGCTTTTCTATCCAATTTGTTCATTGCGCTACATAACATATTCAGTCGGAAAATAACCACGCACTCACCTCGCGAGATTTCATAACATTTAACACAACATTCTTCTACTTTTTTTTACTTAATCGCCATCAACTATGCTAATATATAAAATTATCACCACGTTAGCCCAACTTGTAACCAGTTTCAACCAGTTACATACTGGTATAATCGGGATACGAGCCGCAATGAATTATAGAACGACGTCAATGGAGAAACAGGTTTTACTACGAATGTGCATTAGGATTAAGAAAGGATGGCATTGATCTTTTGATTTTTTTAGTTCCGTGTTTCCCGACAAAAAAGGTACCGATACAAAGAAGCTTGATTTTGAGTAACTGGTCCTGAAGACACTTAACTAATCATTCATAACACGCGTGGTAACATAAAAACTATGAAGACCACTAACTGGTAATCAACAGCACATGACTCAATGGTCTACCTTGTACCTAAAAACAACCTTGTATCAAATATGTGCAAAAAACCACCTCAATGAAATTTATATGGGTCCGACTCTGAGGTCAAAAATTGTAACGATGAAAAAATATTTGCAGGACATTATTTTACAATTAAATTTCAACCTAAGAAACCAATATTTGCAGGACATTCGTCTTTACGACCAAAACGAAAGATAAAGTCGATTTGAGAGCCGTCACTTTTTGAAATCAAAAGCCCTTACATAAGAAATATATCTTTGAGAACAACTCTAAGTTGGCCAGTGATTTAAGGCTATAGGATGACTTACCCAGTGTTGAGGAAGAATCCTCCAAACAGCATGAAGGGGATGATGATAGGCGGACCAACTGACGCCGCCATGCTGACGCTGTTGCTGGCACACGATATCAGGTAACCTGGACACAAGAAAAAATCAAATGCATAATCAATTCAATTCAATACTTTATTGCATACCATAATGTTACATAGGTGGTCAGTACAGTGAGTTAACAGTTCATTATGGACCCTGTCGGGCAAAGCAAAAGTAAATCAAATTGTGATATCGATGTGTTGCTATTGCGAATGATGAAAAATAAGACGGCATATGAAAAAGTAATGACCAAAACCAACTAATTGGAGAGTTTTAAAGGATGCATAAGTTAAATGGTAAAATGTTATATGATGACAGGCAGTGAAGTTAACAATTTTTAATATTAAATAATTATTCAAACGATATCTAAATCAGAATAAGCCTCTAATCAAAATCAGTCAATCAATCAGGAGGTAGTTTTTGGCAAAAATGTACAGAAGTGAGACTATAATAGACTAAGATCCACATCCTAGCTTTGATCTAGATTCCTGTTTCTGATCTAGATGTCTGTAAACATTGTATAAAACCACTAAACAGTTCCATGAACACTGTACAGTATTGCATTTCGATACACGAGACGCTGCGGTTCAGAGAAATTTGTATCCCGTTACATTTTGGACCGCGAAATCGCGAGAAAACTATTAGTTATGTCACAGAATATATTACACCACAATGTGTGAAAGCTCATGTTTCAGATGAAAGCGGTACAAATAGGGATACACTATATCATTATCCAAGAAGGAACCAGAGGTGTTCAAGTCAAGATTTTTTTAATACACTGAGAAATAGTTGTCGGGATATTCGTCGTAAAAAGCTCCAATTCGCTCTAAGATTGTTTAACATAATTATCTCTAAAAATGGCTTAATACAAGTTCTTAAAATTATACTTTATCATTCACATAAGACAGAGAGGAGGAAACCATTTAAGAATAAATATATGTAGTCTTCGTTTTTTTAAGCAGACCAAGCTAATCACACATAAATAGTTACAAATTAAGTTAATTTAGCTTAAAATATTACGTCATTTAATCACCTAAATTATGATACTTAGGTCCGAGCTTCACAAAAATCTTTAATTATGACAAAATCTCATTTATTCCTACTTAATTTAATTTTCCAATTAGTAAATGGTTTTGTCTTTTCGATTATTAATTACCTTCAAGTAGTTTCAAATCAAAACATAAGGAGTATAGTATTGCACAATATTTGTTCAGTAGCAACTCGCAATAAGTTTGTTCCTAGTGACCTCGCAGACCATAATAGGACCTCTTTTTTGTTGAACTATTATCTAGCTCCGAGCACGCAAAGAATTTATGTTTTGTTTTTAGTATAAAAAATATGAATGGCAAATGTAGGTAATTGTTGGGTAATAATTAAGAAATTTGTAACAGTAATTACAGTTCAATTGATTTTTAATTGGTATTTTTCTAAATGATTCATTTTACTGATAATACTCGTTAATTAATTGTAAAAAATGTAAACTGATTGCTAAAAAACGTTTTTAATTGTTTAGTTTAATGCCAATTTAACGATATGGGCAGACCTAATGTACTTGGCAACCATGACTATAATTATGTACCGAGCAAAAATGACATAGTCAGTTACGTAATTAATTAGATGTATATTTTTATTTTAGTTTATTTTCTACTCTAGACACGACAGAGAAAAGCTGATGAAATTGTTCGGATCTTTTTCCAAAATCTTTTATTTTAATAATTTGAAATATACCTATTTCTTTCAATAAAGCCACGAATTAAAAAAAATGCCAATTCTACTCTCCAAACACCATAGAACTCTTTCTAAAAGGCTCCCGTTTTATTCGCAAATAATAAAACATTCATTTTTCAATGCTCCATACAAGCCAATCTCATACTATATACACTAACGGTACCAAAGAAAATACAAAAACTCCACTTACCAAAGGAAGTAGCAACATTAGTGATCAAGGCAGCCAACCCCGAAGCGATGAAGAACCGCTTCGGTTCAGGGTTGAGGCCTATCATGTAATACGCTATGGTGGTGAACACTAATGGTATCGTCGCGAACACCGGCGCTTCTGCTAAAGTCTTGGACAGGAAGTACACGTCGGCTCGGTACATCCCTGAATGGTGCTCTCGTATGAAGATTGGAAGTTCGGAGCAGAATACCTGGTGGACAAAAGAGTAGGTTAAAAATGTATGAGGATTGTTGGTCGGTCTCATAAGGTCCCATCATCATTCCCGAGCCTCTTCCCAACCATGTTGGGGTCGGCTCCCAGTCTTACCGAATTCAGCTGAATACCTTATTTTACAGGAAGTGACTGCTTATCTGACCTCCACAACCCATGTTATTGGGTAACACATAATCCCATGATAGGTTGTCAGAATTGACTTAACGAATGACAAATATCATAGTATGACAATCGGGACCTACGGCTTAACGTGCTATCCGAGGCACGTCATAAGGTCTCATAGAACGCATAAATAAATAGTTATGAATAGTAAATAACAACCGTATGTTCTTATAAGGTGTAAGGAATCGTGACCCAAGACTGAAGTAGAAAATAAGTTTCTTGATAGTAGATTCTTTGCCTCGTTGGGCCTTACGAGGATTAGTGCGTTTAAGGTGGATTTTGTGCTAGGCCTAGCATCCTCACTTTCTAATCAAATTGTGAAGGTGGCTTGATTAGTATCTTATTACAAGTCAAATACTCCCAAATTATTTAATTCAAATACCTACTTCAAAAAACAAAATACAGATTGTAATTATTGCAAAAACTATGCACTTATGTTCCATGCATTTAGTATGTTTGTTTACAGCAAACTCATTACATCGCAATCATAGTAAAAAATGCTTTAACGAATAAGGTCATTACAGTTTTTAAACTTTGACCCTGAGGCTTCAGCCAACACGAAGAAGAAGATAAATTAGGCTCACAACAATTGTGCAACATGTTCCATTATGCAGGTCATTAAAATTGCTTTAACGTCAAGCTATGTAATTGGAAGGCAAGGACAAGCCCTTGATTGAGGTTTCCTCACGATAGTTTACTTCGACCATTCTCTAAAGGGTCATAGGTTACTAAACAACTTATCTATTCACTGTTTATCTATACTAATATTATAAAGAGAAAAGATTTGATTGTTTGTTTGAATTGAATAGGGTCCGAAACTACTTGACCGATTTGAAAAATTCTTTCACTGTTGGGAAGCGACACTATCTGCGGTTAACATAGGCTATATTAAATTTTCAAAAAAGTTAGAGATCTATAGGATATAGGTATTAACGAGGGTGAAACCGCAGGGCCCAGCTATCCAATAGTAAAACCAAAGACTATAAAACCACAGTTAAACAATGGGAATTTTTATATGTGACTCATAAGACAAGGGTCTGGAGAATAAAGGACATATCACTGTGAAAAGTCACATAGGATGCTGCATAGAGCTGCTATTTGCATGTAAGGGTGCGTCCAGATCTGACAAAAGGGCACCAAACAAGGATTACACGAACAGCGCGCATGCGGTGCGAGTTCGTCAATTTTGGATGCACCGTTAGGGTATGAACATCTGGTTTTGGAAGTGCTAGATCACCATAAATTAAGGTTGATGATTTTACAAAACATGGGATTTAAAACTAAATAATGATAAATCAACATAATATAACAATTAGCATACGTTGATCACAGCGAAGATGTTCTGGAAGGTCATGTTGGTGAGGAACATGAAGATGGCGCCGTTGATGTTCATGACGCCGTCCTGGTCCAGGTGCTGGCCGAAGTAGATCACGCCGATCAGGATCGATACCATCTACAACAATATGTAATGTATTAGGATTCGGTGAAATTTACATAGAAAGCTACTAAATGGACGTACAGCTTTTGTCATTTTTTTGCTTTCTTAAAAATACGCGAATTCTCAGAACAACTTTTAAACCAGGGTTCGCCGATGTATAACTGTCATATTCTCGCCACAGCACGCAGCCAGGAGCGCCACAGCACGGCGCGGAACTGTTGCAGGAAGATGATATACATAGTAATACTCACAACAGTCTGCAGGAAGCGCACTTTGATGAGCATGGGCTCCTTGGTGACGGAGAGCCAGGAGCGCCACAGCACGGCGCGGAACTGTTGCAGGAAGATGATATACACAGTAATACTCACAACAGTCTGCAGGAAGCGCACTTTGATGAGCATGGGCTCCTTGGTGACGGAGAGCCAGGAGCGCCACAGCACGGCGCGGAACTGTTGCAGGAAGATGATATACACAGTAATACTCACAACAGTCTGCAGGAAGCGCACTTTGATGAGCATGGGCTCCTTGGTGACGGAGAGCCAGGAGCGCCACAGCACGGCGCGGAACTGTTGCAGGAAGATGATATACACAGTAATACTCACAACAGTCTGCAGGAAGCGCACTTTGATGAGCATGGGCTCCTTGGTGACGGAGAGCCAGGAGCGCCACAGCACGGCGCGGAACTGTTGCAGGAAGATGATATACACAGTAATACTCACAACAGTCTGCAGGAAGCGCACTTTGATGAGCATGGGCTCCTTGGTGACGGAGAGCCAGGAGCGCCACAGCACGGCGCGGAACTGCGCGCACCACGACGCCTTGTAGGGCGAGCGCCGCGCACGCAGGGAGGCCGCTTCCGACCACGCTGGGTCCGCCCAGCCAGAGGATATCTTGCGCTGGTGGGGAATATGGAAATGTTAATTCGTCTTGTCTTTTTTGGATGTCTAATGTTGTCAAAAATTCTTATGGATTTTAGTTAACTATACTGAAAATCACATCAATATGTCAATCAATCACATACAATCTCACACTCAAAATCAATGGGGGAATATACACACATAGTTAATATGACAGTCGTAAAAGATCTTAAGGATGCAAAGCTGAAGGGACAAAGATTAAAAAACTTCCAGTCGCGTATCTGATTTCAAAAGGTTAAAATGCAATGTGACGTAGAGTAGGTACATAACCAATGTCTACGAGTACGACTTTCTGGTCTAGACGACCACATCCTCTAGGCCACATAAGTCGTAGTCCACACAGTCCATAAAACATTTTAAAGAATTACAATAGTAAATTACCAAATCGTAAGTAATTAAATAGGAGACAAATAACTCTTCATTTCAGACTCCAGATTTCAGATCTTTGAGAGCAACGTCATATACGAAACTACACTCACCTCAAAATACAAAGCGTTTTCAGCTTCAGCAGCGATCTTGCAGCCCATCTCGGACCTGGCGAAGGCGGTGCAGACGGTATCGATGGTGGTTCTGGTGGTCTCCTCGCGGCCCGGCACTCCCGCCAGGAGCTGGATGAAGTGGTCCGCCGGGTTGTAGTTAGGAGGACATGCTGCTCCGAGTCTGAGGGAAAAGGTAGGGTAAGTAATGGATAATATTGCACTTGAAGAAATGTTTCAAGTTATGTTATTGAAGCTGAAGTAGCTCTTTTTCTTGATGAAAAGCTTATGACTTCAACCCACGCAGAGGGTACGGCGTGGGTATGTATAAGACTACACCGACTAAAACTCGCTGCTACCCTAACTAATAAACCTACGTTTTTCATTACACATCTTCGAACGGCTTTTTTGATTAACATTAAAAATAAGTAAGCATAAATGTACTAGGTACTTATATACTTGTACATTGATAGGACAGGATGAGCTCAGAATTCATAAAATTTCTAGCTTCATCCACTAATATTATCAATAATCGTCAGAATTCTAATTTACTACCCACATGCTAGTTAGTAAAAGGGGCTTCATCACACGATGTCATTAGGAACACATAATATACATGTAGGTACTGGGATAAGCCAATTTGAAGTATTGTGTTACATTGGAGTGCCTTAAGAAGCTAAACCCTAGCAACAACTTCCTAAGTAAATGGCATGTGTATCAGTGAAGTGGAAGAGACGGTGACGTATTAGATTGCTAGCCAATTAAAAACAAGTACACCGTTACTTGTAATAATTAACTTTGGAGATTTATGTTTATGGGCAAAATATTTACATGTTTTATGTTACTAGCTGTGCCCCGCGGTTTCACCCGCGTTAATACCAATATCCTATGGATTCCTAACTTTTTTGAAAATTTAATATAGCCTACGTTAACCGCAGATAGTGTAGCTTCCCAACAGTGAAAGAAGTTTTCAAATCGGTCAAATAGTTTCGGAGCCTATTCAATTCAAACAAATAATCAAATCTTTCCTCTTTATAATATTAGTATAGATAAACATGACAGGTAAGTATATTATTGATTACAGATAAATGTGAGAAAGAAATAACTTCATTTTATTTTTATGAGCCCACAAACTACAATTAAGGTATAAATATAAAAAATACTTCTTAAGCAAATCCCTAATTGCCGGAGATAAAGCGTAACAAACATAAAAAATATACTATAAAACTGTGTGTGAATACCTCCTCTTTTTGAAGTCGGGTAAGAATCGTGTAATTTAATATAGCTAGTATTTCCAACAAAGTACCTTCCCACTCAACACTTAACCACAAAATATATTATCAATCATTTATGACAAGTTGATCGTAGACATCAGCTAATTAAGCCTTTAGGCGATCCAATTATTATTCTCCATCCACCAATTATACTTGACATGTCAATAGCAACGAGACAACTTTGACGTGGCGAAGAATTTACGACAAATAAATTACTATCACTTATTTTTCCACCAAATGAACATCGGCATTTAAAACTACATTATTTTGACGGGTTACATTACAATGGTTTACTTATCTCAGGTTTTCTTATTTCCCATACTAGTCAAGGCCAACTTACATGTGTTAGCAAAGCATTCTCTCAGCGGCAGGATATTATCTGCATAAGTACCAACTCCCAAACCATAACTCAACCATTTCCTTGTCCCGTGAGTCACATATGAACATTTCCATTGTTTAACTATTGTGTCTACTGGCGGGACAGTTAAGTTGTTAATACTTACTCCTTAAAGAACCCGTTGGCCTGGTCCGGGGACCCGAGGAAGGCGACCTTCCCGTCAGCCATGATGAGCAGCTTGTCGAACATGGCGTACAGCTCTGATGAAGGCTGGTGGATCGTGCACACCACTGTCTTACCCTTGTGGGCTAGACCTTTTAGCACCTGGTGGGAACGAAGATAGTTATTATAAGTCTGCTAAGAGGTGTGTTAAAAAAGAACAAGGTTAAAAGTACGATTTTGTTTTTCGATTCTGTTTCAGGTCGCAGTTTTCAGTTTTCTAGTGTTGTATTGTTAAAGACATAAAGATTTGGCAAGCCAATGCTTAAATTAAACTTAATTAACAGTCAAATAATTTAAGCGTACAGCATCATTAGTAAAAAACTTTTTTAAGTACATAATAGCATTTTTTATTGGCGACTGTAAGCCTGTCGTAAACGAAGCGAGTATCAGACACTTGAGTCACCGATATGAACGGGCCTAATGTAATTTTTTTTATTGGTCGCTTAGTTATTACAGGCTTACACAGGGTGTTACCAAAAGGATATCTCTATCCAATCGGGGTGGAAAGTATGTCTGGTATTGAGTCAGTTTACAAAAGTACAGCTTAAAATGAGTTAATTCAATAATTGATATCTTATTTATTTGACAACAATATCATAATACCGTTACCGCACTGCTGGGGTCAATATCTTTTTACATCACTCAGTGGTCTGGTTATTCTTTCTGGTGTAAAATTGATACTCAAGAATCAATTAATTGACTATCTAATTTGGAACAGTATAAACTTATTCTACATCAGGAGTACTTTTCACCTCTATTGTATTGATATACTCTTTCTGCAACAGTAGATGATGGTAGCTTACCTGCAGCACATTCTGAGCCATGAACGAGTCGAGTCCTGACGTAGGTTCATCACAGAACATGAGCGGCGGGTCGGTGAGCACCTCGCTGGCGAAGGAGAGCCGCTTCATCTCTCCCCCCGATATGCCCTTCAGCCGGCCGGGGATGCCGATCACTGTGTTCTGGCACTTTGATAACGCCAACTGTGGGAACATTGGTTTTTAGATCATCATCACCAATTTAAGAGTAATGCTCTTGACGGTGCAGCTCTTTCCATTTATGTCTGTTCTGTGCGTGATGCGGAATACGAAATGATCAATGATTTGTATGTATTTACAAATGAAACTTCATTGGGTGATGATAGTGTCTTGTTTTGATGCAAAGTAAAAGAAGGATTTTGAGCAATACAAATGGACGATTTTTTTTGCAACAGTTTTGGATTCACGAAGTATTAAAGCTTTACTGCTGCATATTATGCGACTTCGCAGTATTTGTATGCACAAAACGTTTATATTACTTCCTTTTTTTTTTCAAGAATGCAAGAATACCGCTTTAAAATTAGGTGTGGTAGATTTTCTATTGCGCAATGTTTACGTAAGATAGGCTGCACGTGTGGATACATTTTCTTTAAATTAAAATAATGTGATAATTAAGTAGTTTAACCAATTGGTCAATTAAAAAGTTATCAAACTCACCTCTGTTATAACTTCTTGGACTCGTCTCATTCTTTGCGCGTACGGTATGTGCCGGTCCATTCTCACCAACGCCTATGAAAAAATCCCATACAAATAACAATTAACATAAAAGACTTAAATAAATCAAAAGTCCCCATAAAATCAAACAATGTTTCATTTTTCATTTCGGAAGTTTGTTTTAAACTTGATAGTTTTTATTTCACGGTGTCAAGGCCTCGCCGGCTGTAGGCAGTTTCTTCTATTTTTATAGAACCGGTTTCATGATGTTACTTTAATTGGAGGTTCGTGTATCTATGGGTTCGAAGATCTCTATGTAGCCCAAATTCATTGCAACATATTTTTGTGTGCTTCGGTTTGATATTAAGAGTTTGTAAACAAATTTGTCATAACATTTTTCCATGGTGTATGCATTATATATAATTAATGCCTTATAGAAAAGCACTTCTTTATTAGTAGTATAGTTACTGAACTCATTATGAAAATTTAAGGCTACATCTCGTCGAATTCACCTAAAGCATTCCTCGTCATTGTTAACTTTTCCCCAACTTACAAAAAAAGGGAAACTTATATTTAAACACTCACATTTCTTTTTAAACAGATTCTATTAAGTAAGCAGTTGGGATAAGAAATTTACCTGAAACACCAAATGCTCCTTCACAGTCAAGGTCCCTATAAACAAGTCCTGCTGCTGCACGTACGCGGACAGCGCCGACAGTGCCTCAGGGGTGGCCGGCTGGCCGTTCAGCGCCCTCGTGCCTGTCGACATCACCCCGCTGGGCGTGCGGAAGGTCAGCGTGTTGAGGAGCGTCGTCTTACCAGCCCCTGATGATCCCATTATGGCGAGCAGTTCCCCGGGGTAGGCGGCGCCGTTTACTGTGGATTTAGGGTTAATTGTGAGTATTTTGTTTAAAAGAAGAGGTTTCAACCCACCAGTGGATGTCCCACTGGTACTATATTTTCTAATAATTGTTGTTAGGGTTTTGTGGTAAGTCAGAGTACGGTCTCGTAAAATTTGGTCATATTCATTTATGATGTCTAGACATTTATGTACTAATTCGTATTTAGGTACTTTTAGACGATTCTGCCTACGTCACTGTTTTAACATACCTACATCCGTCCTTCAGAAATGTGAATAGAATAAGGAATTAATGATCATCAATTCTATATCATAAGAATTTTTCGTGATAAATTAATCAATTCATAATTTCTACAGTTTTTGCTTCTCAGTAATAACAGGTAAAGACAAACATCAGTTCTAAGAAACCCTGACTTAGCTCTATTCATTAGAAATTCTGTCAACTGACTAATATCGTATTGGGATTAGATTTCTGTAAAGGTAGTTAGTTTTTAAATAAATAAATAAATAAAAATAAAATATTAAAGTTGAACTATCAAAGTAGAGTCTAGCCGTAATAAAATCTTAATCAGAATAACTAGGAACTCCAAAACTGTGAAGGCCTTGACACCTACTGGCAAAGCAGTCAACGACAAGGTCCTGAGTTTCTGAAATTTTATCGCGAATTATAGATCGGAAACGAGATTAAATAACTAATTATTGAATATATTGTATATTATATTGACTTTTGATACATGGGTCTGTGGTTAGTAGCTTGTAACCGACTACTTATACAGTTCTATCTATCTATTCTATCAGTTATCTAACAATTTATAGGTCTATATCCTTGATATAATTTTATTCTAAATTTTTACTGTTTGATAAAACCATTCCGCTTATCTGAGTAGATTTTGAGATAAGAATAAACTAGTATTTTTAAAGGATCATTTACAAAACCTCTTTGTGGCAGTTGGCATTGGCACTTTTTTTGCTTAGATACTGAGGCCCTGGTTGCCCAGTCAAAAAGAATTTAACCACCCATTTTATTGGGGAAACAAACAGATACTATAAATAAACAATTAAAATCATAATAAACGACACATTATCCAAAACAGTTTCCACACTTAATCCAGGAAATAGGATGAAAATAGTCCGCGTAGTCATATCAACTCACGTAAAATCGATCCTTACCATCAAGGAAATAGGACGGATATTATTCTCTTACCATTTCTCAACAGCTGTTTTCTCTGCTGGAACATGCCGCTGGTGGAAGGCTTCCAGAAGTTCCAGACGCGTCGCGACCTGGCCCTGGACTCTGTGGCGAAGGCGTTGATGTCTGCCCAGGTGTAGGTGACTTTCTCGATGCCTCCGATGGCGCCATAGTTGCGGTGTGATGGTACTGCGAGGGTGATCTCACCGCCACTGCCGCGGGGAGACGATTCTGGTGTTCTGCCGTCCTGAGGGAGGGAGAAAACGTTAAGTCTTCTTTCTATTAGTACAAAGTAAAAATTAAACACGTTTACTAACTAATAGTGAACGTATATATTTTGTTTTTAGTATTAATCGTTAAGTTGAAATTGCAGATTTTAACAAAAGTTTGAGTACAGCTAAAAAGTATGATCATTAATAGGCTAAAAAGGCAATAATCATTTCGTATCTGTAACTCGATTGGGGTCACTTTATTTTAGACACATCAGATTCAAATGGTTTTTCAAGATTAACCTATGTGGTCTATAATTTGTACAATTCGCACTCAAATTCTTAACAACATTAAAGTCAAATTAATGATTTTATATTAAACGAATACTGTCTGATCTTGGCAAAGGAGCACTGTTATTCAATACTTAAATCTACACTAACATTTACAACAGATAATATGAAAATGTCATGATAACAGCAGTTTTTAAGAACTCAGAAGAATAGTAAATATTTTCCACTACAAACAGGTCAATAACCCACACTGTACGTATTAAGTAATCAAATTAACTACTTAATGGGAGCAATTTTTTGAAAAACCACCGGCTGCCGCAGCAGTCACCGGCTGTGGCCGTTTCATGCCATATTCTTTATGTTAAAGCTACAGCCTCATGTGATACGTAGGTAACCCCTATGTTATGCATAATGCGTTATGTGATACATAGATAGATACCCCCTTATGTGTTGCATACTACCTTGTGTGATAAATAACACTTATCTATATATAAAAACCCCTGCAAGGACTATGGTAAAAAAAACGTTTTCAAGTTTGAATAAGCAACAAAAAAGGAGCAATTCATATCGAAATATGCTATTTCCTGAAAATTAATTATGTTCGATTTTATAATGTCTAGCAAAACATTAAACTGCGAAGTCGTTTGGACATGTCCACCTTAAGTTTTTATATTTAAGACCTTGGACAACAAAAACTTTATTCATTGGCTAGTTAGTTTTAATAAGATAAAATGTCTATGACTTGCTTGTTTGGTGACGGAGATAATTTGGTGCTTTAGAGCAGACTGAGATGAAACGTCGATATGTAATCAAAGATCAAGGACAGATTTAAAGTCCAAGAGGTTCTCACGGTTTACAGAAACTGTTTGTTTTTGCATAGCAACAATTGTCTGTTTGCATTTCTGCACTATTAAATTGTAATTCTTACATGTTCCGTGAATGGCCAATTTGTTGGGTAGAAGGGAGATCAATAATTTCTTGAATAGTATGATATTTATGTAGAAGAAAAGATTTATACAATAATTTATAATATAATTAGTCCCGGTCGATGCACCCTTGAAGAAACTAGTTAGACTAGGACAGCATTAAACTGGTCCTTACAATGCCAACCAAATATATTTCGTTTAAAAAGCTAACCATTAATATCAAACAGCTAAGATAGAGCACGATATATTTTGTTTTTATTATCAAATGATTATTGTATTTCCTTTGTTTTATATTTTGTAATTGCACATCATCTGTCTCATCTGCCTAGCCTTTTTCCCAAGCTGATTTGGGGTTGGCTACCAGTCCTACCAGATTCATCTGAATCCCGTATTTTACTTGGAGCGACCGCCTACCTGACCACCACCACCCATTTTACTGGGTAAAATACAATATCCCATAGTAAGACTGGATTTTGTAATTGCACATAAGTTTAAATAATTAAATATTTTAATTTGCAGATACGTTGATCTGAATATAGTCTAACAGTAATGTGAGTCGTCTATAATAGTGGCCCAGAAATGACGCCGAGCTTTACCTTTTTAAGAATTATCTAATAAACATTTTACTAATTAAATTTTTACACTTTATAGTAAAACTATTTCATCACGAAGTAAGTGATATTAAAAAGGGAAAAGCACAAGAAACATTTTTTTTACGAAGATTATTCTTACCCATCTTTTTCAAGAGCTTTCGCGTGGTAGGAGCTTTATTATTAATTTATAGATTTAGATATATCCCAAATATGTACCTATTTAGTATGAAAAGCGTTTTAATTAACCGTCTTCCTTAAGATCTTCGATCATTCGGCTTTTCTATTTTTAGTACCGTGTGAATATTTTTGTCATTTAGTTATTCGTAAAGTAGAGTTTCCATCTAATACTAACCAGATAGACAAAACATGACGTCAAACAGATAAGCATCTAATCAGTTGTTAATGTTAATTTTATCAGTATCTAATAAAAACTGCATATTTTATTCGAGACAAAATTAAGCCTGGTTAATTAATATTATCTCAGCATAAACACGAAAAATATTCCATACCACCTTCAGTTGGTAAATATCATGGGTTTCTTCAGTACGTTGTGTTTAATCTTCATATTTTATTCAAGTATGTTAAAATACTTTTTAGAACTAGGTTTTAGAAGAAATACTATACCTATATATATAAGAGACTATAAATATGAGTATGAATGTGGATGGGTATACATGCAGAGGAAGACCAAAAAAGAGATGGATGGATTATGTGAAAGATGATAATAATATGAAAGAAAGGAGTGAATGCAGAGATGACAAGTTGTAGAGATGAATGGAAGCTGAATACCTACGCATTGCGCCGACCCCAAATAGTTGGGAACAGGGCAGGGAGATGATGACTATACATATAAGGGATACAAATAACGTTACTTATTTTGATTACTTTGTTGACATCTAAACATAGTGTTTGTTGTGATATAATTTAATAAAATATATATGTCTGTTAACAATTTGTCGTAAGAAGAGAAAAAAGAAATATATTATAACTTAGCAATATGTTGAGTATATATAAAGATGTTACCAACAGGTTACATATGTGTAGGTGCTTATGTCAGTGCATAGTACTCGCACTGTTTGATAACCTCTGACTATCATATCGACGGCAGCAAAGAACAAACAGCTATCTACAAAATCACTAGTTTACAGGAGAGCGTTTTTAACGCGAAAATGTAATAACTTCTACAATATCAAAGCTAGCTTCTTCAAATTTGCAATACTTAATTAATACGGCATTTCGAAGAAAATAGTGTAGGTCAATTAACAAATATATCTTTTTTTTTCGAAATACGGCAGATGTTTTTATCTACTGCGCACAAAATAAATAACTAACTGAGTCAACTGCCATATGTTCGTTTCTACGTAGGACCTTATAATTCCTGATTCCCAAATAATTTCACTTATAAAAGGGTATATTACTATTCTTTTTTATAATATGTATCTAACTACAACAACAAATAAAGGGTAACTATGATTGTTGCCAAAATATTGTAGTTGTCTCAAATTACTTCGTAATTCTAAAAGTTAAGATATTGATATTGCAGATAATATGCTAAGAATATGATGAGCTTTTGCAGTTTAAGATAAAAATTAAGTTATGTGATTATTTTTTAATAGTCGTAATCATATTACAAAATAACAAAAATGCAATATTCGCAGAGAAAACAATATTACTATCCTAAAAAAAAATTAATAATTAAATCTTATACAAGGTATAATCATACAAACGTAAATCAGGGTATCAAGGATCAAAGATATTCAATTAAAGCTTAGGTATTACTTACAAATCTAAACACAATGTTTTTTTTCTCCGAAATAATCAAATTCTAAACAAGGTACAATCACACAAAGAAACTGAACCAAGTTAAACTTGCTTATTTTTATAACAATGAAATAACTTTAACAAATGTCTAACTATGAAATTATTACCACCAATATAATTATAAACTAACTTCTGTGCTTATTCAACAATCTTATTTTAATAATATCACAAACAATTACTCTGATGGCAATAACTTAATAATAATCAATGTCGTAAATTATTCTTCAATATTTAATTAAAAAGACCTATCGACTTAGTAAAAAATATGTAAAAACAGTCTTCTTCTTCGGTCTACTACATCGGATATCGTATTGTATCGTTGCATGCTTTAGTTTTTTATCAAAATCGTGCTATCCTGAAGGAATTAAGTTCTTTTCGCAGAGGGAAATATAAAGGGAGGTATTAGTGTAAGCATTTTGTAGTTTAACAACATGAGTTTGCCTGTTTGTATTTTTATTTATTTGTATTTTTACCAATAAATTGCCATTGCTTGGTATCGACGTTCTGCAGCAACTGTTGTGTGGCATTTAAATTTTCAATGTTGGCAAGCTGGTTTTAAAACTTTGCCTTGTTGCTTTTTACCTCCCCTAGATATATGGGTTTTACCTTGATTGACCAACAATTTTCTTTTTGTATCTAGCCAGCTATCTATTTTACATTTCCACTTTTTTTGTGATATCTGTGATAAGTTTACGACGCTTTCTTCCTGTAGCCGATGATGGTGAGGAACATTCGCTAGATGCTTTAACAGTTGAGGTTGTTGCGCTGGTACTCAGTTGAAATGGTGACTGTGGCCTTAAAGTACCTGATTCATATTGAGAGGTATGAGTTGTCTGAGATCTTTATGGGCTAGTAGTATTTAATTCTTGAATTCGATCAACGACTTCATTAAGTGACGTTCGTGTATATTTTTTTTGGTAGGGATCTTGGCAGTTAGCCTGAGCGCAGGCTTTGACTGCTTCACCGGACTTTTGGCGAGGACCTTAAGGCCTCCAGCCAGAGCAATAGGAAAGACTAAATACGTCAGCAACGTCTGTAGGACAGCTGTAGGTGTCCCTGTGTACTTCGTTACTTTTCAAAAATAGGTGTAGATGTCTTTATCTACGCGACAAAATACACCGAAAAAATGGGTTTTTCTATGAAAAAAAAAAATTACCAAGTGGAATAAAGAATTCTGAATTCAATTATGCAAAAAAGTGATTTTCGCAAAAATGCAGTTGTCTTTTTGTTCTTTGCGGCCGTCGATATGATACTCGGTTCGCGATACCTATCTCATTTCGAGTTCCTTGTGCCCCGATATCCGAGCCTTTGTCCTTTGTTTTATATAACGATCTCTTATTTAAACCTCTTATCGTCTGATCTTTGAATAAAAATATAATTTTGATAATTTCGTACTGTTTTAGTTTAAAAGAAGATGAAATCTTTACAAAATTATCTTTTTGAAGTTAAATATTATGTCGTTTTGAATTATAGCTGAATCAAGGAAGATCTAACCAACAAGCCTATAAGTACCTTCAATTTTCTGAAATATTAGGTCGTTATCTAACATAGGTAAGTATCAGCTTTCTGACAGAAACTAAACTCATTGCATGAAAAAGTCTGTTTTATAATATGTTGACCCTCACCTGCCTTAAAAAACAGCATGTATGTAATAAGACAGGAAGTAGAAACCAGAATATTTTAGCACTAAACGAATTATATTCACATGAACATAAAAAAGTCTAGACTCGGAACTTGAATGTTAAATAGCTGAATAAGACATTCAAATCACTTGTTCATTTATAAATATTCATTCATTCGTACATGTGATAGTCAATCACCTTATGCAAATATTCATCCTTTTCAATCAAACTTTTCTAAAGTATGAAATGTTGTAAGTATTCTTTCCAAAACGTGAACTGTAACGTGACCCAATATTCATACGGTCACAAACATTGGATCCAACATTCGACACCAACAAATTTGGGCATAGTAACAGCCTTAGAAAGCTTCTTAATGAGAAACCTTCTGTTGACAAATTCGGTGTTTAATTACATCACGGAATTAGGGTGCTTGGTGTCCGGAACAAAGTGTCGAGTTACTGGCACGTGGGAGACACCCTGTATAAGCTAGAGCCGGTAACTAGGTGCTAACTTATCTACTTAAAATATTAATATATTTAAAACAGATTATGGAAATGTATACACGTAACTGGATCTTCAAGAACGTGTAACATTTTTTTAAATGGGCCTTCTAGTCCACATTCAATCACTAAGAATCGACCTTCTTAGATAAATATTTATAAATAAAACATTTTCATGAAAAACGAGCAAAAGGAATCTATCGGCCATTTATTCTTGTAGACAATTTAAGATGGTGACAAATAGTTCTTACATATTGCAATTAGGAAATAATATACATTTTAGATTATATTGTACAGGCTTTGTGTAGTTAAATGTATCTAGTACCTAACTAACTAATAATCGAAAAATAGTAATTTCCGCTCTACAGTCACTAGGTCCTTTTACGCTGCTTTACATAAAAACAAAATGAGCTTCGTCACTTGTAACTCATTTTCAAGTCTAATGCTACTTTATAAGTCAGAAAAATAAAAACATGCACTATTTTAAAGGATAATCTTTATATTAATTATCAATAAATATTGCTTAGCCCACTTAAACACCCTTATGTGCTATAAATAATTTCAAATTAAGTCGTTTTAATATTTCTTTATATTAATGTAAACCTCATATTTAGTATAATGAAAATTAGCTATTTAGATGAATGTTTAAAACAAGTCGATTTCGCATTTCTGTACACGTGATATTTCTAAATATGTATCGATTCAAACTAGTTTTTCCGAAATATTTTAAACTGTATAAAAGTAAGTTACAAAACTCGTTATATATAGAAATATTTTTATTATTTAATTGAAAAGCACTTATCTATGACTAAAAGTTATATCTCTTCCGTGCGTTCAGTTTAAAGTAAATCTGTTCGTTATGTAAATAGTGAGATAGATAGATATACAGATACACATAAAAATACAAGACATTAACATAACAGACACATTTTATTACATGTATGTGCATAAAACGAGACTATTTTTATACTTATTGTGATACTAATATAGTTGACATTTTAATATCCGATAAAATCTATAGAACGATGATTAAGATAAAGCAAATGTATGGACGTTAATTGATAGGCTTAAAATAAATATTTATTTAATGGATTATAATAAATATGAACATATTATGCCTACATAATTATATGGACAGAAATCGTGTTTATTTCGTACATTATCTACTGATCCAGCATCTCCCCAAAATTACACATGCAAAAGTAACTCTGTTACGTTGTCACAGCTAAACCGCAGACCGATTTTGATGAAACTTGATATTCTGTAAGTTTCTAAACCTGTATAAGACATACTAAGTACTATAATACTGCTATGGCTGCTTTTTGTCGCAAAATCCGTCATCCACGTGGGCGGAGCCGCGGAAAACTCTCTTGTTTGTTTTGTTCAAGTTATGCCAGGGGCCATTTTTCTTATACTTATCTAACCGATCAAATGCCGGAAAACATGAAAGGGGAGTATTATTCTGCAAGTCTTTTTCTTATAAGGAAGTAACCTATTGCCCGAAATTGAAGGCGATCAGCTGTATAGACAGGCCAGTCAAAGAAGCCGACAGGCCTGTATGTTACAAAACTTTTTTATATTTCTTATTACTACATAACTTTCTATATAACGAATTAGTACTAAAATGCTTTGTTTTATACCTTTAGAAATTCTTTTAGAGCAACGATTGCGCAATACTCCTAATTTATGAAACAAACTGGACATACCTCGATGTTAATCGATCCAATAAAACTTCTGATGCGAACAGCAATTTAAAATGTGTCGCAATCTAAGTTAACCACAAGAATGTTAACTAACTAAGAGATGTCAAAAATCGTAAACAGAATGGAAAACTTTATTCATTTGGACCGAAAGTAAGTTTAGAACCGGTGCATTCGAATTTAGAAACCAGTTTTATTTTTTAAAGTTCATCCGCTAGCCCACGATCAAAGTATACAGCCTTGGTAACATTCATTCGGTCCGGTTTGTTTTTCTTTTCGCTTCAAGTTATTAATATATTAATGAAGCCGCCGAATTTTTGTCGTTCTTGGCATAAATACATACAGATTTGAGTCTATTCATTTAATTTAATTGATTGTATGGCGGACTAATTCAAATGTATGAAATAAATATTAATAATTTAATATATATAAGTACCTACCTACCTACCTATATACTAAAATTCAAAACGGTTATCGAAACACGTTTTTTTTGTTAGGATGAATAAATGACATAAAACATTGCCATGTGCCTGAATACCTAATTTATAAAATTATGAAAACACGTCAACGTATGCTACGCCTTTTTATATGGCTCGATTCTAAAACTATTTTTAAATTCTTGAAAGTTACAATATTTAGTTCCTATATTCCTTTACCATCGCAGTATCTATAATTAAGTATCTTTTTTGTATACTTATAACACTAAAAAACAAAAAACCTAAAACAAGTCTAGGTTTTAGTAGTTACCTACCTACCTAGGTAATCTAAATTTAAATTGGCTGAATGGTTACTGACTGTCAAGTGGTTACTGGGAACTAGAAGATATACAACACGCTAGATACACCTATAGCAACAAATGAATGGACCTAACGTTTGTCACTCAGATAGACTATCTTCACGGTAGTAAAAACCACCGGAACTTACCCTCCCATAAAAAGACAAACTTGAATTTATAATCTTATTTATCGAAAAATATGTAACTAAGAATATTGTCAAAGTACTTACTGGTGGTGTACTGCTGTATGCGACTCTTTGATTATCAACTGACGACGTAATCAAGGGCTCATGCTCTTCGTTTCCAGCCGTCATTTTTTATTCCAAATTTAAACAACACAAAAAAAAATATAATTTATAAAATCACTGTCATAATAACACAGATCACGAATCCGTTACGTCACTATTTTGGCGGGAACTAGAGGAGTGCGCTGGTGCGAGTAGCGTGGCGGTGTGTCTGCGCTAGCACGGAGAGACCAACTAAACCGCTCTATTGACTAATCAATGTCTCGCGGACATTAAGACTATGTTTGGCCTGTCTATCTGGTCCCTGTGCATTCTTGAAGACTTGAATTTTCGTCAACACGTGCAATCTTATTAACATAATGATAACTACGTTTATTTACACGGTACCATTACTTGATTGTTTATCTGAGTCTACGAAGATGTTTAAGTAAAGATACGCAGTGGTGAGTAAACCAAAATGTTAAAGTAAATTAATTTTTGTCCAATCTCAAAACACTTTAGATTTTAGTTCTTTACTATAAGTTTTGTATAATATTAACGAAATATATATTGAGAATACTTAGATGTACATTTTGGAATAGACATAGGTCAGGGCCTAATTTTTTTTCGGCGACCGGTTACTTTACATATAAGGCTTGCCCGTCATATCAGTAATATTATATTATCATAGTCTTACTACTACAAAGCATGCAGTAGTTTGCAGACCGGCAAAAAGCTTTAGTGATGTATTTTCCACGTTTCATTCAATATTTTGGTGCAGTGACGCATACCTTGGGGCCTTGACATATTAATCAAATAAAAATAAAAAAGGTAGGTTAGCTAAAATCTTCACTGGAGCTTAACATGTTTAGGATAAAAAAATACTAATTTATACTTGAAAATCACTTACCATATTTCGAGTGCGTGCTCCGAGCTTTTTTCAATGTTCCAGCCAAAATAAACAGAGATAAATAATACAAACAGATAAGCGTAATATAATAATTTTAATTTATTCTATAAAATGACATTTGAGATAGATGCAAATATTTTTTCAGTAAATTACTTTATACAATAAACGAATCTATTACACATCTTCGTTAGTAGTACGATTACAAAATGACACATGACAAAGGAACTATTGTATGTAGACTTGAGATGTATCGCGATACTTAACTATAACAATCATTTAGGAATATGGCTAATTAATGTTTGTATTATTTAATATTAAACTCGATGACGATCCTCTAACACTTATTCCTTCAATAATATTTGGTGATAACTCAGTACTGGTGTGGCCCGCGGCGCGGCGGGCGGCAACAGTATCACAATAACCCAACATATCTCCATCGTGCATAATACATTAAAAACATAATTCAAACATTCATTTACGCTTCACATACTACAGCGTTCTTGACAATGTCCTCATTATCACTCATAAATAAGACGTTATTATTTACATTGCACAAACGGAACTTGTGTAAATTACAAAAAGTATTGTGACGTTGCGCGATGTGAGGCGACTGCTGGGCTCTGTTTCAATATGTCTGACAAGTCTCTTTGTCAACATAACTCAAACTTAAAGACGATACAAACATCATATATTTTCACCGCTTCGATATTCTAGCTTAATAGCAAATAAGCTTTACTAAACTTAAAACTAAAAAATACAATTTCTAAGTAGCAATTATACATTGAATACAAATTTGCCCCTCGCGCAACGCTACTAACACAAATAATTAAAACTAGTTGATATTTAGCACTACATAGGAAGCATTATAACATACACGGTATACCATGAGCCATACATAGTTATCATACAACTGTATGAAATGACGATGACACACACTGCTTCATTTACACAGGACAACAATATATTCAAAATGAGTTCGCTTCTCTTTCATGAAACAAAATATTACACAGTTACTTTTATTTCTGAATATTTATATTAATTGTAATCAGAAAAATCTCTATTTATTATCAGCTGCATTTACGATTAGTCTATTATTTGTTTACCCTAAATACAAGATTATGTAGGTGTATCTGCTGAGATAATTAAACAGAAAAATAACAATGCTTATTAACAATTCGGATAATCAACGCGTAACTTACTTTTTCTGTTCAATCATCCCGGTATATGAAAAGATGGGGACTTAAAGATTAGCTATACAATAGAAAACCTATTTAACATTATATTATAGATCATTATATCGTAGTAGGTATGGTACAAAGTAAAGCCTTTACAACATGCAGAGAAAAGTTTCGTAGGAAAGGCTACGCAAGTGCCGATACCCGATGATTTTAGCCTCCAAGCGACTTTCGCTTAACAAACTTCTTTAGGTCAGTAAATAGAGTCGCGTCGTTGCAGACAAAAATCGTCGGGCATGGTCACTTGCGTTGCCTTGTGTACGGCCTAAGAGATATACTAGTCCCCATCTCGAGTAATGTTCTATGTTTTATTTATTCTACTGTGACTATTTTACCTAAGAAACCGTCATAACACGATAACGTTCACACTCGGTATGGGAAGCTACTGTTTCTAACGGAAGGTATTATTTTAAGCACTTTATGGCAATCAGCTTATTGAACTACTCTTTGTAAAGAGAAAACTGCATCACTGTTACTAAGTGCATATACAATTTTACATTACTGTTTATCAGTGCTGTAAGAAACATAATTTATAGGACCAATAAACAGATACATTTTAATTGGGAATTTGAATGCTACAAGTTCAATATAACAACTTAAGTTACCCAGAAGACCGCAAGTGGAACATACTTTTTGAGTGAAAAAGAATCTTAAGAACTTGACATTAATGCAGTTTTCTCATCGCACTTGTTTATAATAACAATATCAACACGTGTGTACCTAGCGATTATATATAATATAACTGAGCTTGAGCTACTTATGTACCGTAATGTATATTTGTATCATAAACTATTGCTAACTAATGAGAAGGCGATCAGTCTACTGTTCACTTGTTGGCAGTGTTATATGGATTACCGTCTTTATCAATACATACACACTGTTCAAATTGTGTTGATCGATACACACACACATATCAATTACTGCATAGACCGTATTATAGAAAGGATGTATCCTTTCAACAATTTCAGGTCGATAATTTGGTTTTACTCGACAGATGGGACCATCTGTTTTAGATACTAAGGTATATTCGGAAATCATGGTACCCTTTGATTAAATTCGTGTGTATCGATCAGCGAATATTAAAGACAAACTTTTATTGTATTGTTTCTTTGTGCCGTCAAACACAGAAGTATTCACCATCTAGTATTTTGTAAGCATTAGAGCCAATGATTTTTTTTTTTATCAAACCACGAATCGACTTACAAAATTTTTGAAGTTAAATGGAATAATTTTAATTATGTTGGCGCTAATTATGCTCAAAACAACAATCAACGAATTATATAATGAACCTATTTAATGAATGTCATTACTATAGTGATGCACTTGAAAAAATGAATCACATGCTGACACCGTTTGCTGTTGCTTATGAAATGAGAAAATCTACTGTTATCATAAACTTCCTTGGACAATAATTTAAACATACTTTGATTGGATTATATAAACGCGCCGACAGTGAGTTTCGACTTTACAAATTGACCTAATAATTCAATCCAGGAGATCAGTGTCGCAACCGCGATACATCGGGTTACACTTCACGCCTCACGGATCATGCGTGATGCAACCTACATGCAAACTAGATGGCAATACTCTGTGTCAGACGGTACCTTTACATTGTCAATCATTGCAGCAAAAGCCACGCAAAATTTGGTGTCATTTTAGTTTTATTTACCATTGATGTTCGAGTTTTTTTACACACAAACAGACGTCGAAGATAGTTTTCAACTTTTGTGTGACAAAAAAATCCGAACCCACAAAGGTTAACTTTTTTCGGCTATCTATATCTATTGAATGGCTCAATTATGATATGTCTAATATTAAAAGGCAATGGTATTTCAATTTGTCTTTTGTATTTATTTAGATAAGGTCTAAAGCTTATTCCTACCCATAGCGGAATTTAAGCGGAACTGGGTGAAAATGTTTTTCCCGGTATTTAGCACAGACTATGCATTCATTACGAGGATTTTCTGGCCAACATGAGAAAGGACATTGTGTTAAATATCCATCCCCACATGTGACAAATTCTACTAAAAGGCAACGGCGGTTTCTTTTTAATTTCATGCTACATAAAGTGAGTTTACATTGACTTTATTTTGCAAGTATAACTTGTCATACAACCATTTGGAGGGGTTCCAATTACCCAATCAGTTTATTATTATTTCTAAGTAGAAAAGCTACTATAGCGGGGATATATCGGCATCCATTCGTGGACAATCATAGAAAGGAAGCGAAAAGAACTTCAAAAAGCCTTTGACTGGAACACGAAATGTTCAGAGGAAAAAATATATTGTTGGCAAGTTCAGTTTGAAAAAAAAAAACAAATCGGAATGGATAGGCTAAACTCAGACTTAGCTCAGAAAAGCTTGGCAATAATAACGGAGAATCAAGTTAGTCAACGCGATTAAATATAATCACCATTGCCACAGCTTAATTCAGCCAAATTATTTGGAAATGTGAAAAAAAGGGATGCTTTTAGAATATAGTACAACATCAATAGAAAGGCATTGAATATTGTCTGCTATAGTACCATACGTAAGTAGTTGTCAGCTCATATGGGTTGATAGTTTATTTCCTACTTCTCATACTATTAACCTATTAAATGACTTATCTGTAGACTAACCGTTAAGACTATGTATATTTGAATACGATGCAATAACAGTATTGACTAAGAATGAATTGGTATCTAATGTTCGATTATATTTGATAACATTTTCATTAAAATCTATTTATTTTATATGCGTAACAGTAGGTGTCTGTCTGTCTCAATAAACCCAACAAATAATGTATTTCAAAGTATCTTCCACACTCCGGCCCCCAAGATACGCATTGGCTTAGTTTGGGGACCACTGTTATCTCCTATGTAAACTTTATAAATTACCTGTACTCTGTGTTAGTCCTAAGAAATAATGTAATATTGAACAATAAATTTATTCTTATTCTTATTGAATTAATATCAACGAACAAATAACGTCTTGACCTAGGCGAAGATAAAAATGGATAATCAAATTAATATTTAATATCAGTGCACATAAAAATATGATTTACGGCATTTTAGTATTGGTTTATAATCATTTGCATTTATGCGTTTTATAATGATCATATAACCATAAGTAGTAATATTTTTATGACCAAGACCGATTCAAACATCCTGAATATTAATGTGTTGTTTAACCGCTGTATCTGATTATAAATATTGTACGCTAGGCTTTGATAGGTATTATTATACTAGTGAGTACTATCACATAATGCATTTTTGATTATTTTATTGTTTTATGTTTATATGGGTATCTGTTTGTTAAAGAGATAGATGGTTGAATGGTATATTCACTATTACAAACTTAGATTTAAGGTGTATTATTTAAATATTATCACTTAAACAAGCAATAACTAAGAATTTTTCGTTCCGATTAATTTTAATCTTCCTTATTACATATTCAGTTTGCATTAAAAATCAACTATTGAGTATAAGATTGTTTAAATCTGATAAGGAAGTGAGAATTTGAATTTAAAATTAAATGCCAAAGATGATATCAGTATTGATTAGAAGCTAGACTTGTTACCATGCTGGTAAGCTTTGAAAAAAACATTTATAGCTGGCAAAAGATAACGCAGCAATTAAACGACAATTTTTTTACATAAAGTGGAAGATTTTAAAGACTTTTTTTCTATTCTCATAGGATTTAAGTAGTATATTGACATTGAAAGGAATCTTTGCGTTACATTTTAGACGAGTGTTTCAAATTTCCACAGAAAACAGTTCGCGGTGGCAACTTAACTATAGTGGTAAGGCATATTCATTTATAATCATAAATCGCGTATAATTCACTAGGACATTCCAACAAGTATTACTTTCATACTATCCGGCCACTGTATAAGCTAGTTTAAGAACTTATGACCTATGTAAGCAAACTACTGATTCGTATTTTTTTAACTGAATTCTGTTTCAAAGATCACAATTTCTTAAACTTGAATTTACAGGCCCTCATTTACTGGGCCTTCACAAACATAGTATCCCTATTTTTTTCCTTTCGTTTTTGACATTGATAGTACTATTAACTAGAGTATTCCGATGGTTCCTTTAAGATTTTAGTGAGACTTAAACTGTTATCGATACACAGCTTGAGGTAGCGCGAAGTTATACAAAAAACTTAACAGCAATTTGATTACGAATATGAACAATATAATACTGCTAAGCCTATGATTTAAACTATGTTGTAGTAGCGACCATACTCCCTTTTGCAATCGATTACATTTTAATTGTTACTCGATAATTTAATCGATATAAAGAGTATAGTCGCTTGAAGTGTGGGTTCATGTTTACTAATTACATCTATGCTTAGAGTGAGAGCAATTCGCCTAACATAATGATGTGTCCACTTTGTAATGCACGATATTTTCCTTATCTTCGTATGCAGAATAAGAATAAATATAAACGTGACCTTCAATGTGGTACACTTGTACCATGATACACAATTAAATACGAAAACGAACCAACCTTTTCACTCACTTTCTCTTTTCAAGGCATTTACATCTCATTTCCTAGATTCATCGTATCGGAAAACCGCATCTGTCGTGCGCAAGAATTTCATACCTTTCCGTAACTGAAACTCGCATGTTTACGGAACAAATGCGGTTTTCGGATCAGTAAAATGAGTGTCTATGACCAGCCTACCCATAGCCCTACGTTAGCTTCTAGAATACCGTGCATTATAAAAGTGCCTATGCAAGTGTTTGCAGAGGGTTTCAGGGATGCGGCGGCGTGTCCTACTTCCTCCTACCTTCCAAACTCCCTTACGATTATCTAGTATACGCATGCCTTAATCTAAAGAGTAAAACATAATTTTGATCCGAATTCTAAAACCTAACAAAACTAAATACAAATCCATATAATTTTAACATCTAAATGATTTATTCTAGTTTTATAGGCAGATATATCCGTTCTATACAAAGATTATAAGTTATATAGAAATTTAAATAAAGCCAATAATGCTAAGTGAGCAGCTATCAACTCTCCCGAATACTATTCAAAGAATAAGTTAGAATAACATCGTTACGTTTATACCTATCTTAACTATCAAACATAAATGCTTAGTTTGATGTTTAAGTAATTCATATCGTCTTATAACCTCAATTCAAAAATAATAATAAAAGCAATTTCTTTACCTATATGCGCATATGCAGCGCGGTTATATCACAGCCAAATCCGCCGCCGCACACCTTAAAACCATCTGGGGCCTTAGACAAGATGACGTCACACAAAAGATTAAAGTCTACTTTTCTCAAATTAAAAACACTAGTTTAGTGCATTACTTCTATAAGAATGGGTGACGTCAGCATAATGTCTAGGCTCGAGTCAAAGTCAAACTTTTAATACATTTTAAAAATGCATTGTGTCTAAACATGGGTGTTTATCGAATCGTCTAGAAATCATAAATTGTCTACTTAACGGCCAAATATGTGGGCGTTTCTTATGCCTCCTTGTCTTACGTGAACTCTGGGTCGCTTAGCAACAGTTTTCGAGTTTTTACTAAACGTAGCATATTACTAGTAACACATTAAACTAGACTTTATGTCAAAGCAGTGAGATCGATGATATTCCCAGTTTCGGAAAAGTTTTCATACTTTACTTCAAGTCTTGCGATCGCTTGTTCACATTGACAAACGATGTCAAACCGAAACATAGGTTCGCCCTTCAAAAACTAGGGACACCATCTAATTGTCTAAATAACAAAGATTTCCTTTAGGTTTATTACTTCAATTCATTATGTTATCGCCGGGCTTAAAAATTGGTTGTTTACGAGAAGTGCTAAATATTCTATCGATTCCTGTGTCGACACAATATCAATGTCTAAAGGTATCATAAACCGCTACACTAAGCAGTGGCCATCGCGTAAGCTCGCGTACTGTACACCACTCTACATATACACTATCAGTCTTTGGACAACCACGTCCCGTTCACAGGTCGATCGAAACCAGCATTTATTTCCATTACTATAAGAACGCTTTTCGTTTGTCTTTAAACACTATATTACCCTCAATACACTTTTATATCGATATTTTTACGTAATCATTTCCTTTTTTTTTTGAACATCGCTATGCCACCTAATTCTGTTTTTTGTTTTTGTCGCGGTTTTTCTACCTATATTCAGATCCACTTTATATGAATTCTCAATCTGATTACTTACATCTAAACAATATTTTATTTGTCTATAGCACAAAAATAATAACGCTAATTACTGCTGAGACCGCAAATTATCATAAATTTTCACTTTTCTAGTATTTTTTCTAAAATTTCAGGGATTTCTTTATATTTTGGTTTCTAGCATGCAAAAGAATCCATGTGAACGGGACCACCCCGATCCTAAATCCGTTCCTACGTACAGGATGCGATGGTTGCGAGCGATGGCCGCTTGTTCGAACGTTGGTGTAAGTAAGAAGCAAGTTCACTGTAGACATGTTATGGAGCGAGTGACTTTGTAGGGGGACTAGTTAAACAAGAGATGTAAGTTTTGGAGTCCTAAAACATTGATAGGTTACTCGCTCGAGGATAATAATTGCAGAAATTTTGGCCCATTGGTTTGGGCCAATATCGAGATCTTAGTCATTATAAATTATGGCCATTTTTCGATTTAAGATGAAAAGATAAACGTGTATTTAAGAGCCGGCTAATATTGACATCAAAGGACTTGGAACTAACCCACGTTACTTCAACACAATGCACCTTGACAATAACATTACGCTTAAAGTTAAATGTGAATATTTCAATAATTACTCCTTACATTTGTTTTTATAATTCATTAAATACAACCCTTGTTTAACTAGTCACCCTGTATATATTTATTATTATATTTCGTAAAACTAAGCTACAATCGGGAAGACATGACTATTTGACTGCGGAAGATTTATATATCATTAATTATAATACAATATTACATGGTTATAATATTATATCCATTGGGTAACACTGACTGTATCCCCTGAGATAAGCTTACTCTAAACAACTGAGGTATTATGTTTTTCAAGGCAAAAACCAGCAACCAGTACATTTTTGCTACCCTCTTAGCGTGAATTAAGATTAACCTTCTCAAACAAATCTTAACTTTAAGGCGTACTTAAGTCTACCTGTCGCTTCATTAAATCTCAAAGAGAAAGACTTAAGGGCGCCTTATAATTGAGTAATGTTGTAAGTATTCGTCCATAAGTCCTAATTTGAATAGTCACTCGCTCTGTACTCAAAGTAATATTGGATAGACCAATATCTTGGCTAACGTAATATTGTGGCGTTTGATATCAAATTGTATAACATTTTTAAATATTATACTATAGTAATCAAGGCATGACTAACGCTTGCTGTAATTAATCACTGTTATTAATAAACGACTCATTAATACACTTGATAGCACAATCTGTTCATTAAAAACCTCAAAAAATGTACACTAATGAAAAATGGTAAAAACGAACTGATTACTGCATAATGACTTTTTAATTACCTTGTATGATCGACGTTTTTATGTCAAGCAAATCGCAAAGCTTCGCAACTTACGTACGCCATAACGTTCTAAAATGGACCTTATATTAGATTAGTGAACTTAGCTAGACTCAATCGCAACTTAATTTTAAGACCGTCTTCTTAACATCTTAAACTTAACTTCCGTTTAAGTATTCAGCTAGTCACTTAAAACATTGACAACCACTGAACTTAATTTACCACCGATTATACATTACCACTTTATATACAATTAGGCGAGTAGTAACTTAAGAGTAGCGGTAACATTATTACCCCGATTTCTGAAAACTTGATCAAAACCTGTCAAACATCAAATTAAACGACTGTGATTGGTTACTAGTCATTTTATCAACCAATCAGAGTCGTGATCAGTTTTTCAGAGAGGGGTTATTCGGGGGTAAATAGCGTGGTACCTACAACGTTTGCGGCGTGTGCTTGGGCGGCTGTCTCTTCAGCCGCCGGCTCACGGGTCACTGTCAGTTGTTCTTGTCGAAGTTGTGGAAGGCCCAGTTGAAGGACGTCGTCCAAGAGTTCTTCATGGCCTCAGTGAACTTCTGACGGAAGTGCTCCATTGCTTTCTCTTCACTTAAATCCATTACCTGTGAAACATGACCTTAGTTAAACTTACAGACTTATAAGCTAAACTGTTATGTGAACTTACAAAAAGTGTAAGTTTTTGCACTCAAGAGACATGTAGCGGAGTAAAAGGATACTTAGGACTTTTAATATAAAGTTATAACATTTATTTTTCTGTTTCCTTTTATAGATGGCGTTGATCGTTATAGAAAGGTATTGTGATCTGATTAAACTTTATTAAAGTAAACATCAAAAGGACCTTTTTCTTGGATAAAACAAACAAGGCAATCGGGAGTTTTTTTTTTGGATAAAACAACAATTAATTGTTAAAAACCAATATAAAGCCGTAAAAGTCCTTACCAGTGTCTCACGTAGGTACTGGAGGTCCTTCTCGGAGCTGAGCTCGGGCAGACCGGTTGAGATCATCATGGAGAACAGCGACAGAATCAGGTGCCCGTGCTTACGGAGGATCTTGAAGGCCTATTTTATACAAAAACAGTGTTATTACAATTAGCAGAGATATACAAAATTAACAGATATTCGTCCAACTACAAATACTACGCCGGTTAGCTCATCCTAAACATAAGGGATTTAGGCTAAATCCGCGACAACATTTTTGCAAGAAATATCTTCGCAGGGTACGCGCATGCGGAATAAATAATAACAAAGACAACATACGTGCATAAAATAAAACATACTTCTATGTGAAATAAAACAATCGCCATTACTAAAGAAATTCGTTTTGTGATAACGTTTTTATGCATACAGACAAGACGAAAATTGTAACGTTTCCATTCATCATTCTTTAACAGATTATGTAAATTTATAGTTCCAAAATAATGCACTCACCGTCTCACAATGCTCCCTGAATATCTTGAAGTCTATCGGCAGGTTCTCTCCGGAGCCCTTCTGGCCCTTGTTGATGACGTGTATGAAGTCGTGCGTCAACACGAACGGCACGCGCTCGCGCTTGAACCCGTACTTCTGCTTGAAGTGGCCTAGGAAGTGGCCGAAGTCTATGTGGAATAGCTGTGGAGAAAATGGAGTTATTAGAGTTAATAATATTGATGAAAATGTATTGTTGCCTTGCTAATAGTAATATTTTATTTCGACTAAAAAATACCAAATTTATAGAAATCTGGTTTCTTTTAAAATTTTGACAAATTGTTTTCATCTGTCTGTACCCATATTTAAAGCAAAATAAATGATTTCTTCGCATTTTATTACATATAAAATCTTTCGTAACAGCGCCATTTATATCCATAAGGTTCTTGATAACGGATGGAACCAAATTTCCCAAGTATCAGCGAATTATCTTGAAAATATTAAATTGCTGCAACAAAAGACCGCAAGATTCTAAGCAGACGGTATTTTTCAAGTCTTAGCTTTAGTTGAATTTTATTTCAGTAACACCTTAAACCTGTAGTATAAGTTCCAATTTCTCACCTGTCCACTCTTCTTCACCATAATATTGTCAGGGTGTCTATCGGCGATGCCCAACACATATGTCGCGACGCAGTAGCCGGCGCAACTCATCGTGAACTCGTCGATCGCTTTGTTGAACGCCGCTTCGTTGTTCTCAGTGTTCTTGCGTAGCCATTCTGTTTATATCATACAATTAAGGAGTAAGTATTTGAAATAGTCTTATTGTTTCTATGAGGGCAAGATCCAAAAAAGAATATCAATAAAAATAAAAACACTTAGCAATGCTATGTGCACCAACTTTAAAAGCAATTAATACAAGGCTAATAATTTAGAGTTTCTAGCTAGGCGACTAATTACATAAAAAGATTTTAGAAACGATTCGATTTTTTGTGGATATTCAGGAAGCAACCAGATAATATCACAATAATAAAGAAACCAAATACAATATGTATAATGTTTATATGTTCGCACTTAACACCCAAATGTCGGCCTAAATCTCATAAACAAACATTTACAACCATATTCCTAACTTCAAAAACTATTGCTGCACCACCAAGCACTACTACAACAACATAACATCAACAGCGATCAATACTCACGTAACAACGTTGACTTGTTGATAGTGGAAGCGGCGTTGAATAGCGCGCTCTGCTTCTGAATGTTGGCGACCGTCTCCGCGTCCTCCACTACTTCTATCATACCGACGGCATACTCCATTGATATGCAGTTGTAGGGGTTCAATCTGGAAGTACAAGTAAGTATTATACTACGCATCAACTGTGTGTATTAAGAAAAAACTATAATGTTTAAATCTGCTGTAATTCTCATTTTTATAAAGTCTTCAACGGTACCCAGTACAGACTACAATGAACTTTATTTACACTCGCCATAGAATTGAATTTTGTCCCACTTAAAGTAATAACAACAATTGGCACAAATATAGGTTTGTTTTTTTTATATTATTCTGTCAGCATGTCAAGTGCAACATGTTATGCATCTTAAAGTTAACGGTAAGTAAGGCGAACTCGTGAAAAAAAGCTTGACATAGTCATCTCGCTAACCAATGTTTTAGATAAGCAACTAGCAATGAGTCTCAAAATTTTACGTAATTAAGCTCATACCTAAAGTCATATCCATGTTTCTTCCACAGCCTATCCATGATCCTGAGCATCTGCAGCGTGAACATGTCCTGGCGCAGGTCGTCACCGATCTTGAGGATGATGCGGATGTCGGAGCCCGTGGGGTCCACGTTCTCGAAGTCCAGCATCAGCGGCCGCATCTTGCTGTCCATCACCCGGCATGCGTCCGGTCTAAATGGAGCAAGTGGTTGGTACAAGAATTTGTGGGATTTTAGGTTAGGTACCCAACATACCCTGCCTTATAAAGGCTAGTCATATGAAAAAAAATCTCTCAAACTTTATGTGAAAAGCTGTCATTTTTTGCTATTGGTTTTAAAATATTTATTAACAGGTTAGCTTAAGTTCACTCTCTCGCATGACATTATCTATTAATTTTAGTCAATGAGAAACAAGTTATTGCCTCTTGATTGGCGAAAATTGACAGATAGAGAAAATGCGAAACTAGCGAACAAAACACCTCACTAAAATACATAAATTATTATTACTATTTTGCGATTTATTGACATGTTTCTAGTAAAAATATACAGCAAAAATCTAAGTGACTCGAATACTAATTATTAAGTTATACAGCTAAATTGCTCTTAATTTATTAGCACATAATTTCACAAGTAAAAAAAATAATGAAATTGCCGACAAAATAGTTTGTTAATTCCTTTCTTCAGAGCTAACCATCGGCAGGCCAACATAAACAATGCACTTACTTGATCCTCTTGCACACAAAGCTAGGGTTAAGTGGCGACACAAAGTCACAGAGTGTCTCGACACAATGCTGCTCCTGTAAGTGTTGGATTAGGGCGGCTCGCGCTTGCTTGATCTCCTTCTTCTTGCGCACGCACTGGCTGGCCCCTAGTTAGCCAAAATTATGCTCAGACAACTGTATTACGATAGAGGGGGAAATGGGATGGGACGTTAATATACTGTTATGACATTATATTGCAACTTTATCTTGCAACCTTGAAATTTTGTATTAATGTCTACAGATCTCGTCTGAATAATTGCTTTATTGAGTTACTTTAATATTAGTTGTTCCATTTTACCACGACGGTTCTCTTTACGCATAGAAAAAGTGGGAACACGTAAAAAAATATAAAAGTGTTTCATAGGTTGATAATAACTAGTTTAGGTTTTTGTATGATTATGAGTCACTAAGTAGAGTCATTTAGAACTCCCAGAAATCTCTCGACAGTTTATTTGTTATTTATATCTGTCTTCAAATAATCGTTTCATCAATCTTCGTACGATATTTGGTTGGTTACTACAAAATCAATATTTTTTTTTGTAAGTATGATAACATCCAATCTTCTGTCCTTCACTAAAATACAACTTATACTCTCAACACAGGTTCCTTACAACTACACCATATATAATTACATAGACATCCGACTTACATTTAAGCTTGTCTAGACACGTGATCTGTCTCGTGAGACTGTTGATGTGGTCCTGGCAGCCGCGGCAGTACGCCTCCAGCAGCAGGCCGAACCGCACCGACACTGACGGCACGTGCATCTCAGACCTGAGAGTAGTAATTGTAGTATTTTACTTTTTATTTTTAAGTTCATATGTCAGTATGCATTGATTGCTAGATGACAGAAGAGATTCGACAAAAAATCTCACTAAATTAATTTTACAATTTCGCATATGTATACAAATTTTGCTCGTGACTGTACACTGTGCATAGCTATGAGCGGCGTGGGTGACACATCAGTGTCCGTGCGCCGCTGTGGAAACCGAGAACGCCGCCGAACTAATGAACCCACGCAACAGAGGTGAGCCACGCATCCGTGCACAGCCTGCGCAGCGGTGGGTTTCCGGCTTTAAACAGTAGGTCCCGGCTGTCATACAAAGATCTTTGGCAGTCCTTAAGTCAATTCTGACAACCAGTATTACTATGGGAAACTGTGTTTCCCAGTAAAATGGGTTGTTGAGGTCAGATAGGCAGTCGCTCTATGTAAAATACGGTATTCAACTGAATCCGGTAATACTGTTAGCTGACCTCAACATAGTTGGGAAAAGGCTCGGGAATGATGATCTATATACCGCAACTCATATACAATGTCTTTCATTAGTTGTTACCTTAAATGCCAAAACAAGTTGTGTCCTATCGTCATGTTCTTGAAGGCCCTCTTTAAGAGGAACACGGAGAGGTCGCACATGAGGTACGACTCGTGCTTCAACGCTTGCACCAGCTGCAGCAGGTACAGGAGGAGGTCGTTGTCACTGTAAACATGAGATAAGTTCTTTTTAAATGTTCTTACTTATAAACAAAGACAGAAAACTGTAAACGGGAATGTAAATTGCAGGGATTTTTCAGACAGATTTTTTTGTAAGACCAAATATTAAGTAAATGTCCGATTAAATTAGTATTATTATAATGTTAGTAGTAGTAGAATAAGTTTCGTCACGTTTCACTGTTACCATTATTAAAAAATATTTGTTTTTTTTTTAACATAAGCAATTTTCGAAATGGACTGTTACTAGTAAAATACGCATTAAATAGATTTATTGCGTATTTTAGTACTACCACAAACCACCTTACGTAAGTTTAAGTTTTGTAGTCAATTTGTTCCATCTACTCCATACACTGCCGCATGTTTACACCACATACCTGATCTTGCCGAGACACTTGACGGCGAAGCTCCGGACGGCGGAGTCGGTGTAGGCGTAGTCGAGCAGCTCGAGCGCGCACTCGACGCGCAGCAGCGGCCAGCCCGCCAGCAGGCGCCGCACGGCCGCCGCCTCGCCGCGCTCGCCCCACTCCACGCACGACACCAGCTACTCCATACACTGCCGCATGTTTACACCACATACCTGATCTTGCCGAGACACTTGACGGCGAAGCTCCGGACGGCGGAGTCGGTGTAGGCGTAGTCGAGCAGCTCGAGCGCGCACTCGACGCGCAGCAGCGGCCAGCCCGCCAGCAGGCGCCGCACGGCCGCCGCCTCGCCGCGCTCGCCCCACTCCACGCACGACACCAGCTACTCCATACACTGCCGCATGTTTACACCACATACCTGATCTTGCCGAGACACTTGACGGCGAAGCTCCGGACGGCGGAGTCGGTGTAGGCGTAGTCGAGCAGCTCGAGCGCGCACTCGACGCGCAGCAGCGGCCAGCCCGCCAGCAGGCGCCGCACGGCCGCCGCCTCGCCGCGCTCGCCCCACTCCACGCACGACACCAGCTACTCCATACACTGCCGCATGTTTACACCACATACCTGATCTTGCCGAGACACTTGACGGCGAAGCTCCGGACGGCGGAGTCGGTGTAGGCGTAGTCGAGCAGCTCGAGCGCGCACTCGACGCGCAGCAGCGGCCAGCCCGCCAGCAGGCGCCGCACGGCCGCCGCCTCGCCGCGCTCGCCCCACTCCACGCACGACACCAGCTACTCCATACACTGCCGCATGTTTACACCACATACCTGATCTTGCCGAGACACTTGACGGCGAAGCTCCGGACGGCGGAGTCGGTGTAGGCGTAGTCGAGCAGCTCGAGCGCGCACTCGACGCGCAGCAGCGGCCAGCCCGCCAGCAGGCGCCGCACGGCCGCCGCCTCGCCGCGCTCGCCCCACTCCACGCACGACACCAGCTACTCCATACACTGCCGCATGTTTACACCACATACCTGATCTTGCCGAGACACTTGACGGCGAAGCTCCGGACGGCGGAGTCGGTGTAGGCGTAGTCGAGCAGCTCGAGCGCGCACTCGACGCGCAGCAGCGGCCAGCCCGCCAGCAGGCGCCGCACGGCCGCCGCCTCGCCGCGCTCGCCCCACTCCACGCACGACACCAGCTACTCCATACACTGCCGCATGTTTACACCACATACCTGATCTTGCCGAGACACTTGACGGCGAAGCTCCGGACGGCGGAGTCGGTGTAGGCGTAGTCGAGCAGCTCGAGCGCGCACTCGACGCGCAGCAGCGGCCAGCCCGCCAGCAGGCGCCGCACGGCCGCCGCCTCGCCGCGCTCGCCCCACTCCACGCACGACACCAGCTACTCCATACACTGCCGCATGTTTACACCACATACCTGATCTTGCCGAGACACTTGACGGCGAAGCTCCGGACGGCGGAGTCGGTGTAGGCGTAGTCGAGCAGCTCGAGCGCGCACTCGACGCGCAGCAGCGGCCAGCCCGCCAGCAGGCGCCGCACGGCCGCCGCCTCGCCGCGCTCGCCCCACTCCACGCACGACACCAGCTACTCCATACACTGCCGCATGTTTACACCACATACCTGATCTTGCCGAGACACTTGACGGCGAAGCTCCGGACGGCGGAGTCGGTGTAGGCGTAGTCGAGCAGCTCGAGCGCGCACTCGACGCGCAGCAGCGGCCAGCCCGCCAGCAGGCGCCGCACGGCCGCCGCCTCGCCGCGCTCGCCCCACTCCACGCACGACACCAGCTACTCCATACACTGCCGCATGTTTACACCACATACCTGATCTTGCCGAGACACTTGACGGCGAAGCTCCGGACGGCGGAGTCGGTGTAGGCGTAGTCGAGCAGCTCGAGCGCGCACTCGACGCGCAGCAGCGGCCAGCCCGCCAGCAGGCGCCGCACGGCCGCCGCCTCGCCGCGCTCGCCCCACTCCACGCACGACACCAGCTACTCCATACACTGCCGCATGTTTACACCACATACCTGATCTTGCCGAGACACTTGACGGCGAAGCTCCGGACGGCGGAGTCGGTGTAGGCGTAGTCGAGCAGCTCGAGCGCGCACTCGACGCGCAGCAGCGGCCAGCCCGCCAGCAGGCGCCGCACGGCCGCCGCCTCGCCGCGCTCGCCCCACTCCACGCACGACACCAGCTACTCCATACACTGCCGCATGTTTACACCACATACCTGATCTTGCCGAGACACTTGACGGCGAAGCTCCGGACGGCGGAGTCGGTGTAGGCGTAGTCGAGCAGCTCGAGCGCGCACTCGACGCGCAGCAGCGGCCAGCCCGCCAGCAGGCGCCGCACGGCCGCCGCCTCGCCGCGCTCGCCCCACTCCACGCACGACACCAGCTTCGGCAGCAGCTCCGGCGCTTCTACGCGGAAACGCTCTCTGCCAACCAGAATGGAAAGGAGGTGATTATTATAAGACCAAGGACAGTTTAGGTCCTAAAGATTAGGGGACTAAAAAGGCCTAATGCTCAGATCGCATATTTTAATATTGTTTTTATAATATCTTGGGACATCTCACACACGGTTATCTGCACGGAACAGAAAAAACAGGTGGAAGTGCTAAGTAGGCGTGGCACGCGTGTCACAATTAAGCGTTGTTACGCTTAACTTGCGCTTAACCGATCGCAGTTGCGTCTGTCACCGCGTCGAGTTGCTCGTCTCGTGACAAATTAAGATTTACCTAGCTATGCTGTATTGTTCCGTTTTAGCGTCCAAAAATGATAGTAGGAGAAGAAATCTTACAAATGGAGGTATTTCGTATCATCGGTAAGTACGATTTTTATGGTTTTCTAGTAAAATCTTATTTTCTTCCAATTTACAAAAAATTCATAGAACGGTTAGTCAAAGTAAACCTTATGCAGTGAAGACAAAGTTTATTTTCGATGGTTTTTTTCCATAGAACATTCTAGAAAGACCTTCCCTACTCAATGTAGTGATGTGGTCAAGTCGAAAATTGATTTTGTCGATTGATGTCGATACGAGGAATAACTATCTTAACCCAAACAGTTATTTTTATTTATTTCATTTTGCATTACAATATAGGTACGAGGTCGCCTTAATTCATACACGAAATTTATATTAAGTAAATTTATGGTCGTTTAAGTGGTATAAAGCAAAAATATAATCAATGTTTTAAATAGTAACATAATTATTATAATTTATTAATGACTGTGAGACGTTACACACAGAGTGTTACAAACAGTAGGTAATAGATTTTTTAACCTTCATTAAAAATTTGTTTCAGGTTTCCCAAAGTCACAAGCATGAAAGAGAAATGGATAGAGAGTGCGTCCTTGCGTTGTGGAAAGCCGGCCGGCAAGCTAAATCCTGATTCATCCACCGGTGGATAGATGAAAACTCGTGAAATCGACACTGCACTTCCTTTCTTCAAGTTTCACGGCAAAAAGTCCATTTAATTCACGAGAATCATGAGAATTTCAACATATGCGGAATATTAAAGACAAGAATTTTTACTATAAAACCCGAAGTTTTATTTATCTGATTCCTTCTTTAATTACATGTTGACAATCTATATTAAATTTAAGACATCATATCATAAGTGTGCACTCTGGGCCAAACTCACTATGAAACTTGGGCATGGCCCTTTACCTATCTGTCTGTCAGTCTTGTGTGTCTATTAATTAATGGTTTAAAAGGTGTAAAGGTTACAGCGGTTTGTGTAACAAATAAATAAATTTACTCCCAACGAGTCGTATTTATCGTATTTGAACAAAAATCGGGTATCTATCGATATCGATAAAGAGTTTAAATGTAATACGTGGTGTGTCCTTGGCCGAGTAGCATTAGAGTCAAGCCATTGTCAACCGTATGTCTAAAGCAATTATGTTGATAATTGCTTATATTGATAATATATCGCCATCTATGGTCAAGTAGCAAAACTAACTCGTGAATCGAATTTAGTGTGACTGTAGACCGTAAATACGTATTGTTGCGAATGCAAAATTAACCTTATTTTTAGAAAGTCAGGGTTTATTTTATTTCTAGCTGACTATTACTACTACGACTAACTGATTATTTCGTTGTAGTGCATATGTTTGGTGTTTGGCGACAGCGGTTCCTATAGTAATTTTGGCGTATTGCACTTCCACTTGTTTTTTCTGTTCCGTGGTTATCTGGTCCCAAGCTAAGCAGAGCTTGTGTTATGGTAACCAAACAACTGATAAACATAGTTATATATTTCTAAATACTTACTTATTAAAGATAAATTACACCCAGACACAGAACAAATGATGCGTGAACGTGCTCATCACACAAACATTTGTCCAGAGAAGGAATCGAACCCTCGACCTCCAATATAGCAGTCAGGGTCACTAACCACTAGACCAACAAGCACGTCAATTGTGCAATATTGCCCAGTAACCCATAACATGCCTACCATATACCACAGCTTAAGTGACGTTATGCGGCTTCGCCCTAGCCTAAAGCGAGCACATGTTACGTAACAATCCACGTGTTGCTGAAGTATATGTCATGATGTAAAAATCAGTCAATCTGCTTGCGACCACGGCCGGTGTATCGCGATCAAAACGTCAAGCCCTTTAAGGAATTTAAGCATGTACGCGCTTATTTCCGTGTTAAAATATTACCATAAACAAGATTAGATCATTGCACAGAACACGTAGGAATATACTTAACTCTATAGTTTTTACAAAAGTACATGAAAAAATCACAAAGAACATGGAATAAATACCTACATCTCGTCATTTTAAAATTTAGATATCACACCAAATAACCTTAATATTTCAATAATCTATATGTAAAACAAAAATAAAAAATAGTCTTACCTCGAAGCCCAAATATCTTTCTTCTCTTGCTCGTGCATTTCATACATGGGATCCTTTTCGGCGGTAGCCTTCAGTCTGTCAAAGTCCCTGCTTAGCCTCTCCAAGACCTCAGGGGAGACGGTCTCGATGTGCTCCGAGTAGTCTTTTATGGTCTCGTCTTTTGGAAATAGTACTGGGTATTGGCAGTCGTAGCTGGAAAAAGAAACAGAATCAATACCGGAAATACGTTTTTACATTTATTACTATCCTACCTACTAAAATTTTACAAAATAAGACTGTAAAATAATTCAATTTCATCTGAAACCTAAGAAAGAAATAATGTTTTATTGATGAGACGAAGACCGAGATAGAGATGAAGACACGTATTGCACGTATGGTTACGTTAAGTTGCGTAAATATTTCGGCAATTTGTTGGTTGGCGCTTAAGTTGCCATAACCTTCGACCAGCACTTCCGAAGTCATAATAATGATAATATTTTTTTTTGTATTGTTAGTGTGATTGAAGAATCTGGGATGTTATGTGCACTCACTTGGAGAACTTGACCTGCAGCGCGGCGCAGGAGTCGGTGTTGGGGTTGGTGACGACGGTGCCGAGCGGGTGCAGCACGAGGTCGTCGCCCTGCGTGTCGTCCGCCACGTGCGTCCACATGCTCAGCGTCACGCCGTCCGTGCGCAACTGCTCCTTGTAGTCGAAGATCATCGTGTTCGCCCACGTCAGTCTGTTTACACCCTCCTGGTACATACAAACAACATTTATGAATGTGCGATAAAGACGCGCATCGACTTCGCGCTCCAAGAGGACGAACATTGGCGCGCAATTTCGCGCGATACGCGCGCGAAATTGCTACCATTTTGGAACGCGCGCTAATGTGTTTGTTGGAACGCTCGAACTTGGAGCGGCGCGTTCCATCTAGAGTCGATTTTTTACCGCGCATCAAAGGAAGCTCAGGTCAACCGAACACTAGAACAGTTGCCACGCGCACCATGCGCGCTTAGTTTATATCATTTAAATATTTGGAGCGTGTTCCGCGGAAAGCACTCCTGGCGCGGATGTTCATGCCACGCGCGCCAGGAGCGCATAATGGATATCCAGCTTGCTTTATTTTGACGTTTTAAACTTAAAGCCGCGTATATAACATCGATTGTTTAGATCACAATAGCTGTCCAGCATGGGGTGCGAAAAGTTAAATGAAAGTAAGTTATGCAGGGCGGATATAAATAAGGGTTCTGTAACTAAGAGTAACATTCAAGACGGAATTATTTTTAAAATAAAAAAAAGCTATGTCTAAAGACATCCTTAGAAATTATCTCCTATCCAAAAACGAAGACGAAGAAGTATAATTTAGATAGAAAGCGGAATGCATAGTCCAGCAGTGAGACAAAACATACCTAAAAAAAAACTTTTAGTCTATTAACATATTCTAAGCTACAATTGCTCACCTTATTCGAGTCTTTCCCTCTCCTCTTGCTCTTGCTCTTCGTGATCTCGTAGACTCCGAAGCAGACCCTGGCCATGCGCGGCAGGTTGCACACCTGTATAGGGAAGGTGAGCTCCTGGTCCCACTGCGCGACCCCGTCCTTAGAGATGACGGCCGCGCGGGTCTTCTGCGTCTCGCACAGCGGCTTGCCGCCGTGGAAGATGCCGGCTTGGCAAACCACCTGGAGATTGACATGTTAACGTTAGGTTGTAAACAATGATATTTTAATAAACAGATATGTTATACACATACAAAACAATCGAAAAAAGTGTTCCGCGCAGCGCAGCAGCTAGCGAAAGAGATAGCGCGATAAAACCCATAAGAAAAAAAGAGACAAATAGAGTTGTTGTTAATGGCAATACGTCCCAATTAGGACGTTTTCGAGTCTTCACGATTGCACGCTTATATCTGTTTATTAGAATATCATTGGTTGTAAAGAACAGTTATTGTTAGGAGTCAATGAAAAATGTTATTATTCATTGATAAATATGGTCTGCTTTATTTTTACGCGATTTCTTCAGCAGCTAAAAGAGGTGGTCTCATACAGTTTTATGAAAATCTTGGTAGCAGTTTGGTATTTGAATATTTGTAAAAAAATCTAAAATGCTCACTGCCACAACATTCCCGGGATCCACGTTGAGCTTGCTGACGCTCTGCACGACGCACGAGTAGTCCTTCTGTATGTTCCAGGAGGACTCGTTCTTCTTCCGTCGCATCGTGTTGGAGTGTTCTGACGTAAGTCGCCGCCGCTCCGGCAGGCAGTACGGGTAGTAGGGCAGGTCGCGGCTCACTGTGTATGAGTAAGTATATTAGTAGGACATACATGTTGGTTTGGAACCTAAGATGATGTTAATAGTAATTGATATCTATAACCCTCATATTTAATTAACGTTTCAGTTCACCCAAAGTAAATGCTTTCCTTGTAATGCTAAATCTAATCCAAAGATTGTTAGTAGTTTAAATTTGACATAAATTAATACCGTAGATTTTGAGGATATAATTACGCCATGACTAAAACTGTTCATTAATTAAACAGAATCTTTAACTTAACCTAACCCTTTCAATTACACCATGTAAAAGAAATACATAAATACTCTTATCTCAGACCTAAATAATCGAAACATAGCCATGTAAAAACATTAACAAATGAACACAGAACACCAACTCACGCGTCAGCGGCAGTTTATCCATGCTGACCGTCATGACTTGCGGCACGCCATCTGTGGACAGCATCTCCTGGATGTACAGGAACTGTATCAGCGGGTAGTCTCCGAACAGGTACTCTTCACGGCCACAGACCTTCAGCACGTAGTTCTGCGCGTGCTCGCCGCGCATGTTCAAGGAGTTTGCAAGTTTAAGGAGGATCACTTCTATGTGTTGTAGCGGCGTCCGGGTTGCGGGCACGCTTGATGAGAACGATACCTAGAAAAAAAAAACATTATTACCCAAAAGTGCTTTTAAGATATTATGAGGATAATAGAAACATCCTCTAGTTGATTTGAGTAAAAAGAAATATGTAATGCACAACTCTCTACATCTGAATAGATTTATTCCTGTATAATGTAAATGTTTGTGTACTTTAGGAGACATGTAATATAACGTAAACGCAAATTCAAAACTAAAATTATTCAAGAACAAAATGTGTATAGTAATTATAAAACATATTTCGAAATAGTGCAGCTTTCATTTAAAATTAAACAATACTTCAAATATTTCCTCAAAGCGATATTTACTCATGGTTACTATTAAAATTTTCCCTAAAACCAGGAAAAGTAAATAACTTTCTATCGAAGCATTATCAAAATTCCAATGACGATCAAATATTTACTAATAAGGAGTTTTGTTAATAAACAAAACCTCATTTCAGACCCAATAACAAAATTAAATAAAAAAGAGCCTACTGTCGGCGTGACGCACGTCATTTATTTCCCGACTTTTTTAAGTATCGTACAGAAAAATGTTAAAATCTCATTTTAATTTAGTTTATGATGATGAAGAGCCTAAGCCTGAAGAAGAACATGAGGTGGAAACGGTTGCTGAAGAAGAAAAGGAAATAATTCCGGACAGACTCCTTAACAAGCCAGAAATAAGCGTGCGGCTCAGTATGCTCGGCAAGACCGCTGAGGGCGACGGGTAAGCGGGAAGACCATACCTTACACGTTTCATAATAAATGTTGCATCAGTAAGCATGCTAAATGCGTAAGCTCACCCTGTTTGTACTTACTTTAAGTGTTTTTACGCATTGAAGATCTGATATAATTATATGGGTTCAAACCTAATATAGGTATATATTGGCAGTCTTCAATATTTTTATCTGATATTTTGTATTACAGATACACATACCTCAAGGCTACACTCACAGGACTAAAACTTACAAATATTTCATCTATCACATACTTCACTAATCTAATGTTCTTAGACGTATCCGACAACTATTTGGATAATAAAGCTTTGCAAGTCGTCTGTGAGCTACCATTCTTGGTTCTTGTGCAAGCAGACAAAAATAGACTGACTTCGGGAGCATTGAAACCAATGAAATACCTTCAAGTGATTATTTTCAATTACAATCAAATCAGCTCAGTAAATGATATCATGCAAGATCAAATGAGCACTGTTGAAATTGGTTACAACAAAATACAAAAAGTTGCTTTCCCACACAGCATGGATAATCTAAAAGTTATAGATTTTCGATACAATGAAATAACAGATATTGCAGATTTTGATTTTCCGAATCTGGACAGTTTATATCTAGCAGGCAACAAAATATCGAGTTTGGTTGGTTTAGAGAAAATGCCGAAGTTGAGAATCCTTCATGTGCGGAATAATCCTATAAAACTGTTGAACGGTTTTGATGAAGTACATAAGAAGCTGTCGTACATCAATCTGCGTAATTGTAAAGTAGCTACACTAAAGCAGGTCAAGAAGTTAAGGGTAAGTTCTGTTTAGTTACCATGAAACAGTTTTTTACAAAACAAATAAATTTATTTGATGATATGAGAAAGAAAGGATTGAATGCTGAGATGACGAGTAGTAGAGATGAATGGAAGCTAAATACTCAATGCGCCGACCTCAAATAATTGTGGACAGGGTGATGATGACTAGCCCGGTTTATTTAAGTACTAGCTTAAGATACAAATAATGATGAAGTGGTATTCATTTGACAGGTGCTAACTGCGCTGGAGACACTGAACATGAAGGGATGTCCGTATATGGGAGGTCCGGGCGAAGAGGATGCGGAAGGCGCTGATGATGAGGAGGACCCTGAGATAAGGGTAGAGACGCTGGCGGCACTGCCCCGTCTGAAGAGGATCAACAAGGACCACGTCACACCAGAAGAAAGGTGACTAAAAACTCGAGGAGTTTAATACTTTCCTGTCAATGCAATTCACTGAAATATTTTAGGATAGACAAGATATAAACAGACGGCGAGTATGCTCGGACGTGATAAGAAACTTGGAAGTGTTATGGCACATATTGGGGAAGACCTCGTTCAATGTCTAGAAGTAGACTGACATCTGCCGAACTACAGTGGGATAACTCTAATATACTTTATATGTTTCAGAAACGACGCCAAGGAACTCATGGCGCAGTGGATAGAAGACGGAGAGAAGGATGAGGAGGAGATAGAGGAAGAACACCAAGAGGAAGAAGAAAAAGAAGATTGAATTTCGTTTTAAAAATACTCCTAAATATTACATATCGTATAGATTTAGTTGATCGAATGTAATACGCACGTTAATTTTGATGTTGAATGTATTTTGAAGTTATTTATAATTTCTATATGGCAGATTAGATTACTATTGTTAATTAAGTTACTAAACTAGACGTGTGAAATGTGCGTAATAAGAGGTCGTTACCATTCTGTGGGACAGTGAATAATTTCATTATATAATTTGTAAGTCTAGAGGCCGCTAACTGGCAACTAGGCAATCGAAGAAAATTATTTTGTAAAGTTTCAAGTAGCAGGATATGTTGAATAAAACGCAAAGGGAACTTTATTGTGACTTTCATTTAAAAATGACCTCATACAAAAACTGAAAATTCACAAGACACTGAATTAAATAATAACGATTTTATTCTATTAATAACCATTCTTGTTCCTCAGCACTCTTGTTTACTAATCTACTCGTTCATAAAAATGATTGAATGAATATTCAACTCGGGAACACAAACAAAACTAAAATTCTTTCTTTCTAAATTGCTAGACAGAATGTAATAAAGACAGATTACACGTTACGATTTCATCCAATAAAACTGTCAAATGTGCGACTGGCCCATTAAATTTATGATATAGTTTTTGTCAAGGGAAATGAAATATAAAAATGTGTGGTGGGAAATGTGAAAACATCAGTAAATTTCATTGTGATTGCCGGTTACACGAGGCGTCGACAGTTATCATGTCTAGACTGGTCTAGTCTATTTATAGGAGCACAGCTGATCAATTTCATGAGTCGAATCTAGTTTTTCAGAACAAATTTTTAGTTGGTATCTTTTATTTGGGTCAATGTGTTTGTGTGTTTAAATAATAAATTTACATTAAATTGTATTCTCGTGTTGTTTGTTAGACGTTTCCGGGATTGGCTATTTATTTTGGTTCCTATTTTTGTGTTCAGAAAATATCGGACAATTCATAAAATTAACATTGATGCAAATGTGCAGTTTATCAGTTTCTCTTTTCCTCTCTACAGGGAAAAGCCCTGTAGAGAGGAAAAGAGAAACTGATCAAAACACCATTATTCCTATAAATACTATAAACACTGAAACCTAAAATAGATTCGCAATTATTGTAAATGTGTGGCGCCAATCGGTAATTTATCATTGAATTAATGTGACAAAGACCACCCAACCATACAATAAAACCTTTAGATTTATGTAGATCCAACATAAAATATTCATGATAAGAATGTACAAGAAACCAAATTTATTAATGTTAGTCTTATTTTTATTATTTCAATGTCGTATTAAATTTTTGAGCAAGAAATTATGCTGTGAAAAGTCCCCAAGTGATTATTTCCCTTCATACAGCGTGTATCGTGTGCAAGAAAGACGTACATGTAAGTCGTGTAAGTACATTTAGAGGATGAGATTTCACAAGCAATGGTCAAGTTAGCAATACCATACAACTGTCTGATGTATCGTAAACATTTCGCAATCGTGCTCGGATTGCATGCACTTGTTACTTCAAATTACATAAACACGTGGAAAAAACGAGCGTGATATAGCCACAACATTCTTTCGAACTCATGACATTCTTGGACTATGTACTGAAATTACACCAATGTTGATACTTCTTAAGAACCTAGCACAATGCAGACAAACAGACAATGAAAGTGAACTTATAAGAGTTTCATTCTGACCTCGTGAGGTACAAAACTTTTATGTAATGTTATACCTGAATTCAAATGAACTTAATGATACGACTTCTTATAGATTTCGCAAAGCAAATTATTATTCCCAAATACTCAACGTAACTAAACTTTGTCTGTCACTTCATTCATACCCCTTCAAGGAATCGACTTAAAATTGAGTTGCTGCATCATCATCTTGCCCATAGCAGTCGACTGCTGGACATAAGCCTCTTCAATTGCACGCCTCTTAGTTCTATCCTCAGCTTCTCGCAACCAGCTCCTGCCAGACTCTTGCACAAATCGCAAATTAATTGCATGAGTATTGGTAATAGGTCCCTTACCTCTGTATTAGCGAATTTGGTGACGAGTATGAAGCAGTGCTGGTTAAGATGGCTCTTCAGGGTGGTAGGTATGTCCGGCTGGTCGGCAAGCCGCGGCGGGCACTGGTACCGCAGCCTCTCCAGCCAGTTGCTCTGCGCCCGCTTGATTAGACTCTCCTCGGCTAGGTACCGCATTCGGACCCGAAAGTCGTTGACCTCCGAACTTCGAATGTTGTCGAATTCATTTAGACCTAGGGAAGACAGTCCATTGGTTTATAAAGGTACAATATAAGAGGGTTAAGTAAATAATATAAGCATGAATATACGAGATACAATATAACTGAACTGAATTCAGACGCATTGCTAAATAAGCTATTGTGCTCAGCTGTGATAAAGTTAAATAGGTTTTAAGATCAAGATTTAACATAGTTTTGTTTTGAACACAATGACAATGTATATATTATATGCCAAATGCCGATTCATGTGTCTGGTTATCAGTTACTACAAGCGGAACTTTTATAAAACGTTTATTATAATTGCTTTGCCTAGCACAACTTGGTGGTGATTTCCATACTGTCGACACTGTTTAAGTCAATAAATCCATTATTATTCTCTTTTTAACATTCGAAGTTCGCTAACCTATTGTGCGATAACTAGTTTCCGAACTCAATGATCGCTCGAAACAGTAAATAAATGAATAGTGATGTAACAATTGGCCTTATCAATACAAAGTACAATAAACATTGTATAATCAGTGGTTTAGGGTGGCACAAAACATATCGACCGAAATAAAATACATGCATTCAAGAGGTCAATAACCTGAGGACGAGTTCATTGTTCATTCATAAAAACTTATGTAATTAAATATTGATAAGTTATATAGTTAAAATCTTAGTCAATTTATGTGTTTTCATATTGGATTTTAAAGATATTTCCATTCAATGATCCAGAAGGAAGTTAATTTTTTTTTTTTAATTTTACCTCTACATTAAATACTTATATGTAATACTGAAAAATTATACTTATATACATAAAAATAAATCTGTCCGAAACATATTTCACAGCATATTCAGTTACAATATTTTTTTAGTTCTTTTCCCTTTAGGAAATAAACAACATTATCTCCAAAACCTACTAACTTTTACCAATGAGGAAAAAAACAAATTGCATTGAAGTAACTAAAAATATTTCTTTACAGTATTTGATACTTACGTTTCCCGATTAAATGACTTATATGGGTATTCAATAATTGTTCTCCGGGTCTCTCAAAAGACCTCTTCACTATCATGAGCACCCCACATACTGGTTTGATATCACGGATGCGCTTGTTCTCATCGTCAACTTCTTCCGGTACGGCCAGTGAGTTGACAAATTGGAAAACATAGCTGGACATCTCGTGCAGCATCCCGAATAGGGGGTAGTTGGCCGCCCGGTACCAAATGTCCTGCAATCAGATAGAATAGTGAAAATGTTGACTAGATAGTTGTGTAAACCTAAATATTACAAAATATAGATATCATGCCTGTAACATACAATTATATCACACAAATCTATAGCAAATTACTAGTTGTTTTTATTGATAAAATGTTTCTGGATAATCTAGAACTTTACATAGTAAATGTTCTAGTTCTTGACTATCCCAGATTTTCAATATTTAATTTTATTTCCAGTATAAATAGGAACTTGTTAAAAATTAACATGAATTTGAGTAAATAGTTATTTTATATTTCTGAATTAATGCTGATCAGATAGTCTTATTCAAGTAGGTACAATATTGTAACATATTTTAAAAGCGATTAAAATAATCTAATATCTGCTTATATTCATTTGTCAGCCATAGCTATATGGCTATTGTAGTAATAAAAATTTAGAAACTATTAGTCGAATAAACAATTATTTTTTTTTCAAATGTTTTGTATACCATTAGTTTTTTTACATAATAGTCAATTTTTCACTCACTCATATATTAAATATGAATAATATAAATGAAAATAGTATGGGTATAGTATGTTTTTAGAAAACAAAAGGAACTTTAATCAAAGTCAATAAATACAATATGAAGATGAGTATTAACAGTTATTGATTTATTGAAAGAAGACATAAATAAGATAACTGTGTTACTATGCAGACTTAAAATCAAGTCTAAATAAAAACAAGGTTTTTATTTTAGGAATAAATCTGCAACAGGAAACTGCCGGTTTTTATATTGAGAACAAATATCAAACCACCTACATGATAAAAAAATGTATTATAGTGTAAACAATGTAAACTACTTTCTAAATGTACCTAACAAATGTATCTGTAAACATGTTACTCAATACTTTGACCCACTTTCCCAAAATGCAGTCAAAATATCGTCGGCGAGAGGTGTGAGTCACGCGAGGGTATTCCTTTCCTGTCACTAACCTCTTTGACATCCTGAAGAGTAGCATCCCAACTAATCTTCAGAGGAATGTAAACAGAGTTCGGCAGCAGACACGTGAGCTCTACGACGTCCGACGGTGAGGACGTCCAGTAGTCCCACGTAAACGGACAACTCGGCGCAGGAACCATTGTTTTGGTCTTATTTTCCCAGGTTGCTCGAATTACCCCCGCGACATTTTACGAACTTTCACTGATAACTTACGTCTGCAGCGACTCGGTCGCTACTAACAACTGAAAATAATGCACACAACACATTACTCATTGGTCACTGTTGTTGAAAGCACAGCGATGTTGAATCATAGCATTTCCTGGTATTTTACGACAGGCATATCGCCATTCGAAATGAAACTGTCAATGATAATATTACACAAACAACATCACAACAAGTGTCAAGAACACTTTTCTTAAATTACCTCTTCATGAATCGTTTACATACTTCATAAAATATTGAACGTACGAGATAAAGTCACTAAAATATGTTTTTGTGAAATTGTAAATAAAGATTACGTGCAACAAACTACGAGCAAAGTAAATTGTTTATGGTATTTATTGTTTTTTTAATAATATAGTCACACAGATTTGACAACTTATCTTTTTAGACAAAATGAAAAACAATCATAAAAATATGTCCGGAAAGAAAACCGTCAAATATCCGATACAAAGAGCGTTTATATAAATAACAGGTCGTTATTCAACTGTATCGTCTTCTTAATTCATTGCAGATTCATATTCCTTCCTTGATTATACAAGGAATGTTTAATTTAATCCATGAAAATAGGCTACTATCTTGGAAAAGCCAATTATCGATTGTCTATGATTTATGCAGCGTTAAGTAATTTTCTCTGAAAATGATTTGTCATGCTAAAAAAAATAAACTCACATCGTATACTCTACATTGTATATATTATGTTGTACATAATATTTTTACAGCTACTTTTTTATTATTCACCATCTACCTATATTTTTATTTTCTGAATGCACCGTTACATGAACGTAGATTAACCTAAAAAAAAAATGACATTTATCTCGTGACATTATTGGGAAATGTTTAGCAAGAAATGCTTTTTGCGAATGTATTGACGAAATAAAATGTTTGAACATTCAGTTAAAGTACCAAGACATTACAAAATTGCTGCAAATATCTTTAAGAAAGTTGCTACAGAAGGCGGAAGCGTTAAGTCTTTGTTATACGACGATAAACTTAAGCACTTTGTGAGTATTTATTCCTAAACATTTATTTTGTCCTTATATTGTCCCCTTTTATTACCATTAGTTTATCGTATTTACAGAGAACGAATGTGCTCTTCGCACTTATAACAGAAACAATCAAACATGCGGGTGACATAGACAAAATATTTGAGTACTGTAAAATATTAGAAAACGAGTCACGCTTAGACCCATGGCTTGCCAAAATTCTCACAGCAGAACTTCTGTTCGGCAAAAAGGCTTTACCTGGCAAAAGTAAGCCGGAGCAAACAGTCCTTTCATACAAAGAACAGTTTGAGAAATATACTTCTGACCATCAAGATGACTTGAAGACTGAAGGTAATTCTTTTTTTATTCTTTTTTCAGATCTAATACCTACATAGAGTAAGCACAATGGCCGAGGCTGACGAAGGTCCATTGATTCCACCGCACACGAAACAGGCTGTCTTAGTGTTGGCAAATCTGTTTGTGTACAGTGTTGCTATGTTCACTTTACCATTTGTCGCATTCTTTGGCGTCCGTCATATTCTAACGGTATATTACCCGGTAGGCACGTTTTTGGTGAATGTGTGGTCAGTTGTGTCCGCTGTAGTGGTGGTGAATGTAATTATCTTTGTGTATGCTTATAAGGCTTACTATGAGAAAGAGTATGATGAGGATGGTAATGAAATAGATCAGCATGCATACCCCAGTGCCCCTGAACCATCAGAGAAGAGCAGTTTGAACTTAAAGCAAGATTGATGCATTTACAAACATTCCAAATTTCTATAAAGTATTACATTGCTTGCTATAAACCAATTGTTTTAAGAGTTAATGTGAATGTACCGGGCAATATGACCAATAAATACTATATTTACTTGAATATGTATGAATAAGTACACTCTGTTAGAGATTTGATTTAAGATAAACACCAAAACTTATATAGATAGATATTAAAACATAACTTATAAAGTATATTTGTTTCATTTTGTCTTGTTATGTATTTTTGTAATGTCCTAAACCATTATGTTTTATAAATACCATAATTTATAAGATTAAACTGTCTGTCTACTTACCAAGGCACACCATTTTGTTCTGAAAGCTATAACCAACTATTCCATGTTCCTATTGTGTTTTAATAAACCAATATGTCGCTATTTATATTATGACAATTTTTTTTACGATAATTTATGTTGCTACAATATTGGTCTCTGTTAATGAAAGCTATCTAGGCAATAAAAGCATTTTCGATTAATGAGTAACCCCACAGCATTACTTTTCTATGAGAACCCCATACATCTCAGCTTGATTTCTGCACTATTTTAAGGTTTTTTTTTCGTCACTTAATATCCAGCATGTAACTTAGGTATGTAGTAGTAACTCTACTCAATAACATACGAAAATCTTTAATTCTGTACATAACTTACTTTTTTCACCTTTTATTCTAACTATCTAGTTGCGCCAAGGCCACGGTACGTCCGAATCAACACGAACCTCCTTACAACATCAGATGCAATCGGAGCATTCCAGGATGAAGGCTACAAGTTCATTCGGTGCACATCAGGCTCTTACGCCGACTACTTGGAACAGATACAGAAACTCACGGAGTATGACTTCACTCAGGACTACCATGTGAAGACCATATTCGTGTTTGCAGCCGGCACGAAGCTGCATGAACATGAGCTGTATTTGGAGAATAAGATTATTCTTCAAGATAAGGTGGGCAGTAAAAGATTTTATCTATCTTTTCGCAACCATTGGTAGATTGATTAAAAAAGTAACAGTATGCAGGCTATTCAGTAGATGCCTTTAACAACAGTTGATGCCTTTAAGTGTGTAAATTTGTCGTTTATAGTAAAAAATCTAATGATTAAAAGTAAATAACTGTAGGTGTGTGTATTGAAAAAAAGCACTTATTCGAGCCATTTATTTATGTTACGTATGTAACTACATTTATATAACTTTCCCTTTCTATTTTAAAGGCTACAGCGATGGCAGTACATCTTCTGGCTCCGCCGCCTGGAAGCGTTGTGTTGGACATGTGCGCCTCCCCCGGCATGAAGACCACGCAGCTAGCTGCGTACATGAGAAACAATGTATGTTATATTCTATACATCTTCCAAGTTTAATTAACTACAAAGATAACGGAGGTATTGGGTATTGCCCACCAACTGTTTCTGCGCTATACATTATATTGGATAGTCTTTGTGTTCACTTGTATTAAATTCTCTGGTTCCCAAGTTGTTTTAGAAAATACTTTCTCAGAACTCTCTTTATTTGCAAAATGTATGTTAAATATATACAAAGTTAATATCACAGTAATAAAAGCTTCAAACGAAGGCGTAATTAAGGCTAATATAGAATAATAAAATCGTAAAACACATCAAACAGAAATAATTAATAACTTAGTCATCAAGGCAAAAGTAATTAAACAACCATTTTCCATTTACAGGGTCGGATATTTGCAGTTGAAAGAAATGAGAAACGGTACCAAACGTTGAGTGAGTTTGTCACAAGGACTGGTTCTCATTGCGTGGAGACTTTACATAAAGACGCATTGGAAATCAAAAGAGGTGATATGGATGATGTTGAATACATACTTCTGGACCCGAGTTGCTCTGGATCAGGTAATATACGGAACTGCTGAGAAAGTAGCACAGTAAAATAGTTATATTTAATTCTACAAACATCTTGTAACACGTTTGATAACAAAATGGAAGTATTATCTATTTATTTACTGAATTTTTAAAATTACAGACTGTCCATATTTTTACTCACAAAACTAGTTCATAACTTTATTATTTAGAGACTCTTTTTCAAGTAATTAATGTGCTTTTCATTTACAGGCATGGATTTCTGCGTACACAGCTACATAGAAAGCACACGACTAGCAAAACTAACCTCACTCCAAGAGAAATTCCTAAAACACGCTATGAACGCCTTCCCCAAAGCCAAAAGAATAGTCTACAGTACTTGTTCCCTATTCCCTGAAGAAAACGAACGCGTTATCACTAATGTAGTCAAAACTTCTAGAGCTAAATGGAGGGTACAAGATGTTAAAGAACTACTAAAAGGGCAATGGAATAACTTTGGATCTGGTATGTACGGAAGTATGGGTGCAAGATGCATGTATGCGAAACCAGACTCGGATTTCACTACAGGATTCTTCTTAGCTGTTCTCGATAGGGATCCTAAAGATTTACAAAAGAGTTTAAATGCTGAAAAGACAGGAGAGAAAAAGAAGAAAAGTAAAGACGAAAATGAAAGTAGTGATAATGAAAAATCGAGTAAAAAGTCGAAGAATGTATCTGAAGATGTCAATGGAGATGAAGATGATTCGGAAGTTATAGAAACTAAATCTAAGAAGAAAAAGAAAAAAGATATTGAAGTAAATGAAAATGCAGAACCTGATTCAATTAATGTAATAGCTGAAGATACTTCAGAAACACCGATTAAGAAGAAAAAGAAGCGCAAACACGATATACCTCAACCAGTAAATGAAATCGCAGAAGAATTAAACGAATTAGCTGTCTTATCTGACTCTGAAATCCCTAAAAAGAAGAAAAAGAAAGATAAGCATAGAGAAAGTGAGGTTTCTGAAACAATTGTAATCAATGATAATGAAGAAGAAAGTACCGAAGTGCCTAAGAAGAAGAAAAAGCGGAAAAAAGATTTAGATGAGGTAGTAAATGAAGAATCTGAGATAATACCAGTAGAAAATGGAGGCAAGAAAAAGAAATCCAAAAAGGACAGTGAAATGTCTGAAAATGTAGATGCTGATATGAGTGAAATCAATGAAGCTCCCAAAAAGAAAAAGAAGAAGAAAAATAAAGACGATTGATTGTAAATTTGATACACGATATGTACTATGCTTATATTTTTTATATTATTAATAAATGACAGAAATCATTATTCCGGCTTTAGTTTATTTCATCTCTTTTAATTTTAACAATTAAAAGTAAGAATTAACTAAAACAAAATTGAAATGATGTATCTTTGACATCATGGAAAAAATGTTGTCAGTAACAAAACAAATTAGAGAGAAGGAATAGGACACCTTTGCCTTCATTGGCTAGTCATAAAAGTGCATACCTATGAAAAGTACTTACTATGTACACTTCATTCAAAAGTTCATTATTGACCTGTCGATAATGAGTACAGTATATGTAATTAAATAAGGTTTTTGACGTAGATACGTTTTACTATAGGTACCGACTACTCTGTGGGTACGGTGCTACAACTTTATTTAGGGTTAATCGCTAAAATAATGCTTTGTAATTATTACTTGCCGCACAGCCAAACAATGGCTTCCGTTTTAACACAGCACCTATTGAAGTGCTCGTAGGTGAAATTTGCACACGTTATTAAAACGATTTCATCGTCTAGACTCGCAATTACCAAGTAAACAGTACAAAAAAATCACTTCTCGTCATTCGATAAATAGTCGACATTAAGTAGGGCAAATGTCATAAGCGGCGTTTATTTCGTCTAGCCATCGTTTCTAAGAAATACAAGTACTTAGTTACACTATTTTTTTAGTTGCTTCATTATAAATTGAACTTTATGATTATAGCCAGAAGTGTTAGTTTGCCACGCTACGGTATCAGATGAAATACACGCTATGCTGTTTTGGTGTCACGAATGTGTCGTGCGCCCTTATTTCTTTGCATATTTGGCGGGTCGTTGAAAATTACGATTTCTATAGAGCATGGAGTATAATATAACACTGATACCTGTGATTAATGTAGGGGGCTCAGAACAATACCTAACACCTAGCCTAGCGTAGCGACGTAGGGGGTGACGGGTATTTAGTTCACCTATCATAAATTATAGTTTTCAAAGAATTTTGTTAAAATCTTTTACTTTTCACTTTTAGTCGTCAGTTTTTTTTATACTTGTTACACTAATACTTTTTAGGTTTTGCTGAAGGTAGGTGACGGATTACAGAAAACCTAAGGTACACGTGTATGGTAGGTTTTTCGTGTGCCTAATTGTTTTACAGAAAGCATGGTGCACGTTATACCTACACTCTGCTTTGCAGATTGGTTTATTTGGAAATATGAAAAGTGTAATGCTAAACAGTTGTGAAGGTATCTATCACTTCCACATTGGTAGGTATTTAAGGGTCAATGTATTTTAATAATTTTGTACTTTTTAACTTTTTACCTTAATATATTTTCTCTCTCTACTCTCTTTCATGTATCTACACATTTCTAAAAATGCAAAAACCGAAGACTGGAAAAACCTACGCCCGAACACAATACCATTGTTTCAATAAGGTACTTAGTTCATTGACTCTTTCTGAATCTCAGAATCTTCTTCCCAACTCATAGGAAATACAGGCTGGTATTACAAAACGATCATCTAACTAATCCACTTCAATTCAAACTCTCATTTCACCTAACTTATTAAACGGAAGTCATAAGCTATTAAAATGTAGGACCAAAAACAATCCCAATAATTTCCTTTACCCTCAGCACCAAACGTTTTGTGGGTCAACCTTTGTGCGTTTACGTACTTTTACGTATTTTTCCTTATCGCATATTTTACCCTTGAGCTAATTGGTAAACTACTTACCTGTAATACTTTCGAACACAAGAGGCGTGTTCAAGAAATCGATTGAATACAATGATTTGAGTGTTTTACAAGAATTATTAGCATTACGTTAGTTGGTTTTAGCGCTTAGCCTTCAAGGTGGAGCGAATCTTGGCTTTATAAATTGGTATGATTAGGTATAAAACATTTTAATCAAATACAAGGTAGTCGTAATTATGTTGTAAGAGCTATTTCAGCTAAAAGATTTCCTTAATTTTCATGCTTTTAAGACTGATTTTTTAACAACCTAATGTACTAGAAAAAACAACAGTAGGTAGCAGTTGATTCCTCTAACAATGACCCAACCCAGTTAAAAGATGTCTAAACAAGACGCCAATTCCTTCATGTTTTTATTACGCAAAATTCTCAAAAGCCCTTATTTACTTTACCCATTTTCCCTTAAAAATAACAACTCCGTTGCTAAGCAACTCAAGTTGTATCTCACTACACGGATTGGGCGGGAGCTATAGTCGGGCGGGCCTATATCCTACAACCAATCAGAAACCGGATGCCCAATATTATGACAGTGGTGTCACTCAGTGCCAGTCACTTATAAAGCCTACACGTAAATCGCAACTTTAATTCTAAAGCTACAAAGTTGGTTTTTGCTTGTAGTTTATGAAAATATTTGAACTTCCATCATTGGCTATGGGGATTGAATTGATGTCACCATTACATAGAATGTTAGGTACCAATTATGTTTAAACAAATAGGTAAGGTATGTTATTATAGATTTATGTAGGTTGTGCTTGTTTAACTGAGTTCAAGAATTGGTTACACACATTGTTTGGTCGACCCTAATTCTAGTTATTAATCTAAAATGTGAATACTCAATATGGTGAAAGCGTTAAAGACTTACTACGTAGCCTTAAATATTTTTTTCCTTAGGGTAAAGATATTCAGCCTTATGTGAAACTGAACGATAAGGAGAATATCGAAAGAAAACAATCAAACGCTAGATCAAAATACTACTTTTAATCGAAAGGAAATGTCTTTAATTCTTCCTGATCGGATCTGAGCAATAAATCGAATTTATCCTAATTATTTCATAAAGAAACTTCATGATTAGTTTTACAAATTACGCATTACAACTTAATAAGTATACATAATAAGGAAGTAATATACAGGCTCTTGTCAGTGCGTGCTAACCTCCATAAAATGTGTTATCGTCAAACAATCTACCAAGATACAATGTGTATTATTACTTAATAACGGCTTATTTACTATGTTATTACAAAAGTTTCAAAGTCACTGTTTCGTCCTATAATTGAATTCAATAATAATCATGAAATATAATCCTACCTTTTAGGATAATTAAGCAAAAGTATTGGTTTTGAACCCTTATATCATAAGGTTTTCAGGGTTTTTGTACTTGACAGTACAATAACCTGCCTACTCCTCCACTACCTAAATCTAAGAGTGATAATATACATAAAATACAAGCATCTTAGCGCAGCAATGAGATTGAAAGCGCAAATAACGCCTACGTCTGCTACGTCGTAGGCCGGCTTCGTAGCGGCCTACGTGTTGTAGCAACTTTAAGTAGGAGGAAATGCCACAGATTATAGTTTTTTGTGACAAACAGCTATAATAGAACCAGGTCAAGTACGGAGCGAGCATTTTAATCGTAATTGGACTTAACAAGCTCTTGTTTGTTCCTCAATAATGTGCATTTGGATTAAAAAAATAAGCATTTCTGAGGTGCCGACACGACAGAATTTGCCACATATGAAGATTTTGTACTAACTGCAAAATTTAAAATCTCAATAATTTTATTTTATTGTGTAAATAATGATAGTTTTGGATAAAGGTGACGCTACGACTATAAAATCTATTTCTTAAACTCAGATACGAAATTGCGTATTTGCTACGAAAACACGTTTCGGTATTCGTAAAAGAGTATGCTCAATTTATTGAAATATGCCTGGTTTTTTACATAACCTTATTCTTTTTAATCGTATAGGTTGCTTTAAACAACATTTGACGACTAAATAATTATAACATCTCGATCGAGTCTCAGGCTTGCGTGCTTATGCAGTTGATGGTCTCTCATCAATTGTTAATTTAGTTACTTTGGTTTGTTTAACCCAAGTCAATCATTATATATCTATACCTGTGTAATACTTTTTCATATACTACGTTGAATGTATGGGTGATGCAGTTTGTTTTAGTGGCAATTTTATTTTAAGCGACCTAAAACGCTTGATTAGAATATGCACTGGCCGTTTCAAAGCAAGATGCTTTTAAACATTAATTAACTAAATTAAATAAAAAAAAACACGAAATAATTGATGAAGTGATTGTTGTAGTAATTCAATCCCTTTGATAACTTTGTTTGCAAAACATACAAAACAGTCGAATCACGCGAAAGCTTAATATTTAACATTCTATTGTTTATGCTAATCCAGTGAGCTTGCAAATGTCAAAGAGTAAATTAACAAGTATTACAGTATTTACATATAACAGCTACATTATTATATTGTGGAGAAAGTTCGACCTGATTAAGAAATAACCGTTTCGCTTTAACACAATAGTACTCCTGTAAAACCCCATTCTTTGTCCTTTAATGTTTACAACTATTAATGTTTAGGTATATCTTCGTATATATAAAATTCTCATGTCACAATGATAGTAACCATACTCCTCCGAAACGGCTTGACCGATTTTTTATTTGCATTTTATTATATATCGCAATTTTATTTGCGTATTCAGAATTCGGTCTCGGAATCGGCTACTATCTATTTTCATACCCCTAGCTAAGTGGTAGTAGGTAAAATTGCATTGTAACGCATGCCGGGCACAGCTACTAACATATATAATGGTGAATTAAGAGGTTTTCTAAAAGCACATCTTAAAAAGAGATACTCATCGGAAATTTTAACTTACTTTGGAGAGTGTAAGCCATCATCGTCTGCCTACCATGTTACCAAACCATGTTCGACTCGAATTCCAGTCTCAACGGATTTAGATGCATACAACATACCTACCGTATTTTATAGGGACTGCCTTTCTGACTTACACATCTGGGTATCCCATAACAATACTTGAAGAAATTCTATGACTAATATCTATAGAACCAATTCGCTTACATTATGCCTAACCTAAACTGGTACCTTTGTACATACCCATAAGGTAAGGTAAGCTAGACGTACGTGCCCTAGAAGTATTTTAGTATTAATCACCTTACTTATAATAATAGTACAAAGGTAATTACTAGCGTTAGGTAATTAAAATGAACTAGAATAACCTAATTGCTTTCTTAGTAGGGTCACACGTTATATTAAATGAATATAAAGTATGTGCCTTCTATAGACCAGTTTTATTATTTATTTAAATAAATAAAAATGTAACATATACATACATAGGTACAATAAAGATATTTTAATCGAACTGTAGAATTTTCATCGAGGTTTACACTATGCTACTATGCACTATTTCATTGCTCCAACAATAAATACCGTAATAAATTCGTTATTATATTTCGACTAGGACTTAAATACTGCAGCGTTAAAAGTATAGTAGTCACAAGAATATAGCTTCTTAGTTATATTGATTGACCACTAACTTATGGTGAAAAACATCGCGTTGAAACTTGGAACTAATCGTCTGAAATCGCCAGCACGCAATAGGACAGTTAGATACTTCGCTATTCAGTAAAATATAAAAAGGTTTAAATATATTATAATACGAAGCATAATCAGATTTTTTAAGGCCTAATATCGTTTGGTCACAGTTTAGGTCATAAGTGTTCATTTAAAGTAAACTAGAGCACAAAGTTTTAATCTAGAAAAAATAAAAGAACTAAATTTGTGTGCTTAAAAATATAAATACAATTAATTACGAAACGTAATTGGGTCTCATAAAAACGCGAAACTTTCCCCAAACTGAGAGAGGTGAAAATATAGTCTTAACCTACATAAAGAGGTTGCTACAATATGCTACGTTGACCGGCGGGCGAACTGTGTGCCTCAAGATGGAAGGACCACTTGTGTGGACTCAATATATTTATTTTGCTAAAATTAACGATTATTTGAAATAATTATAGTCTGCGATATAAAGTCAGTACTAATTTTTTTGAGGGTGTCTTTGAGGAAGGCAACTGTTACTTCAAACCAAGCAAGATAGATGAGCAATGTGAAAGGAATTATGTAAAGAAAAGAGTATTGTTAGTTATAGCACTTATTGGTCTACTTTGTATTAGAAATAGACAATTTTCCTGATGTTGACGTTGTTTTTGACACAGTACCAGGCATTGGATACAAAAATTTATTTTTCTTTATAAGTAATACCTATGACTTCACAAAACTAATTTTGAGACATCTTATTTTATTTATTTATATCGTGCTAAAACTTAATTAAAAGCCTCGTAATGAATGTCCTAAATTAAATATCGATCAAGTTTTCAAGTGTTCCCACCATGCTGACGCACACGGGTGCGCTGGCCGCTGGCCGTCGGCGTTGCCGCCCATTCGAACAGCCGTCACTCGGTTCCGTTAACAAAACATAACCGGACGACTAGTGACTACCACATTCACAACAAAAACAACCTAACACCTTAGCTCTAAAACATATTATTATAAAAAAATACATCAAAGAACAAGCAGTGTTTAAAAAATTCGTGAATATTTTAATCGGTCGTCTTTATTTAAAATAAGAATGTTTTCACCCGGAAGTTACGTATTACGTTGAGGTTTGAAGCTCGCGTTGTTATTCTAAGTTTGAATTTAAATGAACTACATCAAATTGAGTGTTTGTCTGTGATTGTGTTTTGTTTTTAATTGATAATGGCCAGTGAAGAAGGCATGCCTGCTACCGCGGTAAGATAATTTTAATGTTCAGAATATTTTATTGATTCAGATATTTTTAATATAATGTAATTGTTCTTATACATTTTATGATGGTGTTAAATGATTGAGATATTTATTCTTTGTGGTATTACCTGTTGAGTATGAAATGAAAGGAAACTTAAGGTTTAAGGTTCCAGATTCCATAATACTATAATTATGTAATTTTTTTTTAATTTCATGCTATGTTGTCAAAACCAGTCAGTTATCCAAAAGTATGTTCCATTTATATGGGTTTACTTTATTTAAGCATACATAAGGGACTTCATAGCTACCAAAACGCTCGCAAAACATATGCCTTTTGTTTTTTGAGTAGCTAAATAAAATCTGAAAAAAAAAAATCTGAAAAATACCAAATACCTTACATTCCTTTGTTACAAAACCTAGTCATTCCATAACGATTTCTTGAGTTCAATTATCTCGAGTGCCACGAACGTTGCGTTCTCCGAAACCGAAGTCAAAGTCGCAATCAAGTTCATGATGCCATCATAACGGCCATTATTGTGTGACTAACATATTACTTTATATACTGAATCATTTCACAACTAATTTCAAATACCACAGACCAATTGTGTAGATAGAAAGAGTCGGACGTTTCATCATCGAAGTGTAGTTAAAAAGAAAGACGCTTCCCCGGTCTATCTGTTTAAACACTAGCTCCTGTTAAACACCCTTAACGGATTTAACATGGTTAACACAGAGACAAAAACTTTTTAAGTGAAAGTATTTTATTTTTAAATAACTGACGTTACAATTTACTGCCGTATTAATAAGAAAAAACTATAAAAAGTTTGAATACATAACAAAAGAAGTTGTGTACGCATAAACTGTTACACTTCTGTTATTGCATTTGTGAAAATTTGCTTTAGCTTTATTCTTTGGTCTGTGTGACTAACTAATTACTTTTTACAGTCTGATTCATTTCACAACTTATAACTTAAGCCGTGTTCGATCGTGCCTAGAGTTACTTAGTCACGCGGTAAGGGCTGACTCGTTACCCCTTATCTTAAAGAATATCTAACGATAGTTATACCTAGGTTAAACTTTAACAAATCATTAGCAGTGAACGGCTTTTGTGGTTTGATTGTGAAATGATTTCGGTTATTTTGGAGTCAAATGTGAGTATTAATTAAAGAATTGCGTTATTAAAATAATTAACAGATACCTTCTATTGGTTACCCTTCACTAAGAAGGTTAGTTAAAATTGTTAGTATCTATAGTGATTTCGTGATTTAAAACCACCAAAGAATTAAACAAAATTTAAGTCAGTAAGTACAAAATATCTGATCCTTATGTTTCCTGAAAGGAACAAACTCTTTACAACTAAGATCTTGACTTAAATATAAATACAAAGAGTTATGTTTATTGCTTCGTTATTTGTTTATGTTTAAAATATTCTGAAGATAGTATTTGGGTATTTAAGTCTATTTATTTTATTGGCAATTTAAGTTAGTCAGTTATTAAGTATTGTTGCCAATTCTACAATCAAATGACTTTATTGAAGCACATAAGTCATTAGGCCACATAAATGCAGTGACGACTGTGCACAGGAAATCGGCTGCATTATTATTGCTACACCATTATGCGTAGACCTATGCAGGCAAAATTCGTTCTACGAATTTAACTATAATAATTATAAAATATAGGCGTTCATTCTGAATTTACGCAAAGATATAAGTAAGTACTATTCAAGTCTTATCTGAATCTGTTTTATGAGTAGATATATACGTAGTCATAAGTGATGTACCGCTTACTACCAATCAATCAAGCACGTGGTCTGCATGAATCGTCAGTTCATGAATGAACATAGACAGTGGTATCAGTTGATTGGAAGTAGGTGGGTGGCCGGGGGCGCGCGGCAGTCCGCGGGCGGGCCGGACCGAGCGATGTCGCGTCGCCCGCACCCCCGGCCGCGCCTACTGTCGCGTCCCTGTCGGCAGGCCGCGCCGGAGCCCGCGCCCGCGCCCGACCCGCCGCCGCAGCAGCCCGACCAGCACTCCGACGAGGAGCGAGAGCCCGGCGACTGGCGCCCTTCCCGCCCTTCAACACCACCACAACGCACCGATGACATCTCCGAAGGTTCTGAGGCCACTGCTCGACCAACCAGAACTGAACCAGCAAGCCGCTATGCGAACCTCAACTACTGGAAGGCCAGACGTGTCACCTTCTACCGAAATGGGGATCCCTTTCACCCTGGTGTTGAGTTTCGATTCAAACCTGGTCGAGACCTGGCATCCATGGATGCTCTCCTGGACCGGCTGTCAGAAAGATTGGAACTGCCTCGAGGAGCGAGGTTCATCTTCGGCATGGATGGAGACAGGAAGTACAGGCTTGAGGAGCTGGAGGACGGAGCCTCGTATGTCGTATCGTCATACAAGACATTCAAGGTAAGTTCGTATCATTGTCGTGTGCTACACTTGTTAAGCGTGTCATTCCTAAAAACTGCTATTAGGTAAACTACTCCATTAATTGATTATTGAGACAGTTGTATGGTCAGGTCAACATATGTTCATTCAGAACAAGCTAATCCCGGTAATATACCAAAGCGTCTTCATGCATTCACTGTAGCTACCATTGAGGTGACATTAGTCAATCAACCGGTTCATAGGTTTCATTGTGCATTACCTGTCACATGTTAAACCTTAAAACAAGAGAGTTTTATTGGTCTCAATAATAGAACTTTCACATCCCCAAAAAGATTTTAATCTACTCAGCTTTCGAAATACGAATATTTATGCTATCATTGTAACATAACCGTTATATCCCATTACATGATTAGAAACACGTTTAAATATTAGCATTATGTGCTTGTAACTGTAAAACTTAGGTCCATATAAATCTAGACTTGAAGTCCGCAATACACAATACATGACTGCCCCAATTCCTGGCCGCAAAAAGAAAACAATTACAACAATTTCATTTATGAAACAATTACCTAGGGGTTTCGTGAACGCCAAATGTCGTTCGGCCTTGAGATGTGGGTCATAGGATAAGGGCCACGCACCAAAACCTCTTATTTGCATTTTGATTATACACAGAACTTTGTTTTGTTTCGATAAGATGTTAATTGCAAGTAAATTGCGTTTGGACTAAACACTTTTAATTTAGGGTTAGGAAATTGTTCGAATTTGAATGATTTTTTTATGGCCTAGTAAGTCTTGAATTGCGTGTTTGCAAATTTTCTTTACAATTAAATTAGGTTTTGTAATTTTTGATATGATTCACATAGTTAGGTACTGGCTACAGATTTATGCCTATTACCAGTTTTATTGACTACATTTTATTGTAGTATCTTTTTCGACTTCCCTACTTTTCCAAAGATACTAAAGACTACTATTACTTTTATTTGATTTATTCTTCTAAATAAGGAAGGCACCATTGTTAACCAACATTTTATTAGTTAAACTTTTATCTAATAATTACATACATAAGTTAAACAACAAAGGCAAATGATATAAAGTAAAAACGTTAACAAAACCTAAAGATATGCAGGTCAGCAGGCAACTTGTCTTCGGCGTTGTGAATGAGACAGCTTAAAGAGACAGTTTTACTTAAACACGATAGATAACGAAAGTACTTATTATTTAAGCAATTAAACGTCCACAGCTAGACTTGATTTACACACAGATAATCTGGATTTATTGAGAGAGAACAGGTTTGGCTGTTTTTTTTTGGATTTATTCGTTGTAATTGGGTCGAAACTCGAAACAGACAAAGGTATCTTTGGTGAATTCGTTGCAATTTTCTTAGTAATTGAAAAAAAAAAACATCATTCTTCCCCTGAATTATCTGATAACAATTACCTACGTGCAATGAAAAGGTAATATCCAAGGGCATACATTATGTCATTTGTAATCAATAAATATCTTCGGCATACACGGTTCGAAAACGTACACAATAGAAAAGAAACAAATCGTGAAAAGCATCACTCAAATTAGATAACACAAATAGTAAACCTTACTTTATTTATCTGAAACCCAAGATAAAGCTCTTCTAGATTAGGACTAAACAAGGAATTCTCACAACATTTTTCCGTCAGTCACATATTTTATGTGACTGACGATCATTAAAAATCTATAAACTAACACCAAGAACGCCTGTTTTAATGCTTACCGTGAAAAGCCTACGAGCGTTGTTCCGGCAACGACATCTACAGGGCAATGCACCACCTTGCACTTAATATGCATCAAGGCGACGCGTGGATTACCGCGATTACTAGGCCGGCTGTCGGCGAAACTGGACGTGCTATCTGGGATTTAGGGCTACTGAAACACGTGTTTTTATGTACTGGTACTCCAATATATAAATACTACATGCTGTTTAGAATGGTCCACTACTATATATATATGTATACCTGCTAGAGAAAATAGGGACTATCTAACCTTATTTTTTAACTTTCCGTATCGTTTTTAAGCTTCAGACAATATATTAAAAAAGGTTTAAAGATTTACAGAAGTATATGATACTGTTGTAGAAAAAAAGTTCAAGTTGCCAAACATGTTATGTCAATATTAAGCATTGTACCTCCGCTTAAACCAGCGAACTCTTTCCTTATAACAAAAACCTGCATTGCGTATCAAGTTGTTTACTTCGCGCCATTTTCACAAATACACTAGTTGCAATTTAATTGGTTTGCCAATTAAAGTCGTGGTAGGATGGTTTCTTTTATTCAAACATGTTGTAAAATGTTGAAATGTTAATTAAACAACATCTAACCTCCATCATATACAGCGTAGGGATGGCTCTCGCCTAACGCACATTTTAGATAAGTCTATGTATTATGAACACATTAAAAGCCAATGTATTGCATCAATACACTCTTGATTTACTGTTGATTACATACTTTCTTCCTCGTAGAAAAAGCTCTAGAATAATATGTAACTGAAGCCACTCCTTCTACTTTAGTAAAACGAGGATAATATTAGCATATTTACACATCATATAGTACCGTATATTACCCTGTATTTAATACTTGTCTAATACCAAGGACGTCCGCCATACACTGCGCTGTTTAGTATTCAATGCGTCCGCGTGACTCTACATAATCTACCTTCCTTTATCATATTGTGTCATTAACATAGTCCTTTGAAAATATAGAAATAATATTACCTTCATATACACTCTCTTTGGTAGTTGATTTAATCATTTGGATCGTGATATCGTGAGATTTGGACAGTGTAACCTAGATGAGTCAATCAAAATTAAAAATTAACATACACATGTAAATAATTTACCTACAGGTTTCAGATCTTCTTTCAAGGTTATGAGCAGACATGCATCAAATGTATTCCTAATATAATCAATTAAATATTGAAGTGACTTTCTGAACTAGATAATTAGAAATAATTAGATATGACGACCTCCGTGGTCGAGTGGCGTACGCACCGGTTTCAAGGTGTCGCTAGCTCTTAGGTAACGGGATCGATCCCCGGTCGGGTCAATGTAGGAACCAACTTTTCTACATTGCCTCGGGTCCGGGAGTTTGTGGTACCTTCGTTGTTTCTGAATTCGATAACGCAAGTGATTTAGCTACTTACTTTGGGTTCAGAGCAATGTATGTGATGTTGTCCGCATTATTTATTTATAACTCTAAAATTTGGAATTTACCATTGAAGTAACCAGGATCCCTTCGTGAAGGGTGAACGATTACAGTGAGAGTCGTGTTCATGATTTAGTTTTGTGAGAACTTAAATAGGGGTTATTTATTAGGCACAGTTCCAAATTAGTTTGGATGTACTAAGAAAGGCCATGTGACATTGAGAAAGTTTTGTTATTTACCTACATTTTAGCTACCTTGAGCATATTTCGTATTGACCCAATTCAGTAACAAATAAATCATAAAACCTACAAAGAGTCATTTAGTTATTTAATTTCTATAGTTTCTTAGGAAACCTTAGTTACTTAGACGTAAACACAGGTGATTAAATAAAAACAAGGTATAAGTGAAATATCTTTATCATTACCTTAATTACCTAATATTTTATAACAGCAAAATTTTATTTTCCTCATCGTTAATTTCGTTCGTAATATTATGCAGTATAATATACTGTGATGCATACTTAATTTTGAAAAATGGTTCTGTAATTTATTTTCTCCGTGTCACTATTATTTCCATGATTTACATTCAAGCCATTTATTATTTACGAAGAAGCTTTAATGTTCTTATTTCTTCTAAGCAAAAATAAACTCGTAAACATAAAATAATATTTATAACATATAAAAACGAAAAACAGAACCTTAATGTCCACCGTATTTCTCACGAACACGTATTTTATATTAATCATAATAATTTAGCAACAATCGCGATTCTTTTGTTTTACGAAAGGCTCGTAACGTAACCTACATTCGCACATTTCAACTGTCTGAGCTGCGAACCAAAAACAAAACTGTCATCAACACTATCGATAAGACGCGAATAAATGAATAATAAGTAAATAGAGTAATAGTCGGTCATTGTAGAACTACATAATATGGTAGAAAGGGCTCGAGTATATAGCCTCACGCGATTAACAAACTTCTTTGTGCGATTTTTTTACGATGATTATCGCGAAACGTGGCGTAAATAATTCAATTTATTATGTTTTACAACTAGCGGCCGTTATATAAGCTTGAATTATTATGGTTTTATGAAGATTTGTCGTAGATCTAGCGACTGATTACGTCAGATTATGCTCTCTGATTTATTTATGGGCGGTAGACGCCGAAAGTTAATACAAAACACAAATGTAATATTATGGCTTAGATTAATTTTAGATAAACAATTTTTTTGGTCGAATATTTCGTATTAAATACTGTGAATTTCTTGCAATCGGAACTCTACTACCACTGCATTTCACAAAATAATGAAAAAGCGCGTATCTACGAATGCGGTCGTTCGTAGCATTTCGTAGCACTTGCGTAGCTTCTTCCTTTAACGTGCTACGATAACTATCTACACGTCTATTTACTTTGGTAATCTAGTTCTTCTTTCATACTATAGATGTATATTACACATATGAGGTACATATAAGCACTACCAGCTTTACAAGTAGGTTAGTAATTAAATAAGCTTTACTTAATGTAAAATATAATGAGGCTAATTACTGCAAGTGTTTCTGCTTAGAACAATGTTTCATACAACTAATACAATACTGCGGAGTCCCTAACGACTGGGGCGCGGTTTGTACAGTCACGCTGTAAATTACGGTACAGTCGCACACATAAATTATAAAAGAGTTGTATTTTAATGACTATTTTATAATAACAGTAAATTAAAACGTAATTGAGTGATGGATTTTGCTAGTTTTGCTTTGTATTTATTTTTACTGCATTATTATTATTTTGAGTTTGTTTTTTAAATGCAGGTCGGGAAATAAACCATTTAGAGATCATTCGTTGGTACTTATAGATTAGCAATATAAGAATAGTTCAGAGATTAGAGAACGAGGTAATTTAAGACAATTCCGGCATATAAAACTGGCCACTCAACAACTTTTTATCCCGTTAAGTTATCATGATGCTGTTGACATTCATTTAGTTTTCATGGTAACATATTTGATTCTCATAATTATGATTATCGGAAGATTTTAGAACCAAGTAACAAATTAAAAGTTCTATCTTTCAATATTGCAGTGATTTACTTTGCATACGTTTAACACTTTTCCTATTTAACAAAAAATATCCCCCAAATTAGCATTCTTAAAAAACAATTACCTTTATACATGTACCGTACGTTGTAGGAAATGTATAAATTGCACTTTTCTTCCGTTGAGCGTCGTTCGTGATTCGCTGGACTATGGAGTATCGAAGTTGAACCGAATTGGGGATATGGGTCAGTATACTTTGCTCACTTAATGGCTTCGCCTCGTGCGTCTAGTACTGCAGGAAATTCAATCTTATATCGCTGATAAATATTCAATTATGTTGAGACTTCTAAAGACTAGTATCGTGTTTTAAAATATGCTTTAATGAAAAGTTGTTACGAAAGTTAAAATTTTTAGCAATAAACGTTTTGGATGTACCCTAAACACATCCTATTTTGAACTCATGCAACAAAACATATTATAGCTATTTTTCGGTTTTACTTCCTACGTAGGTACTTACTTAAAATTAAATGTAATATTTTATGGCATGTTTTGTGAATGTATGCGATTGTGTATTATTTTCAGTACATGGAATGATTTGATTACTATTTTATTCTGGACTAGTTAAAATAAAAGTGAATTAATAAAAATAAAGTTAACTTTCATAATTATGTAAATGTAGACTTTTGATTAATTTATCGTTCACCTATTTCTTTCCATCTACAATGTATTAAATCTGGTATTTGCATGTTTAAAACTTAACATAAACTGCAAATCGTAAAAAAAAATATTTGCATGTTAATTCGCATAAAAACAATTTCTTCCCGAACATGCAAAGAGTTCACTTAGAGTAAAAACCTAGCAGCTATTAAAAATACCATTTAAACAAATACTATTTTTAATAAACTTTTTGTTTCATTGAGCTTCACGTAGTATTTAGTACTAATTCTTGGCTTTCCATTAATTCTTATGTAAGTAAAAATTACCTAAAATTAGATCAAGGTTGGCATATTGGACCCTTCTTGTTTACGTTTAATTTAATGAGTGGGCCAAAATTCTTATCGGTTTGCGTGCGAGGGTCGCCTGATCGACCACCAGTGGGCATAACAGCTAATAATTGCTTCACGTGAACATAAAAGAGCCTTAAACCACGTCTGGGCTGATGCATATCTGACTGTACTTTAGTTACATTGCGTGGATTCTACTGAGAGTGACCTTGGCACCCCCCGCCCAGCTCTAACCCTCCGCCGTCGAATAAAATTTTCGAATAGTCTGCTTCATCCAACCGTCGTAAACGTACCTCCAGCATTCGGTGTAATACGAAACCTTATTACTTGTAGTTAGGGTTTCATCTCGCGTACACATCGCGTGTCTTACGCCATTCCGGTGTTGTGAAGGGCTATTGTTTTGTTGGTACTGCAAATTAGTCAGCTGTTGCAAGTGGGCCTAGTACCATACATGGTAGCTGAGAACTACGACGTGTTTTCCCTTATCGCGAAACCAAAGACTTATACAGTGTCGATTTAGATTCAATTATCTTGAAACATAAGATATCGATTTCAATAATAAATTATCATTAATAGTGTGACGTCTGAGAGAAGTGGCCTAAGTAAACATTTTATGTTTTAAGGTTTAGTAAACAATACAAGATAATTTAATGATCAAGTTATTCAAGTTTGCAGTTATATTTTAAATTCAATTGTGTTATATTTTGAATAAATAAAAGAGGTGTGATTTCAAATTTTGCTTGAGATAAATTGAGCCTGCTATAAGATACGTAAACATTAGCGTCAAATTAAAAAAAGAATTACAATTCTAATATAAGCACATAAAAGAATTACGTATATTCAGGTTAATCCTTCAGCATAAATAAAACATTGCAAGAAAACAACTCATGCAATAGTCGATATAAACTTTTACTCCGGTCTATAAAGTCCTATGTAATCATAAAATAAATAGCTAAATAATGTAACTTATACCTTAGGTTATTAAGTATTGAGATCACGCTACAATAATCGCTGTATTTTTCTTACAGTCGTGTAAGCAAGGAGTCGCGTGTGTGTGATTCGATCTTCGTTGACAGAGCGCGAAGTACGCGAATGCCGTGGCCCACTTAACGTATAAAAAAGTTCTTATTTAAATTTATTACCGTGAACATTGTTTATTAAATAGGCCGTGTATTGTGTTCAGCGCCTCTTGCAAGTTGAGTACAGTACAGCCGTGTACAGTGTAACTAGTGTTGCATATTGAAGCTTTTCACTCTGCGTCAACTCAGGTAAAACTTTTAAATTATTTGTTGTGTATACTGCTTGTGAGTGTACCTAATGGCATGTTTGTGTCTTGAATCTTTCTTTCAATTAATTTAAATTTTGTTGTTGAAAACTTGCCTAAGTTAATGTAAAGAAAGAGTTTGTTTATAAGTCCAAAGGAAGCAAGTTCGACCTCTAATTTAAAGAATTATCATTGGTGCAAATCGACATCAATTTACAGAACAAGACGTAGAACCAACAGCGAATAACTTCAAACGTGAAAATCGTACCTCTTTAATGTAAGTTTATGCAAATGTATGACCGTAGGACCGGACAGACGTCACCCACTATACGTTACGGCTATCACTGTATGCAAAACTAAACTGCGAGGCGACACGAAGACGCGTGCACCCACACTTAGGTACTTGAACTTGACTCGAGGTGTTGAACGCAAGTGACATTTAAAGGCCTATAATGAAGTCTTTGACTCCTCACGGGGCCTACTCATGAATGAATCAAACATACCGAGAACATGAAATGTTTTATTAGGCCAATTTCCAGTCGTAAAAGCTTTAACTCAATTTGTTACGAAACTAAATTATCTTTCAGTCTTTTCGACTAACAAAACAATACAAACCAATGAACGTACTATCCAGTTTTTGTGAATATTTCTACTAAAGTTGACCTTTACATAATACGTTAAATAACCACGGATTAAAACCGTTATTACGTCATAAAACGAACAGTAATGTCAGTGAAACTAATTGGTGTTCGCGTGCTCTGAGTACCAGTGGTTGGGGAGTGTTTGAGTGGGAGGCACCACAAGTTACAAAGGTGTGGCGCCCGAGCCGGTACCGGTGGCTGCAGGCTGCTGACAGTTCAATGCTTGAAAGCGACGAGGAATCTCCATTCGTCGTTATATCCCTACCTGTGTACTCCACAGAGCCGTTTGTGAGTTTCATTGGTTATGTAATGTTTTGTCTTTCAGGCGGCGTGGCGATCGTCTATGGCATGTTTAGTACAACACTAGTAGCTGCATGTTTACTATATAGGTATATGACAATATTTGCGTAGAACTTGGTAAGTGTAGTATATTGGTACTTGTTCAGTATGCACTTGTTTTCGAATAATATGTAAAATAGTAGAGTCCTTTGTGTTTGTTTTTGAAGAGAGACTAGTAATCGCCGAGATTTTGTCCTATTTAGGGTTCATTAAAAAATCTTAAAAAATAACAGATAAGGGTAAATGATTCAAAACTTCGTTTCAAACAGTTAGTATACCAATTCTGTTGGTATGATATTCACAGATTTAATATTAATAAGGACACGAAATATGACTGATTATTATGACTCAAACTTAATTACAGTACATAGTAAAAAAATAGTAGTTAAATACACAATCTGTACATTACACAGCTCGCCCCATTCATAACCGTGGTTATATTAACTACGATCATTACAATATATTAACTGCGGTGGCCATTACCACCGAATTTCTTCAACACGCACTACACTTTCACAAACAGAAATACTGAAGAAGGGCTAGTTGGTAATCAAAGTCATAATAGTATAGCATACTTTTTAGTAAATGTATCTAAGACGTTCGCCACTTTTGTTTATTTAGTCTTTGAAAAAACAAAAAGTAAAATAAACTAGAAAGTAAAATATGTATGGTTGAAGAACCCTCAATATTTCAATTACTTATCAATTGCATTTAATAACAAGCATTCCAAAGAGTTACAGAGTTGTCTAGCGCCAAATTATCTTATGTAGATGTCGTTTATGTGATGTCTTTAAAAAACGTAGTTTTCCATTTATTTATACGTTATGTATACGTATAAATATGATACACAGCTATTCCTTATACAGTCTATAATCAGGTCCGCGAAAGAGACTGGCTATGTAGCTCAGCTATGAAGTATTTTGCATGAATCTTATTTAGGCAACCCTTGGATTACATTAACAAGTTCTTTATGAAAAGTCCGCGACTATTTTCTCAGGATCATTACAAAAAACCTACAATATCCATTTGCGGGAAATGGAATAGCTAATGGCGGCTTATCAATAACATAATCCTGTGTTTTCCTTGAATATTCAAATGTATTGCGTGATTCGGCCCCAATTGTGGTAACGTTACGTCAAGAGAGGTTATGTTACAAATGCCTTAATGAATGCGTACTATTTAAATAATTTCTAGTGTTTGTTGTTGCTAATTGTAGTAATTCAGTTCATGGTGAAAGAATTTTAGTGCAAATATTTTTCAGAATAAGAAATTATGGTTCTCTTTTTATGCTAGCGCGATTTAAGTCAAACATTTTTAATCATGTCAATAAGTCAGAAATGTAGGATCCGATTTGAAATTCAATATCATATAGGGAGAATAGTTGCACACCCACATTCTACTCAAAAAATTACCTCATAAAGCGAAATATGAGATCGTTTTGTTGAGTTCTGCCATGCAACATGGTAATTATATGTCAGCGAGTTTATTGAAATATCGGACAAGCTAGCGATACTAATCTTACTCAGTAGATTTTGAACTAATTAAGTTAAGTACGGTATCACTATATTATTATCAGTAATAGCAATATTATCGTCCTTATGGCATTACATTCAAAACACTTAGGTACATTTTAAGCGGTAACAAAAACAACAATTTTAACCACCATATAACGTTCGCAAGCCCTTCTAATCAACTTCCTTATGGACACGAAATACAATTTTCTACGTAAACGACAAAATGACTAACATTTTCAGACATATTAATTTCAAACACCGCAGTCCACTAGTTATGCAGCAATTTGAGACGTGACCTCGGTCAAACGTATTGCCCACACGTGGTGGACGAGACGACCATTATAAGTAGACCCCCAAACCATCACTTATGCCTCGAATTCGCGTGTGAATGCAAAACTTTCGCGAGGGGGCGGGGAGGTCAATCGGAGTGGTACGTTATTCTAATTGCACGCACAGACTCGCGATAAGGTTGTCCTTGGAAGACGGTCAGTACCACCGGCCAAGGACGTCGGAATAATTTAGATGAAGCAGGGTTTTTGTTTACACGGTCAGTGGTCGGTCGGACGCCGGTGGTGGCTGTCAACTGGTGACCAGACGGGACAAAATACCGCGAATAAAGATACACTATTACGGGAGAAGCGACGAGGATTTGAGCGTCACTGTCATGGTGAGCTTTGGCTTTTAACTATATTGCTCTATTTAACAAATCTTCTACTTATAATCATGTATCATTTACTTCAGCTCTCTTATTTTATATTTATTATTTTCCTGAATTTTCCTAAATGTCAAATTAATTTATGAAATAATACATTTAGCAATGAATGATATTTAGTTACTTAAATAGCTTAACATAAATCTTATGTAGGTACCTCGGTCCACTCAAATGTTTTACTCTCATAACTCATTACTAAAAAACTTTTTGAATTATATTATATTCCACGACTAACTATTAAAAATCTTAAGTTTAATTACTTTATTAAAAGTAATTATACAGGGTGTTACGAAACCCCTGTCCGACCCGAAAGTGTGATATAGGGTTCACAATTACATGCCCAAATAAAATATTAAATTTATAACATTAAGTTTAAATTGAATTCGGCAATTTATTACCGACCTCTATTCTTTCTTCACCAATGTATAAAATTGCATATTGAATATTTTACTCAAAATAATCATAAAACGTCTAACATACGAGTCGCATTAGAGAACTAGGTTAAAGCAGTATTCGCGGGAAGTTAAAAAAATAACGGCTAACGTGGACGGTGCGGAAGCAAGGGAATTCACCAAAGAACCATAAAATTCTGAATAAATCCACTTTCGTTGGAAAATTCCCCACACTTGACTAAAAAGGTTCATGGTGTGGAATATGCAACGAAGTTTTGTATTATGAATTTAAAATGTCAACCGTTTTCATATTTTATGGCACTAGAACAAAGTTTTATGTACTAGTTTCTCGTTTATAATTTAGCCCATTGTGAACATTACTTTTCCAAATTTTAAGTTTCTCTCGAGACCTGACAATTAATTACGCAATTTAAGCTGTTATGTTGTATGTACTGATATTTAAATACTTAGTTACTAAGAAGCACGTAAAAAAGAAGTACATCAAGAATTTTCTTTTAGTATACAAACATGAAAACACGTCTAGTCTCAACCTTAACAGTTTTTTGAGCGCTCTTTTAAAGTTGCTCCAACGTCGCTTTTAATATTATTGCGGTTTTCTTTAGCCAGCAAAACAAAAATGTAAAGTTCTAGCATAAAATTACATGACATGTCTTGAAATCATAGCGTATGCAGTTCTTTACGAATGCATGTCAGTTAAAATTCGTCCGCTGTTAGTTTGTACATACATCAAACAACGTATTCGTGTCAGGGGCGCGAGGCCCCACAGTTTTAGGTCGGCTTAAGCTTATATACAAAACTTACGTACATATACATGCTTATTATGACGCAATGAAAGCCTAATAAAAGTACTTAACGACCAAATTAAAAGGAATGCTGTACCTTTCTTCTATTTTTAACGAAACACGGTCTCCCATTGACCTGAATTGTTTCAATAATTCTTTGGCATTTATTTCGGTACCCCAATGCTAGGTATGCCTGACCATTGAGTAAATTACTTATAATGAACCATTCATTTCATAAACGATGATTCAACATTTATTAATAGTTTGGGCATTTCAACTTGTCTTTTATCTTAAAGGAATTCTTTTTCACAACAGAAAAATTCTTACCTTGCCATCGCGTCGGTACCGAGTGAAAAGAAACCAATGCATAAGGTAATGACTTGAGCTGAAGCATGAATTCGTCTCATTAGGACGTAGCTAATCAGCCATTGATACTGAGCACGTGTGTTGAAGCCATGAGGAGACACTGTCTTTCTATCATTAATCTTCTTCTCAGTCGCACTAGTCATTCTAGTCACAGGCATGTAGGTTACTTCTTCTTTCTGCGATTCTATCTCTGCCAGGCTCTGCTTCCTATCGTGAGTACTCTCCACTTTGCTCAATTTAGCCAATTTTCTATGCACGTTGTACAATGAGGTATCCTGATTCTTGCTTACTTTAAGATTTCTCCTGTTTAAGATATCCATCAAAGATTAGGTATGTTGTATCAGACTTGAACATAATACTGCAATTCGTCTACTATTCCATCTTTAAGACTTTTCTACTCAACTTCCGAAATCAAAAACTGGAACATCTTGACCTATTATCTTCTTTTTGCAAGATGCAGGTCTTATTGGCTAAAATAATATATGAATGTTGATGAATACAGGCAGCATCATACGGCAAGAAGAACGGCATGTGGTATGGGGGCACCGCCACTGGGGGGACCAGCGCCTGGTCCCGCGCTGGGACCCGCAAGCAGTCGGTAGCAGAGTCTGACGCTCCTCCCCCGGGCGGCGGCAAGCCAGCCAGCGGCCGCGTCATTAGGATTATCAACAATATGGACCATTCTATACAGGTATGTATGAATATCATATTGTTTAATGATAAGTTAAAATATGTAACTGTTGTATGTCCCGAATAAATAAATAAAATATCATACCTTAAGTCAAGTATTGTGATTGGTTGTTGGTCTTTGGACCAATCAGTCACATTTATAGAGTGTAATTATAGTTATACTACTTCGAATGACCTAAGTGATAGTTGCTTAAATATATTTTTTGTATGAATTATAAAAAATGAGGCATTCTAGGCAAACCCTCATAAATTAATATTTTTTGTACTTAGCAACAAAACTGTAATAAATTATATAAGAGCTTTGAATCAGTTTCATAGCGTTTCTTAACACAGATTAGAATAACTCTGGTGTGTACATGAACTCACGGCATCTATAATAATAGTATAATGGTGTATCCAAATCAAAACAGTCTCAAAAAATTCTAGACAACGTCTAGTAATATCCTACATGACCCGTACTTACTAAGTAGGTACCGACGTTACGTTACCTTAAGGATCATAAGTATTCATGAAAAAAATGTGGGCCATAGTTTCTTTTGTTAAGGAAAAAGTGTAACAATTACATTATGTAAATTATATTCAAATACAATTTATCATAAGTCTTTCATACTTCAGTTATTATATGAAACTAGGCTGGCCTAATTAAACTGACTTACAGCAGACATTTTTCATACGTACAAATGTAACATCATAGGTTGTGGGAATCACAAAATACGAATTCACGGCAACCATTCGAGGTGTAATAAGAAGCTTTCATTGCAAGGCCTTGGTTGGTAAACACTGGTGATTGTTTGAAAGCTTTGCGAATTTTCAGTCGAGGTCGATTCATAAGTGCCCATATTCTCGTATTACACTAGGTAGTTTGCTAATAGCAGCCAAGCAAATTTAAAAATAAAGGAAATTACAAAAGACTGTTACATATGAAATTTAAACACCCCAAATGGCAGTATGTAACTCTAAGCATTTAAAAAAATTGTGGTTTTGGCCATTATTAAAATTTTAAAAAGCAAAGTTGACCGATATTGCACTTACCTTTTAGAACTAAGCGTGGTTCGTAAATTGGAGGTAATAATTTGCAACCAGCCCTTCCACTGTAATCATAGAAGGTTTAAACGTCGATAGCCAAGAGCCTCCAAGATTGTTCCAATATTCACTGCGATGGGCAAACAGGCCTTGTCACGTGACCTCTGGCTAGTTGGCAATTACGTTCAGAATATAATTTTGTAGATAACTCAATTCAGGGCGAGAAATACTTGAAAATATAGAGCCATCTCTTATAAAACTATGTTTGTGGAGCTTCACATTTCTTGTATCTAAATCAACATTTGGCATCTAAATTAATACGATCCAATTGTTTGCAGTGTCGTGTCTTACTAAACTTGCGAACAACACAGCCATTTGAAGAAGTCTTAGAAGATTTAGGACAAGTATTAAAGATGAGTGGCGCAAAGAGAATGTACACAATAACTGGACAAGAGGTAAAGACAAACCGTTTTAGTTTAACATAGTTGTTAAGCCAAGTTCAGCTAATCTGGCTGAAAAATCTTATGTTATGGTATGGCTCGCGCTTTGACGTCAGAGCATACTTTCAAGACGGTCATGCTTGTCTTATAAAACTCCAATTTATATAAGGTGAAGTTTTGCAAAATGTTTTTCTTGGTAAGCCTATTTTTCTTGACCATAGAGTCATCATAAAGATCCAAAAGTTTGGGTCACAAGGGTTCCAAATGCCTATCAGCGATAGACATTTCTTGGTTACATACGAGTATATACTGCCAATAATGTTTGATCTTTTTATACAATTTGTGAATATTTTAGGTGAGGAGTTTCTCACAGCTGCGAAACGAGTTCGCTGATGTGGAAACCTTTTATTTGGGCTCATTGATGGTCGCGCCTGCTTTAAGCCCAGGAGTTAGTGCTCCATTGCCTATTGAGTCGCCAATCAGGAGGTAAATACTGTACTGTTTATTAACATTAAAATACTTTTCTTTTAAGGGGCGTAGTGAATAAATAATATACTGGGAAAATATCAATCAAATAAACCTATACCCCACTGCAACAAAAAACTTTCTTTAGAGTTTTCTGAAAATTATGCCAGCTATTCAAGAATTATAATGAATACCGTAGTGAAATTCATTATTCTTCGAACTAATAATGTCTTGAATGTTAGATCTCGGTCAAGAGGCAATGTGGCAGCAGCTCCTATTTCTGAGGACATGCGCGGGCGTCGAGCTCGGAGCAAGAGTCGACCTCGCGTGCTTTACGCGCCGGAGGGGGAGATCGTGCGTAACTCAGGTAATTGATAATCCTTTTCAATAAAAAAGTTTTCTAATGATTTTTAAAAAGACTTGTATGCTCAACAAACATTTTTACGATGTAAAACTAGAATTTGCAGACAAGTTTCCACCAAAATCAGTCAGACCTTAAATAAAAACAAGTCCTTTAAAGTTGGTTCGATCAAACTACGTAGATGCACAAAAAAGTAGAGTATAAACATTAATAACGTTTGTACTTTCTACGTCTGTTTAGATTACACTCTGCTGGAAGTGCTCAAAGAAGAGCCTATCAGAGTCACAATAAGAGGCCTCCGACGGACCTTTTACCCGCCGATACATCACGCGCCTATTGACAACACTCCGCCGGACAAGAAACTACAGCTCGATTGGGTGTAAGTGAAAAAACGTATTTTAAAACAGCTCTATATATATTTTTAAATCTACTCATTGTCGTATCGTACATATCAAATATGGTTTTCTAAATAAAATTAAAATAATTCTGCAAGGACTTAACTCTATATTTTTTGACTACGACTTAGCAAGAGTCGTCTTCATTATTTTAAAAGATTGTAAACATCAGAAGTATTTCTTTTTTATTAGATTACAAAAAACACTAATACTTCACATATTAGAATTTAAAAGTTTTACAGGACAAATAAGAACAAACAACAAGGCTGTCATCACCGTCTTTTTGCCCTTATATTACAGTTACGGCTACCGCGGAGCTGATTCCCGTCGCAATTTATGGGTATTACCAACCGGAGAATTATTATATTACGTGGCAGCAGTCGCAATAATGTACGACCGAGATGAAGAGTCACAACGACATTACACCGGCCATACCGAGGACATTCAGTGGTGAGTTGCCCTTTTCCTAACTAGATGGCGTTGGCGTCGAATTAGATCGCGCAATGGTTTCGTTCACAGCGTAGTTCAAGTATCGGAGCCGATATCAAGTATTATTCCTGCTGATCTGGAAAATAAACATAGAATGTATTATTATTTTTGTGAGCTGTAGTCACTGTTATGGTGATCAAGCTTTGGAATTCTGTAAAAACGTTAAGATATCACAAAATGTTTTATTTGTGACTCTGACTCGTAGATCAGCATTTGTTAAGTAATACTTCTGCAGAAGTACTTACCTATCAAGTGTTTTGTTGTTTACAGAACTGATCGATTTCGTTCTCTGATAACATTATTTTACAATATAAAGTATAGGCACAGAGCTATTTATAAACAAGTTGTGAAATCTCACTGCATGCGACGATAAACATGCTGTACATATTTATTTTTTTAACATAGGTAGTGATCAAAAGTATGCATTGCCAAGAAATGACTCTACAAAATTGTACTATTGCAACATAAAATAATTGTAAAATTATGAATAGGAGAACTTTGAACTCTTTTTTCTCGTGTTAAATATGCTGTACTTATTGATGTTTATAACTATCTAAATAAGTATGTTTTCGATGAATGGGGCAAAATTCAAAATAGAGTTCAGTTCCACACCTTTAAGTAATAGAAACCTTTTAATGGAGAAAACCTTTTAACACGATCTAACGTATTTAGATCGTGTTGTCTTGGTATTTTTTTTTTCAATTTTGTTTTTTTTTTGTGAATTATTGTGTTTTGTAAATTATTGTTTTTTGTAAATGAATACATAGTAACCCGATTAGAACTTAAATAAGTAATTCGTATCATCAGTATGGAGCTCCATCCCTCCCGCGAGCTGGTAGCCAGCGGGCAGCGCGCGGGCCGCGGCCGACGAGCTCAAGCACATGTCCGCATATGGAGCACCGACACGCTACAGACCCTGCACGTGTTCGGCATGGCCGAGTTTGAGGCAGGAGTCTCCGCTGTGGCCTTCTCGCAACTTGTAAGTCATGCATAGAGATTGAGAAGAAGTTAAATACTTGTTTTAGGGATGTAGGTAATGGATTGTCTGATTATATAGAATTGGTCTTTATGTTGGTCTTGGTAAGATCCTCAACTTTCACTAAGAAATGCAGGTGCATCATGTATGTCATCCTATCCAAACCCTTATTAACTGCAAGTTCTGCCGAAATTACTTAGTTACTGCTACATCCAGTTTTGTATTATTTATAACCGACGAGAAAAGTAAGTTCTCAAGAACACATAATTTTTGATGTAGGTTCCTTTGACCACATCCAACTCTTATCTAAAAAGTCTGATTATTCTCACCATGTCTGTGTTTTATTTTATTTATATAGAACGGTGGTAGCTACGTGTTAGCCGTAGACGCCGGTCGTGAGAGCATTCTATCTGTCTGGCAGTGGCAGTGGGGCCACCTATTGGGAAAAGTTGCTGTAAGTAATCCATGATCACTGAAATACCTAACTTTAAAATCACTCATTTATGTATATCAAAATATAAGAATGTCGACAGTTTCAGCCGGTTTTCATTAGGTCAGCTCATAGCATTGAATCGTAATAACTGCTATGCGCAAACCGCTAGACACCATGAATGCCGAATTTCAAATTCCTAAATTTAACCTCAGTTTAAAGATATGCCGTATATAAATAAACGGAATGTACATTCAGTTATTTGAGAACTTAACATTACGATAAATTTAATAAAATCAAGATAAACTTCAACAGTGTACAATATGCATAAAGTATGACGTAGCGTCTGCAACCTTGTGTTGACCAAGGTTGTGGGCCACACATTAAGATGGTAGTCGAGATTTTTGCACCGATAACTGACCATAAAGTTTGTCACCTAACATCGCTGGAACGCGACCTAACCCCACATAACGGTTCGTGACGCGTTTTAAGCTAGAATGTCCCTTGCTTTTTAATTTAAAAAGAGATACGGTGACAGATATATACTCGGACCTGACAGATATCTTTGAAAATGGAATGCATTTTATTTTGTTTATATTTCACTTGCTGTTATAAAACAGTAAAGTTAAATGTTTGCATGATACCATCGCGTGCTACTATAATAATATATAATCCATAAAATATAAACAAATAAACCCTGTTAATTAAATACAAAACATTTAAAATATCCCCTAATCTTTGCTGGTGTCTGATGTTTTAAGTCTAACTTGTATGTTCTGAATAAGTATTATAAAAAACATTTTATAGTAACTGCCACATATGCTTCACATTCATTGAATTTTCAAATCAAAGCAATGCAGAAAACAAAGCATTTCACAGCGATTTTTGTGCATGAAACGAAACCTCTATAGATTACGATAAGCTTTACAAATGCAGGTTACGAAAACATAAATCAGTTCGCGGCGTTCGTTGGTCGCAAGTTCAACACTCTATGGTAGGCACGCCTGTAACGACTGCGAATTACCTAGACTTGAGAATTACCTATGTTCGACTAATGTTTTAAAAAGTGTGTAAGCTAGCAAATAATAAAGTTAATCATTGTCTAATGCCAAAACTACGACTTTTTTCATCTTTGGTAATAAGCAGCAGCATCTTAGACAATAAGCTCACAAACTTGAAAAGTGTGTAAAAGTAATAAATGGTAATTTACCTACAATGTCCAGTCTATAGCCTGCCCTGCCAAGATGTAAATCACGCACTTTGATTAGGTACTTAACTTACTTACATAATGTCATCACGCATCACATTTTTTGCAATTTTTGTCGCGTGTGAAGTTCACCCGTGACGTGACCTTTGTCCTGCAATAGATAAAAAATTAATGCCTCATTAAACTTTACTAATTATCTTTATCGAATAGGTTCCTAAAACAAAACAATGATGTCGTAATTATCATGAAATAACACAAAAATCTGCACACGATAAACTTTTGTGGATCAGCCTTTTAACGCATTTTTATTTAAATTATTTACATAAGTATAGCATGAAACCATGCTAACCTACACTCAATCATTTTAAAGTACCACCATTGATCCCAACTAACACCTATTTTATAGCAAGGAAATATTTTTCTTGGTAACCAAGCATAATTCTTCATAATATTGTCAAGTTACATCTTATCGCGTCACGCGAACTTACTCCTTTGCGTTAGGTAATAATATTACTTACTTACGTGCAAAAAGAAAAAATGTTATTTATGTACATAAGAGGCAAAGACCTAATAAGGCGGGTTCAGACTACGCAAAATATAAAGAATTTAAGCAAGAATGGAACTTCGGTTGCTTTTCAAGAATTACGACAAAGAACAATTATACAAAAATAGGTTTATTCGTGAACAAAATGACATAACGAGTAACATTATCATTATGATTCGTATATGTTTTAGACATTGCAAGAAGAACTAACCGGTGCCGCATTCCATCCTCTTGACGATAATCTTCTCATCACACACGGAAAAGGACATCTTGCGTTCTGGAATCGCAGGAAAGATGGATTCTTTGAACGCACTGACATTATAAAACCGGTAAGAATATCACCGAAAATAAAACAGAATGACTAAAGTAGGTACACAAAATAAATAAAATAAAATTCAATGAACGAGACAAATAAGTTGTGAATTTTGACATTCATTTGTTTCCCGCGCAAGCATTGTATGTAGAGTAGGCTTTACGCGTGAAAAACCGTAATTATCGGTTTTCAAGTTATTGTTTTTTTTTCTGCAGCCTTCTCGCACGCATGTGACGGCATTGCAGTTTGAACAAGACGGTGATGTGGTAACCGCTGACAGTGACGGCTTTATAACAATATACAGCGTTGATAGTGATGGAGCTTATTTCGTGCGAATGGAGTTTGAGGTAAGGTTAACGGATTTATAGGAAGTTTAATCACGGTGACAAAGAATTTAAATATAAACCGTTTTCGTTTTTTCTTAGGCCCATATTAAGAGCATCAGTTCTTTGGTGATGCTTTCTGAAGGAACATTGATATCAGGAGGCGAAAAAGACAGAAAGATAGCCGCCTGGGATTCCCTGCAGAATTACAAGAGAATTACTGAAACAAAGGTTTGCATTATATTTATTTATACGTTTATTGCAGCATCAATGCTCAAATAATATAATTTTTATTTAAATTATTTAGCTACCCGAATCTGTTGGCGGGGTCCGTAGCATTTACCCTCAGAGGCCAGGCAGAAACGATGGTAACATTTACGTCGGAACAACTCGAAATAATATAATGGAAGGTTCTCTTCAAAGGAGATTTAACCAGGTAAGTCATATATCATTAAATTTTAATAATAAGGGTTTATTTTGTATGTAAGTACTTAAAATACTTAATTATTTTATTTCTTTTAGGTTGTGTTCGGTCATCACAAACAACTTATGGGTTTGGCCGTGCACCCTGATGATGAAATGTTCGCCACAGCAGGACATGACAAAAATATCGCTCTTTGGAAGGGACATAAACTTGTGTTTGCTACACAGGTAAATAGCATTACTTTTGTTGTGGTAAAGTATAAAACTGTTAATATTGTCTGATTCGCAGATACATACTTACATATTTCTTCGACACTAGTCGCACTTTTTTAAACCGTAACAGTTTCTAATTTTTTGGTCCTTCGCAGGTTGGGTACGAGTGTGTATCTCTTGCGTGGCACCCGAGTGGCGGTGCGTTGGCGGCTGGCAGCACGGAGGGTCATCTCGTGGTTCTCAACGCTGATGCAGGTGCCCATGTAGCTACTCTCAGAGTTTGTGGCTCACCTCTCAGTTGCTTGGCGTACAATTCTGGTAAATATTCCTGTAACTTAGAGATAAATGTTTTGGCTAGACTTGATCTAGACTAGTCCTTTACATTACAGAAAAATAATAGAATAGGAAATAGAAATAAAGGGCCCAGTTAAAAAGGGGGTAAGTATATTAATTATCTATACTTTACTGTAATTTTTCTGTTTACAGCTGGTGACACTCTCGCCATTGGATCACAGAACGGCAGCATTTACTTGTTCCGGGTTTCCCGAGACGGATTTTCATACAAGAAGTCTAACAAAATAAGGGGTGCTCAACCTCTGATGCAACTTGATTGGAGTCTCGACGGCAACTACTTACAGACCGTCACTGCAGACTACGATCTTGCCTTTTGTAAGATTTCTCTTTTAATTTACCGTGTTTTATATATTTTTATTAAGATGGTTACAAAATAAGACTTGTTCAGTCTCTTAACTAAATAACACTTTTTTTATAGGGGATATAAAGTCGTTGTCGCCTGAGAAGAGTCCGATAGCCATGAAAGATGTCAAATGGTCCACATATAACTCCACAGTTGGATTCCTTGTATCAGGTTTGTATAAAATTATTGAAAAACATAAAAATATATTTTTGAAATGTGAGTACTTTGTAAAAACAACTTATATTTCCAGGGATATGGAACAACCGATTTTATCCGATGACTACGCTCATATCGACAGCCAGTCGATCAGCTGCTCATGACCTTCTCGTAAGCGGTGACTTGGACGGATATGTGCGCTTGTTTAGGTACGTATTATTTCAACTGTAAAATTATATCCGTATTCTAATGTTCCATTAATTTTAATTGGAGTAAAAAAGGATTTATAAACCTCATAATGTTTTTGTTTTCACAGGTATCCATGCGCAAGTCCAAAAGCTGAATACAACGAAATGAAAGTGTACAGCGGTGCTATATACAGCGCTCGTTTCTTATTCAACGACCGCTGCATGATCAGCGCCGGAGGAACCGACGCCGCTCTTATGCTGTGGGACCTGGTGGATGAATAGCATCAAGTAGCGCAGGGTCTGCGGCCGCCTGCGGTAGTGGTAGCACCACCCACGCCCTCGCCGCCGCCCCACGCGCTCATATCACATCCCACTTTCAAAGTGCTGGATTTTGATGAACTTGATTGAAACGTTTCTGAAATTTGTGGGTTTTAACTGAACAAGGATGTAGCGTTGACAACGCTGATCCAACATATCCTTACAAGACAGTGACAGATGTTTGTATTTAAGCAATACATCTCCGAAATTAATACTCCAGGAAATGAAACGACATGTAATACAAGACACGACACAAACACTTTCTATCACTTTACATATCAAATGTTGAACGAGAATTTATCCTTTATTGTTTAGTTAAAGTAGATTATACATGACACTGCCATTTAAAGTTGCATACAATTATTATATAGATGCGTAGTTAAAATCACGCTAAGATGAGTTATCGTATTGGAAAGTAGGTATTTAAAAATTGGCACATTCGAGTAAAATGTGAAACATTTTCTTAAAAATAATTGCAAGCATTTCACATTGGTTACCTATTGGTGCTGGTAAATTATTACTTAGGAAATTATTTATATTGTTTGAAGTAATTGAATTTAAAATTCACTGAATTTTATCATGTTAATTGACGCATAACTACACAAACAGTATATAACTCATAAGAGAAGCTTAAGTGTTTTAATATAGATAGTTGTCGAGAGCACACACTAGAAAATAATTAAATTATGGATAAATGATACATAAAGTATCATTATAATAGAAGATAATTTGAGGACTTCCAAAATGTGGCAGGCCACATCAATAAATTTGTATACTATCATTTTTACACATATTACCAAAGCAAATCTGGGGCCGTTGGCCACTGTGTTACAATTTGTCGAAATATCTTGAAGATGATTCAAAACTTCAACTTTACGCTGTACTTATTATGTATACAAAAACTAATTTTTTGTAAGAATTTCTCTTATCCCGATAGAGTTACATGCTTTTTTAAATAAACATTATAACAAAATGTTTAATGTTCTACCGATAAAATGAACATTTAGTACAGAAGCCTATGGTAAACATAAATATTCAATTTGAACAGCTTCAAACAGATGTGATTGTCTTTGTATCCTGTAAATCTTTTGGTTACACAAAATATTATCGTGTAAACGTATTTTGATTAACCGTACTTTTTTTCAAATTATATCTACTGAACCGAACTTTTGTGGATAACACTTTACGGTTTTCTATTTTATAAATTGTGTAACTCTATCTCTAAGAACTTTATCAATAAGAAATCAATCACGAATCTTTATCTATGATAAATATAATAATATTATTACAAAAGATTAGACCATTATAAAAAAAAATCTAGTCAATTAAGATTTTACAAATGACATCACATTTCACAAAGAATGCCTTCATTCACAGTCACTATACATAGTTGTAGCTTTCAATTATTAAGATAATATCTAAATTATATTGTTAAATGTTTAAGTTAAATAAAATCTCCAATTTAATTGTATTTTTTTGTTATGAGTTTGTGATAGCAATATGCCTAACATCAATCCTAACATACTTTAGGTCCCTACGAAATTGTTATTTCTTACTGTATTTTATCATAATTCTAAATAAGGAATATTTATAATTATGTTGCAAGATTGTTATGAAATAAATATGTATGTAAATATAAAATAATGATATTGTTTAGCAAACAATTATGGGGTCACAATTTTTCGCTATATACTCTCGTCTGTTTTATATACATAATAATTTATGGATCAATAAATTACATCTCGGTTGATTTATTTTGTTTTATTTACGATTAATATCATCGTAACCAAATATAAAAAAAAATGAAAAACAGCTGTCAAACAAGTTATGTCAAGTTTCAAATATGTCAGTGTCAGGCTGTCAAGTTACAGTTTCGCTTTAAAGACGTACCGGTGTGGTGGCGTTGTCGGTTGTACAAAATATCATCTTTGAATGATTCAACAAACATAATAGTATTGTGACACAATGACTAAGCCCCGACCATGTGGCTGCAAAGGTTGTAGAACATGTTTGGTTTGCGAGACGCAATATGGAGCTGAAAACTTAAAACTACAGCTGAAACTCGACAAAAGTAAAGGTTATGTTTATTGTCCGTTTTGCAACAAAGCCTGGCGGGGCTGGGACGAAGACTCCTACAAACAGCATCCTAATCATGAGGGAGACTCTATAGAGTACCCTGGTATCTACATACAGCTGGATTTTATATCAGAAGATGAAGAACAGGAATTAATGAAGAACATTGATGAAATGCCATGGGATATATCCCAGAGTGGCAGAAGAAAGCAGAACTTTGGCCCAAAGACAAACTTTAAGAAGAAAAAAATAGCTGTGGGTAAATTCGACGGGTTTCCTAAGTTTTCAAAGTATTTACAAGAGAGGTTTGATAATGTAGACTTGTTGAAAGATTATGATGTCATTGAACAATGCTCTTTAGAATATGATCCGAGTAAAGGTGCGTCCATCGACCCTCATATAGATGACTGTTGGATCTGGGGAGAGAGAATAATCACAGTCAATTGTTTGTCTGACTCCGTCCTGACTATGACATCATTCAAAGATGATATAAAGAAATATAACCTTTTTTGTGCACAAGAATATGGCCCTGCGGTCAGTCCTGAGGGGAAAATAACATTGGGCAAAGGTATGGGACAGTCAGCCTATGATGCTTCTAAATCAGTACTCAGTGATGATGTGATAATAAGGATTCCAATGCCAAGGTAAATTGCATATACAAACTATTTCATAAAAAAAAATACCATGTCTTGAATTGTTAGTATTGAATATTGTAGACACAAGTGTTTCTGACAATCATAAATTTTGTGAAAGGTAGGGCCCCTTTTACACAGAAATAATAATATTGAAATAAGCTATTACTAGAAGCATTTTCAAGTTCCTGATAGTGATAACTACAATTAGTTAGATACTGTAATATAATAGTTATGCAATAATTTGATTGCACAATAATTAAAGCTATTGTAGACTGTTGTTGAAATGAAGAAAAATAACTAACATCTGTTCTGTACCTTACTATTGTATAATGCATAAATCATAGAGTACTTTGATGAGATTATTTAAACTTATTTCACAACATTTTGGAATAAAAAATATTTGTATGAGTCATATTTAAAATAGGTTTAATATTCCCCTAAAATAAACATTTAACTCCTTTTGGCTTTATTATACTAAGCTATGGTGGTATAAAATATAAAAAATAGTTTTTCATAAATTTTGGATACTTCCAAAAACCTTCAAAGTGATTGTTTTGTTTTTATTGCTATTATCTTTGACCATTTTGTTAGTATCAGGTGAGATGAAGGTCAAACACTAATTTGCAGATAGTAATAAGTTAAAAATAAACATCAATTATACATTTATTGAACCACTGACCTTAAATGACTTGCTATTATTATTTATTTAAATTTCTGTAAAGTCTAATTTAAGCGTTTTGTTACTATAATGTTACTGTAAAGACAATCAAATCAACTTGTAAATGCATACACTTATCTTAATTTATGCTTATAGATAAAAGCTTACAACTTCCTTAAAAGATACTATTAATAAATATTTCAGGTATTTAAATAAAACTTTTTTATTGTTTCCAGGAGATCACTGTTAGTTATTTATGGTGAAGCAAGATACCATTGGGAGCATTGCGTACTCCGTGAAGACATTGTTTCGAGAAGAGTCTGCATAGCTTACAGAGAGTTCACGCCACCGTACTTGCACGGGGACCATAAAGAAATAGGCAATACCATCAGGAACATTGCCAAAGTATTCTGGGACCATAGAGCTAAGAACAATAATACCATAGAAGGCTATTAAGATAATTTTAATGATTGATCGAAAGCAGTTACCTATTATTTTATTTTAGATCATAATCAGGATAGTACAACATGTCCCATTAGCTGTGAATAATTTAGGTATGTATCTGAACCATTTTGACAAAACATCAAATTCTACAGGTGATTGTAAAAAAATTTAGTCAATATTTCTACCCAGTGTTTAAATCTGAGAAATGCTAAAAACTAGACTCGAATTCTTATCACTTTATGTGTTCTTTTTTATTTAAATTGTATTTTATAGTTAATTTTTAACAAACCAATGTATTATGAGTAATTATGACACATGTATACAAACTTCCTCCATATGAGGATGTATTTTTTCGCATTAAACCTAAAAGCTCTACCAAAAAATGAGAAAATGATAATGTGAACTTGACATGAAAACTCCCTTTTATTAAGGATAAATATTTATTTGTAATAAGTACTTATTAAGATAAATCAGTGTTGATTGCTTAGTCAAGCCACTAAATACATACGGTACTAAATTTAAGATTTTTTATTACTAGTAGTATTACATTTTACGGCTATTTATATTTATTAATGTTTTAAGATTTAAGACTGATGTGATTGTAATAGCTTTGAAATGGGGGTTACCGTTTTTGTGCTTGCTAGTTGGCGCCAAAATTCCGGTGACTCATGCGCGACTAGCGCCATTAACCGGTTAGCTTTACTGATTTTGCCGCCAGGGGCGCTAGTCGCACGTGATGTTCGAAACGTGAACTTCTATAGTTGGTGCGCTATGACAGCTGACGCGCCAGTGGCGCCAATTGAAGATAGTAAAACATAAGAATTGAGAACCTCCTCCTTTTTTTGAAAGTCGGTTAAAAAACGGCAGCCCTCATTAACATTAAAATTTCTCGATCTCTCATAAATCGTTTAAAATGTTTAATAATAATAGATATGCCAACAATGCGTGCATTATTTCATTTTGCTTAAGCTATTTACGTTTTAAATTTATTTTAATTAATAATGCACATTTCTTTTAATTAAATTCAATGTATTATTTTACTTATTTTAATAAGGTGACTTTAAAAAATATTTGTCCATACCAGAGCTGGTGACTCTGATGTAATATTTTTTAGCAGAATTACATGTCTCTAGAAAAATTTAGGTTTCCTAAATTATAAAAACCAAAAACCATTATTTTTCTTTTATTTTAATAGGGATGGCTTATGAGGAAATAAATTATTATCTTCCAATGCATTTGTTTTATTACATACATTATTTTTTTCACGACTTTATAATTATTATACACAGCAAGGCTATAATTATTCAAGTTAACTAAATACCTCTAAATACCTACATCCAATCTTTTTGATCCATAAATCGATGTACCAATAGTACCGATTAGTTATTATGACTTCAATGGTAAAGAAAAATGTAAATATGATGTCAGCGCCCTTGCATGTCAATATCTGTTTGCTGTTATTTACTTATCACATCTTGGTAATAAGTAATTGTAATAATAAACTGTACCTACATACATACTATAATGTTTTTCACACATTTCCGGGTTGATGTCTCAAACGTGTGCATCTATGACATGTTTTTTGTTTATCATAAAAAGGATTGAATTAATTTCACTATTATAAGTAGGTACCATCAAGGGTTCTGTTCGTAAGATATTGGTACCTAGGCAGGTTAGATTACAATATACGGTATAACCTTTGTACCTTTTTTCTCCGTGGGTATAACTCTATATGACAACTGCCGTCACTGGTCTGCTCACAGACGTACCAGAAATGCTACGCATGGTCTGCTGTTGACTGCAGGATCGAATGAAGGCCTATTATCAAAATAGTGAGACAAATATTTACTTAAATAGTTACCTTGCCGGTTTTATGAGTAGATGAATTTATAAGTACTAATAGGTGTGTGCAATCATAATGGTATAACTCTATAAATGATTAGATAAGATAAATTAGTTTTAAGTCCTTTACTAATGCGTAATAATCAATGGAAATTTATAAGACGATAATAATCAAACGAATATGTATTATGTATTTTTATTTACAAAATATTATTTACACCATATCATTTTTACTTAAGGTTAAATGTATAGATATTATAATGTAAAATTGTACCTAAGTAGTAGAAACTGGTTCCTTAGGACTGAACATATTTTTCAAAACCTTTTTTTATGATGTTTTCACTAATCTTTGTAGACCAATTCCTTAATACATGAATTACAAATATCAATCTATAATAATTAGAAAACATGTGTAAAAACACAATTAGTAGGTACTGCGATGAATCATGTACCTAGGTCCCTTCATTTAGAAATGCCGCACAAGTTTCGAACCTTGGAGCATCCATTATCATTCCGTAATCGTGCGTAAACATAACAAGAAGGTTTTAATTAAAATAATAACTGTACAATACCTATGGCCTTTCCATACATGGGTACCTACATATTTATTATTTTGATTTGATGAAGATAATGGTAAAAACAGCATAAGTATTAGCTGTTATAAAGTCCGTCAAAATTAAAACAATGTTTAAACAAAAGAATAGTAGGTACTTGCCTAGATATACATATTTATAAAGGGCCACGTTTATAATTCGGACATTTACGTGTAAACTTCAAATATCTTATCGCTTATAATCTATTAAGTATATAAAATAGTCTCTTCTAAAGCCTAGTGTTAATTCTAAGTACCCTTAAGCTGTGCTAGAGACTGGGGGTTCAATATAAACGTGTTCTTGTTCCTTCTTGTGCATCTCCTCGGCCTGACGTTCCATGATCATGTTTTCTTTGATCTTCCACAACATGAGGGCCTTGACACTCTTCATCTTCCTGATGCATCGCGCCAACAGAAGGGCGAAGATTATACCGAGTAACTGTAAGGAAGGAAAATGACAATTATCAAATCACCATTTTTTTTACATAATTGGTGGAAATTCATAGATGGATCCGAAACGACGAGAAACTTGCACATCAAGCGAATTTATTTAAGGTGAAAAAAACCGTATTAAATCAAAATTAATTAGTGGTGAGGACAATAGGTACTTTGGTAGGTACCTACTACTACTAATTGGAACAGAGGTAATTCCCCACGCGTTGGCTGGTAAAGACCCTATTGGCTGTGATCTGAAAAAACCAGCGTTGAACTTCCACAATAAAAAGACCAATCTTATCACGACATTTAAATATCAATTATACCTACATACAGATAAATATAAATAAGTAGGTAAAGCAACCTCATTTGTATGACTGTACATGAATCTAAAATCTAGAGCAAGATAGCAATCGGGACATGAGTTTGGTCTTAGATAAGCTAATTGTGTCGTGTTGTGTAAACACATTGTAATCTTGGTTATATCAAATGAAACACGTTCACCAGCAACAAAGGACAGATAGGGTACGCCCAATTCGTTCCTTCGTTTTCCGACTGATTTCTGGCTGGCATTAAGACTTGTCAAATCTATAATACTGATCACAACTGTTAGCCGTGGTGTTATTGGTTTACTAAAATGCTAATGACCAATTACAGCGCTTTGGCAGCAGGTTTAGCAAGTTTATAACTTATTTTGTATTGACAAGCGTTTGAGAAACCGGGGGTTTAAAAATAAACGTTATAAAAATGCAAAATTCCAGTTAATTTTGGCCTTGTCTAGACATTACCTAATCAAGATTACGAAAAACAAGAATCGAAATTGGTGGTTTCCATGGACCCGGATATGATTAAAGATAAGATAACCAACGATTTGTTTATACAAGTAGCACTTATACATTTCAAAGGACGTGATACTATTAAAATCCAAAAAAAAAATCTATAACTTACGTTTATAAACATGACGGAGACGCCGAGAACTCCAATGACAGTGGCATTTTGGACTATCGCGTTAACCAATGCGTCTTTACAACCGGCTGACCACATTCTGGTACAGAAGTCCTCGTTAGTGTTTACGCAACAAGTCGCAGGCAACACGATGGAGACGAAGTCGTTGTCCACCTGCTTTGTGACGACCACAGTGGATTGGTTGTTTTTGTACTCCATGTATACGTAGTCCAAGTAGGAGTTGCTTCCGCAGCAGCCGAGCTGGAAAACAAATAGGTTGATTACTACCTATTGATAAGCTAAGGAGGAATAAGGAAAAAAGTGGAAATTGATTAGACCAAGTAGTGTACGATTCTACTTGGTCTTATCAATTTCCACTCTTTCGTTGTGTGAAGTTTCTCTCTCTCCTCCCTCTCCTCCTTCCTAAAAAACTTTCAAAAAATGTCTATGTTTTCCCCACATAATAGTTAAGTGTCTGGGTATGCTAGGGGAACATACAACAGGGGGCTATAACTACTATAAGCTTAATGAAGACACGATGAGCACGTTCTGGTGGACGCGTTTGTAGTTTTGTACCTACTCAGTTCATATCTCTCTTTGTAGGCCTATTGATAATAATCCACCAGAATATTTCAAATAAATAAGAAATATGCTAGTAAAATTTTAAATAAACTTACCGAACTTTGCAGAAAGTCGACTTCAGCTTGGATTTCAGGATCGTTGTAATTATGGACGGGTACGTCAACGTACTTCAATATTTTCTCTGTATCCATCGTGAAAGCAAGGATCACTATCGTCAATTTAAAGATGAACACCAGAATTAAAATAGCTGCATACTGTAAAAATAATAAATATCTTTGATTAGAAACTCTTTTACTAGAAACTGGTGTTGTGAAACAATTTGTTTCGATAAATGTTTACTTGAAGGTTTGCAAGGCATAAACTGTAAACAATTACTTACCACTGCAGAACAATCGATACTTTGCATTTCATAAATAAACTATAATAAACATTGAACGATCGATAGGCTATCAATAAATTGTGCTTTTTGTTCTAAATATTGGCAAGTAAATTTTTTATTGAATGTTATTTTTTGTTGTGTCATTAAAATGATTTAGCCTGTAACAATCTGTATCATTTAGATACATAGTTTTGCCTTACCCTAATCCCTTTTTATAAGGTGCACTGAATCAGTAGGCTATATATACCAGTCTATTCACCTCTATTCGGTGAGCATTTATTTCTAGACTTCCCTCTTCAAAACTTCCTTATTGACTTATGTTTCATCAATCCTTACTCAAACCGCTGATCTTTATCAATTAAAATTGACCCTTCAATTACGACAATATCTTTTCAGCACTTTTCCAAGAAGGTATAATATATTTCCTTACCATGTTAACCATGCAGGTGCTCTGCTTCAAGCTTCCAAAGAATCCGAAGATGGAGACGAGCATGAGAGCCAGGCCGAGGAAGACGCACATGGCGGACGGCGTCATGAACCGCCCCACCTTCGTGCTCTCGTAGAAGAACGTGTAGTTGTGGTAGTGGCAGTACACTGAGTTGCCCAGCACTATCATCAGCCCGGCTATAACCTGGAAGGTATTTAAAGAGTTAAGGATCAGGTATGGAGAAGATATGGCATATCATCCCCCCGTCGTATGATGAAGCAGGTCCAAGCCGGACCAATAAATACTTAAATTCAGGTATCTAATGCTGTTTTTAGCCTTATTGAGATTGTTAGCAATAAAAAATAGATACCCCTCAGGGGGCAAACCTCCTGAGTGGTATAACTACGTAGATTTTTCAGAAACCTTAAACACATTTAAAACGAGGTTTTCTAGGATCTTAAAGAGATGACAAGTAGCTACCTAAGTGCATTTAAAGTGGCTTATAATAAGTCTCACATTTTTTTACAACTTAATTTACGTAACTTGTTACTTGGTAAACATCGATGACCTCTACGTTCGATGTCAAGAGAAAACACCGGTTTTCAAGGTGTTGCTAGGTTCGATCCCTCGACGGGTCAATAACCATTTTTCCACATTGCCTATTTTTGCGACAGTATGATACTTTATTTCCAATAACATAGTTGACGCCCATACTTTAATTATGTTATTGAAAAATTGAAATAAGTGTGGTCGCTGGGTATGTATGGGTATCCATAAATTCCACTTTTCCTAAGTCTGCTTTTCCATTTTCAGATTATTTTTATCTCTGACAGCGAAAACATAGCTATTATCTAATTGATAAATGGTTTACACTAATCTAGACAAAGAACTTTCCTGTTTGTACTTTGATAAGTAATGGTTAAAGATAGAACACTATATATTTTTGATGGATCAAAATGCAAGACTTTGTTAAACTTATATAAATAATAATAATAATCCAGCCTATAAACTTCACACTGCTGGGCACAGGCCTCTTCCCATATCGAGAACGCACGAGCATTGATCACCACGCTTGCTCTCTGCGGATTGGCGATTTCAGATCCCAAATTTTGGAATCCAGGTTTCCTCACGATGTTTTCCTTCACCGTTTGTCAGAAGTGTCTTAGAATAATTAAGAAAGTACATATAACTTTGAAAAGTTACATAAAACTTATAGCTATAAATATTTTCAAAAATACGACTGTAAATCATCTTTTCAACGAACGCATTAAAACCTGATAATCTAACAAATGAGAATGAACAACCATGTTTTAAGATACTAATGCTTTTTAAACAAAAATGAAGGACTAAGTAAGTAAGGTATCTGATGAAGAGATCCACCTTGGTATTTGAGGCGCACCTACTGATTTAAATAAATCAAATTGTCAGTAAGTGAGCTCTACGAAACATTATCAGCTGTTTCTATGCAAAATATTAGTATTTCGATCTCAAAAAACAAGTTAATTACGATCAAAATACTGATAAAAATCAAATTAATTTTTGGTTTAGTATAAACAAATGTAACAAGGTCGTTACAGCTATAAATAAATGAAATAATTACATGTTTATGTTTTTACAGCATTTTTTATTTATGAATTTGACGTATATTGCAACAGAATTGTGTAGACAATGGGTGACTAAAAGCATAATGATAAATCATTTTACCTATCAGCTTATATCTGTTACGTAGTTATCGAACCACAAAACAACATACTCATATTACATATACCTATATTTCCAAAAACATAGGTACTTGGGGAAGGAACAGTTTCCGCTAGCATTTAGTTTTTATATCTGTAGTTATGAATAGTAGGCTTAAGTCTAAATAAGGTACAAGTCTGAAAATTTCGGTCTATTTCTGAAATATTTATAACAGCATTTGTATTGAAAAATATTTTTGAAGAAATTCTGAAGCCGTGAATGATTAACATCTGCAGTAAATCTTTATAGATCCTGAAGTCAACTTTATGCAGAATTAATACGGAGACAAGTATGCTTGTGATACATATTGTTCAGTTCTGTTGCATACAAAGAGATAGTGCTATGGCGTTTCTATAGCTCCATCCCTTTCTCTCACTAGGAGTTACGAGTCCTCATTACGAGTTCCTTCCTCAATAGGGACTAGAAAATGAGATACGTATTTATTATTATTTTCTTACTAGGGTATCTTTATCATTAGTATTTTATAGCTAATCTTACGCATGGTAGCGACCCAGACTCAAAGCAAATAAATATTGTTTATGACACAAATATTTACCGAGTCATAAGAAGCACACTTATTTATTTATTTATTTATTTATTTAATCATTTATGTACACACAACATAGGAATACTTCGTATTTAAAAATTATGTACAAAGGTGCTGCTTATTTCTTCAAGAAATTTCTGCCAGCAGACCCGCGAAAGGAGAAGTCGTCAATATTGGCAGTCAAAGTGTGCGACTCAATTTATGATGCTACAAATAATAAAACAAATATATAAATACATACATATACACAAATACTACATATTATAAACTAAATATATATATATATATATATATATATAATAACTCAATCACAAGGAGAGATAGTGCTCTTTAATGCGTTTTTTAAATATGTGAAGAGATTTAGAATCACGGATGTTAGGCGGAAGCGAGTTCCAAAGTCTTACCGCGTGAACGGTAAAGGAGTAGGAATAGAAGTCAGTGGAGTGGGATTGGAAGTGTAACAAGGATTTTATTTGCGTTCTGCAAGGGATATTAGGAGGACGGGTGAAAGTAAAGCGTTCACGCAAATAAGAGGGATACGTAGGGTTATGAAGGACATTATAGAGGAGGCATAAAATGCGAGTGTTCCGGTGAAGACGGATTGGGAGCCACTTGAGCTGCTTGCGAAGGTGAGATACGTGGTCATATTTGCGTAGGCCGAATATGAAACGAATGCATAAATTTTGCAAGCGCTCAAGTTTATTAAGGAGCTCCTCGGTAGCATCTAAATAGCAGGCATCAGCATAATCGATTATGGGTTGGATTACAGATTGGGCTAGAGAGATCTTAGTTTGTAGAGGTAGGAAATGTTGAAGAGACTTAAGGGAATGAAAGGAAAAATGCACTTTACGGCTAACTTCGGCAACTTGAGAACGCCACGAAAGATTCGCATCCATTACAATCCCCAGGTCCTTTACGGTATCCGAGAAGGTGATAGGGACGCCATCAAAGTACAGACGCGCCATCGATGATAAGCTTACCCGACTCCGCATAGACTTGCTGCCTATGATAATGGCTTGAGACTTAGAAGGGTTAACTTTAAGGCCATAAGAATTAGCCCAAGCGCAAATGGATGCCAAGCACACTTGTGATGAGGACATTACCCTTAAAGAGTTTAATCATTATTACTAATATCATGAATAGGAAAATAACTGCGTCTGTCTTTTACGCTTACACCGCTAAACCACTGAACCGAATTTGTAGCAATTTATCGTGGGAACAAGGATTCCATGAAAGGACACGGGCTAGAATTTGTCGTGATAATGGAAACCAAAGCCAAGCAGCAAAAGCCGGTGAACAAATATAGCAACCATAGCTAGGGAGATAAACAGTTGAATATTAAATTTCATCCCCATCCTCTTATTAATCTTAAAGGGTGATATTGGATACGAAGAATTCAAAATGTTATGGGGTTTCAGTTATTGTTATGGTTATCAGTTCTAGATATGTGGGGATTTTCGTTATTTTGGGATATATCCACATATGGAATAAGCTCACATAAGTACTTAATTTCTGTATATCAACAATTTCATCCTGTGGATAAGAAGTTACATTGTGAACATGACGCAACGGTGACATACGTATAACATAATGATTTTACAAATAGGTAGATATATAACTACATGTAATAAAATATATATTGTCCATAGAATAAAAGGTACTCACAATAAACATCGTGGTGATGGTCAACAATAGAAATCTTATAGACTTCATATTGTACTCAGACTCCGTCTTAATAAAATGCATCTTGGGAACATTAACAACAGACGCGTCGCCAGCCATTTTAAAAATTAACACATACGACTTAACGATGCCTTAGTCAATGCGCTTTAGCCGCGGATATCTCGCTGATAACTGAGGGAATCTGATAACAATTGTTTTACACACAACCCAACGCTTTCCAACAACTAATATGTACTTATCACGTACTAAAAGTCGACACTCGTGTTCAACTTCAGACTGAAAAGTGCTGTAAATAATAATTCAGGCTAATTATAAACAAAGTACATTATTGTTTTTCACAGGCTTTCTATGTTATCTTTAGTATCGTTACTTATCTTTCCTTTATCAGCAATTTGCTTGCTCTAGAAATGTCTCAACTATTGATTATAATTCACCTAATTTTATTATTAAAACGCAGAAATGCATTTAGCCCTTATTTTATTCATATTCATATATGTTTTATGGGATATGATCCGAAGGCAATGCGAAATGTGTATTGAGACAAATGATTGAATTACCGATTGAGGGGACACAACCACCGGAATGCATCGTAGCTACATCCCTTTACGCCGGATCAGGCAGGTATTGCACAGCTCCTGGGGCCCAAGTCTGCTATTTACACTCGGTTCAATGTCTTCATAGTGGCGTGCCAGCAGAGCCATTTTCGGAAAATTGGTATTCTACTAAACGTCAAAACGTCAAAATTGCGCATTGGAACGATTCGGTTCAATGTTCAACGACTGTGACCAATAGTTCATACATTTGGTACAAATTGTAATGCGCAATTTTGACGTTTTGACGTTTAGTAGAATACCAATTTTCCGAAAATGGCTCTGCTGGCACGCCACTATGAAGACATTGAACCGAGTGTAAATAGCAGACTTGGGCCCCTGCTCTAGGGCACCTACTACCAATTCCTATATTCAAGGAACGATTAGTTTTTCTAAGGCAATGTGGAATGTTCTTCCTAAAGAAAGCAAATAAATCGTTTCTTGACTATAGGAACAGACCATTACTGAGGGTCATTCGTTCTTTTCTCTCCTCACACTCGCACTCTTGAAGTCTCCCATACTGTCTTAAAGCTTTGTGGTAAAACAGACGACTTCCTGAAATCTACTTCCTATCATAGAGCAATACCTCTGAAATTAACTGAACTTAACCAAGTGAAGGTAAATTTACAACTACATTACTCCCCTTTTCATAACAATGAACAGATCCACTGATTCAGTGAGACTAGGTACCTACCACTGCTTACACCCTGTTGTCGTTTCACTCGATATGTATTTATCATATTTATTTATATTGCACTGTTGCATGGGAAAAAACAACTAAAATTAAATTAAGAAGATGCATATTAGCATATTCGTACAAAGGACGGCTTTGTTGCACCTGGAAATTTATTTAAGGCAACCTTATACACATCCTAGATAAAATTAAATATCAACTGCCTCTATCTACTGTCTCTTTCTTTCATTCGTAAATTAAAAGGGAGAGAAGGAGATAGTATTAAAAACACATTTAGTTATATACAGATGTCGTAAATTAACATAACTTTGAACTGCTTTATTAATACACAGTTAAATCTAATATAAGAACAAACTCTACCTATACTAAAATTAAAACTTACATAAATAAAAACTAACAGGCGTCAAAGAACTCATCGTCATCCTTGTCAATGGCAGGAAACGTGCCCAGAAGGCTGGCTGCATTGCCACGTTGAATGGCTATGCCGATTCTCTGTGCAAGGAACAAACCAGCCCTCTGATCACGAGTAGATTCTACCAAACGTAATAACATAACTCATGTCGTTATCCGTTTTCAGGGATGGAGTCTGGTTTTGGTAAAGTGATGAATCTGTCTACGTTTCTCTTACTCTGGGACAAGCATTTTCATGGCATACATACATACATATTGCTAATTCAGACACAATGTCTTAAACGCAGTAAACAGTCTGAAAAGGAGAAAATTCTTGGTTCCATTTTATAATGAAAGAATATTTACTGTCGCCATATTTCCCCAGTAGTAGGTCCTGTACCCAAATATACATAGGGAAAATTAGGAGTGATAAATAAAACCACAAAATATTGTATAAATAAAAATATTTCTTTAAAATACTCATTATAATACTTATTGTTTAAAGTTATAACAAATACATCAAGTAATTTTAAAGATTTCATTAAGTTCATAATGTTTAAGTACACTAAAATTATGCATGAGAAATTAAAGAAAAGAGAAAAATTAATAATTTTTGACCAGATAACAAGAAAAAGTAAATTCGTCGAACTGTTAAAGGGACGCAAGAAAAATGTGACTTATTTTAAAATTTGTCGATACTATCTACTAATTCTTAATTATTAATCGATATTTTGGCGCCAAAAATAAAAATGGCGCTCTTACAGGCGTTAATTTAAAAGGTTTTGGTTAATTTCTTACGTTAAATGCTTAGAAACAACGATACTAAATCCTGATCATGCAAATGTAATGTCTTTTATCCTACAATTGATTTTATATGCAAATGATATGTTTTTTGAACGCACCATACTTTAGTGAATTAGGAAAAAAGACGTAAACATTTGCAGGACCAAGGCGTTGTCCATTCAGCCTTATGCTGTGGTTTGTCCGTGGAAGGGGACATAGACAACTGGGGCTTTTTTCTCCTCGCTGGGGTTCAGTGAGGTGTAGGCATTGATCATACGTTCCTGAATCTCCCATCGCCTGCGTTCGCGTTCAGACTTGGCTTTGCGGATCGAACTGGCCAGCGAGAATGAGAACACAATGCCGATTATCTGAAATGAGATAAGATAAATGTGAATATTTATGCGGCTTTATCTGATAAACGGAACGTTGTTCCATTTTCGTTATTGTTATGTTTTGCACTTAAAACATTTTACGTGATTCGCGATACGTATTTACATATTACTTATGTGTAGTTAAAACCTCGTATGTTAAAAACTGTATTTAAAACTGATCGGTTCTGAAATGTAATCCATTTTGTTAAAATTACGTCTTTGACACAGCAATACATATTTATTGAACAAACAAAGTAATCAAGTATGACATCATCTACGTTCAATTCAGTTGCTTGACAAATACAGAAACATATTTACAGGCTGTCTGGGTTTTTTATCAATCGATTATATTGTCAAACATGGATATTGCTCTACTTTAAAAAAATCCGTCAGATATACTTGGACATTTTTTGATACTTAAGAAGTTGAACTTGGGTACTTAAGAATTTTAGAAGAAAATAATTTCAAAATTTGATTACAGCGCTACAAATAGCAAATTTTGTCCACACCAATGGGGCATCCGTAACTCAAAGATTTTACGAACCTGAATGAAAGCAATAGTCATTGCCCCAGCGCCCAGCAGACCAGCGCTCTGATACACCAGGTAGAAGACCCTAGGCAGGCATCCATTAGCGTAGACCTTGGTGCACTCGTAGCGGAAGGCGTCGTCACCGTCGGAGCGGGTCTCAGCGCAGCACGCGTACGGGACGGTGATGTTGTTGACCAGGTAGCCGGAGGACACTCCTGAGGGGGGAGGCACCACGCTCCAGTCCGCGTAGCTGTCCACGCCGCAGCAGTTCAACTGGAAATTGCGAAAACATTTTTATTTATTATGCTGACAACATCACATACATTGCTGTGAACCCAAAGTAAGTAGCTATTCAGCACTTGTGTTATGGAATTCAGAAACAACGAAGGTACCACAAACACCCAGACCCTAGACAATGTAGAAAATGACTTTCTACATTGACCCGTAAGGGGATCGAACCCGGGACCTCAGAGCAATTGACACCTTGGAAACGGGTGCGTACACCACTCGACGATCATCTCGGTCGTCTATTATTGATTAGACTGTTAAAAGGAAAACCTTGGAATAATATATACAGGACTGTTTCTGAGAAGGACGCCATATGGCCTGATTTGTTTTTTCATTACGAGCCCCACCATTCCTTTTGGTGATATCACTGATATAGATCATTCAAGTGAAATCAAGGTTCTAATAAGGCTTAAAAGTATAAATGTAATATTTAAGCCACACAAACGTGTGAACCATTATATATCAAATCTTGTTAGCATACAGGAAAATGTACGTACGCAACAATTTATACAATAAAAAAGTGAAACAATTGTTTATTAGATTTTTGTATCATTTTCCGCTTTTATTTGACACGGATGGCCGGTAACAATAATAAAGATTGTTAGAATAAATTAAAGTTGTGTGATATAGCAGTTATTCTACAGCGATAGGTAGTAAACTTAATTACGACTTTAAACTTTATCGATGTTAAAGTGCAAGGTTTTTATGTCTAACATCTCTTATTAAACGTGGATGCATTTATTAGACAGTAATCAATTCATATGAATAAACAGTCTGTTCATTTGCTACCTGTATGATTACATTATTTATTACCTTCGATTGGGAAACAGATGTAGATGAGATTCACTAAGACTCTCTCAGTAAAGACATACATATCAAGAAAAACGAGTATGATAACGTTACGAGTATTTAAGATTGTTAGAGTTGTTAAAAAATAGAAAATTCAATTTTTTAACAACTCTAATTCAATCGAATGGGGGACTTCTTCCTTTCTTGAAGTCGGTTCAAGAAATTAAATAAATGCAATAGACACTTTAGTATATGAACTCACACTGCTCTGAATGAAGTCATAGGCATCTTGGACCTCGTCGCTCTCGTAGTAGTAAGGCAGTGTGACCCTCAGCTTCTCGTCCAGCATGTCGGAGGCTTGTCCGCGGAGGCTGTACGCGGCGATGGCGGCCGCGATCTCCAGGATGAACACCAGGCTGAGGATGACTGCGAACTGACGAGGGGAGTAGGTTCAGTTTTGGTATTCGTACTTTTTACAGTATTTTTTTTTCTTATTGTGAAGTTTAGTTTGGATATATATATATATATGTCGGAGAGTGTAAAGAGGAGCGTCAAGGTTTAACCGCCTTGGGCGTATTCGGGATCAGATGTTGGCAGCACCGTGCGAGAAGTCAAATTTGGCAGAGTGTGATTTGACATCGGGTGGAATGCACGAGAAGCTAACAACCGACTTCGCCGCGTTCCTTGAATACATTCACGATGAAAAGGGAGCTGAACAGAAGGAGAGCTGAGCAACAACGACCGGCCCACCATCCCTCTTCGTTATATATATACCAAAAATGCAAGAGCTTTGTAGATGTTTATATTTTACACTTGCTCTTTCTGTTTGAGGGTATTTTTATATTCCACCAGGAAGTAAGACATGTGTCCACATAATATTCTCACATAAATACCTCTATGACTATCCATTCGAATTTTAAGGTACTTGTTAATTCTCTTATAAATAAACATGTAATTAGGGATAAGCGATAGCACTGTAACTTTAAGATTATAAATAAAAATATAAGACTTTAAATAAAATTTTCATGTCTGCATAGTTTCAAAATTAACATTCTACCCCTTGTCCCTTTTTACTTCTTGCTTATGGATACCATATTATTATTTTTAAACAGCATAAAGTTACTTACAATGTTAACCAAGCAGGTGCTCTCCTTCAGGGCTCCGATGCATCCGAACAGGGAGACGAACAGCATGATGACTCCGATGACGATGATGAAGACTGCTGGCGAGAAGAAGTGGTCTTCGAGGAAGAAGGACACGTCATGGTAGATCGCGTAGATCGTCGTGCCCACTGAGATTATTAAAGCGGAGGTGAGCTGGAACATAGAGAAGGACATTATCAGTAATGGAGCACGAGTTTACAACGTTTTAATCATGGTAATTTTATAGAGGCTGAATCTTTCTGTGTATAAAGTCACAATATAGGTAATGATCCCTTATAATATGAAGTGAGGTTCAGGGTGGCTTTAGAAGGTTCAATAGTATAGTATTATATAGCTACATCCAATTTTCATATCCTCTTTGCAATAGTTCTAGAAGTAAAGCTGTTCAGTTGACAAATGCCTAGTTGAGTTCCTTCGTCTTTTTATAATTATTTTCACATGCCTATATAGCTATATAGAATCTACTAAAAAATATGTCTATTCCAAAGCGTCTCAAATCTAATTACTTTATAGAGCCTAGCCAAGACCGCTTTCATTCAATTCTGATGTGGCATGTTTACAAAACATCCCTTTAATAACATAATATGGAGTGTGGTTATCGATTATAATAATAGGTAGCTACCTACATACCGCAGCCGGTCACAAGTGTTGACCTTCGCGTTTTACTAGGTTTACTTATTAAGATCGATAGCGGTGACCACCCGTTTATGTTACCGTTTAGAGGTCGAACCGCATACCTCTACACTAAGAAAGCCTTTTTCTTAATCAGGCTGTTCATTAACTCTTGGATTAAGGTTTCATATTGTTTCAAATTGGCAATGAGGAAGGAAAAATTGAATGGACTTACGTAGAAATCAGCACGTTTATTACTACTGATTTGATTATTCGTGTAATAGGTATGTTATGTAAAATAGTTTAAGAAAATAAAAAAACTAACTGGGTATACAAACTGAAAACAACATAAATTATCAGTTTAATAATGGGATGACGGGTCGCCATGGGTATAAATTACAATTAACGCATCAAGAGACTAAGTTGCAGAAACAGAATCAAATACATCGAATAAAACTTGTCTCTCCACAGAAGGAGAACCTAACAATTCCTTTTCAGAAACTTTCAATAAAATTGATGTACTTATACATCGCCGTTTTATATCCAAGTGCTCTTAAAACGTGACAAACCAACTAAAGACAAGTCATTATATTCTTTTAATTATGGCTGTAACTACTCAAGCATTGTACGATCCATAAGACGAGCGTGTAATTACAACATCCATTTAAAAACCTACTCTAACATCATGTCGTAAAGTCCATTATCGAGTGGATGTTACAAGTATGCATCAGTTGGTATATTTTCCGTATCTTTAAATAGTCTTAAATCAATATTGCTGATAACGCCTGAATAGAGTCACGTGGTCGTCGTATCGGCCGGACACCTGACTCATGTATTTTTATTTACATTTCAGTATGAGTTTTTCTTTCATTCATTTCTTTTGTCACTCTTTCAATATCAATGTTTCTTTTTGCATTATTTAGCATATGCAGGATTATAACTTTAGAAATATTATTCATTATCGTACGTTACTAAGTTCGCTTTGACATCTGCCCATTCAAGTTACTTTAATGTACTTCTTAACAAATCAAAAAGAAAAAAACAAGTGACTGTGACGCGTGTAGTACTTTTGTTGATGAATTGTTGCGAAGTAGCTAGGAAGTCTTACAACAGACGTCTGTGTATTATCATAAGTATTACACCGAATTGACAACTCTTTTGAATACAAAATTGCCTGTGACGTAGATTGTATGATTTGTGTAGGTACATCATACAAACGTTTATTTACACATATCCGGTTAAAAATAAGTATATGAAGTACTTTAACTGTAAGATATTGTTTACATAATATATATCACTTAGTTCATATTACTTGCTAAAGACCTCAAAATGAAATATATACTATATACTTTATTAATACACAATTAAATCTAAAATAAGAACAAACTCTAACTATACTAAAATTAAAACTAACATAAATAAAAACTAACAGGCGTCAAAGAACTCATCGTCATCCTACTCATCATTGGAGCTGTGGAGACCCTTAAGCGGCGGAAGTATAATAACATTGTGGGCGATTATATTTTCGAGCCGTTTGGGGTTGAAACGCTCGGGTCATGGGGTCCGAGCGCACGAAATCTTTTCAAAGAACTTTCCAAACGTTTGGTAGAATCTACTCGTGATCAGAGGGCTGGTTTGTTCCTTGCACAGAGAATCGGCATAGCCATTCAACGTGGCAATGCTGTCAGCCTTCTGGGCACGTTCCCCGCCATTGACAAGGATGACGATGAGTTCTTTGACGCCTGTTAGTTTTTATTTATGTTAGTTTTAAATGAAATATTGTGAGGGAAATGGTCGCAAAAAGTACGTCATTCCACTTAGATGCCTACATAAAACTTACAAATGTAAATAATTGGTGTACCTAAGTATACCTTCTATTACTCCATAGACGTTTCATAGTCCATCTACAATTACATAACAAGCAGAGCATCATAAAATATAGCTTGTTTACCACAAGATCTCAAATGAAACATCCTATAACATTTATGTAATAAAATTCAACTCAACAATAATGATCTAATCGACCAAGAACACTAGAGCAAGTACTAACTAAGTATAGAAAAAAACGTTCACGTGGATATAATTTACAATATCCACACAATTCATTGTTTCTATTGCACGTCGATTGAAATGTAAACATGGCTTACAGAGCTCATAGTTTGAAAGGTATAATAGAGGTGAATTAATGCTTATGTAACTCCTTGGTACTTGTGTAGACGTGTAGTGCGACGGACTGTCCTTGGTACTGGATGTGATTAGTTTATTTAACGCTTGATATTGAGGTGTTTACTCTAAAAGGGATGTTTCTTGGTTGGTATCTACGCAGAATGGAAAAATGTGCAACTTCCGTGGTCGAGTCGCTTACACACCAGTTTTCAAAGTGTCGCTAGCTTTCCCGGGTTCGAACCCTGGACGGTTCAGGACAAAAAAAAAACATTTCTAAGTTGTCTCGGGCCTAAATTATTCAGCTTACGGATGGCTTGTGATGCATGCTCTACATTTCTAATGTGTTCAGAATAAATTTGTATTATTGTTTTCTTACTATCTTTGTATGTAGATAAATAAGTAAATTATAATTTCATTCTAAGTAGCTATGTAGGTAAAAAAAAATAGCTATATGCTTTATTCTTTGCGAAATTTCCATCTCTATCCGATACTAACTACCTAGTCCTTCAAACATGAACAATCAACCCTCAATACTTTTAGCAAATTGCCCAATATTTTTGATGGGCCTTACCTGTCCACCCAAACTTATAGACAACTATAGATAATAGGGATTCGCTTAATCCGGTAAATGGATGGTGTATGTAGTAACATTGACGTCATTATTCTTATCTCATGTATCCAGGCAAAGGTAAGCCTTTATCCAGCCAACTGGTCAATGAAAGAGGGAAATATTATTGTTTACTTTTTCCTTACCTTATTTACTTGTACGGACAATTACCTTATAGCCTTATTGTTCTCTTTATTGCTATAATTTTATAAAGCAATTAATCATTATGAGCGTGATTTATTACTAAGTATTTATTGATTTGACAGCGGCTGTCACTCTACAATCATTTTGTCGTAGTTTTGATATGATACTTTTTTTATACGGCATTGTGATACTGGCTGAGATCTTCATTTGTTTTTAATTATTATTGTACGTAACAGTATAAAAACTTTAAATGATAACAATTTTTAGTTTGACTATTGTGACGCGAATTCTGGCAGTTGATAATTTGGCGATAAAGATGTTAAATTCCAAGTACAACGTCAAATCTTTTTTTTATTAAGTATACGATTATGTTTGAGCAATCAAAGGTGGTTTGATTGATAAGGATATTATTTTCTTAAAAGTTTATGACTAACCAGTTTCTTATGAATCAAGACTTTTAAATGTTATGTAAATAGGTGTGTTCTTTGAATTCCAACTAAACTAGGAATTACTTTACTGTATTTCAAGTAGGTATTTGAATGTGCAATAACATGTTTTGACATTGTGTGAGAAGAATAAGCTAACTATTAAGACGTAAATCAAATGTTTTCATGGTACATTTGTGTCTTTACCGTATTCTGATTTAAATTTCATTAGACAATAAATGTTATACAATTTTAGATCACAACAGGATTTTGATCAGTTCTTGTTTACTTTAGACTAGTCTTATTATTTCGTAAGTAAACCTCACCTATCTAGGTACTGTGTGTATGTGTGTATGTGTTTATTAAATCTTGAAAATTTTAAAAGCGCAAAGTTTCTTTTGCAATTGTTAGTAATTTTGATAAAAATCGAGTCTTCATTATCTTAAAAAACATTTTTTCCATGAAATACCTAAATTATGACATTAACTGTAAATTGCAGGTTTTGAGTTATGAGCCGTCTGTTTACCATGACCAGACAGTGACCTTGCGGTAGGACCATACGTGTGACCTTACTCTTTGGAATAACATCGACATGTCATGCTACTACACACTACACCCAAATTTCCTTGTACTCAAACTAAAACGTGCGGTGCCTACGTTTAGTCTGATTATAAGTTTTTGAATATGAAACATAATAAGTAAACGCAATTCCTCAAAGTAGTTCGCAGTAGAATTGGCTTCGGAATCGATTTCTGGCATTCAAAGTTGGTGTTAATTTTTGACGGAAAATATCTTTTGAGCCCACGCCGCTCGTCCAAACGTTTTACGTTTAGTAAGGAAAACTATGAAATTACAAGGCAAAACCTATTAATTTTTAAATAATTTAATTACGAGTGTTGATTCTAATTGGGGAGGGGACGGTATTGCCTTCATTCTGTTACACACTGTATAAGTAAGTTGTAGGTCGGAGTTGAGTTGGTATCAGGTTATTTCTATTAGGTCAAAAATTAGAAGCCTAATTGTAAACTTTTTTTGACATACTATAGAGCTGAATGGTCTCACACTTTTCTAAGTTTAGTCACAAAATATTTGCAATTCTCATATTAGACGATGATTTTTCTGAGTACATAGTCTGATTACAACTTATTGCTATCTATATTAATTTTGTGTACCTACTTAATTATTTTGATATCATACCAATAATAGGTACCTACTTCTTTTGTTTATTGTTGATTTGATAATGGAAGTTCGCGATTTTTTCCATTGTTTCGGGGTTCAGTACCGGTTGCGTATCAAAAGGTCAACTTTCGGTCAAACGGTTTGTACATACCGTAAGCTTATCAAGCCAGTAGGCTACCTATACCGAATATAAGTACCTACAACACTGTCGTCGAGGAAAATTTTCCAATTAATTTTGTTTCTGATATAGATGTTATAATTTATATGTAATTACCTTCTTGTTACAATAAACTCTCGAAATATATGCAATAGGGAACTTAATATAATTCAAACAATAGTAAGTTATCATTAATCAGTAGGTAATCTTAGAAATATTCTGTGAACCAGGACATAGTGCATCTGTGTGCTAAGTTTTATCGAAATTCGTTCAACTTTTTACATGTGCAAACCAATAATTTGAGCGGAACATTTCATTACTTAGAGCTAAATTTCACATTTGAAATTAGTCTTTTAAAACAATTTCATTATTAAACACTCCATTGAACCGAGCAGAACAGCCAAGTAATGTAGAAGTCCCGTCTAGGTACCTAGGTATGGTATAAATTATGCCATGTCATGTAATTACAAATGTACCTACTAATATAGTGTATACCTAATCAATTATGAATGAAAACTGAACAACGCTCATATAAACACCATAGCCATACACGAAAAATCGATATTCCAAATTCAAACTTAAAAAAACGGATACCATATAAATGTTGCCAGCCTTCAAATAGATAAGCCGCTTATTTATAAGCACCTTTTTTTAGATAGGAACTTATCGCCGTGACTAACAATGGCAACGTTTACAGGTACTAATGTTAATTAGCCTTCGCCGTTATCATTTGGACGTTAATTACTCTACTTTCGTGTGTTATCATGCATTAGAACATTCGAATATACAGCCAGTGTATGCTGTCATCATCTAAGTATAGAGGTTCCTGTATACCTAATTGCCTTTGCTTAATTAACTTTGTATTACCGACTTGAAAGGTGCCTTTATTATTTTTAATGGATATTATGTTAACATATCTTTGCGGCTATCTTATTTATCTCTTAATTTTCTACCAGTAACAAAAAAAGATAAAAATCATATCATATCACTAGACCAGGAGCGCAATATATTTTTGGACAAACAATATTGTGACACAATTTAATAATTCTTATATTGCGAATATTTCATGTTTTAATAAAGTTTATCAACAACAAAGGTTTTATATCAGCAACATTTGATGAATCAATAACGAGATAAGAACAAGCGCAAGTATGTCGCAATTAACTCAAACTCAACAAAACACAAAACTTACCACAAAAATAGCTGTAATACACAACAGCATGTATTTAATGCACTTCATTCCGACTTCTAGATTGTTCCGAACCATTTTGAACAGTAAAACAAAACACTACTGCTTGTTTAGTGTTCGCAATACGACTATCGGTTCTCTACTGAAAAGTATACTTGTTATCAATTGATAAGCGGCGTGCGGTCGCCGCGAACAACACGGACTGTTCATTCGACTAGGGACTTAGGAAGCCAGTGGCAGTGCGACGTTTTTCTTTCAGCCAATTAGCTAACGTTGTACAGAGGTAATGTCATGGCTAATATAACGTCATAGTAGGTATTATGTTCAACTGTTTGCGGTTTTAAACGTTTCAGCTGTTGGCGAGGAACACTGTTTTGTGTTTCCTTTTCGTTGACTTTAGGTCATGGAAATGTAACTTTTATGCTGAGTAGATGAAAGTCGATATTCAACGAACGCCTTTATGTCCACTATGGCTGTTTTGCCATCATTTGAATAGGCATAGAAACATAATTGTTGATAAATAGTCCTAAGGTAGCTAGTTCCTCTTTACATAACAGGTACTTTCCCAAAACCCTTTTGCTTTTCATAATACCTTTTAAGGGTCGCTGCATGTAAAAATTACATAACAAGGATTCCTTTAATGTAATAAATATCATGTTGCAATAACACCAAAAAACTGTGAAATAATAAATCAATAAATGCTAAGCGCCTTTCAGATTACGCATTATACAGTGGATTTCGTACAACTTAATTTGTGTTTTAAAGTACTGCTACCGCCATCTAGTTATATTTCCACGCACTGCTTTAATTTTCTGTTTCAATTCGTCAAGGGTTTAAACCAATAAGTAGTATGACTTGGCTGTAATTTTGCCTAATGCAAAATAAATTAAAACGAAATAATTATTATTCGTCAGTGGGCAATCAGGGGTTGGACAGGTTCTACTGTTAAACTTTTTAAATAAAGAGTTGCGGTTTGCAATACACCGATGTACGATGTAGGTATATGAAGCTCATTCTTCACTTTGTTGGGTAAAGGAAGAATCCAGTAGAGACCTGCGTGATTTCTCTTGCACATCAGAGACATTAGAAAGTTTTAGCGAGTAATAAGCGACACATCTTTATGAATTAAAACACTTAAATTGATTTAATATTTATTAAATACAACAAAACACGGCGACACTTATCTAAACATACAACAATCTTAACTAAACGAAATAAATAAACAACATTGAATTTTAGGAATGAGTAGCAATTTGAATTTTTAAGAACTGTGATAACTAGTTATTTATTAATCAAGAATATTTGAAAGGCAGAAGAAACAGGAAAATTTATAAATAAACAAATGCTTGAAAATACAATTATATTCTTAAAGTAGCAAAGTTATTTATATTTAATGACTTATGTGTATTTACAATAACTCATAATAATAATTAAGTGGAAATAAGTATGGATTTCTAGTTAAAAACATTCGCGCTCAGTTACTGACAACACAAATAAAGAATATTAAATAAGATTTACCAAAGCAACATTAAATAATATCTATAATTTAAATCTAGAGGTAATTAGCTAAACTACCATTAATGGCAAAATATTTGGCAATTTGCAATATGACGATATGAAAAAATGACTCAATAAGTTTTAGAATCAAGGAAACTGCATTTTCGTTGTGAATTTTCGTTCTAAACATCAAAATTTGTTTCAATTTTTTTTTTACTACATGTTCATATTTCAATATATTGGAACATATTAACCGATTGAATAAAATGCTACTTAAATAATAAGAAATGCGAACATTGTATCGTTTAAATTTTAATAAATACAATTTTAATATCTTATTTGTTCTCTCAAAATCTCGTATATTGCACATGACCGCTGCTAACAGGAACTATTTAATATTAAGGATATGCTCCCCGCTCTTCTCTTGATATTTTTGCCATCCATAATGCCCCCGCGACCGCCAACCCCTGAAAAATATAACACAAAAAATGAAAATTGGTGTCAGCTTCCAGTCCCACTGGATAAAGATGAAAACCCGTATTTTACTTGAAGCAAGTACCGGTCTGATCCTATAGCAATATAAGTTGCTTATTCCATATTAATTAATTAGAAAATACAGAAAAAAAAAACAAAATCCTTCCGTTCATGGCAGATTTTTTTTTCCTTATTTTCGTTACACATAGATTTTATCATTCTTATGACGAAGGAAATCTCTCGCTAGTATATGTATTGTCACGCTAAGTGTCTTTCATATTAATAGGTATAATGTTAAGTCACTATTACTATTCATTGAAAATCAATCAATTAAAGACCAAATAGGCAGTCATTTACACAATGTCTTTTGCAATTAAACTTTAATTGCTATAGACTAATGTCTAAAGCCATTAAATATTATAAATAGCTTAGTAGTTATTTACAATATTTTTTCTCCTACATTGATTATAAAATACATGAATATTAATAGCAATTAAAATGACAATTCCGCACCTGCATTAAGACTAAAAATATGCCAGTAACTCCAATCCCAGCCGCGTGCTTCTGCACCCAGTTGCCGAAGGACTCCGAACAGCCGGTGGGGTATGCCGTGGCGACGGTGCAGTTGAAGGTAGTGACAGTGCCGTAGATGTGGCTGCAGCAGCTGATGGGCAGGCCCTTGGTGGTCTCCGTGCCCAGGGGCTGGAGCCACTCGCTGGCGTTCACCACGCCGCAGCATTCGAACTGGAAAAATATAAAATAGTGTGGTAAATAAGATCGTTTTATGTAGCCGGTATAGATCAGATAGGTTCCATGTAAAGTATGGTATTCTTGAAGAAGGTTGAAGTTGGTATTTATTATTATTATTTATTTATTCTTAAGCATGTTGGTAAGAAAACTTATAAACTAAGCCCCACAAAACCGTAGTAATGGTTTGACTGTGGGGTCAGGTAGTTCTAGGCTAGATGAGAGAACATACAACTAGGACAGTTTTAGAATAGGTTTCGCTATTTGTGAAGCCTGAATAATTTTAGGCCATTCCTTATAAATTCCGAAATACCTATGGAAAATTAACATGTGAAAACCTAAATACAAAATAATGTTCGAGGTTCTGGTTTGAGGTGGTGCGATACGGAAAAATAAGGAAAGAGCTTTGCTCAGGAGGCGGGAGGCCTTTCTACAGAAGTTGGAAAGAATAGGGTACAGAAAATTGCACACACAAACACTATGGACACGAAAGACTATGAAATTCAGCAATCCTTGCCATAAATATAATATTGCGTGAGATAAATGGCAATGAAAGTTATACGCATTTTGCGTGTGAGGGTCATGAGATAGCACTCACTCATCTATTAGAATAACTAAGGCTTGGCTACGAAATGTGTGTATAATTGCTTATTGTGCTTATCTCTGTTTGAAGAACGAGCCTTTTTCGGCCTTGATGGTTAAAACAGGACTATTACTAAAACCGCAAAATGTTGAACAAACAACGAAGATAGTTCCGCACCTACCTCTAAGATTCAAGAATCTAAGAGGTAGACTCGGAATTCGTCGGACCTTTTATCAACACCAATAATTTTATAATATATTTTATGGAAGAAAAAAATTTCGGCAGGATAACAATATTCACTGATCCATGAGTCAGTGCAAGAGAATCATGCTTAATTCACATTTCAGTAACAACAAAGCAAATACAAGAGACATACCTAATTACAATTGTCTCCAGTAATAGGTAGTTCCCCAGTGACGTAACGTGAATGAACTGCAATTGTTTTATGTCATGACCTTGCCCTTAGTAGTTCTCAAGTCAAGTAAAACCAACGAGTCAACTAAAATTGCTGAGTAAATACAGCCAATTTCAGTTAGACTAGTTTTAAAATGGACAAAACTTTTGCAGAAATTATCAGCTTAGTAATGCCGACAGACTTCAATTATGAGTACTCTCAATTATTCTTTAACATATATTTTTTTATACTCAAGACTTCAGTAATGAAGTAGTTTTGAGAAAGAAATCAAGTAATAAAAAATGGGTCATTTGAATTGAAAAAAAAAAATCAATAATTGGTGGAGTCTACAGAAACATTTTGTTCTTAGTCTACTCTGCCTATCCCACTCTCAATTTTTCCCCGCCTCCCGTTGACTGATCTTCCCGCCAGTCCCTACATGAACCAGGGACCCACACCACTCAAGACTACACTAATACTCACATCTTCCTGCACTTGATCCCAAAGCTTGGTGATCTCGACACTCTTGTCAGGCCCATACAGCACCATGGTTGACGTCAGCTGTTGTTGCACCAGCGCCACCGTGTTGCCCCTCAGTGCGTACCCAGCGATGCAGGCCGAGAGCTGGAAGATGAAGATCAGGACCATGGCGCCCGCGAACTGGAAATGGTAAATCAAAATGTTAATAATATCAACACACTTTTCAACGTGGCCGCTAGCCTTTTGGGCACAATCCCAGTTGATAGTGATGTGGATGAATTGTTTGATGCCTTATTTTGTTTTTGAGGTTCATTTAGCTTAGTTTCGTTATGTATTTGGAAAAATAGAAAATAATTTTCTTTTTTTCGGTAACATTGAAGGCCCAAAACCCTCCAATATTTGTTTCTCCCTTTTTCGGGGCCAGATCAAGTTAAATAGTTATTTACTCATTCAAATTAAAACCTAGTTAAAGGTTATTCAGATAGTAAGTTATTTATTTATTACGCAGGTGCGCCAAAGCCTAGGCCTAGCAACTCTTTCAAAAAAAGAATATATATTTCAGGTAGCTACGTAGGTTCACGAAGATTTAATTTCGCAAATCAAGATAGTAGATTCATGCTACGTAGTTATACATTTACAGTATTTGGGTACATATTGTTGAAATACATTAACATTTAAGCTTTATTTAAATAGATTTTTAAATAAATATGGTGCAATAACCGTGTAAATAAAACATTTAAATAAAATGTAAGCTTTATTTAAATAGCCTCATAATTTAATGTGGTGCAATAACCATGTAATATTTTTTCTATTTTCTGTGATAGAAAGGAGTCCATGATGATGACGATTTAGATTATTCAATACAGACTGAGCAGGTATTAAAACAAATATATTCATATCATTATAGGAGAAAAAAAGAAATAAGGTACGTATAACCAAAAAAATAAGGTACAGTAGTTATTTTCTTAAGGTCCTACAACAACTAATCAGCTGAAAACAATTAAAAGTAGATATAAATAAAGACTCAAGAGCAGCTTCTACGTTACACATTTGGGCAAGTCATGCAATATAGGAAGGATATAGCCAACGAGGTTGCATTTGAAAGTATAGAGTGAGCCTATCAGAGTTTAAACCGTAAGCACTAGTGTGAACAAGTGTTGTCGTGAATTATGTATAGCCTGCAATACATGTTGGCCAAGCTTAGACCAACGCGAGCCTAGACAAATGGACACAAGGCAAGCGGTACTGTCTAGATGTTCGGCAAGTTTGAAAGAAGCCAATGCAAATGGCCAACGTAGACGAGTTTTGAGGAGACGTCCACATGTTGGGCGCTGTCAGTTTTTATTGTGCATTGAAACAATATGTTAATATTCATTCTGGTAAAACTCCAAAAACTTAAATACATTTTCATTCGTAGAAAGCGACATTTTGTACGGAAAAGTAACAACTAATGTACCCACAACAAACGTCAACCCGTGATACCCTAGAGAAACTATAGACAAACATGTGAACACCATTGGGCGAGCGCGCGCGAGCGCCTTTGATTTGTGCAAAAAAACCGACACCGCTCCGAAGTGAAGCAAGTGATCACGAGCCACTGCAAGTTGTGACAAGCGACGTCAAATGAGGTCTATACACGTTGGCGCTTGTCATACTCAACCAACTTAGGCCAGTGACACCGAGCGATGGCAAGACAAGGCAAATATACCGTGTACATGTTTGTATTGGCCTTCACTCGATAACACTCGGCCAACGTGTATTGCAGGCTTATGAAGATGGAGCTTGCCGTTTTAAAAAATCTATCTAAAACACTAATATTACCCTAACAATGTCAAAACCATCGGTATTTTCTTATATAAGTTTCTCGTTGCGCGAAAATTAACTTAAGTGAAAATCTAAATGTACTAGGATCAGACTAAAAACTGCTCTCGCTTGGCACAAGGGGAACCTAGCGATAGTAGCAGTCTATGCATATCATACGTCGATGGATATAGCTATTTACGACATGACAAAGATAACGATCCAACAACCAGCAATACACGAGTTAATTAAAAGATACAAAGTAATAACGTAAGTGATAACGTGTTATCTTTAAAATGTATTGTCTAATTTACAATAGCATAAAGGACGCTTTCTTATACTTTTGTTAGATTTTATCCCCTTTTTAACCGACTTCAAAATAAAATTACATTTACAGCTTAGTGACTTCTGATCCTTTTCATATTCTATCATATATCTGTTTGACTGTTTATAGGAAATTACTACACATTAATTTCAACTGAAAATAAATTAAATTACAAAATAGTACTATTCACTTCCGAACAATGTTGATATGGAACTCCAAAATCCTCATGTAATTCTAAATAAAACTTACATTAATAAAAACTAACAGGCGTCAAAGAACTCATCGTCATCCTTGTCAATGGCGGGGAACGTGCCCAGAAGGCTGGCAGCATTGCCACGTTGAATGGCTATGCCGATTCTCTGTGCAAGGAACAAACCAGCCCTCTGATCACGAGTAGATTCTACCAAACGTTTGGAAAGTTTCCCCGCCATTGACAAGGATGACGATGAGTTCTTTGACGCCTGTTAGTTTTTATTAATGTAAGTTTTAATTTTAGTATAGTTAGAGTTTGTTTTTATATTAGATTTAATTGTGAATAAATTCTAAATATAGATTTCAAACCCTTTCAACTAAACATACACTCAGTTTTATTTTCAAATTACATACAGTTGAAAATTGGTTCCTTTTTATAGTCTTCTAAAAACAAAAAGGAGTAAGTATCCTATTTCTTTACAATCTCACACGTACCCTACCACTATTGAAAATTGGTTGTGGTGTAGAACGGGTTCTCAATTCGGAAGTACATTTTTTATCTTTTTCATTTTTTTTTACATCAGAACTCTCGACTGGGTGAACTGATTTTGATGAATCTTTTTTTTTTATTTAAAAACGGGTGCTTCCCGAATGGTCCCATTTTATTTCGGTGGTTATTAGTTTTTGCAGAAAAAGCGGCGTTTTATTACTAGTCCCACTAACTCCCTTTCACACGTGACTTAAATGAAATAATTGATTAGGTAGAAGTCTCAAAGTGCCTGTTCACTTTAGGTATATAGGTTATGCGTAAATGTACATTCATGAACTGATAACAGGGAGAAAAGTTCCACCTGCACACTTAACAAGAAGTAGTATGATATTAGATAAATGTGTAGTACTAGCGACTTGCCCCGGCTTCGCACGGTAGACAAATCGTTAAAATGAAGTCTCTTCCGCGGTCGGTATTTAAACAGTTTTCAGGAAAGCATAGAGTGATTTAGAAGGATGGTTTATAAATATGTATAGTAGTAGTACATTTACATAAAAGTATGGAGAAGCCTAGAAATGTTTTTTTTTTTTTTTTTGGTAGAGATCTTTGCAGTTAGCCTGAGCGCAGGCTTTGACTGCTTCACCGGACTTTTGGCGAGGACCTTAAGGCCTCCAGCCAGAGCAATAGGAAAAACTAACTACGTTAGCAACGTCTACTAAGGGCACCCCCTGCAGGGTTCGGACCTCGACTTAGTGCGTTGCTAACAATCTTAATAAAGCAAAACAGCAAGGGATGGCTGGATCAAAATTTTTATTATTTAGGGACATATTTTTAGCCTAGAAATGTATAACCCTTAGTAAATAATACACAAAATCCCTCTATTTATTGGTATTCTGGAAAGGCGCAGCAAGGGACTATGTTCTATCACATGTCCATGTTGTGTATTTTTATTGAAATGGATATAGCTAGATATGGAAGATGAATATATACAATTTTGTTATTCGTGCACTAAAAGATAAAAAATCTTTTACGTTGTACGTATTATTTGCTTTACTAAATCAACCGGAAATAATACTTGTAGAGTTGTGACTCTAATTTTTTTAAATAAATAATCTATCTATATATGTTTCAGTACAAATATTTATACAATGATTTACATTTGAAGCATTGCAAATAAATTTCAATGCGTTGACCGTGAGCATTACAAAGAAATCGCGCATGTAATGTGGAAGGTATGAAAGGCCTTTCTTGTTTCCTATTGTAATACCTTAGACATGTTCAAAGGATTTTTGCATGAAAGTGAGCTGAGAATGCTTTGTTCTAGGATATAGGATAGCTAAGATGTAGTTAGAAACCTATGTTATGTATTGGTTTCTTAGGTTTACGCGAATGTTAGACATTGAAATAAAACTACTTTTTACGGATTTTTTCGCGGTTTGTATTTAGATTTTAGGTCCCGACGTTTCGACACCTTTGCAGGTATCATACGACTCCTAAATGTTAAATAATTTAATAGATATCTACATATTTAAACATATAAAGAGATGTAAATATGAGTAGCAGTGACCTTAGATGATGATAACGTTTAATTTAAAGCGAAACACTTGTAATAATAATAGTAGACATTAATGTACTGTCACTATGATACATTACAGATACGTCATAAGTAAACATCTGAAAAAAGACTGCGTCTTACGAGATGATAATAGTTTTTGACCGACACAAATTACGCAGATAATGACGAAAAGATGTTGGATTTTCAAGGAAAAAGCTTCATTGCGAGTCAGACCCACACGAACGGTTCCGTACAAGACATAGCACTACGTAACTACTTATTTTTATAGTATCAGCAAAAATATACAGTCTGAATATTTATACTCTCTACGTATCGCGGTTTATAAGATACAGCCCGCTTGCAGCGGAGGCGTATGGAATAGGGTCCCGTTGGCAGTTAGCACCCTTCTGGTACAGATCCCTATAACTATATTTTCTCCTGGGGAAACAACGAACTATAATAAAACATAAACAAAGGACCATAATACCTAAGTGCAGATGTTGTGATGCATCTTAGACATTGTAATCCATAATTTAAAAATGTAGAACACTCTTTAATACTTTAACTTTTAATGTTATCTCTGAGTCATCAATCAATCAATCGGAAATGGATTATATCTGACAATGGTATACTCCGATATGCCTTACACATACAGCGTGTGTTATACGCATGTAGTAAATATTTGTTTGACCGACGGAACCATTAAAACGGGTCTCTCTTCCAATGTTCATAGAAGTAATACATAGTATTTGACGACCTCCGTGGTCGAGTGGCGTACGCACCGGTTTCGCACCGGTTTCCGGTGTCGCTAGCTCTGACGTCCCGGGTTCGATCCCCGGTCGGGTCATTGTAGAAATCAACTTTTCTACATTGCCTCGGGTCTGGGTGTTTGTGGTACCTTCGTTGTTTCTGAATTCCATAACACAAGTGCTTCATAGCTACTTACTTTGGGTTCAGAGCAATGTATGTGATGTTGTCCGCATTTATTTTTTTTCCGCGCTTTTTCATATCCAAAACCAGACTATTAATTAACTTTAGTTTAACGATTTCGCCATAGGTATACAGAATATACTAATAAAAGTTTTTAACCGTGTTGTCTGTCTACAAGCTTAGATCTACTCAGCATGGCGTGCCCTATTCTATATCTGCGACTGTCAGACGTGCCCTGCGATTGTAAGTAAACAAAGATAATCTAGATAAATATGCTGATGATTCAAGTGAAGATAAGAGATTGGGCCAACTTTGTTGTAAGGATACAATGTTTCCTATACTTTTTCGTTTTAACTAAGTATTTAACTAGTTAACAGTAGATTTCTTGAAACATTTGTCAAAGAAGTCACACGAAAAGGAAGTAAATGCCATGTTGTTTTATGAAGCATGCATGTCTAGCTGAAGGTTCTTTGTTAGCCTGAAAATCCATACTAATCAATCAAATTCTTAAAGAGAACTGTGAGTGATAAAGTTGAAAAACCCAACCTTGTCATTTAGTTCCTTATACCCAGAACGACGTTTAGCATAGCAATAAATTAAACCTCGAATTGCTCAACTAATAACACTATTTACTTTTATTATCTGAGAAGATGAAGCGTTGTAATTTATAACTAACTGGCATTTTAGTTCAGTCGCTCGTATTTAGGGCGCCCGGTACTAACAAAAGTATATGTGATCTAATTCTGTTCGTCCAGGCATGCGTCAGACATTTTATGTCAAAAATGGTGTTATAACGGAATAATGCCGTGTAATGATGTAATGTTCTCGTGAATAGCGACTTGATAGTGGTGTTTACATTGAGTGACGTACGTTTCAGAACATTCGCTATATTAGCACTTCAATGATAACATACAACAAGACAAGTTCCCTGATTATTTAGACGTAGAAAGGCTCTAATTTATAGCTTCAGCTTATTGTGTTTACAAGACTCACGACTATGGAAAGAGGTTTTATTTGAAAAGAATATACCTACCTATTGAACAATAAATTAATTATAATTAGCTACTTAGCAAGGACCTTTCGACAATTTTGTAATGTTGTTATTTTACGTTTTTTATTATGTTTTTTATTCTAAGAAAACATCTGAATAAAAAGTAAAAACACATAAAACTACATGAAGCATTAATTAATAGCTCCAATTAGCATCAGTGAATCGTGAAACTCATTACAGCAGCACAATACAGATCGATGATAACAGTTTCATGGCCACAGCACACTCATACAACAACATAGATAAATGATTCACTCACCACCATGTTCATCATGTAATTCTCCATGAAGGCTCCATAGAAGCCGAAGAAGGAGATCAGGAATATAATAACACCAGTCGCGATGCAGAAGGCTGGCAGGGAGAAGAACCTCTCTGATAAGAACGGGTGGTATCCATTATAAGCCGACTGAACCGACCCGCCGACCGACAATATTATAATACCAGTGATCTGCAAATATTACACAATATGTAACTGTTACAAGTACACAACACTACAAGAGTCACAGTCAACACTACACAGTACTTACCAGAAACAGAAAATTGACTATCACTAAAATATATTTAACCGTTGTAAACAGTTTCGACCACATTTTGCCGTAATATATTCGTGGACCTACGTGGACGCTCGCGTGACAACTTCCACCGTCGTAGATTTAACTGGCAACAGATATTTTTATCACTATAGGTAGGTACATTAATCTTGATAAGGAAAACAAGCGCATTTATCTCATCGAAGGCGAACGTCGTTTGCTCTCATGCACGATATTTAAATCCTTCACTTTTTAATAAACATAATTCTTCATCTTATTATTTTTGTATTTATTTTGATAGGAATATATCGGACACGGAGCGATATTGTACACAATAGCTGCGCGAGCAATATAGGAACGATATGACAAAATGTGTTAATTTTAACCTGCGTTGTACTTGTAACTGCAAAGTCGGTACTTACAGGTGGCGATAAGAGAAACATATGCAGCATTTTACAATTTAATTTCCATTATAATCTGAATAGTTTATTTATGCAGACGTCTGTGTGGGGCGGTACATGTCAGGTTAGCGAGTTGGTGGCAAATCGTTGTGACGTGCCTTTACTTGGTTCAGGCTGTGACGCAGACGGGAGTGCCATGAAATTACTTAGATGACCTAACCTTTTAAAGATAAAATATTGTTTATGAATAGTGTAAATTCATGGGCGTAAATTCACAAGCAATTTTTAAAAAAAAAGTTTCATAACTAACCAATTTTTTTTGCAATTATTATTCTAATTTGTGTTAGTCTAATCATTCAGCTGATATTTTTATTGGAATAGTATTATTGAATTTAATGATATTACTTTTTGTTTTCTATACAACAATATTGCTTTATAATTGCACTTAGGATTATAGGTACTTAGGAAATTCAGTGTGATGAATCACCATCTTTATCCAATTTCTGTAAATCTTAAAGTAAATGCTTTTAGGCAAAGGTAAACAATAAAATAAACAAACAATTTTTCACAACACTTTACTTACATAATACGGTTACTAAACACAAAATAACAACAAATTAAACAACAACATAATAATATAATATCGGTAGGTTTATTTAAGACTCCAATTCCACTTCTGAAAACTTGGCTCTATACGCCAAATATCCTCCCATTAGTGTCAAAAGTACCTGAAAAGACAAGGTCATATTATTTCATTAACATTACAGTATTATTTGTCTTACTCCCATTATTATCATACAAGATGGAATTAATTGCTAATTAGCTACCTACACAAATCAACCCATTGCAGCATTGGTTGAAATTGAGAGTGATTTTTTTAAATAATTAATCGTGGATACAGGCTTGATGACATGTTATGTTATAAATCGTGTTCTATACACTTGCCACAGTTCTAAATAAAACACAAGAAGAGAATGTGTGAGATAAACTATGGCCTTTTTTAAATGTTCCTTAGTTCTATAGTTAATATTTTCGATGTCTGTTCCAAAAATAAACTTTTAGCGCACAAAATGTTCTTATATCCGAGATGTAAGTTCCTTTTTTGTGACACCACGGAACATACCGTACAATAGATGAAGATGGGTCATGACCATATGTCACGACGCCAATTAACTCAATTACACATTGGCACTACATGACGCGAATGGAATTCAAATAATCTTCTGAAGCAGACATTATCAAGAAATATTTAAACTAGTAGTATATTATTTATTTATCATTCTATTGACGTTCGACCTCTAGGTACCTGCATTATGAGAAAGAATATAGTATACGTATGACGTTAAAACCACCGATGCTGTTAAAATACCATCCGGAAAAACTACGTTGAATCTAATCTACAACTACACAGGCATAACTACTCATGATTAGTCATCGTATCCGTAGAACAACCCTAGTATGTATCTACTCTGTATCATGATGAGATCAATGACACAAAACAGCATACTAACATTACTGACCTGCACACAAGTGGCGACAACTGCGATGACGCCAATGACATGGGCGTTGTACGCCAGCCACTCGCCGAGAGCGCCCGCGCAGCCCGCGACGTACGAGTTGGCGATGGTGCAGTCAAACGGCGAGACCGTGCCGTAGTCGATGTGGCAGCAGCTCACTGGCATCTGGTTGGAGACCCAGTCGAAACGGCCAGTCACGCCGCAGCACTCGAACTGGAAAATGTCAGTTCAAAATTTGTAGTACGAAGTTTATGACAGATGCTACCTACTCACAGAAAATAGATTGTTTGTAAAGCAGGAATAAGAAAGGAATAGCTAGGACCACGACTTTAGACAGGGTTTATATTATTAAAAATAATAAATTAAAATAATATAAATTTTAATTGATATAAATACGGAGAGGGGATGCTTTAACATCAATCTTTCAACATTGACATTCTATGGTATGATTAATTAGGACTACATGTCTGACTTGTTCTATTGTTCCTTTGAAATTTGATTCTAAAGAAAATTGTATTGTTCAGAATATAAAAAAAAAGATATTTTCTTTAACACTCATGTCAAGAGGGCATCGAACTTACTTCCATCTGCATATCATCCCACATCTTGGTGATATCGATCCTGGTGCCGTACAGCTGAAGACTGGCGACCATGGTGGATCTAATCTCCCTGGCAGCATCGTTGCTCAGAGAGAAGGCGGCTATGGCTATCGCTATCTCGAAGACCAGCGTCACCAGAAGCAGCACCACATACTGGAATAGTGACTGGACTTATAATTTTTTGAGGGTATTTACTTCTTTGCAAGTCATTTCAGTAGTACCTAACTTCAAATTGTTAAAGAAAAATAACATACTTAGAATGTGATTGGTCATTTCAGAACATTAAACTTAAACATGGTAGGTATCATTTAGGTCTTTCATTTGAAGGAGCTGTAAATTCTCAACGAAAGGACTCTAAACTTGCCCTCGTAACTTTGACTCGTAGATTACAAGTACCGCTAGAGCGTACAAGGAAGTGATTATAGATAGATCTTCCATATAGCATTCGACAAATGACAATCTAAAGAATGAGAAAGGTTTTTTGTTTTTTTTTTACTGTTTGACTTGATCAATTCAACAACTGTAAAACGTATTAAACTTGACCACTGCGTCTTCCTGCATATGTTAAGATAGACCACAACTAACAAAAACACTTACCCCAGCAACAAAATAGAAGTGCTGTGATATAGCGGCATAGAATCCGAGGACTGAGCCCAGGAGTATGATGGCTCCCGAAGCCACCACGAACCTGGTGAGCGAGAAGAACCGCTGCGTGATCAGCTCATCGTAGTTGTTGTATTCCACCAGCACCGCGATGCCCACGAAGAATAGTAGGAGTCCTGTTACCTGAAAATGGAAGATGCAGTTTTAGAGAAGAAAATTCTTATTTCTGTCATTATTTATCACACTTCCTGCCTCGTTGGTCTAGTGATTCTAAGCGCGACTGCTACGCTAGAGGTCTTGGGTTTGATTCCCAAGTCGACCAAGGTGTTATTGGGTTTTTCTATAAAATTCTTAGTAGCTGGTCGGAGTTTGGATTTGTGCCCGGTTAGTGACAATAGGTGCGCCTCCTATTACATGGGACCTAAACATACCGGAAAACTGTGGGTGTACAGTACATTGGTACACCTCTGCCTAACCCTGCGGGGATACAGGCGTGATGGTATGTTTTGTTATGTTATTTATCATAGCTTTACTATTATTACAAGATCAAATGATGCTTTGTCTGTCAATCTGGTTTATAAAAACTTTAGATCTTTAAAGATCTTTGTGATAAATGGCTAGGAAATGCGTCATACTTTTTGTAAATGTTCTGACAACCATTTTACTAAGAGATACTGTATTCTATACACTAGTAAAAGGGTATAAGACAAAATTCTGATAAATATACGACTAGACTGAAAGCCGACTCCAACATAGCTTGGCAAAAGGTAAATCAGTTGAAAGTATTTACACAAATGTATTTAGTAGATAGGTAAAGATAATGATGAAAACCTCACGTTTAATGTGGTTTAAATTTTACTTTTAATAATCCTGAACAACATCAATGCATTTTATTCTATTTTAATTCCATTCACCTTATGCTACGATTAAATGTGTTTATGTACATATTGAAGAGACCACATGTTATATTCTAGCTACTATGTATTATCCTGCATAATCCAAGTAAGCTTTCGAAATCCTCGATATCTCTAATCGATAAACATGTATCAACAAAGTTGTGAGTCACAAATGATCCCATCAGTGCTTCTATCTATGGGCATGTAAATACGTTATCTGCAACACTTTACAAACCTACACCATGTACTGGTATTTTATAAAAAGCCTGTCTTACTTGAAAATTATAATTAAACTATGACATCATTCAAAAATATGTTCAAAAGTACTGGATAAAGTCCGACCTATTACCGTATATTCTTAGAGTGAAGTCCTAAGGGGCCACTAAAGCTAGTTACTGTCATAAAATCAGTTAGTCCGTTGAGTCTTGTTCATCCATGACATAATCTTTTTATCAAGTCGGTTTAGCATAGAATATGTATGGAAAGACTGCCTTGTATTACCTCATTATTGTTTTCATATGGAGATACAAAAAATAAGCCTAGCTATTTAAATTCGCTTGTGGAACTTATATTTTAATCACGAGACTGCCAAACAAGTTAAAAAACATAAGTATCGATAAACTGGTTATGTTCGTAGTGAAATGACAATGAACGACATTCGAGGCCACAAACAAGAGGTAAAAAACATCAAACTCACCAAAAACGCTCCATTCACAGCCGCCAACGAATACCTCACAGATTTCAGAATTTTAGGAACTTTGCATCTAAAATTAAAAGCCATTTTACAAACTAAATATTAAAACTTAAATGATACATGTAGATACCCTCTGAATATGATGACTTAACTGAAAAATAAGATGACTCCTTATCAATCGTACATAAGTCAATATCTGTATTATCTCGACATATCCATCTAATCTCCGAATATAGAACCTGTAACACTTAACATTTGAGGTTCAAAATAAATTGTGGAGCAGATTACACGAAGGACAAATCATTGCTAACATTTTATTGTAGTGACTTGTTTAATTATTATTTAACGGATACTAAACTATGATAAGCAAATCAATACAATATTTTATGACTAATTAATGTCTTAATGAATTTCTAAGCTCTTATTATTTACCTAATAATTCTTAGCATGTGAGGTGAGGATAAAAAAACTGTATTTTTTGTGCTTAATGGAGTGTTATAAGTCAACCATGTCTGTCTGTGGCATCCTAGCTCCAAAATTAATGGATCGATAGGGTGCAAAATGAAGTTAATCATTCTGTATTTACTAAATTTAATGATTTCGCTTACTTTTAAGTTACTCACACACATCCATATTTTGTGGACTTAAACGGAATTCAACTTCATAGGTGATCTATTCCACGTCGCTTATATATAATACACAAATAATAAATAATAGGTCTTCTCAAGTGACAATATCATTTAAAAAACTTCTTTAAATATTTTTGGGATTCCGATTGAGGTACATAAGTTTGGCTTTAATCCTAACAAATAATCCTTGATTAACTCCATAAAATAAAAATTAAAAACGTGCATTGTCAGATGTTTACTATAAGAAGGAAATAACTAAATTATTTACACGTTATAAATACTTCTTTTATAATTAAAATATCTTTCTGTGATGAACAGAAATAAACTACCAATTTTATTTGAAGTGACACGGTGTTGGCAACTCAGCGGAATTTTAAGGGTACGGAAAATATTTGTTCGTGTGGTAACACAGACAGCTACTATTTTCGCTGCATCGAGCGCGTATTGGACGTTATTTGTGTCTCAGTGTTTTATCGCATATTATAAATTTTGGCGGTAAGCTATGTTTATAGATGTTTTAAAACAAATCGAAATTAATTAATGCGTCACGATAACTAAAAATATCAAGTGAAAAATTCAAACAAAGAGTGTGTGTTCTATCTGTCCGTGTCAACAAAACCAATCGATGTTTACCTAACACGCGCATATGTGGTGAAAGGATTTTATTAAAATATCAGTGTTTTTGTTCCAGATCTAAATTTTTATAATTAGATTGAAAGACAAGATTTAAAAATGGCTATCGGCGCAGGAATGTCTTGTGTGAAATATCTACTGTTCTGCTTTAATCTATTGTTCGCGGTAAGCATTTTTTTCCTAGAAGGCTGCACTGTTTGTTGTTCACCTTCGATTTTTTACAAGCTGGGCACTTATCCCCGTATTTGACTTGTTGTATGTTGGCTAATTATTAAGCAGGTAGTAATTGTTAAAATGCATAATTTCTTTAGATTTTAAAGGACATTTCAAAGCAATTACTATTAAAGTAGTATATTGTGAGTACCGTTACATATTTATCGAACTCAACTTCGCAGTTAAGTTATGTATGACTCATTAGTCATTATGGATCAAGTCATTGCACAAATTGAGAAATTTCTTACCAACTAATGATTGAATCGACAGTAATAAAATTAAAAACACGTTTGATAATGACAACAACGCTTGTTTTTCTATTTGAGTTCTACTTACTGTAAAATGCTAAAATACATTATAATTAGATAAAATACATTATTACGAGAAAGCTTTTGTCTTGCAAAAAAATGTGTTCATTACCACCTACCTACATTTTGTTTCCTGGCTATAAGTATATTAACTATAATAGTTATTCAATGTAATTTGGGAGTCGAGAGATACAAGTTAGGCTTTAGCGTATTTTTGTCACAATAATGGAGTTTTCGTCCAAATTCCGACTTTTAGCCCCTTCCCTGCACCAAGCTTTAATTAGTATATTAAAATCGTTACTGAAAAATTTATGAGATAATTTTATATCTCTACATTATTCTAGTGTCGCCGAGCTAAAAATGAAGTGTTTTGTAATACAAAAATTCTGAATAAATACCCTCTTAATTTATTTTATAACTGATTGACCTTCAAATATTATACATATACACTATCAAACATTCACATCAGTAATTTTATATAAAACATTAAGTTGCTGAATTATTTTACTACAACTTTTCTTTTGTCAACCACTGTACCATATAATACCTTATAATAATAATAGTCCAGTCTATAAACATCCCACTGCTGGGCTCAGGCCTCTTGCCATATCGAGAAGGCACAAGCATTGATCAACATGCTTTCTGACTGTGGCTATTTGCCTATACTCACAATAAATTACCATTTCAGATCACAGGATTAATAATCCTGATTGTGGGCATCAAAGCGGAGATCAACTCCTCTCCATACATAGACCTGACCGATGAGAACTTCTACACATCGGGACCCATCGTCCTGATCATTGTGGGAGTCATAGTATTCATCGTTGCATTCTTTGGTTGCTGCGGAGCTGTCAAGGAAAACCACTGCATGATTGTTACCGTGAGTACTTATCGGTTATTTTATATTATTATTATTTTTTAACTATTGGATAAGGAAAATGAGAATAAACTAGAAACCCTTAACTTAAATTTGGTAACTAATATTAATTTGCTAATTATATGACGTAAGGTCAAAGGTTTTATTGTTTCTGTGCAGAACAGGACAGTTAAAACAGTTAAGTATTACTAAATCCACACAGCTTTACAACAATTTTTTATGTTTCAAAATCTATTTAAATGAATTTGGAAAACAGTTATTTTTAGATACAAGAAAATTGTATTTACATTATTGTTCTTTGATGAGCCATATGTAGGGATTTATTTGCGTGTCTAATAATACCTCAAGTCTGTTAAATAAATAATTTATCCTTGTGATAACCACAAATGATAGTACAAACATAGACTCAATGTTTATACGTCAATGTTACTTCACAACAAAACCTGATGCAAAGCTGTGCACCGTCCATACAAAATTATCTTACATCAGCTAATTAACTGTGCCTACATCTATAATTCTAGAACAAAGTATATGACGTCAAGGATCCTATAAACAATATGAAAAACTTGTTTTATCCAAATGTCAAAAATTTTAGGCTAGACAGTTGTACCGTAGTATATTTTTCTTAATCTAAATAGATCAGGTAAGATATCTTTGTGTCGATCTTTTATCTAATGTCGCTTAATAAGCAATTTGCATGTAGGCGTGTTATTTAATTTCCGTGAACGATGTCGATTCTCATGACCTTTGGATAACTTCAAAGCCTTTTCTTAGATAGATGCATAGACCAGTCAATTTATAGATGGCGGTATGCCAAAGTGGTTATTGAAGTCTTCGATAGGTTCCTCCCATAAACGACTACCAAATACGCTAAACCCACCGTATTTATTAAAACTACGAGTGATGACTTACGTAAATTAGAGTTAGTCTAATAACAAGAGATGGCAGCAAATATTTATTTAATGTATAATTTTTGTACTTAGTTCTAAGTTAACCAACGTTCACAAAAGTCATCGATCGATCGTGTCGTGATGAGTGCTATACAATGCTGACGCGAATATTAATTCCGGAAGTTTGTAGCCACTTGTATTCATCCAACAATGCTCCATTGAATTTATTAACACCTGTATCTTGAAGAGTATCTCCAATAGAAAGGCCGAAATTGAGAGTAAAGGACTTATAATAAGAGCTTCCTACTTGGTAAACCGGATTACGTGTTATTAACCTTTTCGGCGCCATTACGACAGCTGATCAATATCACTTTGGACATAAGTGACGGTGAAATCTGTACAACGTTTGCGTCATCAACAATACTTAAAATGTTAACTATTTTTACTTTTGTTGAGCCATCACATGATAGACATATTTGACTATCTATTCATTTATGCAAATCGAACCTTTTGTCAGTAAATCTCCATAAATTACAAAAATAATCAGCTCACGTCCGAGTCATATTTCGGCATTATTCCGAGAATCGAAACGGCAAACGGCAGATATTCGCTGTACCTGGCACGGTACTTACTTGCATTTGCCTTATCGTGACGTCATTGGCTCCTGTGCTATAGTAAGTGGCTATACGAGACGACTCGACATTAATTAACGGCATCAGCCGTCGCTTCGCAGCCCTCGCGGCATTTAAATCGGAGATTACGGCATGTACTTGCATTAATTCGTACCTTTCAGTGCATACTAGGTATTAAATCGTTTCAAAATCTCATTTAAATCGATCTCTCGTTTTAAAGAACTTGCTTTCGAAAGAGTTGCATTGAAAAATATAATGTTTGTTTATCTTTGCCGTATGAATAAAACGGAATTGGTTGGTCCGTTATCCTTAGTTGATATTTTAAAAGCTCAAGTCTTTCTTCGGAGAAGTACGATTCTTTACCACTTTCTTTCTTTAACTTTTTGGCCACATCATTTATTAATTATTATTCCTTCAACTTGCAACAAAAATACAAAATACGTTATTTTCTTCCAAATAAGCCACATGATTTGACGATAAACACTGAAACTTTGCCCTAGTCACGTGCTAGGATAAAACGACCTCAGTAAATATTTTTTAGGTACAGCAATATTTATTCTAGTTTATCCAGGCCGTAATTTACACAGTTTTTCAAAAGACTTTTATCTTAGTTTTAGGACTTACACTAATGTAGTCTCTTTAGCATTCTCCTCACGATTCGTGTTCGTCGCCTGTATATTAATCAAGTTGTTTACTTAAGCCCGCATTTCTTTGCCGAATATATTAGCACAACGAAACTTTATTCTATACACGGTCTTTTAAACTTGTAACTTAGGGCACAGGAAATTAGCTGACATGTAAGAGGTGTTTTTGTCATAAAATCTATCATAATATAGCATATACCTATACAAAAACATGTTTTCATGCCGTAAAGGAAACAAACTGCCAAAGTATTTAAAAATTCTCAATTAAATTTCGGTTTCCTTATTATTTTACTAATAAGCTGCATTGATAGCAATAAAATAGTAGAAGCGTGCGAATGTAGTTAGATTATTTTCAATATGCAATCACAAATGGTAAATTGCTAACGGGTTGCAATTGGCAATAGGCAATATGTAATAGATTAGTTATAATCATGAGTAACATGCAATGATTAATTAATGTATGCATTGCGATCCATTGGTCAATGGTCGCAACTGGCCCTCGTTAGTCGTAGGTTTAATTGGGAAATATTAATAACTTTCTGCTCCTGACTTGAATCTCTCTTACGCTTTTTTATAACTAGTGATCCGCACTGGCTTCGCACGGACAACACAGCAATGTAGCATAAGTATTTCACGGATAATGTAGCATTATGTAAGTGAAAGAATGTTTATAATCGGGTCAATAGTTTTAGATTGTTACAAAAATACTACTTTTTCGTCTTCATAATATTAGTATAGACGAATTGCCGATGTGATAAACGGCCAACAGTATTAGTAATGTTATAGTCGAGGAAAAACACAAAATAAATAACAACGTCACATACTCAGTTGCTTTTGGAGCCAACAGAGAAAGTTAAGGAAATATCTAGAATTGAATACAATGTTGTGCTCGTAACAATTTTACTGCATAACCTGGCTCACCTAGAAACTCTATACTTGCGGTGGAATCTCATTTCTTATAGAACTTGGATATTGGTCTAGTGTTCGAAGCGTAACTTGAAAGAGATCGATGAGGCTACCGTACCGTCGAGGAAAACTTGTCTCCTGTAAAACAATTAATCTTTGTAGGTATCGGTTTCCATATCACATATCGACATCAATTTAAGTCAATAACACATTACCATACTACTTTGAATATTGATATTTTTTAGTTGGAAATATTGTACGTACTAATAGTATTATTTTGTTTAATCTGAATAGAAATAATATCATCATCAATACCACTAATCATATTATCTTTGTCCCAATTACTTTGATAATGTAGTTGTAGACAATGTAGGTAGTTGCAAATATTTATTCAATGAACGATAACAATACAAATCTTCTTTTAGATCTAATCAGTGAATAACATTTATTAGTCATAATATGTTTTTGTTAATTCTCACGGTTGATAAACTTGTTATTAAGTATTTTTATAAACATCAAATAGTGGAATATATTTTCATATGAATATTATAGAGGTTTTGGAACTAATAACCAAGATCTTTTAAGACCCATAAAGTATATACCAGATATACTAAAATAATCTAATGAGTAAATGGCAAACCACTGAAGAGAAACATCAGTAACCAAAAAAAAATCTGCCTTGAAAATATTATCAAATTCCATAGAAACACGGCACAAACACTTTTAGCAGTTGTTGAAAATCTTGTATTAGGAGCACAGCTATAATGGAGGGTATTAAGTAGAAAAGGATGTGCCCATTTAACTGTATGAGACGACAGTTACAAGTCAAAGGTCGCAGGTTGGCTCCATCTCCGACAATTGACCGCCGTGTCCTACTAATAACAATTACTACTGTTTGTCTCATTTTATAATTACATAACAATATCCATACTAACTACTAAAATTAAAACTTACATAAATAAAAACCATACTTATAAAATGCGAAAGTAAAGCTTGTCTGTTGAACGTATTTTGATAAAATAAGTTTAAAACATTTTTACATCGCGATAACCGACTCCCACGCGGGCTACAGCTAGTTTAAAATATTTAAATTAAAACACATAATATTATGTTAAGTGATCAAAGGTTATAATTTGCATTAATTAACATTTGCGACAGAGCCATCAGACATTTTTAGATAAACATTTACTTTTAAGCTTTAGCTATTTCTTGACCTATCTCAAAAGTATGTTATCCAACATCTACGTATAAAGACTTCAATAACAAAGCACAATACCACCAAGTACTAGCGTACGTAAGTGGTCTAAAGGCCGGTAGTTCACAATGCCTGACTTTATATCTAGTTGATTCGCCCATTAGCTTGACTCATGTGATGCTATCTTATCGTCTACCGCAATACTAAACAAAGCACTTTACTTGTTTGACACTGTTTTTAAGGATAGATTCCTTGTTGATAAAGTTAAAAAAGTATGTTATTATGCGCAAATCGATGTAAAGCTGCCGATTCACCGCTCCGACACTTACATGACAAAAAATAAAAATAAGAAGATAATCCCATAAACGTTTGCAATAATTACTCATATTTTTTATGTTATTTATATATTTTATTACCATTTCATCGTTATAGAGAGAGGTAAAAAATAAATGTAAATTTTAAATTAAATATGTAACGTAATGATATCGAAAGCAGCCTCAGAAATTACTACATTAACAGTTGCTGAATAAAAATATCAAATGTTAAAGCTATAAATCACAACACGGAAAAAGTATGAAAGTCACATTGTTTAATTAAACCTATTTAATATTACGGACGTGATACACAGATAAAGCAATTACACTCCAGCGCTGTAACAACGGCCATCGTATTTTCCTGTCCCTTTGTTAATGCAATTAGTAAAAGAAATCATTTCAATAATAAGTTAAACTTGCTCAATAATATAATAACTAAACAGTTTAGTAAGACATGTTATATACTAAAAAATGTAAGATCATTTAAATAATACATATTTATAAAGTGTTGTAATAGCGAACAATGTGCGTAATTAACATAATATCTACGCAAAACTATATTATTCACTTGTTACAAAATCTAACAGCTTTTACAGTTCACCTGAAATCTAGAGCGAAGTATTATTTAATCTATATCGTTTATTTAAATTGTTTCAATAATATTCTGGCTACTGAGTAATTGTAAGGTTAGGTGTAGTTAATAGACTAGCCGTTATTCAGAATAAAAAAATATATATAAGTGAGTGTTAACATTTTACATTTTATTTTGTATTGAGTGGTCTTGAAATACTTACATGTAGCAACTTAAATGCTCTTACTCTTGTGTTCCCTACATACACAGCTACAAAAATGCGAGGAAAAGAGCAGTATTCCAAATATGACCACGCATTTCTGTAGAAGCTGTATATTTTAGGATAAATAATAACCTTTTCTCCAGTTTTAAACTGTATTGGCTGACATTTTATACTCCTTTATTGACCTGTCTTGATGTCACAAACAGAAAACTTGGCAACGATGCTAAAATAAACTGCACGCTTCAGCGATTACACTTGTTACGTAATACTTACATTTACTCAAAGAACAACTATTTACTTAGTTTGTTTCACTAACGAGTATACCCTTTATCTAGCTTTATTTTAACGTGAATTAACTTAAGAAGACTACAATACAAGTTTCGGAATTCTTTAAATTAATTTCTGCGAGAAATTCTAAATAAAACTTAATTAAGTAGAAGTTTCGCTGTTAAGGTAAGCCTGAACATGTCCAAGGGTAACAGGGGCTGTTTACTCATTAAAGCCTTCATGCTTCAGAAAGCAAATAAATCCCCAACCCCTTTTGTTTGACATACTTATACATATTCTAAACAGTATGTGCCGGTCAGGGGCCCAAGTCTGCTATTTACACTCGGTTCAATGTCTTCATAGTGGCGTGCCAGCAGAGCCATTTTCGGAAAATTGGTATTCTACTAAACGTCAAAACGTCAAAATTGCGCATTGGAACGATTCGGTTCAATGTTCAACGACTGTGACCAATAGTTCATACATTTGGTACAAATTGTAATGCGCAATTTTGACGTTTTGACGTTTAGTAGAATACCAATTTTCCGAAAATGGCTCTGCTGGCACGCCACTATGAAGACATTGAACCGAGTGTAAATAGCAGACTTGGGCCCCAGGTGCACAAAGTTAGTTTCGCGACAGAGCTTTTAATCTTCCGAACAAGGAACTTGGACATGTACTAATACTGAAGTAATTGAAGACAATTCTTGGTATCAGAATTTTTAATACAATTATAGTAGATAAATTACTAGAAAATCTTCAGGGTGAAATTTACACTGCTACTCCTTGAAATCAAGTATAAAGAATATAAATTACAATGTAGAGGTACCTACTTTAAATGCACGAAGTGGGTGGCCCATAAAGTCTGAATTCTACCCACCTTTTTATAAAAATACAGACATGATATTCACACCTACATAAACATAATGTTAAGTAGGTTTATTAAGTACAAAGTTATAAAAGTACGTTACATGATCCGCCCCACTATTCCAACGTGAAAGGATTCCATTTATCGCTTTCGTATTATTGTTGCAATACGGCCAATGACCGATAATTATTATTATTGATTTTAAAACAAATGTAGTTGTTTGTTTTTAATTTATACCAGATCAATATAAAATACTGAGCCATAATAGTCTGATATTTTTTCTCTTTACAAGACCGTCTGTAATGTTTTGCCATAAATGTAACTTTTGTGTTTTTACTTGAGAGCTCGGTATTCAGTGTATCCTACACTGAATGTATGGTATAGTCAGTAGTGTAAACAACGCATAAGGATTTGTATCGAGGATACGTCAAGTGAGTTAGTCCTTTATGCGTCACCTCTTATAAATATATCATATTCCTTATCATTTTCTAGATAATGTAGAAGGAAATTAATAACAAAACACTATCCTAGCTGTAAGAAATTGGCAACAATATAATCAACTTGTAAAGACTCAGTGCCTACTAATTCCCTGTCACACAAGGGTTCATTCAACGAAAAATAATAGTGTTTTTGCCTCACATTGTGTGATTTTTTCCAATTATATAAGCCATTATTTTTTTACTACAGCGATTGACATATTTATATTGAACAATAAATAAGATGCAAATTATACTTCATCCTCCAGATTATGAATACTGAAAGCATTCCTACACTTACATAAAATAATGGAAGTTAGAAGTTTCGCTTCTATGGTTTCTGAAATGGATTTATAAATAATAACTGAGTTATTAATGTACTCAATCATGTAGAAGTAAAATAATAACGCAAGAATATTGTATTAGCATTAAGAAAAAAAGCATAAACTTTAAAACCTCATAATATTTTTTGTGATATCCCTTTCTAAAGGTAAGAAAAGGCAAAAAACACTCTCTCAGGCCATGTCCTACGTGGACGACTCAACGCGAACGCGATTGCGAAACGATCCGATGCGAATTGAATGCGATGCGGAGCGATGCGGCTACTCTGTCCTACGTGCGCGCGAACCGTCCCCTCCGCGCCCTCCGCCGCCGTTCAGTTCAGTTAGCATTAAACATTTGTCATGGACGGACGGAAGCTAATGTTGTTGGAAAATTCATATCTTAAATATGAAATATTGAAGAAGTGTATAAAGCAGAGAAGTGGAACTAATACTGTGTACTTAGAAAGGCATACTCATGGGGAATTTCATAATTTGTACCAGGATTTACGTACTCAACCCTTGTTGTTCAAGGAATACTGTCGAATGTTACCTACAACGTTTGACTATATTGTACAAGCCATTAAACCTGTTCTGCAATTTACTACAACAAATTTTCAGGAACCTATTTCTGTAGAAGAACGACTTATGGTGACTTTGAGGTAAGAAAACTATGAAATAATAAACTATGAAATAAATGTTAGAAATTACATATAATATTAATTAAGTTTAATTAGTAAGTATGTACATAATTGCAATACTTTCACAAAGATGTGTAATAGCCATGTTGTTGAGCACTGGATTGTGGTGGGTTTAACTTTGACAGCTCCGTTAGAAGAAGCTCCTGCATCTGCGTTCTAAAATGTAATTTGTTGAGTGATGGCAACTGTTTCATGTAAGGTAATATTGATTTGAACCAAAGAAGGTCGTCGTCAGTATTATCTGGTTGATCTTCGCGAAGAATTTTCATTTTTTCTCTCTCAATATCGAGAAATGCTTCGAGACTTATATCTTTTCTTTTGCGTGTTTGTCTTGTGACAGCTGGCAACGAGGAAGAAGAAGAAGGCACCGGTAACGAGAATGAAGGCGAAGGACCTGGCAACGAGGGCGATGGTCGACGATCTTGTCGAAGGCTGTAATCTATGGACATGTTCTGTGGTATTTCTTCTAAAATAGATGAAGATTCAGGGAGCTGGGTGTTGTCATTGTCGGATGCGTTCATGTTGAATATCTCTTCCGGACTAGCCGTGTCTGAATACACTGACAGATCTACAGAATTGCTTTCGGAGTCTTGTGATATAATATTCCCTTCTGTTTGTCGGGGTTTCAGAACTACTTTTAAAAAAGACATGGTCTCAAAATGTGGCCATGTGCCTGTATACTTCGGCTCATTATCAGCGTCAGTCCCAGAACGTGGCTTAGGATTTTTTTTTAATTCTTTACTAAACGTGTCTCTCAAATTTTTCCATTTTTTCTTAGTCATTTCACCTGAAAAAAGAAAAGGAATTAAAAACTTAATATTTTGCATTATTTCAGGTATTTGGCCACAGGTATACAATTTCGGCAACTCGCTTTCTCGTTCAGAATTTCAAAATCTGCTATTTCTACAATCGTACCACAAGTTTGCAAAGCTATATGGACTCAATTAGTTAGGAAACACATGCCCGAACCTTCAGAAGATAGATTTAAAAACATAGCGCAATGTTTTTGGGACAGATGGCAGTTTCCTAATTGCATTGGATGTATTGACGGAAAGCACATTCGCATAATAAAACCAAAAAAGAGTGGTTCCATGTATTATAATTACAAATCCTTTTTTTCGATTGGGTTGTTAGCAGTCACTGACGCAAATTATAAGTTTGTAATGATAAATGTGGGTTCCTATGGAAAAGACAACGATGCCGGTGTTTTTGAGGAATGCCCCTTTCGAAGAGCAATAGAACAAGGAAGACTAAAAATACCTAAAGAACAAGTATTACCGGGCTCTAATATCATAGCTCCGTATGTGCTCCTTGGAGATGCGGCGTTTCCTTTAAAGAAATACCTGTTGCGACCTTTTCCAGAAAAGTCAACGGTTAAAGGGGACGCCAAAGATAATTATAATTATCGCTTATCTCGAGCCAGAATGGTGGTAGAATGTTCTTTTGGTTCAATAACTTCTAAATTCAGAATTCTACATAAATCTATCGAAACGAATGTTACAAATGCAGTTCATATCGTCAAAGCCATATGTTTACTACACAATATTATAAGGGATCTTGAATCAATAAATGAGAATGAGTTAATGTCTTTCCGAAAAACATATCAAAATATGACACAAACACAAAGACATAATTCTCAAAGAAGATACAATGCTACATCACGAGCAGCCGCACAGGCAAGAGAAAACTTTAAACTGTATTTTGAGCAACATCCTTTGCCAAGAATGTAATAATAATAAACAAATATGTTGTACTTACTTGTAGTCCCAATTATTTTAGCCACAGCCTCCCATTCGCGGTGCGATAATAACCGGTTGTGATAACTTTTAGTCCTTTTGTCCCATAATGTAGGACGTTCTTGGATAGCATTAATAAGAAGTTCTACCTCCGACATTACAATTTTTGCTTGAAAAAAAATATGGCCGACGCGTCCACTTCGCGCGAAAATATCAAGCCAACTGATCGCGTTCGCTTCATTTCGCGCCGCTCCGCACCGCACCCCACGTGCGTTTGGTCACGTAGGCCACTTCAATAGGTTTCGAATGTTTGTTGTTTTCGCGCCGCGCCGCGCCGCTTCGCGTTCGCGTCTAGATCGCTCACGCAGGACGTCGCGTTAGTAGTAGCATTAGCCCTGCAATGAGTATAGTTATATCTCTGTATTAAAGACGATTTACTGCAAAAGAACAAATGCTCATTGTATTCCCACCCCATCAAATCTTTGAAATTTTAAAAGAACTTGATAGGGTGGGGGATAGAATGAGCATTCGCTCGTTTGAGGTAAGTCAACATTTATAGTAATACGCGCTCTTGTGAGCACTTCAACATAGTAAGGTGTAAGACGACTTAAAATTATAGCGTGTAGCAATTATCATTGCTCAATTTATTGTAATATTTTAGAGTGTTAGGAAATACACTGACAGTGCTTTGTTTGAAGTGACTCAGACCAAGAAACATCTAGATGATACGCTCATGACACCTGTAATTGTTATGTAGGTAGATGCACTCACTGCAATTGCAACAAAAATTACTTTATTTTACAAGGAAAAACGTTGATAGGTACACGTGCAGAATCATATCATCTGTTCGTTTTAAAATTACAAAACATGAAATGTTTTCTCTGTATCGTCTCAGATACGGGGATAAACAACCATTGTATACTGAATTAGTTACAATGGGCTTCCTTATTTGGTGTGGCCGTAAATTTTGTAGATATAACAAAGTTTAAAAGAATATATAATAACCGAGAAAGAATATTTTAGTTATACAGAACAAAAAATACATTTTAAATACCTGCAAACAGTTTTCTCTCCTTTCTGGTGTCTTCGGACTCTTCTGAGCATAATTTTGCTTGAATATGCTATGGTTACTTTGTAAATATACATAAGTAGGAAGGCTAGCAGTATGTTACCCAAACTCATAAGTAATGAGTTCCCAAGGGACCAAGGAGTGAAAGTTAGGCTAATATTAGTGAAGTACACTTTAACTTTGATAAATGGGGGTCAGCCTGAGTTTATGATAATTATATTACTTGAAAACACATAAGGAAATTAGTGGAGACCAATTTTAATGCCTAGCCTTCCTTCCTCCTTCTCAGCCTTGGCTTACCTGATTTACCTGATATAAATAAAGTTAGAACATCCTTGCTAACTAATCGTTCTTTTCGTAAATGTTTTCGTAGATTTTAAGCGTAAACTAAACGTAGATATACCTAAGCATATATAAAATAATTCACTATTATTATTATAAATTGTGGACAATAAATAAATGTTTAAATTAATTAATAACTTACTATACTAAGATCAGTTCTTAATCTTAATTCTCTTTTAAACTTGAAAGTATTCATAATAAGTGTAGGACTAATATAAGTCCACCTTTAATCTTTCACTTTAAGATAAACTAATTCCAAGGCACTCAAGAACGCGTGGCTGCGCCCTCTTAATCGATTACGCAAAAGGTCGACCGGAGTTCTGATCGTAATTTAATATTATACAATACCTTACGGTAAATATTTTATATGTATACAAGGTTACTTTAAAACTTCACTATTACACATGTTTACTATTTATTTTCCTTCCATTTGTCTGGTTAGGGTTGTGTTTAATGCTGTACCTCTCACGGAGTATATTGTGAAAATTCTATTTCATCTCAATATTCATGCCTAGTGGCTACTTACCTAAAACGCTAGTATAATATTCGATTTAGTAGAATAAACATAGAGTTCATTAAAACTATGCATGCTCTATGGATCAAGTGCCCGAGTCTGCTATTGACAATTGCTTGAATCGTTTGAGTGGGTGGCGTTAGTAGGTCCATTTTAGGATAATTACGTAGGTAAACCATCATTTTAACGTCAAAATTGGCCATTAGGGCGGCCAATGTTGACGTTTTGATGTTTAGTAGAATGCCAATTATCCTAAAATGGATCTACTAACGCCACCCACTCAGACGATTGGAGCAATTGTAAATAGCAGACTCGGCCCCCAGGTCATTCGTAACTTTGTATCTATTACATATTTATGAGTTATGAAGGCCACTTCATAAGTTACGTTCGTTACTATAAAGTTGATGGTCGTTCATTCCGTATTGCATTGAATTGATACATTCATATCCAGTATTCCAAAATAAATGGGATTTAGGTTACAGTAAAGTGGAAAGTTGGAAACGTCTACCTGCAGACTGAGGCTCCGTAAATAGTGTATTGATCGAACTATTTCCAGCTTATTAAAGTCCCAGTTGGCAGACTTATTATAGGATTTATTTATTGTATATGTTGTGTTCTAAGTTAAAATTTACTTTGAACCTATTATCTGGCTACCTTACCTATAATTTCACTGTCATCTTACGTACATTTAATTAACAATGGTTCGTTTTAGCTAGAGGATCGTACCGTAATAAAACATAGTTTATATAAAATAAACTTTATACCTAATTAAAAGGTCTAGGATTTCAGGGAAATCGTACCTCAGGCTATTCAAGAAATCTTGTTATTCCAGTTCATTAAATAATTATTAACAGCTATTTAAATAACAGTATTTCTCGTGGTTTCTTTTAACGCAGAAAATCTGTTGCCATACTATAAAAATAGCGCGTCCTAAATGGCTTCCTACGCACCAATAAATGTATTATTTTAGCTTTTAGTGTTTTATAAGTTTTCTACTCAGATTTTCCATTAGCTCTCAGTGTGTTGCCAATAACATGTTGTTCAATGAATAACGTTATTCGCTGCGACCTTGCACTCAACCGTAGGATAATATGTACCTACGTGGACATACACGCTATTGTAACTCATGTAAATATTGTAAATTATTATTTTTATGGTGATTCGTCCATGAAAACCGAGATATATTAATGAGCTCCTGATCAGTTTGTGATAACAGTAGGTTTGGAGGTTATTCAGCCCTAATTTCAACTGGTATTATATGAAAGGGGCAATATTCAAAACTGTCATCATTGTAACATTAGTTTTGACCGTCATAAAATGTATCCAAAGGAAGGTCGACAGTAGTAGAGGTTAACATCCTACACAGCAAGTTAAGTAGATTATACTGTATAGAATTAGCAGGGAACCCCCTACCGGTGTCGTGAGTGTATTAAAACGATCAGTACATGAATCATTATGTATTATATTTTCCTACAACACACGTCGACTAATCATAGTATAACGTAGAAGGCACAGATTTTTATTCAAGTCAGGAGTTATATCCCTTTTGAAAATATTCCTATTAGCAGTTTATGTACAGTACGGTGCAAACTTAATGGCGGCTCTGAACACGAGGCGAGTCGCTGCGCAGTAACAAACTTATGCGCCAGCGGGGGTTCGGGGCGAGGTACTCCGCAGCGTGTAGCTAACTTCAGAGCCGCCATTAACTTTGAATCCAACTATATCACTTGTTTTGACTAAGGTACTTGAAATATTGGAGCTGATATTTACATAGTATTAGTTTTAAGGGTGACTAATAGTGCCCTTTGAAGTTATGCGTCATATACAATAACAGGTCGTTCGTCAATAAACATACTATCGCCGCTCTTATCATATAAATAGTCACAATTCTGAAAATAGACTATGCCAGGGTTAAATGTCGATAGCAAGCCAAACAGCTGGAATTACACACTAAAAGTCATGAGCATCTAAAATCTGTGAAATTATAAACTAGTACTAAAGAGAGTCAAATAAAGTCATTGGTAAAACTCGTTATATACAATTTTTAAACTATTTTCCTGTATAAGAATTTAAATTATTCAAGTACTTCAAATTCTATGAATGTAGCGGTAGTTTTTTAACTTGAATAAGTTTTTTTACAATTCGAAGTGAAAGATCAATAAAAAAAATCTTAAGTTATTTCTATTTAAATAGGTTATTGGGCCAGTCAGAGGGGTGTACAAACCGGTTCTCGAAGAAATCAATAACCGATTAATATTCTGTATCGAAAGCGGTTAGATAAGCTAGTCAGTGCACTCGTAGGGTATAACCTTATGCAGTTTAAACATGCACATGTGTAGATAACTACTGTCTGTATAAGTACATAATGATGTTTGTACAAGATGTCATATTACAGAAGGAGCCTACTACAGGCCTGTTTATGCATTTATATATTTCCATATGTTGTTAATGTCGTGGTGGCCTAGCTAGTCAATGAACGGATTTGTATGCACGAGGTTGCAGGTTCGAACCCGGGCAAGTACCAATGTAACTTTATCAAAGTTATATGTACTTTCTTAATTATTTTAAGACACTTCTGACAAACGGTAAAGGAAAACATCGTGAGGAAACCTGGATTCCAAAATTTGGGATCTGAAATCGCCAATCCGCAGTGAGCAAGCGTGGTGATCAATGCTCATGACTTCTCTATATGGGAAGAGGCCTGTGCCCAGCAGTGGGACGTTTATAAGCTAGATTATTATTATTATTTATTATTATATGATGCGACAATTCTAACAACCCGTATGTTGTGAATCTCAAATTCACCGAAAAAAATTGGTTTCCTCCGTAATCTTGCCATTTTTGTTGTTATAACAGAATATATTTCCTGTTACTAATACACAAATGACTCTACAAACGGCCATTGTATAAGTATTACAAATTTATTTTTACAGCCGTCTGTTCCTGTATCATGTTCATTGTAACAGCACACATCGGATACCGGTTCCATTGTTTTTTATTGAAAAACTTTTGCGTTTGGCTCGCAACCGCGCGGTTAGGAGCTCATGTTTTGTGTATCTCGGTTAGCCAAAAAGTATTCGGGGATTCAACTAACTTTGAAAATTTTGGCGACGTAATTTTGTTGTAAGTATGTTGCTGTTTATGAGAAAGCAACACATTATGTAGTAACAATTTACCTTTATATCTAAAGATAATTTGTAAAAAATATTTTTTGTGTAGCACGCATATAATAAATATATAAAAAACATGAAATTTATGATTTATAAGGAAATTTCCTCGTTGGAATAAACGTAGTTAATGATAATGACGCCTATAATAAAAGTGAAATGAAATGGTTATGACAGTAAGTAAACACTGAACGGCGACACCCACGCGGCTCGTGTTGATATCGTGTTCGAGTGCATAGCGGACTGTTTACCTGATTACAGATAAGTGGAGCCCTATGTGTGTACAATACTCCACAGCCGTGTAAATATCACGGTAGGGTCGTTTCATGTGCCTAATGTTAAAATGTCACCTACGTTGTGGTAATGTCACGAACACACTAATTGGTACTGTATGCTCGACAACACCGTTGAAATTGTGTATTTGTACTTTTTATTATTACTACTTTTTTATTGACCTTGTTTTTTTGTGTTGCTTGTTTGTGTTTATTTCTTTGTGTTGTCTTGTGTTCCGTACTAAATAAATAATCTTTCTATTCTATTCTATTCTATTCTATTCTAATTGTGTGTAATTATTTAATGAGGCCTTATGCCTGTGATTTACTGATAAAGCATAAAAAGTCAGTTCTTGAATTGTTGTAATATTAATTACTTGTGTGCATGTATGGAAAATATATTAGAGTCACAAAATGACGCTTTTGTTTGTGACTAATCGGTAATGACTAGGTTTGTTATCCGCAGCAATAGACACAAAACTTACGTCTGTTACACGAGTATCATTTACTAAATCATACTCAACTGTAGCTAAGAAATTGTGATCGTAAACAATAGACGGGTCGCATTAACTAGGTAAATAAACAGATGACTCCTGTATGTGACAAAAAAATATGGCATCCGGCCAACATAGGCTGCCAACTAACGTGATACTGCAATAATTACATTGTATCTTAAAGTCTATGTCATTGTCCCTTCAATAACGTTCTCCTATTACTATTATGACCTAAAAACATTAGCTCTGTAAGACTAGATGATTCAAAGAAAACTTTTCCCAACAGTGGACAAGTGCCTTTATGATCAGTTGAGGCGAACCAAATTAGGAAGTAATATCGATAGAATACACACCATATCCAAAATGATGTGTGCCCGCAATCTACATGCGTTCTTACAAGTTTTATTTGTATAGAATAGTCATGTGTGGATGCGGAACCAATTTTTGATAGATGCAAAAAGTATAATTATTTTATTATTAAAGTAAATGTATGGAAAAGAAACGCATAGCCACCTGTTTCAATTAGTCTCAAACATATAACTGTATGTATTACTTACAGGTACCAACACAAACAATTTAATTAGTTGCACACATACTTAGAGTAAGCAATATTAATAACTACCCTATTGTCCACAGTTCTCCGTGTTCCTGCTAATCATCTTCGTGGCTGAGCTGGGCGTCGGCATCGCTGGCTACATGAAGCACCAGGACCTGGAGAACTCGATAATGGAACACCTGAACGGCACCATCAAGGAGTACCCTACCAACAAGGACGTTGCTAAGACATTCGACATCGTACAGACTGACGTAAGTTACCTATACATTACTAGCTGTTCGGTTTACCCCCCGTTTCCGGAAAGGAAGACTGCGACGATTTCACCCTTATCACAAATTTTCTGACTCTTAAAAATTTTAAACTTGGGTTGGCCAAATCACGTATCACATTATTTTTGCATGACAATATTCCGAGCCATGACGAATTGGTTGTTTTTAAACTGAATAAGCCACAGCCAGTTAGCGTTACTAATTCAGTTCCTATTTCAATGTTTGCGACTGTTATTACTCATGAATACCTACTAGGATTTCATATAGTTATGTATAGAATTTGTCTAATTATCCTCAAAAACTAATACCTGTATATATATTTTGTAATGTAAGTAACATGTTACTTGAGTTTGCTTGACGATCCTGCCGCCTATGGTATTAAACTTGCACCCTGAGCACACAAATGTCATACACTCAGTTATAAACATTAAATGATCATAAATTCTTTGTTTCCAGTTCAAATGCTGCGGCATCAACGGCCCCCAGGACTGGGTGAACAACAACATCACGATCCCGGCGACCTGCTGCTCGGGCCAGGAGATCACCGGCGGCGTGCCCGCGCCCTGCACCGCCACCTCCGACCACTTCCACTCGGAGGGCTGTCTCGACAAGCTGGTGGTCTACTTCAAGGACACGGCTCTGGTGCTCGGCGGCGTCGGCTTGGGAGTTGCTATAGTGCAGGTAAAATACTTTCACACTGTTACACGAGTCATTTCAAACTAGTCAGATTCTATGTACCGACACAGTGGTATATAACGAACAGTTAAGACGTGACCCGCGACTCTTCCTTCGTGGTCTTATATTATTTTCAGCCCATGGCATTCAGAATAATGATTCCAGATATAAGCCTGAACAAATTAACCGCCACAACCGTTACTATATATAATTAGTTTCGGTTACAAATGGTAACTACGACGTATTGTTACTTAATGAACGTTGTAGCTCGTCCACCTGCCATCAGAGATTCATGAGACAATAATCCATGTTTGTATTGTTTCAGCTGCTTGGTGTCATATTCGCTTGCTGCCTCGCTCGCTCCATCCGCAGCCAGTACGAGACCGTATAAACGTAATACCTTACTTTTATCTATAGATTTAGTTTTTAATAGCAGTGCCCAATTTTTACCATACAATACAATTTTTACTACATTTTTTTACTAAGTTGTGATCAAGTACACCTCTTTATTGTCATGTATATTTTGAAGTTATTTATTTTATTATTGTTATTCCAGATGATTTTGTTTATTTTATTATAAGATTTAAATGTATGAAATATCGCATAAGCACTTACGAATACTTGTATTAGGTGTTGTAATTTCAATATAAAGGCGTGGAATTTTAACTTTCTCATGTGTTGCAAATGAAGGAGTGAAAAAGCACAATGCACAGATTTTCTTAACATTCACCATAAAGTGTGCTCAGTGTAGAAGACTGATTTTTCGAATAGAAATGGATACATTATGCCAAAAAATATCTGAATTTTCCTACATTTTATACTGTCCTCAATTCGACTTTTATAGTATTAATGTAATTATTGTACCTTTACTATTCGTATTTCATATTTAACCAATGTAGAAGTGGTGCACTCTTATATTAGATTTGTACGATTCGTTTCTTAATTAGAAGCAGTGTCACAAACAATTTATCTTTGAATTCGTCCAAAAGATGTTCAAAGTGAATTAACTTGCATCTAATTCAAAAACGAAATTCTTAGATCTTTATACTTATCAATTAAAGTGTTTTAAGGTCATGTATATTTATAATAAAATCTGCATTATCCAAAATGAGTTTTAATGAGGAATATAATGAAACAGCGATCAGTGTCCTAGTTACACACATTTTTATTTTCCTATTGATATAAATTGTAACAAAGGATGGTTATTAGGTATCAGAGCGTGAACTTTGAGTTTCGAGGAACATCAGTCGCGATAAATACAGCTGTTGTCTTGCAAGCAACACATTTCATTTCGAGTCACAGTACAAAATAATTAAAAAATCACAATGACAAAATATACCAGTCCCGAATACAGTTTCAGTATTCATCTCTCTGCTGTATGTCGCAAGCATCTGAATCTCACAGCACCAGTTCCGACACTCGCGATATCACCCAATTTATAAAAAGTTCATTCACCATAATATACCACAGAACAGAAAAGTTCAATAAAAGCAGCTTCGAGGAGAACCGTGCTCACGACATCTGATTTCTGAATTCACCAATCAGAGATCAATCGTCGGTGAAGGCCTATATGGCTGCTGGCTCCATGTTTTCACAACCCTGTCAAAGGTTCAGTCGTTGTTGTTTTATTAGTCCTTTTTACACCTTGTTTTACATAAGACAACCCTTCAACAGTTCGCATCATTTACGCAGGCTTGAAACGTGTTGCAACTGCATATTAATTCAGCTAAGCTTACTCTCAAGTTACTGACTAGTTCATCCCGACTTCAGACAGTCATGTTGCAGACACGTTGGTAAATGAGATCATTGTCGCATAAGCGACTAACATTTGACACACACATTGACATATTGCACTTCGTAAATGATCCTACAAACAAGAGAGAAATGGTGATATGGTATTACTGAATGTACTCGAAAAGATAAATCTTAGTTTCAAAAAAGCTACTACTTCCATTGAAGTGTTTCTGTTCTGTTGGTATTCAAAACATTCATATACGCGCGACATACACTTTTAGCTAAAATCATTACAACGCTAAAATTCTATTTAGTACTAGGGTTAAGACATACATTATACATTATCTAGACAATAAAATAACTTACATCTAATACTGTTTACATACTAAACGGAATATTTTAGAAAAGTTGGAGATGTCAGACTGGAGCGGAGGCCAACGTGCCTGAGTTTTGGCACTTTGATATAAATGTAAAAATAGTCAAAGTTATTAAAATAAATTATTCGAAATCATTTAATTTCTTCGTCCAGATGTAACGTTTGATATGTGTAACAAGTTAAAACATACTATCAAATCCACAGTCCGTTGCTTCCATGACGACGCCGCATACATATTGTCGGATCACTTTACATTAAAACGATTAAAATGACGCAATCACCAAACGTTATAACACAGCACAGAACGCAGATATAGCTTCACAAGTTCATAATAAAATAAATAGGTTAATTATACCAGACCTATTCTACGCAATCATTGTTAAAATAGTATCTATAGTGATCTAATGCAAAAATATAACTCAAGATTTCACTTAATTGCACAATCAACAAAAACAATACGCGCCGAATATTTTGTCACGAAGTATTCAAATTTCAAATAATTCGACTATCTAACTCTTAACAAAATGGACAAGTTGAAAAAACCTATCTAATGTAACGTTCCTCCGTTTTCAGTCAAATCAGGCTGTTATGCTGTATAAATTCGGCCTTCGCTAATAATAATTCATAAACCCAACTAGATTCGATTATTGTAATAATAAATATAATACGTAGTACTTTATTGTACCGGTTGACCATCCGACACAAGCATCATATTTATACATTCACAAAACTATAATTTTGCATTGTTTCCTCAGCCAACATGTGACATCTCACTAGAAGTACAGCAACTGATTTGCCTCGTCTTGAAATAAGAATTTCTTAATTATAATTACAAAGCATCGAACTTATTAATGAGTTCATTTGTTCCTTGTTAAACTTTAAAACCATCATAGTTTGTACTTGTCAATGCTACCCCCCAAGTCTGTCCATTGCTATCCAAGAAATTGATTGATAAATTACTGTACTGAATGAATACACAAAAACGTATGCACAGCAGGATAGTCGACATAACAACCTTATGTTTGAAGACATGTGTGGTGGAGGTAGAAGTTGTATAACTACGTGTTCCATGAGATAACTGCTGCTGTTGATCAATTTGTGTAGTTATACATATAATAAGAGTTAACGTGAAACCTATCATCAGTATTCTGCTGAAACACAGAAACTCAATCGCATAGTAATGTAAAGAAATAATCGGTATTACTTCAACGATTATATATTTACGACAGTATAGGGGACACTGACAGCAGCTGAGAATATTTTGAAAGTGTCTTTAAAATATTATTCTAATTTCAACAAGACATGCAAGTAATACCCTGAAATCAAAAACATTTTTACAATACAATAGTGCGATTTATTACCAAATATATAATAGTAAGTATCGCAATAGTCCAGACATACTTACACATAAGTAGTAACAGTTGAAGAGTGTATGAGATCATCGCGATATAGCGGCAAAATTGACTCAAATCACTGGTTTAACCTACGATACACTTTTTCATTAGTAAACTTATCACTGTATATATAACACAGAGCTAGAAACATTAACAGAAAAATCGTTCAATTCACAACTAAATAGTTCATCATTCTAAAATTATATAATTCAGACCGTCTTAAGCATTTTGACATCACATTAATTGCAACTAAAAATTATTAAGCTGTATACATGTTGCGCTGGCCGGGGCACGTTCGTCGAGCGCAGTGAGCGACGACAAACGTGTCGCGGCGAGCGCGGCATGATCGGATATAACATTATAGGCTTACATTTACGTGAACAGGATGGATTTAGAACAGAATGGTATTGAGTATGATACTGCAGGTTGTTCCGTGGCGGGCGCGAGGGGCAGAGCAATCATGTCGCATAGCGCTTGGTCCAGAGGCGCGCGATGCGATCGTGCTCCTCTCTGTTCTGCAGATACTGTGTCGCGATACTGCCCACCAGGGGGTCCGCTGGAAATAACAACAAAATATTATTAATACATTTGATAAGGAACTAACAACTGTTGTAGGTTAAAAATAAGCTAATTAATAAGAACCTGTAATTTCACGTAAAAGTAATGGAGTAAAATAACTAAAGGCATAATAAATTACAGAAAACATAAAACTAGATTCATAAAGATCATCCTCAAAGTCAACACTGCATTTAAAATGTATATTTATAGCCCAGTAAATGAGTACGCACGACGCTATTTGAAACAAATCCCAAAGCTATCCATCATCGATTTCGTGTCTGACGGCATACAAACTAGTAACAGTATAAATAAACACGTTCCATAGGATTAAGGCACGAACAAAACGATCAAGGGGACACAGAGGACGAAGGGCTTTGACCTCCCGGTATACGACTCTTTGTTAACAACTCTACATAGTAAAGTGCAATATATTATCATGTATTAACGTAGATACGTTCTGAGATCTAACATCATGACTGTATTCACAAGAAGGCTCAGCAGCGATCATGTAATTCCCGATTTCGAAGTTAACCAACATTTGTACAGAAAAACATCGAACCATTTCGTAAATGCGTGTGATAAGACATAAATAAATTAAAAGCCCGGTAAACAGCAACAGCTTGTATAGTCATGAGCAAATTAAAGTATATTTTTTTTAAGTTTTCGTAAACGTTATCTGAATATATACATAATTTGTTTTACTCCTTTTTTTATAACAAATGTGAGCATAAACTTGTACATATAATTACCTGGATTGCAGTCAGTGAGTAGCGAGCATATTGATAGTAACACTTTTGATATTGTCAGCGCTGGGGACCAGTTGTCTTTGAGAATGTCCAGGCATATCACACCCTGACTATTGATGTTACAATGATATATCCTAGTTCGGAATGTCACCTGAAACAGATAATACACTATGTAAATACGCTATACAGTGATAAAATGTTTACACACAGATAACCTTTGTGTATTATAAAATGTATGCCAAAGTTATAAAACAATATTGTGGCTGTTACTATAATATTCATAGGCGCGGTCTTAAAATTATAAATACATAAAAAAATCTTTTACTACATAAATAAATTAAAAAGTTAACCCAACATATGGTATGAAATAATACTGAATATAATTATTATGTTGTGGTCTTCCACAAACTTTAGAGCTGAATTAAGAGCAGTAAAATCAATAAAGTTAACAGGCACATATATATAAAAGTTACGTATACAAATGAAACACAATAATATAATTATGGTGCTAATGCTGAATCGCAAATAGTACTAATTAATTTTTAAACAAGTATATGAATGGATCTATCTATATCACCTTATAATATAATCCTAATGGTGCAAAAAACTAAAACTAACTACTATACTCATTTAAGTAATCAATGATTACACACTGGAAAATATTCATTAAAAAAAGCTGAGAAATAAATGACTACTGGATTGAATCGATCTCAGGTCAGAAAACTTGTATGGAAGATAAAACATACAGTGATCAAAAGATCTCATAACCAATCAAACGTAACTAAATAACCACAATAATGATACTTATAATAAATCAAAACTAAAACAATACATCTTAAAACACTACCTAGTTCCATAATACAATAAGAATCATTATAATGCCGATGGTCCGAATGTCGAGAACTAACCCGAGAAGTATTTCTTAGAATCTTCGGCCGACTGTTTCCAGATGAAGCAAAAACTAATAATAAGGGTCCAATTTAGACTGAGGTATAAATCATTACGGAGATAAAATCAAATGATTCAAATATGCGAATCAACAAGACCGAGCAACATGATTAATTTGGTCACTGAACAATTTTCGTATTTGTTTTTCAATGAGAATTCTAAAAATCGTTTATTATATCCATATAGGTATGTGAATGTCATGTGTCATGTAATATAAAACAGAAATTAACTACGTCTGTTGAATATTACAAAAGAAAAATATGCCTTGCACTCGGTGTCGGCACCCGTGAAACCCCATTAAGTGACAATGATTAATGCGATTCGTCCCAAAACTTAATTTCTTTTCAATAGTTTATTTTTGCGCCCATTCGATCAATAAAGTCCATTGTAGCAAGACCAACAAAAACTAGCAGTATAGGCTAACGGACGCTTTACGACCTAAGTTATAAGAAGACGAGTTTGTATATTGGTGTTCCGTTTGAGATAGCTTGTATTGATTGATTCGTGGGTCAGTGGCGAGTGAAGGGATGTGTCCGCTAATTAAATAGCAGGCCGCCGCCCCCACAGCGGGGACTCAGTTTGGGGCGTTGCTAGACAGAGGGCTAGGGCTTTATAAGAACTGACGTCAACGTATATCTATGTGGGGTCGGAACGGATTATCGTAATAGGACTAATGTGTGTTTGATCAGACTTTCCAGTTCACATCAAATGTAAGGTTTTACAGTTAATCAGTTTTGAATCAGTATAACTTCGCCAGACAAGCGCACAAAAAAGAACATAATGCTTTGGTTAAAATACGCGTATATCGATGTAAAACATTTTTTTTTACTTACAGATTAGAAACCTAAGAAAGGTTTAAGATAAGGGTCTATTGAGGAGCAGAAACTAACAAGTTTGAATAATCATGAGCAAAAAATCTCACGCCGAAAAAGGTCATCCATTTCTGAGAAAATGACAAAAGGATCATATAGTTATCCCTTTTTTTTTGGAAGAACCAAACCTGATGATGTGATTCATTACAAGAACTGGGTTTCAATAACCATACGAATATTAAGGAGATAGAAACTATATTTATTGGTCAGTTTTGTTTGCCAAAGCGGATTATCTAATATTTTCTTAAAAAAAAAATTACAACCCTTGCAAGCCTAAAAGATAAATAAATATTGCTATCTTCAAAAAATTTAAAGGTGGCCTTTCTATAAATAGACACTATGTGGTAAATTTGAAAAGAGTAGTTTTCCTAGTATAACAATAAAAATGTATGTTTAAGTAACCGCTTGATCACAAACATTAAAAAACACATTTCTAAAACATTCGATTGTAAATGGGTAACTAAATCACGATTTTAATGTAAATTCATTACAATTTATTTAAGTTAAATCATGGCTTATTTAATGTGTATATAATATAAACAAAAAACTGACTCTGTGGTGTGCACCCTACTCGAAGTAACAAAATAAAACTGAAAGTTATGTTATAAACTTTTAAAAACTCATCAAATTTATGTTTACCTTCATAATAATCATGGCTATACATATCAGAACCCAACTTTTCTATCTCATTACTCATGATGAAACATGAAGATGATTCATTAGACAACTATCCACCGCATTTCCCATTCTCATGGCATTAAAACTTGTATATTATAGTCAGTTACATACTATTGTTGTATAAGAACAAAACAAACCCATTAAATAAGAAGTTTTCTGTTTGTTTGTCAGTCTTAGTCAGAGTAGTGAAGATTATTATGTTGTAGAATTAATTACAAGTTACTTAACCTTATTTAGTCAATACAGCCATAAACGGCAAGACTACACATGTGTCTTATATGTCTAGAACCTAAGGACAGATTATAGATATAAGTAAGAACATCAATAATTACCTTAGGTGGTTTGAATGGGTATTCTGGTGAGAAGTGAATGTCTAGGAAGAAAACTCCACCTTCATACACTGAGCCAGGTGGTCCTAGGATAGTTGACACCCACTCATACAGATTGTCTCCCTTGGGCCCTGCACTGCAGTTTGGAGGAGGGTCTAATGTAATCTCTGCAAGTTCCTTCTGGATCCTCTTGGCTGATGTGCCGAGTGCCTTCGACATCTTGGGATTTGATTTATTTTCTTTTGTCTCTGGTTTACTGTCAGCGATAGCCCCACTAGAGCCAGCACCTCTGCCGCGTCCCGTTCCACTCCCTGATGAACCAGATGCACCGCTCATTATCTAAAAGCATTCAAAGTCTCATTCTGCTAAACTAAGTAGTAGCAAGTGGTTAGAAGCTGATTAGCAGGAAATGTTGAGAGTGAATGGGTAAAGCTGTTAAAATAATGGCAAATTAAACATGCTTAATGAATATGAATTGCACAACATTGTTTCCCAAAGACTTGTGATTATTCTTGGAAAGATGTTTCCCAAAATAAACAACTTTGATGACACAACATTGTTATGTGCAAATAAGTGTGAAAGTGCAATGACTTCTACTTATAAACGATCAATATTGATTATAAAGCCTACTGATCGATTTGGTAAACATATAAGATTACCTACTACTCCGTATAATCACTTTTTTAGTTACAAAATCACAAAAGTAGAATAGACTTTTTTTATTTCAAGCATGAACAAAATCACTAGAACAAAGACATTCCTCTACCCTGCACTTCAACACTAAAAGTCAGAACTGAAATAAACAAACATAACTACAATCTACTTACACTAACTAAACAATGTAACTCAAAATAACAATGATATAATGAAATGGAAAAAGATTTATTTGTACCTTACGAATAACAGTCGGCCATCTTGTGGGCTGGCGTTATCCGATAATTTACAATTTTTCAATTCCCCTTTGACCCAATTCAACGAAAATGATCCTGCCAATATACAACAATTAGAATATCAAGAAATACACCCACAACGTGTGCAAATTTTGTGCAACGATATCAATGTATTCTTCGTGTTAGATGCTCCGCACTGCAAAGCGTAAATAGGCAGCCTGTTACTTTCTGCACAAATACCGCTTTGTGATAAGAATTATATCAGTTAAATGTACCTTAGTAAAAGATAAAACTTGAATTTGGTGTGTTCCGGCAAGGTTTTCAAAGCTTCAATCCACTTCTCTACCACATTTCATCCATTTGTCCGTCACCCTCACCAACACAAACAACCACTGAAATTCACAGAATACACACAAGCTCAAGTATAAAACAAATACATTAAAAAAACAGTATGTATGGTGATTCAATACTTACATATTTGTAATAAAAACTAATTAGTCTAATTTGCTCGAAAAATAAGCAATATTTAACTAAGTAAATTAATGAAAAGTTAAGAAAAATTACACGAAGCACAACCACTATCCGACATTTTTTCACTTTTTGATATTTTTTTGTAGTGTTACCAATTTCGTATACTTAATTTCTACCAATACTTTAATCGATTAATAGGACTTCAGGCAATCGATTTCAGTTATTCCTTTGTTCGATTTGATTTAATGTGGTGCAAATGAAAATTATAATATGTAATTGAAGAAATTAAACAATAGTCTTATTTGGTTCTAATTTTTCCATACCAAATGGATTTTTTGTATTTTTATTAAATTTTGAACCTAATTTGATATTGTTAAATTCTAAGTATTGCAATAAATATAGATTTTTAGTAGGTACCTAACTAGGTAGCGAAGAAATTGTTTTTTTTTTATTCTCCTCAATGAATATACTTGTTTACTATTTAGCCTGTACTTAAATTTTGTGCTTCCTATGAGTCTATGGATCGGTTTGACACTTGACACTGACAGTTGTTGATCGTGGGCATTGTATATTTTTGTGTTGCATTGTTGCTCTACGAAAACCTTTTATTAATAAGGATTACAGTTTTTGCATATACAGTCGAAAATAAATAATCCTACAAGATGGGTAAACGTCAGCATCAAAAGGATAAAATGTAAGTTTTCTGATGAATATCTAAGTTGAAAACTTGCAGTATTTTTCTAAACTGAAACAATTACTATTTACGTCTTTACATTTGTTTTTATTAGGTACTTAACGTACACGGAGTGGACTACTCTATATGGCGGTAAAAGATCGGGCACCAGCAAGGAAGAGGACACCACTTTTAAGCGATTGCCATATGACCACTGCTGCTTGTGCCTGCAGCCGTTTGATGATCCGTACTGCGACGCAGATGGCAATATATTCGAACTGCAAGCAATATTAGAGTTCGTCAAAAAGTTCAAAATCAATCCAGTCACTGGAAAAGTAAGTATATCTGTATTTTAAAAAGGTATAATGTAATGGAAGTTGATGATGGGAGGAACCAGATAGCAATGTACATTGTGCTAAGGTACAAGTTCTTAAATAAACTGGTATACAGGTTTATTTAGAATATCTAGACACTAAAACACTATACTATAATAGGGATGTTAAACATTGAGTTTCAGGCAAACATAAATAAAGTTTTCCAAATTCTCTAAAAGCAACTGTTACACAACATATATCAGCAATTAATTATAACTTTCAGAAATTTGATATAAAATCCCTGACAAAGCTGAACTTCTTCAAAAATGCCCAAGAAGACTACCACTGCCCTGTCCTCTTCAAGCCATTTACAAAGAATTCTTACATTGTGGCTATCAAGACAACTGGCAATGTGTACTGTAATGAGGCAGTGGAACAACTCAATATTAAGGGCAAGAACTGGAAGGACCTCCTTAATGATACACCATTTGTTAGGAGTGACATCATTACTATACAAGACCCAAATAATCTGAACAAGTTTAATATTTCTACATTTCATCATATTATCAAGAATTTGAGAGTGGAAACTGAAGGTATGATATGTTTTAAATATTTTTTTTTATATTACCTTTTAAGTGTCCCACTGCTGGGCAAAGGTCTTCCCCGTCTGAATCCAGACATTCCTGTCTCGAGCCACATGACACCAATCACTTAAGAAGGGATCGATGTCATCCCGCCATCGTCTCCTCGGCCTTCCTCGTCTGCGAGTTCCGGCGTCAGGGTCATGTTTTACATTAATTCATATTTATTTCCTGAATTTTAGCTTGAAAAATCTCAGATGAAGTGAAGTAACTATATAAGATTAAATATGTTTAATAGAAGTATAACTTTCCAGTCTAAGATTCGTCTTGCTCCTCACGGAGATTAAATAAAATCCCAGTTAATTTTATTCATGAAGAATTTTAGTCCCATTTTGTTTTTAACTAGCTTTCTATACATAAATTCTAATGAAATCTATGTTAACTTACAGAGGAAATAGCATACAGAAAAGACCCTCATGCAAGACTAAAAACTGTATCAGCTGAAACAAAAGATATTCTGCAAGAACTGGAGAAAGAATACAAGGCTCCAGAAAAGAAGGAAGTCAAGAAAGAGGTTGGTACCTTTAATATTGTCCATCAATATTATCACAAATATGTGATGAGGATCCCATATTTAAATGCTATTAAACATGACTATGTGGTCATGGTGGCAATATTATATTCATGGCAAAATTAATTAATTTGCCATGAACATAACTATGAAACATGTACCTTTCCTTTACATGCTCTGATATTGGATGTCGGATTCTTAAGTTTCATACATTTTACTTGCCCTAATGTCATATTGTATAATGAAAAAATGCTCTAAGGAACAAAATGTATCCAAACAACAGACAACTCTACTCTCAGGATTAATTTAGCCACCAAAAATCGATAATAAAACTAATACAATAATTGTTAAAAAGGTTGCAGATAAATTCAATGCGGCTCACTACTCTACAGGGATGGTGGCTGCTAGCTTCACATCAACCGCCATGATGCCGGAAACAATACACGAAGCTGCCATCATACATGAAGATGACGTCAAATACGATATGGTTAAGAAAAAAGGTTTGTGCTTAATAGTAATATACTAAAGATATATATTGTATTATGTGAAGTAGGTTGGATAGGTAGATAAATAATTACGATTATGGTATTATGCAATACATGTAGGTATAGCAGCACAACAGAGTTTGCTACATATGATAAGGAAAAAAGGTACATATTGCAATGCATATTTGTGTCTCTGTGTACATGTTTGTAGTCTCTTCTATTACATAGAAACACAAAAATGCATTGAAATATATACCTTATTTCCTTATCATATGTAACAAACTCTTGTGCTGCTATGCCTATGTGCCATTGCACTGCAAGATTGGTTTTATGCCCTGACATTGGTGGGTTCTGAAATAATATATTTCTCAGTGATGTACAATGTTAATGTATGGCTTGATATAAAATTTACTTTTATTTTCTTTATCAGGATATGTGCGACTGGTCACAAACTTGGGTCCCCTAAACTTCGAGTTGTACTGTGACGTGACGCCGAAAGCATGCGACAACTTCATAAGACACTGCAATAATGGTTACTACAATGGGACCAAGTTCCATCGGTCCATTCGTAATTTTATGGTGAGTAATATCAGAAATAGTATTCGGTCTAGTAACAATAAATAGTATTATTTTCCCTCTTAAAATGAAAGTGTCAACACTAAGCTAAGAAACCATGTTTCACTGCTTAAGTTTATATGGGTAAACGCCTTGCGTGGATAAGCTAATAAAAAATATAACTTTAGTAAAGTTTTATAAAATTGACGATTTTTATTTTCTTTAAATTTTACAAATCACTCAACATCCATCTTACGTTCTTCTCGGATAGCTGTAGAAGCTAACAAAGTAGTTATTTATGTTTTTCTTTCAATTTGGTATTTCTAGATCCAAGGTGGAGATCCGACAGGCACAGGTTTGGGCGGCGAATCAGTTTGGAAGAAGCCATTCGAAGATGAAGTAAAACCAAACTTGCATCACACTGGTAGAGGCGTGCTGTCTATGGCTAATTCTGGCCCTAACACTAATGGATCACAGTTGTAAGTTTCTATTTAGTTTTAATGCTTACTCAATCATTCCAAATCAGAATTCATTTATTACAGTAATGTATCCAACATTAGGGTATAGAGGTCAGGGTATAATTAATGTTTATTCTTAAAGTATTTCTAATAGCTCCTTACTTAGCACGGTTTCCATCGGTTAGCTACCGCCGACCGAGTTACTACTCAACCGTTATATGCACCTAAACTTATTGGTTGCGCATATCAACCCATCTGCTGCCTACTCCCAGTAGGGTGTGAAAGCAGATGGGTACGTAAATAGCGACTAGATGTACTCATCTAGACGCTATTTACGTTTACGTTCTTTAATACATTATGTTTTTTTCTTATCTAACAAATGAACATCTCTTTTTCGCCTATTACAGCTTCATAACATTCCGTTCATGCAAGCAGTTGGACGGCAAGCACACGATATTCGGCAAGCTCGTCGGGGGCATGGATACGCTAACTGCTATGGAACAAATAGAGGTGGATAATAAGGACCGGCCCATACAGGATATCGTTATAGATGTCGCTCAAGTGTTTGTGGACCCTTTTGCTGAGGCTGAAGAACAGGTAAGCAAGATATAGCATTGGTATTTGTATTTTCTAGACGTCAAGACTTATACTTATGCGAAAGTAACTCGAGTCTGTCTGTTATGCTTTTAAGGCTAAACCACTGAGCCGATTTTGATGAAACTGAATTTGGATGGTTCACCCAATGTGTATCTCAACATATTCGGGTAGCTACCTATTCTAATTATTATTTATATATTATTATGTATATTCTGTATATTATAAACAATAAATATAAAAAGAGGAACTCACAAATAAATATTTTAGTATTTTCAAGACACGTAAATGTTCTAATATGTGTTTCTTTTTTGTTACAGCTAGCAAAAGACAGAGAAGTAGAATTAAAAAGGAAAGCAGAAACGGAAGGTCCAGATGTAAGACCGAAAAAGGCTAAACAGCCCCTCAAAGTATTCAGAAATGGTGTCGGTAAATACCTGAACCTACAAGAAACTCCTACAAGCACGAAAACCGCCAAAACGCAAGAAGTTCCCGCCAAAAAAACAAAAAAGGACGGGAAATTCGGCTTCGGAGGTTTTGATAACTGGTAATAAACATTGTAAGGTAGTTGTAAATAAATAATCTTATTGTAATATTAAGTTTTATTCATACCACCTAAAATACTGACAACTAAATAAATTCATAACAATTTAATATAATTACATAATTTGTTTATAAATTCATCAATTAAGTACATCTAGAATGTCATTGTTTATTGTGTTTATATCCCCCGTAATATCAACTTTACACTTACATAGTTACATACACATAGGTGCAATGACTATTCTTTATTCATTTAATTATATCTTAAGTCTTTTTATTATTTGAGTATAACTAGGTAACATAAGGTCGCTATTTTTTGTTCCAAGCTACAATAAATTGCATTGCACTGTAATGCTTAAACTTTTCAACCACAACAATAACATATTTCAGAGATTTGTGTCTTTGTTTTTTTTTTGTCAAACAGAATGATCATTGATCTGTAATATGATTTACTGTGGTGGTTGAAAAGATAACATAAATACTAGCAGTATTAATAATTTGGTGCAACAAGGTTCTATATCTTAAGTATAGTTAAATAGTAAATCATATAATATTGATACAATAGGTATGCCTCATTTATTTTATCATAATAATTTTGGTGATTTTTTAAGAAATAATGTTAATAAAATAACAAAATGTAAAATTTATATAAATTATCAGCAATAAATATGTAAGGATTTATCTAAATAAAATTCAGGAAGTTTTTAAATTCTATACATTGATAGCAAGCCTTTTATTCAAATGTCTATCAACAGGTCAATATTAAAATTTTGGTTATACTGATGTGTATTGTATAATGATGAATACATTTTATTATTCAGAATATTATATCATGCAAGAAAAGGAATACAACACCAAGTTTGCAGTTCAAATCTATGACTTGTTAATTTTAAAGGCTGTTTCATTTGTTACCCTTGCCCTCACAAATTCATGTACCATTCCCAGCACTTAGTATGTGCCATGCTAGTCTATTCACAAGCATAGTTTGTGTTCATTGATCATTTATTTGTGACCAGGTACTTTGACTATTTATTTAAAGATTTAGTTGTAGTTGGTGCGTCGCCGGGCAGTTCTCTGCTTGTCAAATCTCATTTCCATCTCTTCTAATACTTTTGGAGTGTATCTGACCACCAGTTTGACTGAGCCAACAGCCTGTTTTAACAGTTCTACGGCTTTCTCGTGGTTCTCGCCTTCTACTGACACTCCATTGACTGACAACAGCTGGTCACCCCTCTTGAGCCCACCGTGGCGGTCGGCCACACCGCCAGGAATGATACGAGATATGTAAATAGGAGAGTTCTGTTCCTTGCCACCCATTACGTTGAAGCCTAGACCTTCCTCTGTTTTAGGAAGCTCGACAACTCTGGGATGTGCGTGGCCTTCAGCTGCAGCGAATGCTGCCACTGTGGCCTTGGCTGTCGCTGAAGCACGTATGTCAGCTGAACCTTGGATATCAACTGTTTCATAAACATGTTCATACACTTCTCGAACAGCATTCAGAAAATCACTTTGTAACACTTTCTGCAGTGCAGCAAGTTTCGTCGCAGGAACTTCACCACTTTGTTGAAGTTTTTCGAGCAATTCTATTGCTCTTTTTATGTCTCTAGCCAAAGTTAATTGCTCCCCCGTGTTACTCATGTTGGCTATTTTGATCAGCTTATCAATAATAGAAGATATTGACGATAATTTGGGCGTATGATAAACACGAAAGCAACTGAAGTGAATCAATACAGCAAGTATTTTCGTTCGAAAACTTTGCGCAAAAATTTCGAGTATTTATTTCTGTTATGATAACTTATGGATAACTCACACAGAAAGAAGCATATAAAGGTAAACTATAATAGTTCAAAAAGTAATTTTATTGACACTCAATGACAATTTAACCCAAACAATTTTCTATAACATTTTAGAATTTCATTAAAATATACTCTTTTAATCTGATATATTGTAGTTTCGGAACGTTTTCACTTTGACGTCCGTGTTGCGGTTTGTTGGTATCATTTTACCAGTTCTGAAATAAAAATGAAAGAAACGATAAAATAATTATTGTATTTATATACATATCGATAATTCTAAAAATACTTTAGGTTAGGTGACTGTAATAACTAATTTATTAACTGGGAAATTAAATATCATTAAGAAAAAAAAATCTCAAAATGTCACTTTGTCTGATTTTGTTTACTCTCGTTCAGAAATAAGAAAAGGAAATGTTTTGACAACATTGCAGTCTCACCAACATTTCGCCAAAAAATGCTAAATATCTAAATTGCCATAATTGGGTTGCAATTTTCAACTTTGATTTGTATTATTGTAGTATTTTCCTGCTTATATAATTGAGTATAAGTTCTAATAAAGTGTGAGGTGATAAGTATAGTGATAGTGAGTGAAGAGAGTTGGTATTTGCGGCGACGATGGACGATTTAGGTGAGTTTAGTCTTATCATAACCTGTTTGGCTGCTGTGTATAAGATATGACGTGTTCTGCTAAAATAACTTGTTAATTTGCATATTTGCTCCTTGTTGGACCTTCTAGTCTTATCCATGTGGCTAAAGACAGGCGTAGCCGTAAAGTAATTGGCCGCTATTGTATTTGAAGAGCAGTGACATCAGCTTTTCTGTATTTGTTTTATTATTGAATATTATATCATACCTACTTTATTAGGATATAAAATTTAAATTATATAAAATATTGGTTAAGACAAAGCTTCGTAGGGTCATAAACTCTCCTAAGTATTTATTATTTCTTATCTTTATGCACACAATGATAAACAGTTTGACATATTACTATGTCACTGACCTTTTCAAGCATTCATTATCATTCATGTGATTCACATTAATTTTAAAGTATTTATATGAATAAGCTTTACTGTATCTCCTTTAATTTAAAGTATTATTAATAGACACAGATTAATCAGTCTTTGCGAACTAACTTTGTACTCCTGGCTTTGCTTGCGTTTTTTTTTTTTTTTAATTAATTCTGGTGAACTTCCTACTAAGGTTGCTGCACTGTAATTGCATATTTATCAATAAAATCTTTATGCAATGTAATGTTCAGTGAAAGATTTTTGTAAACTTCTTTAATTTGTTTTGTAGGTATGTCAATTTAATGCAAAGAGTTTAAAATAAAAAGTTAATGTAGTCAAAACTATTCGATAGCGGGACTTGACATTGCTTTGTCACCTGGCCTCCAGTATACGGGAAAGTAGAACCACTCTGGTAGTTAACCGGTATAGCCTTTACCATGGTAGAGGAAGTCCATAGGATTCTTGCAAAAAAAAAAAACAGGCAAAAATATTATGGCCTTAAAGATTGACATATGCTCATTATTTTGCAGACTATTTAAATAATAATAATAGTAATAATAATATTCTGGGACATCTCACACACGGTTGTCTGATTCCAAGCTAAGCAGAGCTTGTGTTATGGTAACCAGACAATTGATAAACATACTTATATATTTCTAAATACATACATATTATAGATAAATTACACCCAGACACCGAACCAATGATTGTGCTCATCACACAAACATTTGTCCCGGGTGGGAATCGAACCCACAACCTCCAGTATAGCAGTCAGGGTCTCTAACCACTAGACCAACAGGCCTGTAAATATAGCCTTAGTTTACATTTACCTAATTTCAGATATCACTAACACAGTGTAGCTATGCTTTACCAAATTGTTTTATTTTCCGCTAGTTATCAGGTAAATTTTTACTCATTTGACTCCAAAGTATAGAAAGCTGTGTTTACTATTTAGCTTTTAAATATATTTTAACATAATAGCTAGTCAGTAGTACATGTTTTATTCGGTTAAGTATGAGAATCATTAAAAAATATTTGCACCCAAAGCAAATACAAACATTTATCAGATTGAAGTCACCAATAAGACTTATGTTGTCTATGATAATGTCACTTGTGTTAAGCAGCAACAGATAGGCATTCAAGTATTTTTAGGTTTATTAAGATTAAAAATAATTTATTTATTTTTGGTGTTTAGCATATTATTGATGAAGTTTTACCACATGATGTTAATTACAAAAATCAATAAATGAAAATCTACTCATCAATAATTTTAATTAAAGTAAATTATAAGTAGTTTAATAAAATTGGCAGTTATCAATAAAATATGTAGCAATCAGTAAATAACATAACATCTTCAAGGGAAATGCCAAAACAAGTCTGTAGGAATGTGGCCCAGCAAGCGAGTTTCCGCGCGCCTTTAAATATTTAGCCAATATTTATTCGCTTCGATTTTTATTACGATATCTTAGTCAGATCCGCGGGTTTGTTCGCGTCGTTCTCGATACGGTTGATTGATCAGGACAAAAAGTAACCTATGTATTGATCCAGGGTGTAAATAACTGTGTGCCAAATGAATCAGTACCTAGGTGTCGTTTGAAAGAGCATCCTCTCATAATCACCTCACATTTATAATATTACCTCTTTTCGCGCATTCCTGACCATGTAGCTTTACGAGATTAACATTTAACTGGTATAGAGATGTATTAGTGGTTTATAAATGTATCCTACATAGTTACAAGTTGTTTTTTTTACTCTATATTCTTTTTTGAATCCATTGAAAATCCACATGGCATTTTAACGCCCTGGGGAACAAGTAATTACAGTACTATACAATCTATCTATCTGCAACCAAAGGCACGTTATCGGCAGCTGATTAGAAACGCAACTATTTACTGCAGTTCTGTCTTTGACATGTTCTAATTCAAAGTCTACCTGCGCCAAACATCTAAGCCAAATCTCAGCTAAATCTGTTAGCTGTTAGGACGTGAGTTATGAATGGCGTCATAACAAATTTCTATATTACTAATTTATACACTTGCAACATCTTAACGTCTTAACATTTAAACTGAATTACGCGAGCATATTGTTATCTGACAACTATCTAGTCTGTAAGGAAAATAAGGAAATTAAATATGCAAGGCATCGTAACCTTTTTTATATTTAATATAAAAACACTTAAAAACATTGAACTTACGCGCTCACCGCGCAATAGAAGTTGGTTTAGTTTTTAATTGATCTCATGTCTTCCACTTCGCTAACCGCTCTGACAAAATTTATAGGTGTTAATTAATTGGATTATTAACATCGCCATATTTAGTGCTTACAAGTATTAATAAATTAACAGCTGTTGTTAATTTAGAAGCTAATTTAATAAAGATTAATGAGCTTGTATCAATTGATTAGGCGCCTGCGCAACTTGATACGAGTTGGACGACCTGATGGCGAGCTTAGAGGTGATCGGATCGAATTCATCAGAGTGGATTTCATACAAGGATCAGTAGTCAAGGCAACGAAGGGATCAGTACGCATTTGCGTTGATTCGCGACTTGTGGTCATTCAAGGTTTGCAAATTAGTTTAAAGATGAACATTTTCAGTTGACATTTATTTCGCGACTGGTTACTTCTACTACTGGCTTAACATTTAACATGTCAGTAAATATAGAAACCAGTCTGCCCGGTGACCATGATACCTGCAAAGGTGTCGAAACATCGAGACCTAAAATCTAAATACAAGCTGCTATCAAATCCGTAAAAGTTTCAACTACTACTCTTACTGAAATTAATACTACAACAGTGTTAGATAAAAGCCTTGATTTTTTTTACTGGTGTATTTAATAACTCTCTATTATCTACTTTACTGTAATATGAGTTGTTTTTAGTATACAAAGAAACTACACCTAATATAGGTGGTATACGTAACATAATAGCTTTTTATAAGATTGCAAGGTGGGGCAACGTAACCGGTCATTAATCATTGAGGTGATAGGGTGTCATCAAGGATTACTTGCAGCGTCATTAGCGGGTTAAAGTTGCGACATGAGCTAGTCATCCTGCAGTGTGGGGTTTAGTTAGAACCTTGACTGCTATTAGAATTGTGAATAATTCAAGACTAGTATTCTCGGAAAAGAGCTCTATCTCCTAGCGTGAGCTAGCATTAGAGGTCTTTTCTTAAAGAAGTCTTGGTCTTGCAACGTCTTGGCCTTGGTTCAAGTTAGTCGGTGCTATCTACAACTCAAAAACTCATATTTCTTTTTTACTCGTTACTGTCCAAATAAAATACCCAATGTCCATTTGTAATAGGTGATAAATTACCCTCTATCCCAATATTTACTTAATTTTATGACTGTGATTATACTTCTAAGTAGATTAAGATAGTTTTTATGCACTGTAATTACTTATAGTTTACCATACGCAGTATAGAGCGCAATTCCCATTAAAAACCAATCAACGTTAAGTGGCCGAGCCATATCTTAACAAGCTATGATGTACGTTAGCTCCTCCATACTATACGCATCTAAAAATATAGCCGTAGGGATTAATCAGACACTCGAGAAATTATCCCAGCGGAGGGGAATGTGAGAAATCTGTTATGTGTCAGCGTGGAATCCCCATGTGAACTGACAGTTCAATATATCCATTTCTTGTGTGCGTAATCGATATAAATGTTTGCTAGAATCGAATGAAAATAATAGATTAATCATCGGATTGTTTGGCGTCCCCAATTTTTATAGTAGACCTCTTCATTCCTGCTGGGATGATCTCGTTATGGTATAATGTATGTTTTTTTTCAAGTTTAATTTATTATCTCCAGAAGGTATCTGATCAAAAGAACCCTGAACTAATTGCAGTACACGAAGAAACACCTGTAATGACAATGTTTCATAACTTCTAAAAGAACTCTTCAACGCCTAGACTTTTCAAAACCCTTATTATTAAAGGGCACTTTAATTTACTAAAATTGACATAATTACCATTGGTATCAAATTTCTATATTCACTATGCACATACACGCGATACCGCGGTAATGTTGCGTTCCCGTTCTGCCTAATTAATTTAATTAGTCGCCGTGCACCAGGGAATGTTGTAACGAGCGACACGCCTATCTCATATGTGATTGGAAACACGTAACTTTGGTCAGAAGGGCCATTTTGTTTTAAGGTTTTGAATTTAGAACATGTTCTTTTTTTCTCCATTTTTTTTTTCTTTTTATGTAGCCTTACACAATAAGTAGTAACCCTGAACTCTAAGTAACAGCTTAAGGTATTTTCCTCTTTAATGTTGTTTAACTACTTTCTGACCTAAATTGTTATTCGTTTGGGCAAATGTCTGGCCTTTCATAGGGTAGATTATGTAGTTAGTGACGTCACAGCACCGTCACTTCGGTGAGTTGCGTGTTACGCGTTCCCGACATCTGTCAGTCGCCAGTCGCACGCGTAGATCCAGTCCTAACGTACTGGTTATAAAAAAATAGTTCTAATATTCTATTTTTTTAAATTGTCGTTAAATTTCGGAGTCTTTTCGAACTTTAACTTTTAAATTTAGTTGGAAAAGTTTTCTTTTTTTTTGTGTTTTCGGACTGTTTGTTGGGGTCAGTTTAAAAATAGTTAAAAATGGAATCGATGTTTCCATGTATTGAGTTTTGATAAGTGTAAGGCCAAATTATGTTTTTACATAAAGTGTGGGAAATCGGAATCTATCGCGTAAATGTTACGTTTTTAGAAGTCCAGAGTTCGTGCTAAAGTTTTTTTAACAGCTGTTTTAATGTTCAAATAATTGTTTACATATCTAATTTAATGTTTGTTTCTAAATATAATATTGTACCCTTGGCAGATAAAACGATTGTTCTTGGCTTGGTTTCAAAGTTTAATCGCGTTTAGGGACCGTAAGTTCAATACCTGTCAAGGTCGGAACAGTTGTAGCGATTGATAATGTATTAATGTATTTAAAAGCAGATATAAAAACACAAGTATTATTCGTGGTAAAAAATGATTTTGGTTGTAAATTTTACGTTACCTAGACGGTAGATGTGTGTTGAGGCAAACGGCTTTTCGCACTCACTGAAGGAAATAAAGCAAGTAATTGAATGCTTAACAAACGGTGCGGTTAATTCTTTCCACGGTGCGATAGATTGCTATGCAAGTGGGCTGAGTTAGCACCGAGCTGGCAATGCTAGCACTCAAATATTTACTTCCTTATTAGAGACCAGCCCGGGAACAATAGAACGGTTAGCTCCATCGTAAAATGGACAAGTTGTAAAATGCAATCCGCTGTACAAATCCATGTTTAGCATCACGTGTAAAATGTACATACCTATACCTACGAAATGTTCACATACATTTACGGCAATTTGTCAACTTAACCAACACTTTTACTACCCATTTAGTTCTTCTAGTTAATTAGACGAATTCTAATAAAACCTTAACAGATGTCAAAATACTTTATAGTTCTTTCTTTTCGAATGTAGATCAAAGCGGTAGTTGCCAGTTCTATCTAATGACAATCGTAAAGTTATAGTGAAGTGTGATGGAGTGGAATGATGAGCCGGATGTTTTAAGTCAAGACACTCGTGTTGCAGCCGGATGTGGCTAGGGCGCGGTGAAATTTGGCGGGAACGGAGCACGAAATTAGAATTTTTCCTACAACGAAATGCTTGATTGATCGCCCTCTCCTTGGCTTGCTGTCAACTCTACCTCCAAAGCGGGAATTACAGGAATTCCCTTTAGGCGTATCGCTTCATTATCATTCTTTAGACCGTGTTTAGAAATGTAGAGTTGGAAGTCGTTATGTGTTTCGTTTATTTTGATCCAATAATGCGTTTTGTTCATGCTTCACCGATTTGATTCGATGCATTGTAAAGACAAAAAATATATATTATATAATAAATATTGATTGATGGAATCTATAAAAATTGATCTAGTGCAATAAATCCTATAATATTTTACTGTCAGTTTTATGATTTCCGTAATAAATATATCAGAGAAGCCGGAACAAATGGATTGATTTTGACAAATGCATTGATTTGTGTCCGTCCCCGCGTATAAATAATACTGGTAGTGTAGCCGGTGTGGCTGCGCGTGCGCCGCCGTAGCACCACCGACGACAGTTGTGACCGCGCCGCGATCACGAATACTCTACTCGGAGCACCGCGACCTCGCCCCCGTGACATTGCCTTATCACTTATCACAACTCACATCGATAACGCAAGCAAATCATCGATATCATAATCGATACCTCCAAACTGTGGCGATAACTTTCAGTCGCATCGCGGCCTTGCGATAGTCCAATCGCGCGTAAATCTTCCAATTGTTTACATTATTAATGCACTGTAGAGTGATTAGTATTAATGAGTTGCAAGTGTTTTATGCATTTCCTCGCGTAGGACGACATTTACGCGGATAGTGTGTAGGCTGTGATTATGGTGCGCTGACGCCGGTGTTGTTCCTGTGGGTGTTTTAATACTAAGAGACAGCTGTGATTGGCCGAAGATGGATCGAACAATGTATGGCAAGGTGCTGCCAGGCACTTATTATCCGTTCCGTTGCGCTATGAAGGAGAACGGTATCTCGCCCGGCTGTGAGTATTAAACTAAATCATTTATAAATTAGTTTAATTAAACAAATTGTGTAACGGATATCTATTGGTGTGTATCATTCAGCTCGTGTTTGTTGTGTGTAATTACGTGTGTGGCAACAGTTGTGTGTCGGTTGCATTATAATTACGTCCGCACTATCATTTCCCGGTGGATGTTTGTTTTCTCATGTGAGCCCGCCGAGTGCATCCTTCACGAATCGTGAGACTGCTCTCTATAATGTGTGTTTGTTTACTACGCTGCGTGAATCGTGCAGATGTAAGATCCCTTCAATTCAAGTGATGTTTGCCGGCCCGTTATTTTTGGAGTGTTTAACCAACCGTCCAACAGCTTGATGTGTCAACACGTTTATATTCCTATGGTTAGTTCGCACATCAATTGTCATAATAAAGGCGGCCATATGTCGCTTAATAGTTCTCAACTGAATTACATTTTAACGTCGTGATGTTTTATAGCGTACTTGTTGTGGAGTCATTTGTTTGTAGTCAGGTTAATTTGGTTTCATTAGCATTAGTTGACGGGTTTGCGGTTTTGTTCCGTTCTTTTATGACGGTCGGATCTATTCCTGGAAGACCCCGTGGGTGGTGACCAAACCGTACAAACTTTTACAGTATCATCATCACCTTTATAATGTGTTCAAGAAGAATTCGCTGTAAACAATATGTATTACCTATTCAATCGTGTTAATGTTGGAAGCAGTGAATCATGTTCACATGTGTTGTATGCAATTCACAAATATTTTCTTTCCTTGACTATAGAACACTTGTAATTGAGTAGTTTTTGTAACATTCATGTTCTTTGTAGATTAGATTCTATCTGTATTCCGTATAAGAGTCTAATGTTGAACACTTTAGCTAGATGATTGTGGCCAGCCCACGTCTGCAGTTAGCGCTTACCTGCTAAACGTATTTCATCACAGCAAGGAATGCGGTGCGGTGACATTGTGAGGTCGCGATAACTGCGAATATTATACATTTGTACTTTACATTGGTTTATTCGTACCTTGCATAGAGTTTACATAATGCTTTGGTCATTATTTATTTTTATTTTATGGCCCATTATCATATGAGTCAATATTCGTAAGCTAATTTGTTATTTTATTTTAACACTATTTTGAATTCAATTTGTTTGATAAATTAAGGAAATTGATTCAGCTGTCAACTTATGAGGATTTGTATCTTTTTCTTTACACAAATTAAATTAAAATTACGACTTCATTATACCGAAGTCTTAATTATCTGTTAAATCTAATTTCACGCCTATTCTAGCCGATTAATTAGAGATTCTCCAAAGTAGAATGAGCGTCAAATTAGTATAGTCGGGACAAATATGCCATGTGTCCCCTTTTAAATAACCTGTGAGGATTTAAAATATTTTTATTAATTAGTTTTAATTTAATTAGAGCAACATTCTTAAATAGTGTTGCAACACAAAATGATTTTGATAAACTTAATTTGGTTTGGAAATAAACGAGGTATAAGATTTAAGTGGACTGTATTTTTGGAGGATGGCTGATTATCGCCAAGAGGTGAGCGAGCGATGTAGGTCTATGGGAAAAAGCACGCATACCTGGCTCTCCAGCGTTGGGCAGTACAAGATGGCGGGCGGCGTTCTTCCCGATGCGATCACAAAACTGTCACGTTCACACCCGCGGGCGGATTATCACAAAAGTTCGCTATCCGGCAGCAGCAGTAAGGAGGCGATGCAGCACAGGAGCGACACGGGCGCGGTATCGTGTGTCTCCTCTCGGCGATTCGTTTATTTCCAGCGATTTGCGAAAGCGCGTACGTGCGTTACGCGCCAGGCGTGCGGAAGGATTGGTAAGGAAGCGGCGGGGTTCACATCGCTCATTCCAAAAGTGGTCAAATGAATGAATGGAACTAATATTGCGAAATATGGATGAGACGACTAGTAGTCCGTCTTAAACAGATAGATGGCGCTACCATTTCCCCCCGGCCTTAAAGGGTTGCCTTTAAAAGAAATATAATAATAATAATCTAGATATGTAAGGTGTACTACCGCATAACCTATACACAGTCTAAGACAGCGAGCGTTAAAATATTTTAAATTAATTGCGTTAACAAAGCGGAACAAATTATAATTGAATTACAAACTAAATACCTAAACTAAGAAAGAGATCCAACTTCAAGCTAGACCTTACTGAGTCGGTAGCGGACAGAGACGTACAACAGGGCGCACGTAGCTACCCTTAGCGGTTTTTACAGTAACGACGCGGGTTGTGCCGTCCTTCGCGGTATGTAACTTCTCAACAATGCCCAGTGGCCATGAAAGCGGTGCTGAATTATCATTTATAATAATTACCAACGTACCCTCCTGTATAGGGGATGCAGGACTATTCCATTTAGATCTAGCCTGAAGTTGGTGAAGATATTCTGAGCGCCAGCGCCGCCAAAACGACTGTACGAGGTTGTCAAGAAGAGTATGTCTCTGAAGCAAGCTAGAAGAGTCTGCTTCAGGCGCGGGAAGTGACGACAATGGCACAGTATTTAAAAAATGCGCGGGAGTTAACGCGGATGGTTCAGCAGGGTCACTACTGAGTGCTGTGAGCGGGCGCGAGTTAACAAGTGCCTCGATTTGCACGAGGACAGTTAAAAGCTCTTCGTAAGAAAGGACTTGTTGACCTATGACTCTGAAGAGATGCGTTTTAATTACTTTGACCATGCTTTCCCAACATCCGCCAAAATGTGGTGAAGCAGGCGGAATAAACTTCCAATCAATGCGATTAATGGAAAGTTCCTCCTGAAGACGTGGACTATACTCTTTATTGAGAAATTCATAGAGATCGCGTAGATAAGAACTTGCACCCACGAAACATGTGCCGTTATCCGTGTATAAACACTTTACGGGACCACGTCGCGAAAGAAAACGTTTTAGAGCTGCGAGAAATGAAACCGTACTTAAATCCGTCGCAACTTCGATGTGCGTAGCGCGAGTTGTAAGGCATGTGAAAATACATAGCCAAGCTTTACGGCTTTTGACGCCTCTACCACGAACTGGTGTGTACTGCAGTGGTCCTGCGTAATCACAACCGGTATGTGTAAACGCTTTATCTACCTGGTTGACACGTTGGCTAGGAAGATCTGCCATTGGAGGAAAGATCGGACGCGGACGGAATTTAAAACAGGTGTTACATTTATGAATTATGTGGCGAATTATTCGTCGTGCAGCGAGAATCCAGTAGTTTTGCCTAAGTAAGGACATGAGTAACTCTGGACCTGCGTGGAGATGCTTCTTGTGATAGAAATCAACAAGAAGGTTGACTACATGGTCGTGACGCGGCAGGATGCAAGGATACTTGTAGTTGTAAGGTACGTCCGAATTTGACAAACGACCGCCAACACGTATGATGCCGTGCTCATCGAGAAACGGCTTGAGTTTAAGAAGAGCGGGAGAACAAGGAATGTTATTTTTTAAATTTTGAACATCCTTACTAAAATGAACAGCCTGTAGGGCGCGCAACAATGTATACTCTGCGACCTCAAGATCAGAGCTTGAAACAGAAGTTCCATTAGGTAATTTCTTAATAAACCTACAGACATAAACGATGACACGTAGTAACTTAGACCACGATGACATGCGTAGCGCGAGTGCGTAAATAGGAGATTCCGCAACCTCAATGGTCACGGGATGAGAGACAGACTTCCGCTCAGGTATATCCTCGTCCTCTGCATCGTGGACAGATGGATGTATAGGCCACTCTGATGGATCACGAGAAATCCAAGAAGGGCCATGATGCCACATAGGATGATCCAGAAGATTAGCCGGAGTAACACCACGAGACAGGCAATCTGCAGGATTCTCAGTACCCGCGACGTGATTGAAACAAGTAGCAGGAATAAGTTCAATTATTTTAGTAATGCGATTGGCGACAAAGGTCTGCCAGCGGTGCGGAGAAGAATTAATCCAAGCGAGCACTACTTTGGAGTCTGAAAATGCATATATCTTATTGATGGAGTGATGGGGCGCAATTGTGTCTTGAACTTTGCGAAGCAACCGAGACAGCAACAGAGCCGCGCACAACTCCAGTCTCGCAACCGAAATGGTTTTGACAGGCGAGACCTTAGACTTGGCACAAACTAGCCGCACAGAGTAGTTAGATCCAATGCGGACTTGCAAATATATGACTCCGCCATAAGCGCGTTCACTGGCGTCAGCGAAACCTATTAAGTTAACAAAACATCCATCTACTAAACCTAGATGGCGCGGCACAATTATTTTATTGAGTGCGGGAAGTTCAGCACAAAACTGTTTCCAAACAGCGACAATATGGTCGGGAGGAGTGTCATCCCAATCACATTTTGCTAACCAAAGCTCTTTGATCAAGAGCTTGGCATACAAAATGGTAGGAGCCACAAAACCCATTATGTCCCATAAACGAGCCACTGTGGATAGCATTGCGCGTTTGGTACACTTATCACCTGGTGATAAGATGTCAAAGCGGAAGTTATCACACTGTCTGTCCCAGCGTAAACCAAGAACCTTGTGATGTGCGGACTTCTCGAACTCAATGTCCGGAGAAGCTTTATGCGAATCAGGTATGTGCGCGAGAACCTCTTTGGAATTGCTTGTCCATTTGACAAGGTCAAATTGGCCTCGTTTGAAAAGCTGAATAAGCTCTTCACAAAGCGAAACTGCTTGCGGAGCGGATGCGACACTACAGACAATGTCGTCCATGTATAAAGCGGAAGCAGCAACAGCGGCTGCAGCGGGAAAGTTGTCGCCTTCATCAGCGATCAACTGGCGGACAACTCGTAACGCGTGATATGGACTAGACTTAAGTCCAAAACAAACGCGATTAAATTGATACACGGTTAAAGGCTCACTATTGTCAAAACGATATAAAATTCGTTGAAATCTACGGTCGGATTCGCGAATGCCGATATTGAGAAACATTTGTCTACAATCAGCTGAAAGTGCAATTTTGAAAAGGCGGAATTTAATTAAGATGTTAAATAAATCACCCTGTAGATCAGGACCGGCATGCAAAATGTCATTGATCGACTGACCCGATGTAGTTCGGCAACTAGCATCTAAAACCACACGAAGTTTAGTGGAGGTCTTATCTTCGCGAACCACGCCGTGATGCGGAATATAATACGCGGGAAGAGAATTGCCCTCGTCGTTTACAACTGGGCTTAAAAAACCTTTATTTATGTAATCACGCATGACGTCATTATAAGCACCGCGTAATTTAAGCGACGCATCGAGTTTACGTTCTAAACAGTATAAGCGCCTAAGTGCAGCAGCGTGCGAGTCGCCTAAAGAATACGGGTCGCCACAGAACGGCAATGCTACAACATATCTACCACTATCGTCGCGAACAGTGGTAGCGCGGAAATGTTCTTCACACTCGAGATCCTTACGGCTCAACGAGGGCGGTGCGGAGACCTCTTCAAGCTCCCAAAATCGCTTAAGAAGAGAATTAATATTATTTTCTTGAAGAACAGAACAGCAAGACGTAGTATAATGTGTATTATGCAGCGTAGGTACGGCACCCATAACTACATAGCCAAATACCGTCTCAATAGCGGGAGGTAAATTATGTTGCTCACTACGTACAACATTAGGTAGTAGTAAGTGCGGAAAAACTGAAGCACCGATCAAAACATCGATATTACCCGGCTGCGCAAAGTGAGCATCGGCGAGCGGCAATGTCTCGAGGTGCGCGAGTAACGACACGTCCACGTGAGCGCTAGGTAACGTGTCTGTAATACGTTCCACAATAAGCGATGAAACGTTGAAATTAATATCATTATTGAAACGCGAATGTATTTTAATATCGACGGAACCCTTACAAGATTTTTCTGAACCACCGATCCCTTTAACTACTAAGTTAGTATTTTTAAAGTTATTCCAAAGTCCAAGACATTTGAAACAATCCGAACTAATGAAGCTACTTTGTGATGCACTATCAAGTAAACAACGAACCACGCGCGGTGTGTTATTCACGTCATAAATAATAACTTGCGCGGTCGCTAATAATATCGTAGTAGACGCGTTACATTGACGCTCTGCTTCGCGCTGAGTATGTTGAGTGCGTGCGCACTGCCGGCGTGCGAGCGCAATGGATGTCGTACACAAAGAAACTCCGGGCTGAGACGCGGGAAGGACAGGCGCCGTGGTACGAGCGGCCTGTGCCTGCGGTACAGAGAACGAAACAGCTGGACTAGGATTTACGTTAACGTTAAGGTTACCGGGGTCAAATAACGGAGATTTTTTCTCAAAATGCAATAACGTATGATGTTGTTGATTGCATGAGCGACACTTAGTTTTACTAGAACAATTGCTTGTTTTATGCTTAATACTCAAACAATTAACACAAGCTTTATTTTCTTTAGCGTATTTAAAACGAGCAGTCGGATTTAAATTATTAAAGGCTGGACATTTAAAAAGGTGGTCGTGAACAATATAGTCGCACAGACACTTGTGTGAGTTATTTGCGGAATCCGAACATGCTACGTAAGATTGTGGGTTAGGGACCGACTTATTATTACTATTTCGCGATTTATTAAAGTTTTGTTTACTTGTATTATTATTACTAGACGAGCTAGACGAACTAGGCTGCGTATTCTGATATATTCGACACTGATCTTTAATGAATGAAAGAAAACTATTTAGGGTAGGTAATTTATTTTGACGTTCGGTCATCTCGAATGCACGAACAGTTTCCGTGTCGAACTTTTTTAATGCGAGTTGCAATAACATAAAGTCTGCAAGGTTTTCTAACTTTAGGTTTTTAAGGGAATTTACTGCGGTAATAAAGTTATCAATAAACAGTTGGAAATTCGAAACTGACGCGGGACCAGACAATTTAAGATTCAAAGCTCGATCAAAGTAAGTACACGCGAGGATGCGAGTATCCTGATATCTATCAAGAAGTGACTGGAAAATGACCTGATAATTCTCAGCACTTGGTGTGACACCTGCGAATGTAGATTGCGCTTTCGGCGACAGCTTACCTATTAAATAGTACAACCTGTCAGCGTCCGTCAGCGAGGCGTTATCGTGCACTGTAGACTTGAAACTTGCATAAAATAATGGCCAGTTTCGTATATCGCCATCGAATGACACGAGTTCAATCGCGGGCAGTTTCGGTGCTCGGACAGCCGGTCCGGCGCTGGGCTTCGCGGACTGTCGATTATCTAACTGCGATTGTATGCGTTTTATGATACAATAAAGATCTTCAAATGAGGTGTACGCCTGATAATTTGGTTTAGATTCAGGATTAATAGAAAGTAATTGTGCGTTATAAGCGTCTAATAATTTATGAAAATCGGTTCGAATATCGTCTACTGTCATACAATAAGTAAGAAATGATTCTTTGTTGACATCGGAAATTTTGGCGGTTTTTGAACGCTCGTAAATGTTTTGTATGCGCTCAAATAAAACATTGCGTTTAGCTTCTAAGATAGCTAATTCATTCTCGTCAGAAGTATATTTCTTTTGTTGCGACATTTTATATTCCAAATGTAGGTAGAAGTAAATAACCTAAAATTATGCTGTAGTTTTATGTTATGCGGAAAGTAAGTACTTGTACCTAATAATAAGGCAACGACTTTAAAGGCGGTGGTAAAAGGCGCTTGAAATTATGAATTTACAAAACGACTATATACCTAGTTTATAATTATTATTGTAAGTCAGTAGGTAGCTACGTTGAGTATATTACCTACTGGGGGTGCGGGAATAACCACGTAATGGGTATATATTTATGAACTAGGAGTGCAGCTAGGTGCTACAACTACCTAGGTAGGCACTTATAAAAGATACCTACGCGAGCGGGAATACGGATATATGAATCCGGCTCGAAGGACCAAAAAAATGGTTTGGAAATAAACGAGGTATAAGATTTAAGTGGACTGTATTTTTGGAGGATGGCTGATTATCGCCAAGAGGTGAGCGAGCGATGTAGGTCTATGGGAAAAAGCACGCATACCTGGCTCTCCAGCGTTGGGCAGTACAAGATGGCGGGCGGCGTTCTTCCCGATGCGATCACAAAACTGTCACGTTCACACCCGCGGGCGGATTATCACAAAAGTTCGCTATCCGGCAGCAGCAGTAAGGAGGCGATGCAGCACAGGAGCGACACGGGCGCGGTATCGTGTGTCTCCTCTCGGCGATTCGTTTATTTCCAGCGATTTGCGAAAGCGCGTACGTGCGTTACGCGCCAGGCGTGCGGAAGGATTGGTAAGGAAGCGGCGGGGTTCACATCGCTCATTCCAAAAGTGGTCAAATGAATGAATGGAACTAATATTGCGAAATATGGATGAGACGACTAGTAGTCCGTCTTAAACAGATAGATGGCGCTACCATAATTGATTACGTTTGTATTCGTCTGTTTATCAAGTGCCTTCTTGATTTAATTACTTGATAAAATTTTATCAGTACTTACACTAAAAATAATTTACGTTGTTAAAATAACAACGTGCCAAAAGATGTATGTAGTTATAATAATGCTATGTGGGATAGTTTTGTTTTCTCATGTTAATAAAAATGTGTATCGAATCTCGTTTATTTATTGTATGATATCCATTGTTAATTGAAAATTGTTGGGGCCTCTTGAATGAAGTCTTAATATTTTTGATTCAATCGATTTGTACCGGTTGGATTTCCGTTTATTTTTATAGACAAGTGGCCCAAAGCTTAGTATTTCACATACTGTGTTAATCATAACACCCTGTGGCAGCTGTTTAGTTTTCTTTCCTCAATAACCGAATTTAGCAGTCCACTTTAACTCTTAATAAGGACATTATTTATTTTAAATCGACTGCTTACATTTTATATTGCTTCGTTAAATCAATATTATTTATATCCATTACATAACTGTGTATTAGATAGGCCTGTAATTAAATTAAATGAAATGAAATAGTTTATTCTTGCAAGTAGGACTATATACTCGTAAATCACTTTTACAATGTCTTCCTAAGCTAGATGAAATCGATATTTCCTAACTGACTACCCTGAGAACAAATGTCGAAACGAACTCAGGGGTCTTAGTCTCTTTTCTCCCCTTAGTAGGATATTAATAGAGTTTATTTTTTAATTTTATTACTATTGATTATCTAACACTTAGATATGGTATAAGTAATTAACGCAAGGTCAAGACAGTCATAAAGATTACATAAGGCGGCGGACGCCATGTGATTTACATATGTGTGTCATGATGCGCGTACGCATACGTCTTACTTATTATATTTAATACATATTGTATTCATTATAGTGAGGTTGAGATTTATTAGATTAGTAACTGGAGCATATGTTTCAATTGGTATATAATTTGACCAGTTAAAATGTAGAGTTGTGAGTAGTCTTAGGTCTGCAATGATAAAGAAATAGTTGAATATTAAGTAAAGAAATACTCAACAAAAGTGTAAGTAGCTATTGGTTTAAATTTTGGAGTTACCTTTTTCCGCAAAATTTATGATACTCACTGGAATTAATTATACAGACAATTTTAACGTAATAAACAACTACCGCCTTGGCACAATTCTTGCAACGAAATCGGAAATATATCTTGAATCTTGAGGAACAAGTTTTCATTGAGTGGTATGTTTTATAAGGTATTATAAATGGTGGATAAAGTCACCTCGACACCGACCTTTGCGAGGTCATGACGTAATGTCAGTACGCAGATGGGACTGACAAATGAGTAATTATAAATATTGTGGTTAGTGACACCTGGTGGTGGACTAGTGCTGGTAAATGTAGGATTGAGAGTATTCTTGCTTGGAAAGTTAAAGGTAGGAAGTAAATCAACTGAAAATGAATGAGCTCGAAAAAAAATTAAAGTACATAATTCTATGAGGATTTAGAACGTCTGTCGTTTCAGCCTCTGCTTCTTAGTGTAGATACGTATTAATTTGTGTATGAAATGCAGTATTTAAATAAAAAATAAAATTAGAATGCTCTTATTAAAATGAATGTTTAAGTATTTGCTGTCATTTTGAACAGGTATGCCTTTACTGCTTAGACTGCTGAACTATTACTGAGTTTTTTATGTAGAGTCTATCTACCAACAAAACTATAGTTGTTTTATAATATTAATTAAATGATTCAAAGTGTTCATAGTCAGGTTGGATACTGTTACTTTTACATTGACTGCGGTAATGTAAGGTAACACGTTTATGCAACTGCCGGCCATATGTTATTTCATTGAGCCTCTAAACTTGATTGTTTATTCATAAAACGCAATCGGATATATTTCTATGCCGATGCCAGTACCAAAGGCTGCCGAGAATTCATTATCATTTCAATATTTATGCAAATATTCTTTATTAATACGTACCTATATCTGGCCTAAACTGGAATCTAATTATAACTTGGATTATGGATACATAATTATTGCGTTATATACACTGATAACCAGCCTTTCTTTTTTATATTTTGTAATTTCTATAACATCAAAAGTACATAAAACCTATTTTAATGACGACAATTTGTATGTCCTATAAAGTTTATGTAGTTTCTCGATCTACGACTACAGTACAATCAAATATAAAATAGTGAAAACAAACATTGAAACTGAGTCAAGGTATAATAACTTTTAAACTATCGCGCTGCATGTTTATATTAATATTATAGAACGGGGATTAGCGCGAACATGCATAAATACCTTTAGGGCTTGACGTTTCGACCAGGTTACACCGGCCGTGGTCGCAAGCAGACTGCTTGCGAACCTGGTCGAAACGTCAAGCCCTAAAGGTATTTATGCATGTTCGCGCTAATCCCCGTTCTATAATATTAATATGAGTCAAGGTATTACCGAAACTTTTAATGGTGTTTTTATAATACCTAGGACCTAATTTCAAATGATTACACACGGCAAATATAAGTAAAGGCAAAATATATACATATAAATTAAGCATTACTTGACTAACTGACACAAATGAAATATATAATTAAATTTGTATTAAAAATAATAAAAACCATTATTCAAGTTTGGATATTAATCGTCGAATTCCAACTATCGTACATGACTAAATAGGTACGTACGTTAGTTTTATTTTCCATATTTCCTTTTTAGTGGCAACAACAATACGCGCATACAGCCAGCGTCTGAGTCACTTCTCTAGGAAGGTCAGACGAAAGCGGCCGTATATGGGAATACATCAATGGCTCGTAATTCTTTCTCTGACTGTATTTCACCTCGATACCAAGGGAGTGCGGTTTTTGTGATCTTGGGGAAATATATTTAATTACGTTGATAATGTTCCTTATTAATTGATCCATGTAAGGTATTTATGATGGACTGTTTATTACAATTTATTTATATTATTTTTTCTGTCATTTTGTCTGCCCATTGCCAATATAAGATGGTGTAGGTAACTGGTTGTATTTTAATTCAACTTTTCCCCAGTCTTTAAATCATCAGTTTTTCTTAAGTAAATTGTAATAGAATAACATTGATGCCAAAGAATTTATTCACACAAGGTTACATCAGGTCCAGATGTGATGGATTACCTAGAAATATAGAACACACATGAATTCAGAAACATAGTCATTTCGTTGTAGTTTATTTTCAGGTCGTATTTAACTTAAATTATTATGAAAAGTATTACTAATGAGTTCTGTGTTTTTATTTGAGTCACGTGTTTGCGTAACATTAACCCATATTTAGTTTCGAATCCAAAACTGTACTTCAATGCCATATGTTGTTAGTTGTGTCGCTTGTTTTAATCTTGGTTCAACTTACATAATAATGCTTATGCTTTATTGTGTAAGTTATTATACAAATATTATACCTGCTGTATGTTTTAGGTTTCTTATTGATGAAAATTATAAAAATAAAAACCATAGTTGAACGTTTAAATTTCGGAACGTTAAATTGTTTATGGACCAAAGAATTTTAGTTGTAGTATGCGCCAATACAGTTAGTGTATTGCTAAACAAAATCATCTTTATCAAAGTTAACATTCCAACTTGTGAATACTCGTACAATAGATTTCACTACTTGACAACACTGAAATAACTAATTACATTATTATGAAACAGTTTTTGTCTCCGTCTCCCGCTCTTTGAGCATGAAACTTTATATTTTTTGTTCGTGTTACATGTTCTGTAACGAATCTAGGCGTCTATTGAAAAGACTATAATGAACTCTACATATGGCATACAAAGGCGACAGATTTCGCAACACATGTTACCAAAACTAAAGGATCCTGGTGTCATTGAACTAGGTATCATAGAGTTTTGTAACCTATACATCAGAATTGTGGTCCCTGGAAACAGTTGCGTTAACAGCAAGCGCCTATTTTCATGTCGTTCAACCTAACGTAAATTTGCTACCGCAATCAAAAGCCTTTAGTACTGACTTCCAAAAGAGAAATCTTACACTTATTAATGTTGTAGCAACAAATTAGATACATGCTTCTATCTAATTTCGCTAATACAAACCTGATTGAATCACCCGTTCGGCCAGCATCAACAATGTTACCGTTCAGGAATTAATTAGTACGTCTGACTTACCGGCACTTGAACCCGAGGTATGCAAGCTTGTTTGCCATGAGCTATTTTAGCACCAATTTGTACCTGAATGTTTCCTGATTCCTTATTCGTTGTTGTTAGCTTTGATGTTGTATAACATCATTAACCTGAATATTTGTGCTTATCTGAGGTGATCAAGTCGTTTAAAAAACAATCGAAATACGATTGTAAATTCCTTCTGATGATCATCTATCTTATGTTATGTTTATTCAAACGATTTTAGGGCAATTATTGTAGGTGTCGTAATAGTTTAAGTGCATGTTCGCGGTATGAAGCTGTTGCCATTTCACAGCTACCTAGAGGATGTCAGTTATCAGATCTGTTATTCCAAAGATTCTGAGAAGGAAGCAAACAATTTATATTTAAACGCTGCTCCATTATCCCATGTATTTTTGCCTTGCTTTTTATTTTCGTCACGTGCTCTTAGCATCATTCTTGAACAGGGTTCAAAAGTCAACAAAACAATCGCTCGGAAGATCCATTTTCCTTCACCGAAGTTACGTAAATAATAAATGCCTCAAGCAGATAATATTTTAAATCACGTAACTTCAAACGCTATCGTTATTTAGTTTGGATTCTGTTTACCAACATTGTAAATCCCTTCGATATTTACGAGTACCATCATTCAAAGACAAATGCGTTCAGAAATAAAGTAGTTTGTCCTAGTTCCTGAAACTCTTCAGCTGGCCCGAAAAAAACACGTTGCACAGATTGTTTTTCGACGTTAGTTTTAAGATATTTACAGTATCGTTAATCGTGTTTATGGATGCCAGGCTTTCGAAGACTGCAGACTATGTTTATTAGGTCTGGAGTTGCAAGATTTCAAATGAAAGACGAAGGAATGTTTGACAGATTGAGTCAGCTCGTAATAAGACAGTAAAATATTGAATTATAATGTGTATTCTTTTTAAATATAATTTAATCGTTAATAGCGAATTACTTATCTATATTTACTCGCAAATGTTCTCGTCTTAATCTCAATGTGAATATAAAAAATTGTCAATGAACGGTCATTGGCACTGGCATCAAGTCTAGTGAAATTAATTGTGACAATTGGCAGGATGCCCATTGGGTTTTAATTTGTGACAATCATTTGAATATTTTGCTATCTTGCAACACCGGTGCTTTATGAGCCAAAATATAATATTGTAGTTTCACGTTTATGTTTTGAAACGATGATTCAGAACTTTTTTTTTTTTATAATAATATGTACTAAGAACAGCTCGAAGATAATTCCACAATTCTTGATAGTTTGAACAATGTGATGAACATTTCACTCTTAAAAGATAGTAGCGATTCATTAAGGACGGTAACTAATAATGTTCCAAAAAGTAATGAGGACCCATCCGGTTTTATATTGAATTCAATTCACGTGTTCACCTTAGAAGGTGAAGTGAATTGTTTAAAAAGTAATCTGTCAGGAATCTCAAACATTCTTGCATATTGATAGCCTTATTAATATAATTTGTTTATATAACATCTTTCGGGTTTCCTGTATCCCTTTGAAACTTAATCTAAGTCCGGCCAAATAATATCCGCCGTGCTTGAATGGTCGTAGTCCCATGTATTTACTGATAAAACTATGTCTATAACATTTTATACTAATATTCCATTTTTCCATATCTGATTCTCCAAAATGTGATATATATCCATGATTACACGAAATAGTTTTTCTTTTCAGCTGATCTATGAAATAACCTCACCAAGATTTATTACATAATATTCCTATTCGTCTAATAAATCCACTGCCCTTCAGTTTTATTTATGGGATTTGCTATCACAGGCATCCAATCTAACTGAAATGCTTTCAGGTTTTATTAGAGCCTTGACCTAGGCAAGCCATCAGCTCTGTTAATCTAATGAATCGCGCGAGGGGTCCATTATTTGCATTGACAAAGTGACCGTTTGTCCTCGACAAACCTTGGTTTTATACGGTGATGAAGGCCTTTTTTTATTAGATAAGTAATTTTCTAGGGGCCGCGTTAATGAAATGTTCAAATGTTTTGGTTCCATCTGCTTGTGTGATTTTTTCTGGTATTAAAAGACTTCGGCAAAAGAATATGTACCAGAGACCTGAGCTTGACCGGACATAGCATAAAGTGCTACTGAGGAATTTTATAAAGATACATACTTAAAAAGAGTATGAATGATTGAGAATAGGAGAAAAAGAATAGAATGATCAGATCATTCAGATTAGAACAAATTAGAAAGCAGGTACACGAATTGAATGAGTAATAAGTTGGTATTGGAGTTGGCACCACATAATATGATTATTATGGTACGGTTAACAACCTCATTTTGTTTTCGTTGCTAGCCAAATTTATTTTCCACCGGTCCCTTTATTTTCGTCACTAGATATACCCAGCTATTATTGGATTCGTAAAAGCGTAATTTGTCAATTTTCCAGACGACGTTTTCCGTTTTGTTACATGTATTTGTGTTGCTCATTTGTTTTGCATGTGAAGGGTCCCGTTTGATATTTCTATTCTAGAATGTCGCACGTATTGACTAGCATTGAATAGATTAGTTACAGCATATTTAACTTCGGCAATTACAAAGGCGTCCAATGAACAGTCTTCACTACGTAAGACCGGCTTATAATCAGCTGTTCATAATTGATCTTGTTTACCTTTTTAACCGCAGCTGTGGAGCGCCATCTATGCGTCGTAGGAAAAACTTCGGGCTTTTCCGCCGGTTCAATGAATGATTCATACTAGTCTATAAACGTGTTCGACGTTCTATTTTTATTAACTAGGTGGCGCATGTTGCTTATATGATAATATTTATAGGAAAAGTTATTGAAATACATTATTTAAAATTATTTCAGTTAAGTTTATTACATGTTTGCTATATTTTTTACCGAATTCCATTTTTGAGGATTGATGATCAAGGAAGATTGATGTTTTGATTTGTAAATAGGGGATCGATCGTTATCACTGCGGCGACGCGGTGTGACGTCACGGGTGCAATAACCGTTGCAGTACGACGCGTCGAATGCACCCGCCCGCCCACGTCCCGGGAAAACTGCAATGTCATTCGCGGATCCTTGAACTCTGTACAAACAGTTCGTATCTGTAGGCTTAGTAAACAAGAAGTTTAGATACAAAGTAGCTCGCTGTATTCGGAACATGCTTGACCTACTTCCAATGAGGTTGTATAGTTCAGTCTTTGAGAGCAATCGAGCAAATTAACGTCCGATTTCAACGAATTCCCTTGCTTCCCACCTACACGTTTCGATAAAGGATGGAGCATAACTGCGTGGTAACGCCCGGTTGCCAATACTAGTTATCCCGACTAATACGAAACATATGGTGGGAGCTCGCATTCCACCACGAACATTCTGGAATAACGCAGTTCTGTTACAATTCTCGTGGAAAAGCCAGTGTTTGAAAATATCAGTGAATTTAGATTTCGAACTTATAGGGAACTGTGGAAAGTGACGTCATAGATATAATGACCGGTAAGTACTAACTGTATTTGGTAAATAGGAATGCCGGTAATTTGATTATTATGCTAATTGTTTATGTTTTCATTACATTGTTTCGTATTTGGAGTGATGATGGGACCGTAGCCCGTTATGGGAAGGCCTTGGTAGCATTTATGGGTTTTAAAGCAGCATCTGGTCTTAAATTGTTTCTAGTTAAGATTTGAGTTGTAATATTAAACCGATAGTTAACAGTTTTCAAGCGATCTTGTTTAGATTTTAGGTGTGTGCTCAAATGCTTCACAGCTAGGTTAATGTTTTAGACGTCTGAACTCGTTCGTTTTTAGATATTACAAAAGACATAAGTAACTATCGTCTGAATGCGAGTACATACAACAACAAATATGTAACAAATATTATCTATGTTGTAACTATATGCATAACTTTAAATATAGATAGATATGTAGGTAGGTCCCTACTTGCTTGATGATGTCGTAAATGACATAAGGCTAGGTAAACAATTTAATGGCAAGCTAGATAACCCCCGAGTTAATATAACTAGAGCAATAGGCACGGTTTGTTTGAACATACTGTATCTATAGATGCTTTTACAGACCATTTGGATTGCTCTGCTAGTAATGCATTTGATTACGTTCTTTTAATTATAGTTATAACAGATTCAAACGGATTGTCAGGTTAATTACAAGCCTTGCGACGGAATTTAACGATACCTAAGTACAGCCTCTCGATCTTGCGAATAATAAAGATCTCAGTACTAAAAGTGGTTCTAAAACTAATGATATGGCTGTAACTAACTCATTGCAGGGCAAAGGCCTTTGCTATGATAGAAAGAGAGCACTTGAAAATATTGCTCTAGGTAATAATATAAAAGCTAATAACTCAAAATATTCTTCACTTTAGAACCGTCCATACATTACCGATAATGCCTTTCCTCCAAGACGTTCCTGATATATTGGGTTCATTAATACATTTCCTATCCTAACTCCCGCCAAAGGGCGAAAGATAAAACATATTGCAGACTCATAAAAGATAATGATCAACTAATAAATAAACGTCGAGCTGTCATGGCGGCGACTCAGCTTTGAGAAATAACAGCAATCAGTGTGTCAAACGCGTCAAATTGGTCCCGCGGATCCGCCGCCCGACCAAGTATGGGTGCGCGGGCGCAGCGCACTCGCGGGAAAATGCACTCATTACCTCAGAGGCTAGATCATGCTCTGCCTCTCTTTATGCCGTCGAAACGAGTTATAACAGTGACATTGTTTTGTTGTCGCTTTGGGTTCTGTATACTTGATTAGTTTCAATCTGAGGAAACTAGGCTTGAATAGTATAGTCCAATGTTTAAAATCTAGTAAAAGGCAAGAAAAATATTTCTTATCAAATTATATTGCAATTTAATGTTCTAAGTAAATTACCGTAAAATATTGTTTCAAATCACATCAGAAAGGCGTTTAGTGGTAGGTTATATTATATCATACAGGAACGATAAAACAATATGTAAATTGAAAGTGCGAGAATAAGCAATGTATTATTTTGGACCCCATTCTATTTTATTTATTTTATTTACAGCCTTAACTGTCCCACTGCAGGGCAAAGGCCTCCCTTTCCTCCTTCCACAACTCTCTATTGTTTGCTTATAGTTGCCGTGGGCGAAAGCCTCTACAAATTGGGTTCCTAATAGACGAAGGCCGCATAGAAGACCCAGGCGGAAATGGATGGATGAATTGGACGCATACGGACCCCATTTTATCTTAACAAATAATATTTATCTCTTAAAAAAACTTAGGGTTAATTTTTTGCTTCAAATGCTTTGTAAAGGCACAAATTGCATCTAAAAACATATGTCATTATTACCTACTAATGACATTCATTAAATATTCATTTGAGTTGAAATAAACATCATAAAATCGAAATCAATTGCGGGAGTCCTTAAACCAAAGTAAAAACGATCATCATGATCATTATCTTGCTAAAAGATTTGCAGTTACCGGCTCTACAGCGTATATTGAGATTCTGAAACGAACAGAATATTTTAAACTTCTGTTTACCAATAAAACAGTGAAAACAAGTGAGATGTCATCATCGTACTTGAACGCCAAGTTTGTTGGCAAACACTTGGCATTTGGCATGCATGATGCACTCGTTGAAACACCTAATAAGTTTCCTAGCTTTCCCTCTGATTGTACCTAATCTGAAAGTATTACGAAAGCACAGATTTGTTGCTGGATAGTTAAAAACTATTTTACAAATTGTATTTTCTAAACACCTTTCAATTATTATTATTTTCTCCCATGCTGTCCCACTGCTGGGCAAAGGCCTCCCTCCCTTCCTTCCATTCTTCTCTGGACCAGTCCTTCATATAGGAATTCAGCTCATCTCTCCATCTCCGTCTGGGCCTATCACGTGGTCGTCTGGTTTTTGGGATTCATTCAGATGTTGTTTGGCCCAACCGTCGGTCGACACCTTTCCATGTGTACGAAAAATTATTTAGTCCCCTATTAGTGAAGAATTCTTTATTTTAGAATTGAAGTTCATTATACGATGGTTTCGAATTTCGAGTTGGTACTTCTCTAAACCCGGACACATGACATCCACTTCCATCTACATGTCTCCTTTTACGATATGAAATATAAGTCTGGAATATGGTTCTGATGTCCCCACGGGGGCTCACTGTATACGGTATCGGCGACACGCCTCCCGTGATATCGAACACGTTCGGTTCCCAGCCAATTTGTACCGCTGGCTTTTAATTAGGTAAAAAAACTAACGTTACTTACCTGTTTCCATGCGACTGAGTAGTTTCTCATGGGACCTGCATGTGATCGTGATCATATTTGGACGTCATTATATTTTTTTCTTTATTTATAACATACGAGAACTTTCCAGTCGAACGAAAGTTTCGAAAGAATCGGATCGTATTTAATTTATTTATTAGAGAGCTTGTGTGTACTTTTCAGCTAACCATAATTGTATGAAAATCTAGTTGTACGATTTATGGCTAAACGTGTCTGACCATACACTCTCATCGTTTAAAACTGCTCAGAGTTCTCAAGCTGTTATTTTGAAAGGCTTTTAGAATTAGCTTTTAGAGTAGGTTTCTAAAAGAATTTCATAAAACTTAAATTGATTCTCATATCAGAAACAGAGCACTTGTGACTAGCAATACATATTCCATCTGCAGTCCATCGCTTGTCTGTTGTATGTATGCGAACTATTCTGATATCATGTTCACATTTAATTACTTGGGCTTGAACACCCACTTGTTTAATTGCTAATGTATTTGAATTATGTATCCTGCGACCAGGATACGATTGGACCTTTTGAACTTAACTGTTTTCTACCACACAAGTAACTCCAGTATCTATTTCCAAACGCCTTATAATATTGCAATTACAGTCGGCAACTTTATTCCCTGTTTTAGACGATAAATCGTTATACATTAATCGTATATCTGAGCAAACAATTGGCCATAAATTGTTGTGCTTCTACTGACTGCAATATATTCACGCGCTGAATGAATGGGACTAACTAGTGGTGTCACTCAAGGCAGAGATAACACTGCATATATTAATGACCTCACGCTCAATTAAAAGCTTAGTGCATCAACGTCTATACTCTATGGTCAGATTGTTATGTAAGATCTGTGGCGCCTCTGTTGATGATACGATGTTAATAAAACTGTTTGTTTAGTTGTTCATACAAAGCCTTTACTATGTGTACTTTCTTATATTTGGTAGGTGGTCTTTTGTTATTGTTCTGGGCAATTACTTTTTGACGTTCATGATGATGAGAGTCGGATGTAAATGGAATGAATGAGTGTTATTGAAACAACAATACAGTTTTCCGGATTTGTTCTAAATACTTGATTAAGATGATGTAGTCCCGAGGGATACCTAGTTCTTTTCGATTGTATGGATAATCTATACAGCGCACACAACCTTCTTTCCTGAGTTGAGACATAGTTCTAAATATTTTAGAAACTTTGCCTTTGCTTGCTCTTATTTTTATGTCCATACTTATAGTGAAGCCGCTTCCTAAATGATCGTGTTTATTTTTCCCATCGTTGATATCATTGGAGAGTGCTAGTTAAATTTATCAATACAAATGACTTTTGAAAAGACGTTTTGAAAAGTTCGACAAAAATTACTTGTAGCTAGATAAGGTGAAGAGTTTAATGCTAATGATAGGTGATTGGAGATCAATAAAAAAGGTCTCATGCTTGTTAACTGTCACACTTAAGTTTCATTTGAATGTATACTTAAAGGTAGTTTTATTTAATGAGTGAAGATTCTTCAAACATTTTATGTTAAATAGTGCATGTGAATTCGTTATATGCTTGACCCAAATGTGTGCAGAACATACAAATATTAATAAAACCAATAAAATTACCATAGGATTAGAATACCCATAACAATCGTAATCTACGTACTGACTAACAGATTTAATTCTACATCTCATTATAAAATCACTTTTCTATTTACAACTAAGAACTCAATGCTATTGAAAGTGGAATGAGAAGTTCCGTAGGGTAATTAGCGGCAGCGTACAGTCAAACGCACAACAGTGGTAACACATCAAGTCTTTACTCCGTAGCAATAAGGTTGATATTTGTAATTACTTGTTAGTATTGACATGTGGTGGATGGTACCAAACAGTATGATAACAATCTACGATTGCCCTACAATTTGCGCGCCGACTGACCAGAGACAAGTTACCAAAAATAGTAGTCACCCACTCGCGTCCGACCAGGAAGCGATACACCTAATTATGGATAGGTAATGCCTAATCAACTGTGGAATGTCTGGTTATTGTGACATCTGTTGTTCTTCTTACAACCCTAAAAACATAATTAATACAACTATTTCTCGAGTTCGAGCAAGCAATAGCTAAGAAGGAGAAAAGGTCTTGAAGCAATATCAGGGACCTACCGACAATAGGATGTAGACAATTACAAATATCCGATTGCCTATGATATACACAACAAAAAATAATTACTAAGAAGGAGTAGTAAGAACTTAAAAACTAAGTGTAAACAAATAAGTCCAGTTCTAATTTATAGAAATTAGCTTTCTTTGTCTGATCAGCTATTTCTTTAGCTGAAAGCATTATGTTCATGATTGTTACGGACATTCGATTGGTTAAAGAAAATAGTGTTTACTAAACAAGGTGGAACTTTCAAACCGCAGTTGTAAGTTCCTTCAACTTATTCTGTTTAGTATATTTCAAGAATTATTGGCAATACATCTTGTCTTTTCGTTTAGAAACTCCGAGACAATAATGTTGCCGTGCTTTACGCTTTGTTGGGTTCACCATGAATGGCATTGACCACGCGATTCGTTATGGTATGTACCTCGTCATCGTCGTTAGCTATCTTTGTTTGGTATTTTGGTTTTCGTTAACTAAAACTTCCTTGGCTTGTTTTCTTTTTATGGGTACCTGTCAGTGACCATGATTTGTGATTTGTTTTTATTGAATACAAGTTAGGTGCTTAACTTTACAATATCTATAAGAAGTAATACTACCCAAGGAACATTCTTATCTTCGTAGTTTTATCTTGATAACTTGATATCAATCTATTGCTAAGCTTAACTTGTAATGGAAATACAGCCATAAATCACTTACAACGTAGTAATGAAAATCTTGGCATTCGCTGTATAAATAGCTTCTGCCAATCGTTACTCAAGATAAGAATCAAGGACAAGGCTTTCTCCGCGATATTACGTTTCTGTATTAATTTTGTCACGAGCTAGGGAGCGATCTGCTCTAGCCGGTAGCATTCCTCCAAGTTGCAATCGTCGGCCGCGTCCTGCATTCCCGTCCGCGGCGGCTTCCGAGAACACCGTGGTCCGCTATGCCTTCGTACTAGTCGATTCCTGAACACCAGTTGCCGATACGTCCATCGCCCACATGTGCCCATTACGAGCTCAATTCCGCACCACAATGAAACTGAGATCATTAGACACCGTCCCACAGTTGCGTCTTGAGACTGCGACAGTTGTCAGTCGCTGCGACGACATCCATCCGATCAACCGCTGCGAGCGGGCGCGGAGCGTTCGTACACGATCGACACTTGCGAACGATATTAATGTCGCGTTTTTAATTTGGACGTTTCACTTCGGTCTTCGTGAAACGATTGGTAACGGTTAATGTGACGTGAGACTAATTCGGCAACTTGTGTTCGTTAGTGCGGTGTACACTGTGAGCTGGCGACCGTTTGACTAATGTCCCTTTGATGTAACAAAGCAGTAATTAGAGCGTGGATTTAAAAATAACTGCGCCCACTCGTTGTGTTGTGTGTGCCCTCTTAACTTGACGCTAATTACAATACAAACTTAACTTAGCGTAAACTTTTTTTGTTTACGAAAGTTTGTAAAATAATACCGGCTATTTAACGAGTGTGGTTCAGTGCGCGTGCGTCGGGCCATGTTCAAACATCGCGTTTCAATATGTCAACAGTCAATCAAATGAACATGAAGCCATAGTATAAGACGCCGCAAGACATCAGTGTTAATTGCCTATAAATAAAACAGGGCCATCGTACGGGCCAATTTAGATAGATCCCCGTTTCCTAATAGATACAGTAAAAGGACAAGTTTCTTCGTAGAATAAGAACGATCGATAGAGTTCATGTACCATTGTGACACACATAAAACACTGAAGTTTATATGACTTTTCACCTACTTCCAAGTACAAAGAGTTGCTCAATTCGATTACTTACTTTTATGTGAAGCCATTTCTTTATTTCCGTTTGTTTATTGTGCCGCACTCATATAAGGAGGTATGAGGGTATCACAATAGACATACATACAAATTACTACTCATACAAATGTTGTGATGTGACTTTTTACCTTTTTATTTACATAAACAAATCAGCGCGTACCTCATAAACATGGATTAAATTATTTGTGCAGGCCACCTCGCTTCCTTGTTCATGTATTTCATATTTCTGCTCTATCTATGCAAACTAGCATATGAAATATGCATGCCAGTATCTGTATGTCATTGAGCATACCCACATGCCTGCTACTAGGAAAATGGAAACCTATGCGAAGTTTCAACGAAAGTCTTTTATGGCGTGAAATTTCGATGTCAGGTAGCCGTTGTTACGATGCATTATTCATAGGTTTTCCATAACTTTCCTTTCGGTTTTTCACGACTGATTATCTAGAAATTTATTATATCACATTAATTCTAAAAATTATTGGTTCCTGAACTTTTAATTGGACATATAATGGAACCTAATGGTACTACATAGCTCGAGCTTTTTGAAATCGTTGTAAAAAAATGTTTGCTGAATTAGAACCTAGCTCATTTAATTCAGTCCAAGCTTTAAAAGGCTAACGCATTTGCCTTGTTATCGTAATAACTGAATCGTAGCTTTTGGTTTAAACTCGTTTTAAAAGACTGGTACCTCATGCCATACCATAATTGTTAACGAATGCAATTAATATACTCGTGTAATGTCTTAAACAGAATTAGTTACAGCCAAAGGTTCTATAATTAATTAATTTCTCAAGCGAAGGCTTGGACGTCGAACGAAGAATAAAATGTTGAAATAAAATGATTGATTATATTTTTTTCGCAGGCTTACAATGTCGTCTAGACTGTCTGTGGGTAGATCCGATTATACAGTATTGTTTGATCAATGTAAATGTAATCAGAACGAAACGTCTTATACTCCTTCATATTTTGTAATGTCCCGATCCATAATGTAACAAAAAGTGAAATGTAAAAAAAAAAAAAACGCTTATTATATCCACAAAATCATCATCAATAAGGATACAGCGTTTAGCTAGACAACAATATTTAGTTTAGCCCCAAATATGGGCTGACTATTGGACGAGACGCTGTAGCTAGACCTAGAAAAGTAGACCAAGTGTATCCAAACTAAGTCAACAACGGTGTCTGTGTTCTTTCGGGGAACACAGGTGTCATATACATCTCCGATAAGGGATCTATTTCCTTTTATAGACCCCCTGACTTTTTCCTGACATCCGTGTCGGCAATCCTGTTTGTCAATCGTCTCTTTTATTCTTTACATTCATTACCTATTTTAAATCTCATGCTCATCTTCAAATTCCTTTTACAATTTACAAAGCTTTTTCTTATTTTCGACTTCCTAAAGTGGATATCCTTGCTATTGGTATAAACCTTAAATCATAATTACAGTACTTCCCCTAGTCACTATGTCTTCAATTATATTAATTTCTGCTAAATCACGTCCTTGAATTTGTTCTTTATATAACATACAATTAATACGATCATATATCTTAGAGCTCTATTGTTTTCTATTGAGCCATTACAATGAACCTATTGGCCTTAGTCGCAGACGTAATTCTGTAACAAACTTGGCCTTAGCAAAGACATAATCTTGCCAATAAGTGAATTACGTCTTTTGTCGGCAACGTTCCGCAGTTTTATTTGTATTTTATTATTCATTCATGGCGTAAAGTCCTCATGAAAAGGCCTGTCGCCGCAAATATTACCATTGGTAGTCTATGTGTACTTATTTTTCTATATTTCCATTTTTTCCTTACCATGTTTTTTAAAGATTTTTTATTTTTGTGATATTTATTTTTTGTTAGACTTCTACAAAAGTTATGTTCCTGAACTGTGATTATTGATCTGTTTTCGGAAACTTTCAGTCTTATCTGATAACTGACACGTCTGCGTATATTATCTCGTCGTCATTGTTATCTTTACTTATTAGGCTCTGCTGTTTTACGTCATATCTGTCTAGATATTTGTATAGCAGAGTATTTTTTTATGCACATAAATAAAGCTTTAAGATATTTAGTCAATCTAACGAAATTGTGAAACCCTATGAAGCTTAGTAATATAAAAGAGTCGAAACTTCATTTAAATTGAGATTAACGCAAAAAGGTCTAGTAATCCATCGCAATTTGTATCTGTCAAATCATTCCAGTTATCCGGAATCGAATTTTGTACCCGAATTTGTGATATCCAAATTTCGATAACACCACGCAAAATGTAATAGGCGGCACTAAACCATTTTCAGCCGAGATAGCTTGTTCGAAAGAATTATGCAATTGAAAGCGATAAGATGCTCTAAATCCCCTAAGTACATTAATATTTGTTCTAGTTCCTTATTCTATTTTAAGCCATCATAATTTATCTCCATTGGCAGCTAATGTGGCCAGCTCATCTCGCAGAACAACACTTTACCCTACACAGCTACGGCTATGAGTAATGTGATTGCCAAACCCAATTATCATTCAATAAGAGCATTCCCGTAATTGCTAGTAATTGCAGGACTTAGTCAGACGAGCAATTGATGACGGCCTACAATTTTAGCCCAATTTTCATGCTCGTTGTTGTTAATTCCCGAATATCTTTCCACGACAATCAGAATGTTCCCAATAGCCAAAGGAATTTCTCTCTATGAAGATTTCAACTGCCTCGTTGGCCTAGTGGTGCTAAGCGCGACTGCTACGCTAGAGGTCTTGGGTTCGATTCCCGAGTCGACCAAGGTGTTGTTGGATTTTTCTATGAAATTCTCAGTAGCAGGTCGGAGTTTGGATTTGTGCCCGGTTAGTGGCAGTAGGCTCGCCCCCTACTACATGAGACCTAAACATTTCGGCGAACTGTGGGAGTACATTGGTATGCCTGTGCCTACCCCTTCGGGGATACAGGCGTGATGATATGTTATGTTATGTTTTGTTAAGATTTCAAGTTTAAATTAAACAGTGTCTTTATCTCCAGACTATATGGAGACGAAAACTCGTTGTATTATAGCGCACATAGAGTTCTTATACCATATCAAGTGCACTGGTCAGACTTAATTGAATCCTGTAAGTCTATGTGAAAGTCTAAGTTATGGCTATACTATGTTTTGGTTGCCGGAACTAAAACGTCGAACTATCGGCTCCCAGCTCATCGAGGGTTGTAGGCGTTTAGTTATGTAATAAGCCTCTATATTAATATTTCATTAACATACATCGCGGATTTCTATCAACCTGAGGCTGCTCGCAATAATTAAGTGTGGGATTCAAAGGTTTTAAGTAGTTGGACGGGTTAGCCATCGCCCACGGCCACATAGTTTTACAACTACTTAATGATAGAAAACTTTCTGTACATTTTCCATGAGTTTTGTGGCGGTAATGCTCATTCGGCTTAACTTGTATGGCTTCGTGGATAATACAGGTCAAGAGCTCTTCGGATCGAAACTGCTTAGGTATTTTATGTGGCTATTGAAAGTAGCAGAAAAAGAAAATTTCGGACTATCTCAAGAAAAAGAAAATAACTTACTTTTCATGGTTAAGTATGTTCTGCCTTTGAGTAAAAGAAAGATCAATCAATTTCGCACAAAATGATTTTGCTCGAAAAGTTGATCACATAAATCTAGTTGACAAGTTACATAATAATTGTTGGTACGTAGTAAAATACTGGTATCTTTATCTAAGGTACCGCGACCTTCAGTTCTGCCTGTCCCACCCACGGATGGGCGTCACCCACACGACGTTAGACAATGAACACTGTATCGAAACGTTTTATACAATTTCCTTTTAAGATGGCCAATTATGTTTACAAGATTGACAGTGCATGTTGTACCATTTCCGACCATGTCATGAAAATGGGACGCCATAGTAGAATTGTCTAGGTTTTCATGTTTAATTTAAACCATCATGTCTTTAAAGTAATTTCCATCCAATATTCTTCTCATGTCCTATTTTGATGGCTTCCAATCGTGTCTTATGGTTGTCCCATCAAAATACCAAAGAAAGTGAGGACAAAACACTAGAAATGTTATGCGATCACAGTTTTGATCACAGAATACTTGGTTTGGTATCCTAAGAGTTTTTTAATTTAAAATTGGCTTCATGGTCAACTATGCGAATATAAAAACTGTCTTCCTAAAACCCTTAGTCATCCCAATAGTCATTGCACCTATGTGTCATATCTAATTCGCTGCCAAAGTTGTACGATCCTAAAATCTTAGCAGCGTTTGCTCTCCAATAATAACTCATACGAAATTAACTTAGAAGGTACATAAATAGTATTACTATGCTATGTTGGTCTTCGATTGAACTGGGTTTTGAATAAATTAACTTCTTAATGGCATGAAATCATTCCAATCAATGGATGGCTTGATGCATTGCTTCCTCAATGAGTTACTTAGTTACTGACTTTCTCCCAACATTTTTATGTGAAGTACGTTTAGTTCTATTCTAACATAATGACTTCGAGTGGCATGGGAAAACGGAATAACCGTTCTCTTTATTCGAATTGATGACTTGATTCACTACGATTACCTACACCGTAATGTTGCCGCTTATAATAGATTTTTAAACTCGCTTCTATTTCTGACATAACCATTGTTTACGAAACAACAAACGTTAGTTATGTTCGCCCCACACTACCACGCTGTTGTAATGTCCATAACTCCATACCAACATCATTACATGTAATTTACTGCATAATTGCCTTCTGTGTCCCGTATTTCCGTCGCATTGTATGTATTTCGAGTCGATTAAAAATAGTCTCTAATTACAGCAAAGCCAATTTCATTCTCTACTACGGATAAACAGGTTAATTCTGTTTACTCGCGACGACCACGTGAGTGTCAGTTGAGTACGGTTGTAGGGCGCCGCCCGCCCACGCGGCCGCCACACACCAACCTGTCACTTACATAATATAGTGGCTCGGACGTAAACGTAACCCTACGCACATTCAATATATTTTTTCACGCTTTTTTACAAAGAGGTTAATGAAGTCAGTTCGCGATCAGTTGCGAAACACGTAACGGCGGAAATGACCACCTGACGGGAATAGCGCGTCGCGCAACTCTGTCGCCAGCCCCACAGTGTGACCGCGCTATCACCCGGCGCCGCTCGCGCCGCAGATAACCCTGCATCACACCGAAAATAACCAGTCTTCTCTCAGCCGCGGTCCAGCCACGACTGTCGCCAATTTGACCTATCCCGCCTTATATACCGACCTGAGGGATGGCATCCGTGCGCACGCGCTCTGCTTCCCCCAAATCAGTTTCGTTCTCCCCGATTTTGGAGCGAAAGTACAGTGCTGAACGAGGGCCATCGAGTCCTCCTGAACTGAAGTCGACGGACTGGAGGAAATATTTTACCGATTTTAGTGCATACCTTGGTAAGTGGAATAAATGAGGTATTGGGACTAATTCATGTGTGAGTCAGGTCGCTTTTATTGTGCGGCCTTGTGCTATATCGGTTGCGTGTTAGTGGAGCGTTCGGGTCCGCTGCGTAAACAAAACTTGCGTAATCGTATCTATTGGTTTTGTGAAGATGTTCTATTTTATCACCGCAGTCTGTCAGTTGACTGTTTTCGCCATGCCAGTTTTGATTGTGTTTTATTTGTAAACAAATCACTATGTAACATCTCTCTTTAGGTCTCTACGTAATTACTGGTAAAGAATGTTTTCTTTTGTAAAATGTGTCTGAAATAATGTTATTGCTAATAAAATCGCCACAAATCGAGTTATGAATACAAATAGCATATGAGAATAAACGTTTCAAGATGCCATTAAAACATGAGCGAACGCAATAAAACGATATTATTATCTTGCTCCACGCACAACAAAACTGTTCTGATTTTGGGTTTAGAGTAATTAACACTAGAAGAACAATTGAAAGTGTATGTATCAGTTGACCAAGTCGGTGTCAGTTGACCGATAACCTTGCGGTCATATGTGGTCTGCACGGTGCACCGCAAGTCCTATCGAGACCGTATCGCATTGTTTACTACTTGTCATGTCTTACGGCACTGATATTTATAGTTGGTACTGAATTGAAGGAGCTATATTTGCATTAGATTTGGATGACGTGTTAAATGTGTCAAGGGTTACCCTGCAAAGGGCCGAAATAGAGCTAGGGACTAGATATGGGTTACTAATGTGGTTACACTATAATAAATTAGTCATGGATTTTAAGAAGTGACATAGATTTTTTCACTTTAGGTATAAGATGCTAATTTTCTTTCTGGCATTTCGGAACAGACATTTCAGGTGGTCATAATTCGTAAAAAATAGTGAGTAAGACCATTTAATATGTTTTGTTTATATTTTGACAAAGAATACAGAAATTACATGGTTTTCTTCTAGTAAATAAGCTACATAAATTTTGTTTGGTAATGGCTTTTGGTCTAATTCTCTAAAAAAACTGGTTACAATAAATGTCCAGTCGGTGTGTTTTTCGGAAATTAAAGACCGTGTCCTGTGCACCCAAGCTTTGACTATTTATATCCTGACTGAAATAAATAAATAAATCATTTGAAGCTACTTACGGATCCATTTGAGCACCTATACCTAACACTGCTAATAGACAACTTTATAATTAGGCAAAAAATTCAATCTTAATTATATTCCTATGTCATGCCCGCCTTGAGCGTTACTTGAATGCTGCGCTGTTTTTGTGGACGAACAGGGCCGTAATGTATTGACTAGGTCCGGCCGGATGTTTTAAGGTAGCGTAGACCACACATTGATACTTTGAGATAAAGGTTCTGTTTTTTCACAAAAACATGAGGTTGAATTCAGTACATACCTAGACTTTAAGTTGCAAAGGAATAAATGAACTTCAATAACCAAAACTATTTTTTTGGTTAATGTCAAAATCGTTAAGTTAATGAGTCAAAAAAACTCATCAAATCAGTCTTGTGATTATAATTACGGTGCAGAAAAAATCGTAAGTTTCGAGTTCAAGTAATTTTTTTGTATATATTTTAGGCATCATCAATTTAACCAACATTTTAACAGTTTGGATTCTAATAAAGCTTGAGTTCAAAAGCTTTTGAGTTTTTCAAAGTTTTACTTTTTCAATTTTCGTTATCCATGCTCATGCCTTCTCTATATGGGAAGAGGTCTGTGCCCAGCAGTGGGACGTTTATAGGCTGTTTTTTTTTTTTTTACTTTTTCGTACTATTTTTCTGTTTAAAATCTTATAAACTTTTGTGTCTGTTAAAAACATGAAAACGATCGATGGACAAAAAAAATATAGTTCAAAGAAAGAACTCTATGGTTCTACTGTGACGGCAGTTGACCTTAAAAGTTGCTCCGCGTAAAACCTGCAATTCGTTTCGGTTATTTATCGGTCGATAGCATGCGTTTGCGCAAGTGAAGGGATCTTAGTAATCGCCTAAAAATAATGATGCATTTTTTATTCGACTTGGCTATTATTGTTATCTTAATGCATCACGCTTTATTTTAATTGGGGCTTTTTACCTACACAATATGCAACGAAGGTAATATTTTCTCGTCTAATTAAATCGTTTTCTATGATTAACAGAGCGAGGCAAATATTAAAATAGGGCTAAAGGGTTTTTTGAACTTTTAAGTGTAGAATCATGTAATCAACGCCATCTAGCAGCATTAGTCGGTACTACTGTAACAGCTTAGTAGGTAAACTTTATTCGATGAAACATGTTACAACAATTGGAAATAATGTGCGTTGATGTCTTTTTATGAGACTTGTGATTCTTGGCCGAATTTTTTATTTATTTCTTTATATTTATAAAAAAATACTTTTACATTTATTATATGATAATAGTATTTAAGCATCATCATCATGACCTATCATGCTCGCTTGTATGTTGTGGTCAGTGCTCAGCGCCTTTCAGTTTTGTAATAGCAACCAGTCGCATGCCACTGAATAACTATCCGTTTAAAGTGGGCGTTTAAGAACTTCTTTCTTCAATGCTATGTAAAGTAAAATAGGTTGCTTGTAGTATTATATTATCTCTCATAAATAGCTAAATATTGTAATAATACGATGATGTATCATCGGGATTTTGCAAGTCTTTAACAGAATCTCCTTATAATGTGAACCGTCTCCCATTATGAAACATCTACCGACAAATAAGTGCAGTGTACTCATACAATGAATGATCTGAATAGTCACGCAAAATAATTATTCCAATCATTTTCGCTGTTTTTAAGTTAGTTCCATATCCAGGAAAATTCTAGTTATTATTTAATTCAAAATTTCCGTAATCAGTTATAACTTGTAATATACCATATAAAATAGCGATAACTTCCATCATTATATATGAATTGCTTAACATGAAACAAATAATGATGTGACGTCCGTATAAGGCCTAATCAATTTTGAGTTTTTGACCCTTATACAACAACAAACACTTACAACTACCTATTATAGAATTAAAACTTATAGAAATAAAATTAGCACGCGTCAAAAAATTCATCGTCATCTTTGTTACCATTTTATTTGTTGGTGTTATGTCTTCTTCGAAGTATACTCCGTGCCGTTTTGTGGAAATAAACTACTATAAATAAGCGTAAATAAATAACCTAATACAAATTATTTATTAAATGGTTGGCAAATCAATATTTAGAGTTATGTGTAGTTTTTCTAAGTTACTCATACATAGCAAAGATATTTGCCTCCACTATCTGTGACCAGTACAGAGCTTCCAAGAAATTCCAAAAGTGCTTACTAATCGGCATCTCCTTTCCTTTACAACAAAACCATAGTTCACGACTGGCCAGAGAGGGCTAGCAGACAAATTCCACCGCGGGCGCGTCATCCTATGACGCCCCAACACCGTATTATCAAAGCGGCGTCAGCGACTTCATTGATGAAACGTACCTTCAAGCAAATCCAGCGCTACATTCAAACGCACAAAACCGTTAGACGTTTATTACACTTTCTGCTTACGTCTATACCGAATTTAGTTTACATTGTCCTGACACACGCAACTGACAAGATCGAAATACTAATGCGTGACCTCGTCTTCCTCAGCGCTTCCACAAACACGGACTATTACAGAATCGCAAATATTTATGTGAACAATATGTTAGGCTGTGAGCGATTTTTGCGGTCGGCGCTGTCGGAGGTGAATCAGTATTGCATTAGTCCATAAGAGAGTCGCCCGCGCCTTTAAGCACGCACGAGGGCAAAGGAGATATATTTAAATTTAGAATCCCTTCCTCCGCCCTTGAGGGGAAAAGTTTTTTTTTATATTTTATGCCGATCCTCGCGAATTTGCCGGCCAGTTTCTTGTGAACCGTTTCAAGTGATACCAAAAAGGATTTAATTGGGGAATTCAAAAATGTCGCAAACGCATTATACAGTGAACGATGATATTTACGGGAAGATATTGAAGAGTCATAACAACTCGCCGACTACTAAAACAGAATATGCAGAGGTCTATGAAGCTGTCAATGGATTAGGTATACATTTTAATTCAACTAAACTAGTATTTTTTCCTTGAACCTAGTAATGTTAAACAGTATTTCTATACAAGAATACATTACGATACATAAATTATAACGGTACTTATTTTTTATCAGGCCACCATACAACAGAGGCTTCTTGTAGCAATGCCTTGTGAAATCCTTATCTATGGTGGTAGGCAATTTGCGTAAGTCGACCGATAAGGGGTTACGCCATTATATCGTTAAGAGGATTTGATGAATACTCTTTTATTTAAAGGTTTAAGAAGCCATTGAACTCCGAAAAGTTCAAACTAGTTCTCGGCAAACGAGTTTTAGGTACTCAGCCGAGTGAGCTTGCGTCGCGAAATGTATCAATTTTTAATTATGCAAAACACTATTGTTTATTAGCATTTAAATCGTTTAGAATTCTTTTATTGTCAGAATTAATAATTTATGACAAAAAAATAGCTTTATTATATGTTTTATAGTTTTCTGATGTAGAGTTTTCTCATAAAGTTTGTACTTGTACAATAAGGAAAATAAATGAAATAAATCAAGGTACTATTTCTTGAAATGTTTATAATAAAGGTAGTAAAATCCTTGTAACGGTTAATACGGATAATATACACAGAATGAGTATAATCTCCGGTTAGTTTCATAATGGAAGCTAAAATTAATATTGCGTTGATTGACTGACTGATGTTAGTATAGTTAGTAGACTAATACATCTTTATAAAAGGGCAGACTAATTTATTTTCATAGTTAATACAGAATTAAATGTTATTTTATTTTATTCAATGGGTACAGACACAGATTACAGATTAACATAGTACAAAAAAGTTCTTAACTGCTGACTGTAAGTAAACCTGAAATCCAGTTCCAACTGTTCACAACATTTAAATAAAATTTAAATTAAATAACTAAGTAAATGTGTCAAGGTTCGTTACCAGTTGAACTTTTTTTATATGATGCATTACCCATACGTGCCATGTCATTATCTGCCTAGCTTTTTCTCATCAATGTTGGGGTCGGCTTCCAGATTTACCGGGTACAGCTAAATACCGTATTTTACATTAAGCGATTGTCTATCTTACTTCCACCACCAAAGTACGTGCCCGGTGCCATGTATCAAAATGAAAATCATTTGAGCAATTAAAAGTATTTTCTTTTTCATTTTTCAATTTTTTTAAAAGGTTATTTTTAGCTTTTATTGTGTATGTATTGGATGTTTTACATATAATTAATGTAAAACATAACCTTGTATAAAGTGCAGTGCACCACTTGGTGCCATAATATTAATTCCGACCAATTAAAAGGAGCCCGGTTTGCTCCGACCATGATGTCATTGGATAAAAGCGGCTCGCTTTATTTATGTTAATTGATTGGCTAATAAATATATATTAATTATTAAATAATATATGGTTTAACTGTAGATAATGTTGATTAAATAGTGTGACGTCGTGTTTGTTATTCCTACCTTTAGTTAATCAGTTACATTGTATAAGGCATATCATCACTTGTGTATTTTTTTAAGTGTCCAAAACTGTAATTAAAACATCGTATTAATTAACAATTCTCTTTGAAATCTAAGGAATATTGAATTCACAAGTATGCTATGCCCGATTAAAAAATTAAAAATCGATCGCTGCGCTAACGCTACGATTTTTTTTTCAATTATTCAGCCATTTACAAAATACGGGTTTGTCAATTATGACAGTAACATTACCTTCAGTAACTTCTTTATTCATTTCTCATATACATACATACATTAGTCGTATTTTATTGCCATGTAGTGGGCACTACATATATCGCTGAATAATCATATTTGTATGACATACAGACAGGAGTAAATTCAAACGTGATCTGCTTCTGTAATTACCAGACAGAATTCCAGACATTTTTAGTATATCAATTCTAAGATCTATTTTTATACTTCCGAGATATATTGATGACCACAGACGTTTGTATATGGCCTTCTAGAGCAAAACTATTGTTATGCAGCTATTATAATAACTTGATATATCGTTAAATAGAAAATCCTGACGTGAATAGATATTTATTATATAGCTTAGCCTATAAATCACAATTATACCACAATAAAGGATTATATATTTTTATCAAAGTAAGTACAAAAGACCAAGACAATCGCCAAAAACAGAGAGGTTTGGAAGAAGACAGGGGAGGCCTTTGCCCAGCAGTGGGATCAACAGTAGGCTAATAAAAAAAAAGTACAAAATAAAATTGAATTAAAAATACACTGTTAAATGAAATAAAATTTATTATTATTATGAGTAAGGTTTGAAAAAAGAAAGTAGTTTTCAATGTCTAACATTCGCGTAAACCTATGAAACCAATACGAGTTAGTTTTTGTTAAAGGAGTACTTTCATTGCTCTATTAATTATTTTTGTTCCCTTCTGCATAAGGTTTTCTTTAATACAAAGCTAGGATGACATAAATATCTAATAAAAAAGGAGTTTGCCCATCAATAGAGCATTTTCATGTTTTTATCGCCATCCGTATTTGGAAGTCCTCTATAATAAACAGTGGGGGATATAACATGCGACATACAATGAACACGAGCAAATAAAACAAATACATTTAACCATATAGGTAACAGGAACTATGTACAACAATAATATGACTTATGCGGCACGAGGCTGTAAAATTGTTTGTGCCTTTGTTTACAATTTTTATGATATTCTCTCATACAACTTGGGGAGTTTCCTTATTATTGGTCGTTATAGCGTAAGCCTTGGTCGAAATATCTGGGGTAAGATCCACAGGTCATGCAAGGCGAAAGAGCATTTTCTTGTTTAAAATTGCAACGAGTTTTTATGATGTTACCTTTTCCTATTTCAGAAATGAGATTCTATTTAACTTATTACTTTTACTCAACCTGAGAATAGTGGCATTTCATTAGCAGTAGAACCTTTATAACAAAGTTTTGTAATCGTCCCTTCGATTTTTTTAAATTCTTTCCTTTTTATTGCCCTCTAAATATATATGTACAACTTATATAATACTTATATATAATCATACCAAATCTCTTAATTCCAGATGCGCTGCTCGCCGACCTCCAGAACTCGATCAACCCTGGCGCCAGGGTGGGCAGTCCCGGGGGCCGGAGCTCCCCTGGCGGTAGAACTGCCTCGCCTGGCAGGACCGGCTCCCCACTCGGCAGGGGCAGCTCACCAGGACGGCTTAGCTCGCCAGGAGGCAGCCTGAATTCACCCTCGTCCACTGGCTACGGCTCCATCAATGGATCTAGGAATATATCCTCGGATTATACTAAACCGGCTTCGGTGAGTGTCTTTTTGGATCGTTTTACTACATGGTAATCTATGAAAAAGCTCTCTGAATTAATGACAAAACTACCGCAAAGGTTTTAGGAAAGGTGGATGTAGAAAAAACTTCTTGAGAGACTGGCTTAGCTGCTATCTATTACACAAATGTATCTTTTGGCAAATTTCAAATCCGATTCTTTCGTCCCTCGATTTATACCCAGACATCCATACGAATGGAATTAAAACCATCGGATATTTTGAATTGTGGACAAAGAACTTAAAATACTTTTTATTCATTTTGGGACATGTAAAACAGAATGTTTTTTACAAAACGTGCCGTTTGGAAACCAAAGGTCCTCTACCTTTTTGTCGTCGTAAAAGTCGAAGTCGACAGGTTCAGTTTATTTATTTTACTAAAACTTAAGCGAATGTTAGCCGATACATCCGCCACTTTTATTTGTAACTCAGACGCTTACACAAAAACCTTGTGAGTATGTTTTAAACTGTCTAATAACTATTAAATTGATTTAAAGATAAAAATTGATAGTGTTGAAATTGATATTAAACAATGCTTCGACGTAGATTACTTTCTGGGGCATTGATATTTTCCTGATATGCGAAAAAGTTAAATAGACGAGACTCAGTCCACTCAGTTCAAAGACCAAGCCACAATTTTAAGCTAATCTGTAATATCCTTACTTAAAGTTCTCTTTGTTCAGAAACACTTCGTTTGCTTACTATAACATAAAAAGGCCCCTAATAAGTTAATGCATCGTTTAAGTAAGAGCGACAGTTACGTCCAACTGACCCAAATTACATTTATTATGAGATAGCCCACGTTTTAGTCAATCATACTGCATTAGCGAGATATATGGACGACCCAAATCGGTTATAGTAAGCACTTAGCTAGTTCAAACAAATGGATATTTAGATGTCGTTATTGATTCTGAATTGTAATGAATATATGCTTTGTTCAGCATTTGGGCCTAGAGAAACACTGCAAAAAAAAACATATCTACTATATAAAAATAAGTCGGGTTTTCCTTCCTGACGCTATAACTATAGAACGCACGAACCGATTGACATGGTTTTGCATTCGTTGAAAAGGTCTCAGGTTCCGTGAGGTTTATAGCAAAGAAAATTCAGGAAACCAAAAAAAAATATTCATCTTTTAATCACCAAACGAAATGTTACATAAAATGAAGCCATCTGGTGGCGAAACGAAGTTCGCCGGGTTTGCTAGTGACATATATTTTAATGCACAGAAAAAAAAGGGTTATTCCATTTATTATGTATGTAGGGGAAAACAAAGAGTTTTTCTTTATAAGTACTGCCTATCTTTACCATATGCTAAGAAATGATTCTGTTTCAATGAAAATGTGATTTTAACACGAAGCCTTTGACGGATCGAAATGGATTCCTAATTATTTTGTACCATGACTTTTGACAATGATAGTAAGAATGTATTGAATAGACCTTCAAGCTCATGATTATTGATTGTTATTTAATTGGTTTTTAGTTGTACTCTTATTTATATTGGAGATTACTATCAAAGTCGGTAACAAAATGATAGCACTGAAACAAACGTTAAGTTTCTTGTGTCCCAAAAGAAAAATACATTTTGCTCTTCTTTTGATTATTGGTCTTTCTAGCCTTAAGCTACTATTGAAATAAGTACCACCAATCGGCAAAAGCGTCAGTTACGTGTCTTCATATGAGGTAATATGAAATATCTATTAATTCATGGAATAAACTCATCAAGGTAATAAATACTCTAATGGTTTGTTGACGCATCCATGTGTACTCAGAGTTGAGCCGGATAATAACAAATATTGATATTACGACGTTTTAAATCTGTGTGTTTTTAAAATCTCATCATATTATTATAAAATCTGTTTATAAAATTAATATTATGTACATTTAGGAAGCAAAACATTAAGTTTTGACTTTTTTATGCTTATACATAATTAAAAGGGCATCTCAGACCATTATCTTACTTCAAAACCTTGAAGTTTTTGTTGTAAAGCAGTATATTTCTCCTTTTTTTTACATAATATTATTCAGTATTGCAATATGTCAGCTTGACCTAGAAACACTGGCCTAGTGCACTCAAGCCAAGAACAACTAGTATTCATTCAAATTACTATATACCTACATTCTTTACTTAATACCTATGTACTCGTATGTATATTGTAGATATTGATCGCAGAAGTTGTACGTAAGTTTAAGAGTAAACGTTCTTATACTCGGTGATATAAGATTTATTTTTGAGTGCAGCTTTAACAACACCAATAAATTAACTTCTAGAGTACAAAATCAGATTAAGAATGGATTATGTACTGCTATCTATTCTTTAGACAGTTTAGTCAACCATTTGCAGCTAAGAGGAAAATACAATTCAGATTATAATTGTTTATGTTAGTTAAGTTTGTTAGGTGAACCATTATATAAGTCATCCAATTATTTTTCTATCCATAGCTAACGGTTTCTCTGTCCTCTAGCTTATTTATCTTAGTCAATAGAGAATCATAAAGACACGTTGTTATGACACAGACGACCTTAACAGACGCTGTTGTGGTTAGTATTAAAAATCTGCTTAACTATGAGTCATTGGAATGACAAGTAATGTTTTATGTGACTAAGTTGAAGCATAAACCTTCAAAACTTATGTGTACACACGTGCCAATGTTCTCGTGTAAAAAGTCGGATAAACTTGTATTTTGTTAATCAAAACTGTAATATTTATCCTACATAAAATGTTCGCTAATAACAACTGTAATAACAAATGTTTTCCTGTACTGCTCCTGTAATTTACTATTTTCCTATTATTATTAAAAGGATAATGAAATCTGAATTTAATTTCTTATGATATAATTTTCATGTCGAGGATAGCGCCATCTAGTTTATAAAGCGAGCATGACGTTAGTTCTTAGTTCCAGTAAATGCTGCATGGTGCAGCAGATGTCGCTACTTGTCAACAAATACGTAGCGACCGTAGCGAATTCGTAGCGTTAATACCTACATCGATGATGTGAGAGCAACTACTTCTTGAGCTGTAGACGTAGTTTTTTTCACAATGATAGCTATAGAAAATATTAATTTATCAAGGGATCTTGTTTATTTTAGTTAATTTAATAACTCTGTACTTCATTAATATTAACTTTTAAATAATCTAAAGAATCTTTCTGAGTTCTTTTTTCCTGAGTTTATTTTCATATAGGTACTTAGTATTACATGTAACGCACTTATTTTTCACTAAAATATTTATTACTACTTGTAAAACATAATAGAATTGCTTCTCCAAAACTAGGACTGATAAAAACGATAGACCTAGAGATAGTCTACTGAGTCATGACCTTGAAATCTACAAAAAGAAATCTATACCAGTGGGTATACGTGCCAGTATACCAAAACATTTCCAGAAGAAACACGATTATTAATAACTTGCATCTGCTTCATAGACGATCATAAATTATTTCCTCCAAGTACATCTTCCTGTCATTTACAACTCGAAAACAAGCGGAATCGTGTTTTCTTTGAGAGTAAATTATCTACCACATTTCGGTATAGCTGACGTCAAAAAATAACTATAGTGACATAATTCTGTTAACAGACACACACTCACATTATCATGAAAAATTTGTAGAAATTATACATGATTTAGACAATGCGAGAAATGTCTTCATTTACAATTCATTGCTGGGCTGCAAGGCTATATAGGTCCTCATAAGATCGATCATAGTCAGCAATGTACCTCAACCCGTTTTTTTCACACAGTGTAAATACTCGCAAGTTTAAACTCCAGACAGTTTCAATAACAGGAGATCAGGCTTGTGGAGCGTGAAAACATTGTATTTTAACCTCTATGAGAAAGTGAATTATAATTAAAGACTGATGACATCATTTTGCTTGATACATTGTCGTTTATTACAATAAATAATCTAATCAAAATAAATAAAGTTCTATTAATATGCATAAATTATCTTATCGAACAATATGCAGGTCAAAGGTACTTTTGAACACTGATAACAATAAATAAAATTCTTCAGGATTTTCTTCAGACTCATTACATACAATGTATAATTCTGCTACTTAAAAAAAAAACTATCCTATACTGATGATGATTGCAAGTAACTTAGGAAATTTTAAAATTAATCTAAAATGAAACTTTTCCTTAGACGCTACGTACACGTGGCTTATGTATTATCATCTAGCCAAAGAACTAGGTCTACTGTAAGACTAAAAGGACTCAAAAAAGCCGCGGATAGAACTAAGTGGCGTGCAATTGGAAAGGCCTATGTCCAGCAGTGGACTGCTATAGGCTTATGATGATAAACCCAAAAAAGGATCTGCCTTATCATTGTTACCATCTACAATCTCGACCCATACTGCCACCAACAATTTGTGATGCAATACATGGGTTTCTTCTAAGCTGCACCATACCACCATTCACTCACTCAATAATAAGAATACTTTTACCTATTTTCTTATTCAAAAGAACCATGAAGCTTACTATATAATATGTATTATAAATAACCATTAATAATCTCAGTTTGTCATTATTTACGCTCGTGGTCACCGTCACGTCATTTGTTATGGCGTGTGACACTATGTTAATGGTGTTCATAGGTTTATGAAAACCGCGTACATAATGTATTTGACATGAAAGTTCACGCATGACTTCCTCCTCGCTGTGGATTTATGTAGGTAGTAAAGATTTGTGTCGTTTAGAGAAATTTTGCAGGTTTTAAGAGCAGAAAAGCTAAATAGTTAATGTAATTTATTCTCCCTTTCTTAAGACTTCAGAGTTCATTTATGTACAGCAAAGCAGCCTTCAAAAATTCTAGTTTTGTATGTCCTAGACCAGGCATTACTTGTTTTGAATAATTAGTAAAAGTACAAACTACAGGCGACAGAAGACATTTCAATACATGATTTTACATGCTCGCGCTGAATCCCTTCACAGAATATTGTCGTAAACATTTAAATTAAACCTTCCATCTCTTTGTCTACAGCCGACCTACCAAAACACATCATCTCTCCACGAGAAAGTGGTCCCTATCAAATACAACACAACACCAGCTAGTTACGGTAGCCACACGACCAACTACAGTTCCACGCAGCCGGGATACGGCAGGACTGGGCGCGGACACCTGACCGAGCTGGACACCCTACTCGATGACCTGAGTAACGCGAGATACGGGAACTATGTGGATAAGTCTACGTACAGCGAGAGGAATGGTGAGTGTAAGTTGAGCTTTTTTATATCATTTCATTTTAGAGCATTATGTATGGGAATTTAGGCGTTAAATTTGCCATTATTCTGACTAGTAACGACGCAGATAAACCAGCTACGTTGATAATTAAGACTTCTACAAGATGTTGTCGAAAGGATATATCCATACATCTATCCAAAAGGGGTGAAGAGTACTCCTGGTATAGAATAGGATCATAAAGTTTCAGCTCAAATTGAGACCTATATTTGACACCAGCATTCATTTTGGTTGGAATCATTATTTATCAATATACATACAGATATAATAATGTTTAAACCTGCTTGGAAAATGGTGAAAACCGGCCAAAGCTCATCGATACTTCAGTCTTTTTCGTGTCAACGTTCTAATTGCACATTTCGCTAGTGTTTTTTCTTGTATTTAAATCATTCCCAAGGCTACACATATCACTGTCAATTACGAAAAGTGTGTCAAAACTAAAATTAAGAAACATTTATCTCGTTATGCAGCTGAGACGGATGTCTGGATGTCAGATAAATTAAGGGGCGTATTTGATATTCTGTTTAGAGCTTTTCTCTTAACTTTATCCAAGAAGAAAGCGATAAACTTGCAAAGTTAGTTCTTAAAACCCATATTTCATAAATCACTTGTTACAGCATTATGTTGCTTTATGATGAATAAATAATCTAGTATGACGTAGGGTAACTTTAACATAGTATATGCATAACTGATACAGTCAAATCGATAGCGGAGCAAATATGTAGGGTATTCCGTTGTCATTCAAGGCTACAATGTCATGCTACCGCGACAAAAATCAATAAATATAATGCTTTACTTTTCTATACTAAAACAAAAGCTTTAACACTTTCATATAAATACTAGCTGTACCCGTATGTATGCGTGGCAATGCATTTTTTTTTACCTAGCACCTTCCTACTACCTACCTACTATTAACTAACACTTAAGGGTATGAAAAATAGAGTCCTCCGTTTCGGAGGACCATGGTAACTAACATTATGACACGAGAATTTTATATATAAGAAGATACCTTGAGACAAAATGTAGATCGGTAGTACATAGACAAGTAAACCATATTTTCCCTCCATAAATTTCATACAGTACATAAACCGGTCCGTATATAATTTATAAGGTATCTCATACTTATCACAGGCAATACATTAGTTCCAAGTATGATGTAAACATGATTTATCAACGCGCTCTATAATTGCCGTAGTTCGTGGCTCGTGTACGATTCGCAGATAATCGTGTTGCCTGAAACGATTCATTTGGAACGACCTCGGCTTTTGGGCGGTTATTATAGAGCAAACTAATTAATAATAAGGAAAAGTACTGGTAAACAAATATTGTTTTACATAATTATGTTATTTGGCAAGGAAAGTTTTTCAGAGGATCATGAGTTTTCTCTTATTTCTTGTGACATTACATTATGTAGAAGTAGTAGGTATCATACATGTTTCAGTTAAGGATTAAAATATTTTAACGAATTATAAAGCTGCTTCGAGTGGGCACGGAAGTTTTTTTTTTAAAGACTTGGAGACGATTAGCTGGTGGTCAGAAAAGGTTAAAAAAACAGATTGTTCTATCTTGAGTGATATCGAAAAGCAGGGTAAATTGTGATTTCGGAAATCGCTTGTTCCTCTACTTTTGCTGTCTGTTTTAGATCAGCCGGTATAACAGCTATCAAGTTAACCATAATATATTTTGATAGCCCAAAACAAATAATATCTGGTATCACAGAACTCAACAAATATATCGATACGGTAATAAATAGTATGTTTATAGGCGTATGTAATCGCCAAATGTCTTCGGCAAGGCCGTCCGTCGTCCCAGCAGAAATAGAACTCCGTACCAAATTGTTTGGTTTACATACTAATGTACAGTACACCGCTAAACATTAGTACAATTTTGATATCTTACAAAACATCTCTAAAAACCACCAGCCAACCTTTAACTTACCTACTTAGAGTTCAAAATCGAATGGCAAGAGGTAGTTTGAAGTTTGTATGTAAGTTTGTATATGGTGTAACTTTGTTATTAATACCACCTTTATTTTAAAGTCATTAAGGTTGGTTTTCGTATGCGTTAGTGAATGACGCGCGGACGTGGTTCGGAAGTATATTCTCATCGGTGATTTGTTAATATCCGTTGTTATGATAATGTTTGTAGAAAACATTATAAACATTTATAATGTATAGTTTGGTTGTATAGAGGAAATATATAAAATACCAATCGACCAGATACACATTGGTAAGTTTATTAAGAAAATGTTTTGCTGCGGACCAAAGAAGCATCGAGTGCACTTTTCGACGCATTTAAACGGATTTATTTCTATGAATTCCTCAATCGATTGCCAACAAACGACTATTCTAGTTATCTAGAGATTTTTAAAAGATTACGTATGAAAATATAGTAAAAGTAGTAAAGTTTAAGTATTTGCAAACCGCTCAAGCTTGCGTTCAGAGCGTTTCCCTCTCAATGAGTTTTATGTTCAACTACAGCCACGTTGACGTACATATCTCTTAACATTAATATACAAGTAGTTTAACGTTAAAAGCATTAGTATTGTAACTTTGATCTTCAAACGGAACATCTCACAACCTATCCGTCTATCAACAGGGACATCTTTCGTCAGCTTATCCAACTAAATACTGAACGCTATAACGGACAAAACTAGTTCTAAATAATCTGTAGGAAAGTTGTTTTTTTTTTTGTTTTTCGAAAAGTGTAGTCAATCACCACAGAGAAGACAAACCTTATATTTTTATTAAAGAATATTAGAATTGTAAATCAGAAAATAGGTACAGCAATTAATCAACGATTAACACTTTCATTATATGATACAGTTCCATAACCTCTCCATGAAACAAAAATAAAGCCAGTAGATTAAAAGATAACGGGCTAAACAGCTGTTCCAACATTAATTTATGTAGCTAACCTTAACGGCATCATCCACAAGGGCTTGTACTTGGCATTGAACGAATCCGTCAAGACCGTCAGCCGTCCATTTAATTTCTCAAACAAAACAAACTTTGAAACTAAATTTTAGTTTTCGTAATTTGTATGTAAACAAGGAGTTAATTAGCGAATATTGTTGTAAACATTGTTCATATATCATAAGCTCTTAATGAACCTGCCTAAAATTCTCAATATTATTGTTGGTGCCAGAAGTTTTCGTGCAAATCGCACGCTCCGCGCTTCGTCCCAAGGTTTTCAAATCATAAATTATTTGGAATATTAGTTGCAGTTGTGAGTGCTGACATTTATAAATACAGCGTTGTAAAATTTATTAAGTTTTAATTCTTCGCGACTGGCGATACAAATATTATAGAACGGGGATTAGCGCGTACATGCATAAATACCTTAAGGGCTTGACGTTTCGATCGGGTTACACCGGCCGTGGTCGCAAGCAGACCTGTGCAGAGATGTCTGCTTGCGACCACAGCCGTTCTATAATATTACTATAAACATGCAGCGCGATAGTTTAAAAGTTTATATGGCGATACAAAGTCAGTCTTCATTAAGTTCTAAATCTTCGACTTTAAGGATGCATCACTAAAGTAATCTTGACATTAAAATATACATACATACATACATATAAGCAAAACGCAGAGACCACTCCTTTGCACTTGCTACGATCCTTACATACTTGTTCCACTTCCTCTACTCTCATTATTCCCTTCATACATGCTCTTCGGTTTAAAGTACTCTTGACCCGGCTTTTTTTCATTAAAATATCCTTTATTTAAATATGGCTTTAAAATACGTAGGTTCTACAAGTTGTTATAATAGTGAATTTACTCCATTGAAAGAGACTTTATCGATAAATAACACCTACATTGTTTTACGACTCGGTTTCCGATAGTCTGCAAAACCCGTTAAATGCGAAACTTGTAACGTTGTAATTTCTGTTTTTATTCCCACCTACTTCCTGCACTTTAAATTCTTTTGCTTTAATAAAATGTTACTCCTACATGTGTATTTTTAGCGTGGCTTACTCTACTGCTAGATTTTTTAGGTGTCTAATTAAACCAAGAAGAAAATACACCTAGTTCTTCTAATTTGTAAATACACTAAGGCTGATGTAGGGATATATAATATCTTGTCAGTTATATTTTTCATACACGTGCAATAACGCATTGATACCTACAAATCGAAAGTCACCTTCATCACTATCTCGTGTGTCGCCATACCATATTTATTAGTCCTCTACGAATACTTACACCCATCTTACTTATTACTGATCTAGTTAGTAGTAAGTGCTTATTTTCTTGTCCTATAATATGTTATTTATTTCAACAGTCACGGATGGGTACGCCCGCACCAATGGCGCCACCAGCCCAGCATCATCCAGGCCTACAGTCGACTCCCTGCTTGATCAGCTCAGTGCAGACCTGCCCAATGGGTAAGTTACATATGTTACTGATGCATACAGATCATTTAATTTCTTTGATAACACATGTTTTGACAATAGAAAGGGATACGTGGAAAGAGGGAAGGGAGGCCTTTGCCCTGCAGTGGGACACTACAGGCTCTTAATAATAATAATATGTGTTGTCCCAACCATGACGATGCTTTTGGAGGAAAAGTCTGTTAAATGTAAGAAATAAATATTTTCCTTTTTTAAAATTTGATCGACTTTTGTTTCTAAATATACGTAGTTATGTATGGTATCTTCAAATATTCTGTAAAAATACCTCATCAACATAGTGCACTATTGGAAATTGTTTACGATCGTTTTTAGAAATTACTAAAGCAGAATTACTTCATCCATAAATATAGTCTCTAACACAGCCAAATTACACCAACATTTTAATTATGATGCCAATAAAATGAAAACCCGTCTCGTATAAACTTGTGTAAAATAATGGGTTTCTCATGTCTTTGATGTGTTCAACGAGAACATTTTCCCGCCGCAAATAATGGGAATAGCCATAAACACTTTTATACTCCTGCTAGAAAACATTATTATAAATCTTTGTAGCAAAATACAAACAAGTAATGAAATAGTTGCGTTGTAGTATGTGAAAATTTCCTACAGAAAAGTAGTTTTTTATCAATTGTAGATTTTTAAGGCCTTTTTCTTGTTTTTTGTATAGTATAGGATGTTTCTGAAGATTATGCCTACTCAAGAAAAAAAAAATTTTTTTGTTTCGAAATGTCAAAACTTTTAATATATAATCATTGAATATGATTGTATATGATCAAGAAATTGTTATTTTACATAAAATACACGACATTTCCCAAAGATCATTGTCATTTAACCTATCTTTAACAATGACGCTTTTGTGTTGATATAATGGTCTTAAAATTGACTGGCTGACTGCCCAAATACGTTTTGTCCAAAAAGAAATTAGCTATCCTCGTTTACAAGTCTGAGACGAATTTCTTTGTTCCAATGCACTGCCAAGTTTGTTATTTATAAAGGTGTGAAATCTAAATAGAAAACATTAAATCTGGAACTACCCTTGACCAGATCCATGTAAAGAAAATGTGTGTGGAATTAGGTAATGCGTGGAACGACTGATTCAAATCGTTTTCGACCTAGCTGCGGTTCAATTTGGACTTGTGGGTATTTTTAATTTAAAAAACTTGACGCTAATATTTTATGTTGGTTCAATCAGTTAAATTCTAAAATCTACATGAAACAGTAATGTAATGTGAAGATAATCTTAAATGTGATTTACAAAATGTATTTATTTAATACTTAAATCTGCTTAACGATCGTAATGTAGCTTTATTATGACATAAATGCTAACATACACACACTATAATCCGTTTCGACAATACACCTCATAATACAACAAATAATAAACAGGTAATTTATTATAAAGTGCAATAGCCAACATTTTATTAAACAGCTAGTATTCAGTGACGTCACAAATGCAAAATCTGTTTTTGTTGCATATTTCTAACAGCTGAACCCATTTAAATATTTTCGGTAGCAATTTTTTTTTAATGTAAAATGCTATGTAGTTTTTTGCGTAGAAAACGAGTAGTTTAGATTTAGTTTAGATATTTTTGGACGATGTAGTTGGAAACTTCTATTCAATGCACATTTTATTTCTAGAAATATTTTGATAATGCATAAACTTTAAATCTAATCGTTTCTCTTAAACATTTAATGAGATATGACATTTGATAGCTCTGCCAATTCTTGTGTGAAATAATTACGTGCCGCCATCTAAAAATAATTTGGCATATCGATGTGATATATATGTTTTCGGTTCACAAAATGACAAGTTTATCGTTCGTATTGTAATTCTATCACTTGGGTATTATTTATCGCTATTTTAATAACGCTTAATTGGCGTACTAGTCATGAATTATTTGTTGTAGTATTGGCAGGGATTTTGTTATGTTAATTGTTTGATTCTCGGTTATACATTCTCTAAATGTTAGTTGTGAACTTGAAATTGTATTAATTCGTCTTTTCAACCTCATATAGAATTAAATATATTAAAAAAAAAAGTTTTGTATTAATGCATAGAGGACAAAATATTAGTAACTGTCCGAAACTTATTGTAGTGTTTTGCCAGTTTTTCGGGACCCATAATGGACCTAGAAGAATATTACTCTTCTTCTCTTAAAATAGAACATTTAAATAGTTAAGTTTTTATTTGTAGCTAAAAGTTGCGTTTATTGTAATATTTTTACTCTTATTTTTAATTTTCATTCATACGGAACCAAAAAGTTCCCGACAAACTTGATAGACGATCCGTGGGCCGTAGACTGGGCCGTGTGAAAACTGCTTCCTATTTTTGTATCGTGCGCACAAATAGCACGGTATGACGTCACCATACTGTTTTGTTATTATAATCGCCCCTTCAGAGTAGCCACACGGCGGACTTCCCATGGATAGTCCAGTACTAGTAATTGAGGAAGACTTGTTGAGTTTGTAACGTTATCGGCTCGAAAGTAGATTTATGTAGGTTTATGTTGATTGCGTAGATAAATAATTGAGTTCTAATTGCTACGATTCTGGCATACTATTCCACAATATTTGTGTATGTCTTTTGCATCTCGTTACCAATTTAAAATGTACGATTTTCCCCTATATTTTGATGACATACATTCTGGCCTCTAACAGTACATACCTGATAAATTTCACACCTGAATTTTGTTTATTGCTACAATCTGTTTATGTATCCATTAAAAGTACTTTTAAAAGAAGATTAAAAACGGAATGCTGAAAGCTCAAATATATTTAACTTTCAGTCACCCTCGAATTTAAATCTAAATCTTTATTCGTTCGTGTGCAACGATCTTAAAATACTAATACAAATAACGACACGTAGAACCACAAACTAATTTTATATTTGTATTGAAATGTATCGCTTAGTCAGAGCTGCAAACAGCGACAAATTTTACTGACGCAGCGGTTAGGATCTTGACACTAAGCTTTCGTTCTATCTCACTTACTCTCATTAAGCTATATGGTCAATGAGCAGAACAGCATAATTTCTAATGGTATCTTAAGGTTAGTATGTTAGGTGTTTATTTTCTCCAGTTCAATCTAGCTTGACTTTTGCGTTATTATGTGGTTACTGTTGAAATATATTTTTTATGTTTCTGTAGTTTAATGACTCTGCGCGTCAGTAGGCGTGGCGAGGTTTTTAGAGTTCTCTATTAACGTATTCTACATAGACAAGAAAAAAGAAACGTAATGTTTCTAAAAATATAAGAAAGCACCAATTTTATTTGTAAGTCGATGCTTTTAATAATATGTTTAACTCAAAACCGTAATGTAATAGCTAGCTAGCCAGCTAGCTACTTTTTATCCAGTAGAAACAATTTAGTATAGGTATCTTGAATGTCATTAAAACTTTCTTTCGAAAAAACTGTCTCATTTAACGTTTGAGAATCATTTTCATTTGAATTAGTAAAGAAATGGATTGAGTTTCTGAATATACAGTCAAGGCCGCCCAAACTTCAGTTGAAAATCCGAAATAACCCAGCAATTGATCTAAGACATATCCTTGAAATATGAACGTATACAAAATCCGGATATCATAGCAGTATTCCGGTCGAGATGTCTCTAGTACGTCATACTCATAAATATCAATGTTAAAACTACGTTAGTTGAAACTGCTTAAGACGAGTAAGTTAAATGATCGTAAAGGTACATGACCTATGAAGCAAAATACAGCAGCAAGGTGTAGGAGGTAGCTCCAATAACAATTCAAAGTTTTGTTGAATGTACCTATGTAAGTACCTAAATTGTTTAGTCAAAAAATATTTGTCGTGCCTTTTCGCGATTACTCAGGATTTTTTATTTACTCAAATTAATCTATTGACGGGCCTGTTGGTCTAGTGGTTAGAGACCCTGACTGCTATATCGGAGGTCGTGGGTTCGCTTCCCACCCGGGACAAATGTTAACGGTATAAGTATGTTTATCAGTTGTCTGGTTACCATAACATAGCTCTGCTTAGCTTTTGGGATCAGATAACCGTGTGCGACCTGTCCCGGAATATATAATCTATAAACGTTTTAGTTCCAAAATTTTTTTTTAAATTCACAAGTGTAGTTCGTGTTATTCTAAACTATTGCTAAAAATCATTTCTCTTACCACGATGATAGGCTCAAATGTCTCGCGAAAAGATTTACACAAAACGAATGTTTGTAAAGTGCCTCTTACATAACTCAATCAACACTTTAAAATTAGAATGTTGCGGTTGTTTTCTTTTTCAACGTAAAAAGTTTTCATTCAATTATCTACAGAGGTTTTATATGTTGTCTTGCTAATAAATACTGTATTTTATTTCACTAGCTTTAAATATGCCATGAAATACAAAACTTATTTATTAAAATGATTCTAAGCTTTTATATCCTCTAGTTACAATTTTATCCATAGCCATATTTCCATTTGCTCGTCCTATTTTATTTATTTATAATTATTAAGTACAAAAGAATAGACTTATGTTAAACATTGGTCCACAAAACTGTTTTGAACAGTTTGACTGTGGACGCCTGTTGAGTCTCTCAAGGTAACGTAAAAATATATAGGTTTATAAGTTTATATATATATATATAGGTATTTATGTATTTATATTATCTAAAAGGTAGTTTTTTAATAACTTTGAAATCAATAACTTTCCTACATGATATAAAGTTTTACGTTCGCATCAAAGCTGTTACATTTAGGTCTAGGTCAAATACGAAAAGGATACATCGAATTTAACTTTACTGAAATCTATAAAAAATGAAATTTTATATCAAACGATATCCGTTGAAATTTTAATTTTATTATCAATCCCATCTTTTGATTTAAAAACAAGACGTTGTTTTTTTAAACCATTTTTTCTTGGATGTGTTTTGGCAGTTCGTCGCTACATCCGATGGACAGAAATATTTTTTAAACATCATTTGGTTCTAAAAAAGTGTAATAAATATTGTATTATACAGTGAGACATGTTGACAGTAAAACGTAGTGACGTCAGAGGTTCTGTTCTAATGTTATGATTTGATCCAGACGTAGGGAGAAAATCGATTCAATAACTCACTCGATAGTAAGGTAATTGAACTCTGAATGGGAATCGATTATGATGTATAGGTGTAGATTAAATATCTTTGTCTGCAATAATAGAAATTGCGGTAGAGAAATATGAACATGACTATTATAAAAAATGTTTTGTGCCTAAGTTTAGTCCCATTTACTGCATCTTCAAAATATATTTATAGTAAGTATATGTTCTCAGTTGTTTAAAAATAATAATGAGTGTTTTATCAAAATAAATCTGTATTTTTGTAGTGTGTATGTAGTTTAGTCTAATTTATTGTAACTTCAAAATACATTTATTGCAAATATTCTAGAAGTTTTAATGAATGAAAGTCAAGGTCACTTGTTCATAAAGATTGTACAATAATATAATCAAAATCGGATTTTAATGCGTTTTGATAAGATTTGATTATTTCTCTTTTTTTTTTCAAACTGCAAGTTTGCTGTTAGCAACACTAGATAAAAAATGACAAAACTTTATTTTTATTAAACTAACTTGCAATTTATTTAATTAAGTGTAATGAACAACAAATACATAAATCATATTCCCTCGAAATCTACAACAAAGGTTGACAATGTAAAATAATTGTTTTTGGCATGGCTGGGCTGCGGCCGCGCACGTTTCCGCTCGCTAATTAGTATTTATGTAGTAACGGGCAGTAATCGCACCTGCCGCTGAGCTTCTGCCTAATATATGTGTAGTATTATTTACTATAACACATTAGCTTTGAGCAGAGACGGCCTTAGACGATAAGGAAATTAAAAGGTCATTTGCAGTTCTTTGAAAGAACTTTTTTAATCTGAAATCCTGGTACTACTGGTTAGAATGGTAATGCGTTCGCTTAAAGTAAAGGATGGAATATGACCATTATGTAGTTAGATTTTATAAAACAGTTAGATCCTCATTAGGGCATAAGAACCGGGTTTTCCCGGTTCCAAAAGAACCGGGAATTCCCGGTTCTGGACGTCTCTGAAAGAACCGGTTCTGTAAATCTGGGAACCGGGTTTTTCGGTTCTTTCGGTTCTATGTTTCTTTCTTAAAATAAACTTAGAAATACCTCAATTCACGCTAAATGTCAAGTTATTATCAGAAAATATTGTTACACGTATCTTCTTAAACAAATAAAGAGGAACTTAATAAGGAATTAAGTCAAGCTATTCTGCTCCTGAATTGATATCGAATGACCTGAGTACTACAGTCAGGGTAGAAATGGCTCTGTCCAAGAGTGGTATCATTGCCACGTTGAATGGCTATGTCGATTCTCAGTACATCGAACAAACCAGCCCTCTGATGAGATCACGAGTGGAGACTACCAAACGTTTTGACAGTTCTTTAAAAAGATTGCATGCAATCGGACCCCACGACCCGAGCGTTTCAACCCCAAACGGCTCAAAAATATAATTACCCATTAGGTTATTATACTTTCGCCATTTAAGGGTCTCCGCAGCGCCAGGAGAGGCTGCCGAACTTAGAAAGTGGGACGGCGCAAGGGTGTCGATGCACCTTGCGTACCACACCAAAGGCTAAACCAATTTTCTAGGCAACAATGACATACCGTCAGATCTCCTACCATCGCCGCGCACCTAACCATTAGGTTCCAAAACAGCTGGTACACACGTCATTATTATTTGCGTGACGGGATATACGCCCTGCGCTCCTGCTTCAGGACAGGCCATGGCGACCGAGGCAATTGACTGTTTCACCGCGTTGACAACGATGACATGCGAAACAAAGTATACCTAAACGTAAACTGATGGCGAGCCGGAAAGTATTGTCATCCAAAATCGTACCAAGAGTGGATGATGGAAGTGCCTGTTACCAGAGGCCCGATTCCCATTCTCCCACAGACAGGAGACGCGCACGCTCTGCAGTGTTGATCGACGTATTAATCAATTCTTTCCGTATCAAACTGCAAAGCGGCTCGTACCACTGGCTCTGGGAAGAACGTTGCTCGGGTTGCCCGGGCAGGACAATTCCCAACTATTTACTGCCTCAGTCATGCACAAAATCTGGAAAACAACCAGAGTGGACCCTAAGATTTGCCTGGTTAAATTTTTGTGGACCGAAGACAAAAATGCTGGTTTGCCTAAACTGGAAACTTTACGTACACCTAGCCGACCAAATCGGATCGGCAGCGTGGCTTGGGTCCAAGCTCGGTCATCCAATGTTACGTTAAAAATGGACGTTAACGTAAAGTAATGTAAATTTAAGAGCAAAACAACAGCCATTTAAAGCAATTTAAAGAGCAGAATTTTAAGAGAATTTGAAAAGTCTATTCGGAATTTATTGAGGTTTTTTTTGAGTTTATTTCAATACCTTATTTCAAACACAGTTTTCGATTTCTATAGTGAATTATAAACAACTTCGACATAAAAAAATATAAGCGATAATCAGTGCACTAAAATACTGATTTTAGTGCACTGATTATCGCTTAATGTTACTGAAAAACGATGTTGTAACTAGGATAAAAAATGCTTTTTCCAATAAAGTGTGTTTTATCCATTGTCTTTTATTCGTTATGGCAGTAGAAAATCAGCTTTTAAACTAAAATTTATCGAAAAGAACCGAAAGAACCGAAAAAACCGGGTACCCGGTTCCAGCTTGAGTTTGGAACCGAAAGAACCGGTTCCTAAAAATGGGCCGGTTCTCGATGCCCTAATCCTCATCTACTTTAGTTGATATTCAAAGAAATACCTTATTAAATAATATAAAAGATGAGGAAAATAATAAAAAAAAAACAACTCTGGTTTGTGCAGCCTGACTTTCCTGACCCACAAACTACGAGAAGTCTAGTTTTTCAAATAGGTCGTCTATTTATTACTGACACAATACAATACCGTCCCCATTCCCAATAAGACGTCATGCGATGCTCTCTAGAGAAACCGAACTAATTTATTATTTACTAACATGTTCTTGTAACGGAAGACTTTCCACAACTTCTTCAGGATCTAAACCCGTCCAAATCTCAGCTTCAGCTTAAACTCTACCTACTTACTCATAGTCATCAATTAATTCTCTCGCCGAATATAATTTTAGACTGAAATGTTTATTTACTAGATACGGTTGTAAACTGACAGGCTAAAAGCTAGCCGTTATTCCAGCACAATTGCGCTCTCAAAGCAATTACGTGAGAACTGTTATCGTCGTCGAGTTTTGTGTATTTCAACAATTTTCAACTATGAAAATTGGGATGCTGGGATGTGTAGCTGCGAAGTTTATTAGAATGCTTATTCTACCGAGAGGAACTTCTTTTTTAATAAAATTTTGTAGCCAACACAACACCATTGTTTCATAAATATCTCATAAACAAGATCCTCCATCGGTTGTCGAACATAGACTTCATTTACCGGGTTTTTCGCAGTATTTAACACAACATCGAATTTCACATTCGTATCCAAACGTCAAAAAAAAATCGAAACATTTATAATAAATATGCACTCATTAAGTCTGTCCCTGCACATGCCGTAGTAACTAATGCATACATGACATTGATTCATTAACGAATAAATAATAGTTTCGGAAGGACAATCGGCTATTTAGGGAATTAAGACGCACTACGTACGCGGGCCAAAGTCTAATAGCTTGTATCTACTGGAATAATTTATAACTGTTTTCTCTAAACATTACTGTATTATGTCAAGTTTCTATCTCGAGAATTGATTATGCTAAACTATCTTAATATTAGAAAATACTACAGTCTGCATCTGCAAACGTTTATTTTGTAGGGAAATCGCTAATGATGTGACATTTTTTTAGTTCTGCCGTGAACTGTTCTGTATCAGAGCTAAGGCCTTCCTTGCCTGTGACTCCAACGTTTATTTAATTTCTTGACAGATTTTATAACCATAACTTTAAGAAAGTAAAAAGATTTAGCCTTTATCTTTTTTCGAACTGCCACAAAAGCAAGCTCCAAAATGCCATGTAATTGTAACCTCTATCTCTTGTCACCAGTCGCACATCAACATCGCCGGTACCCTCATCCGGGGGCACTCTCCCTCGACCCGGCACCAAGCAGGTGACCGTGACGGTGCAAGAGACGGTGGTGGAGCCGGCGCAGTCGCAGCAGCAGCCGGCGCCGACCGCCCCGCCCGTGCGCCACCAGCATCACGCGTCCAACGCCACGAAGGAGCTGGACGACCTGATGGCGTCGCTGTCTGACTTCAAAGTAAGTAAAACTATGTAAGGACGCTAGAATACAGCAATGAACAGAATAAATTGGAAGCTTCACTGACAAGAGCCTGGGTCTCAATGGAGGGAAGGAGAACTGTGCTCGCAAAGTAACTTAACTTTTATTTGCCTCTCTAATAGTTTCTTTATGCAGAACATTTTTCCTTGTATCTTTTAGAATAGTTCCTGGTTACGAAATGCGGTAAATAACCCAATATTGTATATGTCCTAAGGTTTTAATTCTATGAGAGATTGTTCTCTATTTACCAAGAAAAATTCTCACCTCTCTTTTTTTGGAAAAGTAGAAGATCCCTTTCATTTTGAGTGGCTCAAATAAGTTTCATTTGTAGAAATTTCCTTGTTCAATCTCTATTATCAATTCATATATTTCTATCCTATACAATCCAAGCTTATATCAGTTACTAAACAGAACTTTCCAACAAACAGCCAAAACTAACAATATTAAAGGTTTAGTTAGACCATGTTTTTGGCAAACTCACTCGTTCGCGCTAATCGCTTTGGAAATCAGTTTCCGGAGATCCATTGCAAGCGATTGTACAATGAACTCTATTCATAAAGTATGTGTACAGAACAGCTTCAAAATTTATTGACATTCAAGTTTTATGTGACAATAATACTAAATACTACAATAATATATGAGTATTAAAGTCTCAAATTGCATGGCATAAAATAAACATAGACACTACAGATTTGTCTGTGTTTATTTAGTGCCGTCTTAAAAGACTTGGGTGCTTACTACTTCGTAAGAGGATATCAAGAACAGCATAATAGAAATCATTTCAATTGAACGATGCGATATCTAACGTGTAATGATAAATTATAAGAAGGACTCTTCCTTTATCTTTGTTACCCTTACCAGTTTTTCTTCGGTAATATCAATCGAAAAAGAGATTCTTCTGAAGTTGTTGAAGTGTCTAATTACTGATGAATCGTGAAACAATTGGCAATAACAATTTGTATACAAATTACTTCAGTGCAATACAAGGTTATTTGTGAAATAAAGGATAGTTGATGACCACAGAAGCTGCCAAAAAGATATCGGAGCTGGTGGCGTCACAGAAGTCGCCTCTAATACCATTGTTTATGTCCCTCGCCGTTATCACAGTATTTTTCATTCATGAACTCGTATTTACTGAATAAATTGAGAATTTATAATGAAGTGGATCGTTCTGGTCCAGTTTACGATCCGATCTGTAGTAATGTACAAGTGATAGTGAGTCACGCCACCCTAAGGTCTAATATCGGTCGGCATCTGTCACGGCCACCTCGGCACACTGCACTACAGTCTCCTCTTTTCCGTTTATTATAATATTTACTAGTCGCCTTTCTTGGTCCATGGCTATTTCCAGCCGCGCTAGAAGCCGTCCCTCCAGCCGTCGGCTCGTCCCGCTCGCACGCGCACCAAGCCCGCCGGCTAAAGATAGTTCCCAGCGTTACATCACAGGCGTGGTGGGGACGCGAGCTTATAATATTAGAGTACATAGACAAACATTTCACTCGGACCGCATTCGCTCCAATCCACCACTAACGGGTGGGTTTACTTCTCAACGCTGGGACTACGAATAATTTTCAATCTTGTATTTGGACTTAAAGATATACCAATATTTTTAAGTTCAAATAAGAGAGAAACCATCTATCAGAACCTCGTAATTTATCCAAAGTTTCTATTTTGCTATCAGAACCGATACTTTCTGATAGTAATTTGGAAACCAGTTTACTAACGATATTTGTTATTTTCCCAGGTAAGCGGCACAGGAGGTGACGGCGGAACCCACGTATATCGCGAGAAGCGTGCGTGGCAAGAGCACTACCGCAGCAACCCGCGGCAACCAGAATCCGCCTCTCTTGAGCATATGCTCGGATCTCTCCGGGCAGACATGAGCCGCCAAGGAGTACAAACCCCCCAAAAGGGATGTTGCAACGCCTGCGAGAAGCCCATCGTCGGACAGGTGGATATCCAACCGTGGCGGGAGCAGAATTTAAACAACACAACAAACCAAGAAACGATCAGTGAAATACAATTCTGCTCCCAAAAGTGATTTGTGATTTTATAAAGTAGTGAATGACGAACTGTTCTGTGCTTTAGGTCATCACCGCGTTGGGTCGCACGTGGCACCCTGAGCACTTCACCTGCGCTCACTGCAACCAGGAGCTCGGCACCAGGAACTTCTTCGAGCGCGACGGCAGGCCCTACTGCGAGCCTGACTACCACAACCTGTTCTCGCCCAGATGCGCTTACTGCAATGGACCTATCCTCGACGTTAGTTTCAGAAACATTACCGCGCTAAATTGTACCTTAAACTCGTGATGCTAAGGTGTCTTTTTAATTTCAGAAATGCGTAACAGCCCTGGAAAAGACCTGGCACACAGAGCACTTCTTCTGTGCTCAGTGTGGCCAGCAGTTCGGTGAGGATGGTTTCCACGAGCGGGACGGCAAGCCGTACTGCCGTAATGACTACTTCGACATGTTCGCGCCAAAATGCGGCGGCTGCAGTAAGCCCATCATGGAGAACTACATCTCAGCACTCAACACACAATGGCATCCAGATTGCTTCGTCTGCAAGGTCAGTATCGATCTCACTACCATAGGTTTCTTTGCAGCTGGCTAAAATGTAAACAGGTAAATCAGATATAGTATTCAAAACTAAAAAAAAAACATGTCATGGAAATTCAGAGTAAGTTTCTAATGTATCATTTACGTCACACAGGACTGCGAAAAAGCCGTCAAAGGCAAATCATTCTATGCCATGGAAGGAAAGCCGGTATGCCCAAAATGCGTCGGAGTCGATGAGGATGAATAAAGGATGACAATGCCACCCCTCTCAATGAATGCCCTCCCCCCAATTTTATTTTACAGCTATGCTCGTCGGTGACATCAAAAGGGAATGATACAACAATACACAAACACAGATGTTATTTACACACACACACAAACACACTAATGAAACAACAACACTAGTCTAGTACATGATAGGGAAATTATTTATGTAATATATTTTTGTAATATTATTGTAATGCTAAGATTTATAATAAAGAGAACAAAAATAAAAAAAGAAAGAGAAAAAAAATAACAAAAACAAATGAAAAACAAAACATAAGTTAATGAGATTGCGTATGTGCCCTGTGATAGGCATTCAAGGTCACGTGCGTACGCGCACGACAATGACCTTTTATCGAATCTCATTGTTGTTGCATGGGGAAGGCCGTCGGGGAAAAATGCAACGACAGAGGACTGTGGGCCAGGTCAAGTGCCGTACGCTGAGTATAGGGTTTCCCGCGCAACCGACTCCCAAACTTTCTATTAATAGTGGCGTATGACGTCATTGGAGCGTCTGCAGCCACACCGGCTGCTGGTAATCAGCGCGTTTTGTTTATGGGCCATTGGATCCAACTATTTTTAAATCAGATCTCTCTATAAATACCCAGTCGTTACGCGGACAAATGGACGACGAATTTAAGGCGAATTTCAGAGTTAAATGCCCGTTATTACTGAACTCAGTTTAACTACTGTTGTTACGAAATGAGACGCGAAGCTTGCCAGGCCTATTGCGCAATTCTAACAAAATGTTTAGAAATGTTTCCACTACGCACTGTTATTCGCCGGCGCCATTTTATAGTTTTCAACTAGGCGAGCCCTTACAAATCATTTTTATAACTCTAATTAATGTTTAATGTGTATTTGTCTGATATAATAATGTAAGAAAGACTGATTTGCTTGTTATGTAACCTTTAGTAATATCAAAAAAACATTGTAAATAAAAAGTCTGGAAAAAACGTAATGTAGCTGTTTGACAACATAATTTTTCACGTCATTACACTATGAAACATAACTCGAATGTTTTTTTTTCTTGATAATGTGACATTTTCATGGATACCCGCCAAAAGAAAATTGTCCAGCACGAGAAAATAAAATCGGATGACGTAGTTATATCTTTTCTAGATGTAATGTGTAGTTTTTACGTCATACACTGTAATTGATGTTGTGTTAGACAGCTGATTCAATATATCTTCTAGTTCATAAAATAACTCGTGTTTTTAGTCATATCCACTAACTAATAAAAGTAAAGATATTTATTTGCCTATTACAAAAGTATATTCATACTAAAAAATAAAAATATAAAGAAGTTCCACAATTCTTTTAGAGTATTTTTTCTGTTTCTCGACCTACCAATTTTATTGATTGATTATTACGACACATATTTACCAATAGTTATCGATTTAAATATTTTATCTATCTGACACAAAACTAATGCGTACCTACACACAACATTTGAACACAGACAAGAAATACTATTCCTAACATTACCATAAGGTATCATTCGATTTTTTACATTCTCACAAAACAAACGATGATGCAAAAACCTTAAATGAACTAACTACAAATTATTCTAGTATTCTTTAAATTAAGCTTTATGTTGTACATAGCAACTCCCACAAGGATAATTAATTTCGGTAAACGTAGGTACACTAACATGTTATCTGTTTTGTCATACAACACAATAAATTACTAGATTGTATCAGACTTTGGTTGCGTTATTTCCCATCTGACATCCTCATCGATCCGTATCACGGGTTTTGTTAATTATTTTCCGGTTTAAAATAATTTTATTTTGATACCGATAACAGTAGGTAATTTTTTTTTTTGTACCAAAATGTATCCTAAAATAACAAAATTACATGCATTTAGTTATTAATTATTGAAAAGAAGGATATAGGAAGGTCAATACGAGAAGCACGTTGCTCATGTTTATCATGCGTACCTAAATGGGTTTTGAGACCCAGGAGTTTGTTTTCAAAGCAAATAACTGAAGTCAACAAAAATAGATGTATCTTCTCCGGTTTTTCTTTAAACAACCAAAATACATTCATACAGCAAAAATAGGCTACCAAGTAACACTGACTGACACACTTAAACATTAAAGACACTCTGATTCTACCTCCTTTTACCGCTAATTTAGCTACCCTGGCAGGACTGATTATACAAATTAGTAATTCTCTGGTTAAAGATGAAGGAAAACTATTTTTATTTCAACCATCTTTAGATACTTTTTTTACAAATTAAGTATTTCTTATTCTTAATCTAATAGTGAATTCTCCTTGTTTCCAGGAATGCCGCGAGCCCTTCCACGGCGGCTCGTTCTTCGAGCACGAGGGCCAGCCGTACTGCGAGACGCACTACCACGGCAAGCGCGGCTCGCTGTGCGCCGGCTGCCACAAGCCCATCGCCGGCCGCTGCATCACCGCCATGTTCCGCAAGTTCCATCCCGAGCACTTCGTCTGCGCCTTCTGTCTCAGACAACTCAATAAAGGAACATTCAAAGAACAAAACGATAAACCCTACTGCCATACGTGCTTCGATAAGCTTTTCGGTTAATCACATTATGACGTCACAGTACACAACAATAAAACAAAATGGCGCTGTGACAATTAATGTCAAAATCGACTTATGAATGCAGTATTTTTATTGTAAAATGAATGTTAAAATTTATAAGGCAAAGGTTCTAAATATAATAATTAATTGTCGACTGTTAGTCGTGCGAGTGCCATACGTCGATAAACATGTATGATTTATTATAAATGCTTACGTCACCGTGTAACTTAAGAACTATTATTATTAAAAAAAAAAAAGCGCCTAATAATGTCAATAAGTAAATTCTGGAAGAAATAAGAATGAATGAGATTATTTCTAGGTCAAAAGGATTACCTGTACGTGTAAATATATCGTGGCTTTATCGTACAGATACAAAAACCCAATTGAGTAAATAAGTGCTTTGTCAAGATAATATTGGTGATGTCTGTTCTGTGAGTTCCATTAATAATACATTGTGTAAACATGAATATATTTTAATCATTATGAAATCACCAGAAGTTTCTTCAAGTATTTATATAAACTTCAATCCGCTCTCATTATAGTACTGAACTGTTTAGCTGTAAATTCCAATTTATATTTTTTTGTAGGCATAATAGTAATATTGACATTATCAAATCCATCAATTTAAGATGGGACACAAATCATTAACTAGATAGAATAAGGACTGCAATTCTGAGGTTATTTATATCAGTTTATTATAAACAATTAAACAGTGAAACGTATTGTATCTAATTAGCTTTAAGATTGATTTATTATTTTTCTAAATGTTATGCTTAAGCAACCACTTAACATGTTAACTAGCACAGTTGAAAAGTGTAAACAAAAGCCACAGCTTATATCGAACATCGACGGTGTAAATAATATTAGTTAATTATAAATATTATACATAGTATTCTCTTTAATAAAATTACGTCCTTCAAGCAAAAATTTATAAAAACGATCGTACAAAATTAACACAGCCATATTAATGTGTGAATTAAAAAAAAAAACAAATTGTCAGTGAGATGTAAATTTCGAAATTTGGAACAAAAATTAATAAAAAGTATTTAATGTATACTAAAGCTCACGTTAGGACATTCTAGCAAATTAATGTCGATGTAGTATAACTAGTGCATGTGATTTTAACTAATTAAGTATAGTGTTTATACTAAAAATCGTTCTAAGAATAGATAGGATACAAATTTTGGAGATGTTATTGCAAATAGCGCTATGTTCGGTCTAAATGTCACAGACATTAGTAGGTGATAATGCTTTGTATGCTGTAGGGAAACGACGGAATTGTTTTACTTGTTTCAACCGATAACTTGTCGATGGATAAGTAAAAAACCGTTGAAAAAAGTTGGAAAATGATGGGTACTGTACTAAGATTTCAAATGCGATTTAACTGTGTTGAAGTAATAAGTGTAATCAAGATCCCATTTTCCTAAACAGATGTGTCGTTTATTATATTTCGAAACAATTTATACTGCTTTATCAAGCCGACAGTTTATAATCCGGTTCAGATAAAAATAGGAAATTAGGAATGTCTGTCCGCCATTCTGCTGTCAATTTTTTTTTTATTTCACACGCAAAGTACTTTGGCGTTCCTATTCTTATTTGACCCGTAGTATACATGCATTTTATTTATGTTAGCTTCCAGTAATATAATCAATTTGACTCAATTATATCGATAAGTTGTGTATCTTCCATTAGCGTTACGCTGTACAGTTATTTGCTATGTTGTTATTATATTTTTATTACTCCATTTTGCGTTATTGCTTGAAGTTCGTTAGAAAGTGCCAAACTTATCGGGCAAGCTTAGGGCCGACGTTCACGGGCCAACAAGACGAAATTAAAATATTGATTTTGTTGTTATGAAAATATAATTATGACGATTACAAGAAGAGTTTTATTTAATGAAAACTTAATCAATCTGATATATTAATAAATGATGGTTTTGTATTTTTGATGATTTTATTATGATTTCTCAAGAATATATTTCAAATTACTACAAAGTATTAGTTTTGTTTTTACATCATCACCTATATCCATTGATAAATGTCTTAACAATAATCTCTACAACATATGTGAGAGATCACAGTCGTGTTGGATCATGTACGTCGGCATTAACTTTATCGCTTTGGCTTGATAACAGGTAACGAGTGTGGGTTACATTAACCGCGAAACGTTTAGTTAGTGAACTACTGTATGTAATCTATGAGACACGATTTTATTGAATCTGTAATATTTTAACAAATATATTTAATGTTTTTTTTATTCATGGTGTTTTATTTATTTATTCATGAATAAAAGGTGGCATAGTAATAATTCATATATTAAGTTTTCAAATAATTCATATTAATATAGAAAGCATATTATTATGTAGCGACAGCGTTGATAGGCCTGTTAAAAATAATAATCTGGTGGTAGATATTAGTTTAATAACTACCGACCTATCCAAAATCAGTTAACCTTTTTTAATACAGTGAGAAATAGGATAGGATAGGATAGGACCCTAAGAAAACGGTTACCATATGTATTGAACAGTTTGCCTGTGGACATCAGGAAGGAAACTAATAAAAACATATTCAAAAAGTTATTAAAAAACTACCTTTTAGATAATATAAATACATAATTACCTATATATATATATATAAACTTATAAACCTATATATTTTTACGTTACTTTGAGAGACTCAACAGGCGTCCACAGACAAACTGTTCAAAACAGTTTTGTGGACCAATGTTTAACATAAGTCTATTCTTTGTATTTAATAATTATAAATAAATAATAATAATAAAGAAAACCTGAAAATAATAGTAGATGTGACAAATTATAGACCCCGTTCAAATTACTAGAGGTATTTCATTGTTCGACGAATACGTTATTATAGTTGTTATAAAATCGATAGATATGTATTATCCATATCTAGCGACCTACAAACCTGTGAACGACAGGTGTTACTGCATTATATATTTATACGTTTTTCCTTATCGATTTAATTTGTCCTTCGAGCAGCCTAGACTGATGTTTCTGTTTCAATAAAGTATGGATACTTAGATTTATTATTTTCTATTTCCGTATTTTCTCATCACATAAACGCATAAACCATACAGATATGCGATCAGAGCATAAGTACTGCTTAGGTAGACGCTAGTTAAAAGTAAATGCCTAGGAAAATATCTTATCAATCAATACAATTCGATTTGGTAAACATGAGTCATTTCTAAGACACGAAATAACAACATGCTCAAATCAACAACTACTTTTTTCATGCTTGCATAGAAACAAGCAAAACAACTTAGTTTTAGAACGCTACTAAGTACTAAAAGTTTAATTATGCAAAGGTATGTATTTTAACAGCCGTTTTAGTTAACAACGTCCTTATCAGTACCACACATGTATTAACGAAGTATTTACATAACATAAAACCAAATGGAAATTTTACATAATTTACATTTTATGTTTGATAAAATAAATAATATGTAGAAAAACGTTTAAAATAAAAATGATAAGGCTGAATCCGTTTACGGAACGGAAATAATATAATGAACTGATAGGTACCTAACTGATTTGAGGATTTATCGTATTTAGGGAGATTACCATTAAATGATTTTTATTCCTTTAGGTACAGTACGAGCAAACTTAATGTCGGCTCTGAACACGAGGCGAGTCGCTGCGCAGTAACAAACTTATGCGCCAGCGGGGGTGCGGAGCGAGGTACTGCGCAGCGTTTAGCTAACTTCAGAGCCGCCATTAAGTTTGAATATACAAGGTAGAGCTAATCCGTGGTGATCGGGGTCAGCAAATTAGGCAGTGTTTAGACACTTATGATGCATTAAATCAGGAAAATCAGCAAAGGTCTTGCGCCTTAACACTTTCCGGTCTTCAGGTCATGTCGTGAATTTAGATACCCTATTATATTACTTACAGTAATCTATGTCTGAATATATGGCGTAAAATATCTATCTGTTATAAACTCGCAAACAGAGCAAAAAACCTTAGGGATCTGTAACTTGCCAGGGTCACTATATTTTACACAATGCAACATAAATTACATAACAAATTAAAATAATTGCTTTTCATATTCGACCTTGTAATTTAAATTAAAAATAAATATGAATACAAGTGTCCTCAACATTTTACGGCTTCATCACCGCTCATCGATCATTATTATCGCTAATTACTTCATTATCAGTTCGATACTTTTCTAGTAACTGGGTATTTCCAATTGTATCAACAAACAACCCAACTTAATGGAAGTGTATTAAATACTTAGTTATGTAATATTGATCTTTACGGCTTGTCTTATTCTGCACTACAACTAAGGTCAGAGGGCAGAGGTGAGGACAGAGGGTTTTTGTTATTGTTGTTTTTTTATGTATTATCATCTATGTTATCTAGCGATATTGACCTTGATCAAACTTATAAATACAGGTATGATAATTAATACCAAGGCATACTTACCTACTTTTTGTAAACAGGAAAACAATATTTGACAGGTGAAATATTCTAGAAGAAAACAACAAACTTCGACAGGACAATGTTTATTTTACAGCCTATGTGCATCCTAACTATACGATTAAAATTAATTTGTTATATATTATAAAACTTTAACTTAACTATAACACATAATAAAACACTAACAAATTGTCATTTCATAACTTAACAACTACAGATTCAATAACTTAAACTAGTCAGTCTTTGGTGGGAGTCGAAATGCAGAATCATTCTAAGCTAAACCAGGGAACAGTTCTGAAAATGATTCGCACCAAAAATCTGACAAGTCCATTGATTCTGGCTCACTGAGTGGTGACGATAACGACTCGTAGCCCAAGTCTGAGCTGAGGATTGTGTGCGCTGGGGACAGGCCGAGGTTCTCTTCTACAGATTTAGGGGACAACGTCATTGGAGAGAGCATTTTCATGTCACATTCTAATGTGATGCCTGAACAATTGTTTGTCAGGGTGTTGAAGTCCGTCTCAATCTGTAGAGGTGTCTCCTCTATAACATGTTCCTCGCAGGGCACTTCTATCGTGATGCAGTCGTTGTCTTCATCACAGCTGGCGTAGAATATGTCTCCTTTGTCATTGTTTTCTTCTTTGATTTGTACTTCATCTGTGTTGGTGACGACAATCTCTGGTTTGTAAGGATGCGCATAGGAATGTTGTGACAGTATCCTGTCGACGTCATGCTTGATGTCTATGACTGCACCTTCACTGGATTCCAGGTGCTCTGCTGTGGTCCCCACCACTTCAGGTCCTTTAGTGCATTCTCTAACTTCCCGGACTGGGTCCTGTAACAAAACAAGAGTTTTATTAGTAACATGTATTGAATTTATAGGAAAAGAAGTTTTGATTAGCTAATGCTTATAATTAATATTATAATGGCAATACTAGATGATTGAAATTGCATATCATCAGCATATATCATATTACATCAGCAAACATATTGAGGTAGTGATGCAATCACAGTTTTATTGCCGTGTGTACTGTACTCAAAGCTAAATAGACTTTACTCGGGATAGTTTAGATAACAATATAGGGTAATGTTCAATGGATAGCATAGCCTGCAAGTCATATCTTATCTGCACTATCAATGTGAGATGACCCCGTTTGTAATAGAGCATAAAATCTATGTGATTACAGTATGACTCATGTATCCTATTGACCTAAAGGAAATATAGTTTTTTAAATTATGAGTCACTTAGGTATTTTGTGAAAATAACAAAAAACTGGCCTTGTTTGTGATACTTACATTTTGAGGCGTTCCTGCAGCACCTGCATCAATTTCTTTGAGGAGGGAGTCTGCAAGTTGAGTGAGGGTATCGAGGTACTCTTCAGAGTCGAAGTGTGCGAGGAGGTCTGTGAGAGGAGACACATCGCCAGCAGCAGGCGCGCCGCGCGGATCGCCGGCGGAGGCCCTTCCTTCTGCTGAGGAATAGACGCTGCTGGTCTGGGGGCCTCCGCGACGGTCCGCGCCGCGGCCGCTTCGCTGCGTAGCGACGCGTTCTCGCTCAAAAGACGCTCGTTCAACGCCTTCAAACTCTCCACCTCACTCGTCAAGCGCTCGTTCAAGTCCATAAAGTGTTTGATGCGACTCTCCATTTCATCCATTTTCGCCTTTTTCCTGTCGCGGGAAGTCTGAGCCGCTACACGGTTCTTCAGCTTCCTAGTAAACAAATATAATCCAGTTAGCAATTTGCTGTCAATGACACGCTAACTAAACGGAGGTGTTAACTCGCTGTACGTAACTGTACATAACGGAATGACAGGTCAATATACTTTGCATACTTCGAATACCTTGTAAGAGTGATAAAAATCTACGTTAACCATTTAAAAGATCATTACATTAAACCTGAATTAAGAACAATTACACACAGTTACATACAAGAACAATACAGAAAAATCTAGTAATCGACGTCACAAGCACTGCCCACTCTAAATTGAGCTGTCAGTTACAGGTAAAGTACGCGACACGCAGGCAACAAATGACTCACTTTCTTTGCATCTTCTCCTCCCATGTGAGATGGTCCAGGCGACGCTTCCGGGACGGTGCCGGAGACGGCAGGTCCACAATGACCTTCGACTCCATCTCCTCCACCGCCTCCATCGCCAGGTAGTTGTTGGGCACAGTGATGATTATAGGCGCGCTCATTTTGTTGATTTTTATTCACACAACTTATAAACAACACCACAACACCTTTAAAAGACGATTATCTAATATTTGAAATTTAGCATACTATTAGTTTCTGTATAACCATTTGTTAGAGCACTTTTATATGATATTTCCTCACGGGCGAGCTATTAACGATTGCGTCGTACATGATCGAGTCCTCAACGAGTAATAAATGTTTTGCTGGGTTCTCGAAAATGTGTATGTGGTCAATCGCGATTGGTTGAGCCTTATCAAGGGGGTGGATACCATATGACGACATTCGTAAGTAAGACAAAGGCAGAGATAAAATCCGCGTAAGCGAGAAAGAGACAATAGATATGACGTCACACAGTGCAGATGCTGACAGGTGAAATAGCGCGAAGCTAACTTTCATTCATCAGAATGAGACAAAGTTATCAAAGGAAATGTAATTTTCTTTGATAAGTTTGTTTTGTTTTTTTTTTCTAATGTAGTCTTTAGTACTAATTCCACATCATTCTTATGCCATTACTTATGGAAGCATAAAAAATATTATTTACAAATAAACTAATTCAAGTGGTTTCCCCGTGAAAATCCGCGGTATAAGGGAAATCCACCTTGACTAATGTGGAGCATGACGAAATAATAACGCCGGTGTAAACAACCGGCTGATGCAAGATTTTAGAAAGACAAGTCATATTTAGATGAGTGGTCAGCGGCATCTGATGTAACAACAAAACTTTAGACTTAACGTTGAGACAGTGATGAATGAGAATACAAAATCAATTTAATCCAATTAAATTATAATATCAGTCTTTTACTCGACTGACCCAGAAATGTAGGTAAAGTGTACTCGTCATTTTAACATTTACAGAATACTTCTTATAGGTCGGTATAAAAAATAAATACATAAATACCGAATATCATTTTTGCCATTGCAAAGTACTTTGACCTAAAGTACGGGGTTCGAATCCGCTTAACAGAAGACGTGTAACATTTAATTAATTAACAGTTTTATAATAATACTTTATATTTGAAAGACGCTCTTATCGATCCACTTTATGCCCTTTTATTTTAATGACCTTAGTCGTATAATATTTTCTGAATTATATGCATCGTGTCTTTCTAATTTAGCGGATTCTTTGCCATTACCATCTGTCGCTTGTAATGTGTTGGATATTGCAGAAACTGAAACTTTGTCATTTTGTCCTTTCATAGGATTCCAACAAGCCGAATACCAAATTTCCTCGAAATCGGCTCAATGGTTTATTTAGCAAAGCGTTTTGCGTTATGCAGTCGAGATTAGGTTCAGAAAGGATTGCTTTCCCCCGATTAAATACCATACATTAATTTGAGAATGTAGATCCTGAATAAAACAGGAGGCAAGATGTTTTAGACGTGTTTGCTGAATTTAATATAGTCAATTCTATGTTCGGTTTTCTTTATTACCTACCATTCCATGTCCGACTACCCGAATCAACCCCGGTCCCAATTAATTCGGATAATCGGCTTTCACTGTAAGTAAAATTAAAAACTAAGTATTTAGCTGAATTATTTGTGGCAGTAGAAATGCTACATTCACTTATATTTATAATAATAACACCAGCTTGAAAAACGACCCACAGCTGGGCACAGGCCTCTTCGGACATGAAGAAGGAAAGAGTTTACTTTTATAATTATTTTATAAATTAAACAAATGTTTTTTTTTTCTGAAATGTTTCTTATGTGATCTTTATATTAATTTCTTTTTTTATATCCTTGTAATTTTTTTCTAGAATTTATGAAAGACTGAAAATATTTTAGAAAAACTGAAAAGACTCTAGTCCAAAAGTTAAAAAAAAACATTATTTTGACAATGATATTATTCTGATTATGTCAAGTAATGTCTATCAGTGTCAAATAAACGTCAAACAGGAAATATCTATCGAGCTTTTGTTTTCCAAAAATACGTTTTTAGTCAAGAAGTTCATTAACTTCTTGAGTATACCTGCAAATTAAAGACTTATATACTAATTAGCTGAACATGGCGTCTACCAGTGCGGATTCGCAATTATCGATTGCCCAAAAAACATGGGCAATGGCGAATAATATTGAAACAGTTTCAAGTGTGGATGAAATCTATCGTTATGATAAAAAGCAACAACAAGACATCCTAGCCGCTAAACCATGGGAAAAAGAGTAAGTATACCGTGTAAACTTACAAAAACTCAAGATAATTTTGCAGAATATATTTCACGACAACTGTAATCTTGGTTGTTTTTCCATTGTGTTAACGTGTTGTTATAACTTTCAGTCCACACTTCTTCAAAGATATCAAAATATCGGCTTTAGCGTTGCTCAAAATGGTTATGCATGCCAGATCAGGAGGTACCTTGGAAGTTATGGGACTACTTTTAGGTAAGAAACAAATAATAAAAAAAAAAACTTATGTTGACCATGAACAATGGGCAGTAAAGAGTATTTATTTTCTAGGTAAGGTAGATGCAAACACTATGATTGTGATGGACTCATTTGCGTTGCCTGTAGAAGGCACTGAGACACGGGTCAATGCCCAGGCACAGGCTTACGAGTACATGACAGCATACATTGAAGCAGCAAAACAGGTAGATGGTTATCTTTTGTTTACCCTTTATATTGTCAGATTTTGGCTAAATAGTCTTATGCAGCTGTTTTATGTCAACATTAACTTTTGTGTTGTCCTAGACACTTTGTGTGACCAAATATTAAAAGATAATTTATGTATGTGATAATGCTATATTTCAGTATTTGGGGGTTATACTCCATTAGTTTAGGAAAGTTTACTAAATGTAAACAATATTAAGAACTATACAGAGGCATTGAAAGATCATAGTAGGGTAGTAGATAGAAGTAAATCTTTGATCTCAGTCTACCCTACAGATAAGTTGATAATTTTATCTTCATTTAATGTAATCAATGAAAGTAAATCTGTTTATCACTCTTTCATTTGACACTTGTAATCTTTCACAGATTCATAACCAACATACATTTATCCAAATTCTTGCTATATGTTTAGGTTGGTCGCCATGAGAATGCCATCGGTTGGTACCACAGTCACCCAGGGTACGGATGCTGGCTGTCAGGAATTGATGTCTCCACACAAATGCTGAACCAGAACTTCCAGGAACCATTTGTAGCTATTGTTATTGACCCAGTAAGAACTATCTCAGCGGGCAAAGTGTGCCTTGGTGCGTTTAGGACATATCCTAAGGTTAGTAATACTTCTTTTTTATATAATCATCCATTGAACGAATTTGCTGTTTATATACACAATATCAGCCTACAAGAATTTTTATTTTATTTCAAGAATTACTTGAAACAGTTTATGTTTTATTATTTGTTCTAGATAAACAAATATTAGGTTATGAGTTGACACTTGGTTATTTTGAAATCTTATTTGCTTCTTAGTATCATCATAATATCTTATAATGTGTATCTTCTATCGAATCAAATACTATGATCAGTATGTATGTAAAGTATAAATAAATCTTTTTCAGGGATACAAACCAGCTAACGAAGAGCCCTCAGAATACCAAACAATTCCTCTCAACAAGATTGAAGACTTTGGAGTGCATTGCAAGCAGTATTACTCCCTCGAGGTGTCCTACTTCAAGTCCTCGTTAGACCGGAGACTGCTGGACTCCCTCTGGAACAAGTACTGGGTGAACACGCTCAGTAGTTCCAGTCTCATCACAAATGCGGACTACACGACCGGACAGATATTTGATTTGTCTGATAAATTGGAACAGAGTGAGGTGTGTTTGGGTAAGTTTGCATTTGTGTACTATTTTTTACAAGCATTTCTACATGCTATGTAATTTTATTTTGTAAGTATATAATAAGAGTATGACTTTGGAAAGCGAATTTTAAATGTTAGTGTTTAAACTTATGTAGATTTAGCAAGATCATTTATTTAGTTCTTGGTTTTCACTCAGCATGAGGGATTATTAGCTATGCAGAGAATAATCCTCCTTTTTTCCTTGTTCTTGGATATATTAGGAACCTAATAGAACTGATATTTAAATTATAAGAATATGTTCTTTTAATTTATTAATATGCAAACTTTGTATTCCTATTTTATGTTGACCAGGTCGCGGTGGCTTCATAGTCGCCGGCGCTGATCCCCACGAGAAACGCACGGAGGACAAGCTAGGCAAGGCCACGAAGGACGCGTGCAAGACCACCATCGAAGTCATCCACGGACTCATGGCGCAGATGATCAAGGACAGACTCTTCAACAGCGTGAGCGGCCGCCGCGCGCCAGCCACGCCCATGATCGAGTAGAATAAGTATTAATACGATACTCTGCTGTAATCTTTTGTAAGTTAATAAATGTGTCCCACTTTTAAAATTGTCTTTCCTATTGGGGTCGTTATTAGTAGTAAGGAAAATAAAACCACCAAATTGATTATATAAACATTCTCAAATATTTATTAACCAATTTACATAAAATCATTATAATCATTATGTACATCTTTCACATAGCTTTAGTTATACACAAAATCATAAACATCTCACATTGTGGAGGGCCTTCTATTTATCAGATATAGTAAAACGAAGCACCAAATTGACGATATAATCTTTTGCCAAGCTCTCTTTACATAATCAAAAATAAAATATATGCGTTCACGATTGTAACATGAATGCTTTACAGAGAATATAAAAACTATCAAGAGCACGTGCGACCAGTGGCTTCTGAATTCTATTACATCTAGATTTACATACTCCTACGATAGTTCATTAGAATATGCGGGTTAGTCGATAACCTAAACATAAATAGGATGAAAATAAAAATACAATATAACTAATTTATAAATGTTAAAAACGTTTGGGCTTCGCCGAAACCGGTGTAAAAATCTTACAATAATCCATAATTTGCGTAACTACGTGTTTGATGAGATGTATATATTATTTACATCGTCGCAAAATATAAAATTCTTAATAAAGGAACAGTACTGTCAACTTGACTGCCTAACATCTGAAGCGGCTCACGAGTTTCGTTACAAATAACTACTCTTAACAAAATGCAATAGTTTCAACGGGGCTACACTCAAACTAGTCACATCAAACACTAACTATCTGGAAATTAAAAATATGGTTTAAAATACAATGACGATCGAAAAATCAAGGCACAGACATAATTTATAAATAATCGAGTTCTAAAACAATTTATACAGACAGGGAAGTATATTTAATCTCTTAATTAGCACACTAGCATGCGAGAGTGACTAGATGTTTTTGCTCGGCAATGTATTTTAAACCGTCCGGAGTACTTCCACACAAGGTAACTTCGGCTTGTGTGCTAAGTGCATTATCACGCAAAAATATTATCATAGTAGTGATTTATATTTTATTAAGTACATTCCATACAGCCCTCCAATTCACAGGTTGCTTACTATAAATCGTTTATACATACACAATCTCAACTTATGTACAGCGCGAGCGACACAAAAAGTTCTAGTACATCAATTCACAATACCAAATAGAGGTCAACATTACCAAATTCGGGAATGATCACGAGACTTCGAACCACAAGTAAATACGAATAGTTAATAAACCTGAATGACAACGTTTTTCATTTGTGTCGCAATGCTTGAAACGTAACGTAGAAGCAACTATTAAATTTTCTCAAAACTTTCAACATCGATTGATGGTAAAGCAAGTCAACTGACCGGATTCTAATTAAGTATCCAATCAAATAAAACTGCAATGTAACGTTAGAAGGCAGTAAGTAGACCACACTGGTACAACTGCTGTGAGATTGTATTAATACTGACACGGTGGCCAGAGACAACTAACCTATTACGACAGTCGAGGCTTCCTCTCTGGCCACCCAACATTCAACCACAATCCGTTTTTCATAAACTTTAAGACTAATTAACATGGAATGTTCCGCGAATCTCAATGGAAACAGGTGAGCTGTAAGCTGTGCAGGTCTCGACTGACGGCTGTGTCGGTATCGGCAGAGGTGGCCTGTGGTCAGTCTTTGTCGAGGTGTTCGCCGTCATTAAGACGTGGAGACGGTCATCGATTGCCGAGGTGAGTCTACAGATATGCACAAGGACTTAGAAGCTAAAATACATAAATTAGATCTCATTAGCTCCTAGATCAGCCTCCCAAGGTCTTCTGAAGTAATTACTTTCATTTAGTCAAGGGTTTGGAATGTTCCAAAAGTATAACCAGTCAATTTTAAAATTCAATGTAAGCTTGAACCACGGAATAATTTACTCAGACACAAAACTGGTGAATTGAGTGACAATACATTTAAGAACCTTTCGTGAACGGGCACACTTAATTCCCTCTCTAGATTTCCTTCATGATGAGCCAACATTAGCCTTGTAGGAGTGTAACAAGCTGGTATACAGCAACTGTCTTTATATAATGAACCGAGTTACGTATAACGTATAGCGTGCGACAATCGATGACCGTGGTGTGTGTTGTCGCGCGGGGCTAGAGAGGGCCGGGCGGGCGCGGCGCTCGTCAGTAGAACAGCTCGGGCGGGAAGCTGTTCACCTCCGCCTGCTCCAGCACGGGGGACCCGTCCACGTTGTACGACACTCGTATCCGCAGCCGGAGCGCAGACTGGGGATGAAAGTGCATTATGTGTTAAGTTGCGACAGGAATTACTATATATTCTGTCAGTAGAGTTCGAAAAATAGGCAGGCGAGTTGTATTATGTGATCACTACTGCTAATGATCATCTACACTGGATGTATTGGGACATTGTTGTGGTATTTTAATATGAATAAGGGTATTTAGTGTAATGTCTTTAAATAAACAAGCATTTCGATATAGAAATAATTCTTTAAATAAAATATTATAAGTAGTATACACACCCTGGATGGATTAGTGATCTTGAGAACTTGTGTGATTTCGCCCTGTGGCGGCAGTACGGTGCCGGATGGCGACAACATGTCTAGTTGGAATGTCTGCAAAATAATAATCACATTTTAATATTTTATTCAGCATTTTAGTTTCACTATATAAAAACAATGACACATACTCGGCAAAATTAACAATGTAGTACTAATAAGTTTCTGCTGTTCTATGACCAAAGCACGTTTTTTGCCATTTCTGTAGTCACGACTAAAATAAATATATAATAACTTCATAACCATGATTTATCTCTCTGCTAGTATATTATATAGCGTGTGTAGGCACATACCCTGGGCACGGCGGCTTGGAACAGGAAGTCGGTGAGCGTGTGCGGCGCGCTGGACGTGGCGCGCATGGTGAGCTCCGCGCCCGACGCCGTGCGCGACACGCCGAACACTACCAGCAGGCCGTTCTTGTCCAGGGCCGTCACTGATGCTAGCTCTGAGGATTACATAAGTGGTTACATAAGGATTTTTTAAAATATTAAAGCACAAATGAAGTAATCAATAAACTTTTGAACATGAGTGGAAGATATTTGAATTCCACTTATAAATCAAGTTTGGATCAATTTTATGACTGCTAGTGAAAGTCACATACTTTTCCTGAATATGACTGTTTTCTAAATGCTAAAGGTTTTAAAACAAATATTTTTTAAACAGTAAATGTGTTGCTAGATAACCTCCGTTTGCAAGATATGTAGAAGCAGCGTTAATGATCAATACTCGTGCGAAGACACACCCATATAACTATACGGCTCAAAAATATTGAGTGGATCACCTCGACCACGGTCATACCTTGTGCAGCGGGAGCGGTGAGTGCGGGCGCGGCGAAGAGTCCGTCGAGCAGCATGTTGGGCGGCGCGGCGGCGGGCGTGGCGGCCACGTTGTTGTTCATGATGCTGGCCGGCGCACTAGGAGACAAGTCGAGACCGCTCAGCAGGTCCAAGATGTCCTGGGGATACAAATATACATATGTAATAATATTTATGGAAGTGTCCTAAGTGTATGCAAGGTAACGGTAACAGTCATCCTTGTTTAATTTTTTTTTGGCTTGCCCTCGGATTTCAGCATATTACAGGAAAGAAGTAATTACGTGTAATTATATTCTTTATACTTTGCGTGATAACTTTGTCACCCTTGATTAACAGTCCAATCAAGTATGTATTATTTTCTCGTTCTAATTAAATCACAGCAACAGTATGGTGGCTAATAGTTCAATAGGAGGAGGAAACATTGTACACCAACCTCAAATAAATAGGAAGAATGGAAGGCGAAAAAATTAATAAGGGTGGGTCTGAATGACAAAACATTTTTTCTACAAAACAAGACATTTTTTCTATAAATATTCCTTGCACTAGTAGAACATTCTTATGGACAGAATGTTTGAATAGGACTTACATTGCTGCTTGTGTTGTTGTTGCTAGCTGGCACCTGCGACGGCTTGTGTTCAATGTCACCATTCGTCAGTGAGTCAGAGCCAATGATCAAGTCTAATAGTGCGTCCTGAAAAGATAAAAAGTAAAATAAAATTTATATGATATTAGAATATTATTATGGTTTGGAAGAAGAAAGGCGTGGCCTTTGCCCAGCAGTGGGATCTAATTTAGGATAATAAAAAAAAACAATCATTTGTGTGTCCGACATGAAATGGGCAAGTAAGAAGTATGTAGTGTATACTAACGGCGACATGGTCGGGCTTGTGCGGCGTGTCGGGCTCGGGCTCGGGCTCCAGCTCCGCGTCGCGCTCGGCCGCCGCGCCCGCCGCCTCCATGGCCGGCATGCGCTCCAGCAGCGCGGGCCGCAAGTGAGCGTAGTTCCTGACAAACATTACATACAACATAACTATGTGGGGAACTTCACAAAATGGAATTGAGCAACACAACACAAACTCTGGGTTTTTGTGCTACCCAAAATAATGTAGAAAAGTATTTCGGAGTCGAACTCGATACCTAGCAACAACTCGAAAGATGTACGCCACTGTATGTTGAATAAATACTGAACTTACAACATACTTGTGTATTTTTTATACGCACATGACGTTATTTATAATTATGTATTTCAAAAATATAATAATCTGTACCTGTAAAGTTGCGATAGCTCCACACCTCTTTGCTGCAACTCGATATGAATGTGAGACCCGAATGTATCAATGATCACTCGGATTTTGCTGGAATCAATCAAATGTATTGCATTAAAAAAACATACCCTAAAATATTTACAGATCCCAGATCTCACAATTTTTTATTTAAAATATCCATCTCCAGAATTCAGAAAAGATCGATGACAGATGAGGTTAATATTACTCATAGCTCTTAAGACCTAAAGAACGACAGTAATGACACCAATTTGACGACAACGCTAGATCATACGTTTCTTTTTGGTAGAGATCTTTGCAGTTAGCCTGAGCGCAGGCTTTGGCTGCTTCAGCGGACTGCTAGTTCATACGTGCTCGCAACTCTGTAAGGCGTACTCTATAGTTTTACTTTAAGGTGTTAGGTTATGTTGTTAGTGCGGTAATGTTGGACTCACTCCTGGCTGGGCTGCGTGACGAAGCGCGTGGAGAGCTTGGCGAGCGACAGCAGCAGGTACTCCTTGGTGATGATGGAGAGCTGCGTCGACCACAGCAGCTTCTGGTACACGTCGATCACGTACTCCTCGGATGGACGCACGAAGTCGTCTGCAAGGTCAATGTATTGGTAGTAATCATTTATGTATCAGAAAATTTAATGGAGCTTGCATATGTGTGGTTTTTTAAGCTTTGTAGGGTAAACATATCATATTTTACTGAAAAAATATAGCATATATTTTTATCAGATCGTCTTTTTTAAGTTTTGTGGAACTCACCAACGCCATCTTCATCGACCATAGATATAGCATTACTGGCTTCAGATACCAGCAAGTCTCCGTATTCACCGATTGTCCACGCCGCAACCTAGAAAAGAAAAGTATATTCGTAGCTAAATCGATCAAATAGGAACCGGTGGAAAACAGAAAATGGTGAAAGATCTAGTTTTCTAGATCAAATCACCTTCACAAAAAATTGCCAGAGATAAAGCGTAAAAGTCCTATTGTGATCCCCCTCCTTTTAAATTCGGTTAAGGAACACCCAGATTTGGAATGAACGTTTGTGCAACCCACAGAACGTACAACCGGCAGACAGTGGTGTTCTTTGTACGTGTAACACGGTACCTGCACGAGCGGCTGCTTCTCAGTAGCGTCGCCCGACACGGCGGATCGCTCGAGCGAGGTCCACAGTCGCATGGCGGCGTACGCCTGTCGCTCCGGCGCGGCGGACGACACGATCTGCAGCGTGCTCGATACTGTGTCGTCGCGGAGGTAGTTACATCACCGTCAGTACATACCTGCACGAGCGGCTGCTTCTCAGTAGCGTCGCCCGACACGGCGGATCGCTCGAGCGAGGTCCACAGTCGCATGGCGGCGTACGCCTGTCGCTCCGGCGCGGCGGACGACACGATCTGCAGCGTGCTCGATACTGTGTCGTCGCGGAGGTAGTTACATCACCGTCAGTACATACCTGCACGAGCGGCTGCTTCTCAGTAGCGTCGCCCGACACGGCGGATCGCTCGAGCGAGGTCCACAGTCGCATGGCGGCGTACGCCTGTCGCTCCGGCGCGGCGGACGACACGATCTGCAGCGTGCTCGATACTGTGTCGTCGCGGAGGTAGTTACATCACCGTCAGTACATACCTGCACGAGCGGCTGCTTCTCAGTAGCGTCGCCCGACACGGCGGATCGCTCGAGCGAGGTCCACAGTCGCATGGCGGCGTACGCCTGTCGCTCCGGCGCGGCGGACGACACGATCTGCAGCGTGCTCGATACTGTGTCGTCGCGGAGGTAGTTACATCACCGTCAGTACATACCTGCACGAGCGGCTGCTTCTCAGTAGCGTCGCCCGACACGGCGGATCGCTCGAGCGAGGTCCACAGTCGCATGGCGGCGTACGCCTGTCGCTCCGGCGCGGCGGACGACACGATCTGCAGCGTGCTCGATACTGTGTCGTCGCGGAGGTAGTTACATCACCGTCAGTACATACCTGCACGAGCGGCTGCTTCTCAGTAGCGTCGCCCGACACGGCGGATCGCTCGAGCGAGGTCCACAGTCGCATGGCGGCGTACGCCTGTCGCTCCGGCGCGGCGGACGACACGATCTGCAGCGTGCTCGATACTGTGTCGTCGCGGAGGTAGTTACATCACCGTCAGTACATACCTGCACGAGCGGCTGCTTCTCAGTAGCGTCGCCCGACACGGCGGATCGCTCGAGCGAGGTCCACAGTCGCATGGCGGCGTACGCCTGTCGCTCCGGCGCGGCGGACGACACGATCTGCAGCGTGCTCGATACTGTGTCGTCGCGGAGGTAGTTACATCACCGTCAGTACATACCTGCACGAGCGGCTGCTTCTCAGTAGCGTCGCCCGACACGGCGGATCGCTCGAGCGAGGTCCACAGTCGCATGGCGGCGTACGCCTGTCGCTCCGGCGCGGCGGACGACACGATCTGCAGCGTGCTCGATACTGTGTCGTCGCGGAGGTAGTTGCCCGCCTGCAAATGTCATTGTTGCAATAAAATAATATGTAATGTAATAGATAAAGGCGAAACGAGCACTTTCCCAGTGTATGTATGTACACATAACTGCGCATTCGAACTTTATTTAAACAAAGTTTCTGCGCTGCGGTCTTGCATGGCATCGCAGTTTTGTGTGATAGTCCTAAACCCCGTGTGAGGGATTTTTGATTCTGAGGGTAGCATCTTACCTTGAGCAGGACCCTGAAGAGCGTGTCGAGATGCCACTTGTTCGAGGGCGCGTATCGCTCGGCGGCGAGCACCATGGCGCTGGAGCAGTGCGCCTTGAACTCCGCGTCCGAGCGCTCCAGGAACGTCAGCAGCTCCTTCATCATGCTGCGGATGTTCTGCCCGTTGATCAGGGCGAAGGACAGCTCCATCGCTCGGCGCCGGATTGACACGTCTGGGTCCTGAAAGATAAGGTATTTATTTAGTGAAAATCAATACCAAAAGAACAGAATTCAGTGGATAGCTTTCCTTTTTTTTCTGCTACACGAGCTGAAAACGCTCAGATTTCGTGTTCCACTTCTTACTTTTCCCCGAAATTTCTAAGCCTATTCTAGCCAGCTAATACATCAATTTTACATCAGACGAATTGCTAGCAAAAGACCGATCTGGAAATCCAATAGAACAAAATAAGATTTTGAATAAAAAAAATCAACTGTCCTTACCTTCAAACACTCCAAAATCGTGGTCCTATGTCTCTGCACGGCAGACGTATCCACATGCACCGTCCTCAGCAACGTATTCAGCGCCACGTATCTGATATTCTTGTCGTTATTCAGCAGGAACCTGCCCAGTATGTTGATGGCCAGCACCCGCAGACTGCTCTCGGACTTGATGTCCATGATGGACAGCACTGTCTCGTAGAGGATGGTGTTGCCGACGTTCTTGCTGGTCTCCGTGTTGGTGGCCACTTGGGCGAGGATGTCGTTCATGGCCTCTGACGCTTCGGCGTCGTTCTTGCCTAGTATTCGGAGGAGGCGGAGGATTTTTACCTGTGGATGTAGCATAGGATGCATCTCTTAATTTTGGTATTATATGGACTTGATTAATGTGTCAGTATGATATCAGATCATCTATTATAGAGATATTAAATAGATAGTGGATATCTCATTTATGATACCTAATCCAAAAATTACGTATAGAGTGGAGTCATGTTTTGCATATACCTAGAGGACAAACTAATGTTAATATGGCAAAAAACACAAGGAAGGAAATTTCAAGTTAAGTTGTCTTTCTAGTTTCTAAAGAACGTCTTAAAGAGGAAGGAAAATACATAAGCGTTATTTTTAATAGTAATAAGAGGGAAAATTGATGAAGAGTGTTTTCCTGTTAGAACTACTACTATTTGTTTTGCATGTAGTTTTTTTCTAGATGATTCAAAATTAAGAGAATTGATAAAAATGAATTAAAACAAGTATATTACCTGCAGGAACGGGTCGGAAACTCCGCTGACGTCATGCTCCGGCGAGTACCCAGCCAAGATCAAGTTTTTCAATATCCTCACCAGATTCGGTACGATCTACAAACAAACCCATGCATTTTACATACAAACCAACAAATAAACTCGCCCAATGCACAATTGCACATAGATAAGGTTTGCGAAGCGATCAAAATAAAAATAATAAAACAATCTTACGTATCAGGCAATATTTAAATACATTCTAAATACTGTCGAGATTTAAATGACTTTACAGGCTTACAAACACGATACGACAGCGATTTTACATGGGACTGGACATTACATCGATAACAAAATTATAATGGCCGACAACCTCTGCTGAATTATATTATTAGTCACATACTCTCTTGTGCTGAATTCATACTGTGTTGGGTAGTTAGTACGCGTTGAGATTGCCAAAAAGATAAATAATGTTATATCTGAATTAAATGTTTAAAAAATTAAAGAAGTTTTATCTAAGGAATACACAAGCTTGGTATTCAAAATGTTAAACCAGTGAATTATGAATCTTTTTAATTAAATGGTATTGTCACTTGGAAATCCCAAACGTTGTCAATATAATTAATAACAAATGGATAGTTATCTAAAGAAGAATATAAATATACAGAACTACCAAATTATAAGTTTATAGGAGATAGTAAAAATAATTCATATTTCGAAAGTAACAAAAAATAAATTTATTCAAGTAAGAAATTCAAGAAACAACAGATAATAAGATATTACTTTTACATACTACATTGTATATGATTGTCTATCTAAATCATTGTATTTATCATTATTATGATAAATTCTTTCACGGTCTGCAAAAGGTCACATTCACTAATGAGTACAGACATAATATGGATCTATAAATAACTTTACATACCTAACTAAAATATGATATCTTTTTTCCAAATCTATCTTTAGTCTGTACTCCAGAGCTAAGTTTTAAACAAATAATTTGGTAGTGCTACTATCTAAATAGGATGATATATATCGGAAGGAACTATCTACCTAATACGCATGGTCATCTGTATGTATGTGCCTACTTCGAGTGCTATTCACAAAGTTCTTATTTTACTATCGCTACTCTGATGCTCGAGTTTTGTATTAAACCTTTATGATTTTGTCCCATGGTTCGGGAACCTTATAGTCAGTAAAATCACTTCAGGGAGTCTACACAATACTTTACTGATTTTATTATTATTATAAGGAGCCTGAAATGTCACACTGCTGAGCTGAGGCCTCCCCACTTTACCTCCATTTCTCTCTCTCGATTTTTATTATTATTGAAAGTTAACGGTCAGTGGTTGTAAATTATTAGAGGATTTATTAGACTGTAAGGTTTCCGAAAAACAGCTCAATTATAACCCATGTATATATATGGTTATATTTAACCAACACAATAAATATTATACAATCATGCTCGGTTTTGTAGTCTATTGACATTGTACAAAAATTGTTAGTATTTAGACATTGTAATTTATTTTATACTGTTCAGCGTCCATTTATTAAGGATAAGGTACTTATAATAATATATCTATGAATGTTTCTTGCATTCCCAGTTCACACTTAGATTTTTACTAAGAGTAAAAACAAATTTTGAACTGGTAGGATGTGAATTTCAATATTGATTTTTATGTACAATGCCAATATACTACAACTTTGTAAAAAGTGCATGGATCAGCGTTTGTATTTTACCTCGCGCTGCCCGCTCTCCTACGGGACAACACAAACACAATATTAGTGTATCAAACTTCACTCTTACATTCAAAGTATATAAAAGGGTGTAACAGAAAGAAGTGCCTTCCTGTGAATCAAAGATGAATCTTTGACCAAGGTTGACTCTCTCTGCTCAAGGTTGAAACTGTTGCGAAAAGGTAATTTCTTTTTGTAACACCCAGTATTTTGTTTATCTTATAAACTATTTTGTTTTGTAGCTGATTTGTTAAGCTTGTTAGCTAGCTTAAGTCTTTATGTACAATCCTCCGTATCCTAAAATGTAAAGTCAAACGATGGCATGATAACTTAATAGTTAAAGGCACCAATATTTTCAAGTGCAAATTCCTCAAAAAATATTTATTGTATGCGGTATTATCTCACAATAGGGGAAATATATAACACGCCTAATTAATCAAAATTTCTTCTAAAATTACTACTCAATGACTCATTTAAAATACAAATATTTACACACTTTAAAAGTACACAAGAATACTTAATATTAACCAATTACAATTGACTTCATGAAGTTGAAAATAATTTAATGAGTTCCGTACACAATATAGTTTGGAATAAACAATGGAGTATATAACAAAGCGTGTAGTCGTTGCCATTGATATGATAAGGACGATAACGACCAATACTGCTGATTTAAACGACGCAGGCTGATAAACACATGAGGTGTATTATTTACTGTTTTAATGTCATTTCAAGATTATATTTGTAACATTGTAACTGTACATTCTTTTTACAACAGTAGACGCTTTCCAATGAATAGCTAAACTGAACGATGTTCCCTGTTTCTTACATGGTAAAGATGATAGGAGAAATATGCAAGCTTCAACGAAATGAAACCTCGAATTTGGATTGGCTTTACCAAGAGAACAAATAAAATGAGCTTACTGCAGCCTTATTACTCATCGAGTAAAAAATAATAATTATAAGTATAAATGAAAGACTTTTTATTTATACTTATATATTTTATTTATAAAAAACATTTCCTAAAAATGATATAAGACTTTTAAGTAACTTGGCTATTAATTCCGCCTGTAATTTAACACAGCTTAATACCAAACTTTGGCTACGAGCATATACCATATCATGTAACGTATATAATATAAAACAGAACCAGTAATGTAGTCCGGTTTAACGACCGCTATAACTGTTAGCTCGAGTAATTATCGGTTACAGAGCGATCGACTGTGATATAGATTAGATTGACGCCACTCAGAGGTATTGAGGTACGTTTGATGTTGTTTTATAGTTATACAAATTAGTTTAATATGTATGTATGTAACATGAATGTTTGTTCTGTCTGGGTGTACTTTGTGTATGCGACTTGAATGGTCTGACAACCTGTGAATAACTTGGATTGTAACATCGATTTTTTTTTTATGGAGTATATGTGTATACCAAAATTCTGTGTTTCACGCGAAGGGTATTAGTCTCGGTTAATTCATTGAGCATTTTAGAAGTTATGCATTAAGATCTATCAGTCTGGATGCTGTATTGTGTATTAAATAAGGTTATAATATAAATAGAATGTCACGTTCTCACGAATGTTCATATGTTTATATCATGAGAAAAGGTATTTGTTTAGGTTAACATACATTTTTCTCATGTAAGAATTTTTAATATATTTAGTTGTTACTTGTATGTTTCAATCAGAGCAAAGACGCGAGTACTCATCTGTGCATCTCAAACTACGTTGGATGGGGTATGATTTCAGATGAATATCAGTTTTTTATAAACAACGGTCGACTAAATAAGTACATAAGCTAGCCATTATTTTAGTATTTGACACATTGTCTAATAAAAATAACATCTACAGATGCTACTCAATTATCTATAACGACATAAACGGTACAGTCCCTGTATAGTTTTATTGTAATGTATGTTTACATGTGGTCGGTCCTTCAATTATTGATTATTTATCGCTTATTGTGACTAACACCTAATTGTAGAAACGAATTGTATGGAGTAATTAACTCGACTTTCATTAGACAGTTATGATAATTATTAGAACGTATTATGTAAATAACAAGCTGAATATAAAACAGGCGCAGTTTCGACTGTCTTTATTCAATCTAAATAATTTTAAGTTCGACAATATATTGTAGATCAAATAATACTGGCTGCCCTAATGTTCACAGCAATGAATACGAAACACAACTTTAGCACTTACACCATAAGATACATATTTATTCAAAATATTTAAATACCGCTCTACTATAAAGTTTCAAAGTCAAACTAGTGGCTTTGCAAAACAAATACAACTAAAAATAGTACTTATATCTATAGATTTAAGGTTGATAATGTGAACTCACCTTTTTGAAGTGGTTGAGGGTGTCGGGGCTGTTCTCACACATTTCAGTAATTAGTGTCACTCCCGTGATCAATACACCTGAAGAAAAAAAACGTTTCTATTATTAAAGTACAATATTTCGTTCGTAGTTTTTTCCAAATAAGTATTTATTATAATGATATTTTTTCTCTAGAAATCAAAATTATATTCACCGAAAACGGCATTATAGTCGTACCAACTTATGGGCAAGACCTCAATGTACCGAAAACCATAGTACATAAGTTTTCAGAACGTTTATTAAATATTTTGTACGCCCCAAAGAATTTTTAATAATATTTTGTAAGGAAAGTAACGTAGGTTGAGCACGTCACATTTTTATCAGATGTAGATTTTAGAAATAGTTTAACACGAAAGAATTTACTAGCCGGTAATATAAATGTTACACGGGTAGGAGTGACAACCCTATCCGAGTAGCGTGTCACAATCTCCTCTAGAGAAATATATAGTATACTAACATATGATATAAGTGCAGTTTTGTTATTTGCCATGTAATATTTATACTAACAAACCATTAAACGAGGTAAATATTTAACACATCTATTGCTTCGCGCACGTCTTAGACAAGTTAATTTAAGACCATTTTATTTCTTACACTATTTTCCTCATCGTTAAAACCTTTACTAAAAATAGGACGAGATGCAGCTTGCTTCACTCTTTAGTCGTAAACAAGAATAATTGAATTAAATTGCAAGACGAACACAAGGTCAGAAAATTCGGGGTGTTTGTAACCCTACCGAAATAAGGAAAGATTCTTTCGTTGTTTATAGATATGAGAGAGATAATTTAACCGTGCAGATACAGGCTGAACTTATTTGTTATTATAGAAGCCATCTCTCTTATCATGAGTTCTGTAAGCAGGACTGTTTCTGTTTCGAAAGCTAGACGCCCCTACGCGCAGTAGAGTGGGATATCTCGCTTCCAGAATGCTATAAGAGTGCTTAGAAGAACAAACTTAGCTTAAAAGTTCTCGGTCTTACCATGATTCTTCTCGGTGAGCAAGCTCCTGGTAGCGGGCAGGAACATCTCCATCAGATCTGGTACTCTCCGGATGATGCGGAACGCGCACAACGCGGCCTTCTTCTTAATGTACGCGTTGGGGGACTTGATTAGACGCTCTACTTCGGAAGCCAAGTCTCTGGCCATCTCAGGGGACGCTATGGCCCCGAGGGTGCATAGGGCGAGGCCCACTACGAACTGGGTGTTGCTGTTGAGGTCACTGTGAACAAGGAGGATCAGGGTTACATATTTTTCTTATTTATGGACAAGATATGTGGCCTAGCCGCCTCTTAATAGAGCTTGAGGCATATATTGCTGATAAAGGAGTTACAATCAACGCGAAAATAGCACAGAAATAAACAAGTCTGTTTATAAAAATGCCTGATAGTATAATTATCTTGTTTGACAATTATTATAAAACACAATTTATAACAACATAAAAATACATGTCACACGTGTTTTGACCACTGAAAGGTATTTTTTATAAGTCAGATGTTTAGAAGTAAGGATGCAATCGCGATAAAAACAAGCTGCAAATTCAAGGAAAAACTAATCAATTTGCATCTAGCGGTTTTCCTATAATTAAGATAATTACTGTAATTTGACAAAGTACATGCCACTATTGGCGATATTATTAGAATGTTTATTTTACTCAAATTGAGTTCTTTATCCACGCCTTCCTTCGTGATACTTAAACTCCTTTCAACTTGCGTACTATTACTAATTTATATCATTGGTTTTACCTCGTCTTGTAATTACTAGCATGCACCGTTTAAAAAATTAAAACCTTAATCGAACGAAAACCAAGGCGGGAACAGTTGCAGACTAGTTACTTATTTCAGATCCCCGCAGCTTAATGGATATTTATTGGCTAAATTATACAAGATGCATGTGACTTCTCTCCCACATATCATAGTAGCATATTGGTGCTAAAAACAAGCTGCCATTTAAATTGGTATATACACGATGAAATAATTACGACAGTAATTATTGTCATTATTATATATGCAAAATGATTTCACAGTTCTGGAAAAATACCTATTGGATGCAATTTCTAAAAATAAAACAATGAAGACTAAAATTCTAAACAGGCCAAGACAAGACTGGATCAACAATCACCTTATAACGTCCATAAATAAAAGAAATATATTGTGGCATAAATTGAAACATTCCTCACCTGAAGACAAAGAGATAGAAGACGAGTTCCTACAGCAGAAGAATCTTGTGTATAGAGAAATTCAATCAACCAAGAATCAGTACTATTACAAAGCCTTTAAAGATTGCGAAAAAAATCCTCTTAAAATGTGGCAACTGATTAATAATCTGGCTAGCAATAAAACAAAACAAAAATCCACTCTTGTAAAATTAGAAACGCCAGCAGGCCAAATTACTGATGCAAAGGAAATCTGTGAGTGCTTTAACTTGTTTTTCTCAAATATAGGGGCGCAACTTGCTAGCAAAATTCAAAAATCGTATCATAATAATCAAGCTTTACAAGTACCCGTAAGCAGAATAGATAGTGGAGCCAACCTAACACATTTTGAACCTACTTCTATTGCAGAGGTACATAAAATAATTGAAAACTTAGACGTAAACACTAGCGCAGGTATCGACGGAATGACTACAAAAATGATAAAATGCATTAAAGATCAAATCGCGGAAAGCTTAACACTCTGTATCAATAGGTGCCTAACAGAAGGAAACTTTCCACAGTCCTTAAAAGTTGCAAAAGTCAGCCCCATACATAAGTCGGGAAGCAAATCAGATCCAGGTAACTACCGACCAATATCGGTACTACCAATATTATCAAAAGTGTTTGAAAAAATAATACACAACCGACTTAGTGCGTTTCTAAAATCTAAGAAGTTCTTATATGAAAAACAATATGGGTTTCGACCAAAGTCAAACACGGTTACAGCTGCAACCGATCTAGTAACAAAAATTAAATCCAGTATTGATAGTAAAAAAATTACACTAGGAGTATTTGTAGATTTAAAAAAAGCATTTGATACTGTCAGTCACGATATACTATTGTTAAAACTAAATCATCTAGGTATCTCAGGATCAGCTCTTAAAGTGTTAAAATCATATCTTAGTAACAGATACCAAATTGTAAAAATCGGAGAAGTCCAAAGTGGACCTCAAAAAATCACTTACGGAGTGCCCCAGGGCTCCATCCTCGGGCCGTTATTATTTCTAATCTACATAAATAGCATCCATGAAATCGGTTTAAATGGCGATATAGCACTGTACGCTGACGACACAAGTTTATTTTACTCAGGTACCTCTATAGGTTTAATTATAGAACAAGCTCAGCATGATCTAAACCTCTTACAAAGTTGGCTTAAATCAAACTTACTGACTGTAAACGCATCTAAAACAAATTATATTATTTTTGCAGCAAAAAACAAAAATATTGGCCAGCACAGTAACTTACATATTGATGGTCAAATTCTAAAGAGAGTTCATCAAGAAAAGTATCTTGGTCTTATTCTAGATGATCAATTGACGTGGAAACCACATATAGAAAAAATCAAACACAAGCTCACATCACTAACAGGCGCGCTCCGTGGTATAGTGCGATGTCTTCCAAGACATGTGCGTTATACTATATATGTATAACTCCATGGTTAAATCCCACTTAGACTACTTGATTGAGGTCTGGGGGACTGCTGCCAAATCAAACCTACAAATACTCCAAATTGCTCAAAATAGAATTATTAAAACACTCTTCAGGTATAACTATTTAACTTCTACTGCAAAAATCTATAAAGAAACACAACTTATGAATCTACATCAAATGTACAGGTACAACACATGCATACTTGTTAGGAAAATTTTAACGAAAGACATACATTCTCAGATTACATTTACAAAAAGGGCACAAACTTATAAAATTTTAACAAGACAAGCTAATAACATTTGCTTATCCCAGCCTAGAACCAAATATGGAAAAAGAAATATTATGTATGAAGGGGCCAACCTCTATAATAAACTACCTAAAGACATAAAAGAAATCAAATCGTCATGTATTTATAAGAAAACGTTAAAGAAATATATATTGAATGAGATTACACTACCTGTCGAATAAAAAAAAAAAAAAAAAAAACAAACAAAAAAAAAAAAAAATAATAATAAGAATAGTACATACTTAATAGTAAATAATCATTGTCCTCATTAAAAAACAAAAACAAACGCATATAAATGTATAAATTAATATTACGAACTCGTAACAATTGTATAAATCGGTTACTTTCTGCACTGTGTCGTAGGCCTTAGTAAACACGCAACATCTATTAAATTGTACCCTACCCTCATCGCTCAAAAGTTTTGTGGTATTTCTTGAATGTAACCTACCTTCTTCTAATTTGTTTGCTGTTTTATTAATTGTCGTGCTAAATGTATGTGTATATTATGTGAAAGTATTCTGTAATGTTAGTTTTAAGATACATGTTTTGTTATAGTTTTTTATCTACGCTTGCTGGCGGATAAATTACCTTGCTCTAACTTATGTTTTCTCTATAAGTGAATTTGTAATTCTTTTGAGAAATAAATATCTTTAACCGTATTATAGTCCAATTATTGCACAAAAAGTGTATAGCTTTCCATACGCTACAGAACGGCAAACGAGGTTTTAATTACTGTTGCCTTTGCCGCGGTTTCTACCTAGTTTCCTTAATAAGGGAAGCGGAGTAGGAACTCCTTTAATGGCATAGATAATATCACGTAAAACCTTACAAAGCGTCCTAAACGAAAGCAATTTCCTTAGGCTCCCACAGGGACTGCTGAAATCTGAATTTTATAATAAGTAATTGTGAATTTTTGGATAGTTACTTCTCGATTAAAAACAATCAAGAAATTAATTAAAAGCATTTTCCGCTTTCATTAGAGTTCCTCCCCGACAATACCTTATTGTTTTTAATCCAATTTGTTAGTTTAAAGAATGGACGGGTAATCATGCTTGCTAGAATTTTCGGGCTTGCAAATCTTTACGATCCGTGCACCGAGGTATAATCTATTTATTTTCAGCTTATTCTTGTCCCCTATTTTATGCTTTAATGTCTTTCTTTCGCCGTTAGGAAGATGACGCATATCCTGCGAGTGTGTTTTACAGCCAAATCAAATTCGTTCCAAAAGGAAAGTGTCGGTAATGCAAGACCATATAACCGATGTCAACGACTCGTGCAATCAGTATACCGATAAATAAGGCAGGTGGGTGTACGTTATCAACTAATTTATGTAAACGTAACAGGCGAGGTGCAACCGACTGAATTTTGTTGTTCTGTTATCATGTGACGATTTCAAACTGTGGTTGTATGTAAATATATACATGTTTATGTATACAACGATACACGCTTCCTTTACGAAACTGAAACTTAATAAAGCCTACGAATTACCGATAAGATTTAGAAGGGTTTAGGGTAAGGGTCGGTAATGGTTTTTGGCGTCCCTTTTTCTATATTTTCTTCTCGTTTCCCAAATATTTAGTAACAAATTTCGTCGGATGGTAGAATACTTTCTTTATTTTGTGGCTGAAAACCGGAGACCATTTTCTTATCAGTATGATACTGTTTCTCATACTGACATTCAAGGTCGCTTTTATTAAGTAAACAACGCATGCTACATTAATCATTTGACTCAGAATGATGATGTAAAATACCAAAAACATCGATAAGTTGTACATTGCTTGATCGGTAACATTATTTTTATCTTGCACATACTTTTACTTCTGCATCAGTATTTCTAAATCCCGATTCGCATATAAGAATAGCATCGTGGGTGGCCAAGGTATAATAATCCTACAATCCGCTTCGCTTTCCCGTGGGAGTCGGTATGTAACACCTACGTAGGTGTCATCTTAATGCGGGATCCTCGTTGCGGTCTTACTCATAAAAGCTTTTATATTATGAGGCATATTGATCAGGAATCTATTCTCAGACACGCTATTATATAGCAAACTATGACAATGGCGGGTAAGATTCAGTATAAGATAGATTGCACTTTAGTTTTCATTTAATGAAGCCAATCTTCGACTCCAGATATAAAATTCAGCACTCTTGCTACACGTCTGTCTTTCTTTTTACTGCTGCTTTCCAAAGTATTAATACAATTGAATGTATAGCTTAAATGCGGAAATTTTAAATATCTACTTTGAAATTCTTAATCCAATTTACCTGCAGTTTAAACTTTAAGTTACTTCTGCATGAGGTTTCAAACAATACGTTTTAAGACATGTTATGTCTGTAAGGTTAAACCATCGCATACATTATGCACCCTTGTTGCGACATGTTTCGTTGTACACACGCCATGATGCAACCATTTACAATACATCGCGATGACACATTTTTATTGCTCTATAGGACTTAAACAAAAGACAGAATGCGCGGCTCAATGAATGACAAGTATGTCGATGCAAATATGCGATTGTACCTTATTGGCAGAGTCTGTATCAATGCAAAATCGTGATATTTATCGCAATGATCCAAGATACTTCTTATACCACATTTTACGATAAATAGTCATCGTATTATCATTGGCAAAATCTGTCAAAAAAAAATTACAGCCGAAAACCTTTGCGTGCATTGAATAGCTTGATTTATTACTCAACGGTTGAATATTTTCAGTTGCAATAACAAAAAAGACGTCGATGCTATCGTAAAAAAAAATAGAACATGAAAAAACGTTACGGAGCTTGCAAAATGCAAATGGCCACCGATTATGAAGCAGCGAATGCAGTGAAAATGTAAAATACGCAAGCACATAATTGCTAACATTTTGTTTAGTCATACTTTCCCTTGTGGTCGATAGAACTGTCTGTCTCGATACACCTATGTTTCTATCTATGTGATTATAGTCTCCTGACATTTAAACAGACTAGACCGAAAAGGGTGTAATGGCGATTATGGCTATATTTAACCTTCGATCCATTGTAAATGTTACACAAAATGTGCCACTTTCGGTAAAAATTAAGAGCCTGATAAAATTTTAATAGAAATTTTCGTTTTATCATACATATTAGTTTCGGCCTTTATGAGCAACAACAAAACCGTGGCTAGTGCCTTCTCCGAAATATGTAGATACTGTCATAGAACAATGCAGCATAAAGCTGTTTTCTGTCGTGTCCCAGCCAATAAGAACCCTTTACGCTCTGCCTCTTGTAGGCAGAGCGTGATAAACAGTGAGTTTCAGCAGCGAAAACTGCAAGCCATCTGTATCGAGGTTTCAAAATCCAGGTTAAGTCTACTCCAACAGATTGACTAGCTTTCCTGCCAACGGCCTAATATTTTACACGTTATGTAGTTACCATACTGCGGTATTTTCATGCTGAATAACAATTTCACAGCTAACCAGCTTCTCCCCATTGTTATAAATGCGTAAGTTTATTTTTTAATGAAGTGGTAATTAGCATTGTACTTGGTCCTTGCAATTTTCATTCTAGCGTAGCAATTAAGACTCCCGTTCCGCAGTGGCCATTTCCGAGCGTTTCAGGTTTTATGAAACTTTGTCTTACTGTAATTTCCTTCGGTGGGCCAAGAACAGCGAAATGGATATTTGTTCTATAAGATAACTGGGTAATTGAAAGTTTGAAAGGACCTAGTTATTAAGTCCCTAGAATGCAAATTGACTTTTATACTACAATGATAGGCGAAATCAAATTTGGTTGTACGAGTCGTTTTAATTAGTATTCAAAACTTTCGAGAGCTTATTCATTGACTATTGTTCTTTTGATTGTACAATACGGTTTTAAATACAATACAGAAATCATTAAGTAACGCTTTCTACATAGCCTGACAAAATTCTTAGAACAAAGATTAGCTTGTGAAAATAAAGTTTGAATAAAAACACCGCACCATTTCTAAATATTTCGCTCTCCTGGGCTTTGTAAAGTACTTTCAAGATAATCGGAAAACAGCTTTGAGGTGACCTAATTCTGAATAAATAATTTCGTTTTATATTTTATATCTAAAGGAAACGGCTCTGTTTACAAAACCAATTACTTTTAGGACGGCATGAGACTTCAGCGTGATTTTGTGGTAACGTAGCGTGTGTTGTGTACATAATATAATAAATGAAGTGGTGTTATTATATTACACGTTACTGCCGCATTTTTGTTGAAGCGTCGTGTGCCAAACGCGTAAGCGGGCAATGACATGAAAAACCCATTATTTTTATGAAAATAAATGTCCTGTATCGGTTTTTAACTGCGCGCATGAGCTGAACCAGTGTCGAATGTTTTACAAGTTACATCCATTCAGTGTGCGGTACTCCACAGTTAATAAAGAACATTATTTAACGTCTTTGCGACTCCTCAATTTAGTTGTGCAATATTAGATATACCCATGTGGACAGCTTAACATCTATTCAATTAGAGTACAATCAAGGGAACCAAACAGACAAATAAAAAATATAGTACACATGAATCGCAAATTATAATCAAACAATATTGCAAATGATGTGTGGGCAGTGGGCGTCTATTGTACGAAATAGACAATACATTTTTGTTTGCCTGTACAAATGTGTTACTTAAATCACGAGTACGGGCTACCGGACGTAGGATTATTGCGGTCATAAGCGTTCTCGGTGTAATCCCCGTTTCCTGTTACTAATGTGGCTAAGTTTCTTTACACTTAATGCAATTATAGTGAGTGTGGTGCGGTGGAGTTTGTAGGAACTAATTTTCTTCGAGAATATTTTAGTTTTTCTTTTTTGTAGTATTTTACGGTTCAGTTGGTAGGATTTTTTTTCGAGAATTTGCTAGTTTTTTTTTTGCAGTATCTTTTTAAGAGTGTTACAAGGTGCGAATGTTAGCGGCGATATTTTACTTGTGAATAAAAACTATGATTTTAAGCCTTAGTTGCTTTAGTACTTAACATTCATTGTTGAGAGATGCGGGTACATTATGATAATACGAACTTAGCGCTATAGGTATTAAGTTTTACGAGTTCACCAACGGCAACATCTAAGACTAACTAAAAGAAGTTACTTTTTATTACGAGGACATTCAATTTAAAAAAGTTGCTGTTGTAGTAACTACTGAAGAACGTTTAGAACTTTAAAAGACGAAATTACTTTTACGGAACAAGGTTACTTAAATATTTAAATAAGAAGAAGAATATCAAGCGTTATACCTAGTCAGAGATGTATGTAGCTTTATATTTCTCCTATTTTGCATGGTAACACAATTTGAGGCCGTATATTTATTTGAACTGAATAGAGATAGGGATTTCAGGAAGCTCCAAAAGAAATGTCTGCTCCTGCTTTTGTTTTACGTATCTATTGTTTTGTTCTTAACAATAAAAAGGTGAAACGGTTGCTGACTATAGTGGTAAAATTATTATGAAACATTAATTTAAGTTTAGAAGTATACCCGTTTTATGTAAATAACAACCAAAACAACTGTATATTGCTGCGTATTTCACATTATCATCGAATATTCTTGCTGATAGTGAATATCTACGCATACGCTGCTTACGCTATGTTCACACGGAGAGATGCCGGATATTATTTTCTAGGCATGTTCAAAAACGTCTAATTCACCTCAACGTTGTCTCTCCTAAACATCTGTTAATGAAGGAAGCTAGATAATATTTGTCAAGGCTTTGTCTTCAATGAAAATAGTTCTGCTTATTGTATAAAACTTACTTCTTCAAACAATTAGTGATGAGGAGATGCACATCTTGCCGCTCATCCAGCAGCAGCATGGCGCCGAGGTAGCCGACCCGCTTGTCCGTGAACCGCGGACTGGCGATCAGCTTGAGGCACTCCAGCTGCCCGAAGTGAGCCGGGTAGCCCAGCATGTGGATGTACAAGAGCTTCGCTATGTTCCGACATCTGGTGGGGAAACGGATCATTAATATAAGAGCTTGCATAGAAAAAACACGGGGTAATGTAAAAAACATGAAATGGAACCAAAGAGTTGAAAAAGGCTCCGGAGAAGCAGACAAAGCCTGCATAGACAGCTTCCAAAAAAAAAAGTCTTGCAACGGAATAATAAGCGGATAAATAAAAATGTTAAAAATTACTATTGGTCGACTTTATTCCTGATGGGAACCAGAGTCCCCAGGATGTCAGGAACCTATCCCCCTTTTCATAAATGTATTTCAATTGGGATAAATCCGACCTTTGACTTCAAATGTTTGCTGGTTACTAACTTATATAACTCAAAATATATTTCAATTTCGTGTTTCCCTTTGAACAAATTCAATTAATTCATTGAACATACAAGCTTTGTACCTATTTACTTAACAAACGAAATAACAGGATTTGGCTCGAAATGTTTTCGTTGACCTAAAACAACATGGGGACTTATTAAACTTAACCTTGTTTGTTATTCTAGCGATTCATGATTTTGATTACAATTTTATATAAAAATAATAAATCGTTGATTGGATGTGGGTGACTGATAAAAGAAAATCTGTGTCGCAGTATCTGTAGACAAATATTGGATCGTTGAGATTTGGATCTCGTGTTATCTTAATATAATTAGGCATCAAAAAATGTGTGTCAATTACCTGTCACGTTAAGTGTTTTATTATTCACATAATAAATATCATAGTTTACACATATTTTAGTATATCTAGATACTCGCATAAGAATGTTAGGGCTAGCCGGTAATGAAACCATGTCACAGATCTAGTGCCGAAACAAACAATTACAGCTAGATCAACAAATCTGAACGGGTCACAGAGACGGCGAGAGAGTGTCGCCCCGAAACTAGACACCCAGTTCTAATTTCCGGTCAATGAGAGACAGTTCAATTGAACACGATCATACGAAGGAGATTGAAAAAGTGGCCAGGGAATGAAGATTTTTCCAATAAAGTTAAAGGAATCATTCCTTGGTTTTACAAAAACTTTACACAAGCGATGTTACATAACGTTTTTGGTTTATTTACATATTTCAATATTGCGGCAGATTTTAATAACATTTGGAACGAAGGCAGAATCTGTTTATCCGGGAAAATTTTTTCTCAATCGTGGATTTGTTTAGCGTTCGCCATTCTCAGCCTCTGTTCGAGATAACCGCAATATAATTTACATAGAATCGGTTATAATGCATAATTGATCACACATAGACCTTAAGCGACCTGACAAGACTAATAATAAAATTATGTGCGCAGTTATAACACGAGTATATAACGATCAACTGTTGCTAATTAATTTGCCGACTACTTTATGCACTTATGTTATAACATTGAAGAACACGTGGTATTGTAAACATGAGCTGACATAAGCGCACATTGCTCTCGGGATCAAATGAATTAAATTTACTGGTGCAAGACTGCTACGAGACACAAAAAGGCTATTGACATCAATATCACACTAGAATATTCGGAATACAATGTACTAGTAAGCTGTGTATAAAATGTTCGAGACACATCTCTGCCGATCCTAACCCGACTATGTTTATAAAACACAAGATATTTTCAAAATAAAATGCGTAGCGTGGGAAATATAATTAAGAGGATCCATTATTCTATACAGGTTATCATTAAAATCTTGATTTATATGAATGGCGGGAAGATTAAGGTGTGCGTTTCCGATCGACTAGGGGCACGCCAATTGGGTCATGATTTGGAACTGTCAGAAAAATATACCGCGTTCTAATTAAAATAAATGTAGAACGTATTTTAGGGAATCGTCTATTTACAGAAACCCGTAAATTGGTGTGAAAGTCTTCCTCGCAAAGTATTTTGGCGAAATTGTACGAACGATGTGCCCTACAGACAGTAATTTGTTACTTTACAGCTCAATCAACTTTATGGGACAAACGTAATGAGTTTCAGCGTGATTTTGACCTCGTTTGAAGCTACACAGACTGGCAGGTCTGTTAGGCGTGTAATTAACACACTGCAGTTCTAACAACTTCGAACAGTAAATAAGGTTTATTCTGCAAGTGGAAATGCAAAGATAAACTTTTTGTCGAGTGACTGTGAGGATAAGCAAGGACTTAATATTGAGCCTACCGATCATTACTTCTATGCCTTTAAAATTGAACAAGAGACGTGTTTCGTGATTGGAACGAAAATGATTTATTAGTCTGGCGCGTTGAAATAATACTAGGACGTCACATTCAAGTAAAGGTCATCAGTAAGTATAACTTTATGTTCTAAGTAGTCAAGTAACTTGTAAGCTGCGGTATTGTTGTGGTTGTCAAACGACCTTCACGCGCCCTCGTATCTGTGTCACGTCAGATAGGTATGAATATTCAGGGGACAGTTGTATTACTATCTATAAAATCAAAGTGCTTGTTACTGAAGTAGCTGATAATGTATTTCATTAGCGAAGATCTCGTTAATTGAGCGGCAAGCGATGGTTGAGTGACTTCGAGCTAAGTTGAAACAATACCCGTTACATAAGTTATATGAAACGAATAAGGTACTTAATCCTATTGGTTCCGTGTAAAACTTATTCTGTCTTAGTAAGGGAGCTAACTGAATACGGGTTTATAAGACTATAAGGTCTTATTACGATCAATACTACTAGCTCTGATATAAGGTTAAAATGTTTACATAAAATTAAGTATGAGATTATCGTAACTCACACCTATTTGTAATATTGGCACAAACTAGACTATTCAGACATACTTAGTCACCGAAATTACCTAAGGTTTCACCGCAAGGTATAATGACTAAACAATTTTACATTACAAAATCATCCAATCAAGTGCAGAATACTTCTTCTTAATTTGTGGGAAACCTATTCTATTATTGTACAACTTTTATTAGTTCTTATTAACAATAATTTTGCAGGTCATACCGTAGTGCGTCATTTGAATCTAAATAAGGGTCGACGAATACAAACAGGTCTTCGCTGTAATGAAACGGTTGCCACGCGCCATATAAAGACAACTTAAATATAATTTGAGGGACTTTGAGCGTCCAAAAGCTATCTTATTCTGTGCACGGTAGTGACTCGCGTGCTATCCAAAAAGGTAGTCGTATAAGTCAGCGTGTGTAAATTACTGCAATTAGCTCGAAATAATAAATAAGTTAACGATTAAGATCTCACTTTCGTAAAATTTATGCAAAAGTTCATCGATCGAACAAGCCTACACGAGGGTCAACGAACTGACTGCCGAAGGTATTACAAGCCTTCGTTCGCGAAGTCGCTTTCGGAAACCGGACCGAGGTTGTAAGTTATACAAACATTGACACACTCACCTCCAGACACTATCCTCTTCTCTGAAAGTTGATCGTATGTAGGCGCACTCCTTGTTGACGACGCTTCTCTCTTCTGCCGCGGTTCTGGCGGCTCTGATCTGCCTGATAAGATCCCGGAGGCGAGTCGGGGTCGGCATCCGTACTGAAACCGGCGCGACTGTTACGGACGACACACACACATAGAAAGCATTGATCAGTGCTTGTTTAGAGTGCGTTAACTTACGTGCTAGGTGATGTCAAACTTGACCGGTGAATCATTGTCGAAACAAGAGGAAATGTCAAATCGGTATCAAATTACAATTATTAGAGGCGCAAATGAACGAAACGTAATATTTTAGGCTATAAGGTTTAAAGCTAAATATAGAAATGACGGTCAAAAGGTCGAATCATGGACTTGGGTAGCAAAGAATCGATTTTTACACTCAATAATTTAGGTTTTAGCGAAGCAATCGGCCCCCTTCAATATTTAACGCGATGTTTGTGCATTTGATATTGTTTTTACTATTTGGCAAGTCAGTATTTTAAGTATGGCGACTTATAAAAGAAGTCTTATTTGTCAAAGAAATTGAAACCATATTTAATAACCAAACTTAAATCTACAATTACGTCTCCCAGTCTTGAATAGAATTTTAACTAGAAGCCAGAGCTATCAATGTCAGCTCGTCGCACACAATTTTGAGGAAAATCCTTAGTTTAAAATCCTCTAACTATCTTTAACTGTTATGTTCAATTAGAGGCGCGGGGCGGTCCGCCCACGATGCGATAACTTGGCGAGATGGAAATTACGACTTCACGGAGGCAAGTTATAACTTTAATAATATATTTTAAGCTTTGCCCTCCGTTGGCTTTATGAAAGACCAACTTTTAAAAGTTACATCTATAAGTATATGATAATGTAATCTTCCAGAGATTGTCTGTTTTGGTAATGATGGCTCTTTCTGATTTAGTTATTTCATCAAAGGGTAGATACAAAGAGAACATTTTATCAAAATCATTTGAAAAATATGGTTAGATACTGAAAAGGGGACGACAAAGGACAGAGCGAGAAATTATTCTGCGAAATTATTACGCAACGGAAAAAATTCAGATAGGCACTTAATTTTCTGGAACGAAATCAAGTACTCTTTTGATTTGAATAGCTCAATCAAATGAAGCCTTATAAAAGCCTTCTAAGGTCAACCTTTTCGAGTCTATACATTTCATTGAGTTACCTTTGCGCCATTACTTTTTATTTGGGTCCCTTTATCGATTTCGACAATGATTCCCCGCGGTGATCCTAAGTGGTTAGTAAATAGCGAGCAATAGATAAATATTTTGAGTACTATTGAACAAATAATGCATTAGTATATTTTATTGTTAAATTAGTATGAATCATATTATTCAAGGTAAGGAATAAGCTAATCTACAGGTAACTACTTAATAAAAAAATTGATTAAAGCTAAAGATCGTAAGTTATAGAAGGAAGTTATAAATTAACGGGTAATTTAAGGCAGAAATAGAAACAATTATAGGCAAAAAATAAGGTACATTAGTGCGTCATGTTTATCAATCTCTGTTAATATTTTTATTGACCTAAGAAAGCAAAGCTGTTAGTAATGAAGTCTCACATTTGAGAACTACATGAGCCAATTGTTTCGGCTTTAAAGATACGTAAATCCTTATTCTATAAGTCATGATGATGTTTACCTGGTTAGAAACATAAACTATGCTTACCTCTTTCTATGGCCTCATTTACCACCTGTTTTATGGTGGCTATGTTAAATGCCGGGTTGAACCTGTAAAAGACCATCAATTTAATCTCTTTTACGTAACTTAGGGGACGGGAACAAAGGGTATTTGTAGCTAAATGGAGTCTTGGGGGAATACCTGTAGTCAAGAGAGTATAAAGAAGCGTTTTCACAATGTGAGCTTCGAATATGATCCTGTTTAAATGGGGTTGGTTGTATTAAGTCTCTACAACATATTATGTGCATTTAATTGTTAGTCTAATTTGTTTTCCATGTAAACGTTGGTTCTGGTGCCAGAACTATGGGAATTTTCTACAATAAAGTGTTACAAATATTTCGTAAATGTGTTGAGGAGCTTAGAATCTTAACGAATAAAAGAAAATTTTCGCAGAGTATGAGTTTATACATCAAAATTCCTCTCTTATTCAATAAAAATACTTTTTTGCAAAGTACACTGAACAAAAAAGGTCCATGTAAGCCTTGTTACGTGTAATTTATTACGGGTTCTCAGGTAACGTTTTAAAACCTTTCTTTGACAAATCTGAAGTTTGCGAATACTGCCCGAGGCGAACGATTTCGTATAAATTAGGTTCAGAAAACTCGTTTGCTTCGGTCCCAGAGCAATCATACCCTAACTATGTTAGTGCTGGAGAGGTTTGAGGTTTATTTACTATAGTACCTACTTCTCTTTCGGGATCATTCTAAGATGAGTTACTCAGGAATGAAACATAGAATATGCACTGATCGAAATGTATATCTATTGAAATTGACCCGTGGCGTCGGACCCATAATGTTCAGAACCAAAACAAATACCTTCTTATAGTCTATTTATTATTTCAAAATTCACATAGAACTGATAATAATATGAAATTGAACAATTCAATGTTCATTTTTAACTCTCGAATAGGTAATCGACAACAAATTCGATACTTACCTACTTATTGGGTTCAATATTTTGTTTTTATATTTTGAATCCACTTTATATATAATCAAGAAAAAACCATAATAAACAATATGATTAAAATTTTATTAGTAAAGTAATATATTTTTCCCCCATACAAAATAATAAGGTATGTCAGATACAGTGAAGTTTTTACTTAAAATATTTATTTAGAGATGACATCACACACAGGTCATGAAGTCAATACATCTGAAGAGCTCAAAGATTTGCAATTGATATCTTAATAGTTGTTGCAATCAATTAGGAACAATTACCAATTATCACAATGACTCACAATATGAATAATAATTTAGTATACAAAAAATCTCATAATGTAATTAGTGTTAATTTTAATCATTAGTGAAGATAATTAGAGCTTAAATACAAAGTGAATGTCAAGGAAGTATGTTGTATTATTTAACAAGATTTCAGTTTTAAACATTAGATAGTTATTTATTCCAAAAGATAATTTTGTTATCAGTTTAGCTAAGAGAAATTGGTACATAACAGTAAATTCTGCAGACATCTTCAAAGAACAATGTAGTACAAAATGATGTTCAAATATGTCATGTCATTGTTTACTTTTTAAATACTGATAGTAATTGCGCAAACAATACTTATATTTTTACTGTATTATTCATTGCCACCAAGCATTAATAAAAAAAGAAATATTTTCATTTTAGATGAAATTACTTATTATCTTACAGAGAATATTTATAAGATATATTTTATTATATTTTATGGGCGTAGACACAAGTGGTCTATTGTGTCTACTTTAAACAAAAAACTGCATAATAAAATACATATGCCATGTTGGATAAGCTGAGGGTTGGTTTGAAATTGCTCTTGTTTATACATGACCAGATTTGGAGGAGACTTTTGCCCAGCAGTGAGATATTTCATCCCAAATTATCAAGAATAAAGTAAGGTCTGGAGTTAGCCATATAATGATACAAAAAATAAGTACAAATATTTACATGTAAATAGAGATAACATCCCACTATGTTTATTTATCATGCTATAAGGTATTATATTTACGACTGGGAAAGTACAGCTGAACCTTTATTGCCTGCCACAGATATTAAGTGTTCTGACCTCATGCCCTTTAGCTCATAATGTTAGTATCCAAAGCTTTGTGTACAGAACAATACTGAAGTTATATAATGGTTGAAGGCATTGTGTACACTATAATAAATTATTGTACTGTTAAGAGAATACATTGAACTGATTTATGAATATTGGAGGCATAGACTTTAAAACATTAAGTTTAATGTTTAAACATAATTTGGAATCTGTACTTAGACATCCTGTAGTATTGACACAGGACTCTTATGTGTATGTAAAAACATTGTCTGATACTGAAGAAAAAAAAAATGATTCTAAATTCCATTTACTGTAGTATTAAAAATGGCTTGGTTTGAGTGTGTGTGCTCAAATGTCATTAGTATAATATTGAATGTGCAATAAATGATGACTTCTTGTATCCTTAAGTGGTTTATATGGTTAGTAAATGGCTGTACTTTAGTGCATTAATCAAATAAGTCATTAACATATCAGAAGTTAATTCAAACATAAAAAGGTTGCGTTTGTTTGAACAATAATTGTTGGAAATGAGCTATGGATAGGTTTGAGTTGGCACTGCAATAACATAACAATATAAACAAATGATCATTAACATACGACTTATGTATATGAATGAAACATTATAGCTGTGTCAGACTGAGTGAACAATCTTTAAAGAATGTAATTATTTAGGAAAAGAGATGAGTAGACTGAAAATGTTAAACTCTAACCTACCATACCTATACCTATACCAAGTAAAGTAATAACATAAAAATTACCCGGATTCGGAGCCGTTCATTTTGTCCGTTTTAGAAATCCTTTACGGCAACAGTATAGTTCGTCGCTGATCACGAGCACAGGTAATCTTTCCTTACGGGGCCAGGTGCAAAGAACGGGAGGTCAAAAACCAGTCAAACGAAAAACCACTTTGATACAAAAATGATCACTTGAATACTCTTAAAATCATAACGTAAGGAACTAAAGAAGAATTTACACGTATTTAGTTGAGTCTACGAGCATTTTATTTCGTCACAAACCATAGAAATGCAAGAGAAATCGCACGCCACCTTTGACTAACTTCTGTCATATTTTCACTTCTAAATACAACTCAAACGCGATATTTGTTCATTATTGTTTTCACTAATTATCACAGAAAGGATCTCTTTTTAAAATTTAACGCTGTATTTAATTAATTACAAAGAAATAATACAATCGCCAGCTGACATTTCCGTGGTGCGTTGCAAGAAATTCAACATGGCCGCCGTGACTCGCACATGACGTTTACTTAATTTTTGATCAAATCACATTCATTTTAATAATGATTCGATCCTGGCTTATATTAAATACAAGGAGAAGTATAAAAGATTGTATGAAATATTATTAATGTATTATAAATGAGATTTATATGAAATTAATAAAAGATAAATAAAAGTAAAGAACGTAAGAAATTGACAACTGAAGATCCTGAACGAACGCTACGTGGAAAACTTTTTGGAAAACGGAAAACTATTTCCGCTCCATTTTTGTTACGGCTCATTGGATATGTTTACACAATCACATAATAATTAATCGTCATACTTTATGAGGAACATTGTAATGATCAATGTTATTGTTACGTTTATATCAACTAGCTGATTATATTTTCAGTTTTCACCTACCTTCTGTTTTGTTCTGGCGGCAATACACTCCAATCAACTTCATACATAGGATAAGCCATATTTAAAATTTTAAAACACTATTATGTACTAAAATTGTTTTAATATAAACATTTCAATATCTATGCCACAATATGTCACGACGGTGTAAACTGTACTGTTATCAGAAGTGTTTTATCAGGTGCAGGTACTCCTCAAATATCCAGTCACTACGTATCTCTTATCAAAGGTACAATTTATCACTGAAAAAGGATAGCAATACAGCACCAGTTCTAGTATAGTAATGTTTTATTCTTAAATGTCAATACTGTATGTACAAAACAATGGGCCGTACGAGTCACATCATTATCTTAATAGGAAAACTAATTATTATTCATTGTATCGGTAGTGTCGTTCGGTCGGGCGTAAGACATATTATACATGCACCGGGTGTAGGTGCCGCCTTTATAAGTTGTCCTCGTGGTTGCGCGGCGGGCGCTCAACACTGTTTCTCTTTATGCAATCGACCAGCCATCTGATGCCCTCATCTACTCCATCTCTGTAAACAATAATAATAAGTTATAGGCCATTACAATTTCTAAAGAAATAAAGAGACCGGTTTTTCAAGTTCACGGAAATTTGAGTTCTAATGTACTTTTAATTATTACTTTAAATGGGGCTTTTTCTCTTATTAGTTGTTCGTCAAATTTTACTTTCGACAAATGTGTAGATACTTTAACAATTATCATTATTTGATGTGTATAAATTATAATTATCTACAAATTAATTTAAAGTAAAATTGCTACATGGGTATATTGAACCAATAAGATAGTATAAAGTAAACTGGATATTTATTTTTTATGCATTGTAAATAGACTTTTTAGACTTTTAATATTCTTTATTGTACACCATTTAATTAGGTGAATTTATTTTCCTTTTTGTAAATATTTAAAAATGTTTGAATTTTTTCGTTGCAAACAGTAGAGAAAGTAAAATTTCTCGGGTGCTTAACATAAAATGGAACAAAACATTGTACTAGAATACAGCATTTTTTTATTTAATTTAGACAGACGTCGCAGTTTTTTAAATTTGTATATTTTTAGATTATCTTCTTATCAATTTCTTTAATAATAAAGATTATGTTTACCTACTTAATGTTGTAAACATATTATCACTACTTGTAAGGCGTATTATTTAAGCTTATTGTCTGTATGTTTTACTTTATAACTGCTAAACTACAATAATGACTTTGATAAAATGTAGCATGGATTTGTGACTCTATACAACATTTTAACTAACTAAATAAGTAATTTTCTTATGGTATATTTTATAAAATACGTTACTTATGCCTTAGTAAGAAAGAAAAAAACATGCAACCAGCTTGTACCTAGCCGCACACTACCTAAATATTCAAAATTCTACTTAAATATTAAATCTAGTATTAGTATTTACCCAGTGAGTGCCGATATGGCCATGAGCATAATATCTCGTGCGCCAATGAGGTGTGCATTCTGGTTAAATATCGGCTTAACGGTGTGCACTCCCATACAATCTGGAATGTCTTGTTTGTTTGCTAGCACCAACAACGGGACCCCGGACAGGTGTTCTGAAGCTATCATTCTGTCTGTAACATAAGATTTTACTTATTAAAATATTAAGCCTTAATATTAAACATTCATTTTTAGTGCAACTACTAAAACAAATGCTTGTATTACGCCGTTACAGGATAAAGACCTACCAATGTTCCTGTTCCCATCTTAGTCCTATTTAAATATTGTTTTATAATAGTTTACTATATATTAGGGAGAGTTTGCATAGCAGTGGCACTAAGCCGAAACAAGTGAAAAGAATAGCAGTAGGACATAATATAAGAATTTAAAAATACAATTTAACAACTTAATGTGATGTTATCTTATTCAAATACAGCAAAATAAATAAAAAAAAGTGCAGTTACGTTAGGTATAAGAATAAGTTACATGGTTGTTATCAATAAATCAATATTTTCCTAATGGAACATTTTTTGATAAGATTATAAACTTTCATTTTCTTTAAACCTAGTATGTGCATGATACAATCTTTATTATTACTAAATATTTACCAAAAGTTTCTTTTGACTCTGAAACCCTTTCTCTATCTGATGAATCTACTATGTAAATGACAGCATGGCATTCTGCATAGTACTGAAAATAGAAAATACTTCAATGAGTACAATTAATCATCATCATTCCCGAGCTTTTTCCCAACTACTGTTGGGGTCGGCTACCAGTCTTACCGGATTCAGCTGAATATCTAATAATATATTAAATTTAGCCATAATCTTTTAGCGGCAAATAAAGGAGTATGCATATTAGGAGACACAGTTTTAAAGCGGGGATATACATGTTATGATGAAACAAATCATAATTGATAATAATAATCACAAGGACGCAAGTAGTAATTAACTTGCTTCGATGGCTAGTAAGCACCACAGCAGTTAACTTAATAATTGCTAATCAAAGAGTGATTAATCTGGCTATGGTTTTGGCTAGTCAAATTATAAAAATTCTTCGACGAAGAACATAAATTAGTTTTAATTGGTTTGTATAGAATAAACTTTGTCTTAACATATTACTCTTAATACCTACTTTGTCCCATAGAGACTGCAGCTCCTGTTGCCCTCCAAGGTCCCAAAAGTTAAGACTCACACCATCTACATCTATTTTACCTATATTAAGTCCAACTGTAGTGGTTATTCTATTAGGGTTCATAGCTTTATACTTCTTGGAAAATTTTGTTTTTGTAGCCTCCAAATAAGTCTGAAACAGAGGAACACATATTTTCATTGTAATTACAAAATAAAACACCACTTAATTAAATATATTAAGGATATCATTTCAAGTTGTATTTACCGTTTTGCCTGCATTGTCAAGTCCTAATATCAAGACGCAAAATTCATCTTTTTGAACCATATATTTGTAAAATCCATGGAGTAATGTGTACATTTTACAACATTTTCTAAGTTTGATTCAATGGTAAAATAACTAATGTTTAAACTCAAAATATCAGCTGAATATAAAACAATAATGTCAATGCATGCTAAATTGCCTACTCAAAATTTGTGATTTTGAATATTGTTATCCTATTCTGAGCTTCAGTTAGAAATGCAACAGCTATATTGTATGCTTAAAATATTGACTACAACAGATGGAACGCGAAGTAAATATGAAACCTGTTGTCGTATCACGAAACTGTCAAAATGACACGTCTTTTTTTTCAGCACTCCAATATTGCCTCTTGCAATATTTCTAGTGTGCGTGGGCCTAATAAAAATAAATGTCATCATTTGAATGATTGTTATTCATAAAATTTCATACATAGGTCTATCTCATGATAAAAGAGATAAATGATTACTTATCTTTTTTTTTTTTTTTTTTATTAGCCTACGTTAGATCCCACAGCTTGGCAAAGGCCTTTCTTCTTCCAAACCTCTCTGTTCTTGGCGATTTCTGTCCACGTGCGCCCCGCATAACTGACTAGATCATCATTTCGTGGATTATGGTTATAGTCCACGAAAATACAGAGAATAAGTTGTATACACTATTTTTAAAATTATTATCATAGGCGCTTTAAAAGCACATTTTTTAGGCATTTTTCTGAGGTTATGGGTGCTACATCTTAGACCTATAATACCTTTACGGAAAATAAGAAACTACAGAATGCGCCCATCGAGGTATACATCGTAAGCACTATTGAATTAATTTCGTGGTAAAAATAACATCAGGGACAACCGAGAGCACATTGGGTTGACGACATAGCCAAGGTAGTGGGAACCGCCTGGATGAGAGACACGCAAGACAGGGGCAATGGCAGAAAAAAAGGGGAGTGCTGTAGGCCTTCCAGGCCACACACTGCTGGGTATACCTAGCACGTAGGTGATTCCGCTGATATGATGATGAAAAATAATGTCAAAACAGAGCGCGTAGCTTAGAAAAGGCCACAACTAGTTATGGCGAAATCTAATAATATCGGAATATTCGATTTTTCCTCATAAAGCCCAGCACATTGAGCTTTTAGTGGTAGACGCACTCTTTAGGTTTTTACTTTTTATACTCTATGTGTACAACGAGTGCAATACATAGTACCCTACTTATATTACTTTTCTCTATGATACATAGGTACAATTACCCTACTTATTATATTTCTCTATGGGTACAATTTAACGTTGTCATTTCATACATAGAGAAATATAATAAGATTTCATCTCTGTTTGTTGATAATTGAATAACATTTACATTATCATAATAGAAGTTTAATAATTGACACAATTAAAGAATAAGACGACAGCGGACTTGAGATGCCTCCAAAAACCCCCAAAGCAAATAAAAGTACAAAAAATGAAAATGAATCGCTGAGTTTATCAGAACCTACAACGGATAATACATTTGCGGAATCAAATGAGAGTCTTACAGCGCCACGCCGCATAAATCTCTCAGTGACTCTAAAAGGTACCCCTGCAGCTGCGGCTGCAACTCATGGAGAATATTTATTTCTTGCACTTTTCCATGGAATGACATTAATAGAGGGAAAATGGGAAAATGATACCGTATACGATGCTGAAACGATAGACATAGACCTTAAAGACCCATTTATGCAAAGAGTGGTCGCTGCTAAACCACTTGTCTTACTGCTTCGCGCTACTGGAGGGAAAGGGACGAAGGAACCGGATCCTTTATGCCACCCCGAAAATCGAGCCGGTGCAACTGTCGATTTGTTTCCTTTATTATTAGGAGAGGAAGAAGTATTCACAAGAGTACAATTGGTTTCTCCAATTACCGGAGAGCCCTCTGATTGTAGCGTTGAAGTTCTTGCAGTGTCTCCGGGAACAAGAGACGACGGTTTAGTACCTCTAATGATCACAATGCTATCAATACATTGTCTGCCGCAAGCTAGAGACAACACAGTCTACATGAGTGCCATAGGATTAAATGGAATACAGAAACCGAAAGCCGTTAATTTTTTTAGGTCTCTAAGTACGGCTGATGCCACAAAAGTTATATGGGCACAAGCCAGTACTGCAGGATATGTTGCAAATACAGCATACAATATTCTTGATGATGATATATTTGTTCCTAATGACTTAAGTCCACAAACTGGTCCCGAATGTCGGTCATTTTATTGGAATGCTATGAAAAGATTTCTGGTAGATCCTGATTTACTTCGAACTAGATTGGAATCGCCATTTTTGTTGGAAGTGGCTGGTGTACCAAAAGCTGGTAAATTAGATGTAAGAGGTAGATATATGGGATTGGTTGACGCGAAAGTGTTGTTGGAACCAGGGCAAAGATCAGTCACTCTTTGTACAAAATTGACAACTTTTATCGAAGCAAATACCCCCGATCACATAGGCGCATTATTGGAACTTCCTCCCATGAGTGCTAAAGCAAGTGCGCGTGACACAGGTCAAATTTTAGATGAATTCGGACATAATGCGTATACTATTTTACGATTCGATTTAATGGAGCCTCTAGTTTTTAAACTTAAAGTTGCCGAGCTTTATGAGGTAATAGGGTTTCCTCTACCTCAATCTCCGTCAACCCCTGGGGCTGAAGCGCAAACTAACGTAACACCTGAAGAAACTACCATAGATTCAAGGCAAATTAGAAAAGAAGGAGGTGCTCTCGCCGTTCACAAGGAACTAAGCGGCTTAGCTTGTAAGGGCGCCGTACCAATGAATCAAGGCATAAAAAGAACTGCTGCAAATCGCTTGCTTATGCGAGTCAGAGCAATGCTGAAATCTTTTCCACCCGGTGATTGTTCGTATATTGATTGGCAAGATACAGTGACAGGACAACATGCTGCAAGCAGACGGGCAGTGACGGCATCTTTTGCTCCCCAGCCACCTGAACCTCGAATGCCCGGAAAGGCAGCTGCAGCAAGAAGCCGAATAGCTGGAGACACTAGGATTGCTGAGAAACTTGTGAAGACGGATCTTCAAGCCACAAGCAATAACCCACGATCATACTTGTTGAGGACTTTACGTTGCTTAGAAGACCGCAATGATTTAGATGCTAAGAACTACTTGTTGGAAGCCTTGAGCATTGAGAATAGAAACAGATACTTATTGTGGCTTCTAGGTGCTTTAGAATTTGATCAAGGAGGAGAATCAGCTACTGTAGCCGGTGCTGCTCTTCGTATTGCTGTAAAGGGAGATACTTCAGACGGTACTGCAAACGCCATCGGATGGGCTGCTTTACATGCCTTTCATCATTACCAAGGAAACCCATATGCTGCATTTGTAGCAGCAAAAAAAATGAGAAAATGTTTTTCTCTTCCTAAAGAATGGCATAAAATTTTAAATCGATGGGTGGATACTAGCGGTGAAGAAGAAGTTTACTGGTCTCCGTCTGTTATTGAAGCAGATAATCCCATATTGATCGCAGCGGCTTTCTTTCTATGTCTTAAATGCTATAAAATTACAGAGCGACTGTTGCAGTGTGTTGAACAAGGCTGTGCAACACGTGGTTGCTTTAAATGGAAGCTTAAGATGGGTCCTGATGTATTTTACATTCGAGCCGCTTCTTTCATCTTAAGGCACCAGTTTGACAGTGCCATGGAGACGACTCTTGAAGGAGTCAAGCGGTACGGACCTTCACCTATGATGTCTCAAATGCGAGTCACTTGCTTGACTTGTATTCGTAATTGGGATCGTGAATGTCAGCGGGCTATGGTAGATTCTGAAAAAGCTGGTGCGAAAATATGCACCTCTCTTCTTTATAAATCTGCCCTGTCTATGTTTAAGACTAATCCTAAAGAGGCTTTGCAGCGTGCTGCACGTGCCCATAAACAAGCTCCGTCAGCATACACAGCTCTCCTCATTGGTAGGATTCAGGCTAGATTGGGTGAAGATTGGCTTGCTGAACGTTGGCTGGCCGGTGCTGTGAAAATGGAGCCATTATTAGCAGATGGGTGGGCCATGTTGTGTCTCCTGGCGATGTATGACAGGAACTTGGGTAAAGCTAGAGTAATGTTGCGTACGGCGCGGCAAGTGGGCCCCATGAGTCCTGACATTGAAAGCGAGGTCAATAAGGTCATGGAAATGGTAAAGCTAGACCAGCTGCCAGATTTCCTTGTTAAAAACCTTTGCTTTTGTGATTATTTTTAAAATTTTATATTAGTTTTAGCATTTTGTTTATAATAAATTATATTTCCTCGAATATATCTTTGTTATTTTTCTAAAATAAATGTATCACTTTAATGCACCTTCTTGATAAATTCGTTACTGTGATATCATGGACTGATAATAGTTTGCATAAAATCCATCATCATCCTTATACCTTGATTTTTATCTTACAATAGGTAGGCACCTATTTTCTGAAAGCGATGCACGACAGCACGCAAACGGCAAGTGTCAACTGTTTATTTATAACCACTACCTAGTAGTAGAACGTAAACTTAGTACCACAACAGTTGGAAAGTAGGTTAGATTACAACAACAGCTTCATACCGTTATCATGATAAGGAGATAACAGCGAATCAACGTCAATATATCCACCAGTCATTTTCTAAGAAGCTAGTAAACTCAATTTAAAAACGACACGCCTTTTTTCTATAAATGATAGAACGATAAGTTAGTTGCGTCCGAAAGATAAAACTGTCGAATGTTTAATTTCGTACAGTTAGTGTCGTTGCATCACTCGTGTCGTGAGTTGCGGCCACTGTACACAAACATTCCCGTGCGGAACGGCTGCTCTTTGTTTTGAATCAAGTTTCAAACAAGATTTCTGACATGTGAACACACAAAATCACAATGGGACTCTCAACGAACTGCTGGAAATATCTCGTGTTAACCTTCAATGTATTATTCGCAGTGAGTATTTTATTTTTTTAGTGAAAACTGTGTATTTATTCGTAGTGTAGAGTGATTGCTAGCGTAATTTTCGTGTTGTCATAACAACACAGTGAAAACATACCTTGTAGCTCAATCATGTTAATTGGAATGTATTATTCTATAAAATGTAAGTAATAATGAATAGTAAAAGGTCTAAGAAACGCTGACACACATTTTATTCAGTGCTATAATTGCAGGGATTTTTCAAGTGAGTGCATTGTACGATCAATCAATATAACACTACTGAAACAAAATGAATTTAATGTATTACTTCCAAGGCGCTAGTAGTATTACCAAACTAGTGAAGATAGAAAGAAAACCTTTAAGTTTTTAGGGAAAATGAATGACATTTTAATTTAGTCGCATAACGCTAGTTTCGCTAAAGTTTCCGCGTGTTGTCAACAGATGTCAGCAGTGGTACTGTTCGGCGCGAGCGGATTTCTGCTGTACAGACTGTTTTTGTACCGGCACTTCATCGGAGTTAATGTGGAGTACCCAGCAATACTCCTGCTGATGATGGCCATTATCACCTGTTCTATAGCTTGGATTGGATGGAGAACTGCGAAGTCAATGCACCAAATTCATGTTATTATAGTAAGTAGCTATATTCAACCCTTAGTAAGACTGCTACCTTGGTATATCATGACTCAGAAAATTCTCAGCTGCCTCTTTTTTATAATGAAACGCGTAGTTATATAATTGATCTTCGGATTAACAGGTTAACTGCATGATTGCTGTACTGGCAGGATGGATTCTCGCCTGGTACTTGTAGTTGTAATTATGTCGGTTCATAGCTCGGAACATGCAATCTAGATTTATATTCATGAACATTGTAGGCGCGTCGAGTGATCCCGACCTTGCCATCGAAAGGTTAAAATGATTTCTAAAGAATATACACTGTATATGATCTGAAATCTAAGAAATATTTTCGACTATATTTTTTATGCAGATAGTCTCAAGGTAAATATTCTTTCAACCCAATTGATATCAATCAATTCTACTTTGGACTAGGTGGACTTACTGTCGAAGTACGTAACATAAATCAAATTTAAAAACGTATCGAAATTATTTATTTTGAGTCTTAGCCTTCCTGCTTGAGAACAAAGGCTGCCCTTTCCTCGTTTCACGCTTTTTGGTCACGAAAAAAAACAAAACAAAAAATAAAGCTAAGATACTGAGTATAAACATGACTCACAGTCAAATGGAAATAGGATGTTGAATGATAATGTGTCATAACGTCAGGTGTAAATAAATTGACTAATCGATAGGTTTATCAGCTGATAAATAGGCCTCTTCAAAAGTTTTGCTGTCCACCTTCAATCAACAATACAACAACCTGTCCTACATTGCGAGGCATTCGAAAGAGGCAGAAAAACGATTTCTACCCTAAACCATCTTTTAATATGAGTTTCCCTTGGGAATACGATGCAAATACGAAATAATCTTTAAGAAGACTTTTATGTTACTGCATTGTCATCTATTCTTATGATAGCCATAAATGGAGTTCCTAAAAAACGTGTAGACCTTTTTCTAACGTTTTTTATAGATTGGTAAACTTTCTAGAGTGCTTTTTTAAGGTATGAAAATGATATGGAGGTACTCCTAACTACTAAGTTAGTACCTTTTATAGTTAGTAGTACTAACTATAAAAGGTTTTATAAAACTTGAAATAAATTTCTATCTTACCACAAAACCCGGTGAAGCAGTCAAAGCCTGCGCTCAGACTAACTGCATTAAAAAAAGAAAACCTATCTTATTTGGGGATATATAATTTCATTCTGAATTAAAACTTGTCTTTCTGCTTTCCAGACGGGTATCCTGATAGTCCTCGTGGTGGTGATCGAGTTCTCGTGCTTCGTGTGGGCAATGGTGGTGTGGGACAATGTGGAGATCGACATCAAGTCCACCATCATGCACTACTTCGAGCAAGCGCTGACAAATACTGATGCCACTGCTGTGGATACCATACGATGGGATAGACTGCAAGTCAAGGTAAATCTATCAAAAAAACACAATTGTTACCTAGCTGATATTATCAGGCGTTGGAAGAACTGGCCGCTAGTTATTCATTTTCAAATAAATTTTTACCACATAGCTAATGACCGTATTCCATCAAGAGAAATCTTTTTCGCAGTATTTTAAAATTTTGTCAAGTTCAGACATTATATTTTGATTTTAAGTATGTATCTATGGCCTCGAAGTACATGCATATAATATAATAAAGTTTTCTACCAAAAAAATAAAATAATTATGTTAATAGATTTTTGTAACCAAAAGAAGACTCATTGCATCTTTTTACACAGAAAGAATAATAAAAAAATAGCTCCTGCAACATACAACCTCCTTACAAAAACTCTGTTCGGATTCCAGTTCGAATGCTGTGGCGTGACCGGCCCCAGTGACTACACATCCCGAGGCCAGGTGCCGTTCTCCTGCTGCGGCCAGGGTCCTCTGGACTCCATGCACAAGCCTTACGCGTCTGACTGCGCCATGCTGTACCAGCGAGGCTGCGGGAAGCCGCTCCATGATTACGCTAGAGAACAGCTGCTGATGGTGGCTATGACGGCACTAGCTGCTTCTATTCTGCAGGTATGTGGAAATGGATTAGAATTAGATTAACTTAGGAGTTACGGATTCTGAAACGTTGAAAAATACAAAAGCCAGTTAATCACCTTTTCAATCTCATGTTGCTGACATGCGATGCTGCGATTGCTGATCTAGAGCTAAATACTCTATCTGTTGGCTGTTAGAAAGAAAGAAAGAAAGAAAAAAAAAATATTTGACACAGCAAACACACAGTCACAAAGATAAAAAAATAAAGGAGGAAAAAACATACAGAAAAAAAAAGACAGACAAAACACTTTGCTGAATGTGTGCCTAGCGGCTGTGCCAAAAAGGTCCAGTTCAGAATATGTCAAGCAGCTAATGCTTGACGCTGGTTTTCAACTGAACCTATGTGGTATGTGTGATGGTATGTTAGTATTTTGGTCAGCCAATAACAGTGGTGATCAATTCATTTAACAACAGATTAAGTGCATCATCCTATTCGAATCCGGGGGTTAGTGTGATAATGAGAGTGAAATCGTCTTTAATTTAGATTCAAGTCATTAAACGTTTGACGGTTGAGACGCGACCTACGAACAATGGATATTGTTCAGTGTGTGCCAGCTTTATAAAGTTTTAATGGCCTTTGTCTTTGGAGAAATGTCTACGAATTTCCATCTTATAATACTGCAATAAAATACCTACTCAAATCAAACTAGTTGATATGATCAAAGGAAAATTCTCTGAAAGGAAAGGAAGGCTTCTTGTGAAATTTCATTAGTTTTGAGTTAAAATTAGAACTTGCAATATGAACTAAAAATAAATGTTTAAAGTTTATTGAACTTATCCTATCCCTTATAAACAGACGGTAGAGGCATTGGCCTTTATTGGATAGACGTCCTTATTCCTTTGTTGTCTATTCAAATGGTAATTTATTTCTACTACGTTGTGTTTACCTCTTGTGTACTATGTTGGAAGATGAATGAACTATATTTACATCTTATACATGGTAGAGATCTAAAATGTGGCTTGCCTTTTCTTTTTCATTGATGCTTTAGGTGTTAATGAAGTGACAAATTGTAAAAACTTATACTTAGATGAGTTACTGAGTCTTTGATTAGACTATTAAAATTCTCTTTATTAGAGCTGTAAATAATATTTGAGTGCCTAAAATAATATTTAAAAAGCTTTGCCTCGGCGTTATAATGAGAATTGTTTCAAGAAGCGAGTCACAACATGTGCAGGTTTGATACTTTTTCTTCTTTATTTTTTAAATCTCAGAACAAAGTTTACCACAGGTGGGAGCTTAAATGATATCTACCTATATGATCTTTTAACCATTAAAAATGTTATTTTAAAATAGAAATTCAATCAGGATCCAGACTATCGACCCCACTAAGTAGCCAGACAGACGAACGTAGGTTTCTATCCTTGAAATGTCCTTGCCAGAAAATCAATCGTTAAAAGCGAATGTTTTATACATTTATCTCAATGTACCGTTATTCGAAGGGTAAGGGGAAGCTGGAACTGGTTCCAAAATGTCCTTGAAACTCCTCGAAATGACATCATGTGTCTGGCTGGAAAGAGGGGTTGCCAAACAATGCTTTTAATGTCTGCTAATAATATTTTTATATGGATCTTTTTTCTCCCTACGGCAGAGGGTTGGAGACTTTATATACTATACGTTGTCTTGTGATTTGTGAATATGGGTCTTTTTTTTTTCGAGGATAAGATAATAGTTTTTTTATATGGGAGCGGATGCGATTTGAAAAAGATGTTGAAAAGAACTAATCATTTAACAAAATGAGTAACCAAGATGTGAATGAGTAACCGAGAAGAGAAAAGTATTGGATACTTTCTGTCGACAAAATGTCTTCTCTAACACGGACAAAGTCACGAAAAGCTAGAATATATAAAATTTCAGAAATGCAAATGGAGGGAAATTACGCTGGATTTTCCTTGGCGAACTGTAGCTCAAAATTTAAAAGTACATTTTCTAGACGAGACTGTTTTAGTATTCAGTTCCACATCCCCAACATAACTTATCTAAAGTTATTTTTACAGCTCCACTTACATGTATGTAGAGAGCAGTTGAAATGTGTTCTTTATATATTTTATAAGAATTTATATTACGTCAAGATCAAGTCACTGTTACTATTTTAACCTACTCTTTCGTAAAACTTACCGGAATTAAAATTATGTTATTTTAATTAGGAGTGTTTATGTCAAGTACTTATTCGTTCATTATGTTTGCTAATATATTATGATTATGGTAGATATAACAGCGGACAATGTATTTTCGATTTTAATAACACTCTTGTCGTGCCAAAAAAAAGTATCGCCCAGACACAGAATTAATGGGCAATCGAAATTTTATAGGTTATTAAGTTTTCCCTTAGAGTATACATATGAAACTATACATAGAGTGAGCATATCAGAGTTTAAACCCTAAGCACTAGTGTGAACACTTGTTCGTGAATTATGTATGAAGATGGAGCTTGCCATTTTAAAAAATCTATCTAAAACACTAATATTATCCTAACAATGTAAAAACCATCGATATTTTCTTATATAAGTTTCTCGTTGCGCGAAAATTAGCTTAAATGAAAAACGAAATGTACTAGGATCAGACTAAAAACTGCTCTCGCTTGGCACAAGGGGAACCTAGAGATAGTAGCAGTCTATGTATATAGTACGTCGATGAGCTATTCCCATATTTTTGTCTGCCGATCCTTAAATTCAACGATGATTCATGGAAAAATTAAACCCACGGGACGTTTCCGACATGCGTACGACATCGTTTTTAATTATGGCGCGCAATTATTTATGACAAGGCCGCCATTTTTATTCAATGTGTCTCCGATGTACCGAGGTATCGAGGTCGCCAGTCCTTAGGGATCTGTCTTTCAGTCTTCTGATAATGTGTTGAAAGGTCGCTTTAGAGGAAAACTTGGTAAGCGGGCAATACTGTTTTAAAAATTATGAGTGTTGGGTTTTTTACGTTAGATTTTTATTGTGCATCTATAATACTTTTAACAAATTTTCGGCAATATTTTAGTATTTTTTATTGTTCTGGGCAAAAAAAGTTGTAAAAAAGTAAAGACAGTTAGAACACGTAAGATTTAACACTGTAAGGTTTATGAAAAAGACTTAGTTTAGGTTACTGACGTGTGTTGAAAGTATACGTAAGTATCTGTGAATTGTTATTAAGAATAGAGATATGCTTCGGTGGTTGACGAATCATTGTTTAGTTCAGTTGGATTTATCCATTCTTTTGTTAAAAAACAGTCAATCGAAAGTATCGAAATAACAGTATAAGGGTCACTGAATGATTCTATATATTTTATGACATAGAACAAATAATAGAGCTCATCGCACAAAGATTTGTCCTGGGTGGGAATCGAACTCACGACCTGCGGTATAGCAGTCAGGGTCACTAACCACTAGACCAACAGGCCAGTCAAGTTTAATATAGAGAGAGAAGTTTTTGAGAGCAGCTATGTTAAGTCTGATGTATCTTAGATATCATGAGTATTTTAAGTTATTACTAGATCCTACTTAATATTTAACAAATTATAACATAAAATAACGTTCTAATTTAATCACACATTTTTAGTAAGACTCCTATTAATAATAATATCATGGGACAACTCTCACCGGTCATCTGATTCAAAACTAGACAGAACCTAGAGAGACAGTACTATGGTAACCAGATAACTATACTTGCATATTTATAAACCGATACATATTATAGAAAAATGGCACCCAGAGACAGAACAAATGGTTATCCAGCTATGCTCATCACACAAAGATTTGTCCTGGGTGGGAACCGCACCCATGACCTCCAGTATATCAGAAAGTAGCCTACTATAGTAGTTTTACACACATTTATAAAGGTTTATATTTAGTAGTTATCTATATATTATTTTAACCCCATTTTCTAGATGAGGTTTATTTAGCACTTCACCTAATTAACAAGTGCCTTTGTAGTCATTAACATGACACGATGAAAATCGCCGCTCGCCGCTAAAACATTAGAATTAGTGAGAATAAAACGTAACATCTATTTTTAGTTTATTACAAGCGTAACAAAGGTGACTGGACATCGGTTTGCCGGTCATTAAATAAGACGATTCAAACTAAATTTTTTTTAGAATCTTGAGGATAATGTTCTTCTTCTGTTCGATAGTTAAGAAAAATAAGAATCCTTAAAATCATCAACCATTTTGGAACTTAAGAAGATCTTTGCACATCTTGCAAGCAAATTATGATTTGAGTTTTAAAAATGTAAATGTGTTTGTATATCGGAATTATTTACTGCGCTCAATTACTAGAAATTAAATTATTCATTATATTTAATTATAATATAATGAATCAAAGGAATTAAAAGGATGGACAAATTAGTATTAATATGTTTAAACAATGGTCTAACTTACTAAATTGTGGTATGGCTGAAACCTACATTATATTTTGTTGTATTCTTAGATGGTACAGTCAACCACACATCAGTAGCAAAATGTTTACAAGACCTGTAAATCAATGAAATAAGGTTTATTTTCGTATATCTTTATTATCATGGTTCAGTGTACAGTCGTAACATCCACACTCAACAGTGACATCATTGAGCTAACACTGGTCTAATTCTGTCTCTTGCCTCAAACGTTAATAATAATGCATCTTTAAGCTGAATCATATGAGCCATAACATTCACACGTATGTTAGCTACGTTTAAACTAAAATTCTGATGGTTTATTTATCTTCGAATCATTCCTTTGCAATACATTAATAAAAATACGAAATAATTCTAACAAAAGAAAAACCAACCTTATAATAAGTCTTAGCTATATTTATTTCTTCTACAGCCCACTGTCGAATCTGGACCAAAATAAAATGGAACTACAATAGAAGCAACAGCTTTACCTCCTCCTTTTTTGAAGTCGGTTAAAATAGAAACCATGAAGAATTTAATATTTGAAAACAGAACACATCTGTGATAAGATTTGCTTTAAAAGGTAAACTGATTAATTGCCAGTAACAAAAAAGAGGTCGGCTTTTAGATAAAAATTTAGAATTAAATAGTTTAAGCATAATAATAGGTCGGTATGTATGGTGTATAATGTAAGGCCTCATTTTGGTCCACATGGCAAGCTGCCCCATAGATTCCATGCTATACAAACCCGCAGTCACCATTCGGAGACCGTTAAAAAAGTTGTCAAACCGGTCCTTAACAAATGGTACGACGAACGACGGAATCTTGCGCAATCATAGAAAGCTGCACCATTCGCGGCGCCTACGCATAACCAAACGTTAGATCTCTGTAACACCATTGAATTTCCTCTTGTTTACCCTTTTTGAATGAACAAAAAGATGGGAAGAAGGTCTTCAAATTCTGGTTTTAGATTTACTCTTCAAATTTTTGTCGTAAAAATGTTAGTAGCTAAGTGAAAGTGATTCGTTTTGGTAGATTATTATGTAATGTGTGAATTTGGATGTGGGCACCTGTTAGCTGTTCATTACAACTTTCTGAAGATGGCTATTTATTTAAATAATTTGTCAGCCTACACACGCCCACGTTAATTAGAATTAATGTCTATGACTTGCTAATTTGTAAATATAACGTGCTTACAACTTGTGACAACAAAATTGAACTTTGCTGTATTGAAATAAGCGCGCTGTCATTTTCAAAATTCGATCAAAAAGTGTGGTCGACTATACTTATTTTATTAGGCGCATAGGCTTTTATTGACTAATAGTTATTAGTCAATAAAAGCCTATGGAACCTGTATTCGCTACAAATGCACTTTACAGCCGCTCTGAAAGTTGTATCGCTAGTTCTCCTAGTCGAAATTGATGTAATCATTCTTTAGTCAAATAGCTATATTGTTTTAATTTATTTATTGCATGTTTCTATTTAGTTTTACAGAAACCATCTGGCAGGCTAAAAGCCTTTCTCTAATTTCAGTTTTTTTTTAAGTCATTTACTAAGCTTCGGAAATCTCCCGAGAAATACTTCAGCTATAAAATCTACAAAAGAAATCACATCTTTCATTCCTCTTGGCAAGTAAATTCCAATCACTTTATCTAAAAATATTTTAAGGGTACGTCGTCGAAATTTTTGAAAGGATGTTTTTGAGGGTTTTTTAAAGGTTATAGGTTCCCGTCCTTGAGTTTAGGGTTAAGTGGGGTCGATGTATTCTTAGCTGAGAATCACACGCTCGGAAATACCCAATTCTATTTTTACTACATTGTGTAGTACGCTATTACGTCACCCTTCGTTATCTAAACCCAGGGAATTTGTATGGACTCCATAATTATCGTTTAGGAGTAAATTAATTTGGGCTAAGTACGGTATCTCCTTTTTCGATTTGTCATTTCCGTCAAACCTAAAATTGGTGACTAGGTATTTTGGTCCATTCTGTATTTCACTAAAATAAAAATTCATTTCCGAAATACCTAGATTCAAAAAACTACGAGAATCAAATTAATAGTTAATGTATTTTATTGTACTTTTGGTTTATTTATTATCCTACCCTGAAGTGTTCTTTAGGACTCTCTCTCTTTAGGTTTTCCATAAGTAAAACTTTATAAGTTCTATGTGCAAGTCCGTCACAAAATACTCCTTTTATCATTCTAAGCACCTATTGACAAAATAAAGCTGCGATATACTGTACTTCATTATGGATATCTTGAAGTGTTCCACTTAAGTGAAAAGGGACTCATAACTTAACCATATAAAGTTACAAAAGTAACAACAAAAACCTTATCGCGAAGTAAACAATAACTTGGTTGAAAGCGATAAGGTAGTGTTGGCACGCAATAAATGAAATGCTATCGATAGTTTTCATCAAAATGTCGCGGTCGTGACACAGGATTTATAATCGTACTTTAGTTTTTTTCCCTCATATTTTAAGGACTAGATGTTACCTACAGTCCCGCAATATTTTTTTGATATTTTCCAGGGCTTACATTGCAGCCATCTTTGAAACACAATTTAGTATATCTATTAAATACAATGTCAAGTGTATGTGTACCTAAGCCATTAAATTGATTATTGTATTCTAAATAAGTATTTGTCACTTAATGATTGCACACAGAATGACGCCATCGAGTCACATTATAAGCATACAATGACGACAATCTGTTTGTCACTACATCGTTTATAGTCGGTAAGCATGCTATGATTACACAACTAATATACACATGCATCGTAGTAAGTTTACTATAATCCTCAACTCATTCGCGTTGATACAACACTGATGACTATCACTACACTATAGTATATCTTTTTTTGATAATACATTACATATTGAACGTTTCTTGACGTAAATAAAAGGTATTTAATAAAATTACATCGAGTAGGTTCTAAAACTCAATGTTATCGACTACAGTAAAAAATATAGTATCGATAAAAAACTATACCAAACATATCGACACACGCACATCACTGAAACAGCAGACGCAGTAAAGTTAAATAATTTATGAATTTACGATACTTGACCTAAAAACGAGTATTAAGTACCAATTTCTTTGTAGCTATGAAGTGTATTAAAAAATATGCCTTCGCAATCGTTAGGAGCCGACTGCTTTGTTATTTATTAAAGTGCTGTTCTTTTAATGTCGATGTTTATTTGATTGTGTTATGTTTTTTTATTGAGATTGCCAGGAATTGTTTTTATTTTTATTGAAGTTATATAGTATTCTTGACTATCAATTTTCTAGCCACCTGGCACCTGTACTTCAAGATTTTACTCGGTACTTCTTAGACTTATTGTTTTTCGAAAACATGTTTTGCATGATTTATTGAAACAAGCGATTATGTTTAATAAAATATAGGTATGGTTTATACAATGTAGGGTTTGTAATAAAACTATGTTTTATACACAAACAGAAGATAAGAATTACTGTTTTACCTAAGTTACCTTGAAAGTTAATTCAGTAATCACCGGTATTCAAGACAATGTAAATGGTGTTGCCATGGTTGAAATAAAATATCAACAATAAAATATTTAAATTATTTTATTATACACCTAATTCGGAATTACGTTTATACACGTAGTCTGGTTTGTAACCAGGTCAAGCTGTTTTTATGTATTTCTTTTGATATAGAAATACTGGCCAAGGTTATTAAATATTATTAGGTAAATTTTCAGCAACCGTGTTAAGAAATGTTGAGTTTTTTTACACAATGTGCAAAACACTATTTTATATTACGATAAAAATAAAAAAAATCCTAATAACGGTGTTCCTTTTTTATTGAATTAACATTTTTTTATGTTAATTTAAATTATATAATCTTAAATGAAGATGTAAATGATTTAACTAAATATGTAAATAAGTTCCTTGCTTGGCAACACCAAACATAAGACTCGTGTTAGATGCGCAGGAGTGAGGTCATTGTATTATGTAATATTTAAATGGCGATTTTTGTTGCTATTTTTATATTCAACGTAGGCATAAAGTGTAAATAATTTTTACACCTCGTACAATCTAAATTGACAATTTATTGGAATATTATATGTTTTGAATTTTGTTGCCATTTATAATCTTACTGTGACCAAAAATCAGACACTTGATAATAAATGAAATCATATGTTATTCGTTCAACAGCTGACCATTTTAATTTAAATAAGTTCTTACTGTTTAAATAATAGATATGTACATAACATCATAAAAATACTATTTAGGGCCTACCTAGGCTTGGTGGCAAATCCAATTATGTGTATCAGATACATACTTCATTATGTATCCATACTCTGATCTTTGATAGTCTTTAAATCATTACAATCCCGATATCAGATATTCAGCCCTACTACGGAAGTCTGGATTCCCTATCAAAATGGGTTGTGTGTCAAATAGGCAGTTGCTCCGTATAAAATACACTATTCAGCTAAATCCTGTAAGGTGCAACATGGTTTAGGAAAGGCCTTGGCAGAAGAACAACACATATAAGTATGTGTATTGTGTGCGTTAATATTTTATAATATCTACTATCTTGTTTGTTAACATTTGAATCATTGAGATATTTTAACCTTCCTTTTGAAAGTAATTAAGACTAAACACATAGAGACAGCGACACCTGTCATGACATTGTATGATTATATCAGCACTTAACTTGTCCGTCAAAAGATAAAACTTTTGATATAATGTACTTGTGTATTCTAAATTCGTAGAAGAAGAGACAGAAGAGAGAGGTAATGTTTGTCTTCTGTCGGAAAACTATGGTGCTTAGCTGAATCCGGTAAGACTGGAAGCCGACCCCAACATAGTTGGGAAAAGGCTAATCAGATTGATATTGCAAACTTGCGACAGAGCTAGAGTCGCTATTTACTCGCACTATTATTTTCACGAACCTTTTACACGTAGTAATATCTATTAGTAAAATTCGACTTATGTAGCTTTAAGACTTCTTTTGACGATGCAAAGTTCTGCATAGGTGTGAAAATTCGGCCCAACAACAACATAAACTTTTTAGTCTTTTAATCCTTATAACTACATTAACATAATTTAGCATCGATTTGCATGTAATTAACTGATTGACATATCATACCGGTCTTTTTACAACGATTTAATTCTGCTAACTATAAGTGTCATTAACCTTTCCAGAAATAATTTGCAATGCTTTCATCGAAATATCAAATTAAATATAGGTGATAAGTGTAATTCAAGAATTTACGGAGCAAGCTTGTAATTCAATTTGTCAACGTTAACTGGAACAGAGTTAGCGTAATTTATAACTATAGAGTAAGGTCCATTGGTACCTATTTACGGAACTACAGAAAAGATACTGATCTAACCATGTAAACCAATGTGAACTAACGCAAACCGACCAAATGGGTCCAACCAAACAAGAACCTCACTTCATCGTTCTAAAAATAAGTCATTCCCTATTTACAAATCCACTTATCAGTGTTTAAACTGGGATTAAAGTAGCTAGTTATTGAGTAGTAAAGGACCGCCAACGCGGCAACGGTCCGGGCAACCTTGTTCTGAATTTGTGCGCCTGCGACGCGGTGACGTAAGCCGGCGGGCGTGGCCGAGCTTCCACGATTCGAATAGCGAACGTTTGTCACGTGGAAAAAAGTACAAATGGCTGACAAAGAAAGCAATATTAAAAGAAGTAAATCGATTGTCATATGTTTTTTTTTACTTTTTTATGGGCGCAGAAAGAATAAGGCGTTCCATTTTAAAGTTGTTTCCTTCAGAATGGGATGCACGAAGAATAGGCCCCCATTTTTGGTGGTGTACATTGTTAGTCTTAGTTCCTTGCAACTACTAAATGGAAACCTGACATGAGAATTGGCAAAATTCTTTACCAAATGACGAAAAAATGGCAGGGGACGTGCCATTGTCAAAGGAAATCAACTGTCAAAACTAATGTCAAAGCCTTGGAGATAGCCCTTACCTGGTCTGACAAGTTTTAAAGGTTATCCTGTCCTTATTTATAGCTTCCTTATTTATTATATTACTGAGGTCGCGCAATAAAACTCACTATGTAAAGAGTAACAAACTAAATAAACTTGTGTTATCATTTCTAATTTAGGGCTTTATAAGGCTGGTATAAATAAATACATTCCTCTTTTGAACTAGGATTGCTTCAAGACTTGATGGAATTAAGAGACTTATAGGATTTGGACTTTGGAGAATTTAATATCTATCAAGCCGTGCTTGGCTTATTCCACTGCAGGGCAAAGGCCTCCTTCTTCCACGCAGTTCCGTCTTGAGCTAGGAGCTAGGCCAGTCAGCAGTCTTTTCAGCCCTATAGTTTTTTTAGGAAATTTACTAAATAAATGAAAGCCTTATTTAATTGATGTCTGGGGGGACCAAGTAGGTACCTACAGTTATCTATCAATATGCAAACTAATTAGTTAATTAAGTGAATTACTGATGACATGTCATGTCTAATTGATATTTTAATTTGTAGCTATAGTGATATCGAGCTAAGTGGCTACTGTTTTATATGTTTTTAGGGTAAGGCCGCAATACGGTTTTTTACTGCAAGCGGTGAACCGTAAGACCGCAAAACCGCCTAAGTTGCAAGCACTACGATTAAAAACCGCGAAAATAGCCATGATTTAAAAAGTACTAAAAATTTTGAAGCGGTTTTTTCCCGCTAGCAATACTGTAACAAAACGCGGTTTAAAAATCAGTTCTGTGACAAATAACAGGGGTGTCACTTAGATGTTTATCTTAGGGCGTTGACCTCAAATAGGTAGATTTATGTGACAAAAATTGTAGGTAGGTACATACTAGCTATGCGGGTTTGGATAGTACAATACCTTCTTACGCGGAAAATCGTAAAAAGTCAAGAAAAAGTATAAGAAGCTTCTCTAGTTTGTGCAGAAAGGGGCACGGCGAAATAAAAATACAGTAAAAATATAACAACTGTATGTATAAGAATACCTATTTTGACATAGATATTGTCGGGGGCGTAGCTCAGATGGTAGAGCGCTCGCTTAGCATGCGAGAGGTACCGGGATCGATACCCGGCGCCTCCAATCAAAGAAATTTTGTTTTACAAATTTTACTAGATTAATTTAACAATCTTATGATTGATTTTTAAAATAACCTACATTTGTTTGCGGACCTACTCATAAACACTCACCTATTCTTGAAGGTATATTGATCTATTTCGCTAGAGGCGATGATTTTATTTAGGTTTTAGGTTCTTTTTCACTGATTTAAGTTTGTATATCGTTGTAATGCCATTCTAATATAAAAATAAAATTAGAGGGTAGGTAAAAATCTGTTCCAAGTAAGTATGAACTTAACCTATAACTACAAGTACTAGTAAATATTTCCTCAGCACTTATAAAACAATATTTTATAATTAAACAATATAAAACTGCATAACAGAAGTTTTTGGTTTATTTTTTTATCCACTGACCACTGAGTAATGTTCTTAATAATTATAGAGCGATAAATTGGTTATCTTGTAATGTCCGACTTTATACAGTCGAACGCACATATCCAAGAGCAGTGACTTTAAAATTTGAGCCTTATTGCTTTGTGTACAAAGGCCCTGTGAATTTAGAATGAGTGCCAGTCATATGTTACTAGCTGTACTTACATAAGAGAACATTTCTGATTACGGCGATATTGCGCAATTCTGTGCCTAAGATGCGAGACGAAATCCATTGAGTTTTTTGTTTACGAGGTTTTAACCACTCAATGTGAGTGTAGATAGTACCACTTTTTGCATAAACTGAGTAACCATCGAATAATCCAAAACTGACACAAGGATTGAGTCGTGTAACTAAATATTTTTCATTTTAATCATTTTCACAAATGACCAGAGTGATTAGCGAGAAACGATTGTGGGTATAATTCATTAATATATTGAGTTCTGAGGTTTACGCGAATGCTAGACAATGAAATAAAACTACTTGTACAGATATTATCGCGGTTTGTATTTGAATTTTAGTTCCCGACGTTTGGACACCTTTTCAGGTGTCATGGTCACGGGCAGATTGAGGTGGTGTTCGTCTTGACGGTTGTTGTTGCTCGTTCTACCTTCATATTTTTATAAAGTATTTATTTATGTGTGTTCCGACCTACGCAATATGAGCTCACGGTGTCTTGAGGTCTTGCAGCGCTGCTCTTGGGTTTGATTTTTAGTTTGTTAATTATTGGATCCCAAGTAGGTGATATCTTCCAGGAACTTCGAGCCGTCTTCTCTATTGAAACATCGGGAACTAAAATTCAAATACAAACCGCAATAAAATCCATAAAAGTAGTTTTATTTCAACAATTCATTAATATTTTGTTTACAAATGCGTGTTTACTAAACATTATAAAACGCCTGGGTTTTTATAAAAGTCTGACACACTATACTAAAGATAAACTTTTTAGTATTTGTTTTATTATGATAGTGCATAATAAATGTATCTATTTAACAGATAAGAACAATCAGTGTCGGGAATACCGATGACTGAGATCCGGTAGCTAATGGTTAATGTTAGTATTGAAATGAAATAACCAATGATTTTTAGAATATCAACACTAAATAAAACCTTAGCCTATAATATGGTATCAAAAGTTCATCCACATTGCTGTCGACTAGGTGTCCAATAGCCTGGCAGCATTGTATGGCAATGCTTATTGTCCGTTCAACATCGCCCAACAACACCCAGTGTTGTAGTTTACAACTGGGTGACGGAGTCCTCAAGGGATCGAACCCGGGACCTCAAAGCTAGCTCCACTGAGAACCGGCGTGTAATCCACGCAACCACGTAGGTTTTCCAGTATGTTATTTACTGAATCAACATCAACAAATAATGTTACTATAATATGATCAGTAGGTACATAATAACTGTACTAGATACCATAAACATCAACCGGGAACGTTTTGACATTGAAAAACGACCAGTTTAATATGAAAATTGCTCGAGTGTGGAACAGAGGATGTATCCAACGATCGCCTCATTAAATGCTATGGACCCACCGGTACACCACACTTCCGAAAATCTACGGGGAGATACATACAAGCGATTTTGAACCTTATTTGCTGAGTGGGAACTTGGGAAATACCTTGAGACTGTTGATATAGGAATGTGGATTTTAGTTGCTAGGGCACATTGTATATTTGATATGAAATCCTGAGTGTTTCCTTCAATCGAGCAGAATTATAGCTCTTCAAAAACAGCCGACAAAGATAAGTAGTGGATTTCCATGAAACTTTACCCCCTTTTTTATTCGGTTTGCTAACCATTTTTGAAATGGGATGGGATGGTAACATTGACAAAATGTAGCCCTCCGATTTTGAGCAATACAATTCCTATAGCTCATTCTAGAAAGCATTGGGCTTTCTATCATTTTTTCTGGTCTTTCATCAACTACTTTGTCAGTAGCAGCAGATCAGTCTGCTGGCGACCACGGCTGGTGTAATCTGGTCAAAACGTCCTTCCCAAAAAGTATTTATACATATCCCTCGCTTATTCCCGTTGAATTATATTACTAATGTACGTGATCCAGTAAGTCGCAATGTTTGTAAACAATACAGAAATTTGAAATGTCAGTAACCTTCAGTACCACTTTAATACGCTCAAGGCTACTGATTTTTTTATTAAAAATTTTTTGGTACACAAGTAATTAGTTACGCAGCATTGTGAAGACTATTTGTACGTTTTTGCTAGCGTTTATAACGTACATCCTGGTAGACAAGCTCTTATTTATTTACTTAGTTTTAGCATTTTTAGCTCAACTATCGCTTTACAAATTTTCCTCTTCATGTAAATATCAGTAACAATCTACATTTGATCTTTGTAAGTACCATTATTTACGAAACATAGAATATTTTTTAGACCCTTCAATGAAACCCAACATTTTCAATACTAACACCTAAATGTAGAAACAAAATTGTCAGTAGTTAGCTGATGCATATGGCAGTAAAGGTCATATCAGTTAGTAACGAAAAATCTGCCTAAAATGTACAAAAAATAATTTCCTATCCTGGGTTTGTTTTGATTACCTCCCGAACAAAGAATGACCAGAACCAAATCGGACGACACAAAATGGGATTGATAACAAAGGGATAAAATGAATGAACAGAAATAAAAGGTAAATGAACCAGAAATCACAATGAATGCAACAAGGAAACAAGAGGAATTAGTGCATGCACCGTGAATCATTCTTAACGAGATTTTAACTATCTAATTAACTTCAATGAGTGTTACTGGGTATGTCTTCATAGTGTCGTGCCAGCAGAGCCATTTTCGGAAAATTGATATTCTACTAAACGTCAAAACGTCAAAATTGCGCATTACAATTTGTACCAAATGTATGAACTATTGGTCACAGTCGTTGAACATTGAACCGAATCGTTCCAATGCGCAATTTTGACGTTTTGACGTTTAGTAGAATACCAATTTTCCGAAAATGGCTCTGCTGGCACGACACTATGAAGACATTGAACCGAGTGTAAATAGCAGACTTGGGCCCCAGGTCGCCATATTGTCAATTTGTTCCTATGGGTAAGCCCCGCTTTAAATGAAATTTGGTTTGTTACTACAAATATGGTATTTTCCAGTTTTCATTAACTGGATTGGTAACTAATTATTTATTAGATATTTCATATTAGGTATTATATATTGTAATTGGTATATTGCAACAAATATGGTATATTCTTGTTAATTATATGGTATATTCTATGATCAAACGATTAGTCAGTGATAGTCAAAATATGACTGAGTAGGTATTTCATATCACAATTCACAGCGAACAGCTGTGACAGTGCATTCTGTAGAAACAGTAAATGGAGCACCTATATCCAACACCACCTTCATCCAACCTATCTTTTGATAAAAAGGAAATAAATAAATTATTAAATTATAAAAAAAAAACTTTATTTGTAGAACATACTATGGGGCGTTATGTGGTAACCAGATCAACGTATTTCGAAATATTTATTCTCTCTTTATGTCTTCAGGAACCATTACATTTATACAGCAATAAATGCGTAAGTAATAAAACTGTGACGACTATATGACGCTCTTTAGTCTGTAAATAAGTTATTTACGACATTTTACCGGCAAATAAGCCGCGAACAAAACGCACTCATCATTCAAATATTTACGAAGGGATTTTACACTGACTGATTCACTTGTTTTGTGTTTCAACCTTGGTCTGACGTCATTTTACGAAGATCATTCTTATTAGTCTTTCAGATTAGCTATTGAGAACTCGTGTTTTGTTTTTAAACACTATTTTCCGCTTCTCGGTAACTCGTAGTGGAGGTTGTAGAACTTACAAGAACTTACAAATTGGTACTGTAGCGACACATGACAAAACAGATCAAAACGCTCAGAACAGAAGTAGGTACAAATGCACACTAGCAGTCCAATTATAATAGTAATTAATAATAATAATTAAGGAATTTATTGGTTTAAACATCATTGAAAAGTATTTTAAAACCACCAAACTGTATGTCAGTTTGTCGGCGGGCTATTTAGGTTTTAGTGTCATTTAATTAAAACTTATAGCCTCGCTCCGTGCTTAATAAGTACAGAAGTTTATTTTTCACACATACTTCACAAACACTATTGAAAATACATGAACCCTGAAAACATAACAGTCCTTTTTGGGCAGTCGTGTAAAAACATTAAAACTGTGAAAAACGCATCTACAAGCCAATCATTCCTTTGTTTTTCAAGGACTATCGAGGTAAATAAATGTATGTAATCCTTTCGCGATGCATCTGCTATTGCTATTCATATGATTCAAACAATGTAAGGTCGAGCCTCCATATTAGACGTGCGATTGCGCAATCAAACTTAACACATTGGAATTAACGCGAACCGCTCACAAACATGGCGCGCTATGGCGGTATTGAGGAAGTTTGTTTTATTATAAGTCGTAATCGTTACTTTGATTCGTGGAATAATAGATACACTAATAGATCACATAAGGGAGACGATTTTGTTTGTCAAAGCAGCATACAGTGGTCTAATCAAGTCAATTGTTCGGTAAATATTCTGAAAGGACAGAAATTGAGGGCCGGAAAAAAACCTTTGCCCTGCAATAGGACAGATATGACTGGAGAATCAAGGAATATTATTCATTATCCTATTGAAATCAACCAAACTAAAACTAACAAAACACAAGCCCGTTTGCATATAAGGTAAAAGACGAATTACGCTTTCTAAGTTTAAATTCCATGGCTTTTAACTTTTTTTAGAACCCTATCGATTTTCTTAACTATCTGCACTCTAATAAAATAAAGCACAGCTGATATTTATTTGTTTCCAAGCGAATAAAAAATATCGATTCGATCCGAACTTTCACTTTTGGCGGGGAAATGAGCTGTTATGGAGTTGTATCGATGGCTTTCGAGTCGATTAACTTATACGGCAACTGATCGTACCCTTTCACAAACATGAGTAGACGCATTATCGTTATAACATTAGTATAATGTTTAGAGCCTTAGAACCAATATAATTTAATCGATAAATAGTATGAAAAACATTCACAGGACTCGAAATAAAACTGGCCTATCTTTTCTAATTGTCCCCCACTTGCGAATAATGACAATCTCGATGAAGCGAAACAAGTATGTAAGGATCGTAGCAAGTGGAAATAAGTGGTATCTGCCTACCCCTAAAGACAACAGGCGTCATTATATGTAGATATGTATTGCAAGGGAATTGAAAACTTTCTTCTTAATCTCTATTAACGGAATAATTTCGTTGCGGGTTCCAAGACACACTGATCTTATCCATTTCGGCGGTATTCGTGAGTTATTCTTGAAGATCCCGAGTTACAAAAGTTGCAATGATGACCAAGTGTGGCTGGCTTGCCGCTTTTAAAGACATAATTGAAATTGTCAACTGTACAATATTTCTGTCACTAACTTACAGAATCAAAATTTCTTGAAAACCTATTTGTTTTCTCTATCTTTTTGTTCAATGTTGTACTAATACAGCTTGATATAAAACATGACGCACCTGCCAAATAAATGAAACATTTGTTAAAGTGACGTTTAATTACTTTGAGCAAAGTTGACTTAGCTGAATTAACTTCCTCGGTGACTCATAGACTTTGATTAATACTGAGAAAGCCATAATGATATGTATAATGGTACAACATTTTAAATTACTCTATGTTATATGTTACAAAATATGATTATAACTTTGAAATTATCTGCAAACGTTTTGGCGTAAATTAGAGTTACAAATTTACGTCCAAAATATTGTTTACTTTTTGCCTATCATTTGTGTAAGCTAAGACGGAGGCCTTTCCATACAAACTACAATACCTATATAAACATATGTAACTGAGCACTGAATCTTTCCAACAGTTCTAGTAAATGACATATGTTCCAGTAAAGAAGATTAATTACAATTTGTCAAACATTTACAACAAACATTACGTCATAGGTCAATGTTATGACGAAAACAAATCTAAATACGGCAGTGACAGAATTAGACGTTCCGTTAACCGCCATATTGTTATTATTTCAAATGTGGAACACGTATGTTTGGCCGGAGCGGGCATTGGAATCGTGTTACAAATTACAAGTCTGTTTATTGCGTGTGGCCGGAATGACCGCCTTTTAAACAGAGATCACAGATATTTCTTTGTATTTTGTAATATAAATAACTAGCGGCCCGCCCCGGCTTTGCTCGGTTGCAACGCTGATACCAAATATATTATAACTACACAATCATAAAGTTCTGTAGGGCGCAGCACAGCCTTGGACGCACTATTTGGTATAGGCACGACCCCCGGCCCCCGCGCGGCCCTCCGGCTGGTATCTCCGCAACCGCTATGTCCCTACATTTTAAATTTGTAATATCTTCGAAATTATTCATTTAAATTACATGCTGTAAAGGGCAATATTGACCTATATTGCATGCACAATTTATTAAAGGTACTTAATTGTATAAGGATTAATACTGTTTTGCTTAAAATCGCTTTTTCGTAAATAAGTAATAAATAAACGATAAGAATGGTTATTGTGGGTTATCCTCAAGAGATAGACATATGCCATTGCGGACTTTTTTGTAGATCTTTTTAAGGTGCACAATACTGTAGTACATTTTTTGATCTATCTCATAGGGTTCAGCCAGCGTTTGCAATGAAAGCGCAAAAAATGGGTTCATTTACGACCTTACATTAGAAATCTCTAAGATTATCCGTATTCCTCTACTATATTATGCATGTATTATACATATAAACGTTTCTCTTGAATCACTCTATCTATTAAAAAAAACTGCATCAAAATCCTTTGCGTAGTTTTAAAGATCTAAGCATACATAGGGACAGACAGCAGGAAGCGACTTTGTTTTATACCTACTACTATGTAGTGATTTAGTGACGACATTTAAGATTGTGTAGAGCAAGTCTTATACTTGTTTCTACGGTGGCGTAATAAACGTAATCAAAGGATGCACGTAGCTGCTACACATTTGCAAACGTTACTTTTTCTACCAAATCTGTCAATTTATTGGCTGGTATATCATTCATAATGAAATAGAAACCTGGAATTCAAATCAATCATTAAGTAACATGTCATTAGATTATGAATTCATATTCTTATCTAATACTCTTTTAATGATTCTATTAGTGTTCTTAGAAGCCTTACTTCCTGTTCGATACGTGTTCCTTCCTCTTGCCATGCATATAGACATTATAGGAACCTCTGTGTCATAAATATACATATGAAGTATGCAAATGTTACCGTTAGTTTCTTCTGAAGTCGTTGTCATTGTTTGCACTTAGAGCGACGAAGCAGGTGCAAATTAGGTCCTACTTTTCTAAGTAGGACCTAATTTGCACCTGCTTCGTTGGTCTAAGTCGGGCTTAGCTGTCACGAAATCAGGAAGCTGAGCAATATTGAATGGGTGTCCTCATTAAAAAGTTATTTCTAGTATTACAAAAATAATGAAAAATATTTCAGCGTCCAACAGTAATAAGACAAATAACAAATAGACATATGTTACGTAACTTATTATATTATAGAGGAGGTCAATTCTTTGAGCAAGAAAAGCTAATAAACTTTTTTTTTTAATTGCCAAACGTCATCACCAAGGGTAACTTATTCGATTTTAGAGTCTTTGTGAATTACCAAAGAATGCTTTCTTCAACTAGCTAATTGTACAAAGTTCCATATCATTAGTAAGTGGGTACTTACAACATAATTCTTAAGGGTCTGTTACATTGTGGTCACATAAGCACCTTCTCAGAACTCTAATCACACATTGTGTACGTACCTCAAGTAATTATAGTGCTGTGCTTTCATTAAGCGTTGCTATAGACAAACAGAAAACAATGTCACTTTGTTTCGCGGCAAATTCTTTTGAGTGACGTCACGGTCTTCCCCGTTCATACCTTTCAGGATGTTTACAGATTGTTACTGAGAATTTGATAAATAAACAAACTATTTAATCATTTGAGAATATTGTACTAGTTTTGACGGCACTTAACTGTAATAAAACTTTTGTTTGTTTGTACTTGCTAATTTCCTCATGTAGGTAGTAGCACATAGCACATTTCTATAGGAATCTTATAGGAATTTATCGCCACGTTTTGTAGTAGCTTTGACCCTTTACAGCCAAATATAAGACATGTGTATATTGTGTATTGGTAGTATGTACAAAACCGCGACCTTATTGTGTGTTACCACAAACATATATTTTAGTTTTAACCTATATAGACTACGGGCCCATGAACAAAATGGATGGGTCATATGAACCACCAGGTGACGTATATAGGACGATAGAAGAGCATAAAATAATAAGATTCAGCACTATGCCGTCACTTGTGATCAGTCCAACTGGGTGCTGGTGAGCATTCAAAAGTGCAGCTAGAGTGAGTACATTTTGGTCATTTATTTCTGTACGGCATTGTTACCATCGAATAGATCCATGAAAAATAATAAGAAAGCGCGCAGTGCCGTACAAAAATGGTGGTCCAAAAAGTTGGTATTTTAGTTTTACTTTCTGTCAATTTCCAGGGTAAATTTGGTCATTTGATTCTGTACGGCGTCAGTTTCATACTGTTTCAATACAGCTTCTAGTCCATTATTCCGCAACGCCGTACAAACGAACAAAAATCTTTGAACAAGGGGAAAAAATCGAGCGTTGCAACCCGCCTTCATTTCGTGGTCCGAGGGGTGATTTGAACACCATCAAATTATTTATTTTGAAAGTATTTCATGCATAGATAATATTTTTTAGATAATGGATTAGAAGCTGTATTGAAACAGTATGAAACTGACGCCGTACAGAATCAAATGACCAAATTTACCCTGGAAATTGACAGAAAGTAAAACTAAAATACCAACTTTTTGGACCACCATTTTTGTACGGCACTGAGCGCTTTCTTATTATTTTTCATGGATCTATTCGATGGTAACAATGCCGTTTAGAAATAAATGACCAAAATGTACTCACTCTAGCTGCACTTTTGAATGCTCACCAGCACCCAGTTGGACTGATCACAAGTGACGGCATAGTGCTGAATCTTATTATTTTATGCTCTTCTATCGTCCTATATACGTCACCTGGTGGTTCATATGACCCATTCATTTTGTTCATGGGCCCGTAGTCTAATAGTAGGTCACTGTTTACCTTCCCACCTTTTCATGCTTAGGTTAATGTTAAACGGTGCAATTTTTTTTTTTTCTTTACTAACTATTTATCAAAGGCAAAAAATATCGAAATGGTGTTTACAACATGACACGAAAGCTTTCTTGAGAAACCTACTAGATTTTGCTACTGAGCACCTTGTAACTTATGCTTTTACGAGTATAACTTATGTTATACTTACTCGTAAAAGCCTGAAAAAGGTTCACTCACCACATAGTACCTCAAACATAAAAAAAAACTATTTTCAATCATAACTTTACCACACGAATCTCAAGATGCTGTACCAAACGCATCGCGTGACTTAAAACACAATCTCAGAAAGAATCTCCGTAAAACCGTACAGACAATAGACTTTTAATTTGTGTATCACATGCAAAGTACAATGGATACCATTATCATGTTATTTAGTCGAGATGTACTGATAACTCTGGAGTGTTGAAAGTTTTATAAGGTGAAAATGTAGAGTCTTTGTTTAGAGTAGAGAGTAGAGTACACTTCAATTGCATTCGATTCTGACCTATTACAGTGTAGAGGAGCTTTAAGCACGTAAGATGCTTGGACTTAATTAAAGCTCAACTTATTAAGAATAGTACATTATATGAATTTAATTAAGCCTGTACTGCTTTATTCTTTTGTGGTAATACTTTATGATTTCGTTTAAAGAAGACACCGAAGAAAATCCAAGCGTCAGCTAGACGCTAAATCTAAAACACTCTTTCTATACTTATGTGTGTTACTCAGGCGAAGAAGCCTCTCTAAAATAGTTTAGGGTACTTCTTTGCTCGTTTTTTTTTTTAATTTGGACAAATTATGTGTATAATGTTAATATTGGCTGAAGACGTATAGTGTCTCGCCAAATTAGTCCGGTAAAGCAGTGAAAGCCTCCATGAGGCTAACTGCGGCTGCTCTCTACAAAAATAAAATAACATTAAAATTGAAAAAAATATTTTCGTTTATGTTCACGTCATTATAAATTTCCAACGATAGCAGCGAGTTGATGATAAAATTAATTAATGAGTATACACTCTTAATGACGAACCAATCAGAGTTATGATAACCCAGAAAAATGGTAACGAACAATAAGTCAATAACGTTTTATTTTAGTACGATATTAACTTTGAGTAATGAGATAACTTACCTATTGCGTCATAGTACTTATTATTTTTTGAATTATAAAAAAACATGTAGCTATGTACTCTTGTACCTACAGAAAGTAGGAATACTTTGTCAAACATAGTCAAAATAAAAAGATATATAGGCGCAGGTTCGCTCCTTTTTGGAAGTCAGTTAAATCAAGGTATCCAGTTTGGATTTCGGTATTCGTTTCGAGGGCATTTAAATTTAGGACACTGGTCTTCTGGCAATCTTTTTTCTGGTATTTATATGCGACATATAAAACCTATTTCTTCTACACTACTCAATATATCAGTTCCCCAGTTCGTACTCATGTGCCATATCCAGGGAGGGGTCTCGAATTCTCTTCATTAGTTCACTTGAGCCCGTGGGTGGTGTCCAATTGCAGGCCGGGAGCTCTGCACCGATATCGCTACACATTATCAATGCCGTGACATATTTAAAAATAAATATATCATGTCCAATAAAGTTTAAGGTTATTAAAGTACTGATTTTGAAAGTTACAACTTAATTTGAAATGAGACCGTGATAACTTAATTTCTTTTAGGCCGATCAGCGTTAAAGAGATTTATTTATCAGTCCACCTACCATACTCAGTTAGTCTACTCTACTAAAACATCAGCTAAACTAATTTAAAAGTTTCCTATTAACGCCAATTAATCACATTGATTGATCAAAAAATAATTGAATAACTTTCAGAAGCCGAAGGGTTAATTTCAAACTAAGACAAGCAATATTTGATCGAAGAAGCCAACATATTATTATATCCTGTTAACTTAACCATCTAATCCCATATTTAGTCCTAACTCCTATGGGAGTGACTTAGCCCATTAATGATGATAGGACACTATCATGTCCTGCGTCCATTAGTGCACTTATTGTGTTAACTAAGCCGTGGGTGGTGGACGCAGCTCAACTCGACACAGTTTTTGTTACACTGTAAATGCTCATACAGAAGGTTTAGAGCTGGTCTTATTAGCCCTTTGGCGAAGTATACACAGTTCGTAGCAATATGCGGTTGTACCGAAGTGATCCTTTTCTGTAATCGAATTTGTTACGAAGCTATAGGACATGGAAATAATATGCATGAAATTATATTACTAGTTGAAAACGCAGACTTGGTTTTTAATATTCATAGATTTGGCTTTACAATTAGTGCTACTGCAGGCTCAGCCACAAGGTCCAAACAACGCAGGGTAACTGCGTTGTTGCGCTGACAATGCTTAGCTATCCCGTGGTTCTAGCATAGGTGAGGATGGGACCAGGGTGTTTTTGATCAGTGCAAGTCCGATATATCCCCACGTCGTGCCCTCGACGTGGATTGAAGCCATCAGATTTTAATCCAGCAAAAAAAACTCAGCAACAAGGTCCAAACAACGCTTATTAACTGTGAGTTGAGTAGACTTTCTGCTGTAACTTTTGCTACGGAAAAAGTTGTTACATGGTGATTTAATTTGATATGTCGGGAAGTTGGCGCCAGTCGGCTCCCGATAGCGTTATACAGATTAAAGGGACAGCTCGGCTGCATCTATGTGTCTAGTCAAGGTTTATGAAAACATTGCAGCATCTACTTGAAAGTATCACAAATGAAGTACTTTCAAGTTGATTACTCTGGGGTAGAGGGATTAGTTCTACTTTCTTTATGCTGTTAAATAAGCACGGAGAGTAAATCGATATAGGGGGTGATTTCCACTCAGTAAAATTGTTACAACTCTATCAATCTTAAAGGTACTGGGTCCTCTATACCTTCTAAGTTACGAGTATAGAAATAGAAATAGAAATAGAAACATTTATTCGTATAAACATGTGTAGGTATACATACATACACACGCAGGTGCATGTATGTACGATGATGAAAATAAATAATTGTATGTACTTAAAGACATGTTTGCCACTTGTCATGGCATGCGAATATTTTATCAATTAGGTATTAAGTACTTATTACTACATTATAAAATATAATTAGATGGACGATAACAACAAATTACTTGAATTTAAATAATAACAAATTACTTGAAATCAAACGATTTTGTCATCGAAAAATTCCTTAACATTATAGTAGGCTCTCTGTACCAGAAACAATTTAAGCCGACGTTTCAAGTCTTCGATACTTAGTTCTTTCCAGGTTTTAGGCAATTTGTTATATAGAATGGGTGCCATACAAAATATACTTCTGCGCATAAGTGTAGTTTTACAAGGATGGAGACAGAGTTTGCTATTATCACGTCTATTTCGGTGTACTACATCCTCTAGACGTGGAAATAAATGAGGATTGCACTTAACAAACATAACAACTTCGAGAATGTATAGAGATGGCAACGTAAGGATCTTAAACTGTTCGAAGTACGGCTTGCAGCTATCGGTTACCTTTAATTTAAACATAGATCTCAGGCATCTTTTTTGAGCTCTAAAAATGGTCTCCCATTCCGTGGAATTGCCCCAGAGTATGCGTTCGTATGCCCATGTCTAGCTGACATTTCAGAGGCACCTCTGAACCTGTAAGATCAAAACAGGGTTTAAAACAGATATTGTTAGAGTGATATCGAAGTTCAACAATTTTTAACATTTTTAAGTTTAATCATGTAATAAAATTTATGTATGTTATCTATTGTTCAGAAGCCAGTACAAGTGGTACACCTACAGTGGGTTAATGTGGTTTTAGCTACGTACTTGAATGTGGGTACGTAAACTAATATCAAGTTATACGGTCTGATATTAAGAATTTAAGACAGTAAACAAGTTATGATGTATGGTCACCAAACTTGAGGCACAACTTTTATTAAAGCTGTTACTTGCCAAAGAGAAATTGTCGGTACTTTTCAATTGAACCTGTAAAATGTAAGTAGGTGTAACTTGACGTCGGCACTTACTGGATTAAAACTGTAGAAATAAACAAATCTGGGGCGCTTTTTCTTTGAAAATGGATAGCGAAGAAACCTAGTAATCTAACAAACAGCAGATATTAATCCAGGGCTAAGTTTCCTTTAGTTTCTAGTACCCATAATTAGTTGGGAAACTTATTTAAAAACCAGGATTTAAAAATTATTTTGTTTTGATTTATATTGTTTATTTCAGAGTCCTTTCAGATAGAGACTGGTATTTTGTAGGATATGCATATCCGTTTAGGATTTCCTGCTGGTCATCAACATGAGATAAATTTTAAATAGGTATTTCATACAATAAATAAACAATTTGAACTTCAATTCGAATAAGGCTATGCCTCTGTTGGCCATTCGATTCCCTCCATTACCACTTTTGGAAGATGAGTGGTATGGTACGGTATTAGAAGAAAAAATGTTGTCCGACGGATGCTACGAAAAATAAGTAAAAACTGAGTACCTAAATAAAGCGAATCAAAGTTATGGAGTGAAGACTTATGACGTCATACTTTCGCAAAAACATTTTACGTCTTGTAACCTTACAAATCAATGCACAGTCGTGGGTTCTTGAGAACGTGAAAAATACCTTTTTTTCATGGTTCAACTTTTCCTCCAATTTGTCACATCTTTAAATAAAATAAATAGTATTTTTATTTTATTTCTTTTTGTTACAGAGTACGGGTATATTCTGCACGTTTTTCCTCGCTCAAGCCATCAGTGAAAAGCGACGGGCTTCCATCAGAAACTCCAACTCGATCAGAGACGCGACCTTCGCATCCCCTGACGACTCCTTGCTGGCGTCACCCACTGCCCCAGCTCCTACACTACCCAAGTATTAATAGGCTAAGAGTTAGACTTGTATCTCCGTGCACAAATTAGAAGGAAAAAGCCATTTTAACGTCCGTATCGCAACAAGCGTCTTCAAGGGTGCGTCCAGATCAGGCGAATGAGCATCACACGAGCAGTTCGCAAGCACCCCTTGAACGTACTAGAGTACGACGCACCCTTATTGTATTAACAAACGATAATGCAAAATCATTTAATAATGCAATTTATTTTATTTAGAAGAGTTTTAGGAATGTTTTTGATGACAGTGAATAAGAGTAATTTGTGACTGTTTATTGCAAAATAACGACTAAGTTCTATCGATAAAAGGAGATGGAGCTATGTGTTTGTATAGCGCCATCACTTTCCTATGGGGCCAAAGATCGAATCATGACGCTTTAGAACCAGTAACAGATAAGGGTAAATGACTTCTACAGAGTAAATTCTCAATCGAACTAAGGCCAAATTATTGACTGCTAATTAAAACTTATGACAATGATATAACTGTATAATTTTTTGCCTATAGCCCTGTGTCACAAATATTTGTTTTTACTCAGTGTGTAATGTTTTAGGTACCTTGTTTATAAAAAAGAAGTATTTAGAAGTAAATAAACTTTTTTATTCTTGCCAGAACATATTAATTTAACACGTTACTTTATCAGTAAATATTATTATTCAATGGATAGGATAATGACCTTAAATGTACTAAGAAATAAATAAATTCAGATAAAAGATGTAATACCAACTACAATAAATTAATCGTCAAAGCTATTACCGTACAGTAATCTACATTTATTCGTATCAAATACCATTTATAGTGAAGTTATTGATTACATGCAGCACCGGTTATTGGAAGCTATTAAAAATATTTTATAATAACATGCCCATTGTTTTGAGGCAAATAGAAAACAAAATGGCGTCGTATTCCACAAATTGCATCAGTTGCTTTTGGTAAACAAAATAATGACGTAATCGTTTATGTAAATGGATGTCTATTATTCTAATTTAAACCCATTTTTTTTGGTAGGTCACCAGTAATTCTTTACTTTTTTCGTTTTTAGTTTCTATCTTTAATAAAACTTGGTCTTATTTCTGTTACATGTCATTCAGCTATTTGTTTTTAATCTAAGGAATAGAAAATTTATTACAAATATTCTACTATCAATTGTTTTTTTTTTTTTTTTTTTTTTCTTTTGAGTTTTGGCAACCCACGTGAATTGTTTAATAAAACGAATTTTACCTTTGCGAATAGTTGTAGGTACTTGTTATACGTAGGCATGTTTTTTATTTGTTTACCTCTCTGTACCTCTTTTTAGCTGATGCATTCTGGTTGTTTAGAGTTTAGACTAATCTATCTATGTCATTTGATCTCCCTTTATCTTAATCCTTATTTCCCAACTACCTCCGTAACTATTCATCTCCCTTTCTTTAAATAAATACCGTAAATTCATCTTTGATTTCTTGTCCAACCTGTTGAACGAATAAGATAGGTGGAACTGCAACTCTAAATTATAATCTAGACAGATCAAACTTTTGAACTAACCAAAGAAACCTAACCTAAAAACAAATGTCAGATTTGGTATTTTCAGTGACGCCATAAATTAGTTGTTTAGTATTACAACTAAACAGATTAACGCAGCTATTATGAGGATAAATTATATGTATATTGTGTTAATGTTTAATTAATTTATTGTTCAACGCCACAATTATGATTAAATCCGTAGGCAGCTAACTCTAAAACTTGTGCATTATGCGGAATATATTTACTCTATTTTTACTTAAATTGTGGGTTCATTAAATCATTTTAAATTGTGTTATGATGTAATTTTTACGGATCTACTTTTTCAATTCCTTTAAAATCTTGTACGTAATTTTAAAGATTCATAATTTATTTATGGAACTATATTACTATTCTCTCTTCATACTAGTCTTGAAAACAACCGGTCGGAACTTTTCTAGGTTTAAAAATATCGTAGTCAGAAAAAACCTCGTATATTTTAATACGCATTTTTGCAAATTTATCAATGTAAACAATTTCTGAATGTATTTCTCCAATTTTTAGGCATAAATGGAATGATAATTTTTATATAATATACTACCTAATTTTAGGTATAAACTATAATTTATTATAGCTTAGATATAGTGATGTGTGGGTTGTGTGCATTAAATAAATGTGATTTATTTTACCCAAAACCTAGTGCCTAATGCCGAATTTGATAGAATTAGTATTTTAATGATTTTTGTACGTTTTAATACCAATAAATGATCATAGAATTTATGATGGATTTTTATTTACCCATACCAATCGAGTAATTAGATGTCCTGGTTTCTTATTTCTTCCAAAATTGAAAGAAAGGAGCAAAATATTGGAAGCATAATATGGGAATAAAAACCTATATAAATTTTAATTTTGAAAACAATTGTTGACAGACCTAAGGTATCTGCGGCCTCGATTCAGCTATTTTAAATGCATGTCAGTGGTTGGTCAGTGTACTTGTCATTGTGCCCTTTTCGTACTCAGATAAGCCTACAATAAAATCTTATTGAACTCTCGAAGAGAATGATCGTAATAACCAATTAATGATCGTAATTACAGTATGCCAGTTATCGTAAAGATTACCAAATGAAGCAGGTAATTCAGTCAATTCAAGCAACTCTTAAACACACTGAAACTCTTGAATAGCTGAATCGAGGCCCAGTCAAACAGTCTACCTAGTCATAACCCAGACCAGTCTCAAACATACGTTATAAAGGATCAAGAAACACGCACAGGTCAGCATTCATTAAGCCTATTGTCCACTCGACCATCTAAAAACGCGGCAACCTTGACTCCTATCGGAAACGTTCGTGATTTTCCGGCTAAGTACGTCACAGCATCGTAAGAGCTCGTAAAATTTGTGTCTTCATTGTAATTTACACCTTTGGTTAGTTATTTTAAGGTCTTTTATGTATTGCTGTAGAATATCATTCGATTAGAAATCACTTAGCTCCAGCACCAAGAAGGTGGCTATTGATAGATGCTTCTTTGTTTAATGTTTCTGTTATAATGATTTTCCTGTTAGATAAAGCAAGGTAAATAGCTTTATCAAATTATTTCAGTTTTTCAGAGACTCATGATTGATTATCCTAGAGCTGAATGTTTAAAAATCATAGCTAACACCGCAAAATATCGGGGACCCAAGTCTGCTATTTACACTCGGTTCAATGTCTTCATAGTGTCATGCCAGCAGATCCATTTTAGGAAAATTGGTATTCTACTAAATGTCAAAACGTCAAAATTGGCCATTGGGACGATTCGGTTCAATGTTCCAAGACTATGACCAATCGACAAATCGTATGACCAATCGTCCCAATGGCCAATTTTGACGTTTTGACATTTAGTAGAATACCAATTTTCCTAAAATGGCTCTGCTGGCACGACACTATGAAGACATTGAACCGAGTGTAAATAGAGGAAATGAAGAGGATAATTTATGACTTCGTCAAAGCATTCCATTAGCTACTTGGCTTTTCATACGTCACACAATAAGTTTATTCATGTTTATTAACTTCAAAACAATAGGATTTACCTGTCAGTGAGCATTACGTAGGCACTAATGCAAGGATTTATTTGCAAGAAATCTCAATCATCACTACGAACAAGAAGGCGAATGTTCGACTTCGGTAAGTCGTATTTCCAGTAACCGAGCTAATATGGCATCCAACAAATAATAAAAGGTAAATATTGATGGTTAATAGCGTTTAAAATCACAACAGCATCAAAGAAGGCGTGTGTACTAAGGGCAGGGCGTAAATACGTTTTGGAAAGTGTTTGCGCGAGTTCTTATAAACTTTCTCTCTTCTCGGCTTGTTTATGGTCAGGGCACGAAACCTCAACTTTTTGCTAAGTCGGTTGGCGAATCGAAAGCGAAATAACTACATGTCTAGCTACCAACTACACCATTGGTATTCTTAATGTAGTCAGCCAACGAAATTGCAAGAATAAAATTATTTACTTTTTGTATTGGAACCCGTTTGAACATCGATTCGTTGAGTTGTATTTGTTTTCCCGCTCAAATTACGAGTTCTTTAGTCGTATGCTCGTATGGCAAAGGTTTTTAAATTTGAGGTTAAGCATGGGTTAAACAGTATGACTATATTTAGCCAACAATTTGACTGAGCTACATACGTGAGAAGGTTTTGTTTTTACTTACACGTACAAGTTTGTGTATTTTGGCAAATTGCCAAAATAATATTTAGACATTTTGGTCACATACCTACCTAAATAGGCCTAATTAAAACCTCAAATAATACTTAATGTTAAAAAAACCTGTTGTCGGTTTTCAGCGTTGCCGCTTTCGATAGAATAAATAAAGACCGATAGTCATTTATTTTTAATGTTACTAATATTCTCTACGAATTTTTTATCACCGTTGATATTTCTTTTGTTTTTTTATAGGAATTCTCAAAGGAAATCAAGGCTTATTTGCCTGCTCTCTCGTTATTATAAATTTCTACCTACATTTACCAATGAGGCAAAATCCAAATAATTAATCTTCCAATCATCATCAAACCAACCACAGTTTTAATTCCATACAGATATTTAACAAAATATATCCTTGTTCCTTTTAAGGGTTCTGTTAGGAACTCGAAAGCAAAAAAATAAAGATTGAATAAGAATAAGAAGAAACCTTTATAGGGTCATTTTATTGTTCGTCCGTTAAAAATAGTTTTGAAAAATAGTGAAGGAATCTAACTCGTATTTACTTCTGCTTAGTCAGTAATATTAACAGGATTCTTTGCAGTTGAAGGTCATTTAAATTCCTCATTAGTGAGATATTTGTGAATTAATTAGAAAGATGCTATTTGTTAGATTAATAATTATTTTAGCCCAAGGACTAGTGGAACAGATTTTGGTTACCAGCAATTAGAAGACACACAAAAGTGTTAAATAATAAATCTAGGTAGCTAGGTAATTTGAAATGATATTTCTAGGCTAATTTGTTCACTTACCTAAATAGGCCTAAATAGGCTACTTTCCCCATATAATGGGTAAGTAGGTATGTATATCATTAGTAAAGATTTTATAATGAAGGTAATTCGATAGTTACTCAGGAATGCTATAATATCCATTATCCACATACCATTAAATGGCCTGTCCATTATATGGCATAAAAGGGAATGAATTCCCTTTAGCCATTATGGTAAAAACAAATTTAATAACAAACGAGTTTATTGTAACTCGGAGGTAGTAACATACCTTGCTTTTCGCATGTTGACAAAATTTAATAACTAGCTACCTGCAAGAGTTTTGTAAAAAAAAAACAGATACACAATGTTCGAAGCTTGAAAATCAAAATCGTAAATGTATAATTAATACAAAGCAATAATAACTTCATATAGCATACTTCGAGTTAAGTTATTAAAAACAAAATATTTAACGAAATTACATCTAAATCTATTTGCCACAATGGAATCCTGTTGAGATGAAAAGTTGGAAAGGGACAGAGAGTCCTCTTAGGTGCGCGCGTTGAAGTGTAAGCGAGATAGACGACAGGTGAATGAGGGGTCATGAATAGGACCGCCATAACTTCTACCTATTATTTCGAGACTCAGGGACAAATATTGGGATAAGGAAATAAACATTTTAAAGAATGTTAAAATAAAGAATGGTTTTGAAATAAGTTACATAATACTTACATATCAAGTGTGGACTTCAATTTACAGATTAAGGCTGTCCGATTATTTTAAATAACATTTGGAAGTCAAAACGATTTATACAACGCCATGTATTTTCTTAGACAAATTGTCCTTTTCATGAAGAACTGCTAAAATCTAGATTTTTGTAGAATAAGATAATATAAGATTTGTTATAAATATAGTATGAAAGCTTTGAAGTGCGTGTAGGTATGTAAATTAGGTACTTAACTAAGTTACTACAAATTTACTATTCACCTAGTTACTATATATTTTTTCGATGACGATATATTGACGCTGTTTCCTTGCTCATAATGACGTCATTAAAACGAACTAGTTACAAGTAATAATAAGCATCATCAAAGTTTTCAATATCTGACTCAGAACGTAATGGCCCTGATGGTCACCCTAGCCATGATTCATGGAACCCTAGCGGAGTGCGGGGGGGACGCGCCGCCATCGCGATCTCTTGCATATTTTCTTTAGTAGCATTTACAACGTCGAAGCGGGTGGGTCACGCTTACTCTCCACTCACATAAACAAGTAACCGCGAGTGACATAGTGTGATTGTGTGTGAACATATACCAACAGTGTGTACTACTCATTCAAGATGGGATGTGGAACGAGTTTTGTGAAATATGTGCTGTTCTTCTTCAACTTGGTGGTCGCGGTAAGTTGGGGAAAGGGCGGGCTTGGAACCGGTTTGTTTGACTCGTGTTCCGGTAGACGGCTGATGGTATGCCCAGCCAACAGTGAAACGGTCGCCCTGTGTTGACCACGAGCTATTAAAACTAATACTCGATATACTAAATGGTTTTTCCTTGTTCTATTACCAGGAGAAATGATTTCAACCCATGTACGCGTACGGTGTAGCCACGAACAGTATAGTTCAGTTTACCATAATTATCTACTATTTATAAAGCGCATGACATTTACTACAAACCTTATGCATAATTTAGTAATTTGGATAGTTTCTTATTTGACTTATCGATGAGAATAATCTCGCATTGAAGTACGAAAATAAATAATGGTGTTGTGTAGTAAGCGGGTGGTAAAGTTTGCAAAGGGTTTTTCTATTTCTGTCTAGCAAGAGTATATTTTAATGAAAGAAACGAATAAGTCTAAATAAACTATTTAAAATTACTAGAGCTGTTGTCTTAAAAACACATTAATTAATTAACTAGGTACCTACAGCTAAACACCTACTTACGTTAATTACGTTCGATGATTCAAGAGTATCGTCATCTCGGACAATGCTAATGTTTGTTTCAATTAAAATCTTTGAGGGTAATCTAATAAATAACTACCCATGAGTATATTTTAAAGATTCAGAGATTCATAGGTCTTTTGAAGTCTTATTTTTCATTTAAACTTTAATTAGATACTGTACCTACCTACACAGCTACCATGCATGTTCTGTTTCTAGTTGATTTGACTGATCAAACTAGTTCTATCGTAACATTTTTTAAATAGTAGTGACTTATTCAGATGAATCACAAACAATGCCGTCAGTTATTACATTTTTACCACCTTAACAGGCTTAGTCAATGTCGTACTGGCAAACAATATGACATCATGGATGTTTATAGTAGGTAGTATTTCATTAAGCTGCCTACACAGCCATAGATAATTTCATCTGATCGTTTATTCTTTATCTGCATCTCGGCCTCCGTGTACCTATGTTAGCGTTGTTTCTCGTACGTGCTTCGTTGAATGTTATGAAACAGCCGTTCAGTTGAGAATCACGTAGCAGTGCATGCCATTATTTGGAGAAAGAAAGAAAATACATTTATGCAGACACTATAAATTGTACTTAGGTACATATTGCTTATTAAATGCACGTCTGGACCTGGAACAAGTGTGACAAACAATTCCTGACCCAGGAGACAATTCTTAAAACTAGTTGCCTAACTATAAGTTAGTTAAGAAAAAAATGCATACTCGAAGTAAATATCTAAATTCATAATCTAAAAATGGCAAGCCTTGTCTGATGGTCAAGATTACCTATAGCCCTAACCTGCCTGAGGCTTCACTGAGCCCTGACGAAGTGAAAGGGCGTCGCGGTAGACTGCAGAATAGATGAACCAGTTTAGTTACGCCTGGCCAACAACAGAATAAAATAAAGACTGGAGAAAAAAAGAAAAGTCTAGCTAAAGCATTAAAGTAGAAGAAACTACCTTCCTAAGGAAAAAAAAACAGACAAACCGCCTCTAAAACAGTTCCAACAATACTTGAACACATTTTGATATGAGCTGTTGCCATGCTGGCGATCGTCAACGTTTCGAAATAGATCGGTAATAAAAAGTAAATAGAGACGTCAGTGATCAGTAGTCAAATTTCCTGAAACCACAAAACGAAATAGAAGGACGGTATAAAAGTTACGATCGAGACCACAACCACTGATTTGAAATACATGCAATGACTTTATGACTATAGTTTGAGACAAGTATTTCAACGGTTCTTGCTGTAAGCTTCAATAAAATACTATACGAAACACAAGTAATCCTATATTTACAAGTACCTACAGCAACGACAAGTAAAAAATTATCTTGAATGAGCTTAAATAATGTCAAAGAACCCAGGCCTTGACAGTAACATATGTATAAATATTAGTACGCATTACTGTCATCTTGTACGGCTTACGTTTCATTGAATGTATCACGTCTGGCCTTGGTACGGTTGGTACTAGAATAATTACATTTAATACTAAGGCAAGCACTAGAACTGTGTGACAAAAACCTGTTTTTACAACCCATTCGATAAGAAACTGTAACGACTCGAAAGAAAATTAGAATGCACGTCGATAACATAGAAATTGTTGAAAAACATTCTTGATGTTATATCGTTTCGGAATGGCCTTCTATCTAAATTAACGTTAAAGCGAGTAATGAAATTCATATCCTTAAATAAACCTGTATCATTAATTAAGAAGTCAACACTACGCACCAAACAAATCCGCAACTGTTTACTACGGGGAAAATATTTATGAACCCAAAAGAATGTGATGCTCCATTTGGCGTAACTATTTAATGTTGTAAGGCGTAATGGTTCCTAATGGAGAAAACTTGTTTATTTTATTGCCTACGTCTAAAAGCTTACATTTGTGGCAATGTTTAACGCCTGTCTTGCAATTTAACTCAGTTTCGGCTAAAACTTTGAAGGTGTTGTAAATACTACCGAAACTACTACATTTGTATTCGGCAGTAGCAGGCAGTCACCTCATTAATTCCTGCCGTAAACTGGGTCGGCAATGAAGTTCGCGTGTTAAAAGTCAATTTTCCCCACTCATTCACCCTCCGAAAGTCAACAGGTGCTGGTGTTCATTGAATAATTAATGAAGTTACAGGGAGCTATGGTTTCGGGATAGTTTATGTGACCATTTTCACGATACTTACTTAAGTGACCGAAAATTATGATTTTTCGTTAAGAGTGGTGCAGTTTTGTCATGACTATTCAGATTAACAGCATTACTTTAACGATTAACATCAAGGGCGTTAGATTTTACGCCTTGCTCAGCAATAAAATCAGTTAGTGAGGTTTTATGTCAGCCACTGGAAATCCCTTGTATTTTCTTCGAAGTAGGTCAAGGAAAAGTCCCTGGTCTTCAAGGATAACGGAGGACGTACGTGGTCGTGACTCAAGGTTAGAATTTTCCGAAGTTTATCCTTATGCATGACGTAAAGTGAGCTCAGGCATGTTAAATATATGCTTGCATACTTATCTGCAGTATTCATTCCTTGCAAGTGTTCATTACAGCATAATTATAATATGATTGATAAATATTTATGGTCTTCCGTATGATATAGGTACTCTTAGCGTAGTATGACATCAAAACCAATAATTTACGACCATAATATTAATCTACCAAATAGGTCCTCTTGCAAATAAAGTTTAGTAGTGGTGATTAAGCCGAACATTTAGTCCCATTGTAGAGGCGATAAAGTCATCGTTTGGTGTACAGCCATAATCCGTGATATTCAAACATCGTACACGTGACCTGGTCCCGAAGGTGACATCATCGCCACGACCGCTGAGCCGCCAAACTGGCGCCCGCAACACTTAACACGCTTGCCCTATTACTTTGGTCGACATAACTGAAGATATTATTTAGGACATTTACCTCAAACCACGACCAAGAACGTAAAAAATCTAAAGTAATTAAGCAAGCAGACCTTTTTGGTAGTTACTACATGATACATTCCTAAGCGTTTCCGATTTGAATTAACGAAGTTTTTGTTTCCTTTAAACGGCTAGTAGACGCCGAATGATTTCGGCCGGAGTCCAGAAAAAACTCGTTTAAAACTGGTTTCGTATACCAGTGTAGCTTGCTAACATCCAGTGTTGATGCAATAGTTTTTTTGTAACGAATGTATACGGCTGCGGATGTTGCATACCACAGCCTTGCCACTAGTATTTGCGTTTCTCTTTGGAAATCCACAGGATTATTTGATAAAGTCACTTGACTAACTGCAAATAATGTCTTTGTTTCTTTGTCACGTCGCATAATGAAGTCATATTGTCAACAAAGATTCAGTAAGATTATGTTCATTATTCAGGTAGAGATAAATGGAAACAGTAGTAATGAATGGTTACAAGTTTTTAATTTACTCTGTGCTCCAAACTTATCTTGTTTGCTTTGCATTAATATAGCTGCGTAGTTAATGACTACTACAAATTTGACACTATCGTCATCCGTAATGAGATCATGTCCTTGATGAGTAAACAAGTACGTTGCGCATCAAATCCGTTGAAACATTCCGAATGCAAGCTATAATTACTTTATTAAATGCCACCATAGTTGTTATTGTTCAAGTAACGGATATTCCAATGTCATTTAGGATATCTAATGGTTCTGACCACAATTCTGATATGTTTACTGTGGCAACTGTTATCGAAAAGCTAACAGTGATACTGTCTGTTGAAAAAGCAACTGATTTAACACGTTTAAAGTATAAATATTTTTGAATATTGGAACTAAAGCATGAAACGTTAAGAATTGAATCTTAACTATGTATTGTTTTCTAGAAGAATATAATAAATCAGTAAAAGTAATAGCTAAACATCCATTTGGAATGGTTATAACCACGATGGCATTGGAAGTGGACGCTTCGTTAGGAATAGTAATGTGTACTATTGACTAGCAGAGCACCGACACGTGATCTGGTTTTAATTAGATTAGCTTCCTGTCTATCTGCTTTGATAGGTTATACAACATATCACACCTTTTTGATTTGATCGGTGATGAAAATAAAACAACCTATGTACCTACATACTTATTTCAAGTCAAGTGTGTTATGTAGTTCTTTTGAATTGCAGAGTTTTACTTCTTTATTTTTTTATTACAGTATTGAAAGTGGAACACAACACTAAATATCCGTGTTATCGGTTTGCCCACGAGATCTGTTGAGTCCACATAAACTTATTCCATTTTAAACTACTATTAAGAACCTTTTTGGAAACTTTATAACGTGTTGCATTTCAGTTTTGAACATGTCCACATCATGACAATTTATCTTCCAGTAGTTTTGAACAAATTAAACTTACAAGAGCATCATTAATACCAGCGAGACGTGCTAGCTTGTAAGCTGCGTGCTCTTTCATTTAATGAGTGCACAGATCGCCATTCCCTGTCTGCCCTTCCGCCCTCTCCTGCTCATTGTCGCTAGGTCACCGACCTTACTTATGCAATCCGTTGGTACACCTGCTATTGGCTGGGTCACGCACGTTATGCAACCTCCTTGGTTTGCTGATGGAAAGACACTTTCGACGACATGTTTGCGTACCGTGAAATTGTGCGGTGGAGTTTGATTTGCCGTTTGAATATTGATATTTTCTAGTGGTTTTGGTAATAAGCATTTATGTTTTAAAAGTTTATGAATAGTGGATCCTTAATATTTATGAACATAAATCAATTCAATTTAAATGCTTAAACATCCTAATTTCTAACGATACCGCCTCTTTAAAACTTTGAACTTCTAATGACCGACGATGTTCGACCCTTTGTTCTATCTACAAGGCCAAAATGTTTGACATCTTCGGTTATTCCCAGTTGTTAAACAAAAGCTCATTATAGCACCAATTTTGGATCATCAATCATCATCATTGCGTCACTTGTGCCTGATCGTTAAATTGATTTCGGCTTGATCGACGGCTGTTAATCTGGGCAGCTTGGTTTACGAGATGCAATAAATAAACAGCGCCTCTGCTGATGTTGGTCCTACTCTGGGCTACTAACCAGAAGTGAGTTTTATCCGGGTGCACGAATGTAGCTACAAGATTTTAGTATTTTTTTTCTAAATTAATGAGGGCTTATGACTTCATGATAATATGCGAGACGGAAAGCCACACATTTTTATGTCTGTGATAAATACGGAGTAATTTTCAGTAAAATATTTTACACGTTTTAACCCTGGCGGGCAAAAAAAATGAGTATAAGAAAAATAAGTATTAGGTATGTTTAAATGTCTAGCTACAGACTAGAAGAACGTTACGTGAAATAAATTACCGACAAGACTTTAGAATCTAAAGCACCACACTCAATATTGGACCCAAGTCGCCAGACGTACTTTCTTTGTTAAACATGAACAGAATTCATAACGAATCCTTTCGCAGTTACTTTGTTTATTAGAAAATGTAGGTCGTTGCTATAAACACAGCTAGTAGCTACCATGCAGCCGTAAAGTTAGTGGCTCCCTATTATTGAAACGCAACCTGTGACTATTATGGTGCTCAACCTTGCGTAAAAAGGAGCGTAATGTTAAGTTTGTGGGGTGTAAATAAGTACACGTTCTGTTCAATGAACTATAGATATTTTTTTTTTCAGTATTTGTGGCATCGGATAATTTTGCTATCTGCGCAAAGATGTCTTTTTCATTTTGATCACATATCCTTGTAAGAATGTCAGCCATTGTGGATTGAAAACAAAGGTTGGCAGAGGCAGTGCTTTTATTGAATTTTTAGACTGTGTGCTACATAAGTGTGCTAAGTACACAAGTTCCCAAAAAAAAGAATTATGTCGAGGTTGATAATTTATAATTTTCCGCTATATTCACGAATCGTGTATTCGAAATCATGTGAAAAGTGGAATAGCCGAGCGTGACAAGTCCATTTGGGTCAACGAATCAATACCAACCAATCTCGCGTTTGCATTACAAACACAACTAAAACATTTTCTACGTTATAATTATGTCAACTCCACAATTATAACAATGCTTGGAGCAGTTGGCAGCTTGCCGAAGGGGAATTCCGGGTTTGAAGCTTTCTTGAGTCATGCGGGTATTTAGTCTGGTCTTTCATCCTCAGGTAAATGGCCTAGGATTTTAGACTAGTTCGAAACCGGTCGAATTTTTAATTACAACGGCACGACACCGTTATCAGCAAAACCGTTATACGTAAGTAAATATGGCGGTTACATACACGTTTCTGAAGTTACTTGTTCGCAATTTAAGCAAAATAATGCTCGAGGTTATTGCGCCAACATTTTTGTTTGTTTCTCTTTCATGTTGAACCCACACAGCATGTTGAGCACATAGTTTATTAAATTTACTATCGTAATCAGTGAACTAGAGGTGGTAGTTGCTCCGCTCATTAAAACACGAGTGTATTTTTTCAAGTGAATGCGATCATGGCAGCCATTTCATTGCGTAACATGTGCACAGGATTACTCAGCTGCTGTATATATATGTATAATCTGTACGGTGTGTGGTGTAGTTATGCAAACGCAGCCGCCTGTGAAATATCTCGGCCACAGTATGCATAACCATACGACTTTTAAAACGAGACGTGTAATAAATTCACGATAATGAAAGGGGGTCGGCAACTGGGGCGTTTACCTCACAAGTGAGGTGTTTTTTTTAAATAAAATGCGTGATGAAAGGGCGATAGCTTTGTTCAGGTGTCGACAGACATGATGACGCGGTTTTCCGAACGTTTCAAGGTTTTTCTAGCTCTAACTTAATTTACTTTAAATTAACTGTGACATTTACCTTAGAACTGTTCAAAGAGGCATCAATTAGATAAAGTAAACACCTACTAATTATTCAAGGCTTACTAAATTTATATTTTTTGTAAGTATTATTTTCCTTTTCCTGTGTGTGTAAGTGGCTTAAAGTTTTCATTAAACATTATGTTTACGTAGGTACTATGAAGAATGACTGATAAATCCAGATTAAGCCACTATTTTAACTTGCAAGAGTCCATTAAGGTTTGATAGTAAATAGACGGCTACATATTTAACATATGAACTGCAAATCTCTTACGTTTTCATCTGTCTCTGCCTAACTAGTCTCACACAATTACAATAGTAAATATACCAGTTTTAAATGGGTTAATGGTTCCCGCGTTCGTTTGATTGATTAGCTACTTAGATGGCGTGACAATTTGCACTCACAGTCGCATAATGGCAATATGGCGTCTGGTCCCTTAGCGACTAGTTCGTTATTTGACCTAATATTAGCCGTTTGTAACAAACTATTTTAATACTAGTGGGGTCGTGGTGCTTTTGATTAGTTTAACTAACTGCTTGTAAAGCTTAGCTCCTGCCCCACTTTGCTTTAGTTATCTGCATTTATTACAAAACTTGATATAATCTTACTAAGGCCGACTTAATATTAACTATGAAATCTGCTAATCAACCTTTTATTGATAATGAGCAATCTGAACCAAGGTAGCAGAAAAAAGAGCGTAAAGTGTGTCTGATTAAAATTCGTTCATTATTTAATTAATACAATTTATATAATTCTTTCGCACATTCAAGTTATTTCTCAAACGGCTGTGTCTGATTATACTTACCTAAATACTGTTTTTTATTGTGGAGGCGTGATTAATTCATCGTACGATATATAAAAACAATACATTAATGACGACTCTGAGAGCAGACGTGACACGCATTAGATAACCTTAAACAGATAATGTCATTTCAATGGAATGAGGGCTAATTGTCCTGATAAAATCGACTTTGATGAGCATATAAAAATATGACTTCCGATGTTTCCGTTGGAAAAATACAACATTTTCCTTGTAAATGAGTACATGACAATAGAATAAGTAGATAATTAATTACTAGCCATTAACAATACCGGTCACTATTGAGGAAAATAGAAGCGGGAAATCATTCCGCCATTTTTGTTTATTTCAAAATTAGAATGTTATCTGTTTTGAGTGAGAGAGTCGAGTCGCAAATTCTATTTATTTTTGAAATTATCACGTTTAGTCTTTGGTATGCAAATTGCTGTATGTTCTACATTGCCAATTCTTATATTGATTTAAATTTTCACCCTTTTAACACCCTGCTGAAAACGTGATGTCCTTGTTATGATTACTTTCGAAAAGCCTGTGAGTCATGAAAAATGTATTAAATATTCAAACATACAGTGCCTACATTTACTCAAGTAAACATTAACATAAATGGTATTCGTTTATTCTGTTTGAAAATAACTGTTGACTCAGTAAAATTACTGATAGTTAATTACACAAAAGTACTGAAATATACAAAGAATAACGTAATAAAATATTATGGACTACCTAAGTGCTTATTGTAGTTACTTACGTTAGTTAAGTTTAATTTTTTAAATACATATTTGTCATAGTTTAAATTCTTTGTAAACAATTAACTGTCGTTCTAATTGGGTATCTTCATAAATGAACGCAGGTGCAAATAAATATCTGACCAGTTAAGCTGACTTATTTACCGAACTTTAAATAAAGAACCTACTTATCTTTTAAAGGTCGTATAGCATTCCAAAGGTGACATATTTCTCGTGACATAAGAATATCAAGTGCCTACTCGACACCAGACAATAGTAAAACAATGCATAAATAATATCTGACTCAAAGAGCATATAATAACAATAAAAATATCTTCATCCACTATTAAATAAGAAGAATCCCATCAATCGCTATTATCAGCGAACAAAGAAATATCTGAAATATGTCCAAACGTATAACGTAAACGAATGGAGAATGGAGATAATGTTTTGTAAATATACTATAGAGAGAAGTCTCCATAACCTTTGTTAGTATGGACATAACACATGTTATTATACTCATTGTTTTTGTTATCGTATTGTATCGAACATCTGTCTGGCTCGAAGAATGATAGGACATTACTTCACAAGATCTTTCAATGATGCTTGTGGTTCTGTTGCTCAATTTCGAGATGTCATAATTATGCATCTGTCTTTTAAGTAAAGAAGCTACGTCGCCCGTGACAAATACATTGCTTACTGAATCTCAAAATGAATAGATCTGATAGGGACTAGGTTATAAAAGGCCGCTACTCAAACTATTGTCCATAAAAATTTAAACATAACCTGTCTGATCAAAACACTTGTGCACAATTTATTTTATTTATTTATTTATTTCACAAAAAGAACGGCACATACTACCACTTACACTTTTGCTTAAACAGTTACATTTTAAAACTTACTATCAAGCTAATATTTATAAAAAAGGCACAATATTATAATTAGAAGAGAACAAGATGGACACTAGACACAATTGCAGATGTAACAGCATAATTAATATTTATAAATTCAAGTCAATGCTTAAGACTATGTAACAACGAGCTAGGTCAACATTTCAGACATAGCAAACTAACTTTCACTTCTGCCATATCTGTTAGTAACAAGCGATGTAAGGAGAGTTAGATAACTACAAATTGTATGTCATGTGTCTGGCCTAGTGTGTCGCAACTTGATCAATTTGTGGTCGTAGATGCTATTAAATAATATACAAGCAAGAAGACTATTAAACCCATTTAGTAACACTCTCAGATGTCGTGCAAGTCATCTAAAATGTATCTAAAGTGTCTGTTACTGGTAGCATTTACTTGGACGCTAATAGCTAGATAGGCATGCGTTTTCAGGAACTCTCAAAATCCCAATAAAGACCATGTGCTAGACTACAATTTCAGTCAGCGAACTTATTCCAAGACGAAATATCGTCAGCTATATTGCAGTTTTAGGATCTGAAAATAACTTATAACTATCGTCTCTCGATCTTGAAGATTAAATGCAAATTGGAATTTGATGGGCGACGTCGTTAGTTAGCTTCGCGACGTGACTATTAAATATCTCGCAAGTCTAGGTCCAAAAATCAATATTAGATTCATCTGAAAGTCAGAATCTTCCAGAGCCTAAACGCTCAATTTGATCTACCTATCTAAGACCTAAGTGTACTTAAAAACTTGCTATATATCTGTCCTATTTAACTATTTACCTTAAACATGATCCCAATTTTCCTAAAACACCGTCTACTCCAGTTTAATTACGAACTGACCTATAAAACTGATACAGCTTCGCTGAACGACAATCTTGACAAATAAGAAAAAAACAAACAGGAAAAAGCTCTATTTGCATCGTGAATTCCCATCAAGCAGACTATTATCTATACAACACAGCATACATGTTGTCTATGACGACTATGACTTATTAGTTCGGAAATAGTTCCATCTTCCAATCATGTTTTCAACCTGATTCGTTTCGACGAGCGAGATACGCAAGGAAAGGGGTCATGTGACGTCACGGCGTAGGAAATAACTCAGCAGCTGCTTTGATGTACGGGTTCACGGGACAATAGCTAGATGCGTTAATTAGGTCATTAATACTGAGTAGTCACGCCAAGTGGCGTCATTATTTAATTGGTCACGAATGTTTGTGTGGAACAACAGCGTATGACTAAACAAAAGTAGGAAAAAACGACTTCAGTAAAAAACGACAGGCATGCACACTGTTTGAACTACATAGAACTTTTTTCTGATAATTCCATTGACAAGGATGAGACTTACTTATATCCAAGTGTTGCCACATAACTAATACATCCAAAAAGTCACATTGGATGAAACCCTTGAAATGGAATGTGGGTGTGGGGCTCCCAATGACACTAAGTCCAAACTGCAAATTGCCGTCTTAGAGGATGCTATTGAAACTGGGCTCATGTATTACCATATATAGGTAGGTACCAACGACACAAAAAGAAGATGGAACCCTTTCCGTATAAAAGTTCCACGTAGGCCTCATCATAACACTGTTTTTATAATTCATATATTTTATAAACTTACCATTGTCAGTTCTCGTTCTGTTAATTCTCACGTGTTTTATTGAACAATTGATACTAGCGTGGGATCTTCAGCCAAATTACCTTCTGTTTGTATTACGACGTCTAACTACCAGAAGACTCATCTCATTTGAATATACCATAGTCATTATCTATGTAAATCAAGACTGAGTTGCCTAGTTAAGGACACAGAAAATCTAATTTACCACGAACCAGGCTGTTTGGGACAGATTTCAACCTGACATGATCTATGCGAAAAGCTTCAGTTTTACTTGCAAGTTCATTACTAACGTATTGGTCAAATTCGTCAATAAAAATCATAGAATAATATAAAACATATCAGCCACCCCGTCTGTCAGTCTGAACGCAATAGACCCAAAAGCTAACGAACGGATTTTCATATCGTTTTCACCAATGGATAGAGTGATTTAAGAGAAAAGTTTGTGTATAGTTCATTCATGTTTTGCATACCAAATTGCTAGCCAAACTATAATAAAAGAATGTTCATTTTAATACACATCCAATTTGTATCTCATCTCTCAATAGGTATGTTTATGATAACGATTATAAAACCCCTCTGACTCCAGCCATCTGTTCTGACCTCGCTGAGATAAGACGAACATAACATCTTTAATTCTCTTGTTTTCATTTCACTAAAATAAAATGGTGATGCCGAAATCCCACGTGGTCAACCGCTCGAAGATATTTTTGGACGCAAGTCAATTACCTATTTCCATCATGTTTTCACTGAGATACTGCTAAGAAGTTTTATTACTGAATTCTCGTATTTAGGACAGAATTTAGATTCTAATCGTTTCTGTTAAACATTTTGAAATGATCAAAGATATTTTTAAATGGGTAAATAAAAGTAGAAGTAAAGAAACGAGTATAGCTGTGGCTTGAGAACAGTTCTGTATTTCTTCTTTTTATGTGGTTAAAAGAAAGTGGGACAAGAGAGCATCGAGGCCTAAATGAGGTCTTTGTTCGAAGATGAGCCCTTCTCGGATTCTTATGTTTGTAGTACATTATATAAAGTACTTCTTTTGATGTAAGTGAACTGTGGCTACAGTGGAAATAAAAACCCGTTGTATCTTTAAAAACTTTTGATGTATTTTCGTTCCAAATGGTGCAGTAACGAAATGAAAAGCTGTTCCACTCTTTGTGGTTAAGATTTGTTTGCAATTATTACTGTAACTGATTTAAACAGTTTTACAAATAACCTCATATAAATAATCTTGAAGTGAGTAAACAGGTACCTAGTTATTACCTACCGATAACCTTAAAACCTTATCCGTGCTATCGTTAACCTCTATAGCAACCAATTAAAATGGCAAAGACATTTTGGTGGTACCATAGTTACATGACCGTGACCCAATAGATTAAGCGACCCGATATCGTATGACCAATGCGATTGAGTCATCGACCGACAAACGGAATACTACCATTATGCTACCCACCTACTCTTTTTACAAGCTTTTATTTTAATTGTTTCTTCATGGCCGAAGTCATTTTTATTCAGTGTTGTGAGGCAGAACTCGTCATGTCGACTCAATCTTGTGGGGATCGAAATTCAAGTCAAAATTTTATAATCTTTAGTCTTCTTTATTTTTTATTTATTTAATAAATATCCTCTAAATAAACACGAAACCAATTTCACAGCAGGCACTCAGTAAAGTGCTAAATCTTTGTGTCAGTTTATTTTTGACCTTACAAAAGTAATTTGTAATCGTTTTGGCGTCTTATTCACGTTTACTATTAGTTAATTGCGGAAATATTTTTAGAAAAACCTTCAAGCGTTTTTTCCTCTACTTAAATTAAGTGCAAAACAAGATATTCATATCACTTAGTTCATTATTTAATAAATATTATGTTGCATTAAAAAAAAGAAATAGAATTCCAAGATATTATTGACTTCTACCCCAGTTTACTACACTACACTTAGCTCTACCCATTCTTACAATTCTATCGCCATAAAGACACCATGACTGTGTATGCTATTAAGCCATAATACATTGTCAGTGAAAACACACCATTAGTTATTTATAACTTTAGAGACTAATTGTATTTCCCTTTGTTCCAGCTCCTCGGCCTAGCAGTGATAGGCATCGGAGTAGCGTTCCAGCTCAACTGGACGGTTGTGAAAGATGAGCTCAAGGGACACTTGACAGTCGCACCATGGGTGTTCATCATCATCGGAGCCATCATGTTCGTGATAGCATTCTTCGGCTGCTGCGGAGCTATACGGGAAAGTCACTGCATGGTTGTCACGGTATGTATTAAATAAACCTCTTAATAAGACCGTCTAACAATTAACCCCGATATATTTTACAAATCGGTTCTATCTTCTTAATTTCTGATCAGAACCGCTTCATAATAGGTCCATTTGTTAAGAAGCTGAAACATAAAACATACATCAGTAAATTTTAAAAGGTTTATTTAGATCTGTTAACTTGAAGTGAATAGTAAGGCTTAATAGCATATGACTGCTTATAAAGCGATCTGTAAAATGTGAAATCGAAAGTTCAATCTAAGTATAATATTATTGTTGCCGTTGCCGCTTTGCTAGTTTAGCCATCGACAATATGTTTATAATTTGACAAGAATACACGGACCTACGCGGACAGAATAATTTGAGTGGCAAGCTGACATTTTGACATTAATGATGATAAACTATGACATCTATCACAACAATTTAGAGATTTCGTATCAAATGTTTACCATTGAAGTAATCAAATTTCTTAGTTTAAAAAGTAATTGTGCACTTTAATAAATGGAAATCTTTCTCCGTATGTAGGTACACTACAAGTTAGAAGAAGATCTAAAGCATATAATTGGATTAAATGACAAAAATAAAGACAGGTTATTTTAAAGTGGTAGAGAATTTACTTATTCCTTAAATTAAGCATTTTTAATGTTTGTTAGAGTAAATACACTAAACATTTTGGAGTACCAACCGAATAGCGGTAAAATACACCTTAAAGTATTTCCATTTTAATTGACAAACAATGTAATGAAACAATTCATTGCTGTGTCATTGCAAGGTTGGACACTTGGAACGCTGTTCTCCGTAAAACGCAATGGAATGTAAACGATGAACGTCCGTTGCGTTTCGATACGATTGGTTATGTAAAGAACTTTAAACAGGTCAGGTTACAAAGACATTTTACTCACTAAATTATATTTTTCACTGCCACAGATTAATGTTGAACAAATTACAGTTCTGTGACTATTTATTAAAATGTTAAAGAAAAAAGTAAGAGAAATCTGTAAGAACCACATACCTAGATGAAAAAAGCATTTTGCAATTCGACTATCACCACATTAACAATGGCAACTTGTGCCTTTGTATGTTAAGATGTTAGATAGGAATGACATAATATCATGTAACTGCTTAAATCGGTCACCTTAGGCACTTTCCATAGCAGTGCGCCTCTCTCAAAGTTTTTCGTCAATAAATTTATTTGCCAATTTTTTTTACCAGCTAATATTAAATATATTTTGTCTAACTTATCATGTTTCTGTATATTCCAGTACGCCATCTTCCTGTTGGTGATTATCATCGTGCAAGTGGTGATCGCTGTTCTCCTGTTCGCTTACGGAGACACCATCAGGGACGGGCTGGTGCGGTCAGTGAACTCTCTCTTCGACAAGAGATCCAGCGCTGACGTCGACAAGGCCACCGACACTGTTATCAACAATCTTCAGCAACAGGTGAGACAAAATGGCCGACAACCGCCATCTTTCTTTGAAAAATGTTTGTTAATTTAATCGTCGTTTGGTACCGATACCTAAATTATATTGTGGCGTAAATGTGTATTAGAACAAATTATAGTCCATATTATTATATTAATAATTGACGTCGAAATTTAAATGTAAAATAAAGAGGAAAACGTTATTAAAATGTGCTGTACCGGTTAGTAACATATTATGGAGTTAATTGAAAAGTTAATCGTAGTACCTAAAATCCTTTAATTGTTAACCACAATTTTGAGACATAAGCAAACCTAGATAGCCAAAGTTAATGATCGACCTTTCTGCTTTATATTAGAGATAGAGTTCTGACAAGAACCAAACAAATAATCCTGCTAGGAAAACATACAGATTGTGGAAGATAGATATTAATTTCGGCCGAAAGCGTATCGTAAAGTCAAAAAGAAAAAACGAATAAATGAATGAAGGACCTCAGAGCTAGCGACACCTTGAAAACCGGTGCGTACGCCACTCGACCACGGAGGTCGTCAAATTCCTGAATTGCCAAAATAATTGACAACGATTCCTGATATATCCACATAATTCATTCAAACTCTTCTTCTCCAACTTACCACTCTTAACAACGAATTCCAATATTTCCAGTTCGCGTGCTGCGGTAAGAACGGTCCCCAGGACTACGGTCTAATCTCGCTGCCCGACTCGTGCTGCACCACCACCAGCACCTTCGGCAACGTCATCGGCGGCCGCTGCACCATCGACGTCGCCAACAAGGGCTGCTCCTCCGCCATCGCCGAACTCTACGAGAAGTGGAACAAGCCCATCGCTGGTGTTGCTATCGGTATCGCCTGTATTGAGGTGCGTATCTCCACTTGTGAATAATCTGCAACATATCATCAAGCCTTTATCCCCGAAGGGGTAGGCAGAGGCGTACTAATGTACACCCACAGTTCGCCGATATGTTTAGGTCCCATGTAATAGGGGGCGAGCCTATTGCCACTAACCGGGCACAAATCCAAACTCCGACCTGCTACTGAGAGTTTCATAGAAAAACCCAATAACACCATGGTCGACTCGGGAATCGAACCCAAGACCTCTAGCGTAGCAGACGCGCTTAGCACCACTACGCCAACGAGGCAGTGAATAATCTAAGCTTGTATTATCCCACTGCAAGGCGAAGGCTCTCCCTTTTCCACGCAGTTCTGTCCTGAGCTAGGGGTTAGGGGTCAGCCTCAAGTGAAGGCACTTGTGACAGAATTATCCTAATTGTAGATTTCTAAATTTGCAAGATACTGTGAATGATTAATGTATGTAAGTAAGTCCGGAGAGGGAGAGATAGGACGAAACAGTTGATAATTCTGAGAAAGATGATGTTAATAACTGGGTAGAATGGAGACCATTTTTGTGGCAACCCTACCATGGACGAATTCCATGGTATGTTATATGTTGGAAATAAGAATAAATAACGTTAAATAGTAGTACTAGAATGTGCTGGTTCAGTCATGTTTTGAAACTACACTTATTTGTGATGATTACTAATTTCAAAAACAATAGATAATAATGCTACCTAATTGAAATCTAGTTGGCAAATACATTATTTAGAATTAAAATTAGAATCGGTTGTTGATATTTTATAATTGACATACTCGATATCAGCACTCAATTTATTGCTCATTGTATTTTTTGTATGATAAAAAGGATAAATGATCTTATATTTGTATGTAATTCTGTATTATCCTACGTTCCAGGTGGTCGGAGCTCTGTTTGCGCTGTGTCTCGCCAATTCCATAAGAAATATGGACAGAAGGTCTCGCTACTAATATTTTGTACATTAAAACTGGTACCTATGAACACAATTTTTTTTGGTTCTTTTTTACTTGTTAACTAATTTGTGTGCAAACTGTACACTGCATGGCTTATTGATATTATTTTTGGGACACAATGACATCGAGCACAAATGCTACTTTTGGCGTGCATATATCGATTTAATATCGATTAATTATTCGATTTTATAATACCTTTATAATTGACATTTGATCGAACGAATCTCTTTTTTACGACATGCATTGATTTGCATTTTTATACATATTTAAGTTGTTAGTTTACTGATTTGCGTTACAAGTAGCATATAAAACGCCTTTTGAATTTCACTTGAAACTATTATTGTGTCCAAAAGGTGTCGAATATCTTGTAAATTGTTCTTGCCATTATATTACTTGATGTAATCAAGTGGTATTCATAATAAGGCTTTATAAGTGATTTTGTCAAAATTACGCACAAATCCTATAAAATGTGTCTGCTGAATGTCGTACTTAGTTGGTACTTTTTTTAAATACAATATTCTAAAAACTAAGTTGACAAAGTCAAATGTGTAAACAATCAAACTTGAGTTTTGTATATTATTTTTTTCTAAAATAATTGAAGATTACTTGCTGCTCTTAACTGCTTTCACGCTCTTACACAATCTTATCATAATAGGTGCAAGCGAGAAAGCCTATATTCTGCGTGCGTAATTTTGACAGAAAAAAAAATACGTAAATGTAAATTAATAAATAATGATGCTTTTTTAATATACGCTTCACTAACAATGTCGTGCGCTATTAACAAAAAGCCTAAACAAAAAAATGTTTTTAAATGATTATCAAAACTCATCTTTGTCAGATATTCAATTAAGTACTGAGATATCGGAAGAATATCTGCTCAAATGGTCACAAACTACAATTTTATGTACATTTTAATGTGTATAAAATTCAGGTAAACACTACTGGGTAATAATTATAAAATAGTAATCTCTGGTGTTCAAAATTAGAATCTCTTAGTAAACTTACTTCTATCTATATACAAAAACATGAAAGACTACAAATATACAAATAACAATGTTCACGTTACTTCATTAATTATGTACAGGATCTATAACATTTTCAATTTAATTGCTTATGAAATGCGTAGAATCCTCTAATGCTTCGTAATTTTTTTGATAAAGGTTACGGGTCTCTCATTAAGTAGGGGTATCAATAATACATTTAATATACTATTTTCTAATTAATAAATATTCAAGTCTCGTAGATGTTAACACTAAATAATATTTAACTCTATTTAAATGCTTGATATAAGGAATCTCCATTTATTTTTGTATTTATGACCATTTAGAATCTTGCTATTGTGATATTGTATTTTCATAACTTGTTTAGAGATTTTAGGTGTTTAGGTATATTAATAAAAAATAAAATTTTAATTAAATATCCAATTTGGATTTTACAGTTATTTTATTAGATATTTATTCATCTACTTACACTCATGTGTTAGTTGATAACTTGATATTTGTGCCAAATAATACCTACAGACCTCCTTAGTGGGCACGTTAATAATAATTCTTTTAATGATTGTGGACAGAGAATACGGATTTATAAGACGAAAGAGATGTGCCTTGCACTCATTGATTTGATAGAAATTTGTAATCAATAAAGAATGTGTGTAATAATTATTGTTGTTTTATTAACACCTTCGTACACTGCTATATTTGCTTTAAATATGTTGCACAAAATAAACTTACGAGTATTTTTTTGGAATTGTTTAGCCAGAGCATGCACAAATAGGTAAGTCACTGTTCTGTAAATAAAACTACTAATATGCATGTTATTTGGTTCTTTGTTTTTATTTGTAAATGTTATTTTGGGGTTTATTGTAAAAGCTGTTGTATGTGCTAAAGTATGTAAATAATTGTACAGGAATCTAAAAGTCCTGTGGTTTGTTGTAAATTATTGTTTACTAATTTCGGCTGGAAAAGGGGTAAAGTTTTACTTAAGTCGCAATTAGTGTTGTACCTTTAATTATTTTGTGTTTTAATTTCTATGGTACCAGTGTTCTTATAGAAATTTTTTATGTATTTCTTCTGTTTTCCTCAGTCCAAAATACTTATTTCGTATATTTATCAATTTCAGGTATGCCTAAATCGAAGACATCACGAAATTAACATTCGAATAAGAACAATAAGAATCAACGACAGATACAAAAACATAAGTTACTTATGTACAAGTTAAGTTAAGGTTAGCTCGGTCTAGCGCAAGTCCCACCTTTTCAAAAATACAACCTGACAGAAGCTTACTATTGTTTTTAAATTTTAAGAATCTGACTTCGGAATTATCGTTACAGCCTGACATTTTTATTGACTTTGGCTATTGGCCACAAATTAATCGACTGGTAAAAATAATAGTAAACTTCCCCAGGTCCTGTTATCTCATTAAAGACGGTACTTTGTTGTATTTTATTCAATATCTTCAAGTATCAATGTATTGTTGATGCGTGTTGATACTAAGACGCGCTGTACCTTACCATTATAATTAGTTAACGTTCATTTTCTTTTGTTGCACCATTTAAAAATATAAATTTTAGGTACTGTTAAGTTAGTTAAGCGACTGTTTGTAATGTTGATAAACAATAGAAATTTATAATTATATTAAATAAAAGTATTTTCATAAATCGGCGTTATAAAGTTTAAGTACGTCCATTTTACAAATAATATTAAAGTTATATTTATGCATTTCTATATAAATAATATGTGATTTATTACGCGTTTCACATGCCTGTGTAAATAGTAAATAATATCGGGAGCAAATGTCTGTTTATTGTATTTTGAATCTCTTTTGTGCATTTCTTATGAAACTGCTTTTGTGGATGAATTATATTGTATTGTATGGAATAAATAAATTTTCTACTTCAGATGTTTTTGTTTTTATTTATTTCAATCCTTATTTTAATGAATCTAAAAGTAGTAATGTTTTACTAAGTAGCTATACACCCAAACCGCTTATCATAAAAAGTAGTGTTATTTTACAAGATGACTAAAGACTAGCTAACTAGATGTGATATATTTTTTTAAATAACTATAGAACTTAATAATATTCGTAGGCCACTATAAATTATAATTAAGCACTGTACCTAAGCTATAAGCTAGTCATGTACGTAAAAACAACAACTTCAATACAATGGATTCTGTCATGGGAGTAACCTCAGACATGGTCAATATTCGTCATCACTCGGTGGAGAGCATAATATGCTTTGTTCGTCATTACCAGCCAGCCGTGTCGGGTGACATCATCAGGGGCCGAGAACCTTAGAACTTTAATCATTGTTCTGAGGCTAGAAGTCATGTGATGTCATCAAAACAAATTGCTAAAAGGCATCTAGAAAAAAAGTCGATTTAGCAGTCTTTTAGCCACATATTTAAGATCAGGTTTTTCCTAAGTTCGATGTCACTTATAGAACTATTTATAGTTTAATTTTGCTATAAAAGCCTCGCTTTTTATAAGATTATGAGGAGCACGACCTCATTGCAAAATTACTGTAATAAATGTGTTTTTATGTGTTCTTCAATTATTTCTTATTAATTCTTAAGTAAAGCTTGCACTTATGTTTCTAACCATACCCCTCATCCCAAGTTTTAGGTCGTGACAAGTCACAGATTAATTTAATAGTATCAAAGTGATGTAAGTGACCAGGATCTGATAATCAGCAACAAATAAATAAAATGTGTACAACTGAATCATTACAGTGCTCTGAACCCTAAATACCTTATTAGATTCGGCACTTGTGTCAAGAAATTAGGATATTGAAATGAAGGTACCACAGAAAAGTGGTTTTCAACATCCAGGCATCGAACCCAGGACCTCAGATAGCGACACCTTGACCATCTTGAAAACGGACCACTAGACCACGGAGGTCTTCACGGGCATATGTCTTAAGTAAGTTTGTGCCTAGTTGTTACGATTGCCAAAGCACAGCCATCTAGTTAATCATTTTATCGAAATTACTTATTACAGGGCCACATATAAAATTGAAAATGTAAGATAAAAAGCCTTTCTGTGGGTAAGTATCTATTCTTCTATTGTGCTGTGTTTTAGCTTAAACAAGAGCCTTCACCTGCGAAAATGTATTGGCCTCAGTAATGACGATAACTTACCTATACAAAATAATATTTTTACAACTAAGTATTACGAATGTACCTAACTTTTTGAATTCCGAATTGTTCCTAATTATAAATTTCCAATCGGATTATAAATTTACTCAATCTTCTTAGGTGGCTCGGAAAGTCTAATTCTCAACAAATCATTTTTGTGAACAACAAAACACAACACCACTATTTGACTAATCAGAAAGACTAATAAGAATACCAGCCGATTGTCTGAACAACGAATCTGATTGGAGCACGTTATAATATCTTCGTAAGTGATGTGCCACTACCAGCAACATTATCGATTTAATTACATTGACTCAATGCTGGTAAATTTCATGTTTTATCTGTAGAATCGTCCAAAAATAACATGGAAAATCATATGCTCACTTTTGACAATGACATTACACAAGCTGCATTGATTTGTCAATTTACCTGTCAGTGTCAATTCAGTCGGATATCATGAAAAGTGCGAGCGTTTGTTTGAGCACGTCCTACCTTTTCGTCTTCGATGTATTGCTCTCCACTTTCACCAGTTCGTGAATAGTTATTAGTATCAGTTTTAAATGTGCTGTAACAGAACACGGTCGTCTTCTTAATATATAAATAATACTCATGCCATGGCGAGAGGCGCTACCGAAATGGCATACAAAAATTATTGTGTAGTGTTTATAATCTTCGCTCTAGTGATAGTTCAAGCAGTCGGTTACGACACTGAACTGTATGAAACAAAGCCTTGCGACAGCAATGCATGCTTTGACGAACTCCACGGGTCATTGGGCGACTGTTCGTGCAATGTTGACACCATCGATTACTTTAATAATGTGAAGATTTTCCCGCGTCTTCAAAGTTTAGTACGGAAAGATTACTTCCGTTTTTATAAAGTGAATTTAAAAAAGGAATGTCCCTTCTGGGCTGACGATAGTAAATGTGCAATGAGGTTCTGTCATATCAAAACCTGTTCGAAGGAAAGTGTGCCTGGATATGAAAATGGATACGAGAATGAGCACGTAGACGAGTCTCCGGCGACCAAATATTCAAAGGACGCTCAATCCCCCTGTGACTCAGACACAGACCATGACCATGACCTGGGTTACTTAAATATGACCATAAGCGCTGCCAGCCAGCATGAGATAGCCAAGTGGAAGGCATATGATGATGCTTTAGAGAACTTCTGTGGTTATGACGACAAAGATGTTGATGCAGAATATGTAGACTTGTTATTGAATCCAGAAAGATACACAGGATATAAGGGCCCTTCAGCAAACAGAATATGGAGGAGCATATACCAGGAAAATTGTTTCAGGCCTAAACCAAACCCATATGAATCCTTCCCATTTGTGCTGACCTCAGATCTAGGCAACATGTGCTTAGAGAAACGAGTGTTCTACAGAGCAGTGTCTGGTCTGCACACAAGTATAAACATACATTTATGTGCTAAGTATCTGTTATATGAAAAAGGTGCAGGTTTTACTTCTGATGGTGAATGGGGTCCTAATCTAGAAGAATTCCAACGTCGCTTTGATCCCTCTCAGACATTCGGTGAGGGTCCTAATTGGTTGAAAAACTTATACTTTGTTTATTTGTTGGAAATGAGAGCACTGGCTAAAGCTGGGCCTTATTTTGAGACTGAGGAGTACTACACGGGTAACCCTACAGAGGACGAGGAGACTCGACAAGCCATACACAACATGTTAAGTGTGATCTACACATTCCCTGACCATTTTAACGAATCATCCATGTTTAACGGAGGTAGTCAGGCAGCGAAACTGAAGGTAGAGTTCCGAGAACACTTCCGTAACATCTCGAGGATAATGGATTGCGTTGGTTGTGACAAATGCAAGTTGTGGGGCAAGTTGCAGACTCAGGGCTTGGGGACTGCACTAAAGATATTGTTTTCAAGCAAGTGGAATAGTCCGGAGAGTGACCCGAACCAGGGCAAGTTGCCAGTGCGGCACAGATCACATGAGCGGTTACAGAGGACTGAGATTGTGGCGCTGTTCAATGCGTTCTCGAGACTATCTGAAAGTATACGACAGTTGGAACAGTTCAGGGTTATGCTGAGGTGAGAAATGTTGTTTATCTGTGTATTTTGGTGGAGGGTCTAGGTTCTTTAAATATCCTTTTTTTGTACATCAAACTAACCTAAATATAGTCTTTAAAACACTACATACACTTAAATATTTAACTTACTGTGTTACTTAGTCAAAACAATAGCTTCAAAATGCATTGTTTCTCAATTGCTCAATGGCTCTTATTAGAAATAGCACAAATTCTTAGCTCATCTAAAGGGTATTTATTGAAATGTTATGTTTGTATTGCTAGAAATAAATGCCTTTTGCAACAGGCTATTAATTAGAAAAAGACAATAATTATTGCAGAGACCATTATTTAATTGGCTTATCTACTATCTGTCCTACAACTTGATGTAAATTTTACAGTTCTTATGTCTGTTGCAAAAAGCTTTTATTTGCCTCAACATAATATTAATTAATATTTGCATGTTGTAAATAATTATTTATTGTAATGCTCATGATGTTTATTAAAAAGGTGTTTGTGGGTCAATGTGGGTAAGGCTGCCTGTCCACCGGAGCGGAGCTAGGCTGCGGAGTGGAGAAACTGAGAAATATTAACCAATAGGATTGTCCACTGAAGAGGAGCGGAGATTTTGTGCAATCCTATTGGTCAATATTTCTCAGTTTCTCCACTCCGCAGCCTAGCTCCGCTCCGGTGGACAGGCAGCCTAAATGTTGTGTATGGGATAGAAAGCTTAGAACTTCTTAGTGAATAAGCAAACCTTTTTGTTTATGTAGTTAAAAATCCGACTAGAATAAAAAGAGGCTATCCTTTTTGGTTCTCAATAAATGATTGATATATGTGTTGAATTCAATCCTCATTGTAATTGCTCTGTAGTAGTTTTTCATTTAAATCCACGAGAAATCATAATTTTCTGTAAACCAGCCACGAAACAGGACAATTCCAATAATAAATGCATTATAACTGCATATTTTATATTTAGTTACAATTTTTACGTAAACTATTATTACTTTGAACCATTATGGCACCACTGTCAGGCAAAGGTCTTTCGTAAACTTTCACGTAAATAAAGCATAATAAATTAGGTTCCAATAGGAACTCATTAAAATCCAGCTGTGTCAACAAATTATAAATTGAGGTAGCAAAGCAATCTATCAACTTATCAATGTTTTTAATACAATATTATTTACAAGTAGGTAGCAAATTAGTTAATAAAAAAATATGCCTATATTGCGCGATCCAAAAATGGCAATACCAAATCCATTTAAAGAAAGTGCTAAAAATATCACTTTCAAATTTCGAGAAAAAATGCCACAAACAATAATCAACTCAATGGTATCTGATACAAAGTTTAAAATACTTTGTCTGGGATTTTGAAATTTGAGACGTCTAATAAATGTGTATTTTTTTAATCAAGTAGGTAGTGGTGTAGGCCAATTCAGTTGTGCAAGAATGATATAATTTTGTAGCGTCACCTAAACAGTATTATCATTACTGACTTGTTTCTTTTTACTGTAAATAAACATGACTATATTTTTTTTGAATTATCATTTTCCTGCCAAGATTAGCCATACCAATATAATTCCGTAAATTGTATCGACTCATTACGCGTTCTTTATTATTAACTTGGTTTTCTAGCAATTTTCCCCGAGGTTTTTTCTTGATTTTGTTTCAATTTGCATACTTTTGTTCAAGGGTACAACATACCAAAATATAAAAATAGCGTGGTCGATCCTTCAAAATGGGTTTAATGACCAAAATAGCTATCTAATCCTAAAATGGGCATTGCTTCTTTCGTTCGTTTGTGATGCTCAAAACAATCCACTCATTAGTATTCAAAACTATTTTTAATATTGCAAATGTATTTTAATTGACTTTTTGATTACTAGCCAATTAAAAGTGACATTATTGACCTTCATAGTTAAAATGCGGCTTAAGTACGGTAATAGTAATGAAAGTTTCATAATGCAATGGAAAATGAACTCTATAAGCCATAAAAACCTCTAGGAATTCTTCTTAAATTACTGCGTACTTTATTGTTCAAAGGAAACCTATAATAATGACACTTAAAGACTAATAAAAAAACAAAAGCAGAAAAATGGACTTATCACTAAGACTACACCCTAAATTGAAAGAAAATTCTCATGATAATAATACTTGTTATTAATCCATCGAAGCCAATCTATAGATTAGACAAAACTAATTCGTGAACATTGCAGGCAATAAATACATTATTTACTCCAGGAAAGTACATTATTTAGGTAAATACACAAACTAGACGACCACGTTGCTCGAGTCACGTAGGATGAGAGTAGGTGGTAAAGTTTGTCATCACCCAAAATATGGTGTAATAGCCGAGCAGTGACACCGATTGCGTGTCTCACTTTAGTCTGACGTGGTCTTAACAAACCCAAATTATTTTATCATCTAATTTTTAGTACTTATCTTCTTATTACTCATCACTATACAATTCTTTATAATAAAAAAGATCTATTCTATTCTTGAGCATATAAACGTACCACTTTAGAATTTAATTCGTTTACCCTGCCAATTATTTAAAGACGCATTTTTTTGCTAGGATTTTTATTTCCAAATTATCTAGTGTAATTTTATTCTCTTCGGAATGCTCTAGATTTTCCCAGATTATTTAAAATCGTAGCTAATGATTACAAGTTTAGTAGACCGATTTATTTGATGATAATATCGTCGTATTTGGCAGACCTATTGTTTTGTTTTGGCCGCCACTGATCAGAAATAAACTCCTACATATCCTCATATCGTACAAGGTGTAACTACTGACCGATATTAAACTACATATGGCTCAAAGAGATCAACAAACAAATCTTAAAAGCATATCCATTTTTATTGATAACCAATTGTAACGATTAGAAAACAAAAGAATAATGAATGTACGAGATCGCTCGTACGTGACATCAAAAATAAGAAAGTTTGCTCTTGCTCTGAAATAAAAGCGCTGTCATTTCGAAAGTGTTAACATGTTTGAGATCCACGTAGCTCACGTTGCTCTAGACTTATCAGGATAAAATAATCCATGTTTAATCCAGGTTAAAAACTGGGTGTTTGACTAAAATTAATCCAATTCAGTTGAGTAGTTTTTGCGCTATAGAGATAAACGTCTAACCGACTATTCATCTTTATAAACTTTCACATTGGTTTTCGATGTTGCATGTATTACTTACATATTATACATCTTGTGTGAGGTCTTATAAGGTTTCTTTCAAAGTATATACGTTTATAATGTCTAGTCCTGTAATTGTGTTGGTTGTTAATATAATGAAAGGCAAGCTGCGTCTGATATTGTCAGACTTTCTAAAGTTGGCTCAGACCAGCGCTAATTTAATTTATTTCTCTTTCTCTTTGGCAGTAAGATTATTATTTTAGTATTATTGTAGTCGTCTGTTAAATAATGTTTGTGAAGCATTTCGTAATTTCTACAGTATTATTTTGTCGCAATCATTTTTCTCTATCCCATATTCGCTTTACTCTAATCTCAGCTAAAAAAACTATTCTATTTTATTTGTTTAATATTTATAAAAAAATCGTCTACGGTAAAGACGTATAAGTATTGCATAATATAACCATGCCTTCCGCTTTCTCATATTAAGAGAGGGAACAAATTCTTAAGGTCAAGTCTGGGTATTTCGCAACACCAAACATGTTATCGTTCTCCGTTTTAAGCTATATATATAACTGTATAGTATAGTTATAAGAACATAATTAACCGGTTTTCCTTGTTTCGTGTTGATTCGCAAGCAGTCTGACTATACGAAACTCACTGTTCAGCTGACTCACAATAGGATTAATATCAGTGCACAATATTGTAGCATCACGATTGCTAAGACTATCAGTAATAGTGCAAAAAGGCTATGAAATGAAACGTAATATAAAAATCAATATCTGCTTTATATCCTTATGTATTTGCTATGTGATAAAAATATTCAATAGACCTACATCACTGAATATTGAAACGGTGCATGTCAACTATCAGCTTTTGGTCTTATCAGTCAGGCAATATGGTATTACATGTTCCAATGATAGTGTCTAATTGCATGTAAAATTGCTGCAGGTATAGCCGATAAGCACATGTTATACCATAACCCCAAGGTTAATCTATAGCCGTTTGTTTTTCATTAGTTTTGGTTTTTATGATGACTGTTGTCGATCGAATATTGGTTGGTTGTAGACGGATCAATTTGTAGTCCTCCATGTAGCGATTAAAATGTGGATATAAAAAGATTTAATAGTGGTATCGAGTTGTTAGAAGCCTTGTATATGCCCAGATATGAAATATTTTCTAAAAAAACGTATATCCCAAAAAAATGGGTCGATCAGTTTATAACCAAAATTGTTACCGTGAATCTCCGCGGAAGTTTAGATTATTGTACACAATAGAATTCAATATACGGTGGAACAGGATATTATCTCTATATAATATCAACTATTCATTCATTTAGTATACACGGTCACTTGCTTTTATTAATAAAACAGCGATAAATTTTATCGAAACCATCAATAATGGAATTCCAAATAAAGGTGATAAGGACTGATTGTAATTCATTATTTTCGCGATATACAATTAATGCATTTTAAGTAGGGATTTAATTTAATATTGTCATTGATAAGTTATCATGTTTGATCGGCGGATATTGGTTTTCCTAAAAGTGACGTTTTGTCGACTTACGTGGCCCTTATTTTGTTTGGCCACGCAACACCCACGTTGATCGCTTCCCGATTTAGATGCCTCGTGGCCGTGTCTTAAAATATTAATTGACATGTTCATGGGCTAATCGTTACATTGCTCTTGGACACATAATTATCTAGCTATACTAATTGTATTTAACATATTTACTTGCGTAGGTCTTAATTTTGTTTCTCATGGATCTTAAGTAGATAACACCAAAAAAATCTATTAGCAAAAAATATAGAATCTTTCATAAAACATAAAATCTAGAACATTTGTTGTTTTATAGCAACAAATATAGTGACGGTATTTTATCACAATTACAAAAGTTTATTGAATACATTAGCACTTTTGTTATGCATATTACAGTAAAACACCTGATGCCATATATAGTCTTTGTTTTATCGTAGTATGTGTGGTTTGTGTAAATATTACTACTAGCCATTTCTTGAACCCATTTGACGTATGATCATTATAATGGTGTTTGGAATTAATCTCTTTTATCTTGGGAACATCTCTATCGTATTTTGCATGCTTGGTCTGAAGTCATTCTTGAAATTCTAGACTAAGCGAGATGCTTACTGCTAAAACACTTGCTTTAGTAAAATCAGACATGGTAATTTCTAAATCCCGGGAAAGCATGTTCAGCTAAGGAATACCGTGGGATTACATAATTATTTATGTTCGCTACGTTAACCAACATTTTAAGGATACCCCGGTTTTTTTGTAGCACAAAACTAAACAGCTGTGCCAACATATTACAGATGTCGTAATATCGGCAATATTTGAGAAGATTCGTCCAATCGGTACAATACCACGTACTTAAACTCCAAATTATACATAAAGTAAGTCGAGTATCGTGGGAACCTCAGGTGTTCTTGTTGACAAACATTCGCTTTGTCTGCAAAACTGTGCGATTGAACGTAACCATACACTGACTAATTCTCACGAGGAATTTTAGTATTTAGAAAATATTTATTGGCATAGATGTAGTGGAATGTGAAATTATGCTATTTATTCAGAAAAAGTAAGATTGTGTCGTTGGAATGTTTTTTACATGTGGGTTGTAATGGATACTGAAAATATACGTTTGCAGTGTTCGTTACGCTTTTGATAAGTGTACAATCAAAGTAACATCGGTATTTTGGGAAGAGCATGTTAAATAGTCAAATACTTTATTTCATACATATGGGTGATATTTAATGTTCTTTATAATTAGATATAATAAATAATTTGATAGTAGTTAAGCCCAGCATGCTTCCAAAGGGCATTATTCGGGAACGCACGTTTATTTACTTTTAATTTTAAAAATAGTAATAAAATGCAATGTTTTACACAGCTCGCAAAAGGATGGAGTACAGAAGCAAAGCTTGTTCAGAAGTATCCAAGATATGAAGTGAGAAGAATAGAATAATTCTAGAATATTGTTGGCGTTATTAGGAAATATTACTACATGTTCCTCGAACAATCCGCTCCGTGCCGTGTGGAAGGGAGACGCCGCATGCCCTATGTAGTGCGCCGTCTCTCTTCAACAATGCTAAAAGACCTGCTTTAAGAGATGATGGTACAGGCACTGGGGCTTCCTTTCTAGAGTATTATGGAATAAGGCAATTGTACTTGCTAAGAGAATTAACTAGTTCCTCAAAGCATAATGAAGGTTTAGTCAATTTTGACGTTACTGAAGGTTTGACGTGAGTGTAAATAATTGAGAAGATTTCATTCATCTATACTTCTTAAACTGTCTTCATATCAAGGTCTGTTTTACGGATACATTTAATACTCCTAACTTGAAATTATCGATTACTCATTCTGTGGATTTAGAAATCAAGAGTTTCCTTAAAAAAACTAATTATGTATACTGAAGATACTTCATTTTAATGATGGCTTCCTCTTAACGCCAATTAAAAATCATCACAAGACTTATATTTATTGAAAATCCAGTGAAGTGTAGAGCTTAATTTTTATACAGGGTAAAGCTAAGCATTGACAGGTATATCTTACTTCTTCTTTTAGCTGTGTTTGCGGTAATATTACTTAGTATCTCTAGCTGTTATGATCCACAACGATCAATTGGAAAAGATTACAATTTACCGTGGTATTTTTCTTCAAAAAAATAAAATCAATTGACGATTACAATTTACTGTTGAATTTTCTTCAAATATCTTTAAATTTTACTTCTCTATGAATAAGAATTTTTTGGCTAATAATACATAATAATATACAAGATGGTGTCCCATTTAACCGACTACACAGCTTCTGAACAATCTTGGTTGTGTAAAGTCGTACTTCCGAACAATTACTTTGGGGTCTATTTTTATTTTTCCTCGACCTTAGATGTTCAGCTTTGCCCTACGTTTTGTCTGTGTGTAGTTTAAGGTAAAATGATAAGTAAATGTTTAATGATTATGAATGAAATTAAAAAAGCGAAAGTTGTCCAGACCTCCCTTCTTTCATCTTTTAACTTGTTTTAATGTTTTGTCTCAAATTCTTAGAAAAAGGTTAAGGACATGGTCGTTTTGTAATATAGGGTATAGTTAAATTGTCTAGAAAATTTCGAACTATCTATGAAATGGATTTGAAGTTAAATTTTTGTATTTTTCTGTATTCGAAATAGTAGACGAAATAAATGTTTCTTGTGAGGAATTTATTATTATGTAAAATAAGTTCATACTAGAACAAACAATTTGTTTGTTAAATTGTTAAATGTGTTTTACTTTCGCTTGATCTAAACAATGTATACCTAAATCTATTGTATTTTTACTCTTTTGTAAAATGGTGACGAAATTATTATTATTATTTGTTAACATTTATTTCTATTGATAAATAGACAAGATGGAGAATAAACATCCGTTGTGCAATAGCCTTTCCCTCCATTTCAAATAGCTTTTAATTTATATTTTAATGGCGACCGCGCGATACTTTTTATTGCTTCCTTAAAATTTAGAGCCACTAAAGTTTTACTGCGAATTCTATGGTACTGCTACAGACTTGAATGCTGTTTGTTACACTATGAATGCTACTGAACATTATTGTGAAATGGATTATTGTATATCGCCGTAATACGTTTATACAACTCAATATCGAAGCATTTTCATTCCCTCTAAAGAAAATTTCTAAATTATTCAAAACTCGGACAGAAAATATCATTGCAATAGTCTATGATAGGAACGTTCTTGTTCATTTGCAAGGTTAAAAACAGTATTTGATACAAACCCAATTAGTGATTGGCCGCTACCCAAAATCGAAATTAACTAAATCTAAATGCATTATAAGAGAATTATTATAGTTGACCGACAATAGGTAAATAATAGTAGGTATCAATAATATACCTAATTTATTTTTCAGTTTGGTTGTCATTATGATGATTTTAATGGCTTTGTCATTATACCTTTGCCTTTGTGTAGGCGTACAAATTGTAATGCTAATCATAGACCAGAAAAAAAACAGATCATTTAGATTAGAATCAGATTAATGATTCGACTTTTTTAATGAATTTTAAAAATAGAAAGAATGGGCACACATTATTTGAATTTTGGTGGGAAAACTTCTGTGACATTTCTTTCTGGTCTGTTTTGTTTATTTTTTCCTTATTTACTTTTATATTATATTTCTAATATTCATAATATTTTCAAAATCTTAATGTGTGGCGTATAAAATTTGGTTACTTTAAAATAATGTCTCAATGTTTTAATAGAATTTATTTACCTAAGTTGACGTGATTTGGTCACAAACGTTAATGTACAATATTAAGTATTACTAGATGTAATATATCTAAGAAGCTCTGCTGTTCTGACTTGTTACTTTAAGTGCTTTCGCAGTTACTTGTGATCGGTCCTTTGTACACTTCTTTCATATGGACATACTTTATTTACTAGATACGGTTTTTTTTGTATTGACAGTGTTGAAATGTATTTGACTGGAATCCGTGTACGTACAAGATTCATAGATATAAATATATTTATTTTTTGAATTTGTTTTTATTTAATTTTTGTCTTTTTAGGCTTCGATTTGTTTCATCTAAAGATGTAAAAGTTTCATGCACTTTAATTTATTGTAATTTTTAATTGACTTGGGTCATATTTTTGATATATTTTGTTTATTTACACATCAATTGAAAATGTCGTACAAAACATTTTTGTGCAAGTCGACATTGATAACATCAGTGACATTAACTCACTTAAAACAACGATGAAAACAATACTGAATAATATTTTAACTTTAGCATATTATAATAGTAAAGAATTAGTAAAATATAGTAAGAAAAGCCACTCAGTCATTACCATTCCATGTACCGATTGTAACGTTTCATTAATTCTTATCGATACAATAAAATCGATGCATTGTTCAATTTATTGCCAGTTGTTTTTAATTGAATGTTCTTGTATTGATTCGTTTAAAAATATTAAAAAGGTCAAAAGTTTGTCTGTGATTTTTTGAGTCGGATATCATGACATGGTTCATTTTATTTAATATAATTTATAAATAAATGTATTGACTATTTTTTTTCGTTTTATTTTATATTGTTACTAACTCTTCTCCTTAATTCCTAATTCCTTGATACAAAAGGTTTTTTTATACCACCTTTAAGTCATTTGTTTGTGTATAACAAAATGAATTATTAACAGCTGTTGTGTTTCGCAGATTTTGGCACTAACAAGAGTTTAAACGCTTTAGTTTGTTTCAGTTTGAATTTAAATTAACTTGGTTTTTCAGGTCGCAGGACAGTAAACCAGTTTTTTTGAAGTGCGCAAAAGGACCGTCGTGAAGCCAAATTATCTAAATTAGTAAATATTTAGTAATTATTGTTTCTACCCAGTAAATTTTAATATACCTACTTTAGAGAAAAGTAAGTGAGTTATAATTTTCTTGATTAGCTAGATAGTTTTTTTTTAATTCCTAAGTAATTACCATTATTTTTAAATACAGTAGGAATGCTTCCAAATAAGATTTCTTACAAATTCAGATAGGTAAAGAGTGTTCAGGCTATTTTTTCCACTTTCAAACATCTGAAATAAAGTTACGAATTTTCTTAAAGGCTTAGACAATAGAAACCTTCTTAAATAATAGGTACCTACCCAATGTTAAGTTCGTAATACATAAGTAGGATAACATTTATCTAGACCGGCTAGCCTGCGTGCCGCCGGTCGCATTGTGCATTAGCTGACTAATTTGCAGCACAAAGCAACATAACACTTAACGCATATACACCTTTATCAGTAGGTAATACTCATTGTTATGCGTCAGAGGTGTACGTGTGAACAGTCAAGTGCTCTCAGATCCTAACGGTAAGCTCATGGCGGTTGTTTGGTAACGTTACCATAAACAGTCAAATTATGTGGTGTTAGTCATTGTTAGCCTAGGAAAGGCGTGGAAATAACAGTTGGTAATGCCAGCTTGATTGCTGCTATCCCATAAATACGTGCTCCACTACGTAATGAGGCATTTTAAGGAACCTTATAACAACTAACAATTTTCAATGAGACCATCTATCTTTGCTGGATTGATTCTGAACTATAATTTAATTATATAAAATAAGAAATTATATACTATAATACTATATAATTTTTATTGCATATTTTTTCACTCTTGTTGTAGATACTGAGGCTAAACACGATAAAATAAGAGTGCGAAACTAAACTCAGTTCTATGACCAGTACCAACTTTTATAGCTGTATTCGGTTGACAATATGCTTACCTAGTTTACATTAAAAATAGCCTAACAATGTAGAAACCTCTGGTGTAGAAACATCTAAAGACTAAATACAACTATCGTAAAATAAAACCCAGTCGTAAATGATGGCAAACTTGACCTTAGCCCGATAAAGTTGGTGTCAAAGACCACGAATGTAAACAATCCGTGACTACAGTCATTGCTGACCCAGAGGTCTCGAGATTAACTGGAAAGGTATTATTTCCTGTTAATTATACTAGTCATAATAATTATAGTAACTTCTGCTATTACTGGTTTCGAGATTAACTGGAAAGGTATTTTCTGATATTTATACTACTCGTAAAAATATGCTATTAATGCAAAAATAATCTCTATATCAGCGTTGTATAAAAGAACTTAACTAGCTACCTCCCTACTTAAGTTCTGACCACGCTCTGACACAGTTTCAGGACTCCTTCTGGGTCTGTCAATTTTTTTATGAAAAAAAGTTGTTCGATTATTTTAAAATCATAGGTATGCTTTCTTTGTAGTAGTTAGGCTACACATTACATGAATTGAGGTCATTGCATAATTACAATATCAAAGTGCCTACTTAGTTGCATTGTAACATAATCTGTCACTTTTATAGCTTCAAAGGCATTTTCCGCTATTAGGTGAATTGATACCTTATGTAGTTATATCAGATATTTAGCACTGATAATGTTTCCATTTCTAGAAAGTTGATAATCAATAGGTACACTAGTATTAAGTATGATACTGAAAAATAATCGTACTGAGAATTTAGTCCAGATAATCTTAAAGCACTTTAATTACTCATTTTCAATACTCGACTGCCTCGTTGGCCCTGTGGTGCCTCCTACCCCGACGATAAAACAACGCTTCTCCAAGAAGCATTCGATTTAGCTAGCAGTAGCAGTAGCAATACAAAACACAACCGCCGTATATTACGTCCTCGCCGGAGAGGCCCGTCGCGTATTATAAATAATAGTAACGTAAATGTTATCCCCCCGTCCCTAGACCAAGCTGGCCCGAGCCGGCCAAACTAGCAATAAAAATATGTCCCTAAATAATAAAAATTAAGATCCAGCCATCCCTTGCTGTTTTGCTCTATTAAGATTGTTAGCAACGCACTAAGTCGAGGTCCGAACCCCGCAGGGGGTGCCCTTAGTGGACGTTGCTGACGTAGTTAGTTTTTTCATATTGCTCTGGCTGGAGGCCTTAAGGTCCTCGCCAAAAGTCCGGTGAAGCAGTCAAAGCCTGCGCTCAGGCTAACTGCAAAGATCTCTACCAAAAAAAAAAAAGCCCTGTGGTGCTAAGCACGACTGCTACGCTAGAGGTCTTGGGTTCGATTCCCAAGTCGACCAAGGTGTTATTGGGTTTTTCTATGAAATTCTCATTAGCAGGTCGGAGTTTGGATTTGTGCCCGCTTAGTGGCAATAGCCTCGCCCCCTATTACATGGGACCTAAACATATCGGTGAACTGTGGGTGTACATTGGTACACCTCTGCTTAACCCTTCGGGGATACAGGCGTGATGACATGTAGGTATGTATTTTCAATAACAAGAATTTATAAATCTCACGTCATTTATTAAAGTGACGTATAACTTCGGTCATTATCGGAAAAATAACTGTAGGTAATTAATGCCCGCAGTGAAACATTACGTACAATCTGTTTCAGTCCGAACAAATTGCCACAATACTTCCTTATCAGTATTTATCAATGTTTAGTTAATGGCTATGGGTTTAATAACCATGGCACCATGGGTAGCATGTGGGTAGGTTACCGGCCGACCTTGTATTGATTTACTTAATCCTGCTGTTCTACTGCTTTATAAAATGTGACTTATCGACGATTGAAGTGTTGTCATGTTTACCTACGTGTCTACTGTGTAGTGTAGGTAATATTTGCAAGAAATTTAATTCAATATCTACTAGCCTAGGTGTAATGAACATAATAAAAAATGATGCATATAATATACAGTCAAACATCCACCTCCACGTTTTTGTAATTCGGTTAAAAATGAGTAAGTAACTGTAACAGACAGACAATAATTGTTGCTAGAGCTTCCCAGTGGCATTTTACCAATCAGAATTTCGAAGATTAGGTTGTGCAAAACTTACCATTACTATTCCGCTATCAGTTTCCTTGCTGCTGCTTTCAACTAGTATCACTTGTATAGACGAAGAAGACGGTAAGACGCTATAGAAGAAACAGCTTTTCTTCTGTTGAATCAGTCACAACTGCACCGCACGTCTTAAATGTTCTATCAAAACTTGAAATGTGGGTAGCTTTGGGTTTTATGATAACCTTCGATAACTTGAAAAAAGATCTCACTCAAAAACAAAAACTTATCGTGAAATTCTACTGGGATGTCTTTTCTTAAGTGAAACACGAATAAAACTACTTTTTACGAATTTAGTCACGGTTTATTTTGATTTTAGGTCCCGTCGTTTCGACACCTTTGCGCAGGTATCACGGTCACGGGCAGACTGAGATGGCGTTGGTTTTGACAGTAGATGTTGTTCGTTCTACCTTCATATTTTAGTTAATTTTGAGTTACCTACGAAATATGAGCTCACTGTGACTTGATGTTTTGCAGCGCTGCTCATGGGTTAGGCCTTGAGTCTGTGTATTATTGGGTCCCAAGGAGTTGAAATCTTCTATCTAAAATCAAAATAAACCGCGACAAAATCCGTAAAAAGTAGTTTTATTTCAATGTCTAACATTCGCGTAAATCTAAGATAGTAACAGGAATATATGCTGAAAAGGAAAGGAGTTGCAAAATGAAACAAGATATATAATTTGGGAACGGAATCGTTTATTGAACCCATCTGTAATAGTAGATAATTAAATTATACTGTTACTCTACACATTTTGTACTGTTCAAAGTACCTACCTATGTCAAGTATTCCTAGATCTTAGGTTAAAATGTACCGACAAATGCACCCAATACCGAGCAAATACCACATTTACATCATAAATTTCCAATTGTGCTCCAAAATTCAGTGGTAGTTACCAATCACAGTACCTTTTGAATCCTACGATTAAATACATGGGCTACAGCCATGGCAAATGTATATTCGTTTTTTTTTTATGACAATCACACTAATGTATCTAAGACAAGGTTAACGGATTGGTCGTTTGACAAAAATAATTGTTTATATATTTGAACAACGTTACATACTACTCATTGTTGTTTTCCAGTTATTCTGAAGAAGATTCAAGAATTTTACTTGTAGTAACTTACTTATAAGGATTTACACATCTTGTTTGGATACAAACACTGGATTACAGTTTTAATATAATAATATGTTTATAATTGTATAAATTCGTTACATTACATATCGAAGATAAATTTTAAATGAACATTAAAATTAGGATATACATTAATCATGTCGATAATAGTTGTTTTTACAAGTTACATTCAAGAACCGTCCTTTATAATGCATCCGTGTGTGTATCCGAAACAACTAAGGGGACGTCTTTTAAATTTCAAATTAGGCATTACATCGTAGCCATTAGTAGCTTACACTAAATAAGTTAATATTTTAGATAATATCGATCGAGTCGTCGCTTCGTTTACATTAATTAATAATAGGTATAAATCTTCCTTTATTGTCTTTATTCTTCACCATTAAAAAAAAGCTGGGTATGAAATAATTGCCAATTAAAAAAGGAACAGTGTTGTAGCGTAACGAGTGGCGGCGAAAATAGTTTCGTGTAAAATTGCTTTGGTTCAGCCATTAAAATAACAATATAATTAAAGTTTACATTTCTGTCAAGGTTCATAACCGCGTCCAAACAGGATAATTTTTATGGATAGCAAATAATAGCATGACGCTAGTCTTGATAAAAATAACAAGCGGACGGCAATAAAACGTTCATCATTTCTCAGTTCATTCATAACTTAGTGATATTGAGACTGTTTTATAACCAGATCTCCTTTCTACGTTATAAGATACTTACCACTTCCGATTGTTATTTTTGTCAATCAATGAAATTATAGTGTATCGTTGCCTTAATAAATAATACAAATTCATGATATGTACCTAGGTATACACAGAAAAGATCGACAATACGCAAATGATACAAATAAATAGCATATCGATGACGTCATAATAATTATATACATACACTTAACATATTTTAGTACCCTTCGATTTTAATGGATCTTTATAAACGGTTATTCGATTGTTATAGATGACTATTCATTAACCAATAAGTAGTTACTAGATCGATAAGTAAATTGTAATCGATATTTACATAAGTACCTATTATTATGATTATTACGCTGCGATCGTGCGACCGAGCCGGCTGTCCCTCTCTAATTCGTTACTCAACACGCTTGTGCGAAAGAGAGGTCAGCGGTCGATGCGCGCGATCCAGTTACGTGCCAGGTGCACCGTCTGCTAAACAGAACTCCACCTAATACCTCCGACGTTAACGCTTCGTTCGGTTAGAAAGGAATCCATTTAAATGTATATGAAAATAAGTGAGACTTACAGTATATACAAAAATATCACATTACTTCGAGGCCGCAGCTTTCAATCACTTAGTCAATTAATTATTTCGTCTTCTTACCTAAGTTGTCGGTCGTTGGTACGAAGCGTAAGCAAGTTAACGCAAGAAGTAATCGATTCAAATGAACATAGTAATGATGAAGCTGTCTCCGCTCGCCCGAAGCCGTCGCCTTGCGGCCGTGTTGCCCGATGCCAAGCGCAAATCACTCAACAGCTCCGATCACCGCGCGCCGGCGCCAGGCGCGCCAGTTACTTTAACATTAATGCCGAACTAGTCAGCCGCGTATCAACTAAACAATTTACCAATTATACATATCATCGCATCCGTGCCTTTACGTTAGTCTTCCCACACCCACTAACGAACATCTAGGAAGAATTTGTTTTAAAAGACTAGGTGCCTCGTCATAGAACTACTAATCCAAAGTGAGCACTACGACACCTACGAGATCTAGATTCCGAAGCAGAAGTATCTAAAAAGCTGCAGCCCGGCGTCGCGCATGCGCGCTCGAGGCCGCCGCGAGTGCCGCGAGTACCGCCGACACGCCCGAGCGGGGCGGCTTCCGTCTCACCGCCGCGGGTATCACAACGACATAGAAAAATATAACGATCTGGGACGCGTTTTATTGCTAATTTAGGTACAGTCTTTGGGGGCCTCCGGGGAGGATCCGCCGGAGAGGTCGTCGAGGAAGTCGAAGGTGGCGACGGCGGCGCGCTCCGGCTCGCCGTAGCGGACGAAGAAGCCCTCGCGGCCGAGGATGGAGGGCCGGCGCAGGCGCAGGCACGCGCCCGCCGCGCCCCCCGCGCCGCGCACGCGCAGGGCCGCCGCTGCACCAACACGAGCGTCAGCCTACTCTACAAGCGGCCGCCCTCTGGCCGACAAACACGCGTGAGCGGCGAGCGCACGCCCCCGCGTCCCGCCACACACACGCGCGCGCCACGCCACGCTTAGCCTCACGATGGAGCTCACGAGCCGTGTTGTGTCGCTATAGAACCATCATCACTCCTATAGAAAGAGATGGAGGTATACTCACGTATATCACCATCTCTTTTCACCACAGATCTATGATGGCTTTTTTACGACACAATACGATCCCAGGACGCACACATTAAGACTCTATTCATACAAAATTTAATTCATTAAGTTCTTCCAAAAGATCAAATTTTGTGTGCGTGTGAACTCCGTTCTTATGTTCAAACTTTGCGAGTTGATTAAATATTAAATTACCTTAGAATTGATTTATTTTAGGTAATAAGACTCGAGAGCGTGGCGTGGCCTGCAAGATGACGATCTACTCTGAATGAGGCGATAGAGTGAGATGGTGCGTGTGAGTGAGAGCGGAAACGAGTGACGTGGCTGGACGTGACGACAGACAACATGAAATGACATGACACATACGTCCGTACAGATTGTAATCAAAACTTGTTAGAATAAGAATAAAACTTGTTCACTCAAAGATGCAAATAATTAAATAATATCTTGCATCCCTGAATTTCAGCTTAAGAAAGTTGACACGGCATGTCATAGTTATGCCTTAATCTGTACGGACTATAGTAAAACGTCAAATGTAGATTCAATATTTATTAAGAAAGATTTAGTGTTAGATATACAAAACTAATATGAAACGGAAAGAGGCAAGTATATTCTCAGTTTTTTTTTTAATTTTGATAAATCTTGGAAATATTTCAGATAAGTACTCTACTTTTGTACATCAGTTCTAATAAAATATGCTCTTCCGAGAATGAAACATTTATAGTAAGTAAAAAAGCAAAACAAAATCACATTTAACGTTTAACATAAAAAAAGCAAAATAAATAAATTGGTCAATGTCACTGAACAAAAGAAATGAAAGAGCATTTTTGCTTGAATTTATGGAACATTGCGTAAAGTAGATTATATTCAGAAAAGTGGAAAATATAATTTATTTCATCAGAAGTGTTCATTACAAGTATACATGTGTCAATTAAATTGGATAACATTAAATTCGTGTCATTTTTATAAGGAAAAATTAATGCGATTTTATTTAATGACTACAAATGACTTTTACAGCAAATTGGTCTGGTTTTATTACTTATTACCACACTTATTTGACACATTTATATAACATTTTATGACTCGTGTACAAAATATATTCTATTCGAATTAATAAGTAATGTACGAAAAGTACTTAAAAAATTAAAGCTCGTAAAATTAAAGTAACTGATTTTCCAAGTGAGTAATTTTATACACAAGTCACATAAAATCAATATAGGGGTGGGCAAAACTCTTAAAACCAAGTATTAGTCAACTATTTTTCAGGACACAAAAAAGACAAGGACTTCAGATTTCATCCACGCATTTTCATTATATGATTATAGCAAGGACAAGAAATAATTTATATGCTAAATGATCCAAATAAAGTTTAACCTTAGAAAATAAGGCAATTAATCCTTAAAACACCCTCTATTTTAAATACCTAAATGGAGGTATTTTTTGGATGGGCCAATACAGATAGTTTAGTTTTCAAAAGTAAGGCCTGAACATCCTGATCTGACAGTACTAGATGGTACTTTGTTTAAAAGATGAGCAAATAGAGGATGTTTAGTTTTCAAGAGTAAATCCTGAACATCCAGATGTGACAGTGACCAGATACTATTAGATAGATAATACTTAGTTTTCAAAGCCTCAAGAGGGGTAAGAACAAGTTATGATATTTACCTGTCTTCTGCCGCCGGGAGCGGTGCAGGCGATGGAGCCGCGAGTACGGCGGCGGAGGCTCGGCTGGCGAGGACCCGCACGACGATGGAGAGGAGTCGCTGGACGCCAGCATCACGTCCAGTAAGTTGGCTCGGGCCTGGAATAGTTGGATATTGGTATTACAATTAGATATTTAATTAAACAAAGACCCAAAAAACCTTGATAGTAATGAAAAGAGTACTGAACAAAGAAGAAGCTTATACTCGTAAGACATTGTAATCTATTGAAATCCAAAAATGAATTCAGAAATAACTTCAGTTTACCGTATACTTGCTTTAAATGAAACTGCATTGAGTCAATGAAGCTTACTAGTATTTAGTAGGTATGACATTATTATTGAACAAGGTAGCTAAAGATAATGTAATGGTTACATTATATTATCGTCTACCACTGATATTATATCTCGAAAAAATATAATAACCTGATTATTTAATTTATGCTATGCATATAGACGAAATACCTTTGGATCACTGAAGTCGATATCCTTCTCGACATGCACCCAGCCCGTGGGGGCCCACAGCGCGTTGTCCTTGTGCGCATGCGCCTTCTCTCCTTCCTCGGCCTTCGCTTCACCAGTGCCCGGCGTGCCCTCGCTTTGGCGGATCATTCTGTAAAATAATATAGAGTAAATAAGTCTTAGACAAAAAGAACAAACATTAAAATTTGTTAATAAATAAATAGGATTTGGTATCCTTACCTATTGAGCTCCTCAATAACATCTTTAGAAGTAGCTGCCTCATGGAAACTCAGCGTGTGCTCTTGCTTCACAATGATCGGTTCAGCGATGGAGCCCTGCGCCGTCCCAGGCCGACTTCTATCAATCACAGGTATCTTCGACCTATTCCTGTTGGGCGACGACGGAGGCCTCTTCCCACCCATTAAGGTAGGAATCCGGCTCCTCTCCCGCAGCCGCCCCTCCTTGGCATCGTTCCTATTACTTACTATCACAGTTTCAGCGGTAGACGTGCTTGTTGTGTTAGATTCAGTCATTTGAGGAGAGCTCGTCTCTGGGGATGACCCCTCTTCCTCTTCGGGGACAGGAACTAAGGCGCCTGTGCTCCTCCTACAGGCATTCAAAACTTCTTCAACTAAGGATATCTCTTCGTTGCTAGTATACGGAAAACTGGACGATTTCGTTAAGCACTGCTCTACTTCCCTCTCCATTGGCGATTGCTTGTTCAACTTTATGTTTACTGTATTTTCTTTGAGAGCTGAATTGTGATCCAAACTTCGACTAGATTCAATATCACTTGGCTTGTCGTCCTTCACTTGAGATAATGGTTGCAGAGGATGGTCTTCAACTTCGACGGATTCGATCGTATCTATACTTTTGTTAATCTCATTCTTTCTTTGGACTTTTATAAGGTGACGTGCATCGATTTCATTCTCGGCATTTTCAACTCTTGAAAATTCGTCGTAGTAACCTTCGGACTCCGCGTAAGGATCCTCACGTTCGATGAATCTCGGCGTGGACCGTGGCTCGGATACAGTATCACAGAAGACGACTCTCGGCCGGTCGCCGTGCTGGACGTCACACGAGTCGTTCTCAGAGAAGCTGCCGAAGGAATCAGGTCTCTGCCTGTCTTCCGAAACTTCACTGCGAGGACCGACTGAGTCATCATCGAAATCCGCAGCAGCATACGGAGGCGGCAGTTCCCGGATCTCAGACAAAGGCCTCGATGACATGGAATCAGACTCCTCCCTATCTCTACAGTATTTCTGCTGCTCAGCAATAAAATGCAGGACGTTCTGCAAAGCCACCTCTCTATCCTGCAAGGCCATTGCTTGGACATCATGAATCCTCAAATGACTGCTCGTGTCAGGTGCAGGAATACCTCTGGACGAATTTGATGCTAAGCTCTTTGTGCTTTCATATTTTACGAGACGATAAAAATCTCTTGTGAAATCTAGTCCGACGTTAGCACAGTCGCCGTCCTCACTCAACGCTGTACTGGATCTTTTATCAGGTGCGTCTGATGCACTAGACCAAGATCCGCCCGGCGAATGTGTTCCTGTACAGTCCCATCTTTTCTCTGACGTATCGGGATCATCAGCTATCCTGCACTCATCTATCTCTATAGTAGCAAACCCACAATCATTCCACAGACAATCGCCTACATCTTCTTCTAACTCTAACGCGTCGTCTTCTCTGATGCTGGGTAATGTCGACAACGATATTTGGCCTGGCGTCGTTATTTCGGCAAAGGGTGACTGCCTGTCCCTGAGATCTTCACATGACAGTGATAAACTCCAGTCTTCAAGTTCAGCTCTGTCGTATTCTAAATCGGCTAAATCTCGGTGTCGCTGTTGTAAAGCTGATCTTGCGTCATCCAGTTCTAGCCAATGTTGAACATAATCCGCATCGAACTGTGAACCATCAGCACGTTCATCTACCGTACTTCCCCACGACACCCTTTCAGAGCTGGTTGTGGAAGCTATAGCTGCTCGCCTTAACGGCCTTTCGGGGGATGGTTTCAGATCTAAGACCAATACACCAGAGCTAGGCGATGGGCTGTCTAGGCAACTAGTCGGGCAAGTAGTTCCTGCGATGAGCTTTAAACAGAGATGAGAGTCCGAGAAGCTTCTGACTACATGCTGGAAAGGCAGGACCGGTCGGGACGGCGGATAGCTGCCTCTGACGCCAGCGAAGGCGACTCCTATTGGGAAGTAGATGTAATCTGCTTCTGCTAAAAGTCTTGCGTGTCTTCGAGATTCTCTGGGGTTGATGGAGACGATAGTTTGGTTGTCTGTTTCGTCGGAGGCTTCGTTGAGGTCTGGCAAGGCTCGGTCGGCGGCGTGGTCGCTCTGTCGGGAGGCGTCGGCTTGGACATCACTGGACATAGTGGAGTAGCCCTCGTCTTTGGCGCCGCTCTCGGGGGACTCGGCCCCCGCCTCTCCTACTTCGCCGCTTTCTTCTTCAGTGACTTTGTCTCCACTGGCCCCTGAAACAACCGTCATTGCTAAGTATGGCACTAGTTGTTTGACTGGTCATATTTATGTTCCATGTTGTGTTTATTGTTATGTGGGTTACCTCTAACAGGGTCGGTGGTTGGCTGCGGCATGCTGAGGCTGAGCGTGTGCGGGCGGGTGGGGGGTGCCCACAGCGTCGGGTCCACGGCCGACAGCGCTCGAGCCAGATTCGCTGGGGTCACCTCCAGACCCTGAAAAGTTACCATTAAACATCATTTTAGATAACTAAATTAACCAACGCGAATTAGGCTGAAAAATAAGATGCCCGAGTACGAGTAATATACGGGTTTGTAGATGTGTGAACGGAGCTAAAATTTCTCGAGGCCCTCCATTTCTTGTAAATACATAAATTCATTGGTCTTGTGCTCAATCTCCCTACGGTCATCACGGCTTTTGGCCTTATACCATGCGAGTAAAAGAAGTAAGAAAGATCTATATGTTGCAAAGGTAGTCATAACATTATTTACACACAAAGTATTTTTTTTACCTTTAATTCAGTCCAAATGTCAGCGAGTATCTGATGCCTGCGCTTGTCGTCGTGGCTCAGGGGGTGGGGGTGCGGCGCGGGCGCGGAGGGGGGCGGGGAGTCGCGGAACGACACCAGCGAACCGCAAGAACCGACGTCTACCAAGTGCACTGGAAATTTAATCATTGCCCATGTTGTTGTTAAATCTTATACTTACAAAATATGTATTTTTTTGGACTTGCTGATCAGTGATCACATATAAGAGTTAATTTAATACGACCATACGGTAAATTCAAACAACTATACGATGGCCTTATAACCATAAAATCTTTGGCGTCCGATCTTCAACAGAACAATGTAAAGCAGAAAATAAATATTTAAAGCTACTAGATAAAAAACCGCATCATAAACGGTCCATTTGTTTAGAAGTTACGATGCCACATAAAGACCGGAACTTCAAACTTATAACAGCCCGCTTTTTGCACCTGAGATTAAAAAGGTGGTGGCGCAGACGTGACGTTCATCGTCACCGCGTCTTACCTTGTAGGTCCCTCGGCGTGTGTGGCGTGATGGGCGTGTGCGGCGTGGCCGGCGAGGGCCGCGGCTGTGGGCGCAGCTGCCGCACCAGCAGCGTGCTCAGCGCCCGGTTCTGCGCCTCCAGCTCGCGGATACGAGCGCGCGCGCACCCCAACTCTTCGCGGACGCTCTGTGGAGAGAGACATAGGTTAATATTTGATGGATCCAAAAGTATCGGTTTGGTTTATTTAATAACTAGCGACCACCCTGCTAGGTACGTTTGCCAAAATTATTCGGCTGTTCTTTACTTATAAAATGTAGGTAATTCTGTATTATACACGTAAACCTTCCTCTAGAATCAGTCCAGCTTTTGGTGAAAATTGAAATCTGTTGAGTACTTTAAAAGACCTAAGTGAAAAGACATCGGAAGCAACTTCTATATAAAGAAGTTAAGTTTATGATATTTTTAAATAGACAACCATAAAACGTAATTGTCGATTAATGTCGGTTATTTTATTTGCTAAATGCATAAACACGACACCACCGAACATGATGCTTATTCATAAAATATTTGTATAAAGGATGTACAAACCATTCACAACAAACATAAACAACCCCTCCAATCTTACACAAAATCAACGCAAAATGCCTTTAGAATCCCGAAATATATCTAAGTATAACAGCTATCAACGTGAAACTTTACGTATTTACCCCCCTGCTCCGTATTCTCGTCAAAATGTCTAGGAAATAAACGCGTACATTTTAATTATCCTTCATTAGTTAAATTAAATTCGAGTGGGGTAATTGACGGGCAGGAATTACAGGGGATCTTCTGGATGTGAAATGAGGCTGTGTCTCTTCGATCTTAGTTTGGGTGGATTTTGGAAGATAAATACATATACATAGATATGTGTAATACTACGAAAAGATTTGGTAAATCTTAGATGCCTCTAAATCTATGGAGAGCAACGATCAAAGTGTTTTACTTGAGTATATTTTTAAACTTTAGCTAAAAATGCTACGATGGTGTGAAAATTTAATAAATTTTTCAAAGTGTTTGTGACCTTTTTGAGGTGTAGAACTTATTTAAAGTATTTCTTACTTGTTGTTAACTCTCTTATGTTTTACAAACCACGTGGTTAAATGTTTTTCGTAATGATCAAAAGTATAACAAGACATAATAATAAGAAAAAGTCAAAAAGTTTATAATCAAGTGGCCAAAACTTTGATGTTGAGACATCTAGTAAAAACACAAAATATACACAAACCAAGTTCCCTAATTAAAAGATCTCTACAAACTTCAGAAACTTTGAAATTTAATAAAGCGTAAATAATATTAATGGAGCAGAATTATAAATTTTAAGTGATTTTCATTAAGACAGAAAGGATTTGAGTGTAACGAGTAATGTCATTGTAGGGGAACGAAGATAAGTTACTTTGAAGATAAAATGTGGAGCGGTCTGCTTCAAACTGTATTAATAACGGCTAATTTAATTATTTTAAGTAAGCAGTGATATTCGTCTTGGTAGATAACTTATTCTGAAAGTTTATGAGTTAATCTTTTGGAAGCTACCAGCTCGGTAGGTACTATAACCAACCGTGGACATATTTATATGAATTTTATATAATTATTATTATTTTTGTATTGCATTGTCTATGGACCCTAGTTGCCTGAAATAAAGGAAATTATAATTCGTTATTATATTACAGACAGGTCATCTCGCTGCTGTAAAATAATGAAAGAAAGAACCAACTTGCGTCTGAAGCTTCAGTAAAACATTCCTTTTAACAATTAGCATTGATAAGATTATTTATTTACCTACATTCATCGGCAATAGGTATATAAATATGCAGATTTGAATTTTATACACTTCGCTATTAGATCATAACACACACATGACGCCGTCGTCTTATTCAGACATTTATAACCTAATAACTCTACCCCACAGCATCCAGTCTCTAATTACTCCGTCGTATTACCCACAATTATTCCAACATACGTCTATATACCCCTGTTATGTGATATCAATAAACTGAAGATGAGCATCCATCACTAGTAATCACCGCGTGACGTTAATTGCGGGATAATTATCAAGTTAAAGCCATCAGAGAACTACCACATTCGCGAGTAGCTAATTGATTAGAATATTGATGAAGATTGTCGCAAGTTTTCGAGCAAATCGAATTTATAGTTCAGCTCATCAGATGCTTGTTCGCCTTAAACATTTATTGCGCTTTTGTAGTAGTTTTAAAGCTCTATTTATTAGTGTTATGAACAGTTCATAATTTGCAGACGTAAACGGTTCTAGATTTTATTATTCAAGCAATCCACTTTAGCAGCTGCCACGTTGGCACCAGTAGCTCAAATTATTTATTTTATGAATCTGATACTAAAATATCCATTGAAAAACGTTTTACTACCAAAGTTAATCATTAAAATTTTCCAACGTTACGTGCAAACAGGAGCGTCAAACTTTCAAAAACGATCAAAAGCGGTCGTCGCTCGCAGACGGCGCCATCTTTATCAGGGAAGTTGGCGCGCGTTCCCGCCAAAACTACAACAACATGGCGGCCATTCACAAACTGGATTTAAACACAAACGGTCGCATTATCGGACAGATTATGCCCAGATTATAGTGGGCCAGGGCTTCTGAAATTATTACGGTGCCAGCTAAGGCCGGAGTGTCCCATTTCGTGCGATTTATGTGCGAATGTAGGCACCACATAATCCACGGACGCGGATACAAGGGCGACTATAATTATGAGAAAACAATTTCCGGGATGCATCTTAATGCCACCGGGGATTACGCGGTATAGACATTTGTTTTTCCCAGATTAACATCGCCGACTGTTTTTTCGTTTTAATGTTCTGTGAACGACTTTTACAATGGAAATGAGAGGGAATTATTTAACATCTATATGTAGCAAGAAATGGTTTAATGAACATCAAAATCAACTGCCCAATTGGTTCCGTATGGAACAAGCTGTTAACAATAAAGAAAGAAGCGATTTAAAAATAGAAAATAGTTTCCGAGTAACCCAACCGACTTAACGTATGTAAGTCAATAAATGGTTTCTATTTATGACATAAAAACTTGAAACTTTTATCCATCGACGATGTGCCGAGATTGTGCAGGATTATTAAATGGTGCAAATTGTGTGAAATCTTCGTAGCTTACTCTAGTCTGTGAAAATAAAAATCTAAGACTACGATGCAATAAAATTTAATGTTCTGCGAAGGATGGAAATGCAGGTGCAAGTGTTGTAGCTAAGATGGAAACTTTAAAAGGACAGATTCAACCAACTTCTATAGTAAAGTTTCTATTGATCATGAAGGGTGATGCTAGCAGACGTGAGTTGTAAGTCCTGGTGTTTAGTGGTTTCTAGGAGGGCCATTTCGATGTGTCAGTTTCCCTCACCTTTTGCGAGAGCAGTGCTCGCACGACCTGCTGTGCGACATCGTCGAGCCTGCGCTCGTGCTCGCCCGCGCCCAGCCCGGCCGACAGCGCCGACAGCTGGCCTCGCAGCCGCTCGTTCTCGGTGCCTAGCGAGGACAGCTGGCTCTGGTAGTGCGCGGCTGAAGCCTGGAACAATTGACAACGGATTCTGAGGATGCTGAATTGAGCTGGCTGAAGATCTAAATTGATAGAGAGGTGGATTTCTCGGCTAGCAGGATCGAATCGTGATTGTATCTATATTGGGTGTTTTGTATTTGGGCTTTCGAAGTAAACAAAATATAAAACAGCCATAAATCTGTGTGTCGATATTGTTTATCCAAAACAGTTTGTTTTCGTTCTGTTTATCCGCTTACAAATGAGGCGGCATAAAAATATAACTGTTTAATAATAACTTGACGCGAGAAAAAGGAAAAAAACAAGCTTTCCTATCGCCCACAGCAATATTTTTTCAGTCTCACTCATCAAAACGTCACGGCCACTCCTGTCGTCGGAACCGCTTCACTAAAAAAATACCCCCGAAAAGGGACCATCGTTCACACTCTTAATTAAGCCCGCGTTCTCTCAACAAACAAAACCAGTGTGAATTGACCCACTCTGCCCCCCGGCGCCTCCACAAACGACAACACTCAGGAGCAATTCAATTCGGAGTCACGGATCTACTGATATTTGATATGCTCGCGTACTGACCAAATTAAAGGACTTTCAGTCTTAATGTTTAGAAATACAGTCCATATTATACGTGGTATCAGTTCGGTGTGAGGTTTTCATTAGTCATCAAGTGAGGGCGAGACAACGAATCTGTTTGTCTGTATGTCTGAAACAACACGCGGTTGATAAGCGTTGAAAGGGTTAGGTCTGAATGGCGCTTTCAATTTACCCAGCATATAATTATGAGTACGGTTTCTAGGTGAAAAAGTCTAGACGCTTTTTCATGATATGAATTGAATGAAAGTGTGGGCACTCACAATAAATGGAGGAGGATTTGAAATTGTTGTGTGATAAATTATTTCTGATTTAAAAACATTTATGTTTTGAAACTCGTCTGATGGGTTTTTGTCACTGTCAAACATTGTTATGATGAACTGTCAAAATAATGTATTTTTTATTACATTAATGGCATCGATGGATATCAAAGGAGGTTACATGTTTTGGTTAGGTAATTTAATTTTGTAACAAGAGTAGGTACTCATCACATTCATAAATAGACATAAAATCGATCGAGGGCATAAAAAGGCTAGGTATAAAAAGGCATGATGTATTGGCAATAGAAACTAAGGCTGACCGACTGATCTTAGAAGAAAAGTTTAAGAGACAGCAGTTATAAACAATTGGGTATAGGACGTTCATTGAACAATAGGCTGTGAGACTATAAAGTTCACAGACTTATGTCGAGCAACAAGTGTTCATCATGACTTCAATGTTGAGTGATGTATTTACTAGGCACAAACTACACGCTATCAGACATCTATCCGTACATTTGTAAGTCTCGATTTTGTAGTTACGATATAGTGTATGTCTATTAAAATCAACCTAATAAACCATCACTATAATAAAATTCTACAGTAAACAATAAATTAAGAATTAATCAAATGTTAAATTAAATAACACTTGATTGACAGCCATATTTAATGTTCTTTAAATTAGATACTTTATTAACGTACGCCATTTTGACAATCGCTTAATTTAGACAATTTAATTTATATTTAGAATTTGGGAACCACAGATGTTTTACAGGATCGGGGTAATTAAAGTGAAGAGTCTGTCTGATGGCTTTTCTATAGGACAGGGTCGAATAAGACTTTCATATTAAAATACTCCATTTGTGCTGATAACAGAAATAAATCAGGCGAAAGATGATACGAGAGAGGCCGTTGCCCGTCAATGGGACAAAAGAGCTAGAGAAAAAAAACCGTGTAAATGCAATTATAAAATGAACGGGCATGAAAAAAAATAATATATAACGCAATCAGACTTTATATTAATTTCCAGACCCTATTGAATATTACCTCACTTTATTCTTAAAAATCAGTGATATTTATCCCAATTTGAAAGATAGAAATAAAATAACCTAAAAACGGTATGCATTCGTGGCGGTAAAAGTCGCCATATTTTTAAAGCATTAGAATTTGGCATTCAGCCAATGTCAAATACTTTCCGTTTCTAAAAGTGTTTACTGGCGCTTTCTCTTTCTTTTCTCTTTCAATACTTTAGAAATGTTTTTTTTTTTACTTTCAAAAAGTTGCTTTTTTAGAACCGATTGTTGGGTTTCAGTGATTATAAAAAGGTTTTTTTCATTTATCTTAACAGTCCAAACAGTACGTAAAAGATTAAAAAAATATAATGCTAAACTATTTACAATTACATATTTATAACTTATCAAAGTCAAAGTCAAAGATCTTTATTGTGAGACAGTGGTTACAAGGGTGTTATTATATTATTTTGGTGTGCATCTTCACTGCTCCACCATATTAGGCGTACAATATTATAATTTATGTTAGCTTAGATCTAAATGATGTGTTACACAAAAGATAAATTTTAATTGAAAAAGAGCTATACTTTGCATCAAAATATAAACTTATGATTAACATATTTCATTAATAATTCTTTCAGTAATGTGATGAAAGTACAAGTTACACGTCATTTCACAAAAAGTGGTCATTTATAAAATACAACATTTATTTTATTAATTGCCAGTTGTTTATTTTCCTTAGTTAGTAAGTTAGTTATGTTTCTGTTATAATAGCATAAGTTTCAGCATAAATCACAACCCTTGGCATTGGCCGCGATTTGTCAAATGTCGTCGCCATTTAAATTGTATGAACAGGACCATTAGTTAGTCTTGAAATTAAATAAAACCTTTTATTAACTATTCTAAGACTGAACGTAAACAAATGATGCTACCTATATTTTATCATTTTATTTTTTGTTTAACTCTTATTGGGCCTTCGCACTGGTTTTTTTCAGGTCATCATTTAAATCTTAGGTACTACTTAAACTAAACAATAATACCACGATTAAAATGCATTATCATGTTTATCAGTTTTCTGGTTACCATACGTAACACAAGCTCTGCTTAGCTTGGAGCATGGAATATTAATTTATTATACATTATTATATTATATCAAGCTCAATCAAGGACATTAAACCACAATTAATCCTACCACAATGACAAGCAAACCGCAAATTAACAATTACAAAACATAATTATCAAAAACTTGCGGATCACAAGATTGATGGATTACGAACAAAAATTCTCTCCTCCACTGTTTCGCATACACGGCTTTCGAAGTGATTACATTTCGGCAATAACTAGAATTAAAGAGCGGTCATTAATCACGGCCAGCAGTGTACATCATTACCTTTGTTCAGTCACGCGTCACTAACGCGAGGGTAACCAATGTAGTTTTCTTTTACTAATAGAGAGCTGTTTCAAATATTCTGTTGTAGGAAGAATTAACTAGTTTTTGTTTTTGTGGTAATTGCTAGGGTACTTACTAAACTCGATTTCGTTTTTTATTTTATACGCTCAGTTAGAGTAACGATAAAAGTGCATGAAGTTTTTCAAAGCTGGGCATTATTTATAATACATAAGTTTTTCATTACATTAATAAAATAGGGAAAACGTTTTTATTTCATTATGATTTTAACTGTTACCAAGAAGAGTGTTATTTAGTTACTTTATCATATACGTATAAAATCGCCAATCCGAAAGCAAGCGTGGTGATCAATGCTCGTGCCTTCTCTACATGGGAAGAGGCCTGTGCCCAGCAGTGGGACCTTTATAGGCTGGATTATATATAAAACAAACAAACTTTGGCTTCCTTCACTAATTGCCTTAAATACGAATCGATCTAGGTATTAGCTTCTAACAGTAGCTGCATTGGATAGCCTCAAAGACCAGGTAAAGTCGACTTACACCAACAACTAAGCTTAAACTTAGGAGTCAGGCCACTGACGCCGAGAGGTATACTAATGTTAGTTCAAGAATGAATGAAACTATTGAATGATATAGCTGTGTAATTGTATGAATAGAATGTGGTAGTGTATATTAGTACATAGACGGCTAGGGATATAAGGTAAAGCTTCAGTTTTCAGTGTATTTAAAATATTTAGAGCGTTGTTTTTGCTTATTTTTATGCCATTATCTTAAATATAAGTGAATAAAGTTTAAGGTAGACGAGACATTATTCTGTGAATGTATCTGATCTTTTGCAATAGAATTGTTTTAGCTCAGTTTGACACATCCATTAACTCAGCCTTTAACAATCAACTGGACTGGACTAGACATAATTCTCCACTATATATGTAGCCTAATCCAGCGAACCTTTTCAGGTCACCCTTTTGGGCTGAGGTCATAACTAAACAACTTCAAATAAGCTTGCTGCTATATTAAAAGCCAATTTTTACATTCCAAGAATCAAATATGAATATATCACGGTAAAAACTATTAAAACTCACCTTCACCTAAATAAAAACTATATTCAGCCTTCATATCCCTAAGTTATTCATGTCAATTGTGAGGTAAACATTAACTATTCTATCAATAATTCATAGTGCCACCGCCGCTGTATAGATGGCGCTAGTTTCCAATTTAGTTGGATTATCTTATCATAGAATATGCGGCGAGTTTGGCATCCTGTGGCCGTAATAGCTACCTAGGATCTGTCTCCATTGTTTGACACGTTTTCTGGTGGTCCTAGGAATTTAATGCATGGTTTTAAACGTCATCACTACCAAATATAAAAAAAAAATATATCCAAAAAGCCTTAATGTAATGAAAGTATTCCATTATGTTAATGGTATTTTTATTTTCAATATTTTTCAACGGTTTTCTCTTTTTTGGGTGTTCTGTAGTATACAGTATTATTTACATTACCTACACAGAAAACGAAGGTATTTAGAAATTAAATAAAAAGTTTGCTTTTCAAAAGCTTTGATCATATTCTAGATACAGGTAACAAAACTACTTTGTATTATGCATGTACCCTAAGCATTCCAAAACATCTTTAACAATATCAATTACCACAAAATCGTGTCGTACGCTCCACTGGACACGTGCTAATTGGTTTCGTTAGGGCCCAACTATGGTTGCTAACGTAATTATGAAGATACCTCTGTCTAGAACTGTGGAGTAATGAATAACGCTGGCAATGCAGTTAAAATGCAACGTTAAACTGCCAAGGATACTGCAATCTGGATGTTTATCATATTACGGTTTGAGCTTTTTAAATGGATTTTTTGATGGTGTACTTTTTAGTTGGTTGGGAGTTTATTTTAGGTCTATTTTAATGCGAGTTTAACAATTATTTTGATAGTTTGTTTGGTTTTTTTTTGTTATGAGTTATTTACCATTTAACTATGTTTTCTTTATTAAGGACTAGCTGTGTCCCGCGGTTTCACCCGCGTGAATGACAATTCATACACTATCTTTATAAATTAAAGCCTATGTGTTATTCCGATGTATCAGCTACATTATTGTAAAGTTTCATTAAAATCCATTCAGTAGGTTTTGCGTGAAAGAGTAACAAACATCCACACATCCATTCTCACAAACTTTCACATTTATAACATTAGTAAGGATTGCTGCGGATTTGTATTAAGTTTATTTTTTATCATGTTAGTCCAAGTGTCAAAATAATAGCGTGGAATAACACAATTATGGTTGAAGGGAGAAGATTTTTTTTGTGGTAATTATAATTATTTCATGTAAATTACATAAGATTTTTATTATTACCACATAAAAATCTTCTCCCTTCAACCATAATTGTGTTATTTTTCATCGTGACTAACCTAAATCCATAAAACACAACTAACTTATGCAGCCCGCCATTATATGGGTCATCCCCGGAAATGGAGCATAAACAAGCAACTTAATATAACATGTTTATCTTAGATATTTTTCCTCGTCTTTTCGATGTCGCCAGTAACCGCCAAAGCGGCGCCGTTGCGGGCAATTCGTGTCATTATTGTAACATCTTAACGTTATATAAAAAGGAACAATTGTAGGAAAAGTCAGGGAATTTTATTGTTCATTTCTATTATTTTGTTGCAGCTTGTGGTTTACCAGTAAGGACTGAGGTTATTAGTTAACAGATTGATGCTTTTGGAAGCACAGATTTATAAGTTAATGTTTGTATTTGCACATAATTATAAGAAGGTTTTATTATGCGTTGTTTTCGGTTTCATCCGCCTTTTGCTTCAGTATCTGAGGGTCTCAGTAAAAAGCTGAAAAGAAACCTTTCCCAAAAAAAATTCTGTCAAATGTCAAAGGTATCTTTGTTGAGTTTCTTAGGTAAAGTATAATTCTAATGGTTATAATTAATTGTAAATATAACTTGGTTTAAGTATGATGAGGTGTTTAACAGCAATGGAGATGAAATACTTATAATCCATCACAATTAGTGCTGGTCATTTCTCTATAATACATATGCTAATCCTCAAAACGTTCGTTTACAAATAACATAACCGAGTAACAGGCAAACACAATTAGTAGGCGAGTGTAAATCGAGCGGGGACAGCGGGGCAGCGGGGCAGCCGGGGGCAGATAAATGCACCCCAGACCCACACTGGGCCCAGCAGGGGTGCAACGACAGTTTTAAATAATACCCACCTGGTATGGACATGTTATAGTCAAATTATAAATTCAAATTTTATTGAGGACTAGTTGTCAGGGGTTTTTTTGGAAGTTCAGTTTTAGGGTCATATTTCGGTACCTAATGACCGTAAGTGGTATTAAGGATTCGTAGAAATCTTATAACATTTTACTTCGTACTTTTGCAATGAGTATAGAACTTTGAATGATTTACATTGTATCATGATATCATTGCGTAAATAATATTATCATGTTTGAAAATTTTATGAAGGTTAACCAGAAAACCAGTTTTGTGTTGAATGGGGTTCATTGGCATCCCTTGGTAAGAACGGAAATTAAAAATCACATTTTTACTGAGGACTTCATTTAACTGAGACCCAATTAAAGTAAAACCTAGGCCTCTACCCACTAATTTCCAACACAGAAAACTTATTTATTAGTCAGTTTAAACTATCGATTTAGAACCGCAACCCTATCGGGTGCCCTCGGTAACTGCGCCCTTGCACTTCTGTAGGGTTGCTGAATTATTGTTTAGTAGGGGAGGGCTTTTAAAGCGGGAAACCCCAGCTATTGTGCATACCCGATTTCCCGGTATCCGCCATTTTAATGTCCTAACGCGAGTTTTCTTTGCGCGTGTGTGCGTGATGGTGTAAGTGATGGAATTATGAGGTAGTGAAAGTGACCAGTGAAAGGTCCAAAAAATAAACATGAAATCATCTGTCAGGATTTCATTATAGAGATTAGGGAGTATAAGAGCGGGAGGTTGCGCTTAACGAATTTTACGTTGCATCTCGCTCACTAATCTTTTCTTAAAGAACTGTAGTGTATTGCATAAGATTTATAAGGGCAACTCTTTAAACCTCAAGCGAGCAATATGAATGATTTTACATCGTTTAAACAAACTCAGACATTGTATTAATTGCTTCCTCGCCTGCCTGATTTCCTATAACCAATATGTGCTATTCTAGAGTAACCGGAACCGCTCACAACTTAAACCAAGCGCACTTTTTTAGTGTGTTTAACATTAAGGCCTCAACACAGTCGTGTGTGTGATACAGCCTTTATTACTGCTCGCTGTATTTTTCTATTGTCATGATGTCGGCCTAAAGGGTAACTACCAGTGTCATATTTAGAGCATGGAACTGCTCTTTTCAAAGTGCCTTTTTGATCCCGAGTGCATGAGTGGGCTTTTTATTTTAGTGAAAGTTTCGGCGATTTTCTGATGCTTTTTTGGTTTGTAGGTGGCGAGTTGTTTGCACTTACGTAGTGCTTTTTAACTATGCAGAAAGTGCATTAGTCTTTTCCAGTGGAAGCTTACTACGCATATGGAAATGGTTTAATAAAATGGTAGGTTTAGCTATACCTCGTCAAAACTTCTTTTATTTCGGACCACTAAAATGAACTTAGCTTTCGACTTCTCTATATGTCAATTCCATAGCAAGTTGTATGTAGAATGTTATATATGAAATCTGTTAGTGAAAACCAGTTATATGAAAAAAAAATCAAACAGGACAATTCAACCGAGAAATTTTCCTGATAATTAAGGCTTAACTTCAAAGTAGCAAAGCAAGAAGCATTCCCGAAGAAAACAACAACAAACGCAGGCTGTTCCCAATTGGATACCATTTGAGGACATTAAAGAACATTTATCGACCAGTAGGGGACACGCGATCATTTTTGGATCATAACAGCCCCAGATAGACGAATTAATTAACGAAACAACCAATATATTTGGATCCCTGTCATCCTAACGGCTTCCTTTAATTTCATCATTATCGTTTTGATCCACCGGGGTGAGGCGGTTCAAACCGGTTTTGGCTGGTTCGTACCGGTCATAACTGGACGTTCTTTGAGGGATTATGGTGGGATCGTGTTTGAGGGGAGACGTTTTTGCGTAATTAGTGGTGCAAGTGGTTTTCTTGATAAGTGCCACTCTGGTGCAGTACTGTGTGTAGTTGTAATGGATATTATCTAAGAGGATTATGTCTGTAGAAATGAGTCCCGTTTGGGGTTTAGTTTTCTTTGCTTTCACTTTTATTTTCAGTAACCATTTTCGTATGTATACTTTATTCCTAACAGTTTCTGGCACTTTGTAAGCTTATAATACATTAGTTAAATTACTTAGTTCTACATAGATATGTAAGCATCCAGGATTTAGTACAGTTTAAAACGATGCCCGATCGTAAAATTATATACTGTTAATAGAAGACTACCTGGAGCAAAAACAATATGAAAGCTAAGACTCATTCAAAAGCCGACGAAATTTCAGCACGCGACTACAATAAGTACAAGAAATTTCAGCATCCCTTGGAACATATATTATACTTATATGAAGTACAGTTAAAAGACGGTATTTACCGTAGGGGTAGCACAATAGAGGCAGGTACATAATACGAATATCATTCAAAAAGTGACGGGAAATGGAAAAATCAAAATTCTCATCCGCCATACAAAGTATCGGATATGTATGAAGGGGAACGCACAATGACCAGACTACGGTAACGAAACGGAATATACGGGGAATTTTATATTTCCTTTTTTACAGGTGAAAAATTTGTTTACATCTCTTTTGGTTAGTTTTCTTTTTCATATTGTAGCAAATTGTTGAGTTTTTAATATAAACTTAAAAGGCTTCTTAATACCGCAAATTTAATTGTATTATGAAATACCTACTCAAATATTATAATTACTTATTTGACAGGTTCAAATATTTGCATTAAACATTTATAAATATTTATTAAAATGTATTCAAAAGTGAGCTATGTGTATTTATCTACACTGTAAAAGTGTCAAAACGTTTTATGCAAACAAACAAACATGCATCAAACTACTTCAAATACGGGTTTGTTGAATATCGTAACATCGTTTTTTAACTGGCACTGCATTTTAGTGGCATAAAGTACTACTGGTTGGGACAGTACATGATTTATAACGATACCCAATACATTACAGTTTTACATATTTTCGAGAAAAAGTGAGAAAGGTCTTTCTAGTTTATTCAAGTAAAATAAACCTTTAAAAACACAAATGTTTCCATTTATCACAAAATTTTTGAACTTTTATTTAAACATACTTATCTCTTATTTAATGAAAAGCCAAAATTATTTCTTATCACGCAAAAAAAAAACTCCTTTTAAACCATTGTACCTACAAGTAAGAACTTTATTAAACAGATTTCTTCTCCTCTTTTTTCTATTTATAAAATTTTTGTTACAATTTCGTTAAATAAGTTTAAAAACATAACAAAACAACGACTCAGTTACGGCTGAAATCGGATCGGAAACAAACATCACGGATGGAAAGGTCCATTGTGTGTCCGTCTTATTCACGATTGGCCCAACTTTATCGTAAACGGGGGAGAGAACAATGCCGTAATGAAATATTTTGAATATTTGTATTTGATTCCTCTTAAAGTCTATATTTCACTGTAACCAGTTAACAAGAACTTTTTTCAAACCTTTTTTTTATCCAACCCAAGGGAGGCGTGGGTTTATTTTACGCTGGTCAGGGGAAATTCCAGGGTATTTTGTGAATTTTTAATTTTACAGTTTAGAGGATATTTGCTAAGGAATTTGCGCTATGAAGATAAGTTTTTATAGGTATTTTATGGCTGCATACACGTGGGTACTGATGTCGTAAAGCTCGTCTGGGACTTTGGAATGCTCAGGTATAAAGATAGATTGATATAGGTATATATAGGAGGTAGTAACATAGTTATGTAAAGTTGTACTTATCTGTTTGTTAAGGTATTTTAACGGCATTATTTATTAAAGAAATTTCAGGTATTAGGTGATCATTCTGTAAGACTTTTTCTAAATTATCAATATTTTAAACTTGTTGTATATAATTATAAAGATCAAAAACGTAAACTGATTGACTTAAGGGTGCGTCCAAATCTGACGAACGAACATTACACGAGCCGCTCGCGATTCGATCTAATCGAATACGCCGTCTGACAGAGGTGCGGGCACAGCTCGCGACCAGGACATTTTTTTATAATCCTAAGAGATCGCACTAAAAATCGCGTTTACCTCTATAAAGTACTACAAAAATTGTGTTATATAAAGCTCACCTCTAACGCTGATGACAGAGACGCCTTCTCCTGCTTCAGAGTCTCCACGCGGCTCTTGTACTGCAGCAGCGATCGCACTGTCTCCTCCATCCTGCAACAATGTAGAATAAACATTATTGAAAGGTAACTAAGATAATGCTGCTCTTGTAAAAAGAAGAATATTTATATAAGTCACATATGAAAACGTAGCAAAACGCAGAGTACATAAAATAGCGGAACCGGACATAACATAACATATCATCACGCCTGTATCCCCGAAGGGGCAGGCAGTAGTGAACAATGTACACCCACAGTTCGCCGATATGTTTAGGTCCCATGTAATAGGGGGCGAGCCTATTGCCACTAACCGGGCACAAATCCAAACTCCGACCTGCTACTGAGAATTTCATAGAAAAACCCAATAACACCTTGGTCGACTAGGGAATCGAACCCAAGACCTCTAGCGTAGCAGTCGCGCTTAGCACCACTAGGCCAACGAGGCAGTAGCTGCTCTTGTAAAAGAAGAATATTCATATAAGTCTCATATGAAAACGTAACAAAACAAACTTGGGTCTAACCTAAACACAAGCAAACTTCTAAGTTTGCCGAAAATCTTAAACCAGACTAGAAAAGTCCCGTTCATATTAATGGCGCATTGTCAGACATACATACAGAGATTGACAGAAAACATTATTAGACTTAAAGTGCATAAAATAGTGGAACTGGATATAACAGTCAAATAACTGCAGTGTCTAAGTAGGATCATTAAGAGAAGCATATTCTTTTTTTTCCGCCATAACATTATTTCATTTAATGCACATCTTATCCATATTATATGAATTAAATAAAATGTCTGAAAATCGATTAAGTTTTGGGTGTTCACGTGTTCTTAACAACGTTTTCGATGTAAGTAGGTTAGTGTCAAAATGTTGTATTCTCCATACAAAACGTCGCATGTTATAAGGATATCTTGTTTAAAAATAATTGAGTTTTTTCATCAAACAATAGATTGGGACGGACCCTTCCTTTATGCGCGGCCCGACACGCACTTGCTACTCGGCACTTGGTTTAATAAACCTGCCAGTCTTATATAGGTTAATTTAAAAGATGATGTAAACAAGTGCATTTTTCATAAACATAATAAGCTTTTTCATTAACAAAAAGTACAACTTTGATAATCAAATTTCAGATTTAAAACTTCTAGGGATAAAAAAAAACAATAATTATAATAACTTGACGCCTGTTAGTTTTTATTTATGTAAGTTTTAATTTTAGTATAGTTAGAGTTTGTTCTGATAAATATTAGATTTATTTGTGTATTAATAAAAAATATTATAATAAACATACATTAAACAAGTATTTATTATTAAATTAAGTAAGTAAACAACGAAAACCATCGAGGGGAACATGTGTCTTATAAGAAAAAATGTACTGAATCTATATTGCTTTAAATATAGGTATCATGGCACAACAGCATTGTACAAACTTTTGTCTCCATTCAAACAACTCAGTCTGATTAAAAAAACGTATTTACCCAAACAGAATCCAAAACAGAAAGACAAGCGATCTTACAAAACACTTCATTATGCAGATGGATCAACTGGCGAGCTAAAGATTTGCATATACTAAGCCAGAGCGAGACAGACGATAATCCCGAGCAGTTAGAAAGAGATGGGACACGTGCACTTGACGCATGTCGACACTTCATTAGTGACAGACGTCCGTTCTCGGGAACACATCAACGTGAAATGACGGTAAGTGAAGAAATATGGGACTTGTTTACTTTTTGTGTTGCTATTTTAGATAATAAGTTAGGTATGCGGTAAAGATTTGCCTTGTTAATATTTAAGAAGGTGCAAGAAAATTTGAATACCTCAAATGTTTGTACAATCTTACTGCCTAATAATAATAATAATATTCCGGGACATCCCACACACGGTTGTCTGATCCCAAGCTAAGCATAGCTTGTGTTATGGTAACCAGACAACTGATAAACATACTTATATATTTCTAAATACATACATACTATAGATAAATTACACCCAGACGCCGAACAAATGATCGTGCTCATCTCACAAACATTTGTGTCGGGTGGGAATCGAACCCACGACCTCCGGTATAGCAGTCAGGGTCTCTAACCACTAGACCAACAGGCCCCGTCAATGTTATAATTATAGTCTGAATCTCTGCTATGTAGAAAGGTTTACAAAACATTTCCCTTCCGTCATTTCTGAAGTTAAATTACAGCTTCCAGTAATATTTCACCCGAAAGCCTGAAACTTCATTTAAATCAAAGTAAACATCCTTAATTATGAAAACGTTCATCGCGAGCCACAATGCCACAATGCCACTGTTTTAATCTCAAAAATTAATCAAGACGAGTTGCAATTTTAATACTTAATTCCACCGAAGTATTATGGTTTTACATCACAAAAGCTGAATCCTTGAGCCGTCTTAGAAGATAATTCCCTGAACAAAAACCCCTCAAAATGATTATTCCACCCTCTTTTAATTATTAATACACCGTTGAGGAGCAAGATTACAGCAGTATATACGTAATGGGGTATAAGGTGTACTAGATATTTTCGTTTAGTAACTGGAGACAACCGGTCAAATTACTGCGGAAATTGACTCGGATGACGTTAAAGGGTTGGTTAATTACTTCGTTTTCAATGACTGCTAACACTTAAAAAAGATTTTCTGTTATAAAAATAATAATAAATGTTATAATGGTTGTTATGACATTAGATTATCTTGTGATGTAAATTGTTTATTTAACAGGCATTTTTTACTTCTGGTTGATTAATAAATTAAAGTCATTCAGTAGGTACTTTCTAGTTCCGTGTCAAGAAACAAAAACGTAATTATTTTCGCTAATGTAATTAAAAAGTATATATTTAGTTCATAGACTACAAAAGTAGTTGGTAAACATATAAATAAAAAGTTTTTTTCCCTTACATCCCAGTAAAAGTCAAGCTCGAAATAGGCGTAACAATTCTACAAAAGAGTATTAATCCTTACAATTGAAGTGAAAAATTGGGACGATCCTTGGTCAGGATTTCCATTATTAACTCCATGACGAATTATAAAGATCTTTTATATAAAACTGGCAACGGAATTCATTCAGCAGATACTGAAAAATGGAACTTTTTCAATAACTCCGCATGGAATGAGTTTTCTGCACCGGTTGTGTAATATTCATTTTTTTTTTCAACTGGCAACATGGTTTCTAAGAATTTTAAAATTAGAATGCTATTGGTTTTCTTTGGGGGTTAGTCCCGCTATGGTATGGTCCCGGTATGGCACCCTCTTAAAATACCTATCAAAAAGTCCCGCTATGGTACCCTTCAGTTTTTGGTACTGTTGTAAAGAAAAGTTATACAATGCGTTAAGAAAAAAATAGTATTAATAAAAAATATCTTTTCTTAACTACTATAGTTAAGCAAGATAATATTTATTAATACTATTTTTTAAACAAATCACGCTCGGTAATTGTCGTTTCACTTCAGGTAGTTACCTGACCAACCGGTTTTTTCGTAAAACAATAGAGACGAGCCCTTCCTCGAATTCGTATCTAGCTCTTCCCTTTTGTTTTTATGAAAATAGAGAGAGACAGTATTATTCCGGGTTTAGTTTGCTATTTGCAGCTGTACTTTTGCGATATGAGTAATTAGGATAGCTTGTTAGTTTATCTATTGCAATGTCTGGGTCAAGTAGTTCACGTGGTGTAAATTTAATAATTATTGACAGTCGACGCGGTGGAAAAACTTTATTACGTGCCGGACATAAATATATTAAACGCAGAGAAAATAAAAATTCAAGTACTTGGCATTGTGTAAATAGGAGAAATAGTATTAAATGTAGTGGATATATAACTATTGAGAATATCAATAATACAATAATTAAAGATTATAAACACAGTGATCAGTGCGTGCCACATTTTGAAGACAATGAAGTTCAAATGGCTATAAGTGAGTGCAAAAAAGAAGTAAATTCAAATTACGGATCAGTACAGAAAATTTTCGAAAAACACATGGGTAACTTAAAAGACAAAAGGGTTACACCTTACAGGAAATGTTCCTGACTATAAAAAATTAAAAACAGTATTATACAGACACCGAAATAAGTCGTTGAACGTACCAAAAACACAATTTAAGAATGTGGAAGAAATTATAATACCAGAAGAATTTAATAAGTATGTATTGGCTGATTATTGTAATGAAGACTGTAATCGAATAATTATATTTTCCTCGACAGAAGTAAAGGAATATATAAAATGTGTAACGCATTACTTTGGTGATGGCACTTTCGACGGCTGCCCAAACCCATTCGAACAAGTTTATGTCATTCATGGAGACATGGGAAGCACTGAGTTATCCACGAATGTAGCACCATTATTTTATATTCTGTTAAAAAACAAAGAAGGGAAAACTTATGAAAAAGTTTTCGAATTGATTAAACAAACTTTGCCTGAATGGCGTCCATCGAAATTTACCTTCGATTATGAAATAGGAGTAATAAATGCAGCAGCGAAGATTTTTCCTGATATCAAAATAAATGGATGTAACGTACATTTTCAAAAGAACGTTATCAAAAAAGCGAAATCTTTAAATCTCATGGAACACGAAGAGTCCTCGAACCATGTTAAGCAATGCATAGGCTTGGCGTTTTTGCCAAAACAAGATATTGAAGACGGCTGGCTGCATATAATGGAAAATAGGTATAATATCTTGGTTACTTTCCAAAATGATGTTTGAGTACTTAACTCTAATTATATGGCAAAAAAGTAAAGAACAACAATATCAGTAAGGACCTGTTAATTTCATTGCTTTACAAGTACGAACGTTTAATAAGTATTTTTTTCAGTTTCGACGATGAAGCTATGACCAAATTCAATTACTATTTTGTCACTCAGTGGCTTGAATATCCAGACCTCATTTGGTGTTGCCATAATGAACGCCATAGAACAACTAACTTGGCGGAATCATTGAATGGCAGATTCAACAAAATTATTGGAAAAAATCCCAGTTTATTATTGTTTCTGCAAACAATTGGCAACGACACATGTCACTTTGATATAAAACAAGCCAAGTAAGTTGTATTTTTTAGACAATATTTTTAAGCAGATATAATATTTTTAAAAGCAGATATATATTTTTTTACATAATACGAGTACATAGAAGAATTTGAAAATGGATTTGATTTTATTTATTTTGGTAGATATTATTGGTTGTCGCCTTCTATTACAGACGGTTACTGAAAAAAATATAGCTTAACTTAAATAACTGATGATTTTTGTTATAGCTTTCGACTAAAAAGATCACCTATAAATTCAAGAAAAAGAACAAGTATAGAAATCGACCGCCAGATTCAAAAGCTAACAAAAAGTTACGAAAATAAAGCTATCTCCATTGGTGATTTTCTGATTAACATATCAAAGTCAACATTTCGATCAGAACATTTAAAAAAATAGTTTATTTTAATTTTGTTTTTAGCCTATTAAAATGTTTAATACTTTTTCTCGATGTTGATTATTTTTTGTAGTTTATGTTTACAATTTGCGCCTTTTTCTCCATGTTGATTATTTGTAATTAATATATTTGTCTAGTTGGTTGTTGATTATTTTTGTAGTTTATATAAATTTACAATTACTGCCTTTTCTCAATGTTGATTATTTGTAACTAATATTTATGTCTGGATGTTGTTTTTATTTGTAGTTTATAATATTTACAGTAATACTTTTCTGAGATGTGAATTTTTTATATTTTTTTTATTGTTGATTATTGGTAATTAATATTGTTGATTATTTTAAAAATTACATTGCAATTAATATTTCGTTTTACTGTTTGATATTTTTTTATAAATATTTTGAATTAATAAAAGACTGATTTAATATCGCAAACAGACGTTTTATTGATACACTCCTAAAAGTATTTATTTATAGATACACTTTTCTTTTCAGTTGTACCTTCTATTGTCTAACGTAGATTTAAAAGATGGGTACCATAGCGGGACTTTTTGATAGGTATTTTAAGAGGGTGCCATACCGGGACAAGAACGGTTAGTCCCGCTATGGTATGGACCATAGCGGGACTAACCGTTCTTTGGAGATTAAAATCTTTGACGTTTTGATTAGGAAAATATTCTCTTAGAATCCTTTAGTATGTTTCTATATTACTTAAGCCTCGTTAGAGTTACTGAAAGTAAATTGATTATTTCAGTTTGGTAACAAGTAAACTTAAACTATATATTTTACTAAAAGCGACTTCGTTCTTATCTAAATGACTTCCACGACGCAATATATCAAAACTCAAGTAAACTAAATCAGAAAGCTCAAAATAACTACGTAAATAAAATTAATCATCCAGAAATTAATTTTTGGGCAGCAATAGAACCTTTTTCGCGTATTTCCCACGTGGCGTATCTAGTTCGTTCATTCGTTCATTCGGGGGTCGATTACCTTGCAGGCTTATTACACCGTAATTTAATGTTTTGTTTTTTTTCGACGGTGTTTTTTTTACGTGGCAATGTTTTACTGCGGCCAGTCACGGCACTATCGACCGGGGTGTGTTTCTATTTTTGATTAATATGGTGCCCTGCATGGTTTGGTAGAAAGTTTTGGGTAGCCAGAATCGTGAAGGAATTTACTGGTTTTGGATGATAGCGTTATTTATTTTAGAAATATTCAGTCAAGGTAAAGTATGTTGGCGAAGAAAATAATAATGTACATTGTATCCTATGCAGAAAATAGAAACGTTTACACGTTCCCAAAAACAGATTAAATTTCCGTCTGCAAAAACAAAGCGACACAAAAACCACTCAATCCCTAAACGGTCTTTTTATGCAATTTTACTACGAAAAGCTAAAAAAGGAATATTAAAAGCACGTTAAACAATTACCATTTTTTACCGAACTGGGCAAACATGGCGCTGGTCTCCCCTCGCGACAAATTACGTCGCATTCAACCCTTGACCAGATGAGAGCTCGTAAATCTTATCTATTAAACCTGTGTTGTAGTGTGCGGTGCAAGCCAGGGGAGAATCGCATGTGGGAGGATAAAAAGATTAAACGAGGCCCCTACATATGCTATTTCTCCATTAAATAATTTTTCAGGAAGAAACCTGTGAAACACAACACTGCAAACAGGAAAAGGGTTTAAAATATATATTGATGGTACTCCACGTATGTACTACATAAACCTAAGTTAGGTTTAAGTAATATTTTTTCCGTAAAAAAATCTAGAAAAACATTCAATCATTTCGCAAAATATATCTTTTACATCGCTATACGTCCATTTTGCCAATACCCGCTATCGCTTTTCCCTTACACCGTATCCACCGTATCGATGTATTTGCCTAAACGCTTGGCTTAAATTCAGACCACGCGCCTCACATTGTCGCGGCCGCGGCTAAAGCGGGAATAATTACTCATTGTTCATCACTTACGAACGGCTGTTTGCATGATACACTAATGATTGCCTCAAAGTATAATAAACTAACGGCTGTATAAAAAGAGTTCGATTTAAAAGTCGTTTGTGTCAAAATGAAGCTGGGAAGTTTTAGTGTTTATGTGTCGGTCTGTAAATTTCCCACTGCTAGGCAAATATGTCCCTCAAATAATACGTATATGGCAGGAATGTGCATTGATTGTGTTGTGATTGCAGATGTGCCTTTTACGGTTTTGAAGAAAAATTCAAACAAGCCTGTCTTTATTTTTCCATTGGTACATTTTACATTATGCATGATGGACAGACTTACAAAAATGTTATGAAATTTTCAGGATAACACGGTTACTTCAACATAACTCATTACAGTAACCGCAGATAGGCTGCCCAGTTTAACCAGATGCGTCTGATAAAACCTCAAAAACATTGTTTATTAAAGCAACCCACGAAGTTCATCAAAACATGAAGAATAAGCTTCAAAATTCACTTTTGTTCCCCATCGCTTTACGCCGCCCATTCAAAGGTTCCGCTTAACTTAGCATGAACGTTGCCTCTACATTTTTAATAAAACCGGAGCGTTGCGACGCACCTGCGTCGGGCACTTGTTTTACCTATTGACAGTTATGCTCCTTTTTTGACAGCGACACCTAGTGAGCGAAGTGAGAACTGCCTTTGTGAAGTAAAATGTGAAATAATTGACAAACGGCTTGTTTTGGAGGGATGTATGTTTGGAGATTCGCCTTTGATGCTGTTGTCGGATCCAATATTTGGTTAGTAACGTTATGTGTAACTCGGAAGTCTGGCTATGGCATGTGATAGATTTAGGGTATAAAAACAGTACTGAGTTCTTTACCGTCCAAAAATTTTCTGACTAGAAAAGGAAAGTAAATATGATATTATGTATAATACTAATTCAGTATAACATTTTTCTGAGAATAAGTTCAAAATATTTCGGACCCAAGCAATTTAGCCATTTCAGTTCAATTAAAGACCCAATTCCCATTCAAGCTTTTATTAGTCAAAAGAAATGCATACGCGCGCTATGTAATGTAGGGCCACTTGACAGTTGTAGATCTTTGTTCAAACAGCAAAATATTCTTACATAAACTGGATTATATATAATGGAAATATGCGCGTTTGTTAAAACAAATCCAAAACAGTTCATCACTGCACAAGAAAATAATGCGAATATTGCAAAGAGAGATCCGTCACGATTAATAATGCCGTCTTGTAGAACCACTTTGTTCCATGACAACTGCCTTATAATGTGCATCAAAATATTTAATAAAATTCCGAAAAGTATTCGTGAGCTACCATTGCTGCGTATGAAACGAATTCTTAAACACTACTTAATTAACAATGTTTTTTACAACCTTAAAGAGTTTTTCGAACAATAGAGTTGTTTTTGATGTTATATTTTTTATTGAAATTCTTATAATATTTGTCATTAATTATTAATAAGAATGTCTATGTACTAATTTTCGTATGCTACTTATGGCAAAATATGTGGAAACTGTGCGACCCTCTATACATCTGTCTGTACCCATATTTTACGAAATAAAGATTTTGATTTTGATTGATTTCCATACGCTGCAAAGAGTCCACCAAATATATTTGGGCCTTTCTCCATAAGGTGGTCAGCTGTAATACTGTAATACTCAGCGAAGTACATAATAGTCCGCAATATTTCTTTCTGCGACACCCAATTAGGGTCGGGTTTGCGATAACGAGAGGTCAAAGGTCACACCGGATTATGAAGACCTTTTGCTTCACGTGAACGAAAGTGCTTAGATTCTTACCGCCTAGGTTATTTCGGTTAGGTCGAAATGCCACAAAGTATTTGCACAATTTATGGTCAGTGACGTCATTGTCGAAATGGATGATTCTTTTTTGTTTTTGTTTTCCCTATTCTTAAGTTATTGGTCCCCTACACTAGGGTTTAGGGCACGTTTATGAGTCACTTGTGCTGACTCAGAAATGAAGGGTATGTTAACAGTTCTGTTAAAGGCAATGAACCTACTACATACGTACTTGGCTACAGAAGTCAGTACCTAATAAAATAAGTATATTTTTCTATATCACTGACGGTTCAGATCTAAGGTCGTCTACCCATTATCAGTCTTTGTGAAAATTTACTTATCCTTGCATTTTAAAAGACATTAAAAAAAGCAAACAAACCTAATAAATCTTGCTAAATAACAAAAGACCTGCATAAATAACGTGCAAAAAGCGCTGCCGTAATTAATCCCCATAAAATATGCACTTGGCTTTTAATTTCCCATCAGACAAAACTAAATGTCTGAAGGGATAAATAATGCAGTGCTTCAACCCTTCCCTGGCCATGAATAACTGAGTTCTGGTCGATGGCAGCCATTTTTCAGTAATACTTGTGACTTGAGGTTGAACAAACAGAGCCTACTTAAATATCAGTGGGTCAAGGCTTAGCATTTGTAAGTTATTTGAGGAAATGTGGAAGTGTGTTAATGTGGGACTTTTTTTGTTTGTATCTGTAAATGTATCGTAAAGAAAATACTGCTGTATGGCTGTTGCAGTGACAGGTTACATAGTTGTCACTTTGAATTTTGTACACAATATCAATCCTATACACTGTTTTGAACAAACATTATAATTATTGTTTTTACTAAGTATGTGCTGTCTTTGCCTTACTTTTTGTCTTTACCTTTATTTCATACACTTGTTACACACACATACTATTTCATGCAATAAAACTCAAAATACCTGGGTTAATGTCCACAATAACTTTTTTGGCAGCAATTAAAATTGAATTTGCTCGGTCCTGAAAAGGTTGTAGAAAATAGTAGGTTGTGTTTTACGGTCGCTATTAAAGGCTGAATCGACAGAACAATGTGCGGACAATAGCACAACGGGTGTAAGCTCATTTACTCGTATAGAGCACGCTTTTAGTCGCACCAAGCACTTCAGGCAAAGGTACGGTCACAGTTACAGCGATTTTATCAGCGTATGAACATTTTTCAATATGTATTTTTTGATCAGTTATGCTACCAAACGTTGGTTGTATTTTTATAGGTAATCAAGTAGTAAATGATTTCAATATTTTCTTGATTTTAATCCTTTAAATTCATGAAAATCATCATTTTTACACTAAACTATAACATAGTAATGATAGTAAGTGTGGAGGATCAGCAGTCGTTCTAAAGTTACAAACGCGTCGGTAAAGGCTAAGCTAGCTAAGCTACTTTGGTATTGACACCTTATTGTATTTCATAATTTAACAATTACTTTTTTTCTCGCTTCCGCTTATGCCTTACACTTATCGCTCCATATTTGCAGCGTCAACCGCCAGCTACTTCAGGCTGACGCGGTGGATATTGATGCGAGCGATAAGCGTTTTATGAGGCCGCACATGTGCCTTTTTTGCCACTTCTAACAACACCTGTAAATGACGTTTTCTAAGTTTACATGTGTGTAAATTGCGTGAGAAGAATGAGATATGGGGCAATAAGTGTTATATAGCGGTGTTTGTAAGGTACTGTGTCACATTGTATGGGGCAAATATTGTTGTTATTTTTTGTAAGTCTATATTTATATGCACAAGACTGAGAACAATGGCAGACAAAAGGGGCGGCCTATACCCAGCTTTGGGTGATTTCGGACTGATATGATGATGAAATCTATTTTTCATTGTTTTAATTTCCAATGCTCGTCGTTGTTTTGAATTTCTAGAACATAATTGTAAACTTGACTTTTCAAAACATTTTTGTCTAAAACTCATTTTTACTGTCTATTTTATGTAACCACAACATGAATGTAATTTTCGTTATTGGCTACGCTCAACGAGGTTGCTATAAACAACATTATAACTGATAATTTTAAATAATATAACATGTATAATAATATAATACCTACCTGCCCTTTTATTACCCTTTCTTAAAGCCAATAGTTGCCAATAAAGAGAACCGATGGAGCGAATCGACCATTTTCAGAAGACCCACAAGAGCTCATTGATTTCTTTAAATACAATGAATTTTCTTCAGCCTTGGAGGTCTACGGTAAATGGCGGTAAATTGGAATCAATTAAATTTTGACAATGGATTCCATTTCTGCATGCGTTATGGAGAAGAATGTAGGTTACTTATTTTATAATAGGAGATGTATATTGATATCAAGTATGAATTAGTATAGTAAAGATATATATCTAAGGTACAAAAGTTATACATATACAAAAAATCTTGGCTTAATTTACATTATTTCAGATTTGTTATTTTTTAAAAAATTTATTGTCTGTTGTATGAGTAATAATTACAGCAAAAATAAAATATTTATTGTGTATGAGAGCATAACTATCACATTTCTTAAAGAAATTGATAAATCATTTTTACACAACGCAGTGGCAAAACCAAACCCAAAATCCAACGACTTTCGTATTTTTTTGTCACTGCTTATCTAAATATTCTTTCAAGTAATGGCAATATTCTGGAAAAGTTAAAAAAAACAACGCCAATAACACTAAGTAAATTCGACAAACACCAGGACATTTCAATTTAAAACCTCTCTAAACATCCTAAGCCCGCATACTAACAAATCATTTAGCTTCCAATATCGCATGACATCTCATAAGTCCGCACCTGCTCTCCACATCTGCCACATAATCTATGACCGGCCACTTCGGATCACCAGAATCACCCGCGATTAGCCCCTAATAGCTGGTAATAGCCGAAGCCATAAATAGGGCTATGAATTTGCGGCTAATTTATAAGGACAGGTATTTGTATCGTAAGTTTGTGGTAAGTGGGTGATGATGGTGGTTGTGTATTAGTTACTGATGCATGTTTGTATAGGGCTTTGGTATATTATGTGGAATCGATGATGCTCAAGTCTGTAATGACTGTTTATGAGATATACAAGACCAAATAACAACTACACTCGTGAATTGAAATAGGTCAGTTAAATACATTGCAATATATTATCAATTGTATAACATAATATTTTTATTAGCTTCTTTTCAGCGCAGTGCTACTAATCCTAATCTAATCTAAGCTAATCTACCTACATAATCGAGCTATTCATATTTTGTGGGACAGAGAAATGAATCTAAATAGGTTTTCTTCCTTTTTTTCTTAAAAATTCATCTTAATATTCAATTGACCAGACAAAACGAAGGATTTTAATTTGCCTTACATTAACACTATTGAAATTAGAGGACCGAAACTGCAACTAGTTATCAAACTGCAATCGACGTGAAATAAACAGCGTAACCTCCAAACTTAAACGTACTCAACAGTACAATCCACAGACAGAAGCAGTACATAACTAACGGGGCTTCGAACACGGGCTTCCACTCAGCGGCGCCATTTCCATAGCCGATTGACTTATAGCCCCGTTAAGAGGTCAACTGATTTATCGACTTCCATTCAATTCACGAATGAAACTGTTCAAATTGAAGCTCACAATGGAAACTTGTTTATGCTTTCTAGTTTATAAAGGTTTTTTTAAACTATCAATTGGGATGGAACAAAAGATAAAAATAATTGACGATCAGCGAGTGTGAATAAAAACCAGTCGATAAAAGGAATACTAGTTTTAATCCAGTTGAAACTGGATAAATGGATTTAAAGAGGTACGGTTTATTTATGTTTATAATATATAGTTTTATAGAATGAGATGCAAAAGAAAAAATTAAATGCCACTGATGAAAAAGAACTAATCTCAATTTACATCACAAATATTCCAATTTAAAACCCTCGATTCACAATTACTATGCAAATTGTAGATTTCCAACACGTGTAACTATTATACCTTTTTACACCTGTTAACGGCCATCTTTAATTCAATAAGAGACGCACGCGTCTTGATTAAACCATTATCCTCGTTGTACGACGTTCAGTTAAATCGCATTAATAAAGCGTACAGTTAAAGTTGAACCTTCGTTTTTGTCGGAACAATGAGATTAGAGGAACGTAAACTTATTAAATTTGAGAACACGTACTTATGTGTTATATGTTTTATGCTGAGTATTGTTAGGGGTGTGACACACGAAATGTCGTAAATTATTAAACGTAAATATTTTGAACGAAGTGAAAAGTTAAGGTTTTGAAAGTAGCGCTGTAAATTATTGTTAACTTAATTGTGAAGAGTAAAATTACATAATAATAAAAAATGTGTTTGCTCATTTAAACGAACCTTGAATAAAAAATATAAGTGCTAGGCTCAAATTAGTAGTAGTTAGATTGCTAACTAATAGGTATTAACCTAATATAATAAAAGCTTATAATTTGCGTGCGTAAAATATTAAATTATTTATATAGCTCATAAAATGTTATCAAAAAACCTAATACTGAAATCTAACAATACCGTAAAACTAGCAACCTTGGTCGTGACGACAATTACGCACGACAGCGCAGCACCCGTGTGTTAGTGCTCTTATGCAGAGTATTAAAACGGTAGCCATCTTGCAGAAAGTTCTCGAAGATTGCTTTAGTAATGAGTGCTGTACGCGTAATGTTGGGCGTTTAACTAAATGTGAATTAGTGAGAATTTCTTCGCATTCATCAGAGTTACGTACAAAGTTCATGTCACACGTTTAAGGATTAATGAAACGTTTAAGATTGTGGAGTTGTGCTTTGTTCCGTTTTCATTTGTTTTGTTTTGATGGAAGAGTTTGTGAGATTTAGGACTTTTGGGTGTTTGAGTTGTTGTAGGTGCTTGTTGTTGGAGCTTATGTTAGGTAGACCATACTTTATGAACTTGAAGAAGGACGAAGAAAATATACGTGTGTGTCTAAACGTGGTAAGATTATATTATTTATTAGGATATGATGACTGAAAAAATATTATTTCTGTGAGTTTAAGATAAATTTTCTTTTATAGATATAACCAGACCAATCGGAAGTAAAGCATAGTCAATATATTGATTTTAACAGCAGCATTATTTCAAACCAATTAATCCGACTTTCGCAAGTCACATTCGATAGAATAGATTTAAAACAAAAAATAACATTCGTAGATTCGTTAAAAATATATAAAAATAAATAAATTGTATCATCAAGTTATTACTTCCGTCATCCTTAAACATGATTGACATACAATTTACTTGTCCTTTGCAATCATGACCATATTGTCGACTTCTTCTTCGATATTATTATTTTAGCGGCCTTTTCCCTACGAACCGGATGCCCGGAGAAAAGTAATCCGACGGGATGTGACGTAGACAGAATGGCGCCAGAGATTAGTCAAGCCTTCCGAAGTTACTTTTCTTATGGAAATCGAGTGGAGTAACTTTTCTACATATTGTGGTCGGATGACGAAACGCCTGATTTATTGTTATGCTGATATATTACTGAAGGGGTTGGTTACATATTCTTGTATGAGAACTTTTTGGATTGGTCGACAGATTTCGTTGCGTGGTGGTTTTGTTTTGTCAGTTAATTTATCTGCTGTAAAAAGAGATTGTTTTACGTTAAGTTTTGGGTATGGTTGATGAGATTAATCATTAGAATATATCGACATTGTATGACAGCATAGCGTATTGCCCATGTAATGGATATCAATTCCGTAAATATTACATGAAACACCATTTTTGCCTTTGAAATATTGTCATGAAACGGTAAGTCTAAGATGAGAAAACGGTGAATACCTGATTCTCTATACAAACATTAATTATTCTCATACATCACACAGTAATTTACGTCAACAGCTCGACTGTACCTTGGCAGGCCTCACCTTTGACTAATAACATAAGCATTTAGTACTTAGCTTTGGCACGGACCGATCGTCATTACAGCCACAATACCAACTCTATATACCTACATGTATACTAGTCATTACATAACATTGACATTCTCATCAAGTTCTAGTATAGCAGCTCTATACACTTCAACACAATCAAGGATGGTAAGTATCCGAATCTATAGGGTATCCGAAATAAAAATATATCCGAAACTGCAACATTATTCGGATATAAAAGTTTCTGAAAATTTCGGACAGTCTAAATATGACACGATACAACAAGTTTTGCTAGCCAAGCCGTCACACAATTATTATGAAGAAAGTCAAACAACATTTATTTAACACAACACACAAGACTGCATAAAGAAAAGATAAAAAAAATACATTCAAAATGATATCAATCAGTTATCTTATATAATCATAATTAATTTTCGTTCCAACTCCTAAACCTATCCAAATCACGAAATACCCGCAAGCATATCCGAAAGTACTACCATATCCGAATCCCACTTGACATCCCTACCATATAATCCAGCACCTTAGATTGGTCCTGGATTGTGTTACGGCTGCAGCTCCCGGGCGGCCATTAACCTTCGTTTATGGAGATTGCTTCATCCCCTGTCTTCGCTCGTCATTAATCATCAGCTGTCAGTTGGTGTTGGAGTGTCTTTGATATGCGAGGTAAGTTCGAAGATTGTTGGGTAAGTTGGATGTGTGTGTTAGTTTGTAATTGTTTAGGTTGCTAGAAATATAATTATGTAGAGTTTCCATTAGGTAGCAATACAATTAAGAAAAAATAGACGTCATTCAAATTATTATTTTTAGTTATATTTAGATTTTATCATTCAAAAGTTTATTTAAAAAACATTTTTTGGAAAAGTAACTGTTTTACAATATTAAGCATCGTTTATGGAGATTGCTTCTTCCCCTGTCTTCGCTTGTCATTAATCATTAGCTGTCAGTTGGTGTTGGAGTGTCTTTGATGTGCGAGGTAAGTTCGAAGATTGGTACGTAGAGGTTGTGTGTGTTAGTTTGTAATTGTTTAGGATGCTAGAAATATAATTATGTAGAGTTTCTATCAGAGTGTAAGTAATTGCGCAAATAATTTAAAATCAATATTATTTGTTCGATATTTTTTTCATTATTTGACAACTGTTATTTTTGGCTTCCAGTACACAAGGGATCGCACTTTAATTTTCTGGAAATAGTTCAATATCCAAAATTGATAAGATCGTAAATTTTCAGAAAGAATTATATTATCGAAACTCTTAACTCGACTTTACGAAACAAAAACTAACAAAAATCCAATTTAGTTTTACGATCACAATTTTATATATTTTTGAATGTAAATGCTAAAATATTTTTATTACCAGCTTATTCAGGATTAATTTCGCTAGGCTTACTGGACTAGCTTTAGTTTTCAGCCAAATGTTTGCGTGTTAGCACCCACGCAGTAATTTGTAGAGCCTAAATTATTTGCTCTAAATATTATGATTAATGGTCATGTGAGATTTGTGTCGATGTACGAATATTTATGAGGCTTATAGCAATCTTTAAGTATTCAATCTTTAGATTACAAAAATAGAGCACATATTAAAATATGTGATAGAAATACTGTGTCAGATTTAAGCCAGATATGAGTCTATCAATATGTAGTGCAACTTATGAATAGTAAATTATACCAAAAAAAATAAATAGAAAAAATAAAAAAAAAAGTTAATTGCACCAAAACGTTATCAAAAACCATTACTTTTTAAATATAAAACCTACTTTCATAAAGAAATGAACTGTGATAATCAAGGCTCTATAAAAAGAAACACAAAAATGTTACATCCTGCTTGAGATGGCCACAAAGCCTTTTATCGGCACATTGACAACAATCGATCGAGGTCAAGCCTACAATACGGCGTCAAGAGCTATTGTTCGTCTAAGACCTCAAGTATCTCAAGATATATCGAAATCTTAAGCTTTTCTGTTGCCAACCACTGAAATACACTTTTGTTCAACACTTGCTAAACAATTGACTCTACAAAAATAGAACAATTCATTTCATGTCAACGAAATTTAACCCATAACCCAAGTAATTAGGATTGAAATTCGCCTATTCTAGTCTAATAAAGCATACATTATCACAATTCAATACACAGATCAAAATTACTGACCATAAATGATCATGACTATACCTACGGCGTAGCGGCGTAGACAGCTACGCTATTCGTAGCATCGCCTACGTCGTAGCAAGGCCAGCAGTTACGGTTGACCAAATCAGTTGCGTAGCTCAGTGAGCTGGCATGACTGTTGGGCATGACATTTGTCAGACCGTGATTGATATTAGTCAGGTAATAGCGATTTCGGAAAGGTTCGATGGAAGTGACAATTTTCCTTTTATTAAATAGTGCATTTCCCATTTATTAAATAAAGTCAGCTAGAAAATTTTACGATTCAGTTAAGCGATTTATTTTCTCACACGCGTAGTCTTTTTTATATAGGTTTTCTGCCTTAGCCGATTTATCAGAATACCGTTTTTCACATAGAGCGACCAAAAATTAGTTCAGTCGCTCTATGTGAAAATCGGTATTTAAGTAACGTCTAATCAAGGTACTGTAAAACCTACAAAACCTAACGTCGACTTCAACAGGAAAATAAAACACCTTTTCAGATACTTCCAAACATCTTTGCCATACATGTACAAACCATGAAGCATGTTTATACGTTATCTGGTAATATTTCACCGACGTGTTCCTGAGAGATCAATTTGGATCATTTTTCCTTGTCAGTCAGTGTTCGTCATTAAGGTGTTTCAGCATCTGTCGGTGCGTTGCCCCCGTCGACTGATAATATATCACGGCCTTCAATTGAGCAAGGGGGTTAGGAATATGGATGTGGTAAGTCATTTCTTGTTCTTACGGGTTAGGTTGTCTGTATACTGTCTTATTTTTGTAATTCATGTCGATTTTTCCGAAAACTAAGACTAATATTAGAAAAAATTATAATAATACAAAAAAAAAAACAATTTGGTCTCCTCCTGATACAATGAAAAGAAAGACATTTGCATTTAAAAGGCAAGTATTTTTTCATTAGTTTTTAGTTAATCCATGGCATTTGATTGTTAATTTTGAGTAAGACTATAACACTTACTCGTAAGTCAAAACCTAACCAATGCTTGATACGCTTGGCTACCTTTAATATTATAATTTTCGACAAACTAAATTGCAAATAAAAATTACAACAAAGTGCATCAATGTAATACCAACATAATGCTACAATTGCCACATCCATACTTCACACATGCGAGGCCCGTCACAAATATTCAGTAAATTGTATGAAGCATTCCCCTCGGCGTGAGACGTTTATTTGACGCGATGTACCTCACACTGACGCGGAACGTCTTGCATGATGCTCAGCTGTTAAAACGATGTGTAGGTACATCGTGCGAGTTTTGTTTTAAGGATAAATAAGTAAATTTTAGGTTAACTTGCTGCTGTGTTTTTTGTCTTATGTATGTTTTATTAATTTATTTATTTATTAAACATACAGACACTATCATTACAGAGTGATCCAATACAATACAATAGTCGTTTCTATACACATACCATGTTATTTATCATATTACCAAAAATGATAAAAGTCTGCTAGCCGATCCCAAAAAAATTGGGAAGGACTAGATGACTAACTACTAAGGTTTGTGCAATAGATGTATATTTTTTTTTATATTTATGTGACGAAAATGCAATAGTAGATTTTGCGAAGATACATTTTGAACTACATATGTAAAGGCGAATGGAACTCGACCCCAACATAGGTTGAGAAAAGGTTAAGGAGTAGAAGAATGCCAAAAGGTACTGAATTTCTGCAGTTACAGGACTTGCACTCCGATGTCTCAAGGACCACGTTTATTGTTCTTTATTGGGCACAAATCCAAATCCTCGTTTGCTAAAATTTTATAATATTTTATTTGACATAGGTGTCGAGCCTCTTAAAATTTAATTCTACTCTTGAAAAGGCTGTTCTGCTTAATTAAGATTAATTGTTGATGTGTGTAATGTTTGTTATGCCCGGTATTTTACCTTCTTACTGAAGTTTGTCTTTTCTAAATAAAGAATAAGTACTGACCACTATAGTCATTTATTTCAGGACTACAAAATTCCCTATAAAAAACGATATTTTATTAAATACATATATAGTAATGTTTTATAGATTTTAATATTGTTATAAAAATACCATCAAAAGAATGTAATAATAAACAGAGGTTATTGATCTGTCACTCGGTAAACGTTACTGTTCGTTCAGTGCGTTTTCTTTTATACTTTATGTGGGTATAAATCCCTGACAGTTTCACGGGTTATGTTGTGGGGTCACAGTTACAGCGTGTCTCTTATATTAAAGATGGATTCTTCGAAAAAAGACGATAGCATACTTATATGTTTTCAACACGTAGTTGGTAACATTCACATTTCAACATTAAACAAGTTTTTGAATTGGAAAAACCTACGTAGAAAGGAAAGAGTTTAATGAGACTAATCTCTACTTGTGCGCACGTATATGAGAGATCCAAACGCATCAACAAATTGTATATTACCCATAATAATATGTGTAAGTCATTACATATGTATGTACAAGCAGGTTTGTAAAAAAGATCGTCATTTTGAGGTTTTTTTGATCGTATGTAACATGCACAAAATCGCTGCCAGTGCAACCCCACCCAAATATTTATGTAAAAGCTTTATGAGTCAATCCAGTGAGTTACGCTTGATGTTATTATGCGTTCCGTTTTTATGTTACTTTCATTTGCCAACAGGCACGGCATCAACTATTTTCGGCGATCAACGCGCTCGTAAAACGGAACGCGACGTTTGGTGTGGTGTCGCATTCAATTTTATGGGAATTAAGGTATCTATTTAGTATACGTTACGTGAGATCATCTTTTAGGGCCGTATTATGACAGCCATGTAGACCTTTGGATTTACTGCATGGGGATATTCAAACCATGCTGTGAGTTACTTCATAGATACTGCTTAATATAAAAAAATAACTTTGAATTCGTCAAGGTTTGTTTTTTCGTTTAGAATTGAAATATTATTTATAAGCGCGTTTTTTATTTTTTATTTTTGTTAATGGATATGACATGAGTTAACACCCAATAACCATTATAACTAATTATCAAACTAATCTCACTCCTTAGACTAAGTTTGACTCATTTGACACCAGTAACAACTGTCATATAGATCTGTACAAAATAATTTGCAATTCACTGCAAAAAAATACTTCCCCTCTAAAAAGCGAAATATCACCTTCTTTATTCCCCGTCTATAAAAGTAACTATTTTCCCCACGCATCATGTGTCGTGCTGCAACCAATAATGGCTACTTCGTCAAAACTCCGGATTGACTCATAAACTATAATAATATACATATATATATATAGCTAGGAAAAGGTTTCGTGTCGAAGATATTTACTGCGACACGCCAACAGAAGATTTATATTGAATTGAGATTAGCATTGTATTAGAAAGTCGATTGGAAGTTTAATATTGGTGATTCCGAATTTTGATGGAAAACGCTTCGTTTTCCGAGATTTCGAGATTAAAATGGCCTGAACGGTTTATTTATTCAATTTAGAAATGTTTAGGAACATTTTGATCAATAATCCGCGTCAAAGGCTGTTTAAAATTTTATAAATTTTCTTTTTATTTTAGAGTAAAGCATATTCAAAGAAAAATGTCCAAAGGTCCTCTGTTTTACTTTTGAATAGAAAATGTGTATATTATCTTCAATTTAACACAAACCCAGTACATAAGATTTATTAACTTAACTCACAAGTCGTATATTCAAATTCTCATCCTAAAATTCCTTTCATAAAATCTTATCTTGAACATAACGAGTTTATAATTCATTACTTAACATCCACATAATTGAGTTATAACATTACAACTCTAAAATAGATAAAACGAGCGAGACAGCGCTATAACTCTACATAGCTCCGTCCCTTTCCCGTGGCCAGTTAGTCAAAAGATTTACGTTCGGAGGTTTATCACCTTGACCATAACATTTAGAGGCTTAAGAGATATAATTTACTTCTCTGGCATAAATTTGGTCACTGTGTGAATGTGATAAATGGAAATTTATGGGGCTCCGTAGAGGAAAGCCAGGCTTGTTTTGATGTTAATTACACTGAAATTGTTCGTAGGATTTGGTGGTACAGACCCTTTGTTTAAAGGACTACATTTAAATGCGAATAGTTAACTCAATTACTTAAATTTCAGGCAATTAAAAGTCATTACTGAATAAATGTATGAATAAAAGCGTTTTCTGACATTTGTAATTTTTTTATTAGTCCACATGAGGTCCCACTGCTGGGCAGATGCCTTGTTCCATCTTCGAAACTTGTCTCTCTTGTCATATCTGGCTAGTGCGTCATAACTGACGATTTCTTAGGACTTAAAATTAAAATTGTATTTGAAGTCTGTTAAAAATGTCTTCATAGTAATTGTACCAGCATTCAAATGAAATTCCTACACCACGTACCCACTACTTGAAAAGAGAATTTCCAAGAGGTTTTTCACCGTATCAAAGATAAACTAAGTAGGAACGGGGAAAAATGTCTTCTCTGAGTATTCTAATTAATGTTATACATCAAGAGACGCGACAGTTTCCCGCCAAACGACGTTACGTTTCTACGTCGAAGGTAGGGTGGCCATGTATAGGGTAAAAGATGGGAAATTATTTTTAACTCTTTGAAATATGTGAGAAAACCGTTAGTTGTACGGTTTTTCGTAAATTGTTTCTTGAAACTTATTTGTGTGTATTTTCTTTAAAACAGTACAATATTACTTTCATTTAATTTTGAATCTAAGTTTTCAACTAAAAAGAGTTGTTTTTTTTGAGGTATCTGCAATAAGTTAAGGAAGTTAAAATTACTCAGTCTAGCGGTGTTTGCTAATGAAAAAATATACCTTAAAAGAGGTTTCCAATTAAAAAAAATATAAGTATCTATGTAATATAAACACGTTGTCTTAAAAATATATTATTGCACGGATAAATGATCGTCGTGCAAGAGCATCCTATTCAAGAATTCCTAAACAATCAAAACACATGGTTTCCCGAGTTCATGGTAATTCGTTTACGTAGTTAAGACAGATTAGGAGAGTAAAGAGATTTGCTGAGACTCGGATAGAAGTGATGTATGATGTAACTGACGTTGTTATAATATACGTGCTTGTTACAACTTTATGGTCATTACGATAATGGAGTGTTTATTTTAACTGTATTAAGTTAAATATTTTATCGAAATTAAATTTTATTATAGTATTATTAAAACACAAACTGACACCGAGCAAAATGAGTTGCAGTTCAGATTTGTAGTAGCTCCATGTAAAATACAGTAGTCATATTTGTCAGTATTTATGTCATGTTATGAAGATGTAGAAGGTTTTAGAAAGAGTAGACAGAAGAATAAGAATAAAAGTTTTTTTTTAAGTATACTAATAAGACACCTTCAAATTTTAATGAAAAAAAAACAGAAACCTTACCTATACCTATTATTTAAATCATTAGGTAACATTATTTCACCAATAAATTTTTTAAGCTATCTTAGCCATCAGAAGACAAACCTAAACCACAAAACAGCATACAAACCTAAATCACAGTAAAAGATCAAGATATAAAATCCCATCACTAAATGCTAATACGCGGAATCAATTAACCAAATTAAAATCACTTCAATTAACTAATTAGTGAACCACATCACACAATCATTGGATTATTCAAATTGAATCAAACCCAAACTGCGGCAATTTGATTTGCAATTGAATTCCAAAAATCAGGACCTATAAACCCCTTACGTAATTAATCTTTGAAGATTTTTATAAATTTGGAGGTGGTTGAAAAAATTGAGTTTTTGTATTGTATTATTTAGTTGGGACTAGATGAGTTTTGGAGTCAAAATAAAAGCTATAGCGGAATAAAGCCTTTTATTGAGTTATTCGGGGTCAATGAACCTAAATTTTTCAGTGGTTGTTCCTTCCTATATAGTAGGTATGTCGTGAAGCCAATATCACATATTTATCTTTCTGAAGTATGTATTTTACAACAAGGAAAACTAAATTTATCAAACTAGATCACTCAATTGTACTTTAATGCATAAAATAATCCATTTTTTCTGATCTAAGGCCCGAAGTACCCATAAATCTTAATCACAGATTCTAGTCTAAGAATTCCCCGCTTTACCTCCTTACTTGGACCTCATAAAAGGCTTGACTATCCTGACAGCTGCAGCATCAGAGCAAGTAATTAAATATTTCATCTGATTAACACAAAAGACGTTACGGAGAGCCTTAGGGCGCTTTCAAGCCTTACTTTTAATTTCTCCTTAAGGGGCTCCAAGATTTGCGAGTGACGTCACGAAAAAAAAAATTTAATAGGTAAGAAAGGGTGAAATGGCTTGAGTTATTACGCTAAATATTAATCGGTTTTGACTTTTTTTCTCTAAAGTCCGGTGAAGCAGTCAAAGCCTGCGCTCAGGCTAACTGCAAAGATCTCTACCAAAAAAAAAAAAAAAAGACTTTTTTTCTGGTTGGGGATAGTGGGGAGATTTTGACGAAAATTAATTTTGTTTTTTGTAGTTCAATTATGTGTAAGCCCTCTTGACGGAATGAGGTGGTCCGTTTATGTTTTGTTTAAAAATAATAAACTTACTGCCACATTTTGCATTTGTACATAGCTCACTAATGTGAAAACAGTTGTTTATGTTGACTAGTAAAAAAAGTCTATTTATACACAAGAATTTTGTGCAGTTGTGGTGAAGGCCAAATTATCTTCCACCATTAACATATATGAACAAATACAAGTCTATTTAAACGGGTTGTATTAAGGAATGTTGTCAAAGAGTGTATAAATAAACACTACGTTTTAACTGTCGTCTGATTCTTGATAACATTGTCACAAAACAAAAATAGTAAAATGAAAACCAAAACAAAAGCGCCACGAAAAAGTTTTTAGTGTTAATAAATTTAACAAAGAAGCTTAAGGATTTTATTAAGTTGCAAGGTTACAAAGGGCTTCGTAAGTTCGGAAGTTTCCGAGTAAAGGCAAGGCCCTTTAATTACAGTAGTCTAGTTGTACCGTTGTAGTAGGGCGGAGATAATTTCTTACAGCCTATTCGCTTCAAGAAGGGTTGGTAAGACGAATATATTTTAACTTGAAGTGGGGACAAAGTTTTTGATGAAAATTCTTGATTAAATTTTTGGATTTTTCGTACGCTTTAGAATGTTGACGGGGAACGTTGGTTTACTTTTGAGAAAAATTTAAAGTAAATTTGCTATTCCACTAAACTGTTTTATTTTAAGAAATTTAAGATCCTGTCTGTTTTATCCTTACTTAAGATTTTTTGATTAGAATTGCTTCGGATAAAGTATACCTTTGATTCTTTGGAATTACATTGTAGATCTAATTATTTATCAAGGTTACTGTTAAAATCTTTGCTTTAGTTGTTTTTTGAGTCGTAACCACATTCTCTTGTACATTTTTACTGATTTTTAAATTTTCATATTACATTGCCGCAGTACCATCAAAAAATCCCAAGTAAATATTCCCTTGTCGTTCCTATTCTCAAAAACTGCATGCAAGACGCTTACTCCTCAATATCCGAAGCATTCGTGTTGCCACCCTAGTAAGGGCGCGGCCATATTTAATCACGGCGCAGCGCCGGCCGATAAATCGTGCCAAACTAGAGACTTGTATCATTTTATGTGCTCCTGGTACCTTGTGAGGGATGTTGTAGCGATATGGGGGTTCTGTTCTGAAACTAGTAGTAAATACTTTACTACAAGTAGTAGTAGGATTAAATAAGCTTTTGAAATGTAATAATAATAAGATCGTTTTTTTATAAACCTCAGTTTTCACAGGTAAGACATTTTTCATGAGCTCATAATATATCCACTCAACGATTTAATGAGTCTTAATTTGTGGAACGTAGGTATTTATTTGACGTGTACATAATAAACTAATGTCACCTAAATTCGTTTTCGTTTTCGTTTATCTCGCCACTCAAATTTGAATGACATAATTCGTCGTGCTCTTGTCACCGCCGGTGTACCAGCTGTTTTGGAACCCAATGGTTTGGTGCGCGGCGATGGCAAGAGACCTGACGGTATGTCATTGCTGCCTTGGAAATTGGGTCGGCCTTTGGTGTGGGACGCAACGTGCGTCGACACCCTTGCGCCGTCCCACGTTCTAAGTTCAGCAGCCTCTCCTGGCGCTGCTGCTGGAGCTGCGGAGACCCTTAAGCGGCGGAAGTATAATAACATTGTGGGTGATTATATTTTCGAGCCGTTTGGGGTTGAAACGCTCGGGTCATGGGGTCCGAGCGCACGAAATCTTTTCAAAGAACTTTCCAAACGTTTGGTAGAATCTACTCGTGATCAGAGGGCTGGTTTGTTCCTTGCACAGAGAATCGGCATAGCCATTCAACGTGGCAATGCAGCCAGCCTTCTGGGCACGTTCCCCGCCATTGACAAGGATGACGATGAGTTCTTTGACGCCATTTAGTTTTTATTTATGTAAGTTTTAATTTTAGTATAGTTAGAGTTTGTTCTTATATTAGATTTAAATGTGTATTAATAAATAAAAATTATGTAATGTGTGTTATGTGTAATGTTATTATAAATAACAGTGCGCTTCATTTGCTCGATGTTTCTCCATATATTACCTGAAACAAACAAAACATACTCATGAATATAAAGTGCACAAAACACAATTAAAACTATACGAAAATCCTTCAAAGAGCTAGTTTATCGTAACTAGATCAATTCTATTGAATACTCTTCAATAACTTTAACTTAAGCTGCTAAAGGAAAATTAATTTCCTGGCCTTTCAAAGTCGCGAACCAAACTTTGAATAGAAAATTTATCCTGAATTTGTGTGAAATCAAACTGGAGCCAATCAAAATTATAATAACTGTTCAGGTGTCGACCAGGGTAAAATGATCTGCGGAATACTGCATAAAGTCGGTTAGGCTTTACACTTATAATAGTAGATTTTTTACTGCTTTAGATAAATGTTAACATTGAATCCCTACTGAGACGTGAAAGTTTGTTTGGACGTATGAAGGTTTGTTGCTCTTAGACTAGCATTGGTAAGGATAGTGTGCTTATTGGACAAAAAATATCATAAAATGATTATAAAAGCGATGGGAAATGCAAATATAACAGAATTTCTTGTAATTTAGTCAATTTCCAAGCCTGTTACCGGAAAACATACGGTAGCAAAAGAAAAAGTAGTATTTTTGGTTTCTAGATTTTCATTTGTTTTCATAAATTGTTTTTATAAGCGATTTAGATATTATAGACCGTATATTTAGTTTGCAAAATGCTAACTGAAATCAGCTAGTATAAACTGGGAGAGGCACGGCAGGTCTATTTACTCTGGTCAAATTTACGTAACATGGTTCCATTGAAAGAGATTTTGTTACGTTGACATTTTATTATGGGATGAAAGGTGTTTTAATTAACGTTCAAAGTTCAACTGAAGCTTGACTGTTTTGTAAATTGAATGCACGTGTACGCTGGTTTGTGTACACGTAAAATGTATGGGGATAGTGAACCAAAATTATAATGTTTTTCATTTTTTTATTTATTAAAGGATAGTTTAAAATGATTGTTAGGTTTACAGGAAATTTAGAGACAAGTTTAAATATCACATAAGAAATCGAATTTTTTGTATAATATAATTTTAATACATCTTGACAATGATTTTTGGTTTCCTTAATCAATATTAGATTAATAACAAATCTTTTATTAAAATCTATTTTACATATAAAACGTAAAATAATATATTCTAAAGACAATATTCTATTTATCATAAATACAGAAACATATCTAGTGACAGCTGTTTTCTACAACCAGAAACTTAGAGTTTTGCACGGATACGCGTGGTTCAACTCTGTTCTAAATGAATATTAAATTTGTTCCAAAATTTTAGAATTTCTGTAGTAGATCTAAATTTAGATATAAACTAAAGTGGCATACTTTAGTTTAAATCCAAAATTAGAGCTTAGAACAGTAAAGTGTGTGAAATAATAAAATTGTCTGAAAATACCGTCACACCGTCGTAGGTACCTAATTGATATCTGGCGGTGATGTTAATATTATTTAAACGATGCATTATTTATCTAATATTTTAAGTATGTAATTAAAATATACTCAATAAATTAATAATCGTTGCCTTTGCATGCCACATATTTCTATTAATTAATTCTGCTTAATAAAACAGCTAACAAACAAAATCGTTTTTCATAAGACCCAATAAAAAAGCATCCAATTTAATTTATAAAATAAGAATTTTGAAGCCCTCTTTAGCGAACAATTTCCTCCATTTAAAGCTAATAAAGTATTGGAAAGCATCCTTATTGAATTATAAAAAAGCAGTTCGGCTTCTATACAGGGTGCTACGGTAATACGTAGTCATATTCAAAATACTGCGTCGCCCCTTAGAAATAAAGTCTTCATTTTCTAAAAGAAATTAATGGAAAGTTTTCTGAAGAAATAAGATTTCTCATAGGTACCTAATACTTATATTCAGCTAATGAAAATTTTGCATAATGAAGCCTACTTTTTTTTTGGGAATCTTCTAATAACTAGACCAGATGTATGGATTACTTGAAGATATAAGTTCCTTTTAAAGGTAAAAGCAGTGTTTCAAACATGACCATTTTCGTAGCATCCTATATAATCTCCGTATAAAAAGGGAGGCCCATGGGAGAATAATTACTTCGCCAAGTTTCGTATTAAAATTCAGTTTATTTTGCCATTAAGCCATTTGACGAGACATAAACCGTTTTGCCTAAATATTAAGATCATACTGTATATTTAAGGGAGTTTTTGATTTGTTTACTTTGGAAGCAATTGCCGTACTTTAGCGTTTCTTTAGACTGACTTAGAAGACTGAATCATTTTGACTTGCTTTAAATAAATCAAACAGCTAGGTACCTTAACTGTGTTTTCTTTTATATAAAGCAGATATTAAGGTAGATTGTATTTCCATATTTTTTCATTCCCAGATTGTGTTCTTTTTGACATTTTTGAGACATAGATAAATTTTATCTGACTTATCATTTTGAATTTGTTAACTCTTTAATGCAAAATATGCCAGACATGAATTTATCTCTTGAACAAAACGCCTTATTTCCGCCTAACCAATAAGTTTATAACTTACACCAATCTATTTCGTCTCTCTCGGGAGATTAGTGCCTTATTTAGCCTTCATTCAATATTCATGGTTTGTTTTAAAACTCTCCTTAAATGTTTATAGACTTAGAAAACTATGTCGGATTCCTTGTATCGGAGTTTATAATTTTAGGTAAGGCTCCATTAAAATTCATAGAAATAAATGGGGCTTACAAAGTTCTGAAGTAATGGTAGATAGATTGATCGGATTTCAATAACTTAAATATTTTATGTAGTTTGGACCTAGTTTGAAGCTATACGGCTTATTTTTGACTGGGAAGGTCAATTGTTACTGGCCATTTTCAATTATACATTTTCCTAGTTTAATTTTTGTTTTTAAATATCAGATGTATTCCAATTTCAATTTGAAATGATTAGTTTTGTTTTCCTTTGTTTTGTTGGCATTTTTATAGTGGCATATACAAACTTAACAGTGTAAAAATAGTTGTTAAATTATTTTCAAAGAAAATTTAGTTTCCTGTTTTAATATTTTGTTGTCATTTTAATTTGATTGAGTAATAGATTTGGAACCATCCTTCTAGATAATTTCATCTTTATTTTGTCATTATAAATGTAAAATGTCATAAGTAAAGAGAATGTAGTTAATAATAGGTTAGAAAGCAAGCGTAGCCACACTAATTGGATCCGGTACAAGCTAAATGTGTTAAGTTGGGTTTAAATAGTGCAACTCATGCAACCTTGCTAAGTCCGACTTAATGTGATTAATTGTGACAATTACAACATTACTTACTAAAATATGAAGGTTTTTATGGTGTGGTATCAGCAAACGGCAGACAAAGGCCTTTTTTAATAAGATAACTACTAAAATAAGAACGCTTGATTTTAAACCAAATATTTATAATAGTATGCATAAATAAATTACTGTCTTTTTAAGACTTCATTAGATTGTAAGTATTTGTTTAAGGCATTCTTTTTCATCTTCTCAGCCTCTTCAAAATCACTTAGACAAATAGAAAGCTTGTATGCAACTACATGAAAAGAGTGTTTACAAATCATTATTTTTCAGTTTTATTCTAAAACTAGCTGTGCCCCGCGGTTTCACCCGCGTGTATCCATAGGTCCCGTTCCCGGTGCCTTTGAATTATTGGAGGCGGAGATGAAACCAACAAATCACTATCAAATAACAATAGACAGGATTACTTAATATGATGATTAAATATACTAAAATTTTCTTATTTTCCGTATATATATTTTTTTTTCATAAGAACCTCTTCTTGACAATAACCAATACAACAAAAAAAGAATTAGCGAAATCGGTCCAGGCGTTATTGAGTTATGCGCTTACCAACACATTTAGCGATTCATTTTTATATATAAGATATTTGTCAAAAGTATCTTAACACTCGGAAGCAGGTGAAGACCAGTATTATTTAATAAACATTGGACTAAATACTTCTAGCAACATAATAGTCTCTATTAAAAAATATAAAGCGTAGTTAAATGAATAGAGTGACGTTTAGAATGTGATTAGCAACCCTTCTAGGGCCGTCTGTCATAATTATAACCCTACGACAAATGCCTGCCTAAACTGTGGTACGTGACTGTCATTATTTAAGGCTGAAAAAGTTTGGTTGGTATGCCTATATGTTAATGTGTAAAGTATTGTAGTACATACGGATAGGTAGGGTTTGTTGTAACTCTTTAAAAAGTAAGAGGTGATAGCTGTTGTTTACTACTACTATATTGTTATATGTTATGCTTCGGTAGCCTAGAGGTGCTAAGCTCGACTGCTACGCTAGGGGTCTTGGGTTCGATTCCCGAGTGGACCAAGGTGTTATTGGGTTTTTCTATGAAATTCTCAGTAGCAGGTCGGAGTTTGGATTTATGCCCGGTTAGTGGCAATAGGCTCGCCCCCTATTGCATGGGACCTAAACATATCGGCGAACTGTGAGGGTACATTGGTTCACCTCTGCTTACCCCTTCGGGGATACAGGCGTGATGATATGTTATGTAATATTGTTATAATATATATTTGTGAACTTGCTTAAAGTTGGATTATTTCATATGTAGTTTTATATTTAACTTATGGTGTGACTTGAGTTAGCAAAAATTTTGCAGCTTACTAAGTAACATTGAAGAAGTGGTGTTTAGGCTACAGAATCAAAATTATTATGATAAAATGAAAACCTACTTTGATAAAGTAAAGTGATAAAGGTATAAAAGTAAAAGCTTAACAATATCTAGCCAAACATAATAAGCAGAAACTGCCTAACCAACAATTCGCTATTCGCTTATTTAAAGTTTTATCAAGAGAAATTCTTAGCTTAGAAAGGCAGGCAATTTAATTTCATGCATCCTGATTCAAAATGGTAGTCCTATAAGAATCCTCCCCTAAGCGTAATATCACATTAGGGGGGTAATTATACTCATATTTGTGTTTCGTCCAGTGAGGGGTCTTACAAAACAACCATCCCTCCAGCCCTCCTAGCCTTGCTAAGTTAATTCCATTTGAATATATGAAATTACTTTTTATTTGGACTTGTCTGTAATCAGATTGCTGTTTTGATACGGTGTTCTACCTGCTTCTGTATTTCAAACGTGTTGTAGAACAGAATTTTATAATTTTTCTAGTACTTCTATAGTAAGAAACCCATGTTAAGTAGATACAGTAAAATTCAGTTTGTTGTCAAAAATAGACGTTTTAACAAATACAGGTTATTTTTTCCTTCTCAGTATACATTTGTACTTTCAACTCTAATATTGGCATTATCGTAGATTCGAAACGGCGAAACTGCCTTAACTAAAAAGTGTCATGCCTCAGAAACTGTTAGGCACAAAACAAAAAAAAACCTGACATAGAAAATAACAAATAAATACTCAGTCCACAAAATAATACCAACTTTCCCACATAAACCTCGACAAGGAAGGTTGTATATGTATGTAGGAAAACGGAATCTGGGACACATCTCGGTGTGCCGTATAAATAACGTAATACGCTAAGCGGCAAGAATAATGTTTGTTGGATAAACTACTTAGGGTGATACTAATGTGGCTTACATTTTTTAGCTCTATTTTTCGTATTTTTCTCGTAAATACTTATTTGGGAGTTAAGTGGTGCTGTATTAAGTGGTGGGAGATGCGGATTTATAACTCTAGTAGGAACGTTTTGTTAATCTACTAATATCGTTAAACATAATTGTGGTTTCGCAATAACGACAACGACTTTGTAAATGGTAAGACTGAGTTTATTGTGAATAAACAATTTTTTTTTTTTTTTTTATAAACGTGATTTCAAGATTTCAGTACGCTTCTTAATAGGGACCGAGTGAGAGTTATTTGGCCGTTCGAAGAAGTAACTATTCATTGACAATTTTATCCTATTTCCTTTGGAGAATTCTGCGGCTCAACACTCTTAGGTTTTCAGCAAACTTCTGCCACATGCCTATATTTTTATGCAACATTAAAAACTACTTATTGACATTACCATGTACAAACGTTGCCAAAGTAGGTACAAACTACACGTTTTTCTCCTCATAATTGCACTAAACACCTACACACACATAACCTACACTATATTGACACAAACGATAATAACTGCTAAAGATACCTATATCTATAAAATTTGAGTGTTTTCGACCAACTGTCAGACCCAGTAAACTGACGATATTGCATAAAAACATTCTGCGAACGACGCCGCGACGGTGGAGCAGTTATTGTATTTTTACGAGTCTGTATGTGTTTGACTTCGCTCGACGTTACTTCGTAAAAACAGGAATCGCGACGGATATTTTTGTGTGGTGCTGTATTTTTTGAGTCGTATTTATATTCGTCGATCGTAGATACTAGTTAATAGAACTTTTTTACTTTAAATTGATATGATGGGATTGGAACAAATATAGAAGATTCGTTCATACTAAAATATCTACAAGTATCTATCTAAATCTTAAGTTTCTTAAAATGGTTTAATATTTGATCTGGACATGTTTGAATATTATGCGTTAACATAAGGGAATGATAATGGTATACAAACAAGGATAATTTGAAAATTGCTGTTTCTGCTCTGAAATCAATTTCTGTTCAGCCATATTTACTAAAAGTGTAGGTTAGTTTATAGTAACGTTGTTAGCCAAAGATATTTCGGATCTTACCCTAAACATTCATCATACAACCAATATCTAGTCCAACAAGACCAACACAAATATTGCCGTAAACCTTAAGGTTGCTAACTAAACAGGAACCTTTAGGGTCATAATAATCCAAGTTACAGACGGACAAACAGACATTGGGTCCAATTAAATGGCTCCGGAGTTGTGTGTATAGGACCTCTTTGATACAGAAGGACCTTTTATTTGGACGGATCTGATTTTATGGGTGTAAGCGTTTTGGTTTTGATCGAGCATAAATTGGGCGTTGACTGTTTTGTGAATGGTTTTTTTTTTTGCTTTTGAGAATGGTATCTTATTAGACAAACAATCCGTTGTTCAGGTGGTGGAGTTTGTGTTTGCTTAATTTATTGCCCACGTAGACGTTTTAACTTTTAATAAATGTTCTACTTATTTCTTTGATTTGCTAGTGTTTGTCGACTCGTCGACCCAAATCAATCTTAACATGGTGAAACAATAACATGGTGTAATACAAATTAATTAATTAATTTGTATTACACCATGTTATTGCTTATGTTAATTGTGAATATGATCCTAGTTGGTCGAAATAAATGATAAATAAAAATAATACAAAACAGATTGTAAATTATATTAGTCGCAATAAACATATGTAAAACTATAATTATATAACATAACTATAAAATACTATAAAGTCTTATACTAAAAAATTAAAACCTAAGAAAAACATCACACGAAAACCGTTTCAAATTACTTGAAACTCCCGTTTCAGTTAAAAACACAGTGGCTATTATTTTTAGTGGTAATTTTTCTAGTCCAGCCCTGGATGGCTGCAGGCTGGCAATATCCTGTGGGACTCAAAGCAAACTGGGAAGCGTCCGTCCGGGAAAAACACCTACGACGCGCGAAAGATACGTGCTAATGACACGGGTTTTGATACTCGCGGTAATGTTGAGTGGATTAGACGTCACAGTCAAAGTAGAGTGTTCTACAGAATATGAACTTATACCTGGGTTTAAGAGAAAAGGTGGGCGGACTTTTCTCCTTACAAACGCTCTCGTCTGTTTTCTCACTGGTTTCTGAACAGGGCTTTGATTTTTTGCAGTGATATATATCACTTAGATAGTTTTATTTTAAGGTACTAGAACCTTCTAAAAATGCTTATAGAGCGATAGCAATACTTTCCGCCCTCCTATCCACTTAATTATAACAACAGAAAAACAAGTGCGCTCCCATATTTTAAATTATAGTTTTCGTTACTTCAGAATCCATCATTTGACTATTAAACATTTAGTTACAGTATTGTTAGAGGAGTGTCATGGTTGGGTGCAATGAAATTGTTGCTATTTCAATTTATTTAAGAACACATATTTGAACTGTTTATCTTTGACTATGTGGATGTTTATGCCTAAAAGTAAAATTATTTATTTCTAAGACAGTGTTGAACTAGCAGCAAACACGTTGTCATTAACGAGAATACTCAAAATCCTACATACAAGTTTAAGTGCAAATGTAACCCTTTGGAATCGTTTGTACCAACGTTTGCTTAGGACCAATTAATTATTGAAATCGTTTTAAATGTCTATTTGGTTTAGACTTCCTTGGGAAGCTTTTTTGGGTAAGAACGTTTTTTGTATAACATATCGTAATTTTAGGATAATTTAATTTGATTTTCATTTTACTTCTCAAATGTATTTGTTTTGTAGATTAGCAAAAAAAAATAGACCTTTCGGCAAAATTAGAAGGAAATGGCAGGACGAACACGACTCCTTCGCGCTAGCCCCAAATACACATATACAGGGATACGTGGAAAGAGGTAAAGGAGACCTTTGCAATGCAGAGGGACTCTACAGGCTCTTAATAATAAATAATTAGAAAAATAATATATTTTTTTTTACAAACAAATAACAAGAAACGGCAACAATACTTATAACATACAAGTTAACTGTGAAACGGTTACCATACTTAAACCTACAACTTTCCTCAAACAAACCCGACTTTAAAAGCACACAATATTAAAATTTCCAACCATCAACTTTTCCCCATCCTTCAAGAGATACGTTTGAAAGTAATTTCGCCTTTTATATGGTTGGCGAAAATTTTATTAAAGTTACCACTCGGCTTCATAATACAGATTAAGATAAAAATTGGGATGACGTTGCCGTCGTCGGGAGCGATATTTTTTTAATTTTCTCAAACAAGATCTTGAGATTCGATTACTATGTTGCGTCTCGTTTATTAAATTTTGTTTCGCAGCGGGACGTATTTGTTTATTTTACGAAGTTTCGATACTTTGTTGATGTCTTTATGTTGAAGAAGTCATTTTAGCGTTTCATTATGGGTGTTGGAATTTGTTTTTGAGTCCTGTGTTTTTAGATTTTGCATTGTTGACTTTTGCATTGAGAAATAGTAATAAGTAGTATTAGTATAGTACTAATATTCAGATTTCTCGAAAACAGTAAAATTATTATATGAAAAATAATAATAATCCAGCCTATAAACGTCCCACTGCTGGGCACAGGCCTCTTCCCATATAAAGAAGGCACGATCATTGATCACCACGCTTGGTCCCTGCGGGTTGGCGATTTCAGGTCCCAAATTTTGGAATCCAGGTTTCCTCACGATGGTTTCCTTTACCGTTTGTCAGAAGTGTCTTAGAATAATTAAGAATGTTCATATAAGTTTTGATAAGTTACATTGGTACTTGCCCGGGTTCGAACCTGCAACCTCGTGCAAACGAATCCGAACCGAACCGCTAGGCCACAACGACGGATATACGACATATTATATTATTATGAATACACATAACAATTAGTACTGTCACAAGCATATACCTACGTTTTGTTTAACATAATTAGCACTGCCACAAACATATACGCTTTAGTTTACATTCACTAAGTTTAATTAGAACAATAAATTGCGGACCAAATATTATGCAGCGCCATTGTTTCGTAGTTCCAAAATTTGGGCGCGCTAATTCCATTAGAGTTGTCCCAATTATAACACAACAAACACCACTAATCTAATTCTCAGAACAAACCAGAAACCTACAAATTATGATAAACGGAATAGAACTCACATAAAAAAGCCAAAAGAAAAAAAAGAGGAAAATAAAAAAAAGTTTTTAACGATGAGAAGTCTATTCAAGCATCGTCTGTAATTGTTAAACCTACAAAGCAGTAACAATCGCACTCTCCATTACAAAGAACATTAATATATTTTTTGTTCCAACCCACTGAAATTTCAGCTCTTTTCTTTTAATTTCTACCCTGTTTCCCTCCGTCTTTATGAAATAAGTTTTTTTCTAACGAGATTACGTTTTATGAGTAAGAAATTGAGGGATAACGAATTTGGGAGCGCCAGTGTGGGTGTTCCGACCTTTTTCTGGCTTCCTCCTTGGGCCGGATTATTTTTTAACTTTTTAAGAGGGTGAGCTACTTAGTCTCATATTTGTCTATTGAAAATAATATGGGGTGGATAATGAGGAGTGTTGGAAAGAGAGCGCTTTTTGATGTATTGTTTGATATGAAATACTTTTGAGTTTTAACGGACAAGGCTTTTTTTTTAATATCTTTTGTGTTTATACTTTTAAAATGTAACATTTATTTTTCTTATTTTGAGGCAAGAACACCCTCTCAGAGTAACGATGCCTAAGTATGACTTTTTGTGTACTTAAGACTTTCAACCTCTATTCATTTTTTGCTTACTGTTTGATTGCCACTTTCTTGTCTAAGTTTCTGACATTCAAAATACATTTGCAACTTTTCCCCTAAGCCCCAAGACACCGTATCTCCACAATTATCAAGCTAATCCGTCAAAACCTCACCTTAACCAGATCGGCATACAAAATCGAATTAAGCGTACATTCACGCAAATCAATTGGTTTCCCCAATATGCAAAGCATTTCATCCCTCACCCTTTATGTATTAATGCTCATATACACTAAAACTTCGCGATTTGCCTAAACTATAGACCCGTCAACTATGTTGTCAAAGAGTAGGTACTTTACAGAGGCCACGGCTCATACATCTGAGCAACTAAAGGTATTCTACTGCAAGTGACAGCGATGTGTGTGTGACCTCTAAACATAATAGTTGCCCGTTGAAAAAACACGCTCGGCCAGTTGACAACTCAATGCAAGTATTTTAGAAATAAAAGCCGACTAACTACCTCAGATTTAAAAACCACCAAAACTGTAGGAAGACGTTTCTTTGACCCTCTCCGCGTGTCTAGATGTAGTGGTGTATGAATCTATCCCTCTGTAAGATATTTACTCTTTGACATCGTGGTGGGCAGGGGAGAGGCTAGACGTATTATCATATCGCATGAATATTTTATAAGATGGTGTGATTCAATTAGGAGCTTCGAATTCGCTGGCGGCGACGCGAGTAACTGAATAATGTAAATGTACAAGTTTTATTTTTAATGAACTTTATAATAGGAATTAGATTTGTTTTCTATTTTATAGTATTTATTTCTAATATTAAAATATTATTATTAATTTTTTAGTTATAAAAAAATAAGTGACTATGAAATATATACGAAGTAAATGTAAATATTTCCCATAGTCTTCAGGAAACAAGAATAAAATTACAACAATGCTTTATATTCAGTACATAAATTGCGGAATAAAACAAATGTATTCAAGTTACGAACAATAAGGAAGTCTGCACATGTATGTATGTATGTACGGTCGATCTGACTACAACTGCACTGTATGTAGCTGTCGCGTGTAGCGGCCTAACATCGTCGTTTCAACAATGAGCGCAGAACGAATTGTGTCTACTCATACCAGCTCAGTTTTATGGGACGAGATTTGGGATGTGTACGTCATAAGCGATAGCGATAGCGATATTGTATCAACACGTATTTCAGTTTGGACACGAGATAATAGTAGGAAACTAGGTAAATATACTTTTGCATTTTTCACAAGTAAGTAAAACGTATGTAAACAGTATTAAATAATGAATGCAACGTGATAATTGTTTTCTAAATAACCTACAACTGTATTTTATTGCATTATTGTGTATACTTTGCTATTTAGTTCTATCAAGTATTTACAAAAAATTACAATAAATGATTAGCAGAAACTGACATACCTACTCATAACTCAAAATACAATTTTTATAACAATAGATCTCATTACCGCTCCCGCTCCGGTTGCCGCTTATAACTGGCGCCTAACCTCTAAAAGCCAGTGGAAGCAGTAAATCAGAGCGCGGCGCCAGCGACCTTCTGTCTTCTTATTATGTTTATTCATGATATTGCTCATCTAGCGAAAGTGAATCTTTGTTTACGTTACAACTGGTTCCGTACACTTTATTCTACTAAAGTTTATTGATTGTGTACGATGATTTATTTGGACTTCGATAGATGGCGAGTGGCTTGTCCTTTTTGAAGCAAATACTGAAGTTTCTTAAGTGCTTGTAAATAAATGGTATATCAAACATTCAAGAAAGGTTTTGTTGAATTTACCAAGAATAACAAACTAAGAATTTTATTGTTTGGTGAAGAAACTACACAGAGGAAAATAAAACAGAACTTCTTTATTTATAAAGATTTTATCTAAACTTAAAAAAGAAAAAAAAAAAAACAAGTATTTAAGTATTTAAATATTACAAACAAGTGCACCTCATAATCAAGCAACATCCATGCTGCAAAACCAGCAAAAACTTAATTAAAAAGTTTCTTTTTTATTCAGCTTACCACATAAAAGTATTTAAAATAAAATACAGACCGAAAATTCAGAACCTTTAGATAAGAGCCTTTTCCACGTGCATCAAAATTATACATTCAACACATTACCGTGAAAATAATCTCCGTGCACTGAAAAGATTCTTGCACAATGCATGTACCACTTAACCTATTTTTGCGCACAATTGTTGGTCTACTTACCGCATTTGAATGTAAAATGTCTCCATTTGAAGCGGAGCGACGAAAAATGCTTATGCAAAGTGTTATTATTTTTTTTACTGTAGGCTAAAGCGTTACCCAGCGGATGTAGGGTTTTAAGAGGTAAGACTGTTAGCGAGTGGCGAGTTGCTTTATTGGCTGTTAAATTGTATAAAAAGATAAAGGCCGTGATTTTGTTGTCTTGATGGAATTCCTATTATCTTCACGATTTTATAGACGCCATTTTACTTTGGCATTATTGTTGTCAGTTATCAGAAACCTAGGGTCCAATCCTTTTATAGCAAGAATAATGCATTACCTTTAAATTTATGTATTTCTAACTTTTACTCGGACAGTAATTAGCTGTAAATAATACGAAACGTAAGTACTCCTTACGCATTAATTAGAGGAATACTCTTCCATACTAAATTGTAACTAATTTTAAAAGCCTTTTTTAAATAAACTGCTCATGAATTGCGAATCCGTTAAAAAAGTTTATTTTTTCAATAATTAGTAAACACTCGCTTTCCGCTGCTCGTGGGACCTCGCTCACGGAAGCTTCCCGGGCATTAGGCTCGCAGAAATAGGTTACGCCAGGATTTGGCCGCGGCTTACGCCGACTGATTTAAATATAACTGAGGATTCGCAGCACTTGCTTTATGAGGCACTGGATCTAGTGCGTAAGAGTCTGTTTGTGTGTTTGTATGCTAGTATGTTTATAGACTTGAAGTTTGAGTGTGTAGTGTACTAGTTGATCTTGTGGTTTGCTAAAACTAAAATGGTGAAGGTCATATTAAGACGTCTTCGGGACGAGTTTCGGTCTTGATAAGATAGATTAAGAGATAAGATGAAAAACTTTAAACATGCTTTAATTACGTCTAAGTCTCGTATTTTTCTAACGTTTATACATAAACTCAGTAGCTTTGTCATGTATATACAGGCATGAAAGCAGAAAATCACAAATCGGATTTAAAACGAATACAGTTTAAAGTTTAACACATTTCACTGAAAACCATTTATATTGAATTACATTCACATTTCACTAAGTCCTTACGCATCCATTAAATTTTAATCAACGCGTCCGAAATTTAAAATGGCGTTAAGCGGTATTTATTGAAATATAAACAAAATGGAGGAACAATACAAAGTTTGTTTTACATGATAAATCATTTGCATTGCTTTTGAAATGAATATTCATCCGCAGGCATTGTTTTTAGGGTTCCGCGATTGAAAAGCCAACAAGACCCTTTATAATCGCTGTCCGTCCATCCATCCGACTGTCTGTCAGAGAGCTGTATCTTATAAACCGCAACAGTTTAAGTAGAAATTTTCACTGATTTATGATTGTCTATTTCTATTGCCACTATAAAATAATATAAAACCAAGATGGCGACTATAAAATGGCCGCAAAGCAACACAGTTTCTGTCACAGTAGCTTTCAAATTACATTATTTTATATCTTGTACGATGGTACGGAACCTTTGGTACACGAGTTGGACTCGCTCTTGACTTGTTTTTTGTATCAATCTGGGTAAAGCTTGGAATTTTAATAGCGACCCAATTTACAGTATTGTTTACAAACATCTTTGTGATGTCGTATTGTTTTAGATAGATGGCCGTAAATGTGGAGCTCTCGAGTTTGTTTGTTTACGATAATTAAATATAAAGGTTTTTAGAAGGATAAATATTATATTTGATGGTTTCTTTTGATGACGAGATGTAGCGCTATGTGTAGAGATTTCTATTCGGGAATGGTATTTTTTATTTATATAAAATTACGTGTTTCTGTTTTAAAAATGATATTTATGAAGCATATTTAAATGAGATTTGTATGTTAAGATTGTTATTTTTTTTTCTCTGGCACTCAACAGCTGCCTGTATTTTTGTTAAACAACAAAAAACCCCTTTCCCTCTTCATTTAAAAACAAGTAAAACCGTATTTTCAAAGCAATAATTAACAAAGCTAAGGAGAACAAGTGAAAGTTTAATAAATTTAAGGCAAATAGCTAACAACACGAATAGAAAACGATTTTCCTTCGCAACGCCGTGACGTTTGCAATCAAAAAAAGTCGGCTAAAGCATCGAAAGCTCCTTATAGCCCGTTGCGACTTTACCAACGACTTTTTACTGGACCCTTTGTCTTTGTCCTTTTTAGGGTTGTCAGAAATGTACTTTTTGGGGTTTCGGAGTGACTTGCTAGATGCCAGTGCATGATTTTTGAAATTAATTGTGAGTAAATAAAATTATGGTATGAAATTTAAGGCTAAGATAGTCTTTATAAAACGTATAAGTCAACATTTAGTAGATTATTGGTACACATAATGTTTGAAAAAAATTATTAAATCACATGAAATAATATTTTGAACTTTTAAGTACCAATATCGCACAAAAATATTTTTTCACATAATGGTCACCTAATGCTTACCTAAAGGTAAGTAAGTACCTATAGGTAAGTCAGTAATAATTCAATTTACTTTATGTCATAACATAAAGTAAATTCAATTTTTGTCACGTTGTCATAAACGAATTTTAAAAATAAAACGTTAATAAAAAAATAAACAAACCAAATTAATAAACTTCCTTCCTAAGTATCTCGATTACCTTAGTTGACAGCCCTAGACATTCCTATTCCGGGATAAAAGTCGCAATGGCGACAATTTATGTGAGGCGCTGACGACGTCTAATTCCGCCCGATCTCATTAAATGCGACTAAACGCGGGACCTATATTCACTTAGTCGGGAACTTTTGTCGGACTGTTGACCAATATTTTGATACCCTACTTTTGGGCTGCATCTGTGGACTACTTTTTAAGTAATAATTCAGTATTTGTAAGTTATTATCACTGTTTTTCCGTAGAGTATGAAATCTTTCACGTGATTCATAAGGAAAAATATAATTCATTTTTTTTTTATTTCCCCTGAAAAATAGTTAAGTCGTGTACAAAAATCCTTTATAACAAAGCGTATTTTTCATTCATTGTTTTCCAACTCAGTTGTTTTTGTCTTTCCTTCGTCCATTTAATAGAAAGTCAGATTTACGCCGATTACTTACAAGGAAAGGGAAAGTAATTAACACTTCCTATTCTCCCTTTCCTTCCGTTCGACAACAAGGAAAGCAAAACAAAAGATAATAACGGACCATAGACCACGATAGCTCTATAAAACTCTATACACACTGACCCACATACTCAGAAATAAACTAATTAAAAAAACAACACATCAAAACAAACAATGCAATTAGCTGATCCAATGTTGCCATAAAAATATATCCAAACGACACGTGAACGTCCAAAACTAATTTACTTGGCAACACTATAAACTTTATACTTGTATGATTCCGTTAGATAAATTCGTAAATTAAATTTTTGGGGCACGCAATACATTTTGAACTTTATTTTTATGGGGTTATGACGTAATTTTGGGTGTTGACTTGGAAGTAGGGCCGTGCCTTTAAATAATGCCTGGTCGAAAACTCAGGAATGACGGGGTCAATGCGCCTTGTGTTATGTAGGTCAGATAGTAAATATCAGCTGATTTTTCAGCTGTATCCAATTTTAAAAGCAAAATAAGCTGTAATGCTTTTATTTGAAGTGCAAAATAGAAATATCGACTGCTTGAAACAGAAATGTTTCTGTTCTTTGCCGACCAAAAAGAGAGAAGTCATTCTTGTGGCTTGTGTTTTATTTTATATCATAAATCTATGCAAAAACTAATGAATGGATTTTAAAAATACTTTACAATCTTATGGCTTATGCATGAGGCCACATATACTATAATTTGTAAATATAGTGTGTGAGTTCTGAACGGGACCTAGTTATTCGGGTTGAAACCGCGGAGTACAGCTAGTATGTTATAAATACTTCAAACCACAATATACATTTCTTAGTTATGCGTGAATATGACAAATACTAAATGCTTTTAAAAAAACTCTATAAACGTTAAGCATTTATAAAATACAAGTCCTTAGGGATATTCGTGTTACACAAGCATAATTCTTATCAGTGTAAGTGAACCATAGAGTAAACAAACATGGCAACCGACCAGAGACAATGAATTGTCATGTCAAATATCTGGTTCAGTGGGACAATGTAATGGAATAATTGATATAATTGTATGATTAATGATAATTGGTTTTAGTTAATTAGTTTTGAATATAGTTGACTGTTTTTCTTTATAGTATGAACTGTTTTGTCGGTTTTTAATTTCACACGACAGGACAGTACTATCTTTTGGTTATATTTTCCTATAATAAGTAACATTAATGTATTAAATAGTTTGGTGTAATTTATCTATAAAGTATGTTTATTAAATGTCTGGTCACCATAACACAAGTTCTGCTTAGCTTAGAGTCAGATAACCGTGTGTAAGTAGCCTCCTCCTTTCGTCTGTGGAAAGTCTGGATAGTCTATGACAAAAAAAACGCAAAAATGAGTAAACAACATTGCTCCAAATAAAGAACTTTTTTTTCTAGCACATTGTCCCGAATTCACCCGCTCTGCTCTCTGCGACAGTATTCTGGGTCGGAATAATATCAGGGTTGTTTTCAGCACCAATGATTTACTACCTAGAATACAGTCAGCACATCAATAATACCGGTATAAAAAACATCTCTATTTCAAAGCAGTAGAGTCCATTTTCGTTTAGCCTTATTGCCAATGTTATGTGGTTGTATGTTTTACGCAGATCTATTTGCTGATTAAAATGGTGTTTTTTCGCTAAATATTTATTTGATTACGAAATTGTTTTATTCGATTTGATGTTTGATTTACCTTAATTAAGGTTTGTGGGTTTCAGGATCGTTAGTTACACATCGAAACCTTTTCATGGTTCGGTGAGCGTGTTATAGGTTCAGTACCAATGCATAGATGTATGTATATGTTATACACACCTAGTATATGGACATAGAATCAAGTAGGCACGGTTGAAAAGAAATATGTTTACCTTTTTTTTTGTTACACAGAATAACAGAAGAAAACATAATATTTCACGGACTAGACAGTGATGAATATTACTGAAATTGCAGGTCTGGTCTGGTTAGGAATCAATATTATAAATACTGTGAATATATATTATAATTGGCTTTCAACCAATTATAGATTATTTAAACTTGCTTAGCTTTGACAATACTACAGTCCGATTTTAAGATAACTTCTCTCAACCAATTATTATAAGTTTATTCAAAACTAAATGAAATCTGAAATCCAGTATCCAGTTCAAACTCTAACAACATAATCTAGTAAAACTTAGCAAACTAGACGACAAATCGCAGCGACAGAAATCCGTGTTAAGTAACAAACTAATAAGTAGCGAGTCGATTCGTTTAGTCGGCAATCCCGTTGTGTCGCCTCTGGCTATGGCGAAGTTTGCGACTGCGATTGTCGCTGCGTTTGGATGAGCCTTATCCATTGCTATAGAGGTACTTTTAAATTATTAAGTTTTGTTTTTTTGGTGGTAAAGTAGTTTTTAATAAATTGGGAAGTAAATAAGCTTTATTTTGTAGCAGATCTTTTAAAGAAAGTATGATTTTTTCTTCCTGTCTCAAAAAATCGCAATGTAGTATTAGTGATAATGTTTGTACTCTGGTTGGTTTTTTTACTTACAATAATAAAGTAGGGTTTAAAACTATTTGTGTACGATACCTTCACAGTATTTAGTAGGACTTCTACATAACTGTATCGATTTTTAATGGAACATATTATCAAATTAACGCATTATTTACTCCAAGTATGTCACATCCATATACTGAGCGCTACATAATCCGTAAAGGCCTTCGTTCAGTAGCGGAGGGAATCCAACTTAAATTGTTGCGCAATCCGAGATCTTAGTCCACAGTAATGTTGGGAATCTGCCTCCGGTAGGGATACCATGCTGTGGCAGCAGGAAGGATAGTCTCTCGGATTTATTAAAGGATATTGAGAATGATTGGGTAAGTAAATAAGAAATTTGTGTTTGGTTTGTGCTTAAAGGAGTGTCAAAAAGAAGAAGGTTGTGTGTTACACTAATATGTATTAAAATAAATCTGGTTGTATGTATCTACTATGTTTTGGTTTAAAGGGGCGTAAACTATCTTACTATTATTATCTTATTATTATCGAGCGTATTAAAAAAAAAGGAGGCGTAAAAGATCACCTTATTTCAAGTTAACAAGTACAAAATGCCTGTCGCATGAAATCTAACTTACGTGTCATTAATTTAATGCACCAAGAAGACAAGTCAGACAGACAAGTCTTCAAGTTGTAAAACCATGGTGAGCGTACTATAGCCCCGGGGCTAACGGGCGGCACCAATGGCATGCGATACTGAAATAAGTTCAGCCCCGCACAGTTTTGTGTCGAAGCGTTTAATGCTCCCACTATCAGGCTGAGATGTTCGCAGTTTGTCTGTAGACCCTCCACTTCTAACTATATTTAAACGTACACTATAGAAGAATATATAGGGGTACGAGCTCTAGCATTCAAAACATTTACTGTGTATTTAGATCGTCGTTAATAACCACAAAATTACTTTTTCAGCTTCAGTGCAAAAGAGCATCGCATAGAACTGGTTAAAGGCTTTTAAGAATAAAAAAATAAACTGATATTCAAAACTACTTGCTAGTAAAATTCAATTATATATTAAAGTTCAAATTAATATGGAAACTGCACATGCAAAGGAATGTTTTAAGGGTAGGACCGCGTTAGAAATTTTATGAACTACATGGCTCCAATTTTGCGAAGAGGTCCTTAGTTAGTATCTAGTAAATAACTATACAGCTCTAATTATTTCGGCGAAACATGAATATAGCTAATAAAAGTTGCATTACGTAAACTAGACTGTAGGTTCTAACCTACAGTCTAGTTTTAAGCCTTTATATTACATAACAGGCTTCGTACTCCACCAATAAAGTCACATCGCCAACCACGTAGCAACTCAATTCCTATTCATACTAATATCTTGAATTGAAAAATCCATATGGATGGATAAAAATCAATTGGTTTCCTCTAGTTCGGTGCCTGCCAAGATCTTAATGGCGTTTCGATATGCACATAAATTGGCGGGAGAGTTCCGTGTTACTGAAATGGAGACGGTTTAAGATTATCTACTTTTCTATCCTCTTTAAAAGTTGTTGAAGGAATTACGTAAGTTGTTACGTAACTTTGTCAATTTCAATAGTCTGTTAAGACATGTTTTATCTTCAGTAATCTGCTATTTTTTGAGTCATGGGCAAATCGCTAACCGTAAAAAGGTCTCGTGTTGGCAACTATAAAAAAAGTTGAAACTAACCTCCTACATATCATCACGCCTGTATCCCCGAAGGGGTAGGCAGAGGTATACCAATGTACACCCACAGTTCGCCGATATGTTTAGGTCCCATGTAATAGGGGGCGAGCCTATTGCCACTAACCGGGCACAAATCCAAACTCCGACCTGCTACTGAAGATTTCATAGAAAAACCCAATAACACCTTGGTCGACTCGGGAATCGAACCCAAGACCAAGTAGCAGTCGCGCTTAGCGCCACTAGGCCAACGAAGCAGTTCTACTAACTAACTAACCTCCTTGAATAAATAAAAAGAAAAAACACGAAATTCAAATTGCTTACTGTCGTATTCCATTTACAAAAAGGGAATTCCTTTAGTACCGTTATGATTATCAACCTCATTTCTTTAAGCCAAATGGTATCACAACAAAATTCGCGACTCATTCTCAAAATACCGAGGTATAGCTAAAAAATGCTAATTGTCCCAAGTTCACTTACTCAGTTAAAAATTCAGTTGAACTCCGCAACTCTACGTACGATAACGGCAGGCATTTTTATTGTTATGTTGAAAGTTTGTTGAGTTCCAATGACATAATTTGTTTGAAATTGGACTTCATTGTTGCGGCACTGTGCCAGTATTATATTGAGCACAATGTAAACTAAGTTGGTTAAGTTTTAGTGGGAGGTTTTAGCCGAATTTTCAGTTGAAAATTCCAAGAATTCTTTGTTGTTCTGTTTTTGGTACTTAAAAGTTTTGTTGTATAATAGGAGCTTGGCTTTTGGTGATGTAATAACAGGCTCACTATTTTTAAAAACTAAGTATCTCACAAATAGTAGCTCTGAAACAGTGTTTTAGTGTATTTCAAACAGGTAATAATATTATCATAAGAATGTTATATGTAGTACCGTCAATAAACCTATCAATATGATTTAAAGCGAATATGAAAGTTCCAAACTTCGATTTATTTGAACATCGAAAACTCAAACAAAATGGGTGCCAGTAACAAAAATAAACTGGCCGATAGACTCGAATATAAAACGATATTTTACTTTGAAAGCGTTTCACAAATAGTAAGAAAATAGCTTTTTACAGTCGAAACTTTGCTTTGAGTGTGTCGAGTGTCATTCTATCGTCAATATTTCCTGCAATTCTATTTCGCAGCGGTTCCGATTGCGGTGCACCGCTAAAAAACTTTACCGTTTCGAACTTGGCTTTGAATTTTTCAAAATGAACTTCGTGGTGTGCGTGGTTTGTGTGACTTTAAAAGGATATTGAAATTCAGGACATACGGAAATTTATTCTTTTTTAAATGTTTACCAAAAACTACGAAAAATCGTTAAAAAAATGCACTAAACAAAAGACTGCCACATGCATCCTGTGACGGCACAATAACGCTAAAATAAATGGCAGTTATAAAAACGGGTGGACATTCGAAATTCAAAAATAAATTTTCGAAATTCAATTTGAATTTCGAGCCGATGGAACGGAAGTGACGGGAAATCTGCGATCGGAACGGGTTGGCCAGCCATTGTCTTCCGGAAACGAATGGCGCGTGAGGGTTGGCAGAATTGGTGTGACCGGAAATAGCGCGTGTGACCAATGCAAGTGTATTCAATGACTTATTTCAATCGGTTTTCACATTAATTGGAATTGATTGGCTTTCTGAATTAACGATTACTGATTGGATAGTTAACTGACTGTGTAATAAATTAACCTTAGTGGATAAAGGCATTATATCCAGGACTCCAGTACAGACACTAAAATAATTACCCGTATCAACCAGACCTTGATAATTTCGCAACAAAAAACTACAAAACTAACAAAACGAACTCGAAACCTGACAAATAGCCCAGCTTCCATTTAAAACCGACTAACGACCGCACAATTTTTCACCCACACTTAGATGTAATTAGGGACGTCGCAATGCGCAACTTATGTTATAAAATAGTTTCTTTCATCAAGGTAATGGCGCGAGGTGATTCGCCTGTTTCTGGCTAGTCATGGACGGGATAATGTTGTGTTTTTGTTGTTGCCAGTAAATTACATGTGTTTACGAAGCGTGGGGAACCTGCAGTTAGAGCTTGGATGTGTGATTTTGTAGTTTGTACCTGTAGTAAATGCTGCTTGTGATCTGTAAGTTTTGTATTGTAACATTATAGTTATATCAGTATTATCCTTACTTTATTTTTATCCTCGCACACATTCTCCGAAGTAAGGACAGAAAAAAAAAAACAATTTTTGGATACTAATCAAATCTGTTTTGGATTGACTAGGCACATAAGGATCGCACATCTTTTAAAACTTATTTTTTTTTCAAGCACGGTAATTCGAGGGAATTCAATAAGTAAAAAGGATCTTTCATCTAATTTCCACATGGCCAAGTCCAGTCCAAGTGGCACTTCACAGCTACAAAGCGATCAATCCTACAATTGTCAAAAACTAAGCAGTTCCCCCTGCACTTAACTCCCGTTATATGGCGAAGACTCCCATAAGACCCCACAAGTCCCCGCAAGTCCCCGCAAGTCCCCGCTAGTCTCCACTTGCTATCTTTGTGAACAAGTCCAGTTTGGCCCATTAACCCTCTGCCTGCAGATAATGGCCCGATTGTCCCGGCTCGCTTCATACCAAATATATGGTGGGGCGTCATGGCAAGGTTTTTGCACGCATTTTGTTACTTAAAGACCTTATGGTGTTCATTTTGCGGTAATTTTAGCAAAAAGTTAAATTGAAGTGAAAAGGGAAGGTTAAGCGAGTGATTTTAAGATTTAAGAGTACTTTTTTGTGACACTTCATTCTCTTTTTTGAAACCATTGTCAATTTACGCGGTTTTTGGGTAAAAGCAAGTGATTTTGAGATTACAGGGGAAAGTAATATAATTTTAAATAGTTGCTTTCTTAGACTATTATTCCTTTTTAAGATATTACCGAAGGATACTATAAACATGTCCTATGTTATTACATGAAACACAAGTACGTAAAGCATATTTACATACTTTATCTATATGTCACATATTTTATTGGTTGCTTCGATAACCTAAACGTCTGATAAGGACAACTTTATGTCTTGGCAAAAATAGATTTAAAAAATCCATTGCGTTTTTCCTTTCACACCATAAACCAATCTGTTAACCACAGCCGCTGTTATCAACTTATCAGCTAGCAATAATTTAGCAATAACAATAAATACCGGGGTTTATGCCACAAACAAAAATCGTGCAATAAAGACATCGCGGCCATCGCGACATTGCCGCCAACCGCGCGGAACTCTGATAACCAAACGAGAGGCGTAGGGTTGCCAAACGTAGTTAGACACATTTATTTAAAATGAATTAGGTAGGTATTTATTTCACATCAGAAATTAAGCATTAAATATTTACAGTGATATAAGAATTAAGCCTACACAATAAATAAGAGACTGTATAAACTAATTAAAACTAAGAACTAAAAATAAGGCATCAAAAATTCATCCACATCCCTGTAGAATGGGAGTGTGCCCAAAAGGCTGGCAGCATTGCCATGTTGTGTGGTATTTATTTATATTGCTTTATATAAAAATAACTGAGGTTTCTAAAAAATCTTTTACATAAAAAATAAAGTTAGTTAGTCATCATTTATCTCTCAAGAACGATTAGACTAATTTGTATGGTCTTTGATTTAAGCTGTTTCTCGCCTCGATGCGATCGCGACCGTGTTGACGATCAAGAAAAGCCCATTTCTAAAGTGCAATATTCATCTAATTAACGGTTGGCGAGCACAAATTTTAATGCTCATTCTTTACGAAAAGCTTTTGACAGCTAAAGGCTGGTATTACAATGAAATATGAAGGTGATTGCGTATAATGCATTACGTCTAATGCACACCTTTCATAAAGTAATTCGGTATATACGTGTGAGTTTATTGCCATTTATTTGGCGCAGTTCCAAAACTTGCTCAAGCAGGGAACATGTGTAGTTTAATTATTTTGACGCATTTTACCTTAAATGAGTTCCAAAGGAAAATAAAGGTGTAATAAAGATTCGTTTTCATCATAATACATACACTCATTAATTTTGTTGTCCTTATTAAAGTAAGTTTTTAGCAACAAAAGATTTTATATGATCCGTTTTTATACAGTTATAGATTTTATGCGTCAAATATTAATAAAACTGTCAACCCTATCATCAATGGGGAAGCGATAGCAAAACGACGTAGTGACGGATATCGACGTCTAAATTGCAATAATCGCGGCACGGGACGCTAGCGAGCGCGCAATGTATTGGAAACAGGAGATTAGTATCGACATAAGGACTTACCCATTGATGTACGCGTTTAAGTGAATTAGTGCGAGACGTACCTGGAAAAATAGAAAAAGCAAATTAGAAAAGTTTTTCAAAACAGTCTAAAAAATTGAAAGCCAAGCAGTGAGTTTTGTATGTGATTAATCAGATAAAACAAAATAAATTTATTATAACTAACATAAGAATAAATCTTTTCATAATATATTTAAATACTCAGAATATATTATTACAACATTACATTAATTATTTCTACAAAACAAACTTCACGAGTCAAGCCATAAAGTTCACAACAATGCGTATTACATTCTTAATATCCCATAATAACCTCAAATAGCCCGTAGCTATGCAAAGAATATTAAAAAAAGTTCAGGCAAAGGCAAACAAGAAACAGCCTGAAGGCTACAGTTATCTAATACCCATAATATTGTAACATGTCAAACTTCTTAGATATGGCATTTTATGGGATTTCTACTCCCATGCCGCTGTTTCTGCAAAATCATCAGTTTTTGCCCTCATATCGTTCCTTTTGACGCCTAAGGCGGTAGCAAGATTTTTATGGAAATTATTTTGGTAGGAATGCATTCGAGTGTAGTATTTGATATGAAAAGAGTTTAAGGCGAATAAAATAATACAAATACCGAATTGAGAAATTCCTCCTTTTTTGAAGTCGGTTACAAAGGAACATTTCAAAGATAAATCTAGAGAAAGTGCTGTTTGTCAATTTTTTGCTATTTGAAATACTAAATAAGACAACAAATCAAAATTCAGGAATATAAATGATCACAAAAGTATAGAGAGTATACAAAGCCTTCTCATACTTAGAAATAAAAACATAGCGAAGAGAAAAAGGAAATACTCTGAATAACAGCGAAAGAAAATGTTCAAGATATTCATGTTTAAGACGCATCTGAACTACCCAGGAAAACCTCGTCAGATCGAAAGTAAAAAGAAAAATAGACTCAATCGTTTTAATAATAGAGTTGAAATTTGATGTAGCAGCTGAATTATTTTTTACACTGCGAAGCGTAACAGAAGACAATGGTTTCAACAAAATAAGTTGAGTAAAATATTTTCTATCCGCTATGTGAAGGATGGGAGGTATCTTATTAAAATTCCCTTTGTTTATGTTTGGCTGGGACTTGTTTGATATTTTTTGACGGATTTATGTACTATGAAAATAACTCAAAAAGGTTAATAAGTACAATCAGTTGTATATATGATATTTACTTACTATGATTTGTTACCCACTGGAGGAAATCAGGGAGTCTGCTTAAATAGTAGCAATAGATGTTAATTAACATAATTGAAAAAAAAAATTGTTTAAATTAGGTGCTTAGACGGGGTTGCAAAGGTTTTAAGAAGAAAACTAGACACTGACAAAATCAACTATAAAACATAAATCACCTGTATTTTATATATCTCAAAATAAATAGTAGCATTGAATGTTACCCAATTAGATAGACTTACGTGTACTTATACTTTTTAAAGTAGCGAAACAAAAGCATTTGTAAAGGAAAATGTGTAATACCCTGTAATACGATCAATTGTGCTCGTTCCATTCTTTACAGATTTCTTTTAAGAACCGTAAGTATTCCTAAGAAGCTCGAAGCCCATGTGAAAGAAAAATAATACTTTTTGTAAACGTTTGTTAAAGAAATAATTGATATTGTAATAAATAATGAAGAACAGAAGAAAATTTAAGATCTTACAGACATAGACTCAACATTAAAGTATAAAACATACTATGTAACTATAAGTAGAGAATACAATATGAATAGAGTTGGTCTATGATAAACGACCAACTTTAACTCCCAGAACATCGTGAAAGTGACAGAGTGTACCCAAGTGTAAAGGTAGATGAAAAGCCCAGCTTTGCAGATAAATTCACGAGAATCTATTTTTAAAAGACATCAACAAAGGCAACACTAAAGTCAAACGATCAGAGGTAAGCTCTAATGCTTAGGTAGTAAAGGTCAAAATTGAATGAGGTTTAATGCTCACTTCACAGGCAAAGATTTAATTTGTCCAACTAGATTACAGCATTGTTTCCGTCCTACACATGTATTTGGAACCGAGGGTAAAGTAAAAAACCCAATTTGAGTCGCCTCGCCTCACGATAAAGTGCTCCATATATATTTTTTAATTCTATTTCCTCGTGAATGGGGTTAATTTTTTGCTCGCCAGTGTATCCGTCTGGAATGGAATCGTAAATAATATGTACTGCAGTGCATGATGATTCTCCGGATTCCCGAATGTGAAATTAAATTCTTTCGACTGTTTTTCAGAGCGTGATTTTAGTTTATTTGGTTTGTCGGGATTTTTCGATACAGTGTGCGTGAGGGTGGATCCCTACTGATATTAAATTGTTAAAATTCAAGTAGGTATGTAAAACTTTTTCGTTCAGTCAAAATCAAAGGATCAAAAGGATTGACCATACTTACTATGTTTATTCCGACATATTTTAGTACCTAAACTATCACACTGTCCGCGGCGAAGGTGGTGTGATGATCTAGTCAGTTACGCGGGGCGCAAGTGGACAGAAATCGCCAAAAACAGAGAGGTTTGGAAGAAGACAGGGGAGGCCTTTGCCCAGCAGTGGGATCAACAGTAGGCTAATAAAAAAAAAAAAAAACTATCACAGGTAATCTCATAAATTTTTAACACTCTAACTTAGTACTGATTTCAGTACATTTTAGCTTTTGATTTCCACCAACGTAAAAACCTTCAAATCGATTCCAAAAACAATCCACCGTCCGTTTTAATGACCACAGGCCCTTAAGTGGTCCTCTTAAGTCTGAGACGTTCTTAATGCTTGACGCAGATCATCCGGGACATTAAATGTACGTAATTCTGGGGGCAATGGACATGGAAGGGGCGGGGAGCGCTTTGGATCGAGTGTTTTTGGGAGATACCCCTGTATGTGGCGATGTAAGAAGTGAATTAAGTCTCGGTCATTGCAGAGGATTTTAATATGGCTTTCGATTAGAATGTGGAAGGCTCTTAGTTTTATGTGGAACTATTATTTGGGATGAAGTTTATGATGGAACCTCTAGTTTATGTTTTCTTTAAATGGAGCTTTTAGCTTAAGTATATTGTTTACTTGATAGCCGTCATTAAGAGATACAAAAGAAAGGATGTAAACCACATTGGAAAAATCTCGAAATGGCTTTTGATAAAATTTGATACTCATGCTTGATTTATTAACAGCTAAGCTGGCTAATATCGACAAAGAACTTCGATCTATCACACACGGTACATAAGCTAATATTGTTATATCTGAAGTGAGCTAAGACGCTGAGCAACGCTGCGGTCAGGACACACCCTACTTGAGAGCTCTACACCAACCAGCTAAGCTCGACCCATCGCCGACGAACAATCTACATTAAATCCTAACCAAATTAGCTTCACGAAGGGGCTGTAATATATCCACTTGCGCTGGCTGTATCGGAAGACATGACCACTTAAACGAGCCTTATTTGAAGCTGAAGTACCAACCCTTTAATCAAGATCCTTCCGCTCATGGAAATTTAAGGTTGCGAAATATCTTGGTAGAATGGGTAGGGTCGTCGTACACGAGGCAAAGCAAGTCTCCCTTATCCATCGACTTTAGCATCAAAGCGACTAGTGCCATACAAACTCAAAAAGGTTCGTACACAGCCTGGGGTCGTTGGAGACTAAAGTTGTCGTTGTATGAGATATTTGCATTGCCTAGTGTAGAAAGGGCCTTAGAGAATTACAACCAACCAATTACACAAGACCCGAGTCTGTGAATAATACAAAAGAGATCGGAGGTCTTCTGGCCTGGTTCTGGCATAATAGATTACCGTCAATAAATAAGTAGCATTAGCGTCATGTCTGAATGATGGTGGAGCTTCATTTGAGCCGATTTTGGTTGAGTTTCGGTTTTGAATTGGAGCGAAGTAATTAATTAGTCATGTTGTGTAATGCTTGCTTACATTAATAACGAGTGGGTTTTGTAATACGGCGAATAACAAAAGCTGTTTAATGTAGGAGAGTCATTAGCATGTATTGTATATTTTGAGTGAGTGATTATTACAGGTGCTTAGATCTCAGTCTCTACAGGTGATTCATTATTTATGTATTTTTGATGACGTTATATCGTTAGTAACCCTGCAGAAATATATAACGGCCTAAACATGCAATCTAAATATGTTTATCTGAATCTAATTGTAGAACATGTTTAAAGAAGGACTATAAAATATATCTGACGACGAATTTTTATAACCTTATTTCTAATTCCAATCGAAATCTCGAAATCAAAATACATAAAACTCAAATCAGATTTGCAACCAAGCCAATAGAACCAACGTAGTTTTAAATACGCTTTAATTACATTAACAATGAAGCAAGCAGAGTTTACATGTACGTCATAGGACGTCTGAAATTAAGCTCTACAGTACATGCTCGCTCTCATGATAATTACGAAATAACTGCTGCATGGAGTTTGTAATTGAAACCGACGCGAACACTGCGTCTATTGCCAAGGACGGGGATAGAGCTGATGGTATTAATTTGTATTCACTAGTCCTGTATGTGTGGATAATGGTTTATGGCTTAGGACGTGGAGTAATGATTACTTTTTGGAACATATTTTGGGTAAAAGATATTTTTGTAAGCCAAAAACTGCAAAATAAAAATTTCTTGTCCATATTGTTAAATCTATCGTTTTAGCACTCGCTCTCAATTTCTCATAAAAAAATGCATGAAAACTGTTTTAATCATAAGAAATTTTACACGTCATCACATTTGACAATAAAGATCCAAAAATTGTAAAAAAAAAATAGAAGCAAGAAAATATTGCAAGCAAGTAAAAATTCTAAAACGAAAGTTATAATATATGAGTAACAAATCTACGAGACACGGAAATCCAGGGAGGATATGAGGACGGCCAGACGCACTCGACGCTTGACACGCCACTTTGAACTGTACGAGTTAATTAACACTTTAAGTGGCAATCCGCTTTTTGCCTCTCCCGAGCTAGTTAGACGTAGTGCCAAGTAGGTTAGGTTTTACATTAATTTGTGTGTCGTCTGCACTTTCTTGTCTAAGGGGTTTATTGTTATTAATATGTGATGCTTATTTTAGTTCCGCTTTGAGTATACCAAAATTAAATTCGTCTGAGTGTTTTTTGAACCACTGGGAAATATTAGGGTAATTGACGTTGAAGCAATACAATCTAAACAATCAGACCATACAGCAACCAGACATGTTAAAAATCCTAAATAAAGAGTGCACTTTAACAAATGAATCTAATAAAACACAAAGCTGCTCAAACAACAATGGAACAATAAACTTCCCCACTCCACTACACTCCATATATTTGCCACAAAAAAGGAAATCAAATAAAACCTTGAAATCTCAGATCGTGTAAATCAGTTGGCTGGTCGAATTAATTCATTTCCTGAAGAACGAGGCACGCGCGCGGTACGTGATACCCAACAAAACATGGCTGGTCTGCAACTGATGCTATGAATGCATGGTTTTGTACCAGACGGCCTTTCTTAATGGGTTTTTTTCAGAGTGCAGTTACATTTGACATACACAATGGGTGTATTGGGACATCCCATGCATGCACGATGCGTTCATGTGTTCAGCTTTAAAATTGGAATAAAATGTAGATTCAGTTTCGGTGCACGGTTTAAAAAGAGTATTTCGCTGATATAAAGTTAAATGGATTTAAATAAAGCTTTCGAGTGAATAACATTGCTATAACATAAAGTAACGTAATTAACAATAAAATAATTTTGAAATACAACGCTCTAAACAGTTTTTGTTTAAGTCTACAGGTTCAAAAGAGGGTTAAGTAAACAAGTTAATGTAAGTTTAACCTTTGACGACCTAGCCTTGACTTGGAGTTCCTCAAGGTAAAAACTAGGGCCTATTACTTTCATCCATCAGTCGGTAGAAAAGCCTGATTTACGAGACGACCAACTTTATATTACGTCTTAAACGACGCCAATAAAAAGTTGCGCTATAACGACAAAGCTGGGGCACTTATAGCGTATACTTTTTTATTGCCAACCGGTATATAGTAAAACAATTCACTGGGAAAGTGGGGGAATGGAAAATTCTCTACGGTTCGTAATTTCTTTGAATATTTAATTCGAATGATGATGGAATAAGGTTTAAAGTTTATTATGTTACGTGAGTCGTTATTTGCAGCGTTAATCTTTGTTTGTTTATAAATAAGTAATACACTTTCTTTCTTTATGTTTTGCTAGATCCTGGGAAAGAATATTATGGAACGATGCGAAGTGCCTTTGTAAAAAAAAAATCCTTGATACAAGGCCTATGAAATTTAATTAGTTTAGGGAACTAAAACACTTGGAATTTAGTAACTCATTTATGTTTGAAGTCTCTGATAACAAAGCTAATTTTAACACAAAATTGTGTGTTCTACACAAACTCTGAACAAACCAATTTCCCTAATTACTCAGTTCTAACCACCACAATGAATTATAGATTTAATTATGCTTCATAGAAGGTTTCAATAAATTAGATTCAAAATTAATATTATTATCTAATATAATTAGTGGTTTCATTTCCCAACTACCAAACTATGTTATAATATAGTTTTGATACATCAAAGTATGATTTATCAGTCAATATATTCGAAAATACGATACGTACAGTAGACCCCGTATGAACAGTGACAATGATTTACGATAATGATTCTTACTACCCTGAAATAGAGGTGTTTTATGTAAGTTATCTGAGGTCGACTGTACAAGGGCAGGGCATGGATATAATTTAGAAATTGATTTGCGATAAGGAAGCAATCCCGACGGCACTGAACGGTCTCTGATAGGAAATTGCTACGTCTGTTGCTAGACGAAACGTTTGAAGAAAGAATTTGTATCTAGACAGTTTATTTCTATCTTCCTTTATGTTTTATATTGAAAGTTGAGACGGGAGTCAGACTCTTAAAGAATGTCACTTACAGTTGGCAATATAGAGTAAAAAGATCGAGAGTCAGGTATCAGTAGTATAAACTGTTTTAAATTATTTTTGTAATAATACCCGTACATTTATAATTCGTAAAAAACCAACCGTGTTTTTATATTTTACATGTGACAGTAACTTTTCTGTTTGTCATTCTATCTGTAATGTTTTCACGGTTAACCGCTAAACCCATTTTAATGAAACTTGCTATGGGGTATGCTTGGATTAGACGAAAGGACGTGGGCTACTTTTGTTGCAATAATGAACTCACAGCAGGCGGAGTCGCAGTCAAAAGCATTGTAACCACATAATTAGTACCTAATACCCATAAAACAATAAATATTTCCACTAAGATCATCCACTTTTTTCTTAGAATTTTTAAGTAATACGGGGGCAGATAGGCGATAAACGGTGCGACGGTGTGGAAGGTCTCGAGGGAGGCTGCGCTAATCTGGCGGTCCCTGGTCTGTCGTTAACTGTAGAGGTTTTGTTTCAGAAGATGCGTTTGAATTATGATTGTTGATGCATGTTTTTATGCGTGATAAGGTAACTTTGATTTGTTGTTTTTGTGATATGATGTTATCAGCAATTGATTGTCTCAATACAGGGCAAAAAAATAGATTGGGATTTTTATGTTTTTTGCCCATTCTCAATTTTTATGTTCTTCATGTCTTCATACCTTACTTTTATGGTTAGTCTAGCCCAGATTCAGTACCATCAACACACAAAAAAGGATCATATGATAAAACTCAAATACTCCAATAATCTATTACCCAAATACGTCATAAAATCTAAACTCAATATACCAATTCCTAAGCTCAAGAACAGTGTTTCAACCTCAGAATATTATCTTAAACCAACAGTTATTAACGTTACAATGGCCGTGAACTTGTATTGATCTTAGCTTTTCATTACGCGGTTGGCGGCCCTCCAACGCAACTGAACCGAGTTTTATTTGAAGGCAAATAAAAATACAGCCAAGTGCTGTAACAATTCGTTACTACAGTTTATTGAGCAGTTTGTCACTTGCTTACGTAAGATGAATTTTGAGATGGTAAATTTTTACCACTAAATTGCTTTATAAACATTATTGAACTATGTCGAGGCGAAATTATTCTATGGTTCTAGTTTGAAACCAATATTATTGCGAATTGAAATATAGGCCTTTACGTCCTGTAGGTACTTATGATATTTCGACGATGAAATATAATATGTTACTTAATAAACATCGAAAACATCTAGCTTTCGATTTTTCTGGCATATTAGTGTCCACAACATAATTTAGTTTAATTTGTGATCATAATTTATTCGATTTCTGATTCAGTTAGAACATGATAACCGCATGTAGCAAATCCTTTTTTTTTACACTACCCACAGTTATATTTACGAGCATAATATAAGGGAACAAAAGGTAGTGTTACACGTGCCGTCTTATCGTCATACGGAACCCAAACGGTCCCGGCGACAGATTTACGGAGGCCGGACGTAAGTGACCTCGTAATTCCGGACTATCTCCCGTATCTTTTGGTTTTATTAGATTTTCACGGATCCCTAAGGTGAAAGGTTCGAGTTGTGGAGGAATGGACACTGATAACATTGATTTGTTGCGATTTTTGTAGTTAGTTGTGTTTAGGATTTTAATATGACAATTGTTATATCCGTAAAGTATTTAAAGAATAAGTTTCAATAAAGTAATTAAATTAATAGGTTTAAGTCTTACATTTATTCGGCACATTTCCAAAAGCCTCTTAGTTAATTGGACTGCAGTCGGAAAATGGAATAGTGCAACTAAGCAAAAGCGATACATTATAACTTTTAAATGATAGTTATTTTTGCGAAAATAGTTGACAGAAAGTAGTCAAATTGAAAGGTAATCTTCACAATTAATTCTATATTAGTGTAAGATCTTCTAATTTCTTCTAAGTAGGTACGGTTAGTTTCAGTACTTAACATTAAATGGGCTCTATAAATTGTTTTCGTCTGTAGCTAACATTGAATGCTAAACACATTTGCCGTAAATCTCAATTAACCTTTACGAGTTAAAAGGTTGTCTGTATAAGAAAACGATTGTCTAATCGTAAACACATTAAGGTAATTTAATGATTTAAATTATAATGTCTAATTTACTTCCAAATAAGGTATGTTGCTAAAAAGGCGACACGATTTTTAAACACTTACAGTAAATCTTTTGAAATGTCATAGTTTTATCATATATTGTTATGATCTGTTTTTCTACATGTATAAATAGTTAAGTTCGTATGCCGTTATAAATAAGTATAGATATAAAACATTGAAATTACAAATATATATTGTAAAGTAATATTTTTTCTTTCATTTGTTAAAAGAAGAGTACTCATAGCCTGGGAAGTAATGGCCTAAATTTTTATTTTTATTAAGCTTCATAATTACCCGTCATAAGGCTTTTAAATTATCCACATCACCTGTTCAAACATATTGATTCTCACTAACACCATCTATTAATTCACCGGCTAGGGCTGTACCTACAACAATTACAGCTGTCTGCGGTCGAGTAGTGTTGTGCACACACTGTGTTGTGACTAATGTTTGCGGAGACGAGCCTACAGTTCGCGCGTCTGCTGCTCTAGTGATGGGACACACGGGTTTGTTGCCTGACTAACTAGTGTTGGGTTTAATTAAGTTTGTGTAATAAGTATACAGTGTAGACTAACTGATTCAACTGTTTTGTGGACCTATGTAAATTGTATTAATGTAGGAATTTACATCAATTTACTACTTAGGATAATGATGATTAAATCAAAACTACATAAAAAAAGGTTTATAAGTAGAGTTCTCAGTGATGCGATTTGAGTAATAGAGAGAATACATTATGAAAAGAGGGAAATATTCAGTATATTTTCTACAATGTAAGTGGTATCAATTTATTAAGAGTGTTCTAAAAACTGTTAAATTCCTATTTTTTTTCAGTTACGGTTTGCTTACACAATACTTCAGCATATTATACAAATAAGTAAGCTTTACTTATCAACCAGCAGTGTGTACACAGTGACAGTCAATATTTATCTGTAAGCATATTGTAGGTGTCGGTGACGTAATAGTACTTACGTAAGCACGTGCTACAGTCATTACCGATGGTGCTACATCTGCCAGAGAGGTAGTTATTGAATAGAGGCTTAAAACTGAGAACTGATCATGTAAATAGGGATAGTTGACCACAAACATTTTGAGTAACTTTAAATAAGAGCTATTTAACTTAATCACCCTTATTAATAAAAATGTCGATATAGATTAGCCACGGATTAAAAGATTCTAAATTCAAATTCTCTATAGAAAAATTGAAATTAGAATCTGCTAATCCGTTGCTAATCTACATCAAGATTTTTATTAATAAGGTCCATAAGTTTACCTTTTATGGTTTTTCTTACATTTGGTTTGTTATGTTTATTTCAGCGATTTGGTCTTTATGATTATATTTTTGATGCCATTCAAGTCAATTTTAAAGTATTAGAATTTAGGCTGTTTGATTTCCGTGCAAGCAACCGTATTTGTATATCCTTAACGTAGTTTTGTATATATAAGAAAAAAATACTTTGAGCAGATATTGCTATAGTTTTCCTCAAGCTGCCATAAAAAAGCTTTGCCGTACAAACACTGGCCCATTAGAAGTATATGTAGCTAAAGTAGCAGGCAATAGTGCGGTGTATACGTATGTCTTCAAATCCTAGATAATTGTCAATATCTTGGTCTTGCGGTTTAATGACCACAGTTGTATGCACAACGGTGTACGACAGAAGCTCTTGATCTTACTGTTTGAGAATAGAGATCTGAGCTATGCAGTGGGTCAATTGAAGCCTGTGATTAGTTACAAATATAGGTATTAATGAACGCCTTCTATAAATAATAATGATATCCTGGGACAATTCATACAAGGCCATCATATCTTAAACTAGGCAGAGAACTAGGCAACTAATAAACAAACTTTAGTTTTCTTAATACACATAAACATAACATAACATATCATCACGCCGGTATCCCCGAAGGGTTAGGCAGAGGAGTACCAATATACACCCATGGTTCACCGATATGTTTAGGTCCCATTTAATAGGGGGCGAGCCTATTGCCACTAACCGGTCACAAATCCAAACTCCGACCTGCTACTGAGAATTTCATAGAAAAACCCAATAACATCTTGGTCGACTCGGGAATCGAACCCAAGACCTCTAGCGTAGCAGTCGCGCTTAGCGCCACTAGGCCAACGAGGCAGTCTTAATACACATAAGAAACAAATAACACCTAGGCACAGAATGTGAACAGAACTAACGGTTGATCTGTTGGGGTCACTAAACACAATACCAGGCCAGTCAAAGGCAATGGAGAAAATATACTACTTATATTGGCTCAGTCTCAAGTCAGCATACATTTAACAAAACCTTCAAGAAAATCTTTCTATAGTCTAGACAGCATAATAAATTAACTCTATAACAGCTCTACAGGTAGATAGGTTGCTAGAACAATTAAGTCAATTATCACACATCAGTCTAGCTATTTCCCAATTAAGGGAAGGTCGGTAGCCGAGGAAGGCAGGTGGGATTAACGATTAACAATTAATATCTAATACAATATGATAATCATATTTCGATAGTTTGCTGGTCTCCAAGCAAAAAGAAGTAAGTTATCTTTACATTAACCTATAAGTAAAAGAAGACTATTTATTAGATATAATACTAGGAAAACAGATACAGCAATAGACAACATTTAAAACTATATTCTATCATTTCTTCAAAGTCAATTAAAATATCATTTTTCTTTACGAAGTAAATACATAACTTTAAGATCATGATGAAAACATAAAGCAAATCAAAATGAATCAAAAGAAGACATAATCTTCCTTATGTTACACTTCAATGCTAAAACCTTATTAAATTACCTCACTAAACACCGAATCTTAATAATTGTTCACTGAATAATTTCATCAAGATATAACTGTGTTCACGAATTGTGGATGTTTAATGTTCATTCCATCTCCGACTGCCGTTTAATGTCTCCTCTACTCGTGAATACATTTCAAAGATGTTTTAGAATTTTTAGAATGTTATTTTTGTTTGGATGTGATATTTTTTTAATGAGTTTTCTTTTTTTTTTGTTAAAATAAATGAAATGGATTTGATCTTGAATAAATAAATTTGCTGAAGTTAGGACCTTATTTTTATAAGTCTGAGTTTATTGTAGTAAAGTACCAATACATTGAAACACTATAAACTATTTATAGTATTCAAATATATATCGTTTGTTAAATGTTGCCTCTTTAAAAATATACATCACGTTTGATAACATTTATTTAAATTTTACAGCGAAAAATTACATTTAAAACTCCATCCACATTTACTCAACTGGAAAGCAATAAAGACATTTCACATCCCGACATCCAGACATCCAATCATCCCAAATTCCCGCCATCCAAACATCCAAAACATTCGTTCATAAAGTGATATCGCCGGATACTTGATGTCAATGTTTAATTTAAATTCCCCATTAATTATCAATCACGATCTCGCTATTGTGCGCTGTATTGCCGCTAATTAATTTATCTCTCTATAAATTATTTAGTGATAATGAATCTGGTGTGAATGAAATCGGCTGCTTTTGTTAGTATGATCACACTTGGCCACTGGCCAGTGCTGTCCTGTGTAGTAGGCGGCTTTTCAAGAGGTTTTGGCTTTTAATTCCTATCATATTATGTAAGTACTTTCGGCTTCATATAATAATCGCAAGCTAAATTACCTTATCAACAAAATTGATTAACTTGCTTACTTCTAAAAACGCATTGAAGTTCGTTTTGCTATTTAGTGAGGGTGCACTAGCAACAAAGGAAAATCTAAAACATAATTTTCAAAGTACCACACCATTTTATTCTACAAACCATTTTTCCCACACTAGCAGATTCTCAGCGTGTTCAGAAAATGTCTGGTGAATATATATTAATCATAAAGGCTATTAACCTACCATTACTACTATATTAGCGTCTCCAAACGAATCATAAATAAGTATTTATCGAGCCATTTGTTGCAGACGTCTGGTAAAACCGCTCACTACGCCACTACGCTGCTACGCCGCTACGCTGCTACGGTACTACGCCACTACGCGGCTACGACGCTACGCCGCGTACCGCGCGCCTCTGTGAAACACTAAAAGCCTTTATCTGAAGCCGCGACCGGTCTAGCTTTGGTGTTGGGGCTATGAGAACAGCGTTTATTGTTGCGAAAATAATAGACGGTTATTTTTTTTAAATGCTGGGCTTAACTTTAAAATTTTAATTTAACTTACATAAAAACAGTTATCTGACTTCGATTTTGCGTAAGATAATGCTGTATCTGATAATATATTAATGCAAAGTTAACCTCCATTTTAATTATCTCAATATTTTTTTATTATTTCAATAATAATAATTTTAATTAATTTATGAAACAAAACCTTTAATAAAAATTAAGGTGTACCAAATTAAAATTCAGTATTCATAATTATTCTAAGCTAGTTTTGAGGCCACACACCCACAAACTATTGAGAATCACCCGATCGGATCTGTTGCACTCTTCAACAGTTCAGATTGTGGCACGAATACTTCAATCGATTTCTTTAGCCAGTGTGCCAGACCACCCGCAAGTCTGCCAGACCGCCAGTCCGTCTGGCAAAGCCGATATGTTTTGCCAATTTGCAGCCGACTTGTGAGGATTCCGAGATTTCAGAGCATGTTTGTTGAGGGCCAGATAGGGACTTTATTCAGGTGTAAAACGTCTGAGCATTTTGCGGGTTTTAAATTTTGTATAGTTATTTTGTGAGTCGGAAATGTTGGATTTAGTGAAGTGGAATTCTAAAGTCTGCCGTCTGTCTGTAGCTATGTAGATATCATACTACGATATTTATATAATTTAAATGTCTCGTGAATTTTATTCCGGATAAAAATCACTTGTATAGTCTAACATATAAAATAAAGTGTACTGAACACCGTTTTCCATTACTAAATATAAATCCTGCATTCTTACCCATCGCCAGTAAAGGCAAAGACAGTAAAATTGCGAATCACCGAATTAGGGAAGGGCCGAGCGATAAGCCGCCTCGTAAATTCGGCATTCGGCTCCAGCTTTCGGCCTCCGGCGACATATCTTGTGCGCTGTTTAAGAAATGTCAGTGACTTTGATTTTTGTAAGAAGATTTTACTGTTAAAACCGATACAAATTCTTTTTAGTTATTAAATAAATATTACTATTCTATTAATAGATACATTGGGACCCTAAAAATTTGAACTTGATTATTAAATTGGAAAAAATATTCTAATAATAACAATTCCATTTTTTGTTTTTTTCTCTTTATAATTCGGTCTAACTGCAAGGAAAAGGACACACCTTTCATTTCCCTGGAAAACTTGTCCAGCAATTTTAAAGTTCTTTTTTGATCCGAAAGTAAACCATTTTTCATTTAAATCGACCAATAACCAATCATCACCAAAGTTACCAACTACCCTACATCGAAGCCGTCAATACCGCCATCAACCAATTACGCATGGCTAGCCAAATATTATGAAACAAGCATGACAGCTCTGTTTGTGACGCTATTGTCTGCCTCCTGACACCGCTTGTCAAATTACTGTCCGCTGAAAATTATGGGGTAACTGATTGCTTACGGTTTAGTTTATTGTGCGATGTTGGATATTAGGTGATAGTGGTTTAGATAAAGGGTTAGGTACTTTTTTAGAACATTTTTTTGTTGAGTTTTATGTATTGGATTTAAAGGCGTGAAAGTGGAGTATATTATTATAGTTTTCAACCATTTTTTATTTATCAATCGACTTCAAAAGAGGAGGTTCTTAATGCGCGTGTATGTTTTTTTGCTATGTTTATTCCACGATGTTTACGGCAATTTTAGATCGATTTTAAGAATTATTTTCTTCATCGATACTACATACCCATAGTGTGATGTAACAAAAAATGTTTTACAGTATTCAAGTATTTTTTACAGGAACAGTAAAATCTTATTCGAATCAGTTTCAGACTATAGAAAAATGCCTAATTCATGTTTCAGCCAAACAAAGAAAGTATGCTTGCTTTAAAAATGAATGCAGGTTATTTTCACAAGAAAACTTGATGTAAAAGTGTGGGATTTAGTAGTGAGGGCACTTCATAGCGTCTGGTCGCGAGTTGAACACGTCTCGACAGCCTTACGAGGCGAAAAACTCTCATGAACTTGCGTATTAAAGTTCATTTCAATATTATATTTACTTATTATTTTACAGATATGTATGAGTGATTATGGTTAAAGTTATACTGTGTGTAACAGTAGGCACAATAGTTAAACTACGATTGAGTACGTTGTATTATAGATAGGAAGTGATATTTACTGGGTCGTGAAAGAGCATGTCGCATGGTAACAGAAATCACTTCTAACACCACATTTCTGCGAGAAAAGCAAGTGTGTACTTTTCCACAGTTAAAGTATTCTATAGATCTTAATCTATAGACTAGTAAATATACTAGGATCGGATATATATATCATATCCTATAGTAAATGATTTAAATACTAAACTAAAGGTCGCTGGAGGGGACTGGATGCGGAAGGCGGAGGACCGGGTGTTGTGGCGCAAATTGGGAGAGGCCTATGTCCAGCAGTGGACTATGATTGGCTGATTGATTGATTGAATGATTGATTGATTGATAATAAATGATTTAAATAAGTCAATCTCAAAGAAGTAGGTGTTAAGACGTAAACAAAACAAACTGAAATTAAGATATCAGTTTAAGGCCTGGTAAACCCTCAAGAACCGATTTCCGAATGTTCAACTCAAACATCAAAAGAAAGGGCAAAAAGAAAAACGTATTTAAATAAACTCGTAGTTTAAGTGAAATACGCTAAACGATTCAGTATTTAAGTTCTCCAGCGAAGGTCACTATAAATAACTAGCAACGAGTGTTGAGAGCAGTAGCGAAAATGCTATACATCCCTCTCACTCACTCTTATACATTTTATGTCTCCTTCTCTTTCCCACCTGTGCTTACCGGTAGACAGGCGAAAAAATTGTGTTTATGGTTATTGGATGGTAAGAAATTTCTTATGGGACAACATTTTTTACGTAAAGCCACTGTTGTGGAGACAATGATGATAGTTGATGTTGTTTTTACATGTAAATGGTGGTTTTGAGAACGATATAAGGATAGTTGCAAAAAATCCATGTGAAAATCTTTTCATAATAAAAGTACCTCAATAACTAAGGACATTAAAAACTCTTTGAGATATATAATTAGTGTAATTTTAAATGATAATAAGCAAACCATCAAAATTTAGATAAAACTGTATCTACCATTAAAAACTATAACAGAGGCAATACCAATAAATATTCAAAGGTACAAGAGACATTAAGGATTAGCAAACCCATAAAACTCATAAACCCACAATCAGCTTACTTCATACAAAGTCAGTATCCCTCATACATTCTGAACCAGCAATACAAAGTACACTACATGGACCTGTTGGTCCTTTGTAACAGCTACACAAATATGCTAGTAAAGTGCTTGTATTAGAAATGGGACATTAATGCAATAACACGAATGCTAACAAAGCGACCGGTCGAGAGCACTGGAACGCTTGACATGATAATACTACAGCAGAAATTGCGTTTACTGGTTTTAATGGAGGGTACTTTGAGTAAAATAAATGTGAAGAGGATGGTAAAAGTCAAATACTAGGTGAATTTATTTTTGCAAGCTATGCCAGGGTAGTCATTAGTGTTAAAAAAATGTTTGCTAAGGCTAATAGCAGCGTAAGATATTTAAAACAATATCCAGGAAATTAAAAACAAGATGCTTAAATCAAAATGAAAATAATGTCCGTATCTTTAGTTAAACAAACGACACAAAAAGTTAGTGGTTTGGAAAAATCTCAAAATACTAAAAGTAAATTAAAAAGAATGACAATCTTAAAATTTCATAGCACCCATTACAAAAACATGCCATTCGAACACCCCATTAACTTTTCCAAACAAAAGTAACAAGTCAATTTCCTTTCTAATTACCATTAAATATTTAAAAACCTGCCCCAAAAAGGGTTCGGGCGAACGAAATAATCATCGAAAATCTGCACGCAGCGAAAATTTTCGACTTCAATGCGTAGTCACGTTTCAACTGCAATGGCGGCAAATTTTTGCAAATACCTGCAAATTCCCTGATAATGCTTTGAAAGTCAGCTTAACTGTGTTTGTTTGGGTTTGCCTGCACCGACTAACTTTCATCCTTAATCTGGGATAATTAGTTATAATTTCGGACCCTTATTAAATTAGGGACCTCCAGAATGTTCAGGTTAAGTTGCAAAATATGGTGAGGCGAAAGTTGCTGAATTAGCTTTAGTTAAGAGGGTGGATAGAAATGAAGGTAAGGTTAATAAATTTGATGGTATCTAGTCACAACATGGAGTAGAATTATATTTATGATCTCATGTAATATTTTGTGAAAAAGAAAGTTTTGTCAGTGAAACGAAACAAACAAAAATTTCCTTTGAAAAATTGCTACATGTTGTGATTTTGTATATATACAAAATTGTCCAAAGAAAATGCTACAAAATAAGCAACAAGGAACTCCAAGTTATGTTATTTGGTCTAGTTTTTAGACAAATTCTGGATAATATTAGTGGAAAGTGGAAGCTAATACTGTGTTTATAAGCTTGTGTGCTTACATTATGTATGTAGATTGCGGCATCACGTATAACGATAAGATACCAAGCGAACTTCGCGACCTAGTTACTGAACGTAGATATTATGTATGGTGTAAGTTTAGGGAATTAGCGGGCCAATATTACTTATTCAAATAAATGATTTAAAGTCTAAAAAGTAAATTTTTAAATTAAATATAACATTTTTTGAGTAATTTTTAGGGATTTTTTGTAGTATACCATACTTTCAAATCATTTCAGTGAATATAGTCTACAATCACATGCCATGACTGAAACTTAGATAAAAAAAAAACATTTACTTTTAAAGTTTGCTCAAAAGGGAACAAATGACAATACCTAGTATTAATGTTCAGGTACTTGTAGTAAAAACACTTCAATACATTTTTTAAAATACACTTCATGCAGTATGAAGCAAAAGTTTTAAGTTCATCAGTTTGTAACTTGCCCCTCACAGCTAATGAATGAAGTCGATATGCGAAGGTAATGACACGGCCAAAATATACAAAGTGCGCAATGTTTACTGATAGCCTCAAACATTTTAAGCTTTGAGAATCAAGTCAGCGTTTACGCAATGTATCAACATGTTTTGCAAGGTTTGTTTACATATTTAGAGTAAGTTAGGAAACTGTTTTTGTCTTCGTGTAGGTGATTAGTTTTCCTTAGATTTTTGACAGTTATTTTGTGATGACGAGTATCAAAAGCTTTAGTTAAATCCAAATTTTTGATGTCGTTAAAATACAATGTAATTTTAACGCTAAGCTACAGGTTAATTGTAATTCGTCTTGAAATAATAGTGGCAATTTCAAATTTCACAAAGAGCCTTTACAAAAAACTGAAGCTTCCCCGTGCCCTACTTAAGTTAAAGTTATTCTTAAAAATAGTTGCATACCCCAAAATAAACTCCAATTTCGTCGGAACTATTTCACTTTAATTCTGTCATAAGTTACACGTTCTTTGATGTTTTGGGTCCCAACAAAATACCCTATTTGGGTATCTCTTAGAAATGATGAGCCCGATCGTGGAATGAGATCTCTTTATGTGAACCACTGACTATTGTGAACGAAATAAGTCCGGGGACTTCGTAAATACGCCTGCTGAAACGTATATTTGTATGTCGTGAGGTTTTCGAACATTTTTGTGAATTTATTTTTGGTGTAATTTCTCTGAAAATATTTTTTGTTATGAGATGTTATTGTCTGTTTTAAATAAGGACGAAGAGTAAGCTCTGATTATGTAGCAATATTTTTAAACATCATTTTCTATTTTCGGCTAAAATATTCAGGTGTACTTTTTCTGATACATATAAATAATCATCTAGAAAATGACATACTCGTAAGTTTTAAACAAGGGAAATAAAATGTCAAATAAATGATATTTGTTTACCATGTCCAGAACGTCTCCGTTTGTTCTTCTTTTTTGGAGTTCATATTTATTCTAATTGACGGCCATTCGGTACATTTGCTGACAAGTCCACAGCATATCATCACAGCCACGTATAGTATAATTACTGTTCGCCACAACAATGTGTACATCTATCTGTCTATATGTAGTATGTATGTATAAAACCTCTGTGGTTGACAGCCGCTTTGACTCCAATGGCTATCGACCGACTATTGTTACATTGAGATAGCATACCATTGTCGTTAAATGATAGTTGGTGTTAATTAAGTTTAATGGGGGACGTAATTAAAAATTGTGGGGGAGATGTCGGGATATGAGAAACATTTTTGTGCGGCTGTGATAAGGATTATTTCAATTTAAATTTGGACAACGAAGTTTGAACTGAACAGAATATTTAGAGGCTATTGCGGTTTGAAAATGTATGGGTGATTGCTTTAAAAATATCAATGTTTTTGATAGAGGCCTGATGGGAAGCTTTCCACCATCATCTGAAATGATGACCACGACCATTCTGTCAAGAGTGCTTCCGACAAGGAAGAAGAAGAAGAGAGGCATTTTTGTAATAAGCTACTATCTTACTTACTAACTATTAAACTTTAAGGGGGTTGGAATTTCTCCTTTTAGATCCATAAAAGACACTCGCATTAAAATACAGGTAGGGTAAATAATGTCAGCTAGAAACTCATTTCAAACTAAACATCACAAAATTAGCTAAACAAATTCGCTATTAATTAGTTGTCAATATTTAGTAATTAGCAAGGCTTTCGCACCGATGGCCACGATAACCAGCACCCCCCTGTTTGCATTACGCGTTGGTTACTCTTGCTAATTGCACTGTAGTCTTAGTAGTATATGAAGGTTTATTTTATGATATTAATTAATTAATAGTAATAATAAACTTGGGGCTAGTCGTGTGGACATTTGTTAAATTTTGAGGGATTCATGGGGCAACTTAAACGCGATGTGGTAAATGCTAAAACGTGTTGAAATTCAATGTCAGATTTTCTATATGAATACTAGGTGATTATTTATTCTGAAAATATTACGCAAAAGTGGACTTCAATAGGTAAATAATTTTTATATTACTCGTATCCGTATTGTCATTTTCACAGAGATAAAGAGTCAGTTTACCAAACAAGGTTGAAATTAAATTTCAAGTCGCAGTGATTTAAAAACACGGATCAGCAGCAAAAAGCATAGAACAACAACGAATTTAGACACCTAAGCCTTGTAAACACAATATCAAATATATTCTAATACTATTCAGAGCAAGTTTCGTAAGGAACGTCACAAAAAGGCCAGACTTGTGTTGTGTCTGTTTCAAAGCAACAAGACAAGAAAGTTTCAGCTGAATGTTCTTGTTTAGTTGTGAACTTGGTCTGCACGACATTGTGCAGATGACTGCAGATATATACCATACAAATAAAATAAATATGAGAAGAAAAGACTGAAAGATAAAGATTTTGGTTATGTGCTATGAATAAAAATGAGGATCCATAAGACTAGAATTATTTCTGTAAACATGTGAAAGGCACTTAGTTAACGGTTTTATAGCAATAGTTCTACAGTTCCAAAATATAAACTAAACAGAATCAGAATAGCCAAAAGAATCAGATCATCTTAAAAAATAATAAATTGCGGATGTATCAACATTGTCTCTTTTACAGGGACGGGAAGAAACCGTTGCAATATTTAATAATATCAAAGCCGATAAAATATATTTTCACAGCAATATTTATTAGTAGATTGACCCAATTTTTCGCTTACTAAGAAAATAACAACCTTCGTTGGAAATTTCCATAATGTGCTAACAGACCGTTACAGAATAACGTAACCTAATCGCTCACATGTTCAAACTAAATAAACATCAAGAATACATGAATTAGTATTTCGATACGGTAAGTATTTAAACAAACACTTCAGGGGACGTACCATGAGCTCTTAAAGCAGAACTATTGCGGGTGAGTAAGCGAGACAGAGCTATCCGCAGTGTAGTGCGCCGTCTCGCTTCCACAACCAAACAGTACTGCTTTTAAGAGATCATGGTACGGCCCCAGGTCAGGTGGTTTTAGACCAGGTCAACTCCTATCAAACGATTAAAGCAATTTAAAACAAATTATTATACTTCTAATAATCCATTTACTCTATAATACGCCAATTGCACATGAAATATAACAATTATATGCGATAAAAGGAAAATATAATAAAGCTAATTGTTGGTGTTTGTTGAAATAAATATAGGAAACTTAAAGCTATTGAAACGGAAAACGATAGCAGCGATATGGAATGAATTGGCGATCACAATGCAATAGGTCAATTGTTCATAAACAAGCTGATGAATAATTGTTAGCGGACTCGTAATTTAGGTATATACTCTACAGTACATACCATTTTTTACATCTACATTTAACACTAGGGAATTCAAGTCTTGCCCTTGATAATTAAGTGAGAAGCAAGTAAAGGTGTAAAAATCGTCACAAAATCTTATGAGCCAAAGAATACATATTAAAATCTAAGTCTTTTATTAAAATCAAGGGACAGGAACATGTTTTATTCCATTTATATGTGCACAACTAAGTTGACTAAGTGCAAATCTAAGTACGATCTAAGATTTTTTTTATAGTATAAAGACGTGAATGCTATATTAATCTGTAGAAAGGATAATTTCCTATCCAATAACAACAATGTGAAAAACTCAAGATACCAACATGAACCATACAAAACGAATTTACACAACAATAAAATAAATCATCGAATCACAGCTACAAGCCGAAACACGTATACGGAACACACATAAAAAAGTTTCCCAATCACACTTGGCAGTTTCTTCCTACTTAAATGTTCCTTTTTATATACTATCCTTACATCCATTGTAATAGACTATGGGAACAAGTTCTGTTTCTTACGAATTACCTTTGATTTATGGCAAAAAATCTTGGTTGTAGGCTAATCGATTTTCTTTGTAGGCTGTTTTGTTGGAAGAGAAAGTCAAGTAGTTGTGATTGGATTTGCTTTCTCTTATTCTTGAATTGAAACATTTCTATTAGGAATAGTAACTGCATAGGTTGGATATTGGTTTCTTAGGTTTACGCGAATTTTAGACATTGAAATAAAACGTCATCAACGTCAGCCATCTCAGTCTGCCCGTGACCATGATACCTGCAAAGGTGTCGAAACGTCGGGACCTAAAATCTAAATATAAACCGCGAAAAAATCCGTAAAAAGTAGTTTTATTACAATGCATTCGCTCTGAACTTGAATTAATGGACTAGTCCAAAAGGCCTTCATAATATCGGAAAATATTTTTTGCAAAATTAGTTCAAAATTCAATTATTAATGGAAATGGTTAACGAAAATAGAGACTTCTTTGAAGTGGTTGCAAGATCCTGCTTCGTATACATTGACAAAGATTGAAAAGCAATCACCATATTGATCAGCAAAGCCTCAATCGGCATCTAAAACAAGCCAAAAAGGAAGTGTAATTTACCATCTCTGCGCGTGACAGCAAAGATTTCGGATAAATCTGCCTTCAAAAGACTCGGAACATTAAAAATAAATATAGGGAACTGGGGCCCGACGTTGTTGATTCAGCTTTTAGCATTATTTGTTAGTTCTGCCAGTGACAGTTAAGTAAAGAATCATATTTTAACTGTGATATAAATTTGCGAGGGGATGAAATGTGGATATTTTTTTGCTTTCGTGAATTTTTATGCAAAGTTGATGGATGGTTTAGTAAATGAAGATTAATAAAAACAGCGAATAATTTGACACAACATAATTAAAGAATTTTCTTTAAAAATGAAAATACAAAATAGTATAACAAAACAAAAGAAGCTTTACTATACTATCAGAAGACGTAGATTTTTTTCACACAGCAGAATCAAATCGAATCAACAACCAAAGCCGAACCAAATCCCAAAAATAGTGATACAGATAACAAATCGCAAATTATGCTAAGGAAGCAAAAACAATTTTTAAATCCGCCCCGGAATATCCGTCCTCGAAATACGGCCTACACATCCGAGGCCCAATTTGCATGTAGATGGCGCCACAGTGGCGGCCCGGGGCCTCACACTGTCATAATCCGAAACTCGGCTAAACTGATTTAAATTTTGGTCCACAATGACTCCGGCCGTAGCTAGCTCGAACCAACTTGCTACTACAGCTACTGTGTGTAAAGGTAGCTTTATTACAAAGGGTTAAGGTTGTAAATGATTAATCTGACATTTTGGACGTTCAAGCTTTCGGGTTTATTGTTTATTAAGATTTGCTTCTTAAATTTTTGGGAAAGTGGTAAGGGATTTGAAGTTATTATTTACTTTTTCGTTAGTTACGGTACTTGTGGCGCAAATGTCAGTAAATTGACCAAAATCACTATAAATTCTGTAACCTAGGTACTGAAAGTTTTGTGTCTTGCTTTTAAACGTTGACGAAACACAGTAACTTGAGAGTCTAAAAGTAGAAAAAATCATCGTAATAACAAGACTACAAAGATAAATACGCATTACTTTCATCCTTTAAGAACATTTTTACAAGCTAACATCAAGTTTAATGTCGACGCCGAAGAAAGGAGTAAATAAACTTTTCTGTTTGTGAAATGGATCTCTTTGGTTCGCTCCTCTCGCTTATGTTTTAATGAAGAGTTTCACAGCTTTTGAGATGCCGGCTAAGTATGCAAATTCTTTATATTTGAAGTTACGACTTTGCGGACTTCTTTTGTAATAAGATTTCGTTTATTTTTATTTTGGAATGATAACGATCAATGGACGAAATTAAAGGGAATTAGTGTTGATAATATTTTCGTTTTAGCATTATGAGATAAACTAGTTACACTCACTCTGCTATGGCTAGCCTTGTTTAGATAGAAAACTACATTTGAAAAAAAAAAAACTTTTTTGTATTGCAAATTTCGAAATAAATTGTCTAACAAAAAAAACCTATTTCCCAAACAAAAAAGGGCTATCCAGAGTGAAAGCAACGCAAGTCATCGCGTTCAACACAATGTTTCTCCCTCACAATCTTCTGTAACATCGTAAAACTATTTTAGGTCCAATGTCCGCTATTTTTAAAAGTTGCTATATCCAAGACAGGAATCCTATTAGTTTCTGTCGGCAAGGTATTGTCATCCGTCTGGGGGATTGTCTGCTCACTGGATACTAGCTTGGCTTCTAAATTTTCTATAGCCTTTAGGAAAGCTTTACACAAATCATCGAGAATAAAGTGGTTGTTAAGGGCCGTTTTTGTACCTTCATTCAAACCTATCATTTTCTTCCGTATCAATGAATTAATATTTCAATTTACTTTGGTTTTATGTTTTAATTTTTGATTTAAACTTATATTCTAAATAGGAAATTTGATCGTAGCTCTTTTCCCAAGTCCTAGCATATTCCGTTTAAGACCGCAAGTGGTAGTTTAATATCAAAACTTATTTCGGGAAATCCTCCGTTGTAAAGTACGTTAAAGTTGAAGGGAGCTCACATTTCATATTCCTAGCATTATTACGGTATACGGTATTCGCTTCGTCTACAGTCGTAGGATTTATATCATATATTTATTTCGGTTGGTCTGTAATGGCACATTCATCTTGGTGCCTCTCGAATGGCATTTGACATTTCGCCTCTCCCACAAGATTGAGATTTGTGAGGTATTTTGGGTGTTTACTTGTTTATATTTAGAGGCCGTTATAGGTGTATTTTGGGCGGTTTTCTTTTGGGAGATTTTTTGTGTTAATATAGCCCTACTTCCTTGAGTTTTATACTTTAGCTAAGGAGTGTTGAATTAAAACCTGTATGATGACTTGCTGAGTTGCGGTGAAGCGCGTAAAACTATAATCTTTGCCGTACATACCTGAAACAAATAAAAAATACATGAATATAAGCATTATGTTGTCGTAAGTTTTTTTAGTAATAGTTTTCACGTTCACCACGTGATTAATAAAATTAGTGATCATACTTAAATTGATAACAGAGTTGATCACAGTATTGCTGCTTTCTGCATATTACTGAAATACATAATCAAGGTAAAAGGCCTTCCAATATTAACAGCAGATAATAATCTCAGCCACATCAAAGGTCCTACTAGTAGCTCCATACAGAAGGCACATAACACATCAACTTTATGGTCATAAGCTGACATGTATCATAGTATCGCACGCAATGGCTGCGTTACAGCACGAATTTATGAAAGGTGTGTGACGGGGCATAAAACGAATCTACTATTGATTTTATGGCCGAAATAATCGATGGTGGCCAACCGTTGCGGTTCTGTTTCATTGGAAAACAGTTGATACGTGTTTTATGTCGTTTCTGAATGTTTTGGAGCTATTTTTTTCACTTTCATTCGTATTTATTTTGTGTGCATTGTCATTAAATGATTTGTCAAGATTGTCTTCTTTGATTTCTGTTTTAACAGCCAAATTTTAACTTACTCTACCATTCGTAACAGTAGCGACTTTTTAACTCAAACTAAACGAATTTGTCACAAAAAATAATTTCGAGCGACATTTTCCTTTTAGGAACTTTATCAAATTCAACGGCTGCAAAGGTGATTCTTTCGGCATGTTAATTGAACAGAAGTCACTAATTGGGAAGGACGTCGACACCTGAATTGTCAGGCATTTAGCAAACTCAGTTTGAGCGTGCCATCAACGAATGTTCCCGCGCTGTCCGGTTTTAACCAGATTTGGGTGCCTATATCCAGTTTTCGTTAGTTCGCTTTGACACTTGATTTTGTAAAGCGAGTGATTGACGTCTGATCCTTTTTCGGCATCGATATTGTGCTGATCCGGATCAGTGAGGTAAATTGATTAAATGACTTTGTGAGTGCAGGCGTGCAAAATACATTACAAATAATTACTCAAAGTACATACTCCAATGAAATAAAATAGTAAGGCGGCATCTGATTGTTCTCTTTTGTTGTTAAAACTGTGCCTTTATTAGGTACGCATTGTTTTAAAAGCAAAATTAAGGCAAAATGATTTAAATTTTGTGTAACTAAGATTATTTAACAGCATGTTCAATGCTTAGTAAAGCTCGTTGCTCCAAAGTTTGATTTGAAACTATTACCGATACAGTCTACAAGCAATCCATACATCTCAAACGCTACCAAAACATGCCAAAGTTAATAGCTTTCCAGATCAGTTTCACAAAAGCAAGCAAATCAATCCACATGGAATCGGACCACTCCAAACAAGTCTAAAAACTTCAAAGATGATTTATGAGCTACAAGTCGCAATGAAATACGCGTAACGTTCACACAATGGCCACAGCAGACATATTTCACTGTGAAATCCGAAACATGGACGAGAAAATGCAGAAGGTTGATTCTGTTAATTTACGACAATACGAGAAAAAATATATCGCTTTTTGAGGTTTATTGGACTAGACATTGAAATGTTTATGACTTGTTTATTTATTTGAAACAGAACTATTTTATGGACGGAAAATGTGGCGGTTTTAAAATTTTTGTTGCCAACGACAACAAGGCCACGGGGAGACTGAAGAAAAAAATATTCTGTATTTTCAGAGATCATTTTCGATAACCAATACCAAATAAGACAAAGCAAAGAGAGAGCGTCATCATTGTCTTTAGACTGGCAATTAGGAATAATGCAAGGAAACTCAAGGTAACCTGCAATGTACCCAATATATGCCGAACACAGAACCAAGTTTCGATGTAACTGACAGCTAGCAAATAGCCATTTATGGGAAACAATTCCGAACCGTCTTAGCTTTGAATTGAGTAACATATTGTTACAGAAACTAGATATAGGTTTAGGAATTGCCTCAAAATCTGACCTAACCAAATTTTAAAGTTCTTTAAAGCATCTTTTATATAATTTTGAACACGTTGGGCCTAATCTGTCTTAAAGGATTTCTGAAGTCCTAAGCGCATTGGTGGAAGTAAAAATTAAACCTATTTTATTATTCCTTCTGGTTCGTTTTATTACCATACAGTAGCTATTGACTTAACGCGTATCGAATAACTACGAAGCCACTTAAAAGTGACCGTAAAATATTTAATCTGTTAAGTTGGTAATAAATATTGTGGCATAAATCGGAGAAGGGTCTAAATTTGATGTTTGTTTTCATTTTTGTAATGGATGAATGGAATAGGATATCGAAGCCGTGTCAGTAGAGCGAGATTTTATTGACTTTTAGGGACCCAGGAATTTTGAAGGATACGTTTTGGTTAATATTTTTGAATAATGGATTTCATTTTTCTGAGCGTTCTCAGCGATACCAGTAAATGAGTTGTAGAGATTAGACAGACAAACAGTCTATTAAAAATACTGTGATTAAGCTGAAGGCTAAACAGACTATGCCTACATCCTGCAAATTACAGTCTACAATATATTTTACACAACAAACTGCATGTTCTATTCTGTTCTAAATTATGTCACTGTATAAGCTAAAGTAATCCACTTCTAGCCTTATTTATCTAAAATCAATAACTTTTCATATTTAATACTCCTGGTGTTTATTTTAAAACTTCACTGTTATTAATAAATATCATTCCTCACCATTTAACTAAGCCGGGATTAGTTCGTCAATTCCATCCATTACGCAAACTGACCCAAATCGTCGAACAATATTATGAAGAGTAAGAGAGACAAAATAATTAATCCTTTAACTGAATTAAGGGGAGGGAGCGAGGTGGATATAGTTTTGTCCGCTCCTAGTTATTAGATTCCTGGGTTCTAGGAAAACTATTTGTGACGGAAAATACTAGTTTAACGTTCGAGCAATTTGCATGCGTAATTTCTGTTAGCTGTCTAATTTATGTGTCGTTTTAATCTAAATGATTAGTGGGTGTGAGTTTTTTGCGTAATAAGCAACGGTGGTGGAATTTAATTAAACTTTCAGAGGTGCTTATATTTTTTATTGACCTCATTTGTTATCATTTACACACATTATTTTTCTAGATCATTTCGACAGACCTGTTGGTCTAGTTCGATTCCCACCAGGGACAAATGTTTGTGTAATGAGCACGATCATTTGTTCGGTGTCTAGCTGTAATTTATCTATAACATGTATATTTTTAGAAATATATAAGTATGTTTATCAGTTGTCTGGTTACCATAACACAAGCTCTGCTTAGCTTGGGACCAGACAACCGTGTGTGAGATGTCCCGGAATATTATTATTATTATTTACAGTTTCTGTACGTTGTGTTTTATTTTCCCTTCCTTCATATAACCCATCATATACTTGCAGTAATTACGTTCTTTACCTAGAACATTGATAAAGAACTAAAAGATGAGTGATAATTAAATTGTATCTATCAATCAGATGTACATTTTTATTGAGTGATATAGTTATATATTGTTTAAAAAACATGACAGTAAATGATTTTACAAAGCAAAAATCATTTGACTGATTAAAGTAACGGTGTCTGCTTTAAGATCTTTTCTTGTACAAATGGCTGATGGTGCTCTACAAAATAATTGCCATCGTTAGGCACTAGGCAGTATTAAATAAACAGGACTTTATTGAGTAATTCCTTGTGACGAGGGTGTGTCCATTTTTATAAGAAAAAAATCCAACTTACATTTAGAGGTTTTAAATTTTCCTGTGTGTAATTGTCGCTGTTCAGTTTTACTAAGAATAGACGTTGTATGTAAAAGTTTTTAAGAGTAAGAGAGATTGTAAGAGTTAAAGCTTAATAAATAAATAAATAAATAATGTATATGATGTTGTCCGCATATAACTATATAAAACTAAATAAAAGTTTTACCGTAATTCACGTACAGTGAACCAAACATAAGTAGCAACAAATAACAAAATTCAACCTTACCGCTTAAAAAAAAGCCAGATTAATTTCATAGTAACCACTGGTGTGGTTGACTGTACAAAGCTAAATTTCCAATAAGTTGTAAATTAAGTAATTTTCAATATAAAGTTAATGAAAGCACATCGTGCTATCGTGATGATAATGACAGTTGTGTAGGTGTCGCCACGATGGTACCATTATGGTGTCTAGACAGCGATTATTTAAACATTGTTTTCTTCGATAGGTGGCTAACAATTTGTTTATTAAGTAATGAAAAGTGAACAGTTTTGGTAATTGATTCTTTTATGTGAGACGTTTAGTGAGGTAATTTTGTTTTATCGTGATACTTGTTATAAGCACCGTATAGAACGCGGCTTTAATTTGAAAGCAATAAGGTCGATTTTTGTTATTTTTCTTGTTACTCTTGCGGTTTACTGTACTTAGAATATTACTTTAGTAGAACAGAGTGGATTTTTATCATTTTTGCGATGTGAGTAAGTGATTGAATTTGATGCAGTGGGTTGTTGATTTGATTTCCGCTTTGATTTAATTTGAAACGTAGGATGGTATGTCTTTCACGTGGGTATGAGAAATGTGGGTTGAATGTCTGGAAATGCAATTATGGTAAAGAAGAAAATCTTACTAAGAAAACGTAGTTTTAAAAAAACTAATCATTTGACATCCGTAGTCACAATTTATGAAGTAATTCTCGGTAGCAGAATTTGCTGACAAAACAATTTTTAATGGTCTAAATTAAGAACTATGGTTATTTGACTTTGGTTAAGTTTGTGATTACATAAATACTTAGAAGTTGGATGTTTTTGTATAAGAAGCTTAGCCGGTTTTGACCTTCAAATGATAATGGTGGTAATTGGTCTTTGGGACTACTAGAACCTAACCGACTGCGACGGATTTCTTGTAATTTTTTAACATTCCGACATAGACTATTTAAGTTACTAAATCATTGAAAAAAAAAACTACTAAATAATTAATCATCAATAAGTTTATTTGACTGGCTGGAGGGCTGGTTTGAGGTGGCGCGGGATAAGGTTGAATGGAAGGACTTGGGGGAGGCCTTTGCCCAGCAGTGGGACAGTATAGGCTAGAAGAAAAAAAAAAAAAAAAAAGTTTATTTTACAAAACATGCTTTGTGGTCTAAGTCCCTTTATGATTATTTATCGAAATAACTTTAGTTTTTATCATTAGTCTCCCAAAAATTAACCCACAACTAAACTTTCTTACCAAAAAAAAATCTTAATAAAAATACATATAACACGTTGTTCATATAAACAAGATAATTAACATTATATATCAGAGCAGACAGTTATGGGTTTACGGGGTTCCAAATACCATTAACTTGTGACTCGTAATATCTCCGATCTTAATTAGGTGGTACTAATGTTTCAGCCACACGATGTTTTTGGTTATTTTTGATTAAAATACTGATTAGAGTAGAAGACAGGTGGTTCTATTTAGATAGGTCTGATGTGGGTGAGGTGATATCGATTTGAGAGAAATTGCTTTACCTATAAACAAAAATGGCAAGGATTATGAAATTATTTCAAACATCTTTTTTGTGTGCATGTAATTTATAATATTTCTGTCTTTGTATAAGTTGATGGAAATTATCGTAGCTAAATAAATAGCGTATTATAGTAATAAAAAGAACAAGATAATCTTAAAAAATATTGATATCGCATAATATGAGTTAAATCAATGTAACGTACGGCCGGAAATGTTTAAAAATAGCGCAGTTAAATAACGTGTCTCAAAAAATAATATCTATCTCTTACAACAAAAACTTCGCGCAACAAAATTCTACGCACACAAACTCCAAATATCAAAAAGTAAATTTTCGTTAACCCTTTACGCGCGGCATGACGGTCTACATCGGCACAAGTTTTCGACAGTTGCAAATTAAAATGGCGGCCGGTCGTGCGTGATCGCCTCGACCGAGCTCACCGCGTAATCTCTTGTGGCGACGTGACTCGAATGTCACGTGACGTTTCACCTTTGTCTTGTACAAAAATTGCGAAAATGTTGGTGTTGTTCTTAAGAATTGAATTTGAAGAGGTTGATGACCTCGACTTTGAGGTTTATGCAGATATTTGTACGTTTAACAGTAATTTCTTTATTTTCAATGAAGTGTTGAATTTTCGTGTACTTTAGTTAAAAATATTCAAGCAAAAATTTCATACTGATTACATCGTTTTTTTTTGCACAAATATCTAAAATAAAATACGAAGTGTAAGAATTAGGTTAAATAACAGTCAGTAAAAAAAAATATCTTTAAATTACCTATGTATTTATACTGATCACAAGACACGAGAATCAACTTTTAACAAAAAAACAACAGGCACATAGTAACACAAAATGTTTTCTAGCTTACCCATAACGAGCTCAAGCGTTGTCAATATTTACCAGACTCGTCTATTAAGGCCCGGAGGGATCCGGTAATGGTAACTAAGGTAATCCTAGGTCTGATCGTGAGGCGCCTCAAGTCAGACGCTAGACAGCTTAGCGCAGACTTAGATTGGGCTGAGAAAGGTGAGGGTTAAGATGTCTGGTATAATGATTGAGTGTTGTTTAATGGTGTAATGGTGGGAATTTGGGGTTTGTTTGGGTTTAGTTCTTTCACATAAATAAAGGCACGAATTGTATATTCGAAAACGAAGGCCTTTTTTATTTAAATACATTAATAAAAATATATTGTATCCTCAAAACTATTTCACATATAGCAAAAGTAGCAACTGAATATTATTGCTTATTTTTTAGTTTACTATCTAGTTAGTTTAAGACGAATGCCTCAGTCTGCCCGTGACCATGATACCTGCAAAGGTGTCGACACAACAGGACCTAAAATAAACTGCGTCAAAATCCGTAAAAACTAGCAGTTATTTTATTTCAATAGATAGATATACTTTATAGCTAAAAACAAAATGTTAAATATATTTTTCAAAATATTTAATGGTGAATAGTGTTACTGTAAACTACAACTCCATTAAATTATAGAGCTTTTATCAATTAGGAAATGCACTACCGAGACAACTTCCAAATAGGTTAATGTAGTTACTAAAGGAACTATAATGCAGTTTACTATAGAGAAAATAATTAACTACATCACTCTTACCGATGAGATTGCTATACAGAATGCTGCAGTGACGTTAAATTTATGAGCAGTAAATGCAACGTGAGTTAGTTAAGTAATTAAAACCTTTAGATAATAAAACTAAATAGAGTATTCAAGGTTTATTATTGAGAGAGAATATTACTTTAAATTAATGTAAATAATAGTAACTCGATTTAATATTGTGGAGTTAATTTTAGAAGCTTGTGGTTTTTCGGAAATTCAGAGTCTGTAGTGTAAATAAATTTCGACTTTATCTAGTCGGTACAAAAAGGTGTGCTCTTTCACACTAATCTTAAGAAAGCTCTTTTATAAAGAGCGAGTTTATTACTTAAAGCATACTGTACATCATACCTACAATATAATGCCATATATGATGCAATATAATGACTGCCTCGTTGGCCTAGTGGTGCTAAGCGCGCCTGCTACGCTAGAGGTCTTGGGTTCGATTCCCGAGTCGACCAAGGTGTTATTGGGTTTTTCTATGAAATTCTCAGTAGCAGGTCGGAGTTAGGATTTGTGCCCGGTTAGTGGCAATAGGCTCGCCCCCTATTACATGGGACCAAAACATATCGGCGAACTGTGGGTTGTACATTGGTACGCCTCTGCCTACCCCTTCGGGGATACAGGCGTGATGATATGTTGATGTATGTACAATATAATAATCTTGCTGTTGCATTATACGTAAGAGTTGCTTCGAAACCATGAAATTAGTAGTAAGTTTAGAATTTGATCCTACATAAAACAGCCAACTTTAAAATACCGGTCACAATAAAAATCAATTTACGACACCAAACCAATAACCCTAAAATTAGCAATACACCTTAAATACTTAAAACCAAATAAAAGGCGTTTAAAACTCGATAATCTGGAGTCAAACAATCAATTTTCCAGCTCAGTTCATCTTGGTTCGCACAATGCCTTAAAGCGGTTGTTCCCAAGTGTTATTTACTTGAATCACGGCACTTGGTCGATGCGACCAGAATACTGAGTGGATACGGTTACAGGGGGTTAGCAGAAGACTGAGCGAAATAGCGATATTGTTTTTTGATTGTTCTCTTGTTTTTCTATGTTTTAAGGTGTTGTGTTACGGTAAATGTTTGGGTTTTGGGTGTAAATATTGTGATAAGATTTTAAGTGGCAGGAATAAAAACATTCTAGCATCATGAAATTTGTGGCATAATATAGTCAAAAAAATGACAGTTTAAGTAGTAAATGAATGTAGTGCCCAAGCAACGCCAGTCTGTATTTAAAAAGGAAATTCATAAATACACATAAATAAATAACTTTTATAATCTCTAAATGGACGAACACCCAAACAACACAAATCTCCAACAAAGACGAACAAAGCTAATCTCTTTAGCAGCAATTTTTATAAAACAAAAGAATATGACGAGTATCCGACATTTTATTCTTTTATACGTTGTAACAGCATCACAAAAGTTTCGCAGCTCTGGCAAAACGTCGCACACGACAATGCACTCACACTGCATGGTCTGTCAAACACAATTAGCGCTAAATTCGCTTAACGACGACGCGTCGCAGTTGCAGAGCTGGGGCCAATTTGCAGAGTACGCTTGTTAGGCGCTCTGTAGACTCGCGACTGTTGGATTTTCAGTCGAAGTAGTGGAAACTGTTTGTTGATGGTGTAGTGGACTTGTGATGTTGATATTGCAGTTTGGGAAATAAGGGCTGCATTAAAAAACTTGAAGCTTACTAAGGATTTGACATACAGACATAAATTAGATTCGACTTACTCATAGATACAGCTACCCACACTATGGCTTATACGGGCTAAAATATTTGACATTACATAACCTAAAAAAGCGTCGGTTTTAAATATCTTAATGACTAACAACGTTAAAGTCTAAAACACCAGATTTTACATCAACTATTACAACAACAATATTTAAATTCCAACAACAAATGCAACACTACAATATGTAGAATTTAAACTCGCATTCAAAATCGTAGCGAAATTTTTTTACATGAACAAAAAAAATGGAACACTAAAACACAACAATATACGCAATAAAGACTTCAAAATTCTAGTCGAGTTCCTTGTCTTATCGTCGCAACCAATTTGTAGAGTACCTCTATGACTCGTGAAGTTGTGAAGCAACACGTAACATGTTTACATTTTAAATCAACTTCAGGGAAATGTTGTGTTGCAGACAAAATGTGGAATGAAATTGTTGTTGCAGAATGAAAATTTAGAAGTAGATTTTTGTATAACGAAATTGTCTACCGCGTCTTCATGTGTAACAAACATTGTAGCGTTGTGCTTTAGGTTTCTGTTTATTCAAGATTATTTATAAAGCTTTTTTCTTCCCAAATTATGAAATAACGAAAATATTTGCAAGTATTTGAAAAAGTGTGTTCTGTATGTAGAAAAATTGTTTCGCGACTTATTCAAATAAATAAATGCGGTAATGAACTTAAAATAAAAGTAAAGACACTATGTGTTATACTACTAAAAAAAAAGGAAAAACATTTTTTGTAAAACATAATTATGTAAGCAAACATAGTTAAAATAAATTTCCGGTTTACACACAACCAAGCTTAACGTGTGTTAACTTCCTAAAGGAAATTACCAAGGTGGGTCCGAATTAAAAATTAAAACAGATTGCTAACAAAGGCGTTTATTTCTTCCCGACACACGGAGGGTTAATTTTAATGAGCTTACATGCTACTAATGCCTTTCACAAACATTTGTTTAAATTTCTACAGCCAGGGTTTCGAGACCCTTTTGGATATCATTGTTAAAATTATTTTATATGATATTGTATAACATTTCATTGAATTGTTTTGGTTACATTCATTTATGTATTGCATTTAGAAAATCTCTCAGCAATCTATTGAAATTATGATGATTATGGCTTATGTGAAGATTCAAATTAGTCCCGGGTGATGATAGGGTAATAGAATAGGAATATAAATTAGTTTTTAAACTACATCAGAAAAAGTAAATTAGCTTTTTTCTGATATAGTTATTTAATTTTATTTGGGGTCTAAGATTTTAGCACGTTGTTGAAATAAAAGGAAGAAGTCTCACTTTGCTATCAATAACAACCCAGCGAAATGTACTTTACATACAGTCTATAATTCTATGAACTCAAATCAATATTATTGTTATGTATTTAACAGTAGACATTCATAGAAACAGCTCAATAATTAAGTCGCTGAGACATTGTATGCACAACCATTGTCTGCCTAACAGATATTGACTGTGGTTATGCTTGTTAGTATGTATGTACATTTAATTAGAATTCTAACTAAATTACACGTATTTGCGAACTGATTAGGCTACGATATTATGTACATGTATTAAGAGATCAGGACAGACGGATTTGGTTGCTATGGAAACCGTTTTAATGTATTCAAGCCATTTTGTATAGAGTTTCCATGTTATAGTCGATGTCTTATGTAAGATCGGTGCAAAGCATAGTTTTTAAGATTTGTCATGTGTATAAATTTTATTTTCTTTATATCATTGCACTATTTATAAATATGTGTCCCGAACTTTTAAATATGGCAAGATAAATTATGAAATCAAATTAAATACAGAAATATAGTTTATTTACAAAAGACGTGTTTGATATTTATAAAATATTTGTTTAGGTTTAAAGTGACAACAGCATAATTATATAAATTAACTGAATGATTCAACTCAAAGGATATATTTTTGCAGGACATAGGTACACTTAACAGAACCACAAAACTTTTACGATTCAACATTCATCAAACCACTTACCATTCCTACATAAAAGCGTAATAAAAAATCTCCAATTCAATATATTCAAAATAAATTGGGACGGTTCCGTAGTTAGCTATAAAGTGCCACCTAACGTAATGAAATCGTATATCTTTCAGTGTGTAATTCAATTATACGGAACAATCAGAGCGCCCAGTATAACAGGTGCGTTTTATACTGCCGCCTAAGGAACCCTAGTGCTGTAGTTTGAGTGTGGTGCAAGGGAGGGGTGGGAGAGATTTATGTTTGACTAAATGTGCAACAGAATAAATTACTTGATAACCTTAAACAACAACGTATTTACACTTAGTTCAGAGTTACTTTTTATAGACTTTAAATAACGTTTTTTTTTTTTTTTAAGTTTTTTGTCCTTACGTACTTACGTACTTGTTGTCTGGCCTATAAAACCGTTTTGACTGTAGGATTAAATATGGTCTTTACAAAAATTCAATGTTATCTTCCTACGATACCAAAACAAGGTCTAAAGTGCAAACACTGAAAAAATCGATCAAAATATTGGATTAATTGAATTTCAACCCAATAAACACTTTTCCCAAGATCGAAATTCCATCCGAAACTATTTCTACATCCTTCTTCGCTTATACCTCACACCATTACCAGAAGCTACCATAAATCGCAGAGCCCTCGGTCTTCACCGCGGCCATTAACACACCCGGCTTAAACTTTATACCGCCAAGAATAGAGTAAACAAAACTGGAGCCACGCGACACAAGAACTTAGATGAAATCCGTTTGGGATTGGGAAGTGGTTATTAGAATATTTTTGTGTAGGTATAGGTTAGAAAGTAAATGTATATTCTCCTTGACCTGTCTTTATCGTAATCTATGATTGGGTTGACTTTCAGACATGTTGGATTAAATTATTAAAGAGTTAAATGTCAATAATCCAAAGCACAACAAAACAAAAAACAACTTTATCTATTTTATCATGCTTTATCTACATGAAGATCAATTGCTTCACATCCCATCACACACCTTCAAAATAACATCCAAAAAAATATCTAACATGACACCAGAAAACTTGGATTTTATCCTGAGCAACAGTATCGATTTTTTTTATAAATAGCACTGATAACCGCAAAGTAGTTATAAATAGAAATCGCCAGTTTCATTAAAAAACTAAGCTGGCATTTTTGAGATGATATTTCATGAGGAAAACTCTAGTTAACCAAAAAAGATACAACAAAAACAACTATTTTATCTACACAAAGAATTCATATGAACGGAATAATGAAAGTGGACGAAGCGAAACAAGTATGTAAGGATCGTAGCAAGTAGAAAGAAGTAGTCTCTGCCTACCCCTACGGGAAACAGGCGTGATTATATGTTTGTATGTATAAAGATCAATTGCTTTACATACACCTAACATAGCATCGTACGCCCTCAAAATAACTTGCATTCCCTGAGCAACAGTCGAAATCTCTGTAAAAACGCGTTGTACCCACACCTGAGCCCAAATTTATAGGTAGGGTCGTGTGATGTAGGGCGATGAGCAGTTGACACCTGCTCTACTCTTGTTTTAATTTGCTATAAACAATACACTCTTGGGGCGTGTAGAAGTTTTGATAGATTGATTTTTGGGCGTGTGGTTGCTGAATTATAATGAGTGTTTTTTCTGGTATTGTTTTTTGTTTAAAAGCTGATTTAGTTTTACTTCATAAAACTTAATAAAAATTAATTTAACTTATTTACATAAAATTATAATTGTCATAAATGATAATAATAATCTAACCTATCAATGAACACAGGCCTCTTCCCATATAGAGAAGGCACGAGCATTGATCACCACGCTTGCTCTTCACGCAGTAAATGACCTTCAGATTCATGAATTTCACTTGTTCATAGTTTTTTTGTTAGTTTATTCTCTAGGATAGTTGAAGAAATACATCTTATTTGCTATAGGTCAGATGTCACTGTTGATCGTAGTTCATTGCTATTTAAGACAATTGAAGATCAATCGTTCCTTAGTTAATTATATAAGAAAAACCTTATCCACATACCTACCCTAAGAGTGAAACTTCAAATTTTATTTTTATGAATAAATATTAATACATAAACTTAATAAAAATAAAAGCCACCAATACCTGTAGGTGCCACAAAGACACACCAACACTTGGAGCCCACAAAAGATGGACAGAACAATGGCGTATCGGCGGCCATTTTGCAAGATGGCGCGAACTTTAATATAGAGTACAGCTCTATTGTTCCAGAATGCTGCAATAAAAAGATTTGCTGTGGTATGTGAGATGCGGCGGTTGGATTGAAGTTTTAGATTTATTTCTTAATATTGGAAACAAAGTTGTAAGATGAAGGCTGCGTGAGAAACTTAGATTGGGTTTTAATCTCAATGTGACGGAGAAGTTAGATTCTTTATTTATTTATTTAGATAGGGATTACACATCACAAATCACAGCAGTATATTAAATATTATAACATAGTTAGCGTCTTTTCAGTAAAATAAACAAATATACTACTCACAAAGTTATCCACAGATTACAATACAGAAGAACTAGCTGTTAAAGAACTATCTTAAAAGTGCTTAACCAAAGAAGTAAGAGTAAATTTTTGTACTTAAAGAAAAACTATGTATGACATAGATACTGCTTTATCATTCAACCACTGGTTTACGCATAATGCAACTTAGAAGGATTTTTTTGTTTTAAATAGATATATTTCAATTCCTTGCATTGTATCTAACATAACTTATACACGTTGTAATAAAGCTTTATTATAGGCATATTCCTATGTATTAGTTTCAATAATTGATTTTTATTTATGTAGAATTAGATTTTTTGTTTTATGTGAAAGTGATTTTGTTTAATTTTGTTTTACTATAACAGAGCCACAAGATACAAGCTCTGCTTAGTTTGTGGCTCGCCAATTTGCTGTATTGTTATATTCTTTCTAACAAATAAACATTATTATTATTATTATTATTAGTTTAAAAGCATTACATAATAACTACATTCCTTACACACTACAATTCCCCGCTTCAGCTCACAATTTAAGCTAAAAACCAGTCCCAACATAAAATGTATCAATAGCAAGTTCAAATTCATTCACAGCGCAGCCACAAACCGATTAAATGCAGGCCTACAAAAGGCCATAACCCGTAAATGCTAATAGGGTCCTATAGACCCGAGCTCAAAGAACACAATGAACCTCATTTGGAAGTGATAGCTTAAGTTACTTTAGGTAAGGGTTAAGATTAAGATCGTGTTGTTAATCGATTTGGAGTCTAATACTCGTAAAGTGTGATTATGGATGTTGTTTATGGCGCCCAACGTGGGGCTCGTGTCTTGTATGTAAACTAGCGAGTATGTTGGGGGCAAGATATAGCAATGTCTCATCGTATTTTGTTTCTTAAATAAATAAGTTAGATTTTATTTTTAGTCCCATATAACATTAGAAATGCAGTCGTAGATGATGATTTTAAAAATAAAAATACGAGTAAACTTTAAAAACGGTTCTGTATTACCAAATTTCAGAAAAAAAAACAGTTATTTCCTAAAACAATTATAGTAAATGCTTCATATCCTGTTTGTCTGTAATTTGTAGATATATGATACCTGTGTTGTAAATAGAGTTAGTATTTTACGCACAAAAATAAAATTGCATTCCATGTTTTAACGATTGAAAATAATGAATAGTAACGGGACACTATTATGTTCTAAATCAAAACCTGACAAAAAAATCGAGTAGAATTACTACAAACACGTTTATTCGTTTAACGCTTTTCTATTTAGAAATGCATGTAAAAATTGATATATATATATATATATATATATATTTACGGATAACTTTCTATTTTAAGTGTTTTAAAATTGTTTTTACGTAAATATAATTTCCGTTTATTTTTCTATTATTTGTTAATAGAATTTGTTTATACTTCTCAAACAAATTGATTGCCATTTCTTTGAAAGCCAGTCACCAATTACAGAAGCGTGAAATCGGGTCGTTTGTACCCCGCTCGTATTAAAGGGTTGAAGGTCTGTTTATTTTGGACTTAACACCTTATACTTCGACGTTTTGAGGTAACAGGTATTTCAGTGAATCGGAAACTTAAGCATTCGTTCAAAGGCCCTTTACACATCAAATAAATGGTAACACTTATTACCATTTTGGGTAAACCTAATAGAATTGTTAGGTTTGGGGATAGAAAAATAAACTGTCTTTTGCTAAAATGTAGAGAACTTTAAGGTAGTAATTTTGTGTAGATATTTGGTTTGCTGAATAATCTTGTATTCTAAAATTGGTTGGAAAAAAAAAAATAGTTTTCTTTCTTTTCCTAATAATAATAATAATATTCTGGGACATCTCACACACGGTTGTCTGATCCCAAGTTAAGCAGAGCTTGTGTTATGGTAACCAGACAACTGATAAACATACTTATATATTTCTAAATACATACATATTATAGATAAATTACACCCAGACACCGAACAAATGATCGTGCTCATCACACAAACATTTGACTCGGGTGGGAATCGAACCCACGACGGCCGGTATAGCAGTCAGATTCACTAACCACTAGACCAACAGGCCCGTAATAACTCTAACATTGTTACGAGAAAATGTATCAGTTTTTTTAACCTTCAAAATAGATGCATACTTTTTACATATTATTATACATTCATCTAGACCCCAAACAAAGTACAAAGCTCTCATTACTAATGAGAGAGAAGGGAACAAAAATATAGGATGTCAAGGCACACCGTGCAGTTTATAACTCATTATTTCCTCCGAAACTTGAGGAGGACTTCAAAGGGATGTACTACACTTTCAATATTTGAATAGCAGAATCCCTACTCAAATAATTACCTAAATTAGGGGGAGTTGTACGCACGCGTAAATAAATGATGAGAAACTTACCTGGTGAGTTTGAGGGTAACGTGTATACTGTATGTATAGTATTAGGGATGGTTGAGTTTAAGATAAATAACATTTTCGAGTCTTTAAGATGGTGATATGTGGGATAAGTTTTGTGATGATGTTTCCGCTTTTAAATGTTGCTTTAATATTTACTTGCAATATTTTAAGTATAAATATTTGAAGCGTAAAGTCGACATGGACTAAGTATAAGTTTAAGTAGAGAGGAATTGATTTTCTTAACAACTTTCCAATTAATTTATGTTGAGTTGGATGATTAACGAGCTGTGGTTTTTATATACTTACAGTTACTGAAATTATATTTCGTCACGATGCAAGATCTATGTTTGTAGTTTTACAAGTAATTCTGTTGATCGTAATTTTTCTTTTTTCCTATATTTTAATCGAAGATAAACAGTTCAAGTATCAACAGTTTCCTAACAAGGTGTACTCAAACAAGATCAGACTTTAAAATCGACTAACTTATTTAAAGTTAACTTGTAAGTTAGCAACCCTACACAAGATGTTTGCACACACCTAAGTTATTCATAGTTCCGGATTATAAACTTGGTTTTGATGGTCCGTAGCGAGAGGTAATAATGTTCTCTTGGTTTTAGAGCGAGTAAATAAAGGGAGGGCAAGGGTGACATGGTGTTGCTGGCCTTTTATATCAATGGATGGAAATAACACACTTTACTGCTAATCGTAACTACATGAAAGAATGCGTTTATTTATAACTTTTAATTTTATTATTTTTTTATTTAATGCAAAAATTTAATAATTTTTAATTTGTGTTCTGTGCTTTATTTAATTTTTATCATTTCACCACAGAAAGTATGAACTTTGTGTCGTGAAATAATAAGCAAATGAGTATTTTATTGTTTTTTCTAATCTAATTATAGTTTATCTTAGCTGTTATATTTTCTTTCGTAAATAATGATCCTGTTGATGAATGAAACTGTATCTTAACATCGACTAATGCAACATGTGTTAATCCAATCACTATGAAGTACTTTACTTCATTCATTAACTTGCATCGATATTATAATTATATTAACTTCCCATCAAGTTAAAAACCAATGAATAACTTAAAAACAGACACGAAAATGGCAACACACGAAACAACAACAACCGAAATCCATTTTTGAAAAACAGGTGTGTTGAAACAAAGTTAGTGGCAACACCGAGGGTTTTCCACTTAATCTGCATACGATAATCGGAGGGGAGCGACATCTGTCGTGCATCTGCATAAGTTTGAGTTTCGCACAATTTGAGGTATCGGCTCTTTGAGCGTGTGTCAGGAAGTTTTATTCAGGCAATTGTCAGTTTTATTGGTAGTATGGTGACTTTTTTTGTATGGCTTCATACGATTTAAACCTAAAAATTAAAAAATATATTTTAGGTATGTTATAATATATAATATATTGTAATAGAAATTTTTAGTGCTATATAACAAGTAGCGACAATTTTTGGCGAATGCAGTAGCTTACTTTAGAATTAAAAGTTCTTTGGCAAACGGATTAAGTTCGTAAAATAAAGATAAAATTTTGAACAAAAATAAGAAAATCTTCCGTAACTATGCTGCTACAAATATTTTTATACCACGACGTTAAAATAAGATATGTTTAAAGAACTTCTTTTGTATTTCTTTAATCGGTCACTTCGTTCTCTCATGCCTTTGTAATCTGTCGGCTTCCAACCAAGATAACAGAACTAATCTCCAATCGACAAGGATTGTCAATGTAACACTATACGGGAATGTACAGATCGAATTACCTTTCGAAAGCGTGACGTCAATACTAATAGTTCAATTGACGGATGATCAGGTCTTGATGAGTCGGAGATCGCCACTTGTTTTAAGTGGTCGTGACGTCAGTTTTAAATGAACTGGTGATTAGGTAGGTTTAACTGGTAGCCGAACCCAACATAGTTTGGGAAAAAGGCGAGGCAGGTAGGCAGGCAATATGTGGCCCTCAATTGTTAGACTATCTAAGGAGAAAGGAAGTGGATGTTTTGAGATAAAAATGTGAAACTTTTGGTGTGCAGCTGGAAAACGAAATTATATACCTGTTTTTTCTAAATAATAGAGCGCGCACACATGGACTGGTCGATGAAGCTGTCGCCACAACAAAAAGCTAGCGGGAGGGAGGCGCATTTAACGCGCGAGTGTAGTGGATAGCTCACATAGTCCATTTAAGTTGATCTCAGGTTAACTACTTGTGCAGTGCAGGTACAGGCAGCCTAACATCCACCAGTAACTTAGGTATTACTAGACCATTTCAAGGTTTATATAATTATTTAAAACTAAAACCCAAACTTTTTATCATTGTAAGCAAATACGAGTCGAATGCAGGGGTCGAAAACGACAACCCTCTATTATTGCGAGTTTTCCAAATTTTCCCTCAGGTTTTCATTAGAAGGGGTGCGTTTTACTGACTTATCCAAACAATGAAGGGTGCAAATGATAACAAGTTGCACCCTGCAACGTCTGTTTATTACAGTAACGTATACAGATGCATAAATCATTCGGATTTTGTTTTACTGAAACATTTAAGTTAAATGCGTGCTGTGAATAAATTGTTGATATGAAACGGCTTGGAATGAGATTAGAAGCCTCGTTTCTCGGGTTGACTGTGGTTTGGAGTGTTCTATACAAATATCTTTCTCATTTTTCGACAGTTTTGGTTAGACAGTCAGTGAGCGAAGATTATTTCCAAAATTAAGTTGAGTTCATAATTTAAATCGTGATTTATTCGACAAATTGCTAAATTATATCAAAAATTATGTATGGACCTACTTTAATGCAAGACAAATTAGGCACCAAAATCAATGTAAGCTTATAATAAAAAAATAAAAAAATGATTTTAATAGACGACAAAATCTATTCATATCCTAAATTGTTACACACCATAAAACACATGTTAAACATATCACAAACAATTAAACAAAAGTTATTTAAAGTTATCAACACGCTTAACTTGTAACAACTCCAACCACATCGCGATTCACAAAACTTTTTGCTAAAACATTTCCTTGCAACTTGGAATTAATAAAGCTGTATTGAATTGTATGGTTTCGAAACAATAAGGTTTTCGTCTGAATGGAAAGTAAACTGTTTATTTCTAACTTTTGTTTAGCTGCCACTGGTTTACATGCTTTTCTTTTTGTTTTTGGCGAATACAAGTTGAAATATTAATTAATTATAATAAAATTTCTAATGGATATAGTTTCTGTATTTAAGGAAGTTATACGAGTTATCAGATGGAAGGAGGGTAGAGAGGCCTTTGCCCGGCGGTGCGACAGATACGGCTAGGAAAAAAATACGAGTTATCTAACATATGGTTATGGTTTTAGTGCACTTGTAGTTAGTAAATATATTTAAAGTTTTTTGACTTTTAGTAAGACCACAAAAATCTTCGTTTCAAGCTACAGAAATGAAAGCTTAGTCTTAGAAAAAACTGTTGAAAATTTGATGGTAAACAAACAACGAAAGAAACAAAAAGCAAATCGAGCAAAAACATATTCAAAAACTCCGCATCGAACTGATTTACATAAAACAATATTAAAACTGCTATAAACAGGTTATTCGAAAACATTCTCACAGTTAGAAAAGTAAGTATTAGCCGAATCTTTTTAATGGGCGAAAAGTTTCAGGTTTTTTTTTCAGTGGACACCTGCAAGGTCTAGACGGGAGAGTTTGTCGCTGGCAAAGTTTTTAAGTGGGTTTGTTAGGGAGTTGTCACTGCCTTTTTTATATAGATATTGTAGCATATAGTTGATAGGGTGATGCTGTGAAAGACTGGAAAAGACGTGGATGGATAGAGTTGAGTAATGACGATTAATTGGTATCGATAACATATTTATATGGAAAAAGTTCGTCTAATAATTAGTTTTAAACTAGGATTTATTTGAGTTTTATTTGCACTTTATGTGTTGATTTGTGTTTAAGCATATTTAAGTGACTTTAAATAAATAAATATCGATGGATAAAATAACCAGTAGGTGGACATACCGTGTTGATCCGGACTTATAAAACTCGTATTTACCTGAAAAAAGAAAAAAAAAGCAATGGTTATTATTAAAACATGTAACAATTTCTAAAATAAACTACCTAATGTGTATTTTTAATAATCATTTTGCCTATTACTATCTGCAGAAGACTAGATGTAGTTAAAACAAATGTGTCCTTCCTGTTCCGTTTTTTCAAACATTTACAAAAGTTCACTCTTTAAATAGTAGTCAAAGTTTTTTTCTAGCAAAATAAATAATATTTTCAATTCGGCCTCTCATTTCGAGGCGTTATTTCGAATGTTCACCACCTTTTTATTTCAAATAAACAACTACACTTAAACCCACTCTTATTACACGACAATAAGGCACAAATTCGATTAGCACAGCAGCAGACACATATTTACGTGTTAACAATTTTCGTGTGCAGTTATTTAGAGCTGTATTGCAGTCTGATAAGGTTTATTTTCGTTTGTTTTGAGTGTATTGGTAGTGTTGTGTTGTATCGCCGACGGCTGTCGGGGTATCAAAGGCTATTCGATGAAAACCCGATGAATTTTGTGAACTATTCCATTTTGTAGCAGACTTTTGATAAAAACTAGCTTCGATTTGTGTTAATAAATACGGATAAGTGTTATGACTAGTTCCTGTTCAGTTTTTTAGGAAATCGATAGAATTTGATAGAGTTTTTTTAGCTTTTTGGTTTAGAAAATGTTGACGGAGAAATATGATACGGAAAACGAAAAGTATGAAAGTACTAGGAAGCGTTACGCTCGCTTTCGGGAAATTGAGCAGTTTCAGTTTATTCAGATTGCTTCGCAAAAATAGACGACAGATTGTAATAAAATAGAAGTTATGATGAATTATTATTGTATTATTATGGGATACGAGAATCTATTAGAAGTTACGATGAATTATTAGCGCATTATTATTATTGGACACTAGAACATATTTTTTGATTCAGCAACCAATGAAAAAAGGTAAATGTGTTCATCAATGGTTGGTTTTTTCTTCGTCTTTGTATTCTTATCGAAAAAGGCTAGAAACACTTACATTATTTCCTGCGGATCCTACTTCCTTATTTATGACTAATTGTGGCAGGAAGTTCTAAAGACAGTCAATCGTTTAAGTGGTCAATTGAGAGATGGGTGGTCTTCAATGACAACGAATTGTTTAAACTGACCCTAAGGGCTTTGAATAATGTATAATATAGGCTGGCATTAAGTACTCGTTTCGCTTACTTGGTTGGCTAAGTGGCTAGACTTTCTACTCTTAAGGACAATAGTAAGTTAGTTAGTAATATTTTAGAGATATTTGTTGATAGTCTGGGCGGGAAAAATGTGGTAATATCTTCAGAAATTTGATAAGATATATATTAACACGTAATGACTATGTTTTATTACTATAATATAATCGATATTCATGAGATCACTGCAGTAAATGTGGCAATTAATCGATTGTTATATACTTAATTAATAAGATAGTTACCTGTTGTTAATGACGCTTAGAATCAACAATTTATTTGTATTATTATTCGAAAATAAGGTGAATTTTCGTTGTTTTTTTTGTCATATTGCGATCTAAATTATCTTATATTGTATCTATCCGCCTCAATTTTTTCACGTTCACATTTTGTCACATAATTCCACAAAAAAAATCTAAAACGCAGCAAAACACCTATAAGCTATCATTCCCCTAAAATTAGGGTTCCTTCGGTTGTTACAGCAGTCGTTGTCAGATGCAAATCAAGTAGGGGTTCCGTCTTTTTCAGGGGCTGAGGTATGACCGTCATAAACAGTAGGGACGCAGTTTGTAACACCTGATGCGGTATGGTCACCCTACTGGGTACAGAGAGGTTTGAATATTTTTATGGTCACTCTATGAATATTTAGTTATAGGTTATCAGATGTTTATGGGAAATGCAGGTATGTGTTTGTTGTAATTTTTTACATTGATAAGGTATTGATTTTGATTGGATAGAGGAAAATCAGTGCCTAGTATGATAGGTCTAAGATTTCTTTCCTTTTCAAAGAATAAAAAATCTTTAAGGAAATCTATATAGTTTTTAACAGCAATATTGTTTACGTTATATACTAATTATTTGTCCTAAAATTTTACGTCATAACCTTCTATATTAATTCGTCAACTTTAGAGCTGCAATATTAAATATTTACGTAATCAACCCTTAATACCTGTCAAAATTAATACAAAGAAATTCCATGAAATTTGATTAAACACATTAGCAAAATTTTGACATACGAATAAAACATAAAAGTACGAACGTAATAAAAACAAATGATGGATAATAAAAGGTACTTGTAGCAGCAGGTAAGTAATATACGCGAATTATCCTTATTACTTTTTTAATTTAGAGCTGCGCCATGATAAATTTGGCTGTTAATCAAATGCCTAGGGGACACACGTATTCGGATTGAAAAAAATGAAATTTAAAAAATAGAACGTGTAATTGGATCATTCTTTTTTCAAACTCTTTTGTAGATGTCGCTTCGAGCGTTTGCCCTTTAATGAATTTTTGTATTTGTCAATTGTGATGTATTGTTTGTTAGGAGTCCCTTTTTAGTGTACATACCTTCAAATGTTTGTTTTGAAAGTAACTTTTTTGGATTTTTCCTGCCTCTGTTTGTTGATATTTTGAGTTTGGGATTATAGTATTAATAAAATGCAGAGAAATTTTTTCATGTAGTGTATATTTTATAGAATACTTTTTGCGATTAGTTTAACTTGAGTTGATTAATGAGGAAAAAAATATGACGTATTAATTGCGAAAATATACGGAAATTAAAACCATTAAAAATGTAAATAGAAAGTTATATTACTTCCGATATACATTTCAACGTATCTCCGGTCTCTACATCCGATAATAAAATTTTCCTGCATTTTAACAATAGTCAACAAAGATAATTTAAATTTGAATAATAACACTTATGCCGATTGTAATAAAGGTCATAAAACTTCTAAAACTCTAAGCGGGTGCGATTAATTCTGAAATTTGCATGACAATTGCATTAAAACAAACCGGTAGAGGGCGTAGTTCCGTTTGTACAGTAAACCTCAATTTGGTAGTAACCAAGAAGTTTCCAAAATCAACCTTAAGACCTTAAGAATAGAGTCCTTTTTTGGCAAAGAGATACAGCTGATGTGTCTGGTCTGTACAAGGCTCCCCTTAATATTTGCTATGGATGTCGTCTGTAATATTTCCTAATTTTATTGTATTTTGAAGTCCCTAACGGTACGTTTTAAAGCATTTATACTGTACCTGCTTATTATATTTTATGTATATTTTGTACCTAACTATTGAAATAAGTATAAGTTTTTTGATGAACAGATTTTCGATCAAATATGACTAAAAAAAGATTAGCACATCTAGTAATTTTTCCAGTAGACAATACAACAAAAACAGTAAATTAAATAAAACTGCCATGTTATGCAAAACGACAAGTTAAATTATTAAATTTTTGTAATCTTATTTATTGCATTTATTATTACATCACGACGAAAATAAGATCTACGAATGACAACGAAAGGAAACCTAAACCATTCACTCAGTCGATCATTCAGTCTCGTTCAATATGTCAATATAATAAAATCATTTGCGTGATTTATCAAAGGTTTATATTATTATGATGTATGCTCACCCTGCGTAGTTTTTACGTCGAATTTGACCCCGGGCCGAAAAGGGTTAACAAATATGTTTGTATACCTACTTGTTGTAATGGAGGGTCAAACAGTGATGGATTACTCATTTGTTTTATCTATCGCTAGCTTATACCCGCGGGTTCGCCCGCATTGATCTATTTAGAGATAAAACCTGCACTATGGCTCAGAAATTGACTGTAATCTATCAATAGAAAATTCTGATGTTACCACGATACAATTACATCCAAACTAAAAACATAACTTCTGATTATACTCAATTCTCTATTTTTTATTGTTGTAGAGATAGTAAAAACAAGTTAAAGATGCAATATTGACCCTGACGGGTATGATATTAATTTAAGTACTGGGTAGGTTGTGCACAAGTACATATTAGAAAATGATCTACTTTCACAATAATATTACAAAGTAAATGTATTAAAGCAATGACTAGTTTAAAGTTCTTTATTATTATTACTATTATTTTATATTAAATTTCCACAAGTGCCCTGGACGCTAACTTCGTATGAAAACCTACCCAGACACAACCAACCGTGCGCTAAACTAATATGTGTACGGTACTTCCTTGCGGAAATTAAATATGTCAGAATGCTCGTGTAGTATCATATTGAAATATTTCAGTACATAATATTAGTCCGTCTTCATAAAAACTGAAAATATCGGCAACAAAACGCCGTAGAACCGGTCTGTAACAATGTCTATGCAGTTGAAAAATAGTGTGACGAAGAAATTAAATGAAAATAAAAAATACTTTAAATGATAACTTTTAAACTATCGCGCTTCATGTCTATAGCAACATTATGTTACACTGGCTGAAAAGCCAGTCAAACGAAATAAGTTATTTAAGTATGTACACGCTAATTCCCATTACATAATATTACTACATACTTCATATTAATAGACAAACCGAAACAAGTGTGTAAGGACCGTAGCAAGTGGAAAGAAGTGGTCTCTGCCTACCCCTACAAGGGAAAGATGCGTGATTGTATGTATGTATGTTTATGAATTGTAATTAGAAAACAAAAATGTTTCTCATATAAAAGGGCAAATTTTTTTAATCATAACCCGATTTTAAAATCTTTTTTCCGCTTCCAGTCTTTGAATAACTAAGAACCTACACCTGCATGGTAATTTACTTAAACCTAACTTCAAGACACCTTCCAAAATTAATTATCCAAATTAAAGTTCCCGTGTCTAGTTTTCACATTACACGCGTCTAAACTAATTTGTATGTCTGTCTGTGTCTGTTCCTTAGAAACAGTAATTTCATAAGGCCCACGGTTGGTGAGCACTGCTGTAATATATAATAAACATGAGTCTGGTTGTGTCTGTTGTCTTGTTGTAATAAAAGATAAGTGCAGGGAAGGAAAACTAGAAAGCAGAGAATTAGTGACTGTTTTTGCTAGTTTTCTGGTTATTGTGAGACACAAGTGCAGTCTGGACAACATTTTATTGTTGTCTTGTAAAATGGCAGCATTCTAGATGAAAAAGAATTGTAAAAAAAACGAACATGCTCTATCGAGCAACTGTTTAATTATTGTATTCGCATTTCAAATAATAGCTTATTATCAATTCAAAAAGATTTGTTTTAATTGTAATAGTATTCAGTTACAAAACTACACTACCAAGAAAAACCTTCTGTAAGTTAGCTTCTTGAAAATTGGACTCCAGACATCAGAAACATTGTTTAGAGCGCCGACAATTTTCGCTACAGAAAACACCCAATACATTTGGGAGACAAAACTAAGTACAAATATTAACAATATTATTCAACTTTCTCGTCTACTGTTTCTATAATTATTTTCGCTATAGTCTTTTCTCACAAATAAAAGGAAACTTTCGAATGAAGGCGAAGTTGGAAGCAGACAATATTTAATTCAATTAAACTTGCGCGGCCCTAGCCTATTATCCAACGACAAAGGCAAAAGAAAAGTTTAAAAAGAATACTAAATGAACCGTGTTCATAATATTGTGATCTATGACAATGGCTCGTCGGACAGTTGACTGTCGATTGAAGGTTGGGAGTTCAACAAAGCTTTCTAATCATTAAGGTAAAATGATCCTTATAATTATTAGTAATAAGCGCTAGAATTATGTGATATGGGTATTGCAATCGCTCGTAAAATTATATATTTTTAAGACGCAGGTTCAACAGCTGAATCGTAGAAATTTTCATGAACAATGGTTAGATTGAAAAATCAGGAAAGTTGTAATAAAACTTTACTATGCAGACGAAGTTGCGGGCGTCAGCTAGTTCATTTATAATACAGACTATAAGTTGATTAGAAGAAACTTGGAGACTACGAGATTAAATAATATATTTCTTTGTTATACTACGCTTTAATATCAAGCCAGAAGTTTATTTACTACTTCAATTAGCAGAACTAATATCACCGTTTAAATCATGTCAACGAACTTAATGTAGCAAATAAATCATCTCCTAAAATATATACCTAGGATAAACACCTGTCATCTGAAATTAAACTGCGCGACACGTATGACGACTAATAACTTCCCCCGGCGTCGTTTATTAAGAAACCGCTGCACCCGTTGCAGTCTCAATAATGGCTTGTCACTCGCGCGGTCGACGCCATATTGTCCCGCCATCTTGGATTTGAAGATCGCGGGCTGTCATCTTGTGTTAAGCTTAGTCTTAGATGTGTGACTTATTAATTATTTGAACTTTAATTTTAACAAGATTCACGGTTTCCTAACCTGTCGATTGAAAAACCGTTCGGAAACCGATATTAAACGTGACTGTTTTAAAAGTTGTTCATATTACTGGTATGGTGAGTATACATCAGAGGTGTTCCCATATAAATGTCATGGGGCTCGCGTTTTTTTTTTTTTTTTACGATAGTACTATTTATAGCTAAGTAACTCATAAAATTTTGTCCGAAATTTCATCACTCCAGAAAAGTTTCATACCTTTTCCAACATCCCTTATTCTCCGATCCAAGATATATAAATAACTGCTATATTATATCCATCTCTCATAACAATCTTTCAGTATACCCACACTGTTTCCAATAAACACGAACGCGAACTTCCACCACGTCCCGTCACTTCCAGTCTCCAGTACCTCACAGTTTCCAAAGAGTTGCATGACGCGAGATTAACGCGCCGTTTAATTATTGCTCGGAACAAGGAGTTTTCATAAACATCTGCTCTTGATTTGTTCTTGTTACATTTGACAGTTCTCAATTCGAATTTGTTTACGTATAGAGATTAATTGTGTTGGTTGAAGCTTAAATTGAAATAGTAACGAATAGTTTGATTAAGCTGTTTTTAGACATGTTAAAGTTTGTAGTGCTGATTGTCAGGTACCATATTTAATTAACTGAACTAACGAAAATGGAAATCGAAATAGTAAAAATAGTTAAGACGGACTAAATACTGAAACTGGGAAAGCAATTAACAATTATTCGCGCATTTTCGACCAAAACTAAATTTGTACAGGAAACATTGATTGAATTGTAATTTTACAAGTTATACAACTGAAGCTTATTATAAAACTTACACTACAATTTATTTTACATCCATTTTATCACATTACATCCCAACCCCAATAAAGCCTATCTTAAAACACTCGAAAATCAAATAAAAGAATTCCTTTTTGAATACGGCATAGCAAGATGGCATATATCAAGTGGGTCTTCACAAATGAAATAGCGAAGGACAATTTCTCAGGGCAGACAACACTCAGAGGGACTCTAAGGGACACTCAAGACCTCGTCCCTTCTTACCGTAATCTTGGCGATTATTAAAATCATATATCTTTGGAAAAAGGCAGGGGTATGCACCCTGATTTCTTGAAGGGTGCATTCTCTTATGTTGCTATGTTTATTTATAAGGAATCTTTATTTATTTGGTTGTGTTTTATTTATTATTTGCTGGGTTGGTGTTTTGGTTTATGGAGTCGTAAATTAAGTCGTAATTATTTTGGTGGTATTGCGCTAATAAATGATATACAGTAAATGTTATAGGCACTTTATATTATACTACCAGGACCTATATGTATAACATTTTGGATTAATTTACGAGAATAAGTTAGTAAACATTAGGTACCTACATGATATGCTTGATATACAGTAAGCTTACATTTTATCTTTCACTTTATAATTTTAAAGTAGTTTAATTAAATGGTTAAAAGGAAAAACTAAATCGTTATCTAAAGCACACAGGCAAATACCTATCCAGCTTTAAAGTTATCTAGAAATCCAAGATCTCCTAACCAATCCACTAATTACTGTCCCTTTAAAATAAATGACATTTATGAAAACACCATATTATTATATTTTTATTCAAATAAAATCCCTCAGTCTAACATACCACCAAGCTAAGTCACGTAGGTCGGAAGCACGCGACCCGTCACAATATTATTCTTACTCCCGTTCCTTTCATTCCTTCAGTCTCTCATTCGCTCATTATCATTCAATCATTCCTTGCAGATAAGAATGCCAGTACATTCGTGGGATTATCGCGCGTCTTCCGCGTTTGAGGAAGTTTTTGCTAGACTAAAAAGGATTTTTACAAAAGTATTCATGACTTCTCTTACATTATCAGTCTTTACATGGTTTTTCAGTGTTTTTATAGTTAATCTACTGCATGCTGGTGAGAATAGAGACAAACCAAAGAACATAAAAGTCAACAATTGAAATCAGGTTAAAAGTGGCGTAACTAATTGAATTTTGTTTTCTTACGTAACTATCTATAGCAAAATTCTCCATATTCGCAACGAAAAATATTGAAGTATATTAAAGTGTACATCAAATACATCGATTTTGCCAAGTTTGTCAATAGCTTAAAGTAATTGGATATAAATCGAAAACCCCGTAAGATAATTTGGCACCTTTACAAAAACCCACCAAAAAAAGCTAAAAAATTCGTTCAAAAGAAAAACCAGGTGTTACCAACGCTTAATCCTCGAAAGCAATTTCTGTAAACTCTTCAGTTCCTTTGGAAGCAATATAAGCTAAAGCTCCGAAGCCGAGTAGAGGTATTAGATCGAGTGGTTCCATCTCCCGTCATATTACGTACGGAAGTGTACGTTTCAATTTAGAACTAGCTAGTGATGTGACTACTTAGGGATATAAACAGGGGTAAAAAACTTTTTAAGTAGTATTTTTTTGATAAAGTTGGTTACGTTGTATTGCGATCACAGCAACTTTACATGCAAAAGGCTAGGCCGAAGAAATAAGTAGATAATCAAGAAACACGTGTGTATGATACAAGAAGATGTATGATTAAAGTCCGGTGAAGCAGTCGAAGCCTGCGCTCAGGCTAACTGCAAAAATCTGTACCAAAAAAAAAAAGGTGTATGATTGGACAAGTTGTGTATAAATACAGATATATATAGATAGATAATAATTTTACGCATATTAGAAGAAGATAGTGACAAACATCTAAATGATTTTATACTTTTCAGCTGTCATCAGCATCAGATATTTAGTCCTATCTGCAAAATTACTGTATCCACAAAATACAAGAAAAACGTAAACGAACCAAAACACAGGGAGCTATTAGTGAAGAATCACACATCTCTGACAAAAGGTCAGGCTCGTTACAAGGCGCGCAATCTCGAGACGACACTCCGCTTATGCTGCCCTGGTACTTGCGTAGGCTTTATTACTTACTAGCGACGTTTTTGTTTTGGATTTTTTAAAAGTACGCTACTACTAAAAACTATGTGGTTTTCTAATAAGTACTGTACAATTGTTTAGCTTTCTTATTTTTATTACTTAAGGATCTTTGTCATCTTGAACTACTCTGTTTTTATGATGCCCTGGTAATAACCGTAATAAAATAAAAACTATTCGCCACAGTTTTTTGTCTAATAGTTGAACCACTTTCATTCAGTCTTTAGTGTTTGTAATAAATTCACATATTTCATAGAGTAACCACTTTGTATTCATGTTACCCTGGTACATGTAGAGACTGAGGCTCTCCTTATTGTGATGACAAAAACCGGTAAATTAAAAATCTATTGAAAAGTCATAGTCCAGTTGAAATAAAACTGAGTAAGAAGAATCCTACAAGTTAGCAATACTGAGGGTAACATCTGGTTGCTATGAAGCGGCAACATTATGAACCGATCGCGTCACTTCGTAAAATTCCCACTTTTATCAGAAAGTTATAAGGAATGTTCGCGTCATATCCTTAAGTTGGAAACTTTGTACATTATACGAGTTTTTACTTTGGTGGTTGCATCTTGGTGAAGGGTTCCTTTGCTTGCTCATGACGTTTATAAGCTACTTTTTGGCAACCAGAAGAAATAACTCTACTACATAAAGCAATTACTTTGAATTATAACTTTTAATTTATTTTTGAAAATTTAGTAGTTCAAGTGTAGGTTCTAAATAATTTAGAAATGCAGAATTTACTTAGTTGCGTAGAACCATTGTTCATCTAAATTACCTCTTTAACAGAAACTTTATATACAAAACAGTTTATCTACCTATTTAAAATAAGGAGTATAACTTTTAATGCACGTTTATGCAGAAAAATATGCCGTTATTTCTCTTTCTATTGAGACCACAGTAAACTTTGATCTCTCTATTCTTCAAAAAATTCACAAAACTGAATATAAACCATCTTCAGACATTGCCAAATACCTGTGCCAAGCCAACCAGACTTCGAAGGTCACCGCGAGGGATGCCCGCAAAAAGTATAAAACTTCCAATCGATAAGCGTAGGTCGCGGAGGGCGTGGACGGAATAGAAATCAGGGGTGGCACCCATATATCAGTCTGTTGGTCCCAGGGCCTGGTTTGTCACGTATCAACTTATATAAGGGTACTCTAAAATTGTCTACCTTGAAATATTGGATCGGTATGATAACAATAGGCTGTAAATCTTTGTGGGGTAATAGGTGGGTATGTACCTATATGGGTAGGTGTGGGTGAGACCTTAATTAGTTCCTATTTAAGACTGGCTCAGTTAACTTAAATGCATTTAATGGAATTAATTTTGGAGACATATTAATAAGCAGTTTTTTTTCGGAGTTCTGTCTGACCTCTAGTTAAACTTCAATAAAAATACTTTTTCATTGGATAATAGAACATCCCATTTAATGATATCCAAGGAAAGTTTTTACTGAACCAATGTGTATAATTATTATTTTCTTTTTCCTTAAAGTACAAAATACATTGTAAAACATAGTACCCATAAAACCATACGAAGCAATTTTCTTAGAAAATAAACAAAAACGCAATAAAATAAAATTGGCAGTTGTTTATGTAAAGCGCGAATCAGTTTAAATTTAAATTACATTGTATGCAAATGCATTTCACCCCTCAATAAGGGATGTTTATAGTGTTTACCCCCGGTTTATTCAGCTCAGGATTACCTTAGTTGGGACTCGAACCTTGTACCACACTATGAGAAATTTTGCAGACTGCTACATTGTATGACAGGTGTCAATATCGTCACTTACCTAAATTCTGAAATTACTTGAGAGACAATAAAACAACATTTTCTAGAATCCAAATTGCATAGTTATTTAAATAGGAGATGGGAATTTACCCAGTGCATGGAAAATATCTTAGCCTCAAATAATAAAGACGACGTGCAGAATAGCCAATTCATCACTTCAGCTTAAGACATAGTATTTTGCAGACAGAAAAATCTGGATGCAGTATTCTATATGGACTTTATTCTGTAGTATTTCTTTTACAAACAATCTTTTTTAACTTCCATTGTCTCTTGAAGATAGGTTTCTTTTTAATCTCCTAAAAAAATAAAAGAGGTATTATCTATCAAATCCTTCTGTCTCCCTCTAACAGCTAATTGCGAACGGTGCTCCAACAAACATAGGAATGAAAGACCTGAAGCTAAACATCCTAAACAACCTTCATTTTACAAATAGAAAACAAGAAACACAAAACAATTACAACCTTATCACAAAACTATAAGGCAGGTTTTAGAATTGCACTCTATCTGCAGTGATAATGGCAGCACATTGTACACAACATTATGTTTGCAGTTCTGAAACTGAACTTGTCAAGAATTTAGTCCTTATCTCGATGGGACAAGGTTGATGTTTACTTGATAGTTGTTGGTATAGGTGTATGGTATGTTTGTTGGTGAGATGTAACAAAGATGAGGGGTTGTTCCGTTTAATTTTCATTTACAAGTGGCGTCGCGTTGCAGGGCATAGGTTAATGTAGACTCAGGACTTTCTGTGTATTTAGAAAAGACAATAGTACTATGTCAGCAGTGGAAAGCCCTCGTGGCAGCAAGGTCGACTGTTATAAGATAATTATTTGATTAGCTAAAAAACTTTTTTTAAGTAAATTCTATTAAGTAAAGCTTATGAGAAAGAAAGAAAAGCCTTTGAGAAGTATTTCAACTTTTTCTTCTTCTAAGCATGTCGATCAATGGCAGTTACCTACTGTAGTTTGAAAATTAAAATATTATTAGGCACCCATAAGGACTTTAAATTATAGTCATTTATTTTTAAACCAGTAATATTTATATTTGAGATCTCAATAGGTTTGAAACGAATCCAAAAAAAGACGAAATAGTTGAAAAAATAAACCTCCACCTTTATAATCAAAAACAAAACAAAAGAACAGCATCAAATAGAGCATCGTTCTACAACTACAAAAGTGGAAATAAAACAAAAATTAAAAATAAACCGTCCCTAACTGGTGTCTCATTGTGAACAGTTGGTAATAAGGGCTGCAGATGTTCGTGTGTCTGTTTGCCCCACCCTCCTTCACGGTTCATGGTACACATTGAAGATAGTGCATTGGTACAGCTTTTTGCGAGAAAAGAGGAGAATGGGGACTTTTAGACATATGTTCAAGGCTTTGAAAAACCCGAATTGGTATTTATGTGTTACTGTGTCTCAATCGACTTCAAAAAGATTTTTTCCAACGATATAGTATACCTAGCTGAAAGGTGGTTATTATGGCTATCAAAACCAATTCAGGAGTTCTTTTATTGATTGCGTTTATGTCACCGAAAACTTACGGCAGTTGTAGACCTAGTCAAAATATCTTTTCATCGATAGTTGGGAGTGGCCCAGAGGTGGTCTTAAAATTGCATCAAAAGTAGTCTCGTAGTCGATTTCTTTATTTATGTATTTATAATAATAATAATATTCCTGGACACACGGAAATCTGATCCCAAGCTAAGCTCTAAGAGAGCTTGTGTTATGGTAACCAGACAACTGATAAACATACTTATATGTTTTTAAATACATAAATATTATAGATAAATTACACCCAGACCAGAACAAATGATCGTGCTCATCACACAAACATTTGTCCTGAGTGGGAATCGAACCCACGACCTCCGATATAGCAGTCAGGGTCACTAACTGCTAGACCAACAGGCCCCAGATGTGTATGTAATGTATTTATATGAAAGAAACGGTTAGCTACGCTGTCATACATGTCTCGCTTTCCATTGCATTACAAAGTGAATTTAAGACATATCTAATTTAATTTTCCATGTGGAATGGTATAAAATGCCGCCACAACGAGTTACGCTGCAGATGCGCTAAGAAAAATGTAGCTAAGATTTTTGTTTACTATAATAAAATACATTTTTAAGCTGAAATGCAGTTTAATCTAAAACAGCATTTGATATTTTGGCAAGTTCGATTGAAATTATTATTTTTGTTATTAGATAAGTTAAAATTTAAGACTGTTTTTTGTAGTCTACCTCAGATCCCACTGCTGGGCAAAGGCCTCTCCCTCCGTCCTTCAAGCCTGTCTGTCTTTTGCGTTATCTGGCCAATGGCCAATTACAACACTTATATTTTTCAATTATTTGGAACTTTAAGTAACATTAGCAGATTGCATCTCAAATTTGAATCTTAGAAATATTCTCAACATTTTTCTGAATTGCATCTCAAATTTTAATTCTTTTACTCAAAAATTTTCTAACTTTAACAACACGTTACAAACTTTTGATCCCTCCCATACAGAAGACATCTAAAAAAGCACATCGCCACCAAAATAGACAAGTCAACACAAGTTGCGTACAATATGTTTCTAATTACGAATAAGTAATGAGGAACATTATTGGTAGGTTGTAAATGGAGTGGGAATTTATTGAGATGGAATAGTTTGTCGGTCTTTACTATGGAGGTTTGTAGTGGTCTACTTAATATTATGTATTGCTTTGAGCTAGGGTTAAATGCACTTAGTGCAGTGAAATGATGGATGGGAAATAATATTTTATGCAGTTAAAACTGAGATCATTCAGAGGCATGTTAAGTTATTTACAATAATCTGTTTGAGATTTCGAAACACATTTGAGGATTTCAGATTTGGCTTAATGCTCTTAATATTATCTCTGACACTAGTCTGATTTTAAAAGATATTTTGCAGCCCTACTCTGGAGGCAAGTTATAAATAATAGGTTATAAAAAATAAAATAGATTGATTTGTAAAAAGCTCGGCGAATAACACTGCGGGGCATATATTATAAATAGATTTTTCGAATACTATCCTAATTGATACTCAACTTTTTGTAGATAATGCTATTATCTACGCCATGAGCATCATAATAAAAATATTAATCCCACATCCCTCAATAATCGTCCCCTTTCATTAGAAGCACGTATCAATCTATAAATACCTTATAATCTTACACTAATAGTAATTCCAACTATTATCTGTACAGTACAGAACACATGTTCGTCATTAATATCTTTTGTTAGCGTTCGAGAGGCGCACGTACTTGTGTGGTGTTTTATCTTAGTTGTTATAAATCGCCGTCTATTATCTTAATGGTAATGTTACCCTCGAGTTGTACCTGTGTTATTATATTATAGGCTGAAACGTTTTAAGTATACACAACTATATACAATACTAGCTGTGCCCCGCGATTTCACCCGCGTTAACCTGTTGTATGCCGGAAGCGCAGATCTACGCGAGACACAATTCAATTCTATTGTCTTATTTATTGCGGCATGCGAGAGGTTAATACCTATATCCTATAGATCCCTAACTTTTTTGTAAATTTAGTATAGCCTATGTTAACCGCAGACAGCGTAGCTTCCCAACAGTGAAAGAATTTTTCAAATCGGTCAAACAATCAAATCTTTCGTCTTTATAATATTAGTATAGAAGTATAGATACATGTACTGTATACGTACTCAGTCATTTGGTTCGGTTTACTACGAGAAATTATGATCACCTGCGCCTGTTGCCAAGTGACATTAGGAATCGCTTAAGACATGCAAGAAAATGTAATTAAAGTATATGGGAAAAATTAGACCATGTGTTAAGTTCATTGATTCCTTTTCCTTAACTTATTTGATTTCGAAAAAGCTCAAAAATAGTTGTTATCAACGCATGGCAGAATAATGACGACAATTATAATGAACGTTATTTCTGTTATTTTGTATATTCTAAACTCTCAAGTATTAGTCTTTGTTCATCTAAGAGACATCTAAATTTGTTTAAAAATACAAGGGGCGAAGTCCTAAGGAGTGTCGGGTAACAAATAAAACAGACAATTACTTGGCTAGGGGCGCTATCGAGTTTCCATGACATCTTAACTTCGTTCGTAGGTGTCAAATTAAAAGTGGGAATGTCCCTGCAAATGAAATTAAAAATACTGGCAGGAGTGTAGAAGGAATTTATTTTGTAAGAATATACTGGTGTTTGGTAAAAGCGTTGTGTATTATTCGTTTTGTAGGGAGTAATAATAGAAATGTTTTCAGTCTTTTTTTGTAAGAGGTTGTATTTTTTAGTAAGATGTGTTAAGCGTCCTTTTGTTCTTTTTATTTCTCGAAAAGGCAGCTAACTGTAACCCACATAATATTTTTAAAAGAGTTATTTTTTTTTTCAAAAATACCAAACAAGCAACATCAATTTAGTACTAAATTAAAAGAATTACGTCTTTTTAAACTGCGTTATGCTTACTTTTTCTTTTTACAAAAAATGTTACAAGAATAAGCGTTTCTCTGACAGTTATTTAGTCAATTCTACAACATAATAATACACTTAACTAACAACAAAACAACTGAAAGCTGTCAGAATATGTAAAATAATCTAAAATCAAAATATCCTTGGTGTTACTTTCCCTCAGGCGAGGGGTTTCGTATGTCTTATTATTTTTAGTAGAACGATCTCAAACTGTCAGGGAGACTGACAGCTGCTTAAATATTTCACTCGATATATCGTATGGGACTTTGTTTTATCGATTTCCACTCGATTTTAATTTGTTTGTTCTGTGTTGGTTGCAGATGAGTAAATAATGTTGTGCTTGTAGTTGCTTACATGATATGAGAAGACCATTTGTAAATTAATCTGCTGCAGCGTTTTTTTTTAATAAATAATAATTGAGAAAGTTATTTATTTAAATTATCATGATTATTTACATTATTGCTGAGAAGGTTTGGCTATGTCGAGAGAACGAATGAAGAACGATTGACGAATAAAGTGTATAAGGCGAGTGTGAATGAAAACATGCCAGGTCAAGAGTACCATAAACCGAACAGCATGTATGAAGGGAATAATGAAAGTGGATAAAGCGAAACAAGTGAGTAAGGATCGTAGCAAGTGGAAAGAAGTGGTCTCTGCCTACCCCTATAAGGGAAAAAGGCGTGATTATATGTATGTATGTATGTATTTACATTATTCAAGATATCATGATTTTATTTATCATTAAACTATTGCGGAGAAGATAATATAAAACCACTTTTACTGGGATAAAATTGGAGATTCTTGTTTAAAACGTTTATTTGTGTATTCTTGTCACAATATCAGTTTACCTACATTTTTTCGACTAAAAGCTTTTTCTTTACTTAAACCCAATATTCCTTTTATTTCTTTACCCTATTGTTCTGACACTAAAATCAGTGGACACGGCACTTAAAACTCTCGTAAAATGATAGATCTTTTCTGGCACGCTTAGCTAGGAACACATAACTTTTTTATGGGTCAGATAAGGGTGGGACTGAGCTGGTTCATCATGATCATACGAACACATGTCTAATGATCTATGTGATAGTATCTCATAAACTTATATCTCCCTTATGCAGCTGCTTGCCCTTAAAACTAGGGCTGTCGAAGACGCTAGATTTTTAAGAATAAAATAAATGTATTCAATAAGTTTTGTGTTGATGGTAAGTATAAGTATAGACGTATTCTATAAGTTGTTGTTGCTCTTGATGTTGAGAATAGTGTTATAGTACACTTTTGTAGATTTCGGTGATGTGCTATGCTATATATCATTATGATGGTTTGTTACAGGATGTTTAAAAGTGATAATGATATAGAATGTGAAAATCAAGGAAAAAAACATAAAAATCTGTGAACCAGTTAGTATGCAACTTTTGTCAAACACAAAATCCGATTCCAAAAAAACTTTACTTTATTCTACCCAATATTAATGTAACAAAAAAAAAAAATCTTCTTCCATTTTTGAAAAACTAGTCAGTTGTCGACCCCAGTTGGATAGGTTTATTATTTATAAGTTTTACGATGCAAGGGGCCTACGTAAATAGATGTACGTGGTTTATACCGCTGGCCCAAGTTCATGGCTGTATTCAATCATAGTTTGGAAGATATTATTAGATGTAGTCATTTTAGATATAAGCTATTAACTGGTTTACTGATATGTAAAGAGATTATAGGGATATTTCTTTAGCTAGCGTAGCTTTTATTGGTTTCAAGCGTGTTTGTAGCAAATTTTAATGTAAGTAGTTGTCACAAAGGATTTACAGTTTTAAGATTCAAACATGCTGTTTTTTCTAGCATAACATAACATATCATCACGGCTGTATCCCCGAAGGGGTAGGCAGAGGTGTACCAATGTACACCCACAGTTCGCCGTCTATATGTTTAGGTCCCATGTAATAAGGGGGGTTTTCTAGCATGAATTATTATATTACCAAAGTTACACATATAATTATGCATTGAACACGCCTAGATAGAGAACAATATACATTTTCCTTACACACACTTTCCATTGTACCTATCCACATTAACATGTTGGAACTTACGAAAGTTCAACTCACCTTCAGAACAGAACCGATAAGTTTCTTATACTTGCAAATGTGTACTTACAAATTCTACTCGATATGAAACCAATGAATCGATATAAGATTAGCGATTATGAATATTGATGGCGCAACGTGCGGTGTTTGCGAATAGCGCACGTGCCCAGAACTCAATGTGTAATCGATAGGTACCCAGCGATATTGTTCCCGAGTTCCCAACAATATTTTGGGAGTATCGAGTTTGAGTACTTGGTTGTAAACTTTCAGGTTCAAAGTTAGTACCCAATTGAATATTCAGGGGATGGAATAGGTTTCTATAAAAACATTTACCGTTTGAATCTATAACGAGGGAATGTTTCAAAATTATACTAGGTACACAAAATTATGGTGAGCGATTTTAAAAATTCTTTTATACAATCTAGAAAGGGCTGAACCTAGTGTAAATGATTCGGTTTTTGTTTTTTTCCTGACTATGTAGTCACAAAATATAGACAGAATTCTTGAAGATAATTAATTGCTTTAATACAGTAATTAAGACCACATCATTCAAAACATTAAACAAGAAAAAAATATCAAAACAAAAGGTAAAAGTTCGACAAAATTTAATCCAGCATTTTATAAACCTCAACCTGAGACCGACTTGATAAAAGATTAGCGATTATGAATATTGATGGGGCGACGCGGTGTTTGCGTAAAACGCACGTGTCGAGAACTCGATTCGTAATCGATACCTATCCGAGTATCGATACTGTCCGTGAAATATGAGAGGTGTGAAGCATTTTTTAACGTTATGCTCCATTGAATGTGATACTGTGATAATTTTTCATATCGTTGCTTTTTTATGTATCTAGGAAATATTGTGTGGATACAACGATAGAAGATAAAAATAGATTTGATTAGTCAAATAATTCTAAGGTCTCTAAACGGCAAAGTTTTGAAAATAAATGAAATGGATATATTATTATGATTTATTCAGTATTGGATATTACGTGAACAAAATCGTGAACAAAAGCTATTAAATAAGAGGCGTCCTTTAAAATGATGAATCGATTTAAAATCATCGATTATGTATGTTGATGGCGACCGGCGCGTCAACGCGTATTGTATAAAAACCAGCGCACGTGCGATCTCGATTGATGCCCAATGTATTATCGATATACCTGGACGATTGTGTTACTCTATTTGTCGGTATATAAACACGCCGCCATGACACTTGATTGAAGCTTGTGATCATAATAGTCGTGTTTTGTTTTTATACTTTTATTTGCAAAATATGGATGCAGTTTTATTTTAACTTTTTGAGCAAGGTATTGTGCATTATAAAACAACGATTTATCATGAATCAGTAAGGAAATACATTGTTTTTAAATTGAATGTAAAATTACAGCTAAATTTTTTCTTCATTTAGCGAAATCTTTCCCATATCAGAAAGGCAGAAAACTTATTTTCAAATGAAAATCTGAAACTTCCATGAAACCAAACCTCAAAATATTACACCACTATTCAAAAAGGGATGTAACACAAACAATACATAACACAAGATAGACTTTATAAATCGACGTCACAGCATCATATTCATACAAATAGGAGTCGAACCTACCGCACGCTACGTGATCAGAATACACATAACCAATGAGTTATGGGTCCAACTTTGTAGGGGTAGATGAGAGTTGAAGATTTTCTTTCGCATTGTTCTCTACCTTGAACTTGTGGATTCATTTGTTTTTATTGGGTTTCTTTTGTATTTGATTTAGAGGTTGGATGTAGGCAGTTGTCTTCGATTTTGATAACTTGTTTGCATATTTATTTGTGACAATTTAGGGATATTTTGAGACTAGGTGTGAAATGGGTTAAATCACTAGCCAAAGTCAGAGCTTTTTTGTATTAGATGAATTTTCACTAAAGATTGACTTAATAGCATCTATATCAGCGCGTTATATTTAGTCCAATAAAATGTATGATTTATGTTTATTTGCCTCAGTTAATCAAAAACAATGAGCCTACGTGTTGAATTGAGTCTTATGTATACTCCTGCTATATAAAATACCCCTCTTCAGCAACAACAACAGGACCTTTGATCGAAACAGATTAATTTGCGCAACTGCTACTTACATACAAACGCAATACCATTAAATACACCTCACCGAAACAAACAGGAATTCAGGCTGTATCAGTGTTTTTTAGACCGCAATAATCTTCTTACGACCCTTCGTACACTCACCACCAAAATATATAAGCAAGCAGCGAAATTGTAAAACAAAAGCGAGGTTTATTTGTTGACACTCCAAAAGACATATTATTGTACATGATTAAGGAGATTTTAAATAATTTCTGTAAAACGTACTTTACAATACAGATCAAGAATTGAAGAGAAAAACTATTAAAACATTATTTACTAATCGTCGACTTATTATTCAGTTAATCTTTCATCTTATTACAAATACAATTTAGACATCGCGTTTATAACATAATACAAAAAGCAGTATTTTAGCAAATTCGTTCAAATCACATGTAAACACAGCAATATTGACATGAATTTTGTCGTTAAAACGGACAGGTCTAGCAACAGAAGTTTTGGCGAGAAGGTCAGTGTATATATTTTTGCTCGTGACTGTACATCGGCAAACGAATTTGTTTTCCCTCAGGTCTCTATATGGTCAGGTGTTGGTTCTCACGCCTTCTGATTGACATTAGATATATTTTGAATTCGGTTCGGTTGGTCGGTTGGAGGGAAAATGGAAAATATTCGGGGATTAGGTTACGTTTCAATGAAATATGTTGGGATTGACGTGTCGGTTTTAGTTCGAGTTCGGTTTATTTTAGTTATAGTTATGATGCTGTAATGTTTGACAGAATTTTTCCTGTAGTATGTGAGAAGGAATTCTACTTAGAAATATATTATTATTATATTTTATTTTTTATATTAGTTTTATACCCTGTAGTAGTTTTGGAATCATGAATATTGTTAGCGACATGGAAACTCAAAAAAAAAACGCTCTTAATTTTTTTGGGTTTTTTGAACACGAGTGTTAGAGAGTTACTTAATTCACAGTTGATTGAATTGAACCCATTGCTGAATTGCAAAGAGCCAATATTTTTGGGACAATACAAGGAAAACCTGACAAAAGTATTCGACGATATAAAACAATAGACACCGCTACCCATTTTATCCCAAAATACATAAGACGCAACAGTGCAAAGTACCTTTTAGTCAACAAAGAACCTCATAACCCATAAATAGATGGTGGCACGGTCCAAATAATCCAATTTCAATTGGAGTCGGGACAAATTGGGTCAAATCTATAACAGACTTTGGACCGTAAATCCCAAAGTTCGTATTTCGGAAAGTTACGGTCGATCGGCCAATCGGACGAGCGCTTATCGCCAGCCAATGACACCGCCCGATTACCGTGCCGTACCGTAAATTCGAAATTGGAACTCAACTTCGTTAATTACCGAAGTGAGTTCGATAGGCATCGCTCCGATCTACCGATTGTAATTTTCGATATTAAAATATCTGAATTAGAAATATGTATTTTTTGTCTGAGTTTGCGAATTTTTCGCTGATAATTGGAATACTTTGTTCGTAAAGCGTGATTCGAGAGTTCATTTATCAAACAATTTTCCTCGTTCCTGCCATATTTGCGCCTACAGTGAAAAGCAATTATTAAAGGAAAATTATTAAAAGCCTTATAATGAAAATAAGAAAAAAGAACTTTGGGTGTGAGTTAATGATGTAATTTCTTAATTTTTTTCCCATAGTTTTTATAAACAGAAACTGCTTATATCTATGAGATAAAAATAATAGCAGCAATGCAAAAAAAAACCAAAAGGCTTCTGAAACAGTCCGATAAAGCGTAAGCACCAATCATTGAGACTCGATATAATTTGGCAATAAAATCGATTGTAGTTCTCGATTTAAACGGTTCATTAAATTGAAGTGTGCCGTAACATCGGTTATCGATACAGCATCGATTCGTAAACGCGAATCGTATGGCTTCATCAATTTACACGACTGTAAACAGAGATGCAATTAGGTGACCTAACTTCACCTAAACTTATGAATGATTTTAATTAGGGCAATCGTTTTCAGGAATTTTGAGACACTGTCGTGTGTGAACATAGCGTGTATATTGATTAATTATTAATTCAATCAATAGATCTCTATAATGCCTTCTATGGAAATAATCATACCTTTTATGCAAGTGCAAGCCACCAATTACATAAAGCACGAGACAAGCGCCACGGAAAATAAAAATGTAGTTTAAATTAATGAATTTTAAATCATTTTATACAGTAAACTCCAGTTTACTGTATAAAATGATCAGAATACATTTCTATAGCCATTACATAAAATATGATTATCAAAAAGTATAATTTAATGTTCTAACTCCATCCCTGTTAAAAATAATGAAAGTCGCAGTGATTACGGTAGCTCGTTACTGGCGGCGGTAACGAACCTAATATCCAGATATATCCGGATATTGTTTGTAAAAGGCAATATTTTAATTGGTATCCTGTTTAATTTCAACTGACGTGTCCGCAATCTCGTTAGTGGTTGTTTGCTGTTCAATCATTGTTGCCATTTATGACTTTGCACTTTTAAATGCAGTGGATTTTAATATTTTGTTGTTTGTTATGGTAATGGCGTTTGGGGCCGGATTTTGTTGTGAAAAGATTGTAAATAAACAAAACAGATTCACAGTTCAGATATTGGACAAAACTGTTTTTCTATCAACTGCGTTTATAAATAACTAAATAGAAAATGCAGTGCACGTCATATGCACAGACATGTTCATAAATAAATGTAATGTTATTTCTTTACATAAAATTATAATCATTGAAGCGAAGCACTTTAGCTAAGTGTTGGCGAACAAAATTAAATATCGAGAAAAAATGACAATGTCATTTGTGAAGAGTTTAGGTACATGTTTAGCTGGTGGCTACACGCCAACCACTGGTCATGTGCTCGCAATCAACATTATATTGCCTAGCCATCCGAAGCGTTGTCACTCCGGCATCACAAAATTAAGATGAGGAACAAATACCTTTGATTGAAGATACTAACATCTAGTGTTTACCTGGTGTGGCTTTAATTGAGATAATTTATGTGTGTTTACCTGGTAATCTCCCGTTGCGCAGCATGCAGCTTGGCGGCGAGGCGCGCGGCGTCGGCCTCGGCTGCGCGCGCCCGCGCCTCCCAGTCGCCGCGCGCTCGACGCTCGCGCTCCGCATCGCTGCGGGCTGCACCCTCACGCTGTAACAACAAATAATATTATATTAATATAAAATTAAAAAATCATAAGACTAGATGAAAAAAATGTTTAAAAGCATCGTCGAGACGGGATGCGGGGAGCGGAGGACCAGGTCCTGTAGCGCAACTTGGGAGATGGATTAGCCCAGCAGTGGACAGTTGTAGGATAATATGAAAAGTTTTCAGCGCAGAAAGACAGTAAAATTAACAAAAAATATTTGTTTTTATTTTGAGTCTTGCAATTTATCAAAATGTGAAGACAATTTATAACAGAGAGGACAAAAAAGTTCAGATTATTAGGCAACGGGCAAGCAATAAAAATAATATCCAATTACATTTGCCGTGCAATAACTTTATAAAACTCTTAGGTAAACAATATGCCTTCTACATTTACGTCTTCAGCCGCCTAAAATGACACTCATTAGCTACTCCTTTCAATACTACAAAACTACAACTATACACAACATAACTGCAAACAGACTCTTCCAACGCACAGTTCACAACACAATTTTCTACAAAGTTGTCGAACTGCCATCAAACTAGCTGGATGTTCATTTATCTCAACTGTGGAGCTGTCAGAGTCTTGAAACAATTTCAATTTCCTGCACATTTTATAATATTCAATGCGAAACTTCAACCACGCTTCAACTATCGCTGATGATTTATAGAAGGGAAGTTGGCTTGTTAAGGCAGCATTTTATTCAGGTGTTGTGATCAATGCTGTTTAGTTTGTCCTTTGAAACTAACAACTGTAATGATTTGCGAAACAATTTCCGGTTTTTGTTTACGTTATTTGGTAGTTTGATTAAATGTCAAATTACTGAACTAAGTTGATTTCCTGAATCATTTATGATACATGTTAAAGTTTGACGATTATTTTATGAACTTATTAGACTGTTTTATGAACACTCCACTACGCCAATAAACTTAGTTATTGCATTTACTAATGAATAAAAGTCTAACAACTTGTTTCCCGTACTTTTTTTATTACTATTATTCCATTCATTTCAGGCATCCAGGCCCATATAAATATATACAATACTATACTATACTACAATACAACTTTTAAATACCTTTATCACCATCTTAACAAACCGATAAAAAATAATAAAGAAGAAAATCATAGCAGCCTTTAAGAATAAACTAAACTATCTTTGTTAAACCATACTTAGTTACCCAACACTTTTCTTCAAAGGAAACTTTAAACAAAGACATCTTTCAAACAGGAACAATTTATTCTCAGCTCAAAGTCTCTGACGTCAGAGGATCGGATAAAAATCCAATTTGCAGGACTTGTGACGTCACTTGTTCGGACATGACGTATCGGACATATGCCGACTAGTTCCATATTGAATGTACGAGACGAATTGAATTTGGCAGCGGAGGATGGACAAAGGAACTTGGGAGATATTTTACAATGTTATATTAGGTTATTGGCTACTAGTATCCTCTGGAGGCAAAGTCAAAGTTTCATTGTATAATATCGGTGCATTCGGTCTAGGTCTAAAGACTAAAGATTTTATTAAATATAGATAGAATTTCCTCTCATAAGCTTGAGTTATAAATAACCTGAAATAATTAATGGAAAAAAAATAGTTGTTAACCATTGAGAATTCGAAGAGTCAATAACTCGATTCAATAGTATGTGACGTAAATTATACTATCATAATTAATAAACGCATTATTTACCTACAATAATGAATTCGCTAAACAGCATTAATGATAATAATATATATGAAAACATTATCTTACGGCTCTCTACATTATGCAAGACGTGGTTAATTAAAATTTTAAAGTATGAAACTAACAATTTAGACTATAAGTATATAAGCATAAACGTTTGCCACTAACTGAAGTTCAAAGTTACCTGTAGTTAGTTTAACGTAGATCTTATCTGGTTGGTGGTTTAAGTTACAAACTTAAGGTGCATCGCTACTGCAAACTACAGTCATTAGGTTAAAAACAAAGACTATAAAAGAACAAGAAGGTTTAAGAATTTAGATTAGGTCTAGGTAAAAAAAAAATATGTTGAGCATACATATGTGACCAAGATTACAAAGAAAAAACCTACATACATCTTTGGGTAAGAATGCAAATCTTCAAAGTCTGGAAGACTCATTTCTGTTCCAACTCGTTTCGTCAGACGACAATTATATTATTATGAGATGATTTGATAGAAAACAAAAGAAAACATACAAAGTATTAGGAGATAACCTACACAAAGACTGGCTTGGATCGTGATTTAAGACAATTTAATTTATGATTATGACAAAACAAAAAAAAGAAAAAATCACAAATGGATACTGATGGATGGCTATTCCATTTATGATAATGATATAAATAATAAAAAAAAAAAAACAAAATTCCTTTTTTGGTAGATATCTTTGCAGTTAGCCTGAGCGCAGGCTTTGACTGCTTCACCGGACTTTATACAGATTCCGCTTCATCCTAAAGCAACCATACTCTAGCAGTTACATCGCTAGTATCATACAAATATAACCACAATTGTTTTACCTTGAGCCACCGGCAAACTTGCTCCCAACTTAAAGTTTGATGAAGTTTTAATTGAAAATTAGTCTTGGCCGTATCTTGTTGGCTCCAGTTCATTTGGGCTTAGCAGACCAAGCCCTGTTTGAATTAACAGCCGCAAAAATCTGCGCTTCAAGATAAGATGTTTATTGTAAGAAGCTGCAGGACTTTGGGAGGTTTTGGGTTTCAAGGGGCTTTGGAGATAAAAGTAAGAGAGGTATTTTGGTTTTGGATTGTAAAGTCTATTTTAAATGTACTATGTGATTGAGACATTCGTTGGTGTAGCTGTTTCAATCCTAAAGCCCGATTTAACAAAGTATGAGAGAAGTATACTTAGGCAGAATACTATTTAATAGTTATACTTCTTTACATAAAGTAAAAAAATATATTTAACGTCAATTCATGATTTTTAAAGTACTTTTTAGCTTGTATTGCACATACTGACAAGTATCGACAATTTTTGGTCACAATAATTCTGTTACTATTTTGAATTGAATGATCATGATATGCAGTCTAAATAAAAGTAAGTTTCAAAACAAAGGTCATAAAGTGAAAGTCCCACCATGTGTGTTTGACAGTCAAAACCCATCAATTCATAAAACTGTCATTTTAAAATTAAAAATACTTGTTGTCTATTTTGAAACAGTTGAACAGCCATCCATTACTCAGATCGTTACTTCATTAACAAGAAGCATTAGAGGAACAATTCCAATAATTGATAGTTCCATTGAATTAATGCTTAAGTAAACAAATACATTTGTTCAGTACACATGTTTGATAATGCACCAACATGTCTATTACGGCGGCACTGAAATAGATTGGGGAGAATTTTTCTTCGTCCATATGTGAAGTTAGTGCCATCAAGAAATTGGAGTTAAAATTATCTTAAAACAAGATCGAAGAAAGTTTCCTGAAATAATAATAGTAATCAACAAATATTTAGGTTTGACATTTGCCAAATACCTACAAAAGATAAACGTACAAACCTTAAAAGGTAAACTAATAGTTTTCATTTAAAGACAAAAATATTTACCACAGAGATATAAAAGTTAAAAAAGACGCATCTACGAATATTAATGAGCCGAAAGAATACGTTCCCAATTCAAATTTAAACATTTGCCAGTCAAAAACTTATCATCTGTCACTGTCAAATCTACAAACAAAAATAAACCCTAAAACAGATTAAAAATGGCGTCGCTATTAGCAAAGAAAACCACAAATTAGTGTAGCAACTCACCCGTGCAAAGTACATGAGTCTTTTGAACACACAAAATAAAAGAGGTGTAGAAAAGGAAACGGTTTCGGCTATTTTCGTCTGTTTCCGTTAAAGCTCGGCTCATCGCCTAACGGATTGGTTTGGACATAGACGATATTTTTACTCTTAAGCTGTTAGGAAATGTTGGTGTAATATAGTCCTGTGTATACAGTGTGAAAAACGACTCGATTGCTTCGCTTTGAAACTTCAAGAATCGTTTACTTATATTACAAACCAAGCCACTTGTGGTAAATTTGGTCAGTGTTATGTTAAACTTAATAGTAACCTTCAATAATACACATATGTTGGAAATATTATCACTTCAATTACTTACTTAAATATCATAAATGTTTGTACCATAAGTTTTTCCTAAGGAAAACATGAAACTATCTACTGTTACACGTCAAACTTCCAATAAATGTCGATACACCCTACGCTTCACGCCTGTCACTTTATAACTTGACAGCTGTCACTTTGACAGCTCAGTGCCAGTGCTAGGGACGTGACGCGCCCTTGAGCCAACTTCGGTAAATATTTACACAATGTTTATAAATTGTTTATTATTGTTTGTAAGACTTCAGTTATTGATGCGAACAAAATGTTTAATTTGTGTTCGTATGTGAAGACAGGATATTAATTGGTGGGTAGGGAAAATAATGGCATTTATTCTGATCCAATTTTGAAGTTACTATATTTTGAAGAAAGTTTTTTATGAACACAAGTTGATGTGAATGTCCGTGGAATGAGTAAATAAATTTTTGCTATACTGTGAATCAATAATTCAGCTGTCGTCCTTCATGCTTAGGTCCCTATTAAGACAATTTTTATCTGCTTCAGGATTACGCGAAGAGACTTAAGTCTTTCAGAATCATTAGAAAATTGTACGGGATGTTTAAATTGTTTGTAAAAACTTCCATTAGCGAACCATTCATCATTAATTTCCAGCTTTGTCACAGTAAAGTAAAAAGTACTCATTCAGATAGTCGTGTCGCACGTGTCGCACGGAGATTGATTGCCAGTTGCTACACGAATGAGGTTTAAATGTCTAGTTCCTGTTTAAATGGCGATGCACCGTCTGTTTTACTGCGGGTTCATTTGGTTTTACTGAAATAATGCACTTGCTATCACGATAGTTTTTATAAAAGCATTATTTATTTAATAAAGTATTGTGAGCAATTAAATAACAATGTTTAAATAAGATATTTTATATTTACTATAGATCATTAATTTTAATACTCGTAATATGTGATTATTCATCATACATTTTACAACTCGTAATTGATTTCTGAGTTTCAACGTAAATTGCAAAATATATTTTATGACATATAATTTACTTTAAGTAGTTTGAAGTGGAAATTATTTGTAAGTATAGGTAGGTAAATTTTTACATTAACAAAGTTCTTAAACTTAAGTAACTCTCTTTCTTACTTTATTTAACCTCATAATAAAATTATTTCCATCATAAAATCTTAACAACAAAACACACCATTCCCATACCACTCAGGTGCATTACATTGCAGCCACGTATCGCACGTGCTGCAAGCTTCTAAGAGTGCACTGCAATGCACTTCCATTCCCTAAGGAATAGGGGACTCTGCGGTCCGTGTTATGAAAAATTACATTATCCCTAGCTGGGAGAACTTGGTTACTTTTAAGACTAGGTAGGTCTAGTATATGAGTATTTGAAATTCAGGATTAATTCTTCCGGAATTATTTATATAAATAATTAAATAGTTTAATTTATGGAACTGACACTGCCTTGTTGGCCTAGTGGTGCTAAGCGCGACTACTACGCTAGAAGTTCGATTCCTAAGTCGACCACGGTGTTATTGGGTTTTTCTATGAAATTCTCTGTAGCAGGTCGGAGTTAGGATTTGTGCCCGGTTAAAGGCAATAGGCTCGCCCCCTATTACATGGGACCTAAACATATCGGCGAACTGTGGTTGTACATTGTTACACTTCTGCCTAACCGTTCGGAGATACAGGCGTGATGATATTTTATGGTTATGTTTTAGGGAACTAAATAGTAATTTTTAGAAACAAAAAATATGATGCTAGATTCATCTCAAAAGAAATTCGCGATAATTTTAATTTCAAGTTCCATAAGTGCTACGACACGTTACTAAATCACTACGACACAAATATACTTACATAAAATAATTTACACACATATCCGCTTTGCAAACTTCAAATATTAAACGTACAATTTTGTTTTACAAAGATTAGCTCTTCAATGTTCAAATATTTAACGTCTCAAAAGCGTATCATAAAAGATTTTCTCCAAAAATATCGTTTTGAATTAGGTCAGCGAGATATTTATGTAACCTCTTTGCCGACAGACGGATCCACATTGGACGCGACGTTGATTGATGATATTTCTTATGAAATTATGATAACTCTGTATAAAATAAAGTGAATTCTGTTATTTAAAGAACAGTTCTAGCTGTTAGAAGAAAGATTGTTGCTTCGTTGAAATTGTGTTTAGTTTGAAGTCTTTATTGAATACTGTTGAGTTCTATGAAAAAAAAAAAAAATAATGGAATGCTTATGCTGGCAAAATAGTAACTTATTTACTGTTTTTAATATTGAAACTAGTGATTGTTTAAACAGCGAGGGAGATTAAAAAGGACCCGTATTTATCCGATTATAAAAAAAATATTTTTATTAAATGTACAAAATTTTGTCACCTAATAACGTGTCTACGAAGCTGCAAGAACTGAACTCTACCATTTGTGTACACAACATTATTTTTAAAAGGCACTTTCTTCACAAGATTTCCAACCCCTGACTCGAAGTCACTACTCCGAAGACCCATCCCTTAATTCGTCACCAAACATCCCTTATTGACATCGCTGTACTATCGGAGTTTGCTTAGGCGTTAGGTATTAAAGTAAACCCTTCGGAGGGTGATTCTACAGGGGTTGAGTCGTGTACACAAATAAATAGTGTAGATAAATATTTGTTCGATATTGCAAATCAGTTGTGTGCTCCTGTTCTGGTGGGAAAGGTGGGTAACTAGGTATGACATGGACAAATATACCTGCTGTTTCCGGAGATGATAATTTGAATACAGTCCCATGAATCAAAATTTCAATCATATCTTATTATGTCATCGTTAATATGTCGTGTTAATATGCTTTCAGGCTGACAACGTTCAACCCCCCGCCCCTAGGCCAAGCTGGCCCGAGCTGACCAAACTAGCAAAAAATATGTCCCTAAAAAATAAAAAAATTGATCCAGCCATCCCTTGTTGTTTTGCTCTATTAAGATTGTTAGCAACGCACTAAGTCGAGGTCCAAACCCCGCAGGGGTGCCCTTAGTGAACGTTGCTGACGTAGTTAGTATTTTCCTATTGCTCTGGCTGGAGGCCGTAAGGTCCTCGCCAAAAGTCCAAAGAAGCAGTCAAAGCCTGCGCTCAGGCTAACTGCAAAGATCTCCACCAAAAAAAAAAAAGCTACAACGTTCCATCCTATCTAAGGAAGTAATAGTAATTAGTAAGTTACAAATGTATATAATTTATTTACTGGGCGCCAAAAATGATTAGTCGCAATGCCTCCATACAATTTGTCGTCCATAATTGCTTAAAGAAACGTGCAAAATGACTGCTAATATTAGCTACACTGCAAGTCAAAATAGCCGCTAAACGTTCTCAAACAATTAAACCGCTTTAGAATTACAGAATGACCCGTTTCCCAACAGTAGCTATTACCATAAAACTCTTTGATTACACCCAATCAAGGAGGTTGAATGAAAAAAAAATGCAAATATTCTTTTTTCAAATCGCCTGTAATGACGTTGACGACTCCCTGTCTAATTTCGTGAAAGAGTTGCCACGCGCCGGTCACGTGACCCCGCTTGGACCAATCGCGGCCATTGTTGCCGATGACGTCACTAGCTAGTTCGTGAGAGTATGATTTACGATGTTCTACAATAGATGGTAATTAAGTTTTGTTCTGTTTCACCCCTAGTACTGTCAAAGAGTTTATTAAATCGTGTTTAGTTTTGTAAGGGTGTGAACTAGTTTTGCAATTTATTTTCAAGTTTGAAAAGCACTGTTGATGTAGGTACTTTGATCTGGAAACGATTATAAACCATTAAAGAATGTTTCTATATCAAATAATTTTGAACGCATTTTAGATAAATAATTTGGTGTTTTAAATCTACGTGAAAACGGACGCGAAAAATTTTATGAGTAAAAAAAAAGCTTTGTAAAATGGCCCGTCCATTTTTATTTCAATACGCATTATAATCTTACTAAGACCAGCATCAGTATTCGTCATTATTCTGACCCCTAAAAATAGGGATGTGCAAAAACGTCAGCTGCCGAAATCAATAACGAAGTCCCAATTATCTTGTTATAATCCTCTCGACCCTAACACAGAGTCATCCCCTATGTATGACCTACAGTAAAGCACGGATTATTGTTATAAATAATTCAATAAACAATTTCCTATCGCGATGCACAATCGATGTCTGCACTGCACTTAGGTCGTAATCTGTTTAGGTTAATCTTATTTAAGGCGGTAGGGTTTTAGCTTAGGTATCGAATTTAAGTATGAAAAAGTGCATTAACTGACCAAAGCTGTAGATGGATGGACAGATAATGTTTTTATTCGTCGACTTACACCTACCTAAAGCTTATTTGAAAAAAAATAGAATTGGTTGAAACATAGAACTCATGACTTTTACTAGTCATTGAATAAAATTCAAAGCCTGATTTTTGCAAATTTCTGAAAAAAGCTCATGTTTTTCAAAGCGCTGAAACGAGCTTTATTAATAATAGCGTCAAGAATCATATTTATCAAATCAGCATCCAACCAAAAAAACCGCTTAAAAACCCATTTTACCAGTCACATTGAATAACCAAACCAGTCAATGGTATAGCACACCTATTATACATCGGGAGTTTAAAATGTACACAGAGCTTATTATGAAAAACTATGAAAATGTGTATTGATTGTGTTCAATAAGAAAATATCCACCTGTCGAAAACAAATGACGATCGGACCCAAGCACACCACTACACGAGTTTACCATTAGCATATTAACAACTGCCACCGAAGCAACATACAGAACAATTAATCTAAGTTGTAATTGCAGCAGGTTCTCAAAGGCTGCGCACTTCGATTCGGGAGCTGCAGCTCAAAGCGAGCCATTTCCAAAGCAAATGAGGTGTGCAATTGTGCGTCAGAAGTCTTGCGGTACCTTCGAGGTTATAGGTTGTTGAGAAGTTTGTGTATGCCAGGTGATGGGTAGTATGAATTGGTATGTTTATAGTTTTATTTTGTTATGTAGTTTTAACGGCGATTTTGTCACGTGTGTATCTCTTATAATTCTATTTGGCGTAGAATGCGGTTAAACAAAAACAAAGATTGTTTTTTTGACATAGGTTATAATAAAAATAAAACTTTATTTTATACGGATTCTGTCGTGTTTTTTTTTCATTTTAGTTTCCTTGTATAAACCGTGATAAAATCTTAAATGTAGTTTTATTTGAATGACTCAAATTCGCCTCAGAGATCTCATGTATACGTATAGTACAAATTATCAAAATAATTTTACCAATTCAGCAATGAAATTAGTTTCACTTTATTAAATAAACCTGATTTTGGAGGTATTCATTAATTTAATGATAAGAGCAAAGATATCCTTTATCCACAGTGTAACAGATTTGTTCGGGCGAGCGAACCGCGGTCGGTGCTTCGACCCTTGATTGAATCGTCCAACGTATAATTATCGTAGTTCCAACTGGAAGATAGCTGGACTAGTGTTGTAGTGGTATAGTATAGTGTCGAATTGTCGATTGTAATTATTTATCTGAAACTTTCTCTATCGACAATATTCAACAAACTAAGACCGTTACTAGTTATTTTTATATTATAATAAATATGATATTTGAGTCGAAATACTATCTATTAACAGATTAAAATTAATGACTTTTTAAAACACTGAACACTGAAACTTCGTACAGGTACAAAGTTTAGTAAATAAATTTATAATTAAGAAAATTACACACAATAATTACCCAAATTCTTTAGGCAAAGATTATCTTGAGGCTTTCATAGATAATACGTAGAAATTAGTTTAACAATAATAAGAGTTTATAAGAGTAGATCAGCAAACTTAATTAATTTTGTCGATAGTTACTGTACTCAATTAAAATCGATAGTGTCACATCACTATTTAATAGGCAAATGTATACGTTACCGGGTCTAACGAAATTGGATTAATTTACAACAGCATACCTTTGGAAGACTGGCTTGATTTAATGGAACTTATCCTCGTCTAAATTATATTAGAGTTAACCAATCACAGCTTTGGTTAAAGCTTCGAGGCAAAATCAAATTAAAGTGGAAACACTATCAAGTTTGCTTCTACATTGTTTTGAGTTTTAGGTTTTAATCTTGTAGTTCAATCAGAGGTAGGTGAGTTTTGTGAAGTTGTGAGTTTTTTGTCTGTGTTGCTAACTCTATTACAGACATAGTACATAACGCATAAAAAATATTTATTAGGTACATTTAATTTGCTGCAATATGAAAAAACCTTCGGTTAGCAGTATGCCAATAAGCAGTTTGTATATTAAAAAAAAAAGGATTAAACCAAAATCATCACTGTACTATTCTTATTTGGTTCCTATTTGGGAAGCACCTTTTAGACAGATTCGAATGACAGTTGATGCACAGACAGAAATGTCGGTTAAGATTTTCGGTGTTAACTTGGTACTTTTTTTAGTGCAATAATCAGAAAATAATCTTTTCTTTTTATAACAAATTTTAAGTTGATTAATGAATAAAAATAGTTAAGTTTTCTCCCCTGTGCGTGTTGCTTCACTATTCAGAGTAGTTACTTACTATCAATAAACGTAAAAACTGTGCTTTATGATAATGCAGCGGTACCCTTATCAGGAACTGTTTACATGAGAATTATGCAGGAATTCATAGCGGTTGTAACCAACCAGGAGTCTTGGAATTCAGCCTTAATTAGTAGATGATTTGAATAAGGTTTTGTATTGTGTGGTAACAGTAGTAAAGCAGCTGGTAAAATGCGTTGTAATTCAATATCCGCAAAGCTATTTATTTAATGTAACAATAAAGTCAATTGCAGCGCTGTAAGAGAGACATCCAAATCTCATCGAATCTCATCTCATTGTTAAATGTGTTAGTTGTGTGTAGAATTTGTTCTATACAATCGGAGCGTTGATGAAAGCCGAAATACCTTGCTACAGTATTGAGCGGCTTGTATTACCTTTAAAACTAAAATATTTTAAAAGTGAAATGTGAATCATGATTACTGTGTCTTACATGAATTGTTTGCAGAAAAAAACAATATGATGTCTGCTTGCGACCACGGCCGGTGTAACCCGGTCGAAACATCAAGTCCTAAAGGTATTTATGCATGTTCGCGCTAATCCCTGTTTTATAATATTACTATAAACATGCAGCGCAATAGTTCAAAAGTTTATAATATGATGTCATTTTTTTTTCTTACACTTAAGACACATTATAATTCTCTTGTTCTCACAATTACCTCCTTAGGTAGGTATATTTACTGAAGAGTAAATGTAAACAAAACAATAAACCCCCATACCTTCAAACACAAATCTAATCCTACCATTATGCCGTCAAAAAATAACATAATTCTTCGACCACAAACCATGGGTACCCGAGTGTACCCTAAGCCCGCGGACTTGAATGCCGTTGCTTTAGGGAGAGGGCACTATTTACTAAGACCAGGCCAGAGGGCCATAATCCTCAGGGAGTACGGATAGCAAGCATCTCCGTGGATAATGTGATGCACTTGTCGTGTTCTCCTTATTAATATAGCGTTAGAATTAATTAGTTTTTATGGTGGTTTTTGGTATCGTGTTGTGTGATTTATATTTAGATAAGTATAGGTATGTAGATGTCATTATTTTTCGTTAATATTTTAAGTTAGATTTTTTTTTTCTGAAATGGTAAGTTAGTGTTGTGAAATTGTCGTAGGTATACAAAATGACATTATAACATCTAATAGTATATTCATGATCTAATTAATTTCTACATTTGATTAAAGGTAAACGTTGTACCTATACTAGATTTAGTAAAGAGGTAAATAATAATTTATACAGAGAAGTTACTCATCACATATACAACCTCCTTTTCATCTATCCAACGTCCAAACACATCATTGACAAACTCCACAACTCAACAATAGACGGACTAAATGAAACCTTACCAACAAACAGATGTAGGAACAAAACATTCTACAGCAATCGATACGTAACTGGTTCATTGAGGCGCTGGTACTAGACTTACAAACTAACATTACTTATGCACCAGCGATCGATAGCGTACAGCAGTATAACCAATAGATGTTGTCGTACAGTGACATATTGATTCAGGGATTTTATAGGTGGTATGATTAATTTGTTGTTAGGTGTTCATTCTTAAGGTATCGTTTATTGTATTGAAGGTGGAGTATTTAATTATTTTTATCGGGATGTACGAGACTCCAATATGCCACACATACCTAACTGTAACAGATGCCTGGAATTATGAGATTGCCAATTTTCGAAAACCTAAAAAGAATATTGGACTAAAATCATGTAACGCGTCCATATAAAAAAAAAAAATTTTTTTTTTATCTAATTAAGACAAAGATCAGCACTTTTCAAACGCAACGCAAGAAATGATTAAAAATTATCTACTATAACTTAAAAGAACAGTCTTTTAAAAATATTTATGTCAATTTATTTTGTCGACGCTACGCATCCGAAACTTTGAGTGGCTTAAAAGGCGAGTTGGTCTTTGCGAGACGATTTCGCTCCGATGCGTATTTTTAACGAGAGCGACAAACTCAGGACAATACTCTGTTTGGGTACTAATTGATGATTTCCTTGTTTTTTCCGACAAAAAATGAAGGGATCGGCTTGACCCTTAGGGCTATTTTGTTTGTTCTCTTTAGGTTAGGTGGAAATGGGCAACAATGCATTAATGTAATTTAAGGGTCATTCGAAAGAGATCCTTCTGCCTTTTTCTATTTAACTTATTTAACGGGTAAATGTACTGATACCGGATAAAAAAGCACAGCTTAGAATGCACCTTCTATTTTTAGTTCTCATCCAACTTAGTTAAAATTGCTTTATAACTATTTTAGATGATACAAAAAATTTCTTCCAGAATCGTAGTACATTACCGTCTATGATCGGTCACTACCTATGAGTACCACAACTTGTAAAATATCACATCATCTAAACCAGGCCTTCACTATTTCCCGTTCCATGGGCTTAAAATACGTAATAATGACGAGACAGAATGTATAAATGCGCTCTAGTGCAAAACCGAGCACTTCAAATCGAAAGACCACACATTACATCCAGACACCAAAACAATACCATTCTAAAAACCCAAACAATCCCAGCGTATCTCACGGTGGGCGATCAGAATCGTTATAAATCTTTACGGCACGGGGTGGCCACAGATTTACATAGTGGACAAACATAAAACTGTCACCGATATATCTAATGCACAGGAAGACGGATAGTCCATTTTATTGTAATACGTGAAATGGATAGTGTGTTTTGATCGTGTGTGCATAGAATATCAAACTATTCAGGAAGGATTTCAAATATGCTTTAAATGACAACATATTCAAATATTAACTGTGAACGGAAGGGTGAACAAACGCATTCCAAATCATGTCACTTCCGGTCAAAATAAATGTTTTTTGATGAACACAAATCTTTAAGTATAGATTTTGAAAAATGGCCTGTTAAAAATTAAGATATTTTTTTACGAAATGTGTAGGTATCATTTACATTATTATTGTAAACCACAGTCTTATTGAAATATGCTAAGATAAAGATATGTAAGACCATTCTGCGATCTTTTTTTTCTCTTAACTTCTGAGGTTTACGCGTATGTTAGACATTGAAATAAAATCACTTTTACGGATTTTATCGCGGTTTGTATTTCAATTTTAGTTCCTAACGTTTCAACACCTTTGCAGGTATCATGGTAACGGGAGTGAATACAGTTTTTTCTCCCATTTTAATGATAAATAAATGTGGCAAAAAGCAGCGTGTTGGGTAAAAATCGGCCAAAAATCAATACCGCAAATCGCCAGCATAACGACACTATTTCGGGACAATATTATGGCAAATGATCCGGTAATCGCTGGCAACTAAAAGCGGTATAACTGACCGCTGTCGCTACCGCTACAATGAGCAATCCTGTGGGAGGCGCGGCAATCAGCGAGCGGCAATCATTCGCACACTGACTTCAAATTACCGTCGAAAATACATGATAACCCGAATTATGGTGGGATATGGTGTGTTGTCAATTATTTTTTTATTCATATCGTGATTTGTTTTTTGTGTTGATGGTGTTCAGCAAGTAGACCGCTAAATAGTTATAAAAGGCATCAGATTGTTTACGAATTAGTTGTTTTAACTGAAAACGATATGTAACGAAAGCTTAACCAAAGTGCAAAATGTGGATTTATTTATAAGTATTATTTTTACAACTAATATTGCAAATTATGTTCTTGAAACCGAAAGTCAGAATAAAAATTACCTAAAGATAGTAAACGACACCATTCGTTCCTCTTTTACTATATATCTAAATATAAATAATTTTAGTTCAACCCGTTCTAGAGTTAACAAGTCATTAACCCCAAAACGCTCCAAATGGACACAAACAAACTGACAATAGTTTTACAATAATCCTCAAACTAAGTTCTCTCTAACAACGTAGCGAATATTAGAAAGTTTGACAAATACTCGAGGCTCAAAACAAATTAGTTCCCGAGGGGATTAATTGAATAATTCTCAACTAAACGCCTTAAAACCGACAGTTGTCGAGTATTGATTTCTAGTACCCTCAAGTGACAGTGTGGTCCAAGTGAAAAGATACAAGCGACTTGTTGACACTATAAAAAAAAACTAATTTTGTTATATTTTGCGTAACAGAGCTAAAAGACACAATTGTATAATTGTATATTGATTTGTACGGGTTTGTTTCCCAAATAAAATAACATTGTTTTTTTTTCTAAATGATTAAGTTAAAGTTCAAAATTCTTTGAAAATTTCATACTACATTGTCATAATGAACACATTTCCTCCTAATCTTAAGCACACGTTTTTTTTTTTATAATTTACAGCATAGCGAACGTAAATACCTACTATGAATGATTTGATGACTACCAGTAGTTTTCCAGATTGTTAGCAAAATAATAGGCTATAATGATAACCGCTAGCAGAGTATAACTTGCACCTCAAAAGATAGCACCCCACAAAAACAAGGGTGGATTTGCAGAATTAAATAAAAAAGTGCACCTTACCGGACACAGAAATGGCGTTAAATCTATTGGATTTTTTCGGAGACTCAGCGATTTTTTTCCACACAGTATTATTTGAGTGTTACAATAAAGAGGGGCGAAGTTTTTGTCATTTCTGATGGTATGAAGATGTTATGTTATTGGTGAAGATTGAGTGGCTTTTAGAAAAGAATTTCAGTAAACGGTATATGAAATGACAATATGAAAGTGTGGGGTTTCGTACACTGGTTTTACTATGTAACTGTTTCGTCAACAATTGAATAGGTACTTGGCTATTTCATCGCCGTATGTCTACAGATTTTAGTGTTATTGCGAATTGAGCTTTTGTCACTAAAGTTTAGAGCACAATTTCAATTGTTTTCAAATTAAATGTGTCCACCGAAATATGACTCGATGATTATAATTAATCACAAATAAAGCATATATCCAAAATGAATACAGATCATTAAATCAAAATGAATCATAATTATCAATTCATATTAATTAGGTCCAATTGGATCCGGAAGATAAAATTAAACAACCTATATACAGCGTGTTTACTATTTACTCGTATAATATACAGTATGCTCCATATATTAAACTTGGTACAAATAATATTGTCATAAATTACGCGGCCAGTATTGTGCGTTCACGCATAATATCTGACCGTGGCATTATTTAGTCGTGAATGCACATAAATCTAACACGATAAATCAATATTTGCAGTGGCGAGCTAAAAGCACCCTTTCTGTTTGTACAAATGCAATTCATTCGATATATACACGATGCATTGGCTGCCGGTGGTCGCAAGTCCACAAACTGGTACATCACAATGGAATATCAACTTTGTACCCATAGATTTATAGTTTAAAATTGATTGAATTGGTTGGGCAATGTCAATAATGCAGTAGGGCTTAAGATTATTTAATTCGTTTGTTTGTCAACGTTCATAACATATTTGCTCGTACATTTTATTTAGTTACGCTGCCCTTTGTAGCTCACAAAAATAAGTACATACTAATTTTATTTAACAAAATGTCACTGAAAAGGGGATTTATGTTTTTTTAAGTTTTACAATATTTTCTAAAAACAGAAACTTCTCTGAAGCAATTGTATTTTGCAGTTGAATTTATAACAGCTTTAAGTAACACAAACTTAACTTTTTGCGCACTAAAAGCCAACAAACTTAGTCTCTTAGTCCCGCCACAAGATAAGCTTGACAATAAGCCGCTTAAACCTAACTTAGTCGCTTCACAAAGGCAACTATAACAAAATTAGCCTTGCAGTCACTACCCTAGTAATGGAACAAGACGCGAGTGACAACCCTAATGCTCGAGTGACGTCATTGATGCGCCATGACCTTAGAGTATACATAAGAAACTATAGAGTGAGCCTATCAGAGTTTGAACGGTGAGCACTAGTGTGAACTATTTTTGTCGTGAATTATGTATGAAGATGGAGCTTGCGGTTTTGAAAAATCTATCTAAAACACTAATATTATCCTAACAATGTCAAAACCATCGATATTTTCGGATATAAGTTTCGAAAATTAACTTAAATCAGTAAACGAATGTAATAGATACATACTAAAAAGTGCTCTCGCTTGGCACAAGGGGTAACTAGCGATAGTAGCAGTCTATGGCCGTGACGTTTTATTGGTCGCGCAGCGCTTTGATCTCGCCGCGGCCGTTTCAATTACCAATTAGATGTGGCATACGATACGTGCATGCGTTTAGGGTTGGCAGTTTGACTACAATGCTGTTGCTAGTTTGGTTTGCATCTCGACTTTGACAAACAAAGAGGTATTTGGTTTCCACTGTGTTGTGGATTTTGTGTTTTGACGGTATTATTAGGCTACTGTACCTAGTGTACCCTGTTGACTACTACACTGTTTGATGTGTAGTCTTGTCGTCTATGCATTGTCCATAGCTGGTTTAGGCCATATAAAAGTTGAAAATTCCTGTACATACACATTGATCAAAGCAACCTAAAAAAATTCGTTTTATTATAAGTGCAGGTAATGCGCCTTTCGTTAAGCGCTACGTAATAAAATTACGCTGAAAAAATTAATGAGTGGAATAAGTTTATTCAATTAGTAGAAAATAGATGTTACAGTTTATTTTTTATGAAATAAACTTTAAATTTCTAATCTATACCATTTCTCAGCTGTTGAGCTAAAAAATGGTGTACTTATCATCATTTGGTCTTTGTAAAAAAAAAAAGAAATATTAAAAAAATTCAAGAAGGTGAAGCTTCTTTAAAGCAGGCAATCAAACTAAATTCGTTAGTTATTTCTAGGTATGCTTTAAGCCACAAAATTTTATTTCGTAGAAAGAAAAATACAAGGTTCATATAATTCACACTTTCGACTAGCTATATTAATTAAAATAAAATACTTTAAGCTTTTTGGTAGGCATGTGTAATTGAGGTTTCAACTGTCGTGAATTACTGGACGTTGGAAGTACTACTTTAATTAAGCTTTCATTTATTTAAGTTAATTAACGAATATCAGTTGTCTGTTGCTTGTCGCCATTTCGGTATATTTAATGCCTTTTTATTACTCAAATGACATTGAGGTGGTAGTAATGAACATGCCTGATAAAAAGCCTTTTTGTAAACTCCTCTTTCTGAGCTTCAAAAAGGGTTTTCATTCCTTAATTCCATGTGCAGATAGGGGGTTTACTAAACACAAAATATTTACACAGCTTCTAGTGAACTTTTGAACCTGATGTAACTTGGAAAAGTTAAATCCTATATTATTAAAATCTCAAATTTTAACTAAAACACAATAGTATTTTTTTAGTTTATTTCTCTTTAAACTCTTTTCCCCTATATCTCTTTAACTATGCGAGCAAAACCGGACTTTTTAAACCCTCCGGTAACCGGGCAAGCCGGTCCATGTAATACTGATCGAATATCTAACCCGGATATTGAATTTTCCCGCGCACATACCGGAAGTCGTCACGGATAAATCCGATTGGCCGGTTGTTTGGCGCCATTCTTTTTATCTTATTTATGTCAGTCAACAAAGTAACTTCTTGTGTACTTTGTTTTAGTATGAATTTATGTGTTTAATCTTACTTTTGTGCTGCGTCTGGTATTGACCTCTTTTGATCTATTTTAGTTTGCCATAAAGTCCTGACGTAAGAGTTTTGGAACTTAATTGTTTGGAGATCGTATTGTGTTTGTTGAGTTTTTTTTTAATTCTGGTTTTTTATATTGGCCATAAAATAAACCTTTTAAACACATAAAATTCAACGCTTTGAAAATTTGTAAGTCTACACCTATTTGCCAGAAACAATTATTAAAACGTAACGTTTTAAGAGCGTGTGAAATGTGCAACACATAAAAAAATTATGACAATTATAATCCCAGCCCATTACCAAGTAAGTCACCGAAACCAATGCAAAATAAAATCAACCAAATGCACTCCAAAATTTAAAAATCTATCATAGATATAATCGTTTTTTAATCTGATTATCGTAATAGTCGTGCGACGTTCGTGATTGACGACACACGATCAAAATCATGATGTATTATCACGTCACATCTGATGCCTGTGACGTCACGAGGATGACGTCACCAATTTCACAAATTGCTGCTCCAATGATGAATGATTCTTGATAGATTCTAGCAATCGTATTAGAGTAGAGCGGGGATATGAGTCAGTAGGGGCGAAAAAATAAGTAAGTATGAAATTATTTTTCTCTTTAAGATAATATACTATGTTGATTGTTGTCAAAAACCATAAAAATACATAATTATTATTTACTTTATTTGAACATAAATTCCATTAATTGTGGTCGAAAATCATAAAAATACATAGACATATTATAACGACCATTATTCACAGATAAACATAAACAAAAGTAATACGCATAATAAATAACTTTAATACTGCAAACGTCTTCGCCATTTTTGCCATTAAGTATGGCAACATGATTAGCGCGGCACATAATAATGTTGCCAGACAACTGAGTTATGGCGGGCTGTAATGGCCGCGAGACGAATAAAACGGATAAAACTGCCTTTGCCAATAGCTTTTACAATATCGTTCAATAGGTCTGAGAAATAAATTGTTTTTATACACTTCGAACATATTGACGTATAGTTAAGTGGAATGGGTTTTCTATTTTCATTATTATTTTGGGAATAAAACAAGATGGCGTCTTTTAACACTGATACTCAAAGATTTTTCGCGATGTGTCTGGCATAGTGTTAGTTAAGAGAAACATCAGTCAACCCTCGAAAGTTTTATGGTGGAAGAATCTTATCCTAGAATTTTTCATTAATCATAACATACTAACACGCCTGTATCCCCGAAGGGTAAGGCAGAGGTCTACCAATGTACACCCACAGTTCGCCGATATGTTTAGCTCCCATGTAATAGGGGGCGAGCCTATTGCCACTTACCGGGCACAAATCCAAATTCCGACCTGCTACTGAGAATTTCATAGAAAAACCCATTAACACCTTGGTCGACTCGGGAATCGAACCCAAGACCTCTAGCGTAGCAGTCGCGCTTAGCACAACTAGGCCAACGAGGCAGTCTTACAAAAGTTTCGTTTATCAGTCTTACAAAACTTGCTTTTTCTAAGTTTTTATGTATATTTGTTAAGGAACAGTTACAGAATTATTGCCTTGTTTCTACACCAGTTTTGGCCTCATTCTTAAGAACCTAAACACATAGCGACAATAACACCAACATCCATCATCTTGGAGGAGAAAAAAATGTTTTCTCGACAAATAACGCTGATTTAAGGCCGTGACGTCACGTATAACTCTCTTTTTAATGGTATATGTATCTACGAGGCGGAAATGTGTGCAATAAAATGGATTTATATTGTAGTCAGGATTATTGGGATGTAGCTGTTTTGATCATAATTGAACGCGAACACGAGTGCGGCCTAGTTAGAATATTTCCATAGGATAAATCATCTGAAAAGCATTTTAAATACACTTCTCATCAAAAAAATCGAAACACATTTCGTTTTTATTGTTTTTGTCCTAATTTTTTACAAAAGAGAAATAATTCCATGAAAAAAAACATTATTGTGTAGCTGGCAGTTTGGTCATTACAGTAAGAAGAAAAAAATCAAAATTCGAAATTAGAATTTCATTTGTTTATCCTATAAATGAAATTAATCACTGTTTTGAGACAAATGTGTATTTAGGGTTGGAGTACGTTTCTTGTTTAAAAACTAAAAATTAGCGCTTGTCTTCAAACTTTTTGTTTCTTATTTTATTTACTGTGACTTTGGGACGTCTGAAAAAAACTTTTTTTTCTAAAACATATGGATACTTCGCCCGCAGAAGCCGCCCAAGTGGTGGCATTGCTGGATTCTGGACTTAGTCAGCGTGTTGTGGCTGCAAGATTGCATCTAAGCTTATCATCTGTTCATAGAGTCTACAAACGCTATCGAGAGACTGGTTCGTTCACGCGCCGTTCAGGATCTGGCAGGAATCGGGTCACTTCTGAGCGAGATGATCGATTTATTGTAACAACTTCTTTACGAAATCGACGCCTTAACGCTTTTCAACTGCAGCAGCAGCTTTGCGTTGTACGAAGAGTAGCTGTAAGTGACTCTACAATAAGAAGAAGGTTGAAGGAACGCGGATTGGCACCGCATAAGCCAGCGAATGGGCCGAAATTAACTGCAGACCATCGAAGAGCGCGCCTTAACTTTGCACGCGAGCACCTAACTTGGTCATACCTTCAGTGGAGCAAAGTACTGTTTTCTGATGAGTGTAAAATTATGCTGTATGGTAACGACGGAAGGAACAAGGTCTACAGAAGAGATGGAGAACGCTTTGCACAATGCTGCATTGAAGAAAAGATCAGCTATGGTGGCGGTTCGTGGACGGTTTGGGAAGGAATCAGCGCCGACGGTAAGACAGAACTTGCCTTTGTGTCTGGGCCACGGCTACCTGCACTAAACTCTCATCGGTACATCGAACAGTGTCTTGAACCTCATGTGCTGCCCTATGCACATTTTATTGGCAACGACTTCATATTCATGCACGACAATGCTAGAGCTCACACCGCGGGCGTCGTACGAGATTATCTTACCGAAGTCGGTATCTCCATTATGGTATGGCCAGCAAGAAGCCCGGACATGAATCCCATTGAACATCTATGGGATGAGTTAAAGAGACGAATTCGAGCAAGAGATCCAGCCCCAGAAACACTTAGCCAGCTGCAAAATGCAATCCAAGAGGAATGGGATAATATACCACAACATGTGATCGTGACTTTCATCCGATCGATGAAGAACCGTATGGAAGCAGTAATAAGAGCTCGCGGAGGGAATACAAGTTATTAAATAAACGTTTCTTAATTTTTTTTTTCATTTACGCGTGTTGTTTTACCCATTTCCTTCATATTCCATACAGGGTAAAAATTACTCATTATACAAAATACGAAACCTATGAAGACTTAATTTGAATTTAGAACATTAACATTAACAGTGACGGGCCTGTTGGTCTAGTGGTTAGTGACCCTGACTGCTATACCGGAGGTCGTGGGTTCGATTCCCACTCAGGACAAATGTTTGTGTGATGAGCACGATCATTTGTTCTGGTCTGGGTGTCATTTATCTATAATATGTATGTATTTAGAAATATATAAGTATGTTTATCAGTTGTCTGGTTACCATAACACAAGCTCTCTTAGAGCTTATCATGGGATCAGATTACCGTGTGTGAATTGTCCAGGATTATTATTATTATTATTACATTAGGATTTAAAAACCTCATACTACTCACTATTAAATGACATTTTACATTTATTCTTAAATATACACATTTTTCTGATAATCCTTATCAAATCATAAACTGCGAGGTGTTTCGATTTTTTTGATGAGAAGTGTACTTTTTATCAGTTTGCAATATAATTGAAAATCATAACCATGTTGGTATAACCTATAGAACACAGGTAAAAACAATTTTAGTCAAAAATATGATTTATTGTGACGAGTAATTCCTATAATATACTAGGTACATCGATCTACAAGCACATAAAAATTCAAAGGCACAATGACAAAGATAAAGAAAAATTAAAAATAAACAGCGAAGCGAATTCTAATTTGAAATTCGAACGAACGACTATAAAACATAAAACTGTTTTCATAATTCCAATTAAGCACAGAATTATAAAAAGATACGACTAAAGTAAAATACGGAAAACAGCGCTTTTGACGCTTCGTAACAAAAGCAAAAGAAAATGATAAAGCGCTTAAATTTAGAATTAAAATTCCAAAGTATACTAACATGATTGACACCGGAGACTCTGGTCTTGTTCAATTTAGATAAGTTGGTGCCCATTCGTAGCCATTAATGCCGGTCCTCCCCAACAACTTCTAATTAAACTTCAACCTTATTTTGATACACATAAAGTCTAAATTACAGTTTGTTGTAAAATATTACCGAAATATTTGGCACAGTTAAGGACACAAAGTCTTGGACAATCACTATCACAATAGTCTTAATATATTTTGAACACAGTTTATAGAGTTAATTGTTAGTAAAAGCCACTATGGTGCAGTCAATTCACGGGTGAGCTGAAATGGAAACCTACAGTTTAGTTATTTTGAATTTATTGACTCAAAGAAAAGCGAGAGTTAGATACTGAGTAATCAAAAATAATACCAAAATAAACAAAAAGAAACTCAAACAAAATAATCTCTAACAGCCATAATGTAGGAAAATAAAAATCTTATCCTAAACCTTTTTATTTCGATTGTTTTTTTTTCAACCGCAAATGCTAAAAATGTCCACTGAATTAGAGCGTGACTGGTTGTAAAATAATGCAGTCTAAATTACCATACGTCTGTTTGGCGAAGTAAATCCAACAACTTAAAACTCAATAACTCTTCCACATTACACAAGCAGAGTAAAGATGTGTCAATATTTTATCAGTGCTTACGCCATCGGCCTAAAAAGGGCAGGTCTCGTTTCATTCACTCAAGCCCACGTACGAGTGGGCGAGCAAGTATGAATCAAAGTATCAATGGGCATTCGACTCTCACTTCGTAATATAACCGCATTTGTGATTCCATTACCACCTTTTATTTTTGGCCAGTGTTTTCGTGTGGGATTTGGTTTTAGTAAAAAAGCTAAGCTTACATTCTTATTTCGAAAACAATGTCGTCTAAATTTTGGTAGTCTACCGTAGAAATTCGTTTTATGAATTTTGTATTTCGAATTAGTTTTTTTTTTATTTGGCAACAACACAGTTCTGACACAAAAAGTGTAATTTAAAAGCAATTAAAAACAATTGACAGTCAAAATCTGTTTGACGTATTTCCAGCTGTGGTGTTACTTTTATAAAAATCTAAACATTTAATTAAAAGATAGTAATCATTGAGCAAATGTCCAAATAGGTTTGTTTCCCCTCATTACCATGCCGTGGGGTAGGCAGTAAAACCAATGAGTCATCCTGCACCGACCTGCATTGAGTTCAGAAATCAATAAACTTGCTTGAATTAGATTTAAACGTGGTTGGCAATGATTTTATTTATAACGTGTAATTAACGTTTTATGTTACTGGCATATGTTTTACTGGTTGGTGGGATTAGCTTAATTCGCTTCATTTAATTAATTATTATCTTTTTGTGTCATTAAAAATCTTTTTTATAGTGATTAACCGTATTATTGAGTATTTTACTATTTGATTAAAATTAATTAATTTAGTTTATAGAATTTAATTATATAAATTGCGTTTAATAAAGCTACATTTAGAGATATAATTTTGTTAGTTTTAAATACATATAAAAATACAAACCGAACGTAACCTTGAGAAAAATACTACAAAATTTCTAAATCAAAATTAACCTTATTACTGATTTCGTGTTCAAAACCGTCATTAGCAGACATGTGTCTGAGTGCACTGCAGACCACAATACATGGATCGATGCGAGTTAGTTTTAAATACGGCAAGCGAAGGGTTGGCCCCTACAGATAGCCGGTCTAATATAGATTAGTTGTGAACGATATGCCGAGAAAGCTGGCTTCAAGGATTTTTGAATTTAGAATTATTTAAACGGTCAAATTTTTATGTTAAAATTTGAATTTAGACCTTCGTTTTGAATAACTAAGCGATGTGTGTGTTTTTTTTTGGTATTGTACTCCTTTTGTTTTTCTTATCAAATTCAGTTTCGTGTTTTGAGTTTAGAACTTATTTTCTAATGTTTTAAGTTAAGAACTGTCTTTTATTGAAATCCTTCTTTCGTTTTTTTTTATGTTTATCATTAATAAATAAAAAAGATGCTTTGTGATTTTAGCCAGATTGAAATTTAACTTTCCTTTTCGTATAATTTTAGCTGTTTGTATGGTGCTAATTGAATTTATGATAGAAGTATGTAGAATCTATTTTTAGCTAAGCTTTGAGCTTGATGGAGCGTTTAGTTATAAGTAGCGAATACCTAGCTTATGTTGCGTGCTTGAAAAGCTTTTAAGCAATAATGATTGTGTTATTTATACAAAAGTGTTACTTAATGTAATTTTTTATTGTAAGTACTGTTTTAGAAACATATTTCATTCATCGTTAATCAATAATTTTTTAGTTGTGGATTAGTGAAATGTATTACATTTATTTATTGTTTTCTAACAAGACCAACTCAAGCAAATTTTTTGAAAAGATGAATCAAGTAGAACTTGTTTAAAATAATTAACTTTATACCAACACGTTTGAATCAAACAAACAAATAAATTGTTTTATACCTTATAATGAAATTAATGATAGTTACCATTCAAGAACTATTCAATAGCATAACGTGGGTGGCTGGTTAATGATAGCTGTGTATAAAATAACCTAACAATCTGTGATTATGTCTTTGTTTGTATAAAATAACATACGACTCTAAAATGCCTACATGTAGTGAACATATGAGAGGATTTTGGATGTTTGAAAAAGCACAACATTATGTGGCATTTTAAGTTATTCTAGTCATTAGTCAAAATATCATTTTATAGAAGATATAGCCACAAAAATCACACTCGATCAAAATTTCCAAAATTCTGTCTCCCTAACATTGGTTTCTCGAGTAAATTAGTTAAATAAAACAAACAAAACAAAAATGATTTAACGATAAAAAAATCAAACAGCCATCACCTTAAAAAATTGATACAAAATAATTTTTGACTCCTTATCGTTTCCTTTCGTTTGAAAAGCACACGCGAGGTGATAACACGAGACACGTAACACACCTAAAATATCAATGAAAACACGTAATGTTTGTTAAACGTCTTTACAAGGTCACTTAATCGTCCGTCATTCCTGGAGCAAGCTACCGACCGAGAGCACGTCCTGTCCGTCCGGGATCCGACCCCATACTGAATGGCTTGGGAAGTAAGGAGCTCTCTCGCTCACTCCCGCGAGAGGGCGCAACTTATTTGGACTCTTTGTTGCCCTAAGAGGGGTAAATTATTACGGTTTTGCGATAACATAATAGAATGGTCCACTAAATAATCGAAAGGATAACATTTTTTATAGTTACGTTAAATATTGAATTTAGTTTCTCTATATTTTAGTGTTGATAGATATTGGGTATTCGGTTTAGGTGATGGCGTTGCTGTGGGTGCGAGAGAGACAGCGATAGTAACCAGCTGTTCAAGATGTGCGGTATTTGTTTACTAACAGTAACGTCTTGTTACTAAATTATTATTACGTTATATAATTCTGTTTGTGTCAAGTTTAAATGAAAGTAGAGTCACATTATTAAAGAATAAAGTGTTCTGAGGTATGTATGGAACCCTACAATTGATTAAAATTAATTTATACAGTTTCAAATTACATAATTATATGGACTTTTAAAGATAAAATAGTAAAGAGTCTGCCTAAAAAACTTACTTTTTTATCACTAGCTGTGCCCCGCGGTTTCAGCCGCGTTTATACCTATATCCTATGGATTCCTAACTTTTTTGAAAATTTAATATAGCCTATGTTAACCGCAGATAGTGTAGCTTCCCAACAGTGAAAGATTTTTTGAAATTGGTCAAGTAATTTCGGAGCTTATTCAATTCAAACAAACAATCAAATCTTTCCTCTTTATAATATTAGTGTAGATAGTAGCACAGACATTCCTAGCATTCAATTAATAAATAGAGAATTAAGAATTGAGAATGTATTTTCAACGAGACGCCATTTCTAATAAACTTTAGCCAAAAAATTCACAAAGGGAATTTCTGATCAAACATTTTCAGACTAGACTAGGGAGAATAAAGCGAAAAAATATATAACGATAATAGAGGGAATTTAGTGCTGAGAAAATAAAAATAAAATAGAAACGTACAATAAACGTGAAATATGTGGCCATTAATCCGTAATTTAGACGTCCATTTCTAAACCTATTTTTTTGTTTAGTATTTCAGCTCAAACCTCTCTGTATTGGGAACGATAGGTCATATCACCGTGGTAGCTGGGAATTACGAAAATCAACTTTACTGCTTGGTGATAACGTTGTAAATATCACTTCTAATGTGTAATTATTTGGATGTCTGTATATTGCTGTGTATGCGTACATACTGCACGTTTGTACCAGCACCTTACAATAATCGCCGAATACACTAACAAACATTATGGTAAATTCTTGTGATGTCTTGAACTGTAAGATTTAAAAATGAGAACGATAGATATTTAAAAACGCCTTAAAATAAAAAGCTTAATATACAGGCAAGTCACAAGTCTTCGAAATGCCTTTATATTTTGCTATTTCCATTTTGTTGCTGTACACAATTAACTTTAAGTCAACAGTAGTCAATTCGATCCATAAATTACGCCCACAAAATTTAATATTTAAAGTCAACGATCTAATAAGCATTTAAAATGTAGAATTTAAAAGTGAAATAGTGCTTAACCCTAAGTCTGGCTACGAACTCTATTAAATATTGCTCACATCCCCCTAAGCTCAAAGTTAATAGAATTGAAAATGTCAAAGAAGTCAGACTAAGGTTCTTGTTTATTTATGTTATTTAGAAAGTTTGCAGTCATTGTGGAGTTCATTATTTATTAGGTTTAGAGATATACTATATTTTTGAGCACTTTCATGATATGTCTAGTAGGTACTGAAAAAAGTTTCTCTGGAATTTATGGTTTTAGAAAAGGTTGCAATTGAATTTCTAGTCTGTAGACTGTAACTATATTTTTTAGTAAGTCCGGGTTAGTTATAATACTGTATTTTGGCTCCAAAATAATACTTGCAAGGTACCCGGTATCAGGACGCAGGGTTTGTATATTACCTGTGGAAAATGAAAATAAATCGTTAATACAATTATAAAGTATATTCATAACTTAATCTATGATGTAATAATTACGAGCTAAAACGAATTTATACAGTTTCACGGCATTTACAGAACAAAACAATTCTAGATTGTTTTTATGGTTAGATTTTAAAAGAATTCTTTATTATAATTATGAATATTGTTGGAAATAATATCAAAATGGTACATAGAGACATCTGTTGATAATTATGTAAACTGAACTGTCAATGTCAAGTGTCCCCTATTGTTGGAAATAAAGTCAGACGTTACAATAATGTGTTTCACTTATAGGTTACTGAATTGAATATATTGAATACCTACTCGAAAATATACCATGTTAGAGAAAAGCTGGTAAACCATCTTGTTATAACCTACATACCAATTATACAAATACTTGACCTACTAACAAAACATTTCAATACTAAAATAATCAATAGAGGTCAAAGTTCAACAGCACAAGAAGTCACTTAAAGCAATTTATGAATGAACTAATTAGTCCACCAGCTGTGAGCGAAATGCACGCAACAAAAATATCCGATCGTGGGACCCCCGCGCAGTGCGCGCACTACTTATATTATAAATGTATAAGACTACATACAAACATGTGTCGACTTACTTTTTTGGTGGTTTTGTATAAATATTGGTACGTTGTTTACTGTTGGTCTAGTTAAACGAGTCCCTAAAGGATAATAGACGAAAGAACATTAAGATTCTGAATGTAGATAAATGAATCCGGGAGGCGTTTTACTTTTAGATTTGGATATTTTATTTATATTATGTTAGCTATTCTGTCATGGTCTGTTCTTTAATGGCAGGCTTAGGTAAACAATTGAATGTATGAAATAATATAGGGTGCAATAAACCAAGTGCACACGGACAGTCATGGAAACAAAACACATGCGCACTGTTGATATTTCAAAAGGTTATGAGGATAGCAGTTAGTAATGTGAACTTCGACAGCTAGACCTCTAGGAACACGAATTCTTACTTTAAAATTGTGGACTTTGATGTCACTGTTATTTTTAATAAAACCTTAAATGAAATTTAAGAAACTAAAGACCGGTGATCAATTTTCTGAACATAATTTAGGACACTTTCATCCCGTAAACATCAATTGTTTGTAATACACAATATCTGGAATTGGCTCTTTATCATTAATAACTTGTAAATCCCGTCTAATAGTACAGGTACATGAAAATAATATTTCGTTAGTGATGTTTAAATTCTTCATAATCTCTATAACAGTGTAAGCTAGCGGCTTTGCCAATCAGGCGTCAATACCCAGCATCTTCCCCTAACTACCAACATCCGAACATCCATCAAACGCGAAGCCGGCAGATAAAGCCGCGATCTCTCTCATTACGCCGGTAAAACTGGCCAATCCATCAACTGGCACCTCTCTGGCATCAGTTGCCATCACTCTGGCATCACTTGCCATCACTCTGGCACCACCATTATGCTGGGTAATGAGATCGTTTTGTTACTTCGTTTTTAGGATACTTTGGTTTTTTGTTAGCTAATAAGATTATAGCATAGTTTTCTATGTCAATGTCTTAAACTAAGTAAATAACTAAACATATTACATGGTATCAGAATTATACTGAGTTCCGAAAGTGCCTGAACTACTTCAGGCAGTTTCGGAAAGTGCCTGAAGGAATACTTAAACTAAAAGTATTTAGATTTTTACTAGTAAATCCAATATCATGATTTAGTCTGTTCAGATGCTTATTGTTTGACTAGAAACCCAACACAATAACACTGAACTTAAAAAAATGGTGTAATGAAACAATCTGCAGAATTATTGAGCCCTAATCCTGTAGTATTCGAAACCTGTTTGTTTTGTTATTTCCGGTCTCTTTATATCAAAATTTCTTAATGCAAACTTTTACGATTGTACAATAATAATGATACCTAATAATGAAGAGACAGACAAACATTTAGTCTTATTATGTAAACGTATCATATGACAATGTTAAGTGAGTTGTGACGCGCATTCAGTTGGCAGTGACACTCTGTAATCAAGATCAGTCACATCGTCATCAGCTGAGTGGCGTCTTGTTGAGAGCTACTACGAGTTCTCGGTTGTAACTCGTTTATACAGTACAAGTAAACTTGAAGCAAACATTTTATATCAAATAGGAACTAAGAATAGTTAACAGTTTTTCCAAATAATTATTAACGTAATTCTTTACACATATTTTAAATATTTCATATCACTCCTCGTATTCTAACGAATTAGAAATGATTGTCATTTTGATTTTGATTAGGGATATCATTTGTCAAAACTATTATTTACAACTTTCGGAAAAAAAATTGGTACTATTTTTCTGGAAGAATTTTTATTTATTTTTACAGACACATTACCTCATACATTATGACAGGTTATCTAGACTACCTTTGAGTGTCATATTATATGTTCTTTGTCTATTCGTTTATTTACCTTCAGGAATACAATTGTGAGAAACTTCTCAAACACTTAAGACACATTTAATTTCATACCTGGGGCTAAATGTTTATACAAGAGCATTTAAATTCTGTCATAGCTGTCCCTCTTCATCCCTTCCATTTAATTATACATGACATATCAAATGTGAGCAGTGAGCGATGTGAAGTGGGTTCAGTTTACACTGTCGCCCCGGGACGCGACGTCTCGGAATGTGGTATGTACTATGAGTTCTCGAACGTAACTCGATATTAAATTAACATTTTCGAATTTTGTATTTCCAATGTTGATAATTGTTTTAGGACTTGTTTGTTACTGAAACGCAAATTTTGCTAAGATGCAAAATTAAGTCTATTTGCATTTTATTCAGCTACTAGTTGTAAAATTGTATCCCACAGAAATTATTTACGGTAAGTATAGGGAATTATTGTAATCCATTCAAGAAAATTAGTGATTTAAAGAAAAATCCTCGTTTCTATTAAATTACACAATCATCATACAAAAATTAGTACGGCCTTTTCCCTCAAGAGGCAGAATTTTCAAAACTATCAGCTCCGCGAAAACATCTGGCAAATATTATGCTCACATAAAATCCAATTACACTTTCCCGGTGAACAAGGAAATACCATATTCTGAACTCAATTAACGAACTAACGTCACACAGCTAACTCAAACCGTAGAACTATGAGTGTATTAAAACAAATTTGAACATAATCAAACTTCAATATAAAAGCTCATTGCGTCTAGACCAGGGGTTGTGCACCTATGGTGGAGTGGCTAGAGTATTGGCGCGTGGCGTTAGGTTTGAATTATTCGTACTAATTTTGTTATAATACCATCTTGAGGCACTAATTTTAGCAAATTTATGCTTATTTAATTTTTTTAAAGTAACTTAACAATGTTAAAATATTAACATTATTAAGTTACCTTAAAAAAATTAAATAACATTTGCATTAGAGGAACGTTTACTCAATGTTTTTTAAAATAAAAATGCCATTAAATCATAATATTGTTTAGTATAATTTACAGATACATCAGACGAAGGGTAAACTCTACGTTAAATTAAACAAATTTTAAATTTGTCATTAAATGATATTATAATATTCTATGACTTACAGATTAATAAATTAAAAGTTTGATGATCCATGACATTTTTTACAAAATATTCCTTTACAATTAAAAGGTTAAGCACCCCTGGTCTAGACTAAAGACGGGTGGAATGCTAAGGGGTTCCGCACAAAGCGCTGGCCTAGGTACATCTCTATTATGTGTAGCAGACAGGCAATGGCCGGGCCTGAAACAAGCCTGTTCTATACGCGAAGATACTGAGAGTCAGCTGTTCAAGATGTACAGGGAAGTAGTGAAGGTCATTCACTTCGAATGGAATCTCTAAGAATTATGACGTGTTATGAATTTCATAGTACTTAAAAGACGATGACAGATTTTTAAGTAGAAAGGTTTTTACTAGCACTTTTGTTTCGACATTCTTGAGTCTGGTAGAATACTTCTTTCTAACCACAGTTAAACGGAAGTTCTACGACCACAGTCACTAAAATTAAAAAGCCTCTGATTTGTGAAGTATTTAACATATGCCTTGTTTCTAATTTTAATAGTCAAACTCAGTTTTGTCAACAAAATACATTTTTTTAAACATTATTCTCAGAAACTAAAGACAAAGTCAATTAATTTGTTTCTTACTTCTTTACACTTATTAAGAACAGCCAAACAATATACCATACGAAATACAATATATTACCTACACTGTAGATAGCCTTTAAAATACTACGATTTACTACACACAGGTGAAAATCACCGTCTAGGTGATTTGTTATAGAGAACCATCTTAATGTCTGTTTTAAACCACTACTGATTGTCGCGAACTCGAACCGTTCTCGTACCAAATAATACAAGCTTGAAAAGTAAAAATCTAAATAACCATGTTTCAATACAAAGTGGGTTAGTTTTATGTAATCCCACTCGATTATTTACAGTAAATAATTTACACCCAAAACTGAGAAAAAAGATAACTGGTCTATGACAGTTTGTTTTAACACAAAATCTTCAGAATAATTTAGTATACATTTCGGAGACACAGAATCTTTATATGCAAGGTAACAATGTTTTATAAAAAGGTCCTTAAATTCAACATTTAAATACACATATAGGCATCAATACTGGTACAAAAAATCCAAAAAAAAAACGCAGTTTTTTGAAAAATTGCAGGGAATCTCTTATACAATTAATGAGAAACAAGTGGCTACCAATAGTAGGGTCCTGTATCGATAGAGTAGGTGTACGTCTAATATTTTTATTGCACCGTCAATATCGGAGCTAGACAATTTATGATAGAAAACAGGGCTTCTGATATACGTCCAGATAATATTTTCTTGTTATTAACAGCTATTTGTCTATGTTATCCTCAAAAAATATCAGATAGTAGATAAAATAAGGTCCATTTTGAAAATCGTAGTAAAACGATTTATCAAGTTGTTATTTTTCAGTTTTCATCTGTTTTACTCTTTAGTAGCTAAACTCATTTAAATTAGTCCTCCTTATTGAACTTAAGTTGCCTAAAATCTACATAGGTCTACACTACATAAAGTAAAGAAAATGCCTAAAAACTAACGTTAAGTAATACTGGCATCTACCGGTAAACACACTTATACACTGACTTACTGCCTTACAGAGTCCCCCACCGCTTCATAATATATGAATATTTCCACCATAACTTTGCACAAACATAAAACCATTATTCCCGTCTTTGTCCACACCATAAAAATATCCTTTAAACATTTTCGTCACCCGCCTACGTCCCTCATTTTCATTCAAAACGCTTCTTTTTAACAAAACACACAGTTTTTACGGAGAAACCCTCGAAAAGCCATAAAAGGCACCATAAAATTTCCATTACTATCCGTCCGCAGCGCAGGCATTCAGCTGCATGTCAAAGGTTAAAAATGTCGACATAAATTATGAAAAGTAGAAAAAGATGAAAAAAATAGTTGGTAAACAAAAGCCATTATTAATGGGCGTTGTAGATGTTGGTCATTTTTCAAAATAACCCCCTTTGTGGGCGCGAGATAGACTGGAGACGGGTTATGGATCGGTTTTATTGTCAGTGAAATAGGTTCCGATGAAAGTTTTTGTGAATAAAATGCACAAAGCAAAATATACCACTCTACTAGTGGTACTCTAGTTTTATATGAAATTATCAATTTCAGTCTTTTATGTATCCACTGCTAGCAACTGTTAACCGGTGACTAAAAGCAAGCTTATGTTATCAGAATATAAAAAATAAATTCAGGTATTATATACACACGACATTTTCCTACCTAACGAAACATAAAAAACCGTTTTATTCTTTACTTTATCAATAAATTTGGAATATCATATGAGCAACAAATACTTATGCGTTTGTAATGTTTTAAGTATCTAAAAATTGTATAACAGTAGCTGTTTTCTGATAAACAAGTTTACGAAATGTGTTGTTATTCAAGCCTTTAATACTATACTAACGTCAATCCTTATCGCAAAGAATTCTATCTCACGAGATATTGATAAAATTGACGTATCTGTGATATATGTCACATAACTACAGATGACGTCATGGATATCAAGATTATCACTGTCATAATAATGTATCTTATAAAGATGGATTTAGGACGCATCTTACTGTTCCATAGATTTCTTTTGGTCAAAGAGTAAAACAATGGAGTAAAGGTAAATCCCTGCTTTTGCACTTTGCGAATCTTTTTTTATTATACAGATAATGACTGTTAATTCTATATTAAAAAAAAACATCTATTACACACTTTTCCAATACGATATTATATGGTATGATCCATAGATAAGGACATTCAGAGTCACTGAATTCAGCTGACTCCAAGTATTTTAACCCATTCAGACTTGTTTTTTTCCCCATGGGTTTGGTAAATTCCATGTTTCTTTTTTTTTGTTTTGAGTAATTAGTTTATAATGTGAACAAATGAATACAAACGTTTTCAATGGGAATGCTTGAGAGTTCAATAATTATTTTTTAAATAAATCTCTGTCTACAATTATTAATGTGCCCATCAGTTCTGAAAGGGTCTAAAACTACCTATCTGACTACTGGCTTACTGGAAACATTACAGGATACTGGATAGTTTCCATTTGTTTCCACCAAACCAGACTACCGTACATCAGTAATTACACTCGTATATCAATACTGCTTCGTTGTAAACTCAATACGGAATTCCCACTCAAAACACCGTCGCAAATGAGTGATGTGAAAGGTTGCTATTGGCAACTGCGCTCGCCTCATTTGGTAGCTATTTCATTACCTCTGTCTGTGCCAGGGTACCTTTGACGAGGGACGAGCGACCCCAACATCGACAATCTTAACAAAACAATCCAACTCACCAAAAAACAACTCTATGTTTAAAGGAATAAGAGTGTGTAAGTCTGCACGGATGAGATTGTAGACCAAATTTCAGAGTTTCATGCTCCTATTTAAATTCGCACATGCAAATTTGGATTTTAGTGCATCAGGTTAAAGGTTAGTTTGGTTGTTTGTATAAGTTTGCCAGATTTTGAGGGGCATCAGGTAATGGTAATATTAATATGTTTGTTTTTGATGTGACCTCAATTATAGAGGCGTTTAAAGTAAAACAGAGATTAATGTTTCGGGGTCTGACTAGTGGGATATTGTGTAAGTTGGGACTAAAGCCGGGTATTGATTTGTAACTGTTATATGCTTTTGTGGGCTTAAAGAATAGTCATTCAACCATCCCGAGTGATTTGAGAAAGGCACCTATAATTTATAAGTACCTTTCTCTTTAGTAAAGTAAAAAAAATAACCTCCGTGTAGCACATTTTCCACGGGTCAACAGATTTTACTTCGATACTCAGAAACTTTACAAATAAATCTTACTTATCATGATAATATTTCCCAGACGAAACTTTTCGTTACTGCATTCTACCAAAATAACTCCAAATACCCCAATATTTGCCCCACTAAATAATAATAAAGTACACAAACGGACTTGATATCACGGACTCCTTACAGATGACGAATTTTTTCGCAAATCGGCACATAACGGACCAGGTTAATCATCTGGAAACTATTCTCTATTCAGAAGCTTGAAATTTTACGAAAAAAAGAGCCTGAAGATACGTTCCACGAGGACATAACCATTATAAACTGACCTCTTTGGTTGTATAGCCCGGAACTGCCTTGCGGAGGGATGGTGGGACCTAGAGGGGGTGAGAGGAGGGGTGGAAGGGGGGTGCCAGGTCAAGATACTGTGGCTTTTAAGGACAACAACGGAGTGCTCGCTCAACCATTATTTCCACGTGATTAGACGTGTCAATGCCATGGATGTGAGATAATTTTTAAAAATAGGAGTCAGGTGAAAATATTGCAGTCAGATAAATAATGTTTTCATGCTGAAATATGGAGCACAATAGGGAATAATTCAAATGCTAACAATTCCACATTATGGTTGGTTCAAAAGTAATGTCTTTCTTTTACGTTTACCTTGTACAAGGATTAAAGATTTATTAATAAATTTCGAAATCGATGTTTATGATTTCTGTCTGAAATATAAAATTAAAGACCAACGTAATTTTTAATCCAGTTCTATTAATACAAAGCTTTTCAAACGATCAAATATGTACTAAATTTTATTAATTTCTTAGCTATAAATATTTTCCTTTCCGGATCGCCCGACTTTGTTTGTTGTTGTTCTACCTGAGACTCCTGAGAGCATACGAGCTGACCACTGAAAACTGTTCAGTTTAGTTGTTACCCACCACAAACCCCAAGCTTGTTGGAGTTTGCGAACACCAAAACTTACACGTTAATACACTGTTCTAACAAATTAACTATGTAAACCATGATGATCAAACCGAAACATAGTAACCTCCTGTATTTTTAATTCTGTGTATCTCCAAGACTAGCGCTGTTTATGTATATAATAATATAATAATCCAGCCTATAAACGTCCCACTGCTGGGCACAGGCCTCTTCCCATATAGAGAAGGCACGATTGATCACCACGCTTGCTCTCTGCGGGTTGGCTCTTTATGTATATTTGGTTTTATATTCTTGTATAAAAGTTTGGTTTTCGAACACTAATACAGGCACTGTAACATGCAAAATATTGTGTAAGAATTGTTCTGGTACCCTACGATTTTAGAGGCCGGTTCTAATATTATGACAAAGTGAACGATCGTTCCAAGTTTAACCGTACTACATTTATCTGATTACCCTCATTTTGGACAGTCATCATGAAAGTTTCGTAAACTACACACCCCCAGGCGATTAGACGCACACCTATCACAATTCTAAACGAAAATCTATCTTATATATAAAAATGAATCGCCAAATGTGTTGGTAAGCGCATAACTCAATAACGCCTGGGCCGATTCCACTAATTCTTTTTTTGTTGTGTTAGTTATTATCAGGAGAAGGTTCTTATGAAAAAAAAATGGAAAATTGCGCGGAAAAAAAATAAGTCATCACCGGCCAAACATAAAGGCACCGGGAACGGGACCTAGATATTCATGCGGGTAAAACCGCAGGGCACAGCTAGTATGAGGATAAAAACATAAATCTGTCAAATTGAGAATTGCCGACTCACGTCAATAAATTTGGGTGCAAGTGTCGCCCCCGTTTGACGCGTTTAAGCAATAGAAATATTGAGGGGCAAATTTGCGATAAGCGTTGCTCCCTTGTCCCTTGACGGGGGATATTGAATGCTTACATCAGCACTGATTTGTAATACTGTGGTTACGTGCAAATTTACTCAGATTGTATAAAATGTCAACGTTCTTGTCTTGAAGTATTTGTCAATTATCGAATATTGTTTTGTGATCAAAGCCTTTGTTTGATTTTAAGGTTTGACTAAATTACATCTGTGTTTTAAATGTAAACAAATTAGGTACTAGAAAATTACTTAATAACTAAAATTTCAAGCCAAAAGTCAAACACTCTAAAATCTCAAAGATTTTCCATTTTCAGCCGAAACGTTTTTTTGCAGCAATTTTCTTTTTACATAATGTTTGCATTTATTCGTACATGAGTGTTTTCTAAATTTACATCACTTTAACATAATATAAGCAGATAATGCTCATAGTCTAGTAAAAAACGTTAGCAACTGTAATTGATAATATATTTGTAACAAATACCCAGAAAAATGATTTCCACTTGACTAAAAACTCTTCAAATTCATTTTCCACAAGGTTTTATTTTCTCACATCCCATACACCCATATTTTCCGTAAGAAAATAGTTTTCTAGGTATGACGTATGATAAATGCTAGCATTAGTCGCGTCTTCCTCAAGCATGATAATTCAATCCGTCGTCCACATGCACACCACGAAATATATTAAAAGTAGTTCAGAAATGGTGAATTTAATGACAATATTTTTATTTTTGTTTGTAGTTTTTGACCATTTTAATAGTAGATAATTGAATGAGGAAAAATATATTAACCGTTGTCAAACTTGCCATTAGCATTGGTATGATCGACATTCCTTGTCTATATGAGATGAAACTTTTGACCAGCATTAAAAGGCCGTTAATATTACCCAGCAGTTGACTTTTATTTTATTTTATTTACTTTCACATGCTACACAAACAGTAGTACTTTTTTGACTGTAGGGTCTCTGCATATACTCACATTTATTTTACACCTAATTTACATGGCCATAACTTTTAAACATTTTACTAAATAAGATTTTGATCGGTTTTCTTACAAGGCAACTAAAATGGGCATTCCTTGATGAATTATTATTCCTTTCTGGTATTTTTAGACCGATACTTATTTTCTTTACGCAATACATTTTAATACCTAAAAACCTCTTTTTAATTCAGCTCGCGCAGCCTATACGTCGTGATGTTATCGACTAGGCTGCGTCGTCCGATAGGGTAGCGGGTTCGAGCCCGCGCCTGATAACAACGTGATGAAGGAGACCGTGCCCCCGCATATGTTACCCACATTACCGATAACAAACCTATATAAAATATATACATTTAAAAGCCAAGCTAAAATGAACTCTACACCCTTTAAAATAGAGGTCACGTGTTTCGTTCTTTGACTAAGTCGTGCGCACATTATTTTTTAGGTGTTTTTAGGACGGTATTATGCAAACGTGCTGAAAATTAACGTGTTGGGATTATTTTATTAGTTTGTTTTTTTATTAGTAACTTTATTGCTTGTAAAAAATTGCAGGATTTTTGGTGAATAAGGACCTTGTAAAAATCTCCCTTTTAAAATACAGTAGTCAATTATTGAGTGGAACAAGTTTATATTGGATTTTATTAGCGTTTTTAACATTCATTTGTAACAATAACAGGTGTTAAGTCATCATCTCTACATGTTTATAACATAACAAAGCAAACATAATAAATAAGTGGTAAAGGTTACATAGTCGAGAAAAGCTTCGACATACCTGGTTTATATAACTAACATTATTTCTCTGACTAAAAGTTAGCTGTGCGTAATACTAAATTTATAAATCTGATAGTCTTCTACTACTACTTCTACTTCATAGTTATTGTTGTCTGCTAAACTATAAATAAAAATAAACTAAACCAAAAACGTTTTAAAACTCATCTTATAAATCATTTCCGCGTCAAAAAACTTAGTTGACTAAATAACTAATTTTAATAGCGTAATGCAACACTGGGGCCCTTAATAGTCAATAAAGTGATAATTACTTGGGGTCCGTCAATGATCAATCATCATTACAATCAGAATGTAGGGAGTGCTTTTTTTATAGTCATCATCTAATTCACTTGTTTATAAATAAGTCTTATAAAGAATGGGGGCTATAGAAAATAAAAAATCCGCTAGTGTTGAGCAGTGGTGAATAGTGTCGCATCTATCATTCTAGACGCATTCTACTTGCCTGTGATTGGTTAAAATTGTCGCATAGACTTGATGCGATCCTGGACGGAGATTTTATTTGCAGTGGCCCCCGTTAGCAACACTTCGCGAGTTTTTCACTTAACCTTGGACTTATCGAGGTAAAAATACCGTAATAATAGGGTTTTGAGCCAAATTGTAACAAGCAATAATCCGTTCATCCTTACAGAGTTTAGTTTTGCCTTAATACTTTTTCGTGAAAGTCTTCTGCATTGTCTATACTATAATTGCTTACGCATTGCTCTATAACAAAATCGAAATTGCACTCAAATTGAGGTTTACAGTTATTAAATTAATATTTTGTTTTGATTACAAAAAATAATTGCAGCCCTTCGCATTACTTTTTAACATTTTGAAGTACTATTTCTTCTTTTGCGAGAGCTCCTTTTTCTTTCTATTCTTTAGTTTATTAAAAGGGTAGTTTTCGAGGGCTTTTCTATACAAAATCAGAATAACAATGTCTAAATGGCTATTTGATTACGCTTTCGTGTTGCGATCAGTATCGCGTCCTCACGTGAATAATTATTGTTGGTGTTACATTGCGCGCTCTGGCTACAAGTTGATGACGTGTGGTTGAGCAAGTTGCGTAATGATCATTATTTACAGATTTTGTGTAGATAAAGTTTTGACAACTTTAAAGTTGGAGTTTAATTTTAGTTCGTGGCAGAAGTTAGTTGATAAACAAGTATTAATCATTCATTTAACAATCAACTTTAAATTAATATTTATTCATTAGTTTTATGCACAACCCTTAATATCTCATTACCAGGCATTAGCTTTCTCTTCTAACTAACCCTATGCCATTCTGATCCATCATTAACCTTTAAATGAAACTATTTTGTAACCATATTGTTACAGATTTATCACCAAAACAGACAATAGAGAAATTATTTATTATTTAACCAAAGCCCAATGCCCAAATTCCGCGAACCTACCAAAATCAAAATATTTCGAACACATTCCATTGAAACAATAAGTAAATCATAGGCAAGTTAACCGTTCACTGCGCGCCGATCTTATTAAACCCTTTGTTGCTTGGAGGGGTCTCTAAGACCCAGCTGCCGAAGAGGCCTGATATATAGAGGAATTAATACCCACTTACGTTGAACCTTCTCTCAAGTCTATTGTAGCCGATGTAAGTTTATGGGGAGGTGACACCGTGGACACGCGAGGGTTAGGCCCCGTTAATTGTTGGTAAATGTTTGATAGTTGTATAAACTTGTATAACTTTGAATTGTTTTGTATATACTAGGTGTGGACGTGAAAGTACAATCGTCCAGGAACAGATAGTGGAAATTTTGGTATGTGTTAATTAAGTTGTAAGTGCTCAATTTTATTGCGGACTGTTAATAAACTTTGTCGTAAAACAGCAACAAACATAAAGTATTCAAAATACAAAATGTTAAATGTAAAGTATTAAATGTTACTTTAATGGTGGTGATGGTTATATTAACTATAAAAATACTTTGATTTTTTAACTTACGCGCTTCCGAATATATTTTAATAGGCCTCTAAACTTACTCTATTGTTTCAACGAACATACCTGTAAGAATAGAAAAATAAGTTGTTATGAGATTCATAATATTAAAAGGCATTATATAGAAATTATTCGCATTATTTCAAGCAAGGAAATACTAATTATGCCACTCAATGGCTGTCAGATCCTGAAAGCTTTCAATGCGTCAGTAATTTTTGTTTACATATAATAATATTTTGCCGCAACAATTACAAATCAACTTGGACTCCTTTTTATAATCAGTAGTATATTTTAAGATTAATGTTCAAATTTACCCGAGTTGCCGATGATGAGAAAACGTGTTTAAAGACTTCTGGAACATTAAAGTCATTTAGCGTTCATTTAATCTATTATTACGTGTCTTTAAATTCCAAATATAAATCTGAGAACAATCGCGATTCATCCACGATAAATACACCAAATAGGTTCCCAAAACTATCAAAATATATAATACCTCTTGAAAATGAGGCTCATATCTCATACACGTTTCATTAATCCGTCTGAAGCAGGCTTTAATCGTGAGCCAATAATGTCTGGAGAATTAATACCGTGTTTGTTTCGCAAACCGAGTGCGTCGGGCCGGAAACACCCCCGCGGTTAGTTTAGGGTTAAAGCTTGCGGATCGATTCATTTGTCGATAGATATTAGAGATAGGTAGTTTGGTGAAGTTGCACACTAATGTTGGTGAAACGTAGGTAAATGGCTAATTTCGTTTGTCACGCTTTATAGTCTAAACAGGCAGCCTTGCTGTTTTCACTGAACTTTATTATGGAGCAAATGAAGCCCAAGATAGAATGTGGGTGGAAACTTAATTGAATATAACTTGCTCGTATGCAGGTAATAAGACTTAAACTTTAAATTGTATCAAAGCGCATGCGTCACAATTTTAAACATAGTTATTTAATGTCAAGATGAAAACTTTCTTACGAAACCTCACCCCGCATGTAATATGGAAAATATAGTATTTAAGCATAAGCAATTCTGGAGCAAACTACAAAGTAGAAAAACTACACGTGAGTAGTCTTTATCAGAATAATATCAGAAATACGCAAATCGGTTAGGTAACTGATGTTGTTTACACAGATCTTTAAGGAAATGTTGAAGTAAAACATATCAGTACAATGTCACTGTATTTAATAATCTTTACATAGAATCTCCAGAATACACGAAACGTCAGATAAAATGAATAAACGGTACTGACCCACGCAGGTAACTTGATTGATAACTATGATGTCATAGCTACCGAAAAACACAATTTACTATCTTATTCAAGAAGCTAAGAAGTGTAGGAAAAGAGGAGTACGCTTTTGTCCAGCGTTGGGAAACAAGGATGGAAATAAAATTTGCAAAACGTAGATACTGATGTACAATGTAGATGGGTTAGTACTTGATCCAGAGAAATGACTTGATTAGCCTAGACTGATATATATATATAGTCTGAACAACTATTACGATAATATCTAAACGGTTTTCATCATTTTGTACATATAGATTTTGAATTCGCGTTAGGTTACAACAAAAATAAACAACTTTATTTTGCTTCTAAATATTTACGTAGTATGGTGTGTTGGTTTTCCCTGGATACGCAATAACATGCATCGGCATTCTTATGACTATGTCAATGGTATCATAAAGCCGAGTGTCTAACCCATAAAAGCTGCGGTGATTTTATTAGAACAATTTTTACGGTGTCACTCACTGCTTTATATTATCCACACAAATCGAATCGCATACCGGGATTTACGATGTCGCCGTTAAATTTGATACCTCGGTCTTTTGGCAGCATTTTACTGTCATTCATAAATGAGGAAATTTAATTAAGAGGCCTCTTGAGTTACCTGGCAATATGCGCATTTTATCACCGAAATTTAGGGGTTATGGGTACTGTATGCCGCTTTTGACTTACTATGTAGAGTTAGTAGGTTTAACTACTATAGAATAATTGAAATGAACAATACGAGTTAGTACATTACTAAAATGATATCAACCTTATGCATATTGTGTAAAATTGATTTATATTACAAATAAATATTACTGATGTACTTGTATTGTTAGGCCTTTCGTACATAAGGCGACGCAAGTTTGCGATACGCGAAAACTTTAGTCTACGACTAAGTATGGTGGAAGTTGCTTGGAGACTTGTGTCGCCTCGTGTTAAGATGACTTCTAAAATTATCTCCGTACCAGAGACATAAGATTACGATGTTTGACATGATTAACATTAGATAAGATATTGATCAGAGATATCAGGAATCCCAGCAATGGAAATTTAATAGTGAGGAGAACTGATTTAAGGATGAATATGATTAGGGCAGATACAGTCACGTTACTGTCCAAGTAGTCATTGACGCAATTGATAAAGATTTCCTCTTCCCAGATAAATACATAAAACTTCAGAGCCATGGTCAGTTTTCGAATCGGAGTGGTCGCGACAAGTTCAAAACAATGACAGTCGAAAACCAACACGACCTAAAAAACAATGCATACAGAAAAAAAGCCAAAAAGTGCCTCCAAAAAACATGCAGTGTTAAGTTTCTGAAGAAAAGACTACCGATCACTAATTGGCTGCCGAAATACAAAACAGAATTTTTCATTCAAGATGTGATAGCCGGAGTGACGGTGGCGTTGACTGCCATCCCTCAAGGGATCGCTTACGCCGTCATTGCGGGCCTGCCGCCAGAATACGGACTGTACGCGTCTCTGACAGCTGGATTAGTTTACGTGTTCTTTGGAAGCTGCCACAATGTCACCGTGGGACCAACAGCTATTCTCTCCGCCATGACAGCAAGATACGTCTCTAACTATTCAGCTGACTTCGCGATCCTCGTCGCTTTTCTATCCGGCGTATTCATATTCATTTTGGGCGTCCTCAACCTTGGCTTCCTAGTGGAATTCATATCAATACCAGTTATAAGCGGATTCACAACAGCAGCTGCTTTGCAAATAGCGGCTTCACAACTGAAATCGTACTTCGGGTTAGAAGGTTCATCAGGAAACTATTTCGCCGAGTCTATGGAAAACTTCTTCAATAATATAACTACTGTGAAAATCTGGGAAGTGGTGCTCAGTTCCGTCACTGTAATTGTTCTGGTATTATTGAAGAAAATGGGTCAAGGCTGCTCACGTACTGATGGATTTGCAAAGCAACTGAGGTGGTTTATATCCTTATCAAGAAATGCCGTTGTTGTTGTTATGGGAATTATCATTGCCTACGTCATTAAGGTTAGTTTCGATTTAGAGCCTGTAGCCATTATTGGTGATATCGGCAACGGTTTGCCTAAGTTTAGCTGGCCACCGTTTAATACAGTAGTTGGTAACCAAACATATAGTTTTTATGACATTATAGAGGTACTAGGTCCAGAATCTATAGTCGTACCTTTTGTGGCAATTATAGAAAGTGTGGCTATCGCTAAAGCTTTTGCTGTAGGTGGCAGGATCGATGCTACACAAGAAATGATTGCCATCGGCCTTTGTAATATTATCGGGTCTTTTGGTCAAAGTATGCCAATTACTGGCTCCTTTACAAGAACAGCGCTGAATCATATTTCTGGTGTTAAGACACCAGCCGGTGGAATCACTAATGTTTTATTGTTAGTCGTCGCTCTGACTTATTTAACATCGATATTTTATTTCATTCCAAAAGCGTCATTAGCAGGCCTTATTGTAACTGCTATGTTCTCAATGATTGATTACGAAATATTCACAAGATTATGGAAGAATAGTAAAAAGGAGTTCATGTTGCTATTGTTAACTATGTGTGTTTGTTTGTCAGCTGGTTTAGAATATGGAATACTAACAGGTGTTATAGTTGAAGCTTTGTTACTATTGTATAAAGTAGCGAGACCTACTGTTAATGTTAATAACGTAAAGTGTGATAAAGGAGATCTGACGGTTGTAATACTATGTAAGAATGTAGCTTACTGTGCCGTAGAACATGTTCGGCAAAGAGTCATGAAGGCTACTACTAACGAAGTACCCATAGTAATAGATGGTGCTAATTTAAAATCACTAGATTTTACAGCTGCATTTAATCTGATGTCTATTGTAAAAGATTTGGATACGACGCATCAGATAATGCTGTTGAATATTAATGTAGATTTAAAGAAATTGTGTTTAGAGATTGATTCGCGATACGAATCTAAATTTGCGTATGCAGCTAGCTACCAAGAGTTGATGGGTACTTTTCCAAAAGATGTTTAAGAGGTAATGTTTAAATGTATATAGGATAAAGATTACATTAGAGTCCTCAATCATTAATTTAAGTTTAATTTAATTCTAAGTTTTATAAATCTTAAAAATCATAATATTTAACAGTCTTGAGAGTAATATAATATAATGTAGTGAATTATTAAGAATAATTTTCAAGTGTATTTTTTATTTCTTGATAAATTTAAGTTAGTTTATAAGTTGAATCTGACTATGTTAATAAATAATTGTTTCGTTAATGTTATTTCTATCCTAAAGTATGATTCTTCTTACATAAGCTTTAAAATTACACGGGCAGTTTAAACTAAATGAATTTTATTTAAACTTCAATTAAATTGATTTGGTGTTTGCTTTTATTAATATTAAAATAAGAATATTTAATTTACCAGAGCCAATTAGAACAAGGTTATAGATGAATAAATTAATTTTACGCTAATTTGAAAATTCCCTGTTCTAAGTTATAAAAGTACCTAATGTAGTAAATGATTTTCAGTTTGTTTTCAATCATTTTTACTACACTATATAAGTTTAATTAAAAAATCAAGTAATAAGAATTAATTACTATGACAGCTAGATAAGAAACCTAACAACTTAATTATTTCAAAAGCAATAAAATTGGTAAATTATTATTCCATATGAAGTAAAAAAATGAAATATAAAATTAGATTTTTTATAGCGATACGCTCATTTTGAAACGCTGTAGTATATAAGCGCGGATTTTTTTGTTAAATTCACAGAAAGTCTTCTGAGTCAGCAACATGATCATGGTAAGAATTTTATATTTGTTTGCTATTTCTTATTGTTTTATTTTCACAAATATTTCATTTACATTTTTTGGTATAGTTACGAGTAGATAGTAGCTAAAGAAAGTTGCTTTTGGTGTCTGGTGTCTCTCGGTTTGATGCTTAGCTCTATGCTGATAAATATGCGTATTTATTTTACTTTCTTAAAATGTTTTTAATTTTTAAATGTGTGCCGTTTAAACCGTATTAAAACAGAGACGGTTCAGAATTTGTGTATGTTTTTTCTATTTGAATGATGCGTAGTATGTTAGTTAATTGTGGACAGATTTCATATAAATGTTTTTCATCGGTTAATTTCTATGCTACCTCCAGCTCTGAGATCTACTACACTTGAGTCATCAAAATCAATTCAGTAGTTTTGTTTTTAATTGACGTCGATTTTTACATATGTTTTGCAATCAATTATATATTTTTGTGTTGTCGCTTGGGTGTTATTTGCTATACTTATATTATCAGGCGTTTAGGAGATATTGCTATCTCTACTGACTTTGCCAATACCGTTACGCTACTTGTAAGTAAAAACAATTCACATTTTTGTATAGAACCCAAAATAATGCCGATTTTTTTTACATATTTATACCCGTAAGTATATTTCAGATAGTTCTCTGTTCCACAACATATTTCATAGATGCGAATGCAATACAAAAATATTTTTCTAGGGAACAGTTCTAAATTCGTGTGCTCTTAATGTATGTTTTACAGGAGACTGGGTTGCAATACACTGCATTTACCGCCACAGGTTGGCTTGAGCTGCTTCGTCTTCTTTACCCAGAAATTTGCCTTCAGCGTCAACATTGCCTACTCCCATACTGCATGTATTTCCGTCATAGGGAAGATTATGAGCCGTAGGTGAAAAATCATTTAAAATTTTGCGACAATGTGTTGTATCTATAATTTTGACAGATGTGCCCATCAAATATTCACTGTTTAAGCCTAATGGACTATGTATCAATTAAGAATATACCACACTAAAACACACAGTTGAAACAAGTAAAAATATAGATGGTATTTAAAAATCAGACCTTAAAGGATTTGATAACATTTCAAGGAATGTATTTTAAATTGAACTGTTAATTGAATGATTCTTTAAAACAGTTTAGTCCATTAATAATTCGCAATTTTTTCATTCACTTTAGTAGTTTCAGAAATTGTAATTTATAGTTTCAACACTTTACTAATATCATGATGATACACTACTAGACTTCAACAGTGAATATTTAATGGGCCCACCTGTTAAAATTATAGAAACAACACAATGTCGCAAAATTTTCAATGAATTTTTACCTACGGATCACAATATTACCTATGAGGGAAATATATGCAGTATGGGAGCAGGCAATGTTGATGCTGAAGGCAAATTTCTGGGTTCCACAAAACGAGAGTTCTCTAACAAAAGCGCAGAGGAAAAGGAATTTCCGGTAGAAGAGGAACAAGTACTCTGGTGGTTTTAGCTGGTAAGCCCAAGAAACTGCCGCCAGACGAATCATAAAGGTTCGTAGATCTTCTTTAGAGACTGAAGTCGTCCGCTATCGGAGATCTACATGGCCTCGTGTAAAAACGGTTTGAAAAACTGATACACCCTTTTCATCTACCTTGCAGATGAAGAAGTGTATAAGTATTATTTTTCTGGATAAATAAAAGTACCTTTGGATTCTTTTTAACAACAAAAATAATTGGCTGATTTCAGTCAAATGAAAGGTAACGATTGGTGATTTGAAAGCACTTCAAAGCACTGGAAGAGATAACGGTCCATGTCAGGTACGTACAAGGGGGAAATTCTATTCCACTTATTTAATTTTAATAGTTAGTAGCTTGAAAATTGATTTAGAAGCAGTTCAAGAAGAAACACCAGTTGCAGAAAATGAAGAAATCTTTAATGTTTTTTTAGAAGCTGTGCAAGTAGCTAGCTAATGCTGTTCCTGTATTCAATTTGATGTAACTTTGTTATCAAGAATTGCAAATACCTGTTATATGTATTATCATATTCATCTTGGTAAACGGTACGTTAGAAGTAGCAACGAAACACGAAAATCAACATTACAACTTTGGAATACAGGTGCTGTCAATGTGTAAGAGTAATTAAAGACGTGACGAGTATTGTAGCGGTCTGGAGAATTTGATAAGGCTTTGGTAAGAAAAACGGGGAAGGCGACGCTGGATTTTTGGAAAATATTAATGCGGTAGTCAAAAAAACTTGGTTGCAAATCTGATGATGAATCTCTTGATGACAAAAGTATTGAGAAGTCCAAACGTAGGCCAGTAACTATACTCTCAGATTCAGATTGAAACAATTTTTTTTAAGCAAATTCTGTAAATTCTTAGGCATAAGATGTAACATAGACTAGTATACCTCACGACTTGGCCGATAGGATGCAGTTTATAAACTTTGAGTATGCAGCGACGCTAATATACTGAAAAAGGCCGACGCATTCCATGTTTTCGTTTGCAATAGAGTTTAAATAGACAACGATAAGATACTCGACGTCACCCGTCCGGGAGACGAGAGGCGCACTCATATCATTTATGGACAGAAAGACTCACAATAAGAAAATATTTTCTGAAATTTTCTCAATAATTCTTTGTCCAAAATCTGTCTGCTTTAAAATGGTATCGGTGCGCCCCTCGTATCCTGGATGGGTGACGTCGAGTAACTTATCTTTGCCTCATTAAACACTTTTGTAAACTAAAACATGGAGTGCGTGGACCTTTTTCAATATTTGAGCATCGTTTCATACTCAAAATTTATAAATTGCATCCTTTCGGCCAAGTCGTGAGTAGATTCAGTTTTGTTTTACATTGACAAAGGTGTTAAACGAACCTTTAGAATCGACTTCTTCTTTTGAGGTGCAATATGTTCGTATAAAAGCCATGGATAAATCAAGGTCTACATTATAAACTGGCTAGGTGAAGTAGCTATTTACCACTATAAGTTTTTATGTCTTGAGTAACAACAGAATGTAAGCATCCCATCAGTGCCCTTCCATACCGTTTGAAATCTTAACAGAGCTCCATAGAATTCCTAGTTTCATTCCGTCAGAATACTTGATCACACGTCTATGGTAACTCTTTGACATTGACAGCGCCTTTATTTCAAAGCTGTAATGTTGATTTTCGTGATTCGTTGTTACTTCTAACAAGCCTACTATACAGTATGAAATAAGTAGACAAAAGAGGATATGGAAGGGGAGGTACTATTGTCCGTATCAAATTTATGTTTTACTCTATAACTGTAATATAGCATCTGCGACAATGGACGAATGCCTATAGATTATTGGCAATACTGCGTAGTAAAGGCTTTAGTAATATTGGTATAAATAAAGTCCAACACATTTTTTTAAGAAATCGCTAAGAACATTTTCCTTTGAAATCCTTTATTCAGTTGGTAAATGTAAAACACATTCACACGACCGTCAGTACTCGTCAAATTAAGGAAAGCAAAAAACCACAAACGGTCTTTAAAAAAATGGGCACTATTAGAGAAAACTATCTAGTTTTCACGGTAAACTACGACAAAAATAGTATTTAAATAATCTAAATGAATAAAAAACACAAATTAAACTAAATAAATGACAGACCGATTCTCTCACGAAAATAAGGACAGTATAGATAACAGCGAAATGCAAATAAAGTCGGCAAGTATTCAATTACGAGTACAGTAGCCTTACGAGATTTACGGTCTCAAGGCAATGAAGAATTCTGTACATAGGAAGACGCGTGTGCTCAGCAGTGGGGTGTTTATAGTTTTGAATTATTATTATTATAGGTCAAGGCATATTGCATTACTATCTACTTACGTAGAAATGTTAGAGAAATCTACCTTACTATTAAGGCGAACAAGCGGGATGATAAATACTCTTTTTTGTCTAAACAAGTCATACGAGCTGATGTAGCTATTCAGGTTCCACTACCACATTTGAGACGATAAAAATAAGACAAAAAGAACTAGGCACTGCCTTTTATAACAAAAATGGGAAAATAAGTTGTTTTCATTTCCGATAGCTGATAGCTTGTACTATATTCTTAAACCATTGAAAGTGTGACCGATAAGAACACTTCAGCTGATAAGTAATATTTCCAGTACAACATCCAGTCAACTAGAATTCATAGTGATAGTAGAACGTTTGCAAAGATGACAGTCGAAACTCAAGGTGACCCAAATAGCAAAGCCTATAGACGTAAGGCTAAAAAGTGTATTCAAAACACGTGCAGCATGAGTTTAGTGAAGAAACGGCTGCCAATTATCAATTGGCTTCCGAAGTATAAATCGGAGTACTTTATCCAAGATGTCATAGCTGGTATAACTGTGGGACTGACTGCTATACCTCAAGGGATAGCGTACGCTGTCATCGCTGGCTTAACTCCTGAATATGGACTGTACGCATCTCTGACGTCAGGAGTGATTTATGTGATCTTTGGAAGCTGCTACAATGTTACCGTCGGACCTACAGCAATCCTCGCGGCTATGGTGGCAAGATACGTATCCAACTACTCTGCTGACTTTGCCATCCTCGTCGCTTTTCTATCAGGAGTATTCATGTTTCTAATGGGCATCTTTAACCTTGGTTTCCTAGTAGAATTTATATCCATGCCAGTAATAAGCGGCTTTACTACTGCAGCCGCCCTCCAAATTGCAGCGGCTCAGTTGAAATCTTTCTTCGGATTAAAAGGATCATCAGGAAACTATTTCGCGGAATCGATACAAAATTTCTTTGTTAATATAACAACTGTACAACTTTGGGAAGTAGTACTTAGTTCCGGAACAATAATTATGCTGATGTTGTTAAAGAAAATGGGTCAAGGTTGCAAACGAACTGATGGATTTGTTAAACAAACGAGATGGTTTATATCTTTATCAAGGAATGCTGTTGTCGTAGTTGTGGGTATGATAATTGCTTACGTCCTCAAGGTTACTATGGGCACGGAACCCTTGGCAATAATTGGTGATATTGGCAGCGGCTTGCCTAAATTTAGCTGGCCACCATTTAGCACTCTAGTTGGTGATGAAATTTATAGTTTTAGTGATATGATGGCAGTGTTAGGAGTGCAATCCGTTATGGTGCCATTCGTAGCAATTTTAGAAACTGTTGCTATAGCAAAGGCTTTTGCTGCTGGTGGAAGGATTGATGCTACACAAGAACTGATTGCTGTTGGCCTATGTAACATTATTGGATCATTTGGACAAAGTATGCCTATCACTGGATCATTTACAAGAACGGCCCTGAACCATGTTTCCGGTGTTAAAACTCCGGCTGGTGGAATAACCAAGGTATTATTACTGATTGTTTCTCTGACTTATTTAACTTCAACATTTTATTATATTCCGAAAGCATCGTTAGCTGGTCTTATAATTACTGCTATGTTTAGCATGATTGACTATGGAATATTTACTAAATTGTGGAGAAATAGTCTGAGGGAGTTTTTGTTACTACTAGTTACTATGATTGTTTGTTTGTTTGCTGGTTTAGAGTACGGAATTTTGACGGGCATTATCATTGAAGCTTTGTTGTTGTTGTATAACGTAGCGAGGCCAACGATAGAAGTTAATAAGGTCAAGTGTGCAAAAGGTGATTTAACTGTTGTATCGTTATGTGAGAATGTATCGTATTGTGCAGTTGAATATGTTCGACAGCGAGTTATTAAGGCTTCTTCAAATGAAGTACCAGTAGTAGTCGATGGCAGTAATTTAAGAAAGATGGATTTCACAGCAGCATTTAACTTGATGTCTATTGTTAAAGACTTGGATACAACCCATCAAATTGTGCTTTATAACTTTAGGGTTGATTTTAAGAACTTGTGTTTAGATATTGACTCAAAATACGCAAACAAATTTGTGTATGCCGCTAATTATCAGGAGATAACTGATATTTTTCCGAAAGACGTCTGAGATTCTGAGGTTAGTAGTAATAAAGACTATGAATAAGACTACTACATAATCCAAAGATTTAAGCCAATTTGTTATGGCATTCGTATAGTCAATTAAGTGAAAATACAAAAGCTTCTTTAGTTTTAAATATCTATTGGTATTTATATCACATGGTTGATACAAATATCAAAACTTCAGATACATCAAATTTCAAGTGCCGAGTCTCAAAACAGTAGTTATTGCTATTGTTTTCGAGGTACCTATTTGGAAAATATTTCTTAAATTAAAGTAATTGCAACTGGTCTTAAATCTATGTTTCCAATTGGCTATTGCCCAAACGCCTGTTAGAATCTAGATTCACAATACTTTATGGAGATTTAAAATTAATTTAAAATCAATTAATTTAGAGCAAATTCTTCTTAAGGACATGAAACTAAAATTGTGGAGATACAGTTTCACTAACGAATTTCTTTGATTATACCCGTCTGAAAGCTGTTTTTGTCTATCAAGAAATTTCTTATGTAAAATTCCAATGTCCAGAGGATGGAATGGTATATTGAGAAATGTTGTTTTGTAATAGGTTTATGTTTGTATGTACTTTATATATGCCAGTCATCATGCATTAGATAATGCACTACACGAGACTGGACTGTAGTAGAAAATGATAAGATTACTATGAGTGATATAATGTTGGGTTTTGGACAACTTAAGAGTAGTGTAGTAGATAATCACAAGTGGTTGTAAGTAAACATAATCCAAAGGTGTGCCAAGTTTGGAATGTGCGAATTCATATAGCATCAGATTATATATTTATTTTAACTTATATTGCTGCCTCGTTGGTCTAGTAGTGCTAAGCGCGACTGCTACGCTAGAGGTCTTGGGTTCGATTCCCAAGTCGACCAAGGTGTTATTGGGTTTTTCTATGAAATTCTCAGTAGCAGGTCGGAGTTTGGATTTGTGCCCGGTAAGTGGCAATAGGGTCGCCCCCTATAACATGGGACCTAAACATATCGACGAACTGTGGGTGTACATTGGTGCACCTCTGCCTAACCCTTCGGGGATACTGGCGTGATGATATGTTATGTAATATTATAAATGTGGAAGTGGATGCGTGATATGGAAGGTTGAATGAATGTTACCATTTTCTCGACGAAGAATTTCCACGTAAATATTACATTCAATAATAAAGAAGAAGAAAAATCTTTAGTTTTATCTCTTATTTCTGTTAATATTGTAAATAATTTTCGGATTAATTTTATTTGACTTAAATTAATACCTGTAAAATAAACAGACTTTTTTTTACTATACCGTTTGTTTTATTTTAAGCTACTTCTCGAACTTCACTAAAAAAAATACAGAATATATTGAGATATTGAATCAAACACACATGATTTTTTTATCGATGTCTAAGAATAGACGATAGAAGTAGAGTAAGTATCTTAAAGTGAAAACCCAAGATAATTTTGAAGGTGAGTATTTCAGTAACCAGTCAATTTAAGATTATATTTGATAACATAAGTCCTGATATGTTATGTCTTGTTTGGACTCGTGATCATCACGAATATATTATTATCACTGTCGCTGTAAATCTATTTCTCAAAGTCTTATAGGAAGGGCAGCAAAAATGGTCTAGATGAAAAAAAAACAGCCTCGTTGGCCTAGTGGTGCTAAGCACGACTGCTACGTTGGAGGTCTTGGGTTCGATTCCCGAGTCGACCAAGGTGTTATTGGGTTTTTCTATGAAATTCTCAGTAGTAGGTCGGAGTTTGGATTTTTGCCCAGCTAGTGGCAATAGGCTTGCCCCCTATTACATGGGACCTAAACATATCGGCGAACTGTGGGTGTATATTGTAACACCTCTGCCTACCCCTTCGGGGATACAGGCGTGATGATATGTTATGTTATAAAAAAAACAAAGAAACCTGTTTTAAAGTATGTCTTTGTGGTGCATTAAAAACCGTAATTAAGACACATAAAACACAATTTAAGTAGGTCATCATAGTCTTACATCTGCTTGAAGAGTAGCACGTAGTAGTTATATAAAACTAATTTAAAGGCTTATAGGCATAAGCCATCCAAACAATTATTATAATTTTTGAAGCATACCGCAATCTTATCATAAGTATATAAATTTTAATATTACCATTAATTATTTATTTTGACGTAAGAAGTACCTACAGAGCGCATTAAAATAAAGAGAATCCTTTCAATTTTGTTACAAAAGGCTCATATTTCAATTATATTTTGCAACAGTCAGTCGTTTTAAATTTGTTATTTTGGACGAGAACCAACGAGAGGCTACGAAGATCACTTTTATTCATTGGCAGAGTACAGTCGGGGTACAAACTGCTTTAAAGTTTTCAGATATAAAATTAAAATAATATCTAACATAGGCAGTTACTAATTAAGTTTGTATAATTAATATATTATTATCTAGTATGATTATACGAGTGGGCCACTAATACTACTAATATTACATACTAACTGGACGATAAAAAATAATAGTTTTGTAACGCAATAAAAGCCAAATATGTACTTCCAGTACTGCACATTTAAAACAGTCTGAAAAATGCATCATTTTCAATTTATTTTGATTTCTTTAAAACAACGAAATATTGCCACATAAGTAGTACAATCAAAAGCGAATTAAGCTAGATTGTTTAAAACGAACGACATCAATGGCTTAAACTTTTGGAAACAACTGTACTATTCAGTGCAGCCTTGACTTTGCCAAAAATCAGTGTCTAGACCGGCAAACGACTGCACTCGTGTATAAATTATTTAAATTATATGAATATTAAGCGAAGATACGAACGTGTTTTGTATGTAAAATGATTTATGGTAACAAAATGGCGACTGCGTCCTTTGGTACTAAATCTGAAAACTTAAATCTCCATTGACAACGAGTAACTGCATTTTCTATGTCCAAGTGTCTAAGTTGAGTGAAAATAAGTGGCGTTTTGTGATGCTCGTAAATCTGATTGGACACGTTGGAAACTTTGTCATATGCAGTACTGTTAAAATTTTCGAGTTTTGGCAATAAAAATATATATATATTTGTAAGTAAAACTCTTTTAGGCGCTTTCAGAACATAATTTTATCCTAGGAGCACGGATTCAAAATGTCGTTAATTTGAAGAAGAACTACCATGAATCTGTTCAATGAAATGATTATTTAAAAACCTAATAACAGTGGAAAAATACCATCTCATTAAATATCTCAATACATATCCATTCAACCTTGCATTACACACATTCAATAATCGATTAAAACCGAGACAAAACATTTCAGCTACACGTAGGTACACAACTCGAATGGTCCCCGTACCTATGTCAGAGTGTCAAATGCGAGTGTCGAACAAAAGAGGGCGGCCCCGCGCGGCGGGCTTGTTATCAGCGGCGCGTCAATCAACGCTTCCTGTAATGTTTGGGAATGAGGCAGTTGGGAAATATGGAGTGGTCTACTAGATATTTTCAGATATATTTAATCCTAGAAACATACTAAAAATTACGACCCTTGTTCTGCAGTAAGATCGATTACTAAATAAAATAGCTTAAAAATAAACTTAAATTAACTTGATGTTGATTTACACCTAATTAAACCTAATTTCATGATAAAATTTACTAGCATTTGTTGTTTACACATGTTTAAAGAATGAAATAGTATCAGATTTTTCGAGAGATAAACAATTTGATTTCATTGTTCGTAGTTATTGATTAAATAACTACGAACTAATAAATTACTTCGAACTTCAAGAAATTAAGTACACAATACAAGTAAACATCATAAAATACATTACCAAACATGTATTCATGTATTCAAGGAAGATTTTACTTTTTCAGTGTTGAAAAACACTATAAAACAATAAACCAAAGATTGCCATTTAGAAACAAATAACGTCGCCATACTATCGAACATCACATGTCCGCCCCTTTGGCGCCTACCGAGCCAAGTTCAAAACTGAAAGGTGCTGTGACATTTTGCAATATTATCAGTAATAGGGTGCGAACACCAAAATATTATTGTCATCGATACTAACTGGAGAACTTTATTTACAGAGGAAGTTAAAGTAATTAAATCAACTTGCTCGGAAGACTACATTTTGGAATGGTCGATAGAATTTTACTAATTAAAGTAATGGACCTAAATATATCTTAACGAACTGTCCATTCAAGGTTCTGATTTCCAAAACTAACAAAAACACAGAAGAAAATTCTGATTAATTTTCCTTTAGAAGTATAATAATTCTATAAGTTAGAAACCTGGTCCATATTTGATGCCATTATAAAAGGACACGATACATTTGGGCACGCTTGAAAAAAGTACCATTTCTTAGTTCGTAGCGATTCCGGCAAGTATTTTCAGTTACACGTGGAATCTTAATAAATAAAGTAATCCTTGATAGAGGTCGTCAATCCTTAGAATCAAAACAACTTTTGGTTGAAGGACGGCCAATTCTTCGTCCTTGAAGGTTATTTGCGATAGAATCTGGATTTCCGCCAAATCAGCATTATGGCTTTATTTTCTAGTGTTTGGTTGCCAAACATGAAATAAATGCGTAAACTGCGATTCTTTGCTTGATAATCCATTCTCGTTTAGACTTATAGCTTGGCTATTATCCCTTATTTTGTCTTTACTCGAATCTCGGAAATTGGGCAATCAAAATGACCACTAAACAGTAATAAGCGATAACACATAAACGTAAAAAGGAACCATCTTCTATGAAATTAAAATCACCTCTGAACATTAGCCTATCAATGAAAAGTATTTTTACAAAATCGATTTACCATTTCTGAAGAAATTGCTCACAAAAAAAAAACACGTCGAATTACGATCTACTTCCTTCTGCACTCAGTCCAAACGTAGGTACAAAATATTGCAGCACACGAAAGACCAAGTTCAAAGCTGATCAAAAATAGCCATCCCGATTTAGCCTCCAGAGCCTAACCTAGACCATCCTATACCGCGACCTTGAGGCTATTGATTGCGCAATGCAGCCTCCGCGGCGCCATTCGCTTTCACTCTCGGCAGCTTACTTATTGCAGCCATATTTGTTTGCCGCTGAAAATGCTCGTATGTCTTGTCATGTCCGTTTTATGGCGGTTGGGGAAATTCGATAGAGTTGGGAGTCTAGTTTCGAAATTGTTGTGTGTTCTATGGCTGTTATATAACTTTTCATGGAGTTACCTGTATATATCAGTATGCCATGACAGTCGGTTTTTGCTGTTACCTGATTTCTTGGTGGCTAATGTTATGATAGATAATTAAAGACCTCCGTGGTCGAGTGGCGTATACACCGGTTTCAAGGTGTCGCTAGCTCTGAGGTCCCGGGTTCGATCCCCGGACGGGTCAATGTAGAAAGTGACTTTTCTATATTGTCACGGGTCTGGGTGTTTGTGGTACCTTCGTTGTTTCTGAATTCCATAACACAAGTGCTTAAAGCTACTTACTTTGGGTTCAGAGCAATGTATGTGATGTTGTCCGCATTTATTATTTATTTATTTGTTATTAATTATGCTTGTGACTGGGTGAAACATTGGATAGGAGTAAAATACTAGAAACCCATGAAGGATTACGTTTGAGAGGTCAATAGATTTTTTGTTTTGATCGCCTTTTAAGATACCTCGTGTGAGCGGTTTGTTTTAACAAAACATACATAACGAAACGTAGAATTTTAAAGTAAGGCCCATTATAATCCTGGCTCATGTTTTTATTGCTTAAATCTTCCGGGTTCAAGTCCCACTGACAGGAAAACATTAAGTGCCGGTAACGTTGTGACTGTGGACTCATAATGAACTATTGCGTAGAATTGCGTATATAATAAAACTTAGAACTGAATCCCCTTTTGTATTTATAACTTATTTGCTTTCGTTTTGGCCCGTTAATTTTGTATATACTTTTGCACATTTAAAGCAAATCCGCAAGGAAGATTAATGACAATTATGTGGAAAATTTTCTACTTAGTTATAAATATGTAGTCAGAACACACACTATAATTTTTTTTTTTTTTACGAGAGCTTTTCAGGATAACCTGATACCGACAGCGGAATCCCAAAATTAGCCCTCAAGCAAAAGAAAACATGATTAACAATTTAAACATGAAAACAAAACCGGTAAAAACCGGTTAGTGACATGCATCACAGTATTCGCTGTACATCGGGGTATGAAAAATGGCGTCGGGCCCATTTCCGCATGCACGTGGACCAACCCTGATAATGGGTTTACCTTGCATTTTATAGCAGTTTGTACCCGCATTAAATGATATTGTTTTTTCGATTTTCATTTTTCTGGTGTTGTGTTGAAATGTCGATATCTTTGCGGTTCGGTGGCAGTACAAACCAATTGACTAGTAGGCTTGGCATTGACATTGAGCTCGTGTTGAGTTCATTTTGATAAATATGACTGAAATACATAGGGAGAGTTATTGCGTCACAATTCTCTGAATTATCTCTTGCATGTGCAATTTTTTTTTAAATAAGACTTTTTGACAATTTATACAGGCAGGTTTTATTTCAAAATAATGTGTGGCGCTGATTTATGATAACTTTTCTTTGTTGGATTTTTTCAGAAGTGTCAAATGTAGGACATATTTTACAGTAAGGCTAGGCTTGTCTAAGGAAACATTATATACACCGTAATTTCTTCAAGAAAAATCGACTAATCAAATTTATTACGCGACTTTATCAACCAGATAACTCCAAAACACTTGAGCATCAGTGAAACGTTCCCTCAAATTAAAGTGCGATGGTAAATCATCTTTGGCGCCATTCCGTCGTCATGCCGCCATTTTTTATGCACCCCATGGATGCACACATAGACGTTTGATCCCGAATAATGTTAGAGGGTTGAAATTGGTATTTTATGAAAGGAAGCGAGTTATATCGCATAGAAAATTGGAACACTATTTGACGTTTTTAAAATAGGTTGTGAGTGTTAATATGATTATGATATAGGATTTTTCTTGGAGGAAATAAAATAGAGAACGGTATATTTTTCCTTAATAGTTTTCACAAGAAGGGAGATATTCTTCACTTTCCTTTCCTTAGTAAAGGTGGTACTATACATAAATTCATTTTTTCCAATATAACGGCTGAAAAATTTATGGTTTATTGGATTATTAACTTCTTTCAGCTACAATTTTAATTGAAACAAAATATGAGATTTGACAACGGTCTCTTAAATATTACCAAACTTAAAAAATATCGCTTATTAATTAACATGCCTAGAAGACATGACCCAAAATCAAACTTAACGCCAATCTTTATTAAAATAGGCATCTTCAAATCAAATGCAATCTTCAGTAAGACTATCATCTTAAAATGAGTGTCGGCAAGCCGGCGCCACCGAAGCGAGCAATCTTTCGCCGAAAGTTATCGACTGTCAATACACTTAGCGCATCCCTACCAATATCGTAAACACACCATAAATCCTACTTCTAAGGGGTTGAGATTCTTAAGAGCATTCTAAGAATTGGATATTTGTCTAAATCAAGAAAATCCGTTTTTAATACCAATAATGTAATAAGTAAAGTTGGGCTAACAAAGTTAAGTTCGCAATAGTTCACAGATTAATTTATTTTTTTCATATATTTTCAGCATCTTATAACATTCTGGATTTGTGTTAATCTTCATTAGATAAAAACCTATCTTCCATCTACAAAAGTTTGCCTAAACTTAGCCCCAAAAAACTATCAGAACTACTGACTGAGACCATTCGATTCTCTAGCCCATTGGCAGCCAATAGCCTGCATTATAGCCGGCATAATCGCCTAAACTCCAGTAGTACTTATTCCTCCCCCTTTTCATGTACCTTTCCCCTTTTCATGTACCCTGTACCCAGGACTGTACCCTTTCAAGATGGGCCATAAACCATTCAGTTCGACAAAAGCGGAGACTTAATTCGCATGCGCAAACCGGATGTCCTGTGACCGGATGTGTAGTGTGCTGTGTTAAGTAATGCAATTTTATGAGCGTGTGAACACGGATTTTTAATTAATTTCTGGGTTTGTTTGAAAAGGAATGTATTTTTTTTTTTTGGTTAATATCTATCTTCATTTTATAAAAGCTGAATTTGCTTGAATTTTAGAAAGGAAAAGGGCTTATTCTTTTTTGAGCAATATGAGTTAATTCAAATCCTAGCGGGCTAATTTACTACCCAAAGATCGTATTTAAAATACTGAATTTAGTTTCTTATTCCATAAGTACTAAATCTAAAGCAATAACGACATATTAACTAAAAATAATTTAAGTAAATATAGAAGTTCAAGTTATAAAACATCAAAAAATTTACTAACAAACCCAATACAAAATTGCCGAATACAAAATATATTTAAAAATAATTGAAATCACTTTTTTAAATTAAAACTAAATTCAATTATTGCTCTTCTGTTTTTACCCAACTGTACCGGAAACAGACACGAGGCTTTGGGCGTTCGTCGTGCACGCTTCCGAAATACATTTGCATATGCGACAAAATATTCATGCGTGGGCGTGCTAGCAATTTGTCCTAACATGCTTCGTTGTCGTTTTATTAACAGACCTAGATGTGTAATAATAAATAAGCCCGTTTAAGACTGATTATCCTATTTAGCTTGCTTTAAACGTTACCTTGGCGAGAGCCGTTTGAGATTGTTTGTTTACCTGTAACAAAAAATATTGTATTTTAGTCAATGCAATCAATAATAATATTCCGGGACATCTCACACACGGTTGTCTGTTCCCAAGCTAAGCAGAGCTTGTGTTATAGTAACCAGACAACTGAAATACATACATATTATAGATAAATTACGCCCAGACACCGAACAAATGATCGTGCTCATCACACAAACATTTGTCCCGGGTGGGAATCGAACCCACGACCTCCGGTATAGCAGTCAAGATCTCTAACCACTAGACTAACAGGCCTGTCAAATCAGTGTACACAGGCAAAATTAGTTGAATAGGTACTTATTTTATTATTATGATAAAATAATTAAAATAATTGAAAAAAATCAAACGCTGAAGTTCATAAATAGCTAACAACCATCTCGACCAAACAAGTTTTCAAGAACAAACCCAAACATAATCTCTCCGTTTAGGGGTAACGATATCACCGACACTTTTTTTTGTATCGAGGATAAAAAAAAAACGTGTCTATTAAGTACCTTTATATCATCACGCAATCAACCAAGGAGAAAAACAAAGGTATCATAACGCACTATTACACTTCCATATTTATATACTTATCGGACATACCCCATAATGAATAATAAACAAAGTACCGTGTATCCCCAGCTCCCTGACTACAACATCCTGACCATTCGTCAACATCGCCGTATCTCTTCTGCGTCATTAGTCAGGGAGCTCGAACGTATCAATTTATTGTAGCTAGTCGAGGAGAAGGTGTTATGTTTTTGCTGTAATAGTTTTTGTAGGAAAAAGTGAGGAGGATAATATTTTGTTTAGTTTTATTTGCTCGATGTTGCAGAGAGACACAATATAGATACTGAACTGAAATTATTAAGCGACTTCTAAAGTTTGTTGGCGATACTCAGAGGTGATGGAAATAAGTGGACTATAACTATATTTAGGTTGGTATATTAGATACATAAGAACTCTTAATTCAACTGTATTATTCGGCAATCTCCGGCAATTGTGGATGTATATTAAAAATCTTTTTTGTCATCGATAGAGTATACAGAGAGATATTGACCCAAATAAATTTCATAGTAGTCAGTTATTTTTTATATTTAATTATCGTGTGTATCAATTATTTTGCAACCGAGGAACGTAATTTTTTTGTAATCATAAAGATATGTTTATTTGTTCAAACTGAAGTCTGTGTCTAATATTATGTTAAAAAGAAAATTGTTTTAATTTTTTCTTTAATAAAACCGACATCTGTCACAGCAACAACACTTATAAAGAAAAACTACAAAAAAAGTTTTCAGAAACGATGACGCATTTGTTTAACTGCTTTAATTAAATCATCCAAATGTAACGCAAAGTGACAGGTCATAACTGGATAACGACGGGTTATACTTAACCGCAGTCAGGTAACACGCGTTAACTGAAACTCGTTCGGTTACATCAAAGCTCAATTTCGCTGTCAACGTCACATTAAGAATGTATGCCGCCCGCCCTTCCGGTGCATTGATATACCGGGTGTTGGAACTCTTGCAGGATTAACAATAGCTCGAAATGAAAGTTATTTGCTTAAAGATTAAAATTATTTTTAATGTAATGTTCAGGTTAAGTTCGTTTATGTTAAAAATAAAAAAATATACTTTATAATTTAATTTGATTTGTAGCTAAAAACTTACTTTTATTATCATGTGTTTTTCATTTTTTTTTGTATCACATATCTGTTTTTTTTAACGCTTTCAGCCCTTTCTATCTTATCTAAAACTAACTTTTCTAGCTTGTATAGTTAAAATTAATAACAGAAGCCAACCCCATCATTGCTTAGATAAAAGACTAGACGAAAGAAAGCAGTATTTTCTCTATTTGAAAAAATCTGCTTAATTAACTTATGACAGATGCTACGAATTTGACGGATATCAGAACACACCCCGTACACACACCTTTCGCTTTAATCGCATTTCGTCGTTAATAAACAATGAATTTGAAAACTCGTTACCAAGGCGCGGTGGACAAGTATTCGTTTATTTTGACGTTCATTATTCACGCCATACGTGTTACAAGTTTCATTGCTTCGTCCCAATTAATTTGAGGGGTGACGTAGTTTGAAGCCTTAGAGATTTGGGCGGAACTGGGTTCTGGAACTGTGCAAATACACACATAGGATAATCTAGTTTTTAGATTTTCAGGTATCTAAAACGAGGCCTACTTCATTGGCGGTATTTTTAATATAAGTTTGAACCTTGAACTTCTTAAAACTTGACTAAACCTAAGGGTGTTACCACACCAATCGACCGATAGTCGATCGATGCCATCGATCGATGGTGGAATGGATTGGTCGACGTCGATCGATTAGTTTCTACCACACCAATCGATCGATGGCCGATAGATGCCATCGATCGATGGAAGAATGAATTGGTCGACGTCGATCGATTATTTTCTACTAGGTATCCGTCGACCGATGCCATCGACCGGCAATCGACCGATTGGTTAGTCGACCAGTATCCGTCGATCGATTAAAGCTACCACACCAATCGATCAACGTCGACCGATGTCGATGTTACATGTGGTAACACCCTTAGTCAGATTTTGCAGATTTTTTCAGAAATGATGATATGCTATTGCGGTTACCGACTACATCTGTCTCATTTCTTTGCAAAATTATTTGCGATATCAAGGAATTCTACCAATTTTACATTCAGATTTTAAATACATTATCATTTAGAACGGATTTTGTGCCTCCACTATATTTTTACGCGTTAGTATTTTTCTAAATACAATAACGACATAGGTTTCCTGAAAATTATGCATTCAGCCTTTTAATTTACGGCGTGTAAAGTTTATGAATTGCAGCATATAAAATCGCAGTGGGTTTTAAAAGTAAATTATGCATGTTCAAACATGTACAGAAATGAAAAATGACTAAAACATGTTTTTACACCTTAGACGTGAAATTCATTTAGTGCTGACTCAAGTGTTATTTGAGTTATAGTTTTGTTTTTTTAAATTTGTCTCGACGAAAGAAAATTAACATGTGAGAAAGTGTATCAAAGATCGAAACACTTACTAAATGATCTACATAAGTCAACTTTGTGTTTTTAATAAAAGTATAGAAGAGCTCGACATGTAAATATTTCTTTAGGTACCTATTATAAAAACTATACGTTAAATCGTACTTTTTTTCAGACCAAAACCTTTACAACGTTTCTATTTCTGTGACAGCCAAGACACAAAAAAAAATTAAATTCCAAAAAACAGTATCCAATAGAACACAGGTTGGTACTTAAGGCACCAGCTTCTACATATTTTACTACATAATATTATTTTCCATTTAGATTTCGTCCAGACATTTGTATGACGCCAGACGACATCCGGGATCCCGGGAGACAAGCACACGGGTAGGATGCAATATTCTAATGTTTATGCAGAACATTGTGGACAGATATTGGTGCCGATTCTCTTGTACACCGAACTAAACTAAACTAAAACTAAAATTTCTTATTTTTAGTTAGTTGGTTATAGTAAGTTATTCTGAAAACAAGATTCACTAAATTTAAATTACAGTTTTGACACAACTAAAATCGAGTTTGACATTCGTTAAGTTGAGTTGGCCATAGACCAAGATGGCAGTAGACCATAGACACAAGCTGAGTGAAAGTGAACGAAATGATCTAAATTGCAAAAAAACCTGAGTAAAATCGAATAATTATTTAAAATTTGTCTATTAGTAATCATTAATGAAGTTCAGGGAGCATAATGATGGCGTAAAACTTTATAGAGTACGTTTCATCGAATAGTTCCTATGGCGTTATGTTGGCACTTCTGTTTGTTTTACTTTATTCAATACGTAATACAAAGGAAAACACAGGGGTGCCAACATAATCTCATAGGACCTATTCGCTGAAACGGAGTTTAACTGTTTATATTTATTTTTTAGTTTTTACTATCTGTGACCATAGTAATCCTGCTAGGGTTGTAAATCGAAAATAATTTAGAACTTTGGCGATACTTTTTCGGTTTTTAATAAGAAAATTACCTATAATTTTATGAAAATCAACGTTACTGCCGTTTAAATAGAAAAACAGGTAGCATGATTTATCCTGCTATTTATTTTAGATAATTAAAGCTAGTTAGAGCTTTATTGAGAGCGGCTCCATACCGGACTGGCGTATTCGCCAGCCGAGTAGCAGAGTGCCATCCCCGTTGTCCGTAGGACGTGTGGTGATGCTCCCCTCTTGGTAGAGGTTAACCGCCTCAGGATGTTGTTTCTTGCATGCACTTTCATTTTGGTGTTTATGCAGTTTTATTGATAAAACGTTTAATTACGCACACAATTAATTACGCACAACGTTGGCCGAGTCCTGATAATATCGATTACGAGTGTAAAAAATCGATCTCGCAAAAACGGTTTGCGGATGTAGCAGTAATGACAGAAATTCAGGAATTAGGATTTAGGGTTCAAGAACAAGAAAATATTAACGAGAATATGAGAATATCAAATGTAATGTTTTGCAAGGTACTTTCAAATGACCTTCAACAATATTCTGGGAATAAACGTTTCATGATGCAAAAAATTATAAAGCTCTAAAAAATTATGAATAAAATTGTGTATTAAAAATATTATTTAAATAATTTAGTTAAGAGTATTTAAAATATATTTTTAAATTTCTCCTCTGTCATTTGGAATGGGTTGGATTGGTCTCGCAATCTTTCCAATTTAATTCTTTCTTGTATTTGTCTAAAAAATAGTTAAAAATAAATAAGTTCGTATTAGTTTATTACACAGAACCTAGAAGTAGGTTTGATTACGAGAAGTGGATTTATCCACTTCATTTCCAATTAATGTAGAAAGGGCATAGATGTTGAGTACAAAAATCCCTTGTAAGTTTACATGAATGCATTTTGTATTGTATCTTAATAAAATAACACTAAATTTATCTTTCTGCCGCATCAACAACAGCTGCAATCACATAAGCTTCCATAATTAAATCAAAATCATAAAAAGAATCGAAAAATACAACAGAGAGGTGCTTTAAAAATTATAGTTCATGACAACTAATTTTATTCCACACCTTTTTAATCGCGATTAAAAATAGTCTGATTTAGTTTGACAATCGAAATTTTAGGTGAAAAACGTCAATTTCAGAATAGCAAAATTGTCATTTTCATTAAATTGAATAACTTAGTGCTGTCAAACTATAATTTATTTAAGTAACGTCACTTTAGTTAATTTCAGAATGGGAAACGTCGTCTGACAGGAACAAACTAAATTTTAGTGATTTTTAGTCTAGTTTAGAGAAATGTGTGACAAGAGAATCGGCACCATTATTGTACTAGTATTGTTTATGTTCTTACTAAAGGCTGGTAAAAAGTCTGGAAGAGTTTTAACATAAAAAATACAGTGAAAAACTAGGTACATAATATTTGGCTCAAAATCATTATACTTTAAAAAAAGTCTTTTTCTTGTTTCTTGGAGATTTCTTAAGATCTGTTCCAAAGAGGCCCGGGACCATATCAATTGCTTTTTGAGTATCCTCTTTTAAGTTGTCTGATGTGGCGATTACTTCGCAAACCATGACCACCTGGGGCAACAGAACAGGTGGTCGAAAGTTTGTTGAAAAACAAAAGAAAATCTACTGCAAACGGTTCTTAGATAATAATATATCTGTATAAGTATTTAAGCCATTCTGTAACTGCAATGCTTATTATTTAGTTTCACACTGCATTCAATAAAACAGATTTTAAACAAGCTATTATGACTAATTTTGTTCGGACGAAAGTATACTTTACTAAAACGCTATCGATTGTATGCCTTAACAGCTATACAATAGAATACAATGTACAATGATGGATAACGCGATCTTATGATTAACGGTAATTGATAATAATTTAGTGTACAAACAGGCAATTTACTTGATTCATTGCAATTATCTCACGTTATAGCCCGCTTTAGGAGTCTTGCGTTTGTATGGGAAACAAGAGACGATAAAGAACCTTATTTTTATCATTTTATATAAGAGTAAGTTGGTGATCGGCGAAATATGATTGGGTTCTATGAACTCGACCAAAGAAATACATACATATAAAAACAGTTGGGTTTGCTGAAATTTAGGCAGAATCTTATTATTACAAGTATTATTATACAGCATGGGCTAGAACTACTGTCCCACTGCTAGGGAAAGGCCCGAGTAGTAATAGTTGGATACACGAAATAAAATAATACGTAATATAATTTGTTGGAATAATTACCCTACTTAAGAGGAAATAAATGTTTCAATCAAAGTACAAAAATAATGAGTATTCAGCAGATTTATTAGAGACTGGGAGCCGTTACACAAAGTTAAGATTACGAAAAGGCAGTTGCACATTCACATATATATAAGTACTAACCCATCGATACTAACAAAACCAAAGTTATTTACGAACCACATACACAGAGCAACTCATCGTATTAAACTATCCAGTCACTACTACTTAGATCTCCCGGAGTTGTCTGTCCAAAACGGCCGGGGAGTAGGAATCCTGCGATAGTTTACTAACTACTTCAGATAGCATATGTTTTTACTTCGTATACTAATAAGGAATTTATTCTGTGTATAATTAAACATTTAATAGATAGATTCTGGTGGACCAACGATATCGTCAAAGTTGCGGGCACCCGGTGGATGCAATTGGCGAGTTTTAGTTCATTGTCGCGTTCTAGGGGGGAGGCCTTTGTTCAGCAGTGGACGTCTTCCGGCTGATGATGATGATGATGATGAGATAGATTCTGCTATTGGCTGTGGCCATGCATGTGCAAGTGTTTGAGTTGATTGCATGATCTGCTCTGCATATTAAAGAGTTAATTTTGGCGTATAATTGATGATTTGCGTATTTTGGACAACAATTGCCCAGGACCGGGGGAGTTGGAAAAATAAAAAATGGAGGTCTTTACCCTGCAGTGACACGATAATCGCTGAAAGTAAGTAATTAATAGAATATTCAAGTTTAATTAACAATAAAAAATTATGTTAATTATTTTGCAGAATTGAGGACATAAAGAAATATCGTCAAAACATCACATAACCCAATAAACCACGCAACCTTTTTTTCCATAGATATGACAAAAACACATTCTAATTCAGTTAATAATATAAAACTCACGTACCAAAGCAATTACAGCGAACTAAGCGCCATTTTATTGCCCCCTGTCGCTAACTTGCCCGAATTTACTTAATTTTAATCAAGTGAATTTCACCCTTATCACAATGGGATAGGGTTCAAAGTTTCTGGTAGTATAATTTATAATGCTATAAAATATATTCGTTTAGGGAATAGGTAGGTATTTTAAGTATAGGTTGCACACTTGCATTTTAATTTATTTGTGAAAGGTGAAAGTGGTGGCTTGCACGAAGACTCGTTTGTAAACGTAAAGCGAAGGAAAGCTGACGATTTCAAGGCATTTGTTGACAAAAAAATCAATTTCTTTGCAAGTAAATGCTATGACTTTTTGTAAATTCTGAATTGTTTAACATGTAACTAAATAAAAAATAAGTTCACTTATTTTACAGATTATTACTGATTAGTATTGTGTAAACTCCGGTATACACAACTTTTTTTTAATAACGATGGCTTTTCATGAAGACCTAAAAATTTTAAACAATATGCTTTTCCTTGCCGGTGAGATCTATGTTTCATAACGGAATCTCCGGCTATCAGTAATTATGATCGCCTATGCCACACAAAGTCACAAAGTAAGCCAAGTTTGTGACGTAACAAACCCTGTGTACTAAAACTTTTCCTATACAAAAACTAGTTACTAAATATTCCTGAAGTCTAAGTTCACAATTTGCTTGCTTACTGGTGCCCAACAACACCAAACATTTTTCTTCAATCATGAAAGCCTAGGTACAAGAAAACACATATCACACTCACACACTCACATTTCATAACAAGTTACATATAAATTACGAATACTACCACATAATATAATAAATTACCTACTACATAACATAAACACAGACCCTTCAAAATGGCTGGAACATTCACGAAATATGAAAATAATGCAAGCCGGTACTTCCGGCCGCACCGCAACGAATGTATTCCAAATTTGAATGTCTGTATGTAATTTTAATGGCTACCATGAGCAACCGCGCAGATTTAATTTTGCGTAAAATGGTACGTTTAATTTGGGAACTGAAGCGTAGGGGTACAGATTATTATTATTATTAATTTTGAGACTGCCTCGTTGGCCTAGTGGTGCTAAGCGCGACTGCTACGCTAGAGGTCTTGGGTCGATTCCCGAGTCGTACAAATTGTTATTGGGTTTTACTATTAAATTCTCAGTAGCGGGTCGGAGTTTGGGTTTGTACCCAGTTAGTGGCAAAAGGCTCGCCCCCTATTACATGGGACCTAAACATATCGGCGAACTGTGGGTGTACATTGGTATACCTCTGCCTAACCTTTCGGGGATACAGGCGTGATGATATGTTATGTTATGTATTAATTTTGTTAATAAATTGTAAAAATGTTTGAACATTGAAGTAGGTACCTACTTAGGTAAAATATGTATTAATTTACAAAAACATACAAACAAAATCGAGAAACTTCTTTTCTTCCAAAAGTGAGTAATTGTTGAGAATAGGTTGTGGAATCTGTGAAATTAAATCACTTTGCAAGTACTCACCCAAATCAAAATCTTGTCACCTAGAGGCATTAAAATCTGAACCTTTGTCTAGAATATAAGTAAAATTTCTTCAAAAATGTATTGTATGTATTAAACGCTAATCGCTCATACTACTACCAAGGTGTAAACGAGCACATTTTCTGGTTACACAAATGTTCTTACTCTAATAATGTTGTAATTAGGACCTGAAATATGAAACGGTTACAGCGCTTGGATTCAAACGAAACGATAATGTTACTTAAATAACTGTCCGCTATATAAAAGGTTGTGTTACTTTTAATGATATACCTAAATCGAGTTATGATAAGATGAAACCATTTTTTTTTATATTGCTTAAAGTTAGTTTGGAGTTTTCATATTTAATTTTCTGCCTAATGAATTAAGGCTATATAATATGACTTTACATCAGCGTAACACATAGTTTATCTGTGTAGTTTCGATGGGTTTTATGGTTAAACTATTATATTGAAAAAAGTCATCAAAATCTGTCCAACAGTTTTTTGTAAAACACGATCATAAACTTTAACATTTTTACGTTACGTTACAATTTTTTTTGTGAGATACTTGGTCTTGCCACCTAGCAGAAAAAGTCACAAAAACTTTTGCCACCTAAATCCGTAGCTACCAGACAAACACCAGTTTGTTTAAAGGATTAAGTCCAACACAGAGTGGACGACAATTAATCATGGAAATCCATCTCATCTGAGTTTACTGAATCTATACAAACATGTACCCCGGCGTCACTTGTCAAAGCTTTGGGGTACATTTGTAAAGGTATTATTTGCACCTGCGACGCTGACCGCGAGGTACCAATATAAATTAATATTTGGATTATATCGTCTGTGCTGTAAAATGCTGCTGTTTTATGATTTGAGAGATGCTCTAAAAATATTTTATTGATTTAGTTAGTATGCCTGCGATTAATATTGTTTTTTATTTTTACTTTATTAAATTCTCACAAATCTGTGAAAAAGAAAGTTTCTGAACAATAATTAAAACAAATAGTTCTGCTCTTAGACATGATTCTATAATAAGTTTTTTTAATAGATACTAAAATATCAACTTCTTCAAACCAATCGAATCGTCTAAAACAAATACAAACAACAATAAACGAATCTAAACAACTCGCTCATAAAATAAACATTTAATTTCCAATAAAATGTAAGACGTGCTCAAACGTGATCAAACAATGCCTTGAATCTGTTCGTCAACAAGCGCCATCTTAGCGGCCCACACCACCCTTCTCTCAAGCGGTCAGTGACCGGACTCAGCTGTTTACGAATCCCGTAAAAACTTACTATAAAAGTAAACATAACTCGATTTTGACAAGTATTAAAATATAATTTTAAATTGATAGCGTGTGGGTGCGAATTTTATGCCTTTATGTGTCCAAATTGCAAATGGCGACACTTAAGATTGTGGTCTTTTTTGGTTATAAATTGTTGAAGTTATGTCTTCATTTTATATTGCTTTGCTTAACACGCAAGTTAGTCAGACGATTCGATACGTAATATTTTTGATCAAGCTCATTTTGTGTAAGTATTCATTGATCGAAAAATGCCCATTAATATAACATCAAACTTCAAAAGTTGGACTACAGTGTGCAAATACTACCAATATTAGTTACATGATAAATGGCTTATTTGGCGGGTTCGCCCACCGCGTAAGATAAGCGTTTATGTGAACTCTAAAATTACAAGTCTTAATACTATTTGAGTATTATTGATACAGGGATCGATTTCGATTCGGAAAAGCTGTCAATCCTTTTCCACTGATTTGAGGTCAGGTCACATCTCTATCAGGCAACCAAAGTGTGTCTAATGAAAGCCACGAATGCATGTGTAATGATGTTGTGATTAAGGCAGGTGTCACGTTAATTAAGGCCGCCATCGGGGAGCTCTCACTTGAATAAAAGATACGACACGTGTAACCTCGGCTTAACCCGGTTCTCTATGTGGTGGATGATTGGTGTTTTTGGGATTACAAAGCATTTTGGGTGCGGTTTGGAATTGTTTGAAATGGCCATAGAGGATTTATTTCAGATCATTTTCAAAAACCAAAGTTCGTTCTGCAGAACTATGACAGTGCTAGGAGCCTACACAGTATGAATGTATTGCGAAAGTGAGGAAGGCAGTTACTCCATGTAAAATACTGTTTAGTTGAATCCAGTGATATTTTAAGCATATCTCAAAATGGACCTATCGGGCAAGAGGCAAAACAGAAGATTTTGATTCTAAAAGTTGGGTAGAAGTTGTAAGATTTTGCCCATTCGGTTGTGTGGATCGGTTCATTGTATGGTCATTTAATTCAGGAAAGGATTTAAACCTGGTTCATTGTTTCAATATTTAGCAGCTTAAATTGTTTACTTATTCACATCAGCAAAAACAAAACAGTCAACCGTAACAGCAAACAAACCAGGACCGAAGACACGTTTAAACCTTATTTAACCTTTCGACATGTGTGCATATTACCAAGTAAAATGAACATATTAACTGACCCTCCCTTCATTAATTTGCAAAATTAATTGTTGAAATCTGGGCTGGTACCGACCTTTGTTTATAGCTCATCTGGTAGAACCATTCCGTCTTTATGGCGAACACGGATGTCAATGTTTGTCGAATTTATATGGAAATGCGTGACCATGGGTGAGCAATTTGCATTTTTAGGTGCAAGTTTTTTGTTAAAAGGACTTTTAAAGAAATGATTAGAGTAGGCTTGCATTGTAGTATTTAAATACGAGTACTTTTATATTGGTAGTTTCTTGCTACGAGAAGATATTGAGCAAATGACAGCGGTCAACGTTTTGGTAATTAAAATTACTGCGTAATGTAAAAATGGAAGAGCAATGTATGTAGGAAAGTGATACTTTTAATGTTGAGCTGACCAATTGTGTGCAACCACATGGCTACCGTGGTATAACTTAAATAAATAATATTAAAATAACGCAGCTTGAAAATAATACCTTGAAACAATTCATAAATATAATTAAAATGAAACAATTTTCCATTCGTATTTATTCACCGCGAAATTCGATGCTTCGGCAGTATTATCATAAAATTCAAAATGAACCCCTGCAATTATAAGTTGTATCTGTTTACAAGTTTATTTAAAACAATGAATGTGAAGGGTTGAACCTGCCCCTTGCCCGTCTCGCTCATTTACCGAGCAATTATACACGGCGAATATCTTCCATGTTTAGAAGATGCTCACTGATTTGTGGGACACAGAATCTGGCAAACGAAAATTGGGGAAAATGTTTTATGCAATATTATGTAGACGTACAGCATTACTTTGAATGGTAAAGTTCTTGGTAAGTTTGTATTGTTGACTTATAAGCATAACATGACATAATATTATAGGAAAAAATTTTGTTCGATAGCAATGATGCCAACAGCACAACAACTCAATTTTACAAATAGAACTTATGACCGCCTTTTGCCACCAGAGGTAAAATATAGGTAAATATTTTTTTTCTTTAATTAATTATTTATCTTTCTTGATAATGTATCTCCGGAAAAAAGGAAAGTGTCAAAGTCAAATATAATTTATTATGTAGTTATGTTTAAATAAGAATTATAAATGCTATGTACCCAGTTCTATGACTTAGCAAAGCATCATGTACCCTTCTTACCAAAGTTTCTAATGTTTTGATTTCTAACGACGGGACACGTCTAATAATTTCTTACTGCCCCTTCTTAATAAACATACCTTTAAACCTCAAGGCATTTTCAGCCTAATTCCCAAGGTCATAAGGCTGACACGCAAAGCAATTATATTGTAAGGATTTCGAGGTATTTGGGAGTTACATCGAATGGAAACGTTCTTTGAAATCTTTGGAAGCAAGGAAATGTAATAATTATTTGGAGTCCAATTTGGAAAGGTCACTGAGCCTTTTGTGATTTGAAAATATTCTCGTATTACATTTTAAAAGAAAATACACGGATAAACATTATAAAATGATTGCTTAATTAAATAAATCGCTAATGCTCTAACGCTTTAGATAGATTGGATTTTACTTAAAAAATCCTCATATTTAATTTATTATTTTTGATGAAAAACATTCCTGCCACAATATAAATGCGACTCTATAAATATAAACAAATAAATTCATCTATTTGGAATCTAAAATCGACAGCCCACAAGTATCAAAACAAGAAAGGATTTGTCCAGCAATAGCCGATATTATTAATATGTAATATTCGTGATTGCCTGAAAAATATGTCCTTATAAAATATAAATAAAAGGAACCTTAAGAAACAGTTCCTTTCTCTTTCATCTCCTTTTTGCGGACACTTTATCACCTGTCCATTTTACGGCAGTAGCGCTTCTTACAACTGGCAAAGGAGTCGTTGGCGCGTGATCGATCTTTTGTGGACTCTTAGACTATAAGGCGGGTTCAATGCCGCTGGCTATCGGTAGCGACGGTCCCAGGCAAATAAAATGTCTCACTTCCTTCTTCCGTATAAATGCAGCTACATATGTAAAAAATATATATATAGAAAAACGTATTGAGAGAGAAAACTTTTGTTTCAAAAAAGTTTGCTGCCCAAGAATGATTATGTATAAGATAAATTCATTCCTTTTATAGTTTTTGGCCTGATTGCTACATCAATACGATAATTCTGGTAATACAACGTCAAACAGCCCACAAAAAAATAACAAAAATAAAAATAGTTTCACAAAAAGTATTTTACGAGTAAATCAGAGCAAGGAAAAGCCAGGTATCCAAAGACGAGTGTAATCTCAGCATTAAGAATATAAACCACGGCGGCTGCTCTCTGGCCGGGGAACCATAAACACTCGGGATTTGCATCCAGCCTTTGAATATGGAACCAAGGATTGAATAAATTTAAGACCTAGTGCTAAGCAGCCGGAATTTACAAGTTATATGAAAATCTGGGTATTTCTGAAGATAAAGGTGACCTAGAATTTTTTCATAAATAAAAGGATTTTAAAAAGAGGACACTGCGTGAGATATTTTTTGATTAACTTTTTTTTTGATGCATAATTTTAGGTTGACTTATTAAATGGAATCAATGGTGGACTGAGCATTCATGAAATGTAATTATTAATAATGTAGATATTTGATCGAAATCTGGAATTTTTTGTAACGCACAAGAAGTATTTTAAATGACTTTACGAAAGTATTTCGGGTGGTGAAAACCTAAACTGCAGATTGAACAGTCAATTACTATGATGATGAAAACATTCCACACATTTTTTTTACTTTTGGAACCCTGTAGACCCACGTAGAGAAAGTCTGTACAATCACGGACCATGTGTGTACACCCCACATATATTATTTCACTGAGAACTAATAGCACCTTATGGCAGTCTTGTCACAAACCAAGCCAGAGATAAAAAACCTATTTCCTTCCACTCTGTCCTTCCTTACCGTCACAAAGTGTTTGAACATCTGTATAATTATTTCCGGACCACATCAAAGTGGTCGTCTGCAGTAGAATCAATAAATACTAGTTATATTACGCGGCGTTGCCTGCACCTGTTCCGAGTTCTTAGAAGTTCATTTTTAAGTGGTGTTAATGATGTGTGGTCAGAGGACATGTGTTTAAGTAGTAAAGCCATATTGTTAAAAGTTCTATACTTACCCTTTATTTATTTTTTAATTTATATTTATTTATCTGTAACACATTAATATTTACAGCAAATGCTTGTTTTTATTAATGGTGGTGTACGAAAATTCACACTTGAACATTAATTTGTCACTTCTCCGAATTTTCACATGTATATTAATAATTATAATAGATCACCATCTAAAATCCTAATTTAAATAATTTTACACATCAAGCCTACAAGTAAACTACTTAACATATGATTGAAAAAAAAAACTGTACCTCTTTTTTGCTATACCAATATACATATTTTTGGCATATTATTAAAAATCTACAGAACTGTACCTCCGTAATATTTGTGAAATACAACGTTCTTATCCGTCTACACATCTGAATAACATGCACAGAATTATTTGATTTTGTCACACAGACACACACATACACACATACACCACACACAATAACAGCATCCAACAGGGAGACAAATGTCCGGCCTATGGTCACCATGAAAACTAACGCGTAATCTAGATCCAACGATATTCTGACAGGACCCATACAAATGCGGGTCCTGCCCCATAAGTAATGAGGACCATACATCATGGAATATTGCACCTAACCCCCCCCCCCTGCCCGTTACAAATGTAAGGAGGGATGGAAGAGTGGTATGATTATAGTATGATCTGACTCATAAATATTATTGTGATGATATTGTTTGAGATTAATTTGGAGGTTGTGTCGTGCGGTGGGTTTTGCGGTTTCAGTTCGATTCTCGGCTAAGAAAAAGAGATTTTGCATTATAAGATAGCTAACCATACAAACGCATGCAAAGCTGTAGCTAGTCTTTTGCCTTTCAAAATCGAGGGATAAGTCATAAGTCTTAATGTATTTTGATAATTTATGTTTGAAGAAACTGTCATTCAACCACATTTAAATACAACAAATAATTAGAAAGTGTAATTCATAAATAAAACTCCGAAAAATGCATTCACCCTTAAAGTTAAAAACGCATAAGAGAATCCAATTTTCGCTAAAACTCAAAAAAAAATGGTAATAGTTTTGAGCACAGATAAATCATTTAGATGAAAGGGTGGGCGAGCTTCCAATCAAATCTAGTGTGACCTAAAACTAGACTAGACTAAGTGAATTTATCTTCCTACCGTGATGTTTGGAATTCAGATTGTTTTAGACACACCTTTGACATTTCGTAACTAGATTTTCTCCTAGTTATTGGCTTTTCCCTAGTTTTGTGGAGTTGACTTTTGTGACCTATTTTTGGGGTGGAAATTTAATTTGTAGCTAATCAGTTTTTTGTATTGTTTTTACTTATAATTTTTGGGGTCCAATATTAACAAATGAAGACATAACATAACTCAATTAATAGGTAAAGCAAAAAATGCTAAATGTACGTAAAAATACACTTTGTATTGGTATAACATCAGACGTTAAAATGCAATTAAATAGTGGTATTTTTTATTTGTATGCATATTTAGGTATTAATTAAGTCACTTACCTACCAATACGCAATATATATAATATACATCTATCGTAATTAATAACTATACGTCCCACTCCTTAAGTCTCATCCCAATTTATTGCAGCCATCAATTAATATTCAATTAATCCCAGTAGATCTATAACGCAGTTTGGTCATTAATATAATTGTTAGCAACAATTTGTATCGCTTGGTATAACAAGAATACGAAACAATTACAAGACAAGAGGACGTGCTTAAGATCGCTTAAGACAAGATGTGTAACGCACTAGGCGGTTTTAACGCGACGGTTTTGTTCCTAGTACATTGTACCAAACTGAAAGGTTTATTTAAGTTAACTTATAGTAGTTTCTAAAAATCATTAGTTGGATACTAATATCTTAAGGTAAAATAAATCAAATTAGGAAATCACAAATAGCACATTATAAATTGCATCTCCGACCCTTACTTCCAATTTTCTTAGTCCTTTTTGAAGGTCTTCAAGATGCCTCCTATTTTGAAAATCATTGTTCTAGTTGTTAAATTCACGTTACTTCCACCACCTGCAGTGACACATTAGTTAAACATTGTTCAAATAAATAACGTTACATTTACCTATACCATAGACAGAGTACATTTTTTACCGTCTTGCATCAGTGTGACTTTAAACAGTGTCTACATTTTCCTAGCGTCTTAACCGCTGCGTTTTCCCCACCTAGTGCGTCAACCTTCAGAAGGGACGACGACACATAAAGATGTTGTCAGTAGCGAGGGTGTCGGGGACTCGGGTCATCTGACGGCGTCCTATGTAATTGAATCCCCTAAGTTTGATTAGCACAGCCATGTTACGATTATTGCTATACGCGATCAGATACGTGGGATAATTAATTTAGTGGTGTTTAATTGTTGGAAGTTGAAAGACAATATGAAGAACCGGCAGTTTTATCAAGACTGAACGTTACAGTTTCAAAAATTATTCAGTCTAGGTTTTATAATGAAGGCTGAAACTTTGAAGAACCACTATTAGACATAAACCCAATGTAACATATTGATTAATTTGCATGTTTCCTTGACTATTTGTTTCAGTAAAGTTATTGCCTGGATTTTATGTGCAATATGATATGCTCATCATAAACTAAACAACCACACAAAGTAGTCAATTCGTTATAACATCAAAAACAATGATAGATGTCTGAAGGTGTCACAACACTCACAACTTTACAATCAAAATATAATACTGCAAATCTTAGGAATGGCATCCTGGACATATGCCAAACGAATTGCTTAAACTAACGCCAATTAAATACCAACCTTATAGGTCTATCAATAAAACTCAGTCTCCCTTAGTCATAATAGGCGGTTAGGTCTTTCCGTTTCTTAAATGAAGAGAACTAATCTTCAATCAAAATTGGACCGTAGAGATCTATAAATATAGCTGAAAATCGAAAAATAAAATATTTAAATTTAGTCTCAAATTTGTCCAGCTATCACGAATCAAATTTGGACCTTGCACTCCTATAAATACAGCTGAAAATCGAACAATAAGATATAAAAATATGTTCAGTAATGTTGGTAAGGCATCCGGCTGAAGGACTCACTAATTGCATTGGTCACGCGCATTCCTGCGCACGCGCACGTTTGAGACGCGCCGGCTTCCCGCGTAATTAGTACCGGGATTGATTCATTTGTATGTTCCCTTAGCGATTTGTTTCGGTATAGGTAATGTCGGAATGTTGAATTAAGATTTATTTGTTAAATGCTTTTTTGTTAAACTTAGTTTGTATAAGTTTAAACAGGTACTTAAAAGATAATGTTACTGTTACTGAAAACACTGTTAAGTTTATTTACAAAAATTGAGTTAAATTTTTTAGCTGCTACAAAAGCAAAAAGAAAGAGTAAAATTATAAGATTCATTAATCACACAATCGTGTTTTAAAATAATTTAAACACAGCAACTAAACAATATTACATTCTTTATCTTGACTTGAGTCTCAACCAACAAATACCTACATTGAATAATAATAATAATATTCCGGGACATCTCACACACGGTAATCTGATCCCAAGCTAAGAAGAGCTTGTGTTATGGTAACCAGACAACTGATAAACATACATAAATATTTCTAAATACATACATATTATAGATAAATTACACCCAAAATGATCTTACTCATCACACAAACATTTGCCCTGAGTGGGAATCGAACCCACGATCCCCGCTATAGCAGTCAGGGTCACCAGCAGCTAAACCAACAGGGCCGTCGAATATGTACAATTTGATAACAACTTTTTACAAGCAAATTCAAACTATTACCATAATCTGATTAAAAGTCTTTTAAATCTCACAACAAAATATAGCTTAGGAACTAAGAATCAACCCTAGACAGGCCACATTCCGATCTGAAGTAATAAAACGATAGCGATCTCGTCTGTCTATCGAATCGTAAACAATGCTACACTCAGTACAAACGCAGACGGAGCCGGGAACTTTAATTAGTATGTTACAATGTCGCTATTGACTTACATTCCTAGGCTATTTAGGTTTACGTTGAAATGTATTTGTTTTGTCATTCAGATTTTGTACCACAAGTATTCATAGTTGTGCTCTAAACTATTCAAGATGTACCTATTAGTATGATTACACGTCAAAAAACTTAAACCTACTTCAAAGAAAGTCATTTCAAATTAGAAAATAGTAAGTAAAAAATAGAAACAAGTACCTACGTACGTAGGTAATACGTGTATATTTTATCTTAATTGAACTTTAGCATTTATCAAAAAAGTTTTGTAAGTTGTACAATATTATGTACGTAGGCAGAGTAGTTTTATTTCAACAATTATGATCTGCCTAACCTTAGCATTTTACATGGAGCGACTGCCTATCTGACCTCAAACCACAACAAGCAATTCTCGTCGTAGTTACCCTAAAAATTGGCTAGTCTTACAGTGGGACAACTAATGGGCATTGCATTTAACAATATAGATACATATTTCATACAACACACTCCTAGATTTCACCTTTAAATCATGTAAAACCACAAAACCTTTGATCCCAATTTTCCATACCTATTATTAAACAATATTTGGAATCCCAACAGCACTGGTAAATCAGTGACTACCAGTTAATCGATCGTAGAAACAAAACGATTGAAACAACTGCCGATCAATTTGACGCAGCCAATCAGCGGCGGAATTCCCAGTAGATTACTCTCAACGGCTTTTTCTGTGGAAAGGTAAAAGGGATGTTTTTGTTGGGAAGTTGGGCCGTGAAATAAATATCAAATTGGTATACTGTTCTGTCAATATTCAGCGTCAAACGCAACTTAGGAATAATTAAACTAAATAAAAAAATGGAATTTAGTTTTTATTGATATTGATACTACAGTAATTGATTTTCATATTGAAATTATTGTTGCTAACAGTGGTCTTTGGCACTAATTCGCTGAGAAACAGAATCTTCTGAACAAAACTATAAGTCAAGACAAGAGTGGTACATATTTATTTAAGTTACTTATGTTCTATGAGTGCTTGTAACTAGCACGCCAGAAAAAAAATCTCATAATGTGAAAAAAAATTAAAGGTTCCTTTCTCACGAGCATAAAATTACCTTTTCTTTATCCGATACCCGCTAATTAAAGATAGACGATTTTCTAAAAACCCTTACCACTAAACACATTAGCATAGCAAATGTTTCAAATGCATCCATTACTGTTAAAATGCTCCGGCTAGTCCAAGAGTCTGCAAACATCTCAGTTTGTCGTCTGTCTATGTTTAGTTTAGTACTGAGACTGTGTACTGAGCCCAATAGATTCTTTAGAATATAAAGACAGACAAGATAAAAATGATAACATAAGAAATATGTTTTTAGAGGTAAGTTTTTGAGAGGTAAGATTTAGATCTAGTTTTCATTATTTATTATTTATCATGGAAGACTTACAGCTAAAGTAAACAGAATAAAAACAGTGTGTGAGACTGACAGCCAATTAAAAGTCTTTAATTCTATAAAACAGATTGATAAAGTTTGTTTCAGAAATGATTGTTGGATTGCTAACTTACAAAAAGTTAACCTGCAGTCGATAAGAACCTCCTCCGTTTGTATTCAATTACACAAAAGTAAGCTATTTAAAGTTAATTGATGTACTTATCTATATTCGTCATAATTGAGGTCATTCGTTATAAAAGAAAAACTCAACATTAAGACTTCACAAAACTAAAGTAGACGTTTTTTTCGTCTTTTTGTGAGCAACAGTAAAACACTATTCTTTTAAGAAGCAAATATGTATTAACAATCCTTATATACTCTAGAAATGCTATGTAACATTTGCGATCAAAAGTTTCAAGTTAAGCTCAGCATTTTCTAATCTAGCGAACACTAAACTAAGCTCCAATTATTTTCCCTCTACCACTAACTATTCTCACCATGCTTCAACAATATTTCACAGTTATTACAACTCATGCAAATTCCCTCTAAACGTTTCCAGACGATATACGCCTTTAGTTTAGGTTTCGAATACATTGTGTACAAAGTTCAGAGATTAAAGCCTGGACGCCGGTCTAGGCAGACAATGTATAACGAATAGGGGATAGGGCTGAATATGAAATGTCTGGTAGTCTGCAGTAGATATTTATTTTAGTAAAAGCTTAGGGCAGATCTGACCTTAGGTCGTATTCATGCACTATCGAGTAATATGAGCCATACATACATCTTTTAAAGAAATAAGAAACTTTATATATCGGTATTAGGTAGTTTAAGCTTTTTTCGGGTTTCAGGTATCAGGTAGATTTTATACAATTTCTTTAGCCATCTTCTTTCTTGAGTCTATACAAAATCTCATCTTTACAAACTCATTCAACTAATTTACAACTCCGTGCAAAAGTAGGTTTGCATTATAATATCCCAGTTTGTTCAAATAAAAAGAAGGTTACCAAAATCACAAATGCACATACAACGAAGATCCTTATTTTTATCGTTCTGTTATTGCAATATTTCTATAACACTCAAATTAAAAATTGCCAGCAATGATTAAAAGTATTAATTGCCTGCAGAACTCCCTCGCAAGCAACAATTCAGCTGATTTTTATAAACACCATTTTAATCGAACAATCGATAGGGTTACAAAGACCAAGAATTTTAAATGTAATAGATAAGACAAGAGGTAAATTACGCATTTTATATCTATACTTTGTTCTGGTTTGTGGGATAGTACAATTTATTAGTTCAATAGCTTTTACTCGCGGTTCCGCCCGCATTGTTTTCGGTTATCACGGTAAAAAATACTCTTTGTAAGGACAAACATCATTCATTCAAGAAAGGTTTTGGGACGTGAGACTTAAAAGTATTTCATTACATGGTCATAAACCGTGTTCCAAAACTTCTGTGCGGTCATTTTATATTCTATTTTGTGCCTACTGTCACATCTGTTTACTATAATTTGTTAGTCCATGAGGTGAGCTACGAGATTCCTCGAATCGGCCGTCTATAGGGGAGAGCTTTAATTAATAGAAGCCAAATATTGACAAGTGTCGCCGGGTTAAGGTGAAGTTGTTTTACATGCACTAACATAAATTAGGTATAATCAACGGTTAAGTCAATTATAAGAATGTAAATTGGATAGTTTTAGCGTTACTGATTTCCTGAAGGGTTTAAAGGTTTTACGAATTATACTTGTCTGTCTGAAAAACAGTAACCCTTAGTACAACACTATCGTGTCCTTTTTTTTCTTTTCGGTAATCATCATAATATTGTAAATTATGGTGCAAGCAAATAAAGACGATGACGAACGACGAGACGAAGACTTAGTGTTTTTTTTTTTTGTTTTTGGCATAAATATTGCACTGTACCTAAACAAACTCAAATTATGGTTAGAATTAACTTCATAGCGCGCAAAATAGTTAATTACTTCACTACTAAAACATTCCGAAATATTTTATATTCCTTCTCTTTAACCCCAGGTAACCATAGAAAACAATACCGCGTCACAACATAATTGTTTCAATGTAGCTATATTTAACGGCGGTGGATTACCTCTCCCTAGAGGCTCGAGAGCAAACGAAAAACTCAATCAATTCCTCTCACTCACACCGAATCCTTTAAAAGGTTTCCGGCCTATTGTTTTACTTGATGAATGGTTAGCAACTTGTTTGTTTGCATTTTATTGTGAATCAATCAGAAATGGTTGGGGTTGTTTGTCAGATCTTAGGCTGGTTGGTTCCGATTGCGTCTAGGTATACAGCAGGGGCTCTAGTCTAAATAGCAGACTTGGGCCCCAGGTATGATGCCTTGACAGTTTAGTATGGTTACCAAACTAAAAAAGAGTTGGTTTGTATATTTTGATACAAACTATTTCACCAGGATAATATGGTCAAACGGATCTTATTTAACAGGTTCATATGGTAACTGCTTCCAAAAGTTACAAATATGCTACATGAGAATGAGAGCTATTGAGGGTTTACACAATCAAAAAATCCGGTAATTTCACCGTTCTGTCATGAGGTCTATCTAGTAACATCCTACAATAATGAAGCAGCTATTGTGTGGTAAACAGTGTTCTTATTTTTTTTTTATATCTTATGAGGTAACTTATGTTATACATGCAATATACAATGTTTTAAATAACGATGAAGCTTACCTTAATGAGTTTATTCTGCAGTTTGGTGACAGCCATCCTCTCCCTCTGCGTCCTTCTCTTCTCTTCTTCGAGTTGGGCCTCCAACTGCTTGATACGCTTCTCAAGAAGTTCCTGGAACAAGACATACATTATTAATACAAAGAATAGAAGCAAAATCAATAACCCTAATATTTAAGTCAGCTTTTCTCATTTAAAAAGGCAAATTTTCTTTTGAGCTCAGTTGTAGTTAAATACTAACGATTATATTTTGGACAATATAAATATTTCATTAATAGATAGGTTAAATAAGTAAACATTTTTTTTAAAGGAATTAAATACTGTGATATATTCTTAAAATGTAGAAACAGTTTTTACAATTCAGTCCAAATGATCTCAATGTTAACGTAACATTCCAAAATATTTACAAAACAAAATAGAAGAAACATTAAAACTCTCACTACACCCATTTTCCCTGCAACGGTCATTAAAAACGCCATTTTGTATTTTTTAATTATTTTTCCCTAGGACCCCATAAGTTATGGGTATTTTCTTGATTTCGTAATTAACGAGGCGCCTATAATTAGGGCACTTGATGGCAATCCCAGCTGTTTTAATGGCTTCACTCAATTTTATACTTGTAATTTATGGTACTAAGTATTTAGTTTTGTATTTGATGTAAGAAACTTTATTTGAACAGCAGATAAAGAACCTTCACTTACGTAAGTAGCTTTCAAAATTTCGCGAAACATTTGAGGTGTCTGTGGGTGTACATTGGTACACCTCTGCCTACCCTTTCGGGGATACAGGCGTGATGATATGTATGTGAGGTGTCGGTCAGCCTTTTATATGTATCATAAAGGTTTTCGCATTTATGAAAGGTCGTTCAGACCTTTTAGGAGTAGAATATATACAAGATACTTAGTTTACTTTGATTCGTATCTGTGATAATAACGCTAAGCTTTAAAGGGCACGAAAACATTGAAACACGATCAAATATGTGAAAAGGTAAAAATAAGCGTTTTGATATGAGTATAAAAACTTTACAATGCTATAAAATGTGTGGTTTATAAAGAGATCCTTTATTGACTTGTAACTTAACGATCTATAAAATCAATATGTGTAATGTAATAATATCCATATATTACGTTATAAGCTAATTCTTTGTTTTAATAATAATTTCCTTTATTTCAGGCAACTAGGGCCCATAGAACATACAATACATAAAAAATAATAAAACAAAACAATACCTATAAACTAATACATACAATTATTAACATAAAACTAATTAAAGTCTATTTGATACTAGTAGGCGGTTAATGCAATAAAGGAATATTTAAAAAAAGTTTTAATGAAATAGAATCATTGCAAGTGGGAGCACAAATTGAAATATCTACTTTTATCTGTGTACCTTAACGATTCCTGTGATAAAATAACTAAACTTACCCCGAATAAGTCAAACCAACATTACTCTATCAAACCGTTACAAAACTCAAACTAACTGAAAATATAAACAAAAGGTGTCGATAGTAATAAAAACACCACCATTATCTCTCATTTATTGTCACATAAATATGACGGATTCCAAGCCACTTCCTGCGAAGGGCTCATTAAGAAAGGGCACCAGTTTCCGAACGAGATCCCAAGAACAATGCTTTGTAAAACAAGTGTTAAGAGATCCCTGCCAAAGGAAATTAGACCTTAGGTACAAAGTTTTAGAGGTCATTTGAAAGGAAATTAGGTTTTGCGCGACTTTTCAATGAATAAGAACAATGGAAAACGCGACAAATATTTTAAGTAGAGTATTGAAGATTTTAGAGCTGAACCGATATTAAAAACATAGATTATAATAAAAAAGACTGTACTTGTTTGAATTCTTCTTTAGTTTCATGGCTAAATTCTTTAAAAAAACAGGAAAAATGAAATCATATAAAATTGTTTTTGCAATAAAGTACAAATACCTAATTAAAGATTTCAAGAGAGAAACATTCATACACAGAAAGCCGCAGTGAAAAGGCCCAACAGAAAAGTTCAGAGGCAGCTTACTATTTTGTCGTAATAAATAATTAATATTATTTTATTATTCGATCGGTACGTCTGATATTTATAGTACATTTCTAACTACTGAAGATAATAGGTATTAATTTCGAACTCTAAATTTCACAAAAAAAACACACACTTTATATCATATCCCATCTATATCTTATTAGCTCTATAATTTCCTACATAGGCTGGCGCCAAGGAGGACGCATGCGCTAATAAATACTAGTTATGTTCGGAGGGGGTGAAATCTTTCGGAATGATCGCCATTAATATCATCCCATAATAATAGACACTGATGGCATAAGTATGGGCTTTTGTCACTTGTTTCTATGACTCTTCACTACGTTTATGTAAAAAGGCAATGTTTTGTACTCAGTTTTATACGACTTTATATGAAGGCATTGAAGTTGTTTCACAATATATATTTCAATTTAGATCATTAGTCTAGAGTAGTTTCAGCATTTACTCACAAGCATTTAATTTTTCCCTTACATTTATTTCAGTTTACCTTAAATTTTTACGGTACTGTTTACTTTAAATATAATAAATGACATTCATTTGCATGATAATATTTTGTTATGTAATTAATATTTTAAAGTAACAACAGACCGACTTGAAGCAAGGATCTGCAATGACATTGTGGCACATTTCAAATATTAGAACCGAAGGGACACTACACTTCACGAGCTACAAAACAAATAATAAATGCTTTTTTAAACAAATTGCAACAAAGCAAGTAGACCAAAACGCAGCTACAATTGACTCCCCAAACGGCCTGACAATCAGCATCAGTCATTAGCCAAACGTGTCGGGATAAGCAGAACCAGCTAATCATTCAAACTGATACCATCTGATGGGGTGATGGGGCGAGGTAATACAGCATCCTGGTAATAGCCTGATTTTGTTGGTACTCAAAAGTGGAAGACTTGAAACTACTAAATTACATTGGCAACATTCAAGACATAGATTTGAACATTTTGGACATAAATGCAACAATGAATCAAATGTGACAGCATTTGATTTATAGTATACTGTTTTTTTTTCAATTAGACTTTCAAGTAATTGTTTAATTTTACAGATAAAAATATATTTTTTGTAAGTTCCGAACCCTATAAAAAATATTTCTGATTATGAATAGGTATGGATAAACAAAATAAACCAAACCCTACCAAAAGATGGGAACAAAATATAAATAAAAGTAAAACAAAAAACATACTTAATGGAATAAAATAGCTAAAATGCATCGATAACAATTTTTTTCATTGATAGACTTCAAGTGTATCATATCATAGCTGTTACTGTATATTTATTATTCTAAAGAGTATACGGAACCCGCAGAATCAATTAAGTAGGCACCACGAACATCTCTATAGTCATGTCACCACATTCCCACCCCCAGCTGTCGCTAGCTTGTATCATTTTTCACTACCTCAATAAATTCGTTTCCCGCCCTTGTCGAGATGTCAACTCAGAAGAATCGAAACTGTGCTCGTACCTGTTTTATGCACTTATTTGAATGATTATTGTATTTGTAAGTATAAATTTGAATAACGGAGTAACTTAGGAACTTCTTTCAAAGACACTGTACATGGTGTACTGGAGGCAATTTGCTTGACTTGCCTAAAATACCAATTGAGGTGTACAGATAAAATAGGTCTGTATGTATGTTAAGCCACAAATTTCAGGTATACTATATTGCGTTGATACCAACATGTTACCTAAACACTCCTTTGAACCGAAAGGCTACATTTCTACAGCTTAATACCAAAGTATCTTGAATGTTCAGCATAAGTATACATCAATATTATGTACCTTGATTAAAAGCTTCTCTCCGTAATTTAGATTTAAATATATTTATACTTCATTTATTTTGAGTTCAATGTGTTCTCGCCTTTGTATGTATGTTAGTATGTAGGTTATTTCTTGTAAAAGTTAAGATATCGAAACCTACCTACTATGTACGCTCACAGATTGTGTTGCTTTCATACCCTCCCACAATCACAGGAGTGTCCCATTGTGCGACAGTAGCAACAGTGGCAACGGTAGCGACAGTGGTGACGGTGGCGACCGTCGATTGTCTTCCACCATTTGTCTAACCGATGCTTTATTGTCGCACCATAATTATTTTACTTCGCATTGTATTGTATGTAGAGCACGGGATACACATTAAGTACCTACCGAGTAGGGAAGCTTTGGTTTAATTAATGGTGGCATCGACTATTCTAATTTATTGTTAAGAGCATTTTTTTGCCTATTACTAGGACAATTTTGTGTGTGTACATAAATTATTAAATAAATAAATAAATAAATTTTTTAGCTGCCTCGTTGGCCTAGTGGTGCTAAGTGCGACTGCTACGCTAGAGGTCTTGGGTTCGATTCCCAAGTCGACCAAGGTGTTATTGGGTTTTTCTATGAAATTCTCAGTAGCAGGTTGGATTTGTGCCCGGTTAGTGGCAATAGGCTCGCCCCCTATTACATGGGACCTATTGGTACACTTCTGCCTAACCCTTCGGGGATACAGGCGTGATGGTATGTTACAATTTTTTTTTATATATAATAAATACACCAGGTAAGTTAATTCTGTAATGTGAACATGAGTTGATGTTGAGTGAATCAGAGGAAATAATTTGTTTCAGAGGTTTATGAAGCCCACATTTAACAGTAAACACCAACAATAAGCCAATAATAAGCCGCCATTTTTTTTCCTATAGTTTATAGTGTATTCATAGTAAATGTTTATAGTTGGCAGCACATATAAATTTTAATAACCATTGCCAACATTCAATAGGTACTTATGGGCGAACCCAAACATGTGAGCTCAATTAAAACATAACAATTGATCGCTTATGATATAAGGGCGCGCTCACACTCGACGTCTAGCGTGACCGCTCTCCAAACCCTTGTGAGCCTACCTTTAGACAATGCCCGAGATTAACCCGGACGAATTACATACAGACCCTATGAAACCTTAGAGAGAATGGGGGATGGTCCAAGGAATAGGAACTTGTCGAATAGTATTAACTAGCTGTACAGCAATCTCTAGATATGTAATTCCTTATCTAGAGGATTTCGTGGATGGATAGAAGGAAATTGTGGTATTTTTACAAGCTTTTATTTTTAATTAACTTGGAATTCATGTATGTCAATAATTTTTCTATGTTTCTTTAGGTCAAATTATCCCAAAATGAATAACACTTCTAGACATACGATAAGGATAAAATTTTCATACTTATAGAAATACCGTGACCATGCAATCTTATGTTACTTTCAAGCTGATCTGGTGATGGAGCCTGCAGATGGCAATAGAAACTAAAAAAAAACGACTATATCCCGTCGTGTTTGGGCTTGTTTGATTTGTCTTTATGAGTATTTTTAATCTAGATGATCCGAAATCTTGTTATTAATAACTATTCTTTTACTAAACTTATTAAGAATTCTATCGCTATATCCTCTAACTTGGACCCGAGCAGAACTCGCAACCCTCTTTCATCGATCATTAGCGGACAATGGCTAATCTAACGCGCCGGGGCACTTCATCACGCGTCGAGATCGAGATGATAATTACCGTGTGATGCTACAACTTTGCTTGTTACCTTCCAATCTTTACCTACTGTTATTACTTTTGGATGCCTAGTCAAAGTTTTGTAGGTAATGGTCAGTGAATCAGGATGGGAATTGAGGTGTTCTCTTGTTTTTCATTTGCAATTGATCTGCGAATACACAGATAAGTTGTCTAACCTTTAGCTGTCGAATCTGCAAAGTAATTTTAGAACTTCGACAGGTCGCATACTAAAACTTCACGCCGAATGCTGTTTCTGTCACTTTAATGTGTAAATTACTTCCCTTGTTATCCTTAAGATTTCCTAACACAAACGTTTTTAACATTTACAACACATAAACAATTAAAGGCCACAAAGAAATGAGGTACAGAAAACCAAAAGAAGAAGAATAAAAAAGGTTAGATTATGAAAAACCGTTTGCGCTTGACCAGTTCCCCAAGCCCCGACCGATTAACAGAACGGCTGTAGTTTGTAGTGGTTCCTTTTTTAAACATTTTTTATTTCTTTTTTTCCTTCCTTTTTCAAACCATTCCTTGCAAAACGGTGTAATCGCTTCGTTGCCTCTTAGGTTTTCCATTTCTCTTCAGCCAGTGCTAAATTAAAATTGAAAGTAATTACTGGATTTTAATTGGATAATAATTGTAGCTGGTTGCAGTTATTTGATTATTTTTCAGTTTATTTAATTTGTTATTTTCTTGTTATGTTCGTTATACAGGGTGAATATCAAGTCGTTGTTTTCCCGAAGCGAAATGAGTTTGTATCGGTCATACAATCGATTAATATATGTAAAAAAAAATAGACTCAATAAATGGCGGATTAACAATTGTTATAAACAAAACTCGAAAGTGACTTGACCCAGTAGTAATACATCGCGCTATACCTACGCGGGCGGGCGCGCGGTTACCCCGAACGCCGCGCGGTCGTTGCACTTCGCGTGTAAATCAGCTGATCGCTACTCGTGATTTAATAAAACACAAAACCAATAAGTAATTCAAATTTTCGCTTCAAACTTTTACGGGCTTAGGATCGTCATAAATACTTAAAAAATCAAAATAGCGTAGTGGCACCAATGATCGACACTTTAAGGATCTTAATCGATCATAGTGGGTTTCTTTATTAAATTAAAGGTATATTAGTCACTTTTAAACCAAAAGTAACATTTGAGTATGGTAAGGTATATTCTTGAGATAAGAATAGAATGTATTATTTTTATTTGCTATAAACAGACAAGAAAAAAAAACAAAAAAATGAAAAAGTGTAAGAATCTCCAGTAATCGACACCTAGTCATTTGACTGTTACCAGTAATCGACACCCCAGTTATCGACACCCCAGTCATCGACACCCCAGTTATCGACACTTACCAGTTATCGACACCCCAGTTATCGATTATTATCTATAATGAGTATTTGCCAAATAATCACACCATTTGACCACATTTGTCGGTCTTTAAAATAAAATTACCTGTTTAATAAGTATGCATATTTTGTTACAATAACCATATTTCTCTTACTAATGGGTATTAATCATGTAAATACTCGTACAAGACAGAAGATATTGACAAGTTGACTAGCACTTGGTGAAGGGTGGGCGATTTGGGGTCGTTTCATATCTGACGGTGGTGGCGTGCTGTCAGTTGCGTGGCGCTGGGGCGGGCGGGCGCATGATGGAGGATTCGGCCTTTCACACTGACCCGACGACGCGTCAGGTGTGGGAGGTTGGATGTAAAGTTGTGTGCTTGTTCGTTCTGGGGTTGCGCGGCCGATGTTGCGCGCTGCCTTTTCCGCCGGATATGAACCGACCCCTAGAGTGCTGTCTTTTTTGTATTAAAATTTTGACGTTTGATAAGTGCTACTTTGTAGCTTAACTTAAATTAATGATTTTTGATTTTGATTTTGGTTCTGATTTTGTCTGTGTTGATAATTTTTAATTTTTGACTTGAACACTTCTTTAGCGGCTTTTTGTAATGGGTAAAAAAAATTAAACTCGCGTCAGGTTAATAAACGTTCCAGTGCACTTTACACTTGTTATAGCCACTGGCAATCCTACAAGGTCAACATTGGCAAGTAGGTGTACCTAAATTTTTCATTAAACTAAAATTATCTGGATACGAAAATACCTGCCACTGACTTAAAATAGAAACATCGGGCCCCTGGACACGTGACCTGATCGAAAATTCGTATGACGAAAACTTCTTTAGCGGTGCTGTACAGTTTTTTTTTTGTAATGAGTAAAAATGATAAACCCGCGTCGGGACACGTGACCTGATCGAAAATTCGTTAGACGGATGTAATGTTTGTGTACGATAGTGCAATATTTCTACCACAGGTATGATAGTACTTTAATACTGATAATGAAAGCAAATCGTGCAAAATTATTACCTAACCGTATGGTTAAAAAAAATATAATATTTATAAGTCCTGTATAGGACTTAAATTTTTTTTTTTTTTCGGAATCTTTCCGATTTTTTTCTTGTATTAGGTTGACCTTGTCTGTAGCAACTATTTAAGTTCTAAAAAACATGACCCCACGACGCACCGTTTTCGAGTTATGAGCCTTTTACTTGAACGGCCTTTTAATGTAAACGGCCCATAAGTCGGAAACTGTGCGTCGTAGGGCCATACTTCTAAGATCATAAATGGTTTCTATAGATAAGCTTAATCAGATGCTGCAATAAAAATGCTCGAATTCTATTAACAAAAAAAAACTAAAAAAGGACTCCCAATTTTTTTTACTATTTTTTTTTTGTTTTCTTTGGTGCTCATAGTGCCCAAGCGTATGCTCCAACTCCTACCCTCCGCCCCTAAGACGACCCACTGAACCTAACTGGTCGGGAGTATAATGTTTTCTCAGAGCCATCTCTAAAACCAATCATTGACACATATTATTTCCCAATAATCGTCACTTGTCGATTTCTGGTAGGTCAACTTTGATTAGTTTACTTCAAATATCTACCGAGAAGCAAAGTTAGAAGAGCTAAGAGCTATATATTCACTTATCAAATGAAAAATGTTTCTAATAATTACTATCGACACGTGTCGATAACTGGAGAAAGTCAGTTTGTGAACACCAATGATCGACACCAACATTTTACTAATATTAAAATAATCTTGAACTTGTGTTATAACAAAATTCCACCCTTTAGTTCTTATAAAAACCCATAAAACTCATAAATTTCAAATAACTTACAATACATTAGCATAATTAACAAAGAAATGTACTCCCTTCCTTAACGATTTCAGTAAGAAATGTTGTTTTTCTCGCCGGTACTCGAGCCACAATCAGTTGGCACACCGCTACTTTCAAATAAAACTGTAAATATCGCTCAAATGTCAATGGGAGCCAGTAATAAGTGTGCTTTCTATGTTACAGTGTCGTCAAATAAATAAATCGGTATCCTACTCTTTATTTTATTAAATAAAAAAATAAAGTGTCGATTACTGGTGCATGTCGATTACTGGTGCCACTACGCTAGGTATCTTTAAAAAAAGTCGGAATTTGATAATTAAGTATTTAAGGCGTAGGTATTTAAAAATGGAATCGACTTATTTACAATGATTTTGATTACCTAACCTACTTTTAAATGTTTATTTACAAAGTACGAGTACTTACACTTAACGGTAGCGGAGTAATTGTTCGAAACGTAAACCACTACGTTCAATGCACAAACGAGCACGTTTTAACTGATTGTCTTTCAGTTTCATTAAAGTGTCTCTGTCACGTCTCACGATATTAAAAGCGTCCACTATCGCACTTATCAAAGAGTCGCGTGTTTGGTGTTCCTCACGATACACCAAGTTCTTGAGCTCAGACTCTACCACAAATAAAAGTCCAAGGGAGTCAAGGCCGGTGTCGGTGGCCCAGGGTGTGGCCCGCCACGAAAAAAAAATGATAAGGATGCAGTCCTTCTGTGTTGAGCACTTTCATCGCACATTCATCACTTGACGTCATCGACGTTCGCGCACAGAACACTAACTAAGCCGTAGGCACAGAGCGCAACATTTGGCGGCATTCTATTGTGTTTCGGCGCTTGCCACGTGCATGCAAGCTAATTTATACCGTATCACCATGACCGAGAGCTTATTTTGCTGTGAACATTTATTATTGATTCTTTCTTTGTAAGTTTGCCGACAACACGTGGCGGCGGCGTGTGCGTTTCGTGTTACCTACAGGTGCCTACGTGATCTCTAGTGAGTGAACTACTATTGATTATCGCTCTTTCGAGTTTATGAATACTTTTTTAATGATGTGAAAAAAAAAACATTATGTTTTTTAAGTTAAACTTTGTATTTCGATAGTACTACTGATGGGTAATCGTCCTGCCGCGGGAAAACAACGATTCAATTTTCACGGTGTATTAAAAGACGCACGCCAAGGGCATGTGTCTTATTTGTATTTAAAGTGATAAGAATAAGTTGCTAGACTGTTAGTAGACTGCCTCGTTGGCCTAATGGTGCTAAGCGCGACTGCTACGCTAAAGGTCTTGGGTTCGATTCCCGATTCGACCAAGGTATTAGGTATTGGGTTTTTCTATGAAATTCTCAGTAGCAGGTCTGAGTTTGGATTTGTGCCCGGTAAGTGGCAATAGGCTCGCCCTCTATTACATGGGACAACTGTGGCAACTGTGGGTGTACATTGGTACACCTCTGCCTACCCCTTCGGGGATACAGGCGTGATGATATGTTATGTTATGTTTAGAACTAGCGGCCCGCCCCGGCTTTGCTCGGGTGCAACGCTGATACCTACACTATATATCTGTCGCAGACAAATAGTATAATATGGCATTTTACATACGGCGTCGTCAGTTTAAAAACGTTTGCGGTTATGTAATATGCCGAAGGCAAAATGTCAAATCATTCAATCGTTATAATGCGACGTTAGTGTTATTTTAGGGTGACTATGCTCATTAAAATCTCGAGAAAAACTTTGAATTACATACGTCGTCGTTGCTCGCTTCGCTCGCTCTGTTGCAAGGTCACAATATCTAACCTAACCTAACCTATTGATCTCTGTCACAAAGTCGAACCTAATCAAGCAATGAATTTCTGAGCCTATGAATATATGAATATTCGATCAAATACATGGTTTTTTGACCAAAAATACTCTGCAGGAGTCCTTCACGACCCAGGGTCTATGGATACCTTAGCATTTTTGACGTGCTGGATAACCTCAAAAACTAAATACTTCAATTTGCCTCGGCATTATGTATATGGTGTTTAAATTTTCGATAAAATGTTGAGGCATATTATAAAGTGACACGGCAATCTACATTTTGCCTTGGGCATATTACATAACCGCAAACGTTTTTAAACTGACGTTGCCGTATGTAAAATGCCAAATTATACTATTTGTCTGCGACATATCTACACAATCATAAAGTTCTGTAGTGCGAAGCACAGCCTTCGACGCACTACTTGGTATAGGCACGCGCCCCCCGCCCCCCCGGACGTTACCGCCGCAACCGCGACGTCCCTGCATTTTAAATTTGTAATATCTTCGAAAATATTTATTTAAATTACATGCTGTAAAGGGCAATATTGATCTATATTACATGCACAATTTATTAAAGGTACTTAATTGGATAAGGATTAATACTGTATAGCTTAAAATCGCTTTTTCGTAAATAAGTAATAAATAAACGATAAAAAATGGTTATTGTGGGTTATCCTCAAGAGATAGACATATGCCATCGCGGACTTTTTTGTAGATCTTTTTAAGGTGCACAATACTGTAGTACATTATTTTGATCTATCTCGTAGGGTTCAGCCAGCGTTTGCAATGTAAGCGCAAAAAATTTGTTCATTTACTTAAATCTCTAAGATTATCCGTATTCCTCTACTATATTATGCATGTATTATACATATAAACCTTCCTCGTGAATAACTCTATATATTAAAAAAAACCTCATCAAAATCCGTTGCGTAGTTTTAAAGATTTAAGCATACATAGGGACAGACAGCGGCAAGCGACTTTATTTTATACTATGTAGTGATAAGTTGCGCATCAATAAAAAATATTAAATGCTCCCTATCTAATTCACTATTTGTACACACCCTACCATGATGATCATTACTTTAATTGGTATAAAACTCTTCCAATCGAAAAGTCAAGTATTCAGTCGACGAAAAATATTCTTTTTATACTCGGAAATTCAATAAGGCTATTTCTACATCGCTTAGCAATTAACTACGCAATAAAATGTCTGAGTAATAAATCGACTACTTAGAAAAGGTTTCGCATTTTTCAATTTATTTAATTCTAAACAGCCCTTTGTCCTCTCGTCCATTCAGATTGTCACAGCTGATTGATGGAGATTCCATCTTGGGCCCTTAAAGGCAATTTAGGACCTTGTAACTTGTTTATAATGGAAATGTTTTGTAAAACTATGTTGTGACTTTTTGGTTGAAATTGTTGTATGTTTCTTAGGTTTTGAGCATTTGCATTCTGAGAATCACTGGGTCAAAAATACAAACTTGAAAAGAAAAATTATTTCCTAACAAGTTTTTAATTATTTGCAGCTTTGGTGTAAATTGCGAATAAGCACTACTTAAAACCCTTCCTTTTTTTTTTTTTTTTTTTACCCGGGGAAATCCTTATGGACTTCCTCCGCCCTGGGGAAGGCGGAGGGGTATGCCGGACTCTTACCGGCTAAAACCACCGGAGTGCTTCACCCTTCCCTTATGCTGGAGACCAGGCGGGAAAGCAGTGCAAACTACCGCGATCTCCAGCAGGACTTAAAACCCTTCCTAACCTAACCTACATAAAAACAATACAGTCGAATTGAGTACCTCCTCTTTTTTGAAGTCGGTTATAAATACTATATACTCACTCGTACATATCTGACCAAAGAACATTTTCAGACATACATACATATAATCACGCTGGTTCCCGTAGGGGTAGGCAGAAACCACTTCTTTCCACTTGCTACGATCCTTACATACACTTGTTTCGCTTCATCCACTGTCATTCATGTCATCACTGTCATTAGGTTAGGATTAGGGCACTCTTGACCTGGCCTTGCAGATAATTAATCGAACCTATATACTTAGATTTCTTTTGATGTCATTTTCATCTAAAACAATCATGAAATAATAGAGGAAGGGCAACGTTTAGTAGACGACCTTACAAGGAACATATAATAGGCAAGAAAATTAAAGTATCGTCAAAAATGATGAAATGAAGGAAGTGTGTTGTTTTGTAATTCGCGTTGATCGAGTATGATTACAAGCACTTAACCTAAATTGGTGTCAACTGTCACTGGCGTGTATTGTCGGCCCCTTATTAATATCGCTGATTGATACTATTACTATGTCGTGTGATTCTACGTTTATTGTTTACTGGTAGAACGAACGTTGGTACTTTTAATGATGGACATACTGTCTGGGAAGTACCAACAGCTTTATGTCGTAAATGGGCAATCAGTTGTGCGAATTTCGAACGAATTATTGCCACCTTTTTTGTTATAGATCTTCACAAATAGCCTGAGTGCATCACCGGAGGCTCTGACTGCTTCACCGGGCTTCTATTGTCGGCATATGCATTTCCAAGACCAACACCTGACTTCCTCACTTATGACGGATATTTACCATAAGAAAAAGAAAACCTACTAAATATTGAAACAATTAAATTAAACAGAAAAATGACAATTTTATTTTATTTTTTGTTAAACCAATTTCTTCCTCTCTTACCAGCTGACTGCCTATCCATCTAAAATCCAGTCACACACATAAAATCTCCATCCCCATACAGCATTACATTCGTACCAATCCTCCGGTTAACTCAACAAATAGCTCAGACAATAGCAAAAACAACGGTACACCGTGACGTGTCCATTTATCTCTAGGCTACGCTCACAGGTGTGCTGACGTCACAGACAAATGTGGCGCCATCTCGCGGTCGAGATACGAAGCGATCTTGCGCTGTGAGGATGGAAACAAATGAATATGTATGTACTTTGCTTTTATTGTGCCCGTGTTTCTCTTTAGGTATTTTTGTTGGATGTTACTTTTTGTTAAATTTTATCTCTGTCCGTAGGTCTGATGAATTAGAATAAAGAATTGTAGATTTTAGTTTGAGGCATCAAACCTCAACTATTTACAACACTTAATTAGTTAATAAATTACTTTAAGTATGTGAAATTATATTTGCGCATTCACTTGACTACAGTGAAGGCAGAAAATATTGAAAGCTAGCTATTATATAAAAGAAGTTAAAAGAGCCATCAATTTTACATTAGCTTAACAGTGTCCAGAGACGTAATATTCTCCTTAAATTATTATTAAGGAGATTAAATAAGGATTTCATTAGTTATCTTTGAAGTATTTTCGCTGAAAACCTTACCTTAACGTAATAAGCATTATTGGAGTTATTATTGTAAGTTGAACTATAGTTATTGTAGTACATTACACACGATACACAGCACTGATATCACAAACACAATGTAACACATGAAACATCTAAACAAAATTTACACTTAGCACAATTAAACACAAAATCCTCTTATTTAATTTATTTGCACTTTCACTAAATAATGTAACATAACCTAAATATGGAAACAAATCTCAGAATATAATACTTAAAAACGAAAATAGATTCCTTTTTTAATGTTTAAATATTAAATTTTTTACTACAATCGAACACAATGTATTCTTTATTCGAATTCAACTGTAAGTAACGCATGCGCACGACAATTGTCAGTCAATTGACGATGCGCGTGAGTCGAGTTTGTGTATGAACTGAACTGACTTATGATATGAGAGTCAATTAACGTACGTAGATCAGTTTAGATGAAGAAAAAACGCTGTTTTTATATGATCATTGTAGTAGTATTGAGTATATTTGCCAGTCATAACATGTTATACATGTTGATTTGACCTTGACAATCAATGCAAACTTATTAGTTTCAAATTATTATCTCTATAACAAAACGATCATAATTCTACTATCATAATGTGAAAGAAGATACATGCCTAATAATGTAAAGTGGGTAATAAGTTTCACATAACATACATAACATAACATAACATAACATAACAGAAAAATGTACTAAGTACCTAAAATTGTTACAAATAGTTGCCGTTCGAATTATAATAACCCCAACAAAATGCCGTAGGCAGCAGAACTAGGCATCTTTTAAAAACATCGCGACAGAATTCGACAGCGAAAATACAATATACAATAAACACAAAATTACGAGACATACAATAATTACTATCTTATATGATAATTGACGTTGTAGTTATACGTCATATGACTTATAAATTTGCCAGCAATAATAGTTTACATTTTGCTGTCGCTTTGCTTTTGCAACGTACATAATAGCTACCAACGCCTCTGTCCAAACAGTGCTCTGCGCTTCGTATATTTACATAACGTCCCATTGATATCTCGCGGGAGTATTGTTCCACCGTTATGTCCAAGACATAATATATTACATGTATATGGTTCTACTGTTTACGATACATTAATTATTACTTCGAGGTATCGATGAACATAAACTGACTATAGGCTGATGCTAAAGGCAGCAATGGCAATGAAGATAAATATTCCAAGTTATTTGTTAACTCATTATAGTAAGTTCATATCATAGCGGTATCCTAAGTCAAGACTGTCAAAACCAGTGGCGTGCATTGGTTTTCGGCCATGGTAGGCACAGACTCGTACGTACTACGTACGTATGTACTCGTATGGATAACTTTACCGTAAATACGCAAATGAACTCCCAAAAAATTGGAACTAGGATTATTTTTGTGGACCACAGGGTACATTCAGATTTAACGAACGCACACCGAATGCGCTGCTCGCGCTTGCAGTTAGGTACTGCAATATGTTAGTGCGCCTCCTCGACGCGACTCACGCAAAGGTCGGTAGTGCAAATTTTAGTAATGCCGTCTCCGAACTGTTCGCGAGCAGTACGCGCGCTGCTCGCGCGGCGCGGTCAAGATCATAAGTCTACTTAAAATGCACGCGCGCAGCTCGCGAACTATTCGCTAGCTTAATCTACAAACCAATTTCTGATTGAATCACTATTTCAACTTGTAGGTATAAGTTTATATAAAACAATCTTTGTAAAGCTAACTGCGAACAGCAGCCGAATCCGCGATTCAGGACTCGCGACGAGCAAAGGGTCGCGGTGCGGAGAGCTTATGGTTGAGGACTCATATTTGTGTATTATTCTGAATAAGAAAACGAAACTGAACATAATAGTAAATATATTAAGCCATAGTCAATATGACCATTCGAGATCAACATTTTTTTTACCTACGTTATGTAACTATTACATAGCCAAAAAAATAATCAGACGTATTATTTTACGTGCCAACATATACTATTGTCTTGTATGTTTAATTTACTCCCATTTTCAATAAGATTGTAACTAAAAACAATCACTTAATATAATCATCTACTACAACAAAATGTTTTCGTCGTAGTTATTCTCGTAGGTATCAATTCACGCAACAATTTCGTATAACAATCAAGAAACGACGAATAACATAAAAAGAACAGTTCGTCCAGCAGCACACCGCTAGTCAGGCAATATTTTCTAACATTTTGAGTTAATAATTACTGAGAGCCTTACCTTTAAGTTTTGTCAACAAACCCCATTTGATGGGTTTGTATTGTAAATTTGTAATTACGCACGTATGCTATCAAACATATTTCAATTTCACCACAATCTTAACATTCATACACATAGCTGTTTATTAGTGCTCCTGTTTATTAAACTACAGCCACTTCACAAAATCACAATTAATAGAAACTTGTTAAGAAAGACAAGACGAAAACAGGCGCGCGAACTATCAAAAACTTAATAAACAATCTGCCACAGATAATAAATATCGAAAAACGATCAAGTTGCAACACAGAAGGAAAACAATAAAAATATTTATTAAAAATAAATATAATAAACATTAATAAATGTAAATAATATTGTGATAATTAATTATATAAGTTATAAGTATTTTAAAACGCTAGTTTCATTTAAAATACAATAATTACCTACTGGAATAAGAATTGACAAGTGCGGTGAACAACCCAAAAGACTTTTGCTCCAAAACGAATATGAGAGTGAAAAAAAAGTAAAAGGACTGAGAACTGCGAGGACTCTATAAGTCTATTGGCAGGTAGGCCAGCTTACTGTAAGTGTAAAAAATTACGTATGTCAAATGTCAAAGCACCACTCTTAGCAAAAATAGGGTTTTTTGTTTTTGTCGTTTAATAAAAAGTCAAGATGGCGGGGTATTATTTTCCGTTTTTGAAGTGTGCGTGCGTATATGGACAAGGAGATTTCGTTTGAATGTGTGAGTGTAAACTAGGCACAACTGTCGCGAGCCTACCTCGTGACAGATTATTATGAGTTATTGAATGAATTTGAATTTGACATATGTGACGTCATGATTTGTTTATTATTGAAATGTTTGGTTAGAAGTTTTACTGTCGTTTTATGTTATGATTATGTATGATGAGTGTTGTTGTATTAAAAGAAGATAGTTAGGATTTTTGGAGGTAAGCTCTGCTTATTTGCCTATATGCTATGCACGCCACTGGTCAAAACGCATTTTTTTATTAAATACTAGGTGTGCCCAGCGGTTTCACTCGCATTGCTTTTCTCCAAAGTCAAATAGAGTAATGTTTAATAGTCACTCAGTACCTTTTAATTTAATATTTGATCCAGCACATGGTCTACAATAACACAATGATAACAAAACTTTTTTTTTATTTGATCGCAGCGCTAACTGTCGGGACAGACTAAAATTAAAATTCGAATATTATTTAAAATTTGACACTGCGATGGTAGCGCCGTCTGTCGTTTCCAATGTAAAACATTCCAAAATCAACAACTACTAATTAATTAAAAATTAATTAAAAAAACATTGTCCAGCGGACAAAATTATGAATCTAAACCATTCCCAGATCCCCTTGAACACACACAAAAAAAATCATCAAAATCGGTCCAGTCGTTTGAGAGAAGTTCAGTGACATACACACTCACAGAAGAATTATATATATAAAGATTTTGACTAACGATGAAACTTTTAATTCATATCGGTCTTTTTGTTAAAAAGTTGCTATTATTCTCTTCTCAGGCACAGTCATGAATCTAAAACTTTAAACTTACATTCAATTCTGATTTAAAACTGCAGTCACTAAATTTTCACTCAAAAAAGCTGCCCAAATTCATTCTTGCCTACCTATACGTCATAGCAACGAATACCACAAAAGTTATAACATAAAACGCACATCGTCGCGTCATCGCATTCACAATTCAAAAGTAACCCTAAGGCGAACCCAATTTGAGTAATGGAAAAACAAATTTCGCAAATGGATACGATTCTTTGATGCCTTTACGGCGGGTTATGCCGTCATGATAATTTGTTTGTGTGTACGGATTAGTGCAGTTTGGGGGAGATAATTAGCTGTTTGGGAGTAACTGTGACATGCATTCGATGATTAAAAACTGCTTTGTGGCACTGATAAGCTGGTTTTGGTTGATGGGTAGGGTTAGGTTATTTTGTTCAGTGGACAAATTCTTTAGAGTGATAAGGGGTATTTAAACAGTTTAAAATACGTTAAAGAGCTGTATCCTTAATTTACGAAAACAGAAAAAAACAATTGCTATAGGTATACGATCCGCTACGAAGAACTTTTTATATAATTGTGTAAACCAAGACCATTGCAATATTATACAAAAAGTTACGATGTTTATAATTCTCCAGTACAAAAATTAAACTGGCCTAGGCGCCACTCCACTATTTTAACGGCGCACTTTATCAAAAAAATCCATAAAGAAAATCGGTGCAACTCCGCTGCAACCGCTCAAAATTCCCAAAAAACACGCACATTTTACAGATGCGCCAAATTTTTTGCGAAAAAAGGCCCATATTCGCAGCCTATCATTATTTGTACATAAATCTTGGACAAAAACACTTGGCTAGTGTCCAACGGTTATGGCTGAATTAATTACTGGGGGCCACCGGCAGATGGCGTTGCCCGCCAGGTGGGCGGCGTATATCATAGACAGTCTAGTTACACGACGATGAAATTCAGATTGTACAAGGTTGAAAAGAGATTAGGTTAGCTAGATATACAGGATTTTAAAGGAATACACATTGTTTGCTGAACTTGTTTAGCTAATGTTTGCTAACATAATTTAATATTTTTTTGCATATGCACACATTCTCTTGTACTATAATTCTAACGTTGATTTCGAAGCTGCAGATCATAATTTTGTGAATTCTAGGTACAATTTAACTTTAAAAAAATACTTCAAAACCTACACTCGTAAAATAATTCAAAGCTTTCGAAGTCAATTGACCACTAACCCCTTTCATTAAAATTGTACACGGTACATAATCTAAGCGAATTATTCATGGACCAGGTCGATATTTTAATAACAACCGCCGGACAGAGTGCACATCAGCCGGGCAATCTGTTAAATGACAGTTATCTTCGTGATTGATTGCATTTGCATGTAAAAAACGCGAACAAAATCTATCAAAGCCGCTCTATATGGGGTGACAGGTTGTACTGTGACTGTCATTTGAGGAAAAGCTGGGACAAATATAGCAGGTATTTAAAAAAATATTTGTGTAGTAACTAAAATTGAAAGTCCAGTTTTTGATACAGGATCCGAAGCAAATTTTACCTTAATAATATTATCTAATAGTGAAAAATGTGTCTTATATTTCACATTCAAGTTGATCGCTAATAAGGAGACGATAAAATAATTACAAGGTAAGGTTGTCAGATGGAAGGAGATGGCGGGACGAAGACTCGACTCCTTTTCAGCAATAAGGAACACAATAGCTTAAAACCGGGAGAATTGGAAGAAAAAAAGGGAGTTCTTTGCCCTACAGTGGGACGACAATGGCTGAAAATAAATAAATGATAATAAGGTCGTCAGATGTTCGGCATTTTATTAAAATTCTTACGATATAGTCAGAATGTTTTAGGTATATTATCCAAACCCAATATTTAGAAAAATGACGTAACTTTACAGTTTGCACCACAATATAAAATTTTATGAAACATAACTTTTGCATTACACCAAAAGCTTATCTTTTTCCAATCCACAACACCTAAAACTCAGTCCTGATTTAATGACGTCATAAAATGAATTCAATGACATTTTATTATGATTTCGAAACAAAATCCGTTTTTGCATAAAACTCATGGTTACCCCACACACTTTTCATCGACAAATATAAAGCGACCTCTAGTGTCTCTTAAAATTTTATTTTCAAGTTTATTTTGTTTTGGATTTTTGGAATGCGTGAGGTCAAAATAAAATGGTCGTGTGTCTAATAAAATCGTATACGCACGGCGTTAGGCTTTGCGTATTTTATGCATTATCTATTGATTATGGGCAGTTAACTTTTATTTTGCTTGTTTATGACTGTGGGACAATCTGAATAAGTAATTTTTGGTTGATGGATTGACCCGCCATTGTTTTGGCAGGAGAAAAACGTACTCTCGTTTTAAATAAGTTATTGCCAAAAACAAAAAAAAAAAAACAAGATGTTTTTGTGCTCAAGTGAAGTTAGAAAAATATTTATTTCCTTCCTATTTCATAAAGAAATGCGAGGAGTTTATAAAGTTGTATAACGGTTCATGCATTGTACCTTACAGCAAGTGAATAGCATAACACAGCCTATAACAAAACCATTTCCAAAGCCTAGGTTCTTTACAAGGGTAATTGTGTAACCTTTTATAATATACCTTATACATAAAATTGCTTTTGGTTCGTACCCAATTTAAAATCGACTGAGACTTTTAATTTTCTGTCGATGCGACTGCCAAACTGCCAGAGTCCGCATATGCATTACAATCAATAAAGTTATTTTATTGTAGCTAGGAGGAGATGCCAACAATCCTCGAGATTGGATTTGCTTCAGACCGCTCGTTTGCCTGCACTCAAGAGGTTCAATGCCACCTCTATATAACTTCATTGCGAGTCTGCGGTTTATTACATAAGGTTAAAAATACATTTTTGGAAGAGCTATTAATACGAAAATATATGAGCATTTTTGTAACCTATCTTGAGACCATTTAATTTATGGCTTATGCATTTGTTTAACTATGTTAAAAGATTTACTTTTTGTACAATTTAATATCTCTTTAAAACACATAAGTATTCCAATTAGGTAAAACCAATGATGCATTACTTCCGAACAATTAATTTTACCCAAATTATTTTGTAAATATTGACCTGCATATAGCAAAACTATTTAATCCAGAATTCAACTATACTAACCAATTCCACCCAAAAGAAACTTTACTCTACTCTAGAAATAACAATTACACAATCCAAAACTACCCAGTACAAGTTTCAGATCTGCAACAAATCTAGCAGCATTGTACAAATGAATAGGGATCTAGATAGCGATCTTTACAGCCCACGATGGCAGCAGGCCAGATCCGAGCGATCCGAGCGACCCGAGCGATGCGACCAACTTCAGGAGCTCTGGACACGAAAGTGGTGCGGTGCCAAAATAGAAGTTGTGCTTCGCTGTTTAATCTTCCCGAAGTTGGGTGTTTAGAAAATTAATGGCGTTTGTGTTGGGTTACATTTAGTTTGGTTTTAAGTATCTTGTTTTAATTAATTAATGAAAAGATTTTCAGCCTTTTTTGGTATGTTAGTTGTGTGTAAGTTGTAATTGACTTGACCGCTTGTTGTTTCCAATTTCATTTAGTGAGTTCAGTTTTGTGTGAATGCCTACATCCAAAATAAGTATGGGAACCTTAATTTAGGTTAAAACATATACCTACTTCTTTTAATTGTGTATATCTTCAGTATACAGAAAATATTTTACAAAAAGCTGCCTATCTCCGTGATTTCGTCTCGTTTTTCAGGTATACTAATCATGTAAAACAAGACACCCAAAATGCTCAGACTGATAAAAACTACTGCAGACAACCAATTACCGTATCCTTCTAGAAACAAACTGAAACACTCAAACTCTCAAGTGGTACATGTCCCAACAATTCACATTTAATCGCCCAAAATATGTAACTCCAGCTAATGTGTCGGGTACCGACCGTCGAGTACACTAATGGAGTTGTCATTACCTGTGTTATGTGTTATAGCGGTTTCTGTAAGGGGATGTAATCTTAGAACATTGTAGCACTTGTCTGCGATTGTTAGGTATCGAGATTTATAATAGGTGAGAATTGGAGACCTCTGTGAATGTTGTCCGTGTCGCCTATTGCGTCTGCGTTTGGGATTGAATGTGGAAGTAATATGTTTTGTGTGGTATTCTGCTGTGTTTCTTTATTGAGTTGTGTATGTTTAGAGGGTTTATCTGTAAATTGTAGTTTAAGTCTTACATCATAATGTTCTTTTCCCAATTTAGGTTCTGTCTGTGTGCCAGTTAAGCTTAAGTACGGCTGAAACAAATTCTAAGAGCACCCTATTAGAGGCAAATTGAAACACATGCTTGTAAATATACAAGTTTATTGTTCCTCAGTTGGGGCTAGACATAATTTGATTTAGTATAATATGGTTCTTAAACACCTGTGTTATTCTTTTTTTGATAGGTAGAACTTACCAGAATACATTGAAGTTACATTTAATGATTAACTATAGATTGCAAAACAATAAACGTATCTGGTAATAAAATATCATTAGAGTCCTCTTTATGCCATGAAATATTAGTTAAATAAATAAAAGCTGAACATACAATGATTTACTCCGATTTCTTTATCAAAACAGATTCCTTGGGGTCGACCACAGTGTTCTTTTTCTTTGCCGACGTGGTGGAGTCACTAGCCTTGGTTTCGTTTACTTCCTCGGGCAGCACAGCCTTGGAAGCCTGGTTCCGTCCCTTCACGTCAATGACCACGAAGATTATAAACATCACCAGTAGCAGGAGATAGATCATTCGATGGTTCTCTTCAAGCTGAGCAACGAGGTATGATGCCGGATTCATTTTCTCTTTATTTACTTTTTCTTTGCCTGTATGATATTATTAGAAATTTTGCAATCTAATTTTATTGTCCTACACGGAAATCGGTCTCATGTAGGGTGGTTTTTCAAAAGACCTGAACGTCAAATCATTTTGGCTGACTGTCATTAATTTGAAATATGCCTTTTATATTTTTATTTCGTTTGAGGTTGGGAACTTTTTAGAATTCTTATATGGACTAGTAAATTCGTTAAAAGCTATAAAATTATTTTAACACTATCTAACAAAACACAACAACCACAATGACTAGTATTACAGAATTTTTACGGTAATATGATGAGTGATCGATCATCAAGATTTCATAATTGAACTGAGACAAAAAATCTAAAAAAGTAAGTTTTTCAGAAACTTCAAATTATTCGCATCCAAATAAAATACGCTAGCTTAAAATAAACTAGTTTTACACTTCTAATACCAGTATCTCTGCCAACTAACATCCCCAAAACTATTCCTTCTCAGACAGGCAATTTTGGAAAACCACTATCGACAAGTAAATTGGGTGTGGTGTAGCCATTCATATTAATAAAGCTATCATTGACGCTAGGCAGAAATCTGCAGACCGTCTGAGACATTATCGGAAAGCGATTTGCATAGTTAAATAGATGGTCGGTTCTTTGTTCCGCGATAGTTTGTGTTGTTTGGTGGGTCGAGACGTGGCTGTGAGAAAAGCGTTGTTGGAAATTATATCATATTCATGCTAGTACCACAATTTTTTGATAAATAATGTAGGTAAATTCCATACTCAGGTCCACCTATCATTAAAGAATTGTTATAGGGATTTTTTTGTTTAACCTTTCGCTTGTCTCAAATAAATAGTTCGACGAATTAGTCAGGATTGGTAACTTATCAACCAATCCTTACCAAGCCCTTAAGTGTAACTGTCCGACTTAAGACATTTTTTAAATTATTTTTCTTCTGTCGAACTGTGTAACTTATTATTAAGGCACGCGAAAGGATATATCTTGGTCGTTCTTCAAAGTACACATGGCTTCACTTATAATGAACTACATGTATAGAAATGGCAGGTTTTCTGTATGGGTTTGTAAATTTTAATTTCAAACCTATGATAGTGGCACGATGCAAAAACATAACACATATCTTAACAAAGCAAATCTCATACGTCAATAGTTAGACGAAAACACTATAATTTCGTACACACGGATCCTTTTACCAGCAAAATTTGTATGTAATAACATCCACCGCAATTTCCCCAAGAATTTCTTCTTACAATAAAGCAAGACGATAGTATAAATTCATAGCACCACATAGAGGTCGATTTGCTCAGAATCTGTGCAATTAATTCAATTTACGGTCGCCTCCTGCATTTCCATGTCTGGAGTGCAATAAGTTTACCAGATACGCTCTGTTCGAATTTAATTCAAATGGAATTTCTTTGATAATATTTCCTCTGTTATTGGAGATTGCTTGCTTCATCAATTTTGGAGGGATGGTATTTTCATTAATTTAGGTTTTGTGATTAAAATGTTTTTAGAAGTCGGTGTTATGTATGTAATGTATGATTTTGTCATTGGACGTTAGCTAAAGATCAAAGGTTTAAATAGGTTTATAACTCAACTGCGGATACCTTTTTTTTTTCAATATTATATTATTTTGATTTTAACATAAAATTGTAGTAAAGCGGCCCACTGCGTAATGCAAATTCTCATTTTCTTCGTCGTGACTAATAAATTGTAAATATTCTACTGTTCAAATCTGATTTTAAGACATACAAGTTCGGTCTAGATTTGTCCTTTCATAACATGTTTTAAATCTATCGTTATGTTGGTATAGCTATCGTTTAAATACGCAATATACAACCTTTAATGGTTTTTATATAATTTCCTGTCCCTTGTACTATTCATCTAAAGACCTCCGATAAAGCTTTTATAAAACAAAATATAAGTACGTAATCCATTAAAACTTAAGATAAACTTCTAAAGCCTTCATCAAAAATGGATCACGGAAATCTTTTCGAGTCGTATCAGGGAGGCTTTCAAAAACAATTTAGTGGCGCCTAAAGACGCATTAAGGTGCATCGGGCCAATTACACGTGTGCTCCCCTGATCAGGGGCTGAGGGGAAGATGGGGAAATGTGGATCATATGCTGTTTACTTCGTATAAATATTGAGTTCACTTAAGAGATAGGGAGTTTAGAGTGAAGTTTGAAGGAGAGTATATTTTTTTGAATAGGGGATAAACGGGTAATTGGTACACTTGGTAAGTGAATACAGTTTACTATGGATATGTTATCCTCTTTTTTGTCATTTCTTAATATTAGTTATTTATTTAAAGATGTTTTTTTTTATAATTTTCCGACTAGATAACTGAACTATTGCCGTCAGCAGAGTTGAGCAACGGAAATTACGAGTATATTGTCCTTTTAAGAAGCCAAGTCTTAGTGTGTCGTCTGGAAGTTGACTTCCACAATAAAGACTTTACTAAGCAAATTCACAGAATCTAAGTTAGAGAATGGGCTTACCTAAATCATACCTTATCCATTTCTGGCCTCAAAAATCAAAACAAGCCAATATTACTATGAAAATGAAATCAAAACGTTTCAACAGAAAAACGTTTTCAAATCAAACGCATAAACAACAAACAAAAACTGTGAACTTTGAGATATTTGACAAGGGTCAGTCAGACCCTTTGCAAAGAATTGGAATTGAATGCGTCCCAAACACGGAACTTTTGTTAAGAATTCTAAGATGGATTGTTTGATAGAATACTACTTGAATTGGACGGCAAAGTTTGGAGCGCATTGCGTTGACTTGAATTTGTTTACTATCAAAATGTAACTAGAATCAAGGGTTCGGATCTTTTGTTCAGGCGTTGGTGTTGTGTGGCCACGGCCAGTTGGCAAAAATATTGCCTTAAAATCTGTAAGAAATATTGGACTTTAGGTACTGTTGCGTATATCTATTAACATTAGGTATTGGTAGAATAAAAGTCACTCAATGTGCTTCTAATTCTTATCTTTGTTTATGAGTTAAGTCTTTAAGTTTAAAGCCTGAAGGGATCATTGAATGCTAATAGGACACTTGACTATATTCTGGGATGCCTGAATAATGTATTTTTTAGTAATATTCTGTTGCTTCTACTTCGGTATATTAACAATTTTCTAACGAATTACGAATGTAATTAAAAGAAAAAGATTTTTAGAATAAAAATGTTTTTTATTGTAACTAGGTACAATAGGCACCGGTACAAATCCTAAAATGTTTTATATCAAGTATCAAAAATAGATTTTTTTTTATATTAATGTGAGACAGCGCCACCTACCTTATCACCGTCAAACTTCTCAGTGGGCTCGTCGTATATCCGAGCTTCGCGCTTCTCCCGCGAGCCGCGCCGCGCCAGCAGCGGGGTTTGCGGCGGCGACGCTAGCGCCAAACTGTTTCTAGCGCTGCCTGGCGGCGACTTTATGAACTCTATCTTCCCACCTTCCACGCAAATATTTGGCGTCAGCGGATACATTGGCGACATGGCTACGTTAGTATTCGCCAAGTGGTTATAATGATTTTCTTCTAGTGGGAGGCTTTTCGGTTTATTTTTCTTGCGATACGTAGAGTCGTATGCAAGGACTTGGGTTTTGTCTTCCGGATGCACTTGTCGAACTTTCCCAGGTGGCCTATCAGGAGGTTCTGGGGAGACGTTGCCATCCGTCCCTGGACTCTCATCTCTTTCATTGTTTGATATTCTGTAACAAAAGAAAAATAAATTGTATGTTAAAATTGCACCAATAACTACTCTAATAAAATAAGATGAGAGCTAGTATACTGCGAAGTAATAAATTCTTAGCGCAACTTTCCACCAACGTATTGAGTTATAAACTTGTTCACTAGATGGCGCTGTAACCAATATTAATCTGACAAAAGTGAGAAAAAGTGTTTTATTTCCTATTTATCGATAAATATTGTTTATGAAAATTACCAAGAATAGTGTAATTAACATCTCTTAACAATTTCAGAAGAATAAACATTGAATTTTGAAGCAGGGATTAAAATAAGAGGCAAGAATCCTAACTCGCGCAAGCAAAGTTTTCACCACACTCAGTACTCGGACCGCTATTTCAGCTCAACGGTTGGAAGTGTGTTCTTTAGTGTGATGTTACAACTGTATATAGATCACTAGCTCTCGTTAGAAGGTCTACAGCACGTGACGTCACGCGCTCGTTGCCAGGCAACGCTCCTTGTAATGTGCGCTGCGGACGCTCGCCCGCGCGGCTGCGACGGACTTGTGGCGCACGTTCCTTGGGCTGCCTTCCTGAACCTTACGCGGTTTTAGTTAACTCGTTAGCTTAGCTCCGGTTAAATTGAGCACTTCCATATCATGGCGGCGAGAACACTCGATTGCCAGTTTTTTGCGAATGTTTGGTGATAATTTTTTGATACTTTTGACCTACAATACGAGGTTTTCCATTATGTCATCAAAATGTGAGGAAATGGGATAAAGCTTTTTAGGTTGAAAATAGTAAAATATTCTGTTGTTAGATAACTAATGAGGATGTTCTAACATAGTCATAAAAATGTTATCTCTTATCAAATAAGCTGTAGCCACAGATCAGTAGCCGTGTTTACACGCCTACTAGAAAAACAAGATTATTCTGATAAGCAGGTAATCCCTCACTTAAAAATTTTGGGTAGTTAGAAGGATAAACATTTCTTTTCCTTATCAGGAAAACAATTTTGATATTTTTTTCCGTTAATCACTTCTTCTTATTGCCCAGCAGTGGGATCCCATGTAGGCTATTAAAAAAATCACTTCTTAACTAAAACAGTTTTTAGAGTAGATGCGGAAAGTCGAGTATTTAGTTTTTTTTTCATATAAAGACAAACATTATTTTACCACTTCTTGACAATAAAAAGATGCAAAAAATTTAATGCGAATCAATAGTTACTTCGATATCCTTATAGCTTAGGAAACTGAAAGCAAAGCCTTTGGGAGTTCCTCAAAAAACCCTTTCTTCGTAAACATTTTAAAGAATATTCTCTATAACACTTGGACTCGGTTGCGTTTTTGTCGGTAATTAAAAAGCAGTATTAACTAAGATTAAGCTTTTGTGCAGGTAGCCATGTTGACTTAGTTCATAATTAAGGGCTTAACTACCTGCTTCTGCTCTTCAAAGATAAACGAGTTTGTGTAAAGATTATCAAGTTTTTTGTAGTTTTTATTAGGTTTGTTATATGATGTTTTAGAAGATTAGAAGATATACTGGAAGTCAAGCCGCTCGAGATAGGAATGTCTCTAGTCAGACGGGGAGACCTTTGCCCAGCAGTGGAGCACTTAATCACTACATAGTATAAAACAAAGTCGCTTTCCGCTGTCTGTCCCTATGTATGCTTAAATCTTTAAAACTACGCAACGGATTTTGATGCGGTCTTTTTTAATAGATAAAGTGATTCAAGAGGAAGGTTTATATGTATAATACATGCATAATATAGTAGAGAAACACGGATAATCTTAGAGATTTTTGACGTCAGGTCGTAAATCAACTCATTTTTTGCGCTTTCATTGCAAACGCTGGCTGAACCCTACGAGATACATCAAAATAATGTACTACGGTATTGTGCACCTTAAAAAGATCTACAAAAAAGTCCGCGACGGTATATGCCTATCTCTTGAGGGTCACCCACAATAACCATTTTTTATCCTTATTTATTACTTATTCACGAAAAGACCATTTTAAGCAATACAGCATTAATCCTTATCCAATTAAGTACCTTCAAAAAATTGTGCATGTAATATAGATCAATATTGCCCTTTACAGCATGTAATTTAAATGAATATTTTCGAAGATATTACAGATTTAAAATTCAGGGACATAGCGGTTGCGGCGGTACCGGCCGGGAGGGCCGTGCGGGGGCCGGGGGGCGCGTGCCTATACCAAAAAATGCCTCTAAGGCTGTGCTTCGCCCTACAGAACTTTATGATTGCGTAGTTATATTTGGTATCAGCGTTGCACCCGAGCAAAGCCGGGGCGGGCCGCTAGTAGGTTATATATAAAAATCCCGGAAGTATAGGGTTGGGAATACTATGTTGTAGGTACGTGGATATGACTGCAAAGGTATGAAGCTTAGTCAGTCGTGGATAAACATCATTTATGGAATGAATAAATTAAAAAAATTGCTTAACACTGGAAATAGAAAGCTGAAGAAGATTAGATAGTTTTAATAATTTTGTTGATACCGCTATCAATGAGCAACTTCAAAAAATCTTAGGATAAATGTTCAAAGATGTCGAAGTGTGGGAACCAGCCTTTAAATGTATGTTTTGATCTGTGAATCTAACACTAATAATTACTGTTAGATAAATTATTAATGAAAGGTGAACCGCTGTTAATTTTATGTCGTTTAAAGTGTCTTGATGCTTCAAAAGAATCGCTAAATTAGTTAAGTGGTTACATTTTGAATTATTTTATAATTATGTTTAAGACGCTAATTGGTTTGATTAACGCGCGTCGTGGAGATAAATCGTGTTTATTGCGAGTTATGACACGAGTATAATGTATTACTGTACTTGCTTTGGTATTAAATATAGCTAATTATGTTTTATATCTTGTAAATCAAATTTCATATAATTAATAAATTACCATCTTTAAATCAGTTATTAAATCAACTAATGTGGATCCATAAATTTTTTGTCTTTTGTTAGACAGACGATAATTGAACATAATATATAATCACGCCTGTATCCCCGAAGGGATAGGCAGAGATGTACCAATGTCAACCACAGTTCGCCGATATGTTTAGGTACCATGTAATAGAGGGCGAACTTATTGCCACTAACGATAATTGAATCCATGTAAAAATCTCCTTTATCCTCATATAATTACTACATTTAATCATAACTGGATTAGGTTAATTATACCGAATTCACAACGCTGTAAAACAGTAAAAGCTGGCCTCAATGCATAATATCATAACTAAGTAAACGAAAGTAAAATCATCTGTTTTTTTACGGAAACTCAAGTCAAATTACATCTCATAATGTTTCCTGTATCCAAATGTCTTAATCAAACTGTATCACTGATAAAAATTTAGAAATCTCATTACCAGTCTAAGGCAGAAATGCGAAAAAAAGTTCTATAGATTATAGGCAAAAATAATACACATAAGCAAGATCACAGGATTAACCTACTAACATACAAATTTAAACTCACTCATGCGTAAGTCATAACATACAAAATTAAACTCAGAATGGAATGAACTAAAGTCAAAGTCACCCATTAAAACTTCGCGACATTCTTATTCAAATTAAACGCATTCAGAATGTGAAATTAAGCCAAACAGCTCATCAACGCTCGTTTGTTTTTAGAAAACTTCATTTAGTTCATTCTAAATCCGTTCTTAAGAACGGGAAGGAAGCGAGCTTGAGAATTTTAAGTGTCCTAAATGATTTTTAGTGACAAAGCAATTTAAATCGTATTACGTAAGTGGGTTGGTGCAGATTGGATTGTGATTTACGCGTCGTTACGTGTGACAACTAATATTTGGTCATAGTGTCTGTTTGTTTTATTTTGATGTTTGGTTTGACTGCATTATGTTTGGACATGATCTCTGTTAGTGTATTTAAATGGTATTTTGCAATATGCACCGTATCTATTACTAATTGTTATTTACTTAAAAAGCAATGTAAATATTCATTGTCATTCCGTAACTATACGCCTGTAAAAGGCGAGATAAACTTATTCACTTAAGAATAATTTTCCATATAACATGTAAATAAAAATCTAGAGCTTTTCATTAGACACTAAAGTATAATAAACCTATCTGTATACCTAAGCCTACCTTTTTCAATATGCCCAAAAAATATTCAAGGCATGCATAATTCTCTAGTTCAAAAAAATATTACTTAGCTACTTAGATATGTAAATATAATATTTTAAATTGCAAAAGGAAATGTGTTAGTTATTAAATAAAAGCTGATTATATTTCATTTTCTCAATTTTGGCCAGGTTCATATCGTTCGTGGTTCAGCAACACGGGTGACAGATAAAGCGCTGAGCAGTGACATCAAAGGGACGCCAGTTCGAGTCCGCGCGTGACGCAATGCTTCCTCCACGTTTGCAGTATTGCGTAGGTGTTTAGTATGTTTTGGGGGACTTTTTGTATAGATCCATTTCAATTGACTCAGACCATAACTTGTTAAGTTTAAAATTAATGGAGTATCTACGAAATAAATAAGAATTATTTTTATTAGTTTGTTAATCACTTAGTAAGGTGTTATACACCTATTAAGTTCCATAACTCATTTTGAGCTAAAATTCTGTCAAGAGACTCTGTGCCATATGTACTCTTCACCCTTTTTGGATGAAAATCTCTTTCCGTATCACCCTGTATACAATATTTAATGCTGCAATTCAACTGCAAGACAAATAGTGTGTCTTTACCATCTATCCTGCCTATTTCAATACACTACTTTCCAAATGAATAAGCTGTAAAATACTCGTTAAACTAAATAAAACAGCTGTGAATGACACAAACAAGGTCCAAACTCATAACCCTTCTAGCCTCAGAATACTCTTTTAACAAAGAAGTATCAAATATCAATAAAACTATAAACCCAACTGAAGCACTTAATTTTGAACGTCACTAAATGTTAACGATTTTTATCCGCTCGTACATTGACATTCAGTGGATCAGTTAACCGTTTAACTATAATGATAATGTTTATAGTTATTACGTCGTTATCTCCGCAGTGACAATTTGGTGTAAGCAGGCATATGGATGATTACTGGGTGTATATATAGAACTTAAACCCGTATACGTACTTTTAATACCTTTTAGTGATAAATAATATTTTAGGTACTCAAGGTGCTACAAAATATAAGTTACTGTAAGAAGTCACAAAAAAAACCGCTCGGCACCCTTTGCAGGCGATTTTGACTCACACTTGACCATCTTTTTATGTCAACTTATGTCACTCGGGATAACTCAGAGCTTCTAATTATACCACAAACATTGAAATCGGTCAAGCCTTTTCGAAGTTACGGTGGAATAAAGAAACTCACAAACATACATACATACATGAACCCTGAAAAAATAACACTCCTTTTTTGGCAATCGTGTAAAAATGTTTAGTGTGATAATCATTTGATCTAGGCCTAGGTGTAATTTGACTATAATATGTATGGATTTATAAATATTTAAATATGTTTAGGAATTGTCATACAGACATGCATGTAATCAGACAATTTATACATACATGTATGTGTGCATGTACGAATTGTCTGATAACCATAGCACAAGCTCTGCTTAGTTTGGGATCAGATGACCGTGTGTGAATTGTCCCAAATTGTAGGTACATAATTATAATCTAAAGGTCTTTTATAGCTAAATTGACTTTTCAGTTTGCTGGTAGAATTGAGATGAATGCGACTGATATTTCAACAAACATCCATTCTTTCGCAATTTCACTGTATTGAACGATTTTCATTTACATTTACTCGAACGATATATACAGCGTTGGTCCCGTTTAAATTTTATTACGATCGGACCATTAGTATCAGGCCCAGGGTCTGAAATAGAGGTCTAATGGGATCACAGTCAATATCTGCTGTGAAGGTTCCATTGTGATACATGGTAATAAATATATTCATGTAGGATCTAGCCTTTGCCCTTAAAATGTTAATGGGTGATTATGAATCCTATATAATTCAGTCCCTTTAAGCCTTTGAAGGAGCTACATAATTTAGAAGTCGAAAGTATCCAAAGAACTATTGAAAAGACTACTCTCTCCTACTTTCCCTGTGCCCGGGTCCATAATGAGCTGTTAACTTACTGAATTGACCAGCAAAGTAACCTTATGGTGTGCAATATAGAATTGAATTGAATTGACTGTAATATAGTCTACTTTTAATTAAATATTATTTTATTTTATTTTAGGTATTTGTAAATAAAGTAGGTATTCATAATAAATCCTCTTCATCGACATATCAATTCGTCCCAACAACAATGACGAAAATCTATTTAAATTCAATACAGACTAGTAGCACCGATTCACCGATCGTTCCAGAGAATGCACTTCCATGGAACTGCGCGGCGTGATGTGTTTCCCAACACCATCAGGTCACGGTGCACACACAATGGGAAGGTCAAACTGTTTTGAAAGACCTTTTTGATTAGAGATATTGGAAAAATGTTGCTTAAGAAGGCAAATTGGTACTACGATACTTGGTAGTACGATGTGTATTTAGGAACATTAATTTTTAGAAATTATATATTACAGCTTCAGTTTCTCTCGGATAGTAATTTTGTTATCGGCTGAACGAAACCACTAAAAAATAATAAACGAGGATATTGTGGAATATACCTTATTATTATTTAGAGCCGTATCTGTACCACTGCAGGGCAAAGCCTAGGGTTAAAAATTCCTATTATATATTTATTCATAAAATAAAATAAAAAGATACATTGCAGTGTGTCCAGCTTGCTACGCGATTAGCCCTGATTTGTGAAAAAAAAAGATAAATTTGACATCAGTAAGAACCCAATATAAATAAATAATAATAAATTGAAATATTACATTATAGCTTGAAGTACTATACTCAAATCGATCACAAAGTGCAAAGGAACCATTTTACGACAATGACAAGTGAAGCAACTTATCGTACTCTAAGCGACAACAAACTTTAACACGAGCGAAAGTTAAAATAAATCGTACTTCAAAAGCAGAACATTAAACGTCGCAGAAAAAATACATAAATCAAAGAAAAAGCTCATTTGGCGAGTCCTTGGGCTAGTTTCGGCCTTGTGAGCGTCAGCGTCGGTCCCTTTTCAAGCGATTAAAGACATCTGTGGCAAGAGGCAGAAGAGTTCTATTATGAGTATACTTAGTATCTGGGTGTTTATTAAAGTAAGGAAAATGAAGGAAAGTGAAAAAGAAATAATGTTGTTTCGCTGAAACCTAATGAGAAATTACGTTTACTGAAGTTTTTTTTTTTAGTTTTGGTTTTTTTTTTTGGTAGAGATCTTTGCATTTAGCCTGAGCGCAGGCTTTCACTACTTCACCAGACTTTTTTAGTATTGGTAAGGTTCATAGCTCATAGCTCCCACTTGACGAAGGTCTGATTTTTAAAGAAATTGAGAAATTTCTTGCTGATGATGGAGTAGCTCAAGTAGCTAATAAAAACATAGTTTGACTTCAGAATATTACATTCTAAATATCTGCATTGACAAGATGACCTTGAACAAGAATGTGTGAATTTCAGATATTCTAAGCAAATAAGTAATTCCATCCTTTAAAATATATCTGGACTATACTTGTCATTTACTCACAAAATGTTAAGTACCAAATCTTCATAAAAAGATTAGCCAATCATGTTCGAGTGTTACTGATTGCAATCCAGCAAATAATGTTAAGTGGACTCAAAACTCTCAATACGGGTGTAACACCCGTATTCAAGAACGCTACTTACATAAGTATGGCAGCAACACTATGCTAAGTAAGGCATTTCTCACTGCGTTCGTCATGGCAGGCCATTCATTTCATAAACAATACTTAACGGACCCTTTGCTGTGCGGACTCATAGCATTGAATGCGGCGCTGTGATTGGTTAACGATGTGATGCAACTTCACTCGGGTTGACTGACAGATTAAACGTCAACCGCGATTTTTCAAAATAAAAACATTTTAACAGTTTTACATTATTTTCAACAATTTTTGTCTATAATGACTACGAAATTACCCAAAACATGGTAAGCACTTATAAATTATTGTATGTTTCTGTTTGTTCCATAGTCAAAGTTGTGAAAATAATAACACGTATTGTTTTCTTTCAGCTCAAAGAAGTCACCATTTACTTCTTCGGGAAGAGAACAAATTATAGGTTTAGTGCGAGACCCGCCTATTATTGAGAATAAGCATACACACGCTCAAAACATCGACTTGAAGAAGAAGGCCTGGGATGAGCTGACAATAGCCTATAATGCACAGTCCTATGTGACGCCTAGGAATAACATTCAGCTAAGAAGAATTTGGGAGATCATAAAATCTAGAAGTAGACAAGAATGTTCCCTCTCAACCAAAAACACGAAAGGAAATATCCACTACTAGCACAGGTAACTGAATATTTTGTCAATTCAAAAGGTGTGGGCAGGGATTAAACTCAGATGCAAATGATCAATAACGCAGCACACTTGTTTATAATTATGCACTTTATCTTTCAGGTCAAGAAAATTTGTTGTGAGACAGAAGCAAGAATAAAGCTATGTGTGAGGAGGCCCTGATACAATGGGAAGAAAATTTAATTGATTTTGAAAAACAACTCCATGGATTGCAATTAGAAAAAATGAAATTGGAAATGGAACTATTAATAAAACATCTTCAAAATTGAAATAATTTTGTTTTATTGTATGCTAGCGACCCGCCCCGGCTTTGCACAAGTGCAATACTACTACTAAATATACTACATACATAATCATAAAGTGCTATAGGGCGAGGCGCGGCCTTCAACGCACTATTTGGAATAGCCCCCCCCCCCCCCCGGCCGGTACCGCTTTGTCCCTGCATTTTAAATCTGTAATATCTTCGAAAACATTCATTTAAATTACATGCTGTTAAGGGCAATATTAATCTATATTACATGCACAATACTGTAGTACCTACATTGTTTGATCTACATTGTAGGGTTCAGCCAGCGTTTGTAATGTGAGCGAAAAAAATAAGTTTATTTACGACCTTTAAAAACCTCTAAGATTATCTGCGTTTCTCTACTATATTATGTGCAAATAAGCGTATCACAAATCACTACAAACATAACCTTATACTCGATACCAGTTTGTCATGTGTTGATTTGTCGCACTATGCGTTGCTTAAAGTAGCTAGCGAGCTACTTTATCTGTGCGTTGATTATAATGAGCGCATAGTGTCGTTCGTCCCTCAAGTATTGTTTATGATTAGGTTTTTGTGTCCCTGTGCGTCCGCGCGCACTATGAGACCTCACAGTAACGTTCATGAATACGGGTGTAACACTTCTCCTCTAAGCATGGATTACCTCTTAACATTTGACAGGTGATAAAAAATGAGTGGCAAAAGATAACAATTTGATGTACAACCTCTACAACCCCTGGGCCTCATTTAAGATTTTCTGCTAACTGTCATTATGATCTTTACATGAGATTTTATTGTACACTTATCTGAAATGAAAATTAGGCGCACTGACAAGCACACTGACCGATTACTGACATGCATTAAATATAACTGAATAGCCCTTGAGATATTCACTTTAGCTTTTAAAAATGACAAAGATAGTTAAACTGAGGTGGTAGACGGCTAAAAGTTAAAATCTGTTTGTCTGTTAGTTACGTTGAAATAAAACTACTTTTTACGGATTTTTTCGCGGTTTATATTTAAAGAGAGAGAAGTCTGCAGTCGCCGAACATGCTGAAGGCTCCAGCCATTATATTAGATTTGACCAACCACAGATACTCGCTAAAGAACCCAAATTCCTACCTAGGATGTTTCGCGAGGCTATTGAGATTAAAAAACACCCTAATTTCAATAGAGAAGATGGCTGGAAGATATCACCTACTTGGGACCCAATAATACATAAACTCAAAGCCAAACCCAAGAGCAGCGCTGCAAGACATCAAGACACAGTGAGCTCATATTGCGTAGGTCGGAACTCAAATAATTAGTTAAAATATGAAGGTAGAACGAGCAACATCCACTGTCAAGACGAACGCCATCTCAGTCTGCCCGTGACCATGATACCTGCAAAGGTGTCGAAACGTCGGGACCTAAAATCTAAATATAAACCGCGAAAAAATCCGTAAAAAGTAGTTTTATTTCAATGTCTAACATTCGCGTAAACCTAAGAAACCAATCTGTTAGTTACGCTTAACGGCTAAACTGTGTGTATATCTTATGTATGTTGTGACTAGGTATGGTTTAAGTTGGAATCTAGTTAACTATTTACAGCGATATTCGACAAAAGCTGGTAAAATTAAATCATCAAATAAAAAGTACGATTTATATCCATTTTAAATAGTTTAATTGCTGTCTATCGTTATCTACACTCCATTAATAGGTAGTTAGCAAATTAAAATGTGTATTTATCTTACAGGTTTTGATACCCTGAACGACCAACATAACTAATTGGCAGTGTGTCCACAAAAACAATTGAATATCACATTTTATTTGTAACCACAGTTATTGCTTGTATCAATACAATATAAAATTAGTTGCTATGTTTACTTTGTATAAACGACCACAGTTGTGATTGTGTGGTCATAGAGGAATGTACGATTGAGACATGACCTTATGAAATGACGTGAATAGGCTCTTGTGTCGAAGACATTGGAAGCCAATGTACTTTGAGTTCAATGTAAGCTTATGTGTAAAATATAAGTAAATAGGATTATCATGCCAAAGAAAGTTGTATGAGTTTTTGACGCCATTTTTTATAGATAATAGTTCAGTTTAGTTTTCTTTAACTGTAAATACCTATAGTTCGCTTTTTTTCCTTCCTTTTCTGTCCCACTGCAGGTCAAAGTTAGATCTTTAAATATTGAAGTTATATATTTTTTATGAACAGCTATGTAAATAATTTATAGAAATAAAGTGTGACAAACGTAAAGAAAATTGTTGCAGATTATATTCATAACATTTATTTTGATTGGATCCAATTATGGCACAAACATTGGCCCAAAGCCCTCCGTCTAGACACATCCCGTGTTGTACTCAATTAGACCCACAAGAATGCACTAACTGAATACTATCATAAATCAATATTCTACCAATAAAACCTAGAGCTTATAAATTAGTTAAGAGCTTAATTGCTTGAGGTACAAGGGCTAACTTCCTGATACTAAATTGGCTGTACTAATCGTAGCGAGCGGCGCCGCGGGCTAAGACTAGTCTTGTTGTAAATTCATTTGAATGCACGCAAGGCTAACTGTTATGATATAGTGTTATGGTGGAATAACATAGCTTGGGTTCCGATTGAATCTTTATTAGAGGTATCGATGAGGGGAGAACTGATATTGTGTTGTCGTGTGAAATTGAACATCTAGATTTGTAAGGTAAGTATTTTGATACCTATTTCTATGACTGTACTCTCCAGCTTATGCACTTCTACCCGCATTAGCGATGCGCGTACGATGTCGTGCAAATTTCTACAATAACCTTCATATTTAATTTTTACCAGTCTACTAATTACTGTTTACGAAGTGATGTTATTGACTTATTGTACCAATCCACTACGCAAATCAGCCTCATGTATTCAATAATTATAATATTGTATTTTCTCTGTAAGTGATTATGTAAATCTTTTGAGAAAATAAATGTCTAAAACCGTAAAAACGTATACCGATACAGTATACAGGTGTAACGTACATCTAACCAAAATAAGTCTTACTTCAGTGAATTTTCAGTACACTAAGATACGAAAGAGGTAAGGTATGTTTATATTCGGGTGTATAAAGGGACTAAACTTGGTGTGAATTGGGAATTAAAACTACCTTCCTGTTATATGACTAGACGAAGCCGCAGACCAATTTCCCAAATATCACAAAACGTCACAACCGTTAAATTAAAAAAAAGGTAAGACACGGGCAAATGAGAGACTAAATTAATGGACTGGGTGGGTAGATTTTCGAATCACCTGTTTAATAAAAATAAAACACAATTAAAGAAGCAAGAAACAGAAATCCTCAAATATCCTCTCCATTAGTAAAAACAATAGAAGCTCAAGCCTCAACGAGTTCTCCAGTCAATCTGTTTGTTATCCAAACACATTTGCATTCCGTCTCAGATCAGGATGCACTATGATGCACGGGATCTAGGTTATGCTATATTAAGCCTCGAGCGATAGATTACACTCAAGTTATCGAGAGCGCCTATGAATAATATTACCTGGGTAGGTTAATTTCAGCGAGGATTTTTGTGATTTTGTGAGATTTTGTGCTTTGGAAAGATAAGGCAGCTTTTTTGCTGTAAGCGAATACATAAGTGTCTAATTTTTGATGAAAACACATTTTGGCTTTATTCGAAGACTATAAATATTTCAAGTATCTGTATTAACCTTATTTTTTATACATATAAAGTTTACATTATTTTAAAATTGTCAATAGATTTTAACTTTCTTTTTTCACTTATTTCAGATAACTTAAAAAAATAAAAACTGCTATTTGAGATATCTAGTTCTATAGCAAAAGGTGATGAGTTTTTTTATTTAGTTTTCTGTCTGCTATCGTCATGTAAATCTTTAGTTTTAGTAGTTTATGCAATTAATAATAATAATAATAACCCCCCCGTGGGGCCACCTTGACGTGGTGGGGGGGCTTAGGGAAGCAGAACTTTTACAGTCCGACCATCTGGACTACACCCTTTGATAGAGGTACTGGCTTAGATAGAAAATATTTACCAAATAATAACTGTATGGTATAAACCTTCCTAACCAACGGTCCCAAAAATCCATTTTTTTAATATGAATAGAGAAAATAAGAGGTATAGTCTACGGCCGCTACCCGGGGGTCGCCGGGGTACATCTGGAGCCAGTGCTGGATGTAGCAGCATGCGAACCATTGGCGGTGGGGGACTGAACAGGCGGGTTCTCCCCGAACAATTGACGACAGCCGATAATCATTCATCTCCATCCTTACCACCTTCTTCACCTTCATCTCTTTTTCCATCCATACCATCGTCACCTGCGGCGTACGCTAATTCACTTCATCAATCTTCATCTCATAGTACGCCGTCATCACCTTCCACATCTATTCAGCTCTCCGAGGATGTTGTGCAGGAGGCTATTGCTGCCAGAGACCCTGCACCCGCCTCTGGGTTAATTGGGAAACGCAAAATGTGGTCCGAAGAGATGAACATTTTTATTTTGCGTACCTACCTCATCGTCACTTCACTAGAAACTAATACTAAACACTATTTAACCCCACTATACGAATCATTTATAGAAAAATATCCAGAAATGCAAGTTAGTAAACAAAGAGTAGGAGACCAGCGTAGAGCAATAGTTCGTAACAAATTACTATCTGATGAAAAGGTAAAACAGATTAGATTAGAAATCCAAACACACTTAAAAGATAATCCTCAAGCGAGCTTCACTCCAAATAGTAATTCAGAAAGACTTAGTTGGACTAATGACATCAACGAAACGATAATGAGGTCGTATTATAAGATCACTAACCTGGAAACCAATGTTACTGGTTACAGACAACAATTACACCAGCAAGTCATAGCGTTATGCCCCAGCATAGCACATGTATCTGTTCAACGAATTTCAGATCAGAGACGAGTTATTGTCAATAACAAATACATTTCGTCAGATAGGTTGAACACGATAAGGGAAGAAGTAGCTTCCGAATTAAATATGAACCCAAATTTACCAAACAGCCCTGAACTCATAAATCTTACTCCTCCAATTGTAGAATCCCATAGCCAAAGGTCTGTAACGCCTACACTTACACAACAATTAGAACAGTTGGAGTCTTTAACTCCAGTAGTAGAAGCCGATAGTGAGATTTTAATACCTTCTTTAGAAATCCAAAGTCAAATAGACGAAACCTTTTTTGATATTTTTAAGAAATATGAAGCTACAGACCCTACTAAACGACCAACAATCCCTAAACAAAAGACCTCTAGAAGGTTTGGCTGCATTGTGCATTATCTTAACTCATGTCTCATACCGAAAGTAATTTCAAATGAAAATGATTTTGAAACTGTCCAACTAGTTATTTACAGTGCTGCTTACACAGCCGCTAAACACAATGGAGCCAAATTTTATGAGACGTCGACGGCAAGAAATCCAAGTGATAGAATACCAAAGTGGCAAGAAAACCTGCAAAAGAGAATAGGAAACCTTAGAGCATATATAGCTAGATTGCATGAGTTTATGAATGGAAACCGAAGCCAATATTTACGAAAGAAGATAGAAGAAATTAAAGATAGATTTAAAGTTCACTCTCAACATGAAACTCCTAATACAGACCTTACACATTTTCTAGATACCCTTAAACAGAAGCTAAGCGTTTTAGTCAGTAGATTACGTAGATATAAACAAACCACGCTTAGAAAAACACAGAATCAATTATTTAATAATAACGAAAAAGTATTTTATAGAAATCTAGCCCAAAATAGTATAAACAACTTGCCGTCGGATAGAAGGGCCACACGAATACCAACAAAAGATAGCCTAGAAGCTTTTTGGTCCAATATCTGGTCTAATCCAGTAGTGCATAAGGATAATCTATGGTTAGAGCAAGACAAGGAGAGAGTTAAAGACTTACCAGAAATGGAATTCCAAGAAATAAGCTTAGATCTCCTGAAATGCATAATCAATAGAACACATAACTGGAAAGCCACAGGATCGGATAAACTACATAATTATTGGTATAAACAATTTACTAACATTCACACTCTTCTTTTAACTCACATTAACCAATTTATCAAATCACCTGAAACATTACCGAAGTACATTACGGAAGGAATAACATATATGTTGCCCAAAGATCAGTCCGACACCGGTAATCCAGCCAAATATCGCCCCATAACTTGCTTACAGAGTATTTACAAAATAGTAACATCTTGCATTTGCGAAGTCATATACAGACACGTTGACGAAAACAACATCTTAGCTGAAGAGCAGAAGGGTTGCCGAAGAAGTAGCCAAGGGTGTAAGGAGCAGCTTACTATTGACGCAATCGCCTGCAAACAAGCTCACGCGAAGAGTAGAAATATCTACTCAATGTATATTGACTACAAAAAAGCATTTGATTCAGTTCCACATTCTTGGCTTATCTATATACTTAAACACTACCACATTCACCCGTCACTAGTATCCTTCTTAGAAAATACAATGTCTTCCTGGAAGACTATTCTTAAATTATATAGTAAAGAAGAGATCATAGAAACCGAGTTTTTAAATATTAGAAGAGGAATATTCCAAGGCGACGCCTTAAGCCCGCTTTGGTTTTGCTTAGCTTTAAATCCACTTTCAACATTGCTCAATAACACTAATAAAGGTTTCAAGATAAAATATGACGATACTAACTTCAATCTGTCACATTTGTTGTACATGGACGACATTAAATTGTTCGGTACTACTCTTGGTGACATTCACACTTTAGCAGACGTCACGCAAACATTCTCGTCAGACATTTGTATGGAATTTGGCATCGATAAATGTAAAATTCATTCTGTTCGAAAAGGCAGAGTCGAACCCAATTCCTACCAATTGCATGACGATAGGCAAATAGAACCGGTTGATGAGGGTGAAGGTTATAAGTACCTAGGATACGCACAATCACGGCAGATACATCAGAGCCAGACTAAATTGACTTTGAAAGAAAAATTTAAAACTAGACTCCACAAAATTTTTAACACTCATTTGAACGCTCGCAACACAATAAAAGCCGTTAATAGTTATGCCATACCCATACTAACATATTCCTTTGGCGTTATTAAATGGTCCAAGTCGCAATTACAAAATATGCAAAGAATGGTCAACACCACCATGACTAAGTATCGTAAACACCATCCACGAGCATGCGTACAGCGACAAACACTACCGAGAGTCGAAGGAGGCCGAGGAATCATAGATATACAAAATTTGCACAGTAAACAAATACAAACACTACGAGCATTCTTTCACTCTAAGTCAAATAATTCACATCTTCACCTTGCTGTCGTCCGAGCAGATAATAAATACACTCCACTTCATCTAGCACATCCTTCCATACAACTTGAACAAAGTACTAATCCACAGAAACTGGACACCTGGGCTCAGAAATCTCTCCATGGACGGCATCGCCTCGACTTAACTAATTCTACTGTTGACAAAGTTGCGTCAAACATGTGGCTTAAGCGAGGCGAATTGTTTCCCGAAACGGAGGGATTTATGATTGCCATTCAGGACCAGACAATAGACACGAAAAATTACAGGAAACATATAATCCGAGATCCGAGTGCACAGAATGACTTCTGTCGACATTGTCACAGAAGTCCTGAAACCATTCAGCATATCACGGGAGCTTGCACATCTATTGCTCAGTCGGATTATAAGCATAGGCACGATCAAATTGCAGCAATTGTGCATCAATATCTAGCTTATAAATATAAATTGTTACCTGAGAAAACCGCTTACTATAAATATAAACCAGAAACTATATTAGAGTCAGCTGAATTTAAGATGTATTGGGATAGGACAATTATGACTGATAAAACTGTACACTTCAATAGACCCGATATTACACTACTTGATAAAAATAATAAAACTGTATTTCTGATAGATATAGCGGTACCTAATACCCACAACTTGCAAACTACATACACCGAAAAAATTGCTAAATATACAGACCTAGCCATTGAATTAAAAACTCAATGGCGCGTAGATGATGTCCGCACAGTACCGATAGTAATATCTTCAACTGGCGTGATACCTAAATCCCTACACACTAGCCTCAAAACTCTACAGATTCATCCCCTCACATACATCCTCATTCAAAAAGCTGCTATACTCAACACCTGTAGATTAGTACGTAAATTTTTGTCAATTCACACCTAATTCTATCTAATCATCAATTTCGTTTTGGCCACAAGCCCGCGAAATTGGTTTATTCGCCATTAGAATGGTAGAAAACCCTTTAATAAAAAGTATAAATAATAATAATAATAATAATATGTCAGTAGAAGAGAATTGATAATTTAACTAGGTTGTATATAATAGTACACCACACCCCGCATTTACTTGGCCCCAGCCCGTAAATGTGGTAATAACCAGCTAAAAGCTGTGAAAAAAGAAACATATCCCAAAATAATAATAAAACTAATTACACATGACTAAGTAATATATAATGATACTACACCACACTCCGTATTTACTTGGCACCAGCCCGTAAATACGGTTAAAGCCAGCTAAAAGCTGTGAAAAAAAAACCATTTCCAAAAATAATAATAATGTTCATTTCACCAAAAAATACAATTTGTGTTAAAAATATCTTACAGGCTAATATTCATCAGCAAACATAAAAGGGATTTGATCGATATTCTTGGGTATCACAGAAACACGTTTATATATCAAATTATGTAATTTATTTCAAATTAAATTATGTCTAACCTATTAAGACACACACGCGATTACTATGATCATAGAATGATTGACAGTTTACCTATAGCTGCGAGCGTTTATCGATTTTTTAGACATGACTAAATCGATTTAAATTAAATCGATATATTTTGCAAAGCTATTGAGATATCCGATTAAGCTCAAGATTAATGGTTTGGTAATATTATTATAGCTAAATTATTATATAATATACATGTTTAATACATTTTGATATAATTTATTATTTCAATCAAGTGTTTAGCTGTAAATTGTGGGTTGTCTTTTAATCGATTTAAAACGAGTTTGGATGGCGCCAATGTTTTTATGTTCATTTTGCATCTGATATTTTGTCGCATGATATGATAGAAAATAATCTAATAACCTTTAATTAAAGGTGCTTAAAACACTTAGGTATTAACAAGAGTGGAGTATATCTTAAATGGCATAAGGTCTTTTCTCTGTCTTTTATCTTAATAAGATAGAGTGTAATTAAATGATCATATCCACTAAAATATTTAGTCTTGGCATATAATTTCTTATATAAAATCAATCACATACAAACCCTAATAAAAAAGTTAATATTACATTTTTATCCTATATTGTATCTTACTTAGTCAGAGTTTATTTAAATGATCATATTATTCCATCCAATTATTTACCTCATAGAAAAACGCATCGCATTAAAGGTTTTTTTTATAGATAAAATCAATCACATACAAACCCTAATAAAAAAGTTGATATTATGTTTTTATTTATCAAAAATACTTCAAGTAAATAAGTATAACCTGTCTCATCAAATCACACAATACTACTAACAAGCTCACCAATCATTTAACAGTTTTTGACAGCACAATAACAGAATCCAACATGGCTGCCACGTTTGACATGCGAATAACATCCGTTAACATATCAGAATGGTCATTAACACTAAAAAGCGGCACTAATGCTGGTTTGCGTCAAATATATTCAATAAGTTTTCACGGTGATCTTTGTAGGGTTATGTCATTATGTCTTATCTCATATATTATCAATGCTTAGTATAATAACTGTTCAGTGTTTTCTTATGCACAAACCGCGAGGAACTGACCGTTTTCTTTAACTTACATGTATCTTAGCGAATTCCAATAGGATTTATTTTTTAAAATAACTACTCCGAGAGACGGTTTGACTTCTTTAAATTGACGCGTTGAGATTTTCTATCATAACAATATTGAACGCAATGATTTTAATATTTACGAGTAAGTTGCAATAATTATTTACTTAATTATAATCTTCACTCTTCTTAGATTCTTCCTCTAATTCCAGTTTTTTACATATTCTCTATGAACAGGAAATATGTAACGAACAGTTAGTCAAGCCGTCTGTTAATTAAGTTTAATACCATGAAACCGATTACCTAATATACCATAGGATATGGTTAACCGCTGATCTGAATCGTATATTCGTATGGCGTCTGCCTAATAGCGGTCAGTTCATTTCCGGACTCAAATCACTATCATTTGGATATCGTGGCTAATCTACCCATATAATATATGTGAATGTTTTTTTGTTATAACTGGTAAATATCTAGATAGGTTCAGTTTATGTCTAGACACGAAAATAGATGTGTATTATTAAACCTTTCCCTACCTTTTTTATTTCCATCATTTAAATAGGGGAGGCCTTTATGCAGCAGTGGGTGATTCCGGGCTGATATGATGATGATGATGATGATTTAAATAATGAAAATTATTGTTTTGTTTATTTTTGAAACATCATGTAGTTCACGTTAAGCTGTTGGTCCCAGTTGTCAACCGTTGGTCTTTGGAGGTCATTAAGACAATTCTGACAATCAGTCTTACTATGGGAAAGTTTAGGAAACATGTTTTGGAAAGAGGATAAGCAGATGATGATTTTGTTTAATGGCAAATACTTCTAAAAAGTATAAAAAGCAATTTGATTATGGAAATTTAAGCTTGGTCATCAAAGCTTATCTTTCTCGTTCAAGAAGAGTTTCTAAAAGAGAAATAAAAAGAGGTATGCTGCATAGTAAGGTTAATACTACAGTCAGCACAACGGAAGGCAAAAGCTATCGTCCAATCAACAAGTAATTTATATCCTCTTAATCAGATGAAGGCGCGAATAATAAATAATTTACAAAAATAACTTTCACATAGCGGTTCCTTATCGCCTTTAATTATGATAACACGATATTAATTAAACATCAAAAAACTTTCTCGTTTTAATTCAAAATGAACGAATTCCCTTTATTTAAAAAGTTCGACCTTTAGGTCTCGTTCGGTCTGATAAAAAATGATTGATGGTACTATGTCGTGAGAAAATGGATTTAAATGTAAAACTGATTATTATTATTTATTTGAGTCTAGCCGCAGCTCGTAGAATGAGCTATTCAGACAATGCAAAGCAATAAAGTCATTTGAATTCTCTTTTTATTTATTTTACACACAACATTAAATAATACCGATTTTCTGTGCAATAATTCAGTCTTAAAATAATTTTTAATACTATAGTAATAAATCATATACAATATCTAATCAAATGTTAGGTGCCTATCTGTTTATAACCTTACAATATTTTGAACAATCTTGACATAAATTAAACCATTTAGAACTAAAAAGGTCACTCAATGAATTAAGTTATATTTATTTACTTGGTTACATCTTTCATATCTTTACCGCTCAGTTCGCTTACTTAGCTTAGCTGAGCTCTTGTCTGCTCTTTAACTATCCGCGAACTAATTGCGCCAGCGCATCCCAGGTCAATGCACTACATGCAATTGGAGTTGCACTGTATTTTTATAATGCCTTTAAGTATGATAAAAATAATGGACGGTATTCAATGGGCCTATAGATAGAAATAAATATGATATAATGAGTATAAAGTATCTTTGTTTTAATTATAGGTATTACTTATGTTTGAACTGAATTGGAGTCAAAGGCTAAAAGGTAAAATGGATTTCAATTTATTTATGGTAAGTGTAGTTAAATTAATAGGAAAATATGGGGTCAAGGAACCTTTAAACACATTTAAAGGCTGTTAAGTTAATATATCAATAATAACACGGAAGTCTCTACACAATGTAGAAAAGAAGTCATTCATAACGTAAACAGAATACTTAAATTAAAACCATACAAAATTACGAACAACCTCGCTTGGCAGGTCATAAGTACTTCATACTTACGATTTCCTTGAACGACAACAAAAACACCTCATAATTTATATCACGCCAAAATTACGAGGAAATACAAAATTGATTCGATCGAGTGCCAGCCCTGAACTATAGAGATCACAGCTCCGTAAATGCGTGAATTCTGATTAAAGATTATGGTGTTTTTAAGTTTCGTTCACACTCCGACACAAAAGTCTTATTTATTTATTTATTCATCACTTTAACCTACCATTACAGGGCAGTTTGTCCTAATGCAATAGGTCAGAAATTAAACTAATACTAAAATAAACGATATTAAACTTACAATAACTAAATTAGAAAAACAAAACTGGCAGAATTATTAAACTATAACACACTTCTAGTCTTGACTGTTTAGGGTTTACGGTACGACCCTGACATTATCCGGATAGTGGACCTGATTTCTGTAAAAACGAATTGAACTTGATTTAGGCTATATGCACTTTACACTTAATTTTAAGTCTTCTACTAAGTTTCAAAGTCGGTTAAAAATACATTTTTGAGGACGAAGCTCTTGTGATCTTTCGTCTTTTTATGTTAGTAAAAGTTAGCAATCATTTAATTATGGTGTCGTTTGTAAAAAGTGCCAGTGTGTGTCTACCGCTAAAATACCAATACTCGGGCACTCGTATGTACACTGGGTGTGGTACCAAATGTATAGTTTAGAGGGTTTAGAGTCACAGTGTATACAAAGCATTACAGTTGACAGATGATAGTTAAATCTAGATAGCAGCTAACAAGGTATAAGTTGAACTATTTTTCCTTCAGAGAACAGAGAAGGTTCAACTCCTGATAAGATCTGATGGATTGTTTGCGCACTCGATATTTCATTACTTTTAATTGTTTCATTTTGTATCGCTTGATTTATTGTACCTAGCTAAATATAGATTATCAGTTTTAACTTGCGCTTTTTATTTACAGATTGTGATTTTTGTATTGTCTTTTTTTGTTTCTATATTTGTCTCTTGTTAAGTTATCTTTTGGTAAGATTTTCCAATAAATTTTATTTAGAGAAAAATTATCGATGTTTATAGGTAATTAGAACTGTCAAACTAGTTACTTTATCTTGAAGTACAAGGGGTAATTAACAACAAAACTAATAACACTCAATGTAATGGAATTACGTAAATAAGTCCAATGAAATCGGCAGGTTTAGCTAATAATAGACTAACAGAATTCTACTCAACTTCCATATAAGGTTCTATAGTGAATCACCTAAATTTCCATACCCATTAAAATGCCAACACAAACAGTGTACAAGTAATCATAAATTAATTAATTATTCATTGATCTGACAACAAAATTACTTTACAATTTCGTTCCTACTTAGTAATTTTCATTGATATCCTGCTATTTTAATTGAAATTCATTTATTTAGGAACAATGACTGTAAATCTGTCTGAAAAATTTGTACGTTGTGAATGTCACGAATTCTTAGTAATCTGGTTTCTTGATTCGATTTCTGACTAGTAAATATCTATTAAAGTCAAATAATGTTTGTAATACAAAGGGTAAGGTGTAATTAATGAGTATCGAGATACTGAATTATACGGTTCACAATTTAGAGGTATTTCAGAGGTAAAGCTGTGTAAATGTAAGTCTGCTATTATATACCTACAGTTAGTAAACACTACTACTTAAAGCTACTTTAAAAGCTACTTTTTAAAATTATTTTAACAATATAAACTTCTCGTAGATAGACCGCATTCTTGAAATTTCCTTAACAGATGATTATACGACTCTGAACTATTATATTTTATGAAAAAGCTACTATATAAAAATAAGTCGGGTTTTCCTTCCAGACGCTATAACTCCAGAACGCAAGAAACGATTTCCGCGGTTCTGCATTCGTTGGAAAGGTCTCGGGCTCCCTGAGGTTTATAGTGAAGAAAATTCAGGAAAACAAAAAAAATATATTCGTCTTTTAATCACCAAACGAAATGTTACATAAAACGAAGAGATAAGATAAGAATCTGGTGGCGAAACGGAGTTCGCCGGGTTTGCTAGTCACTACATAGTATAAAACAAAGTCGCTTTCCGCTGTCTGTCCCTATGTATGCTTAAATCTTTAAAACTACGCAACGGATTTTGATGCGGTTTTTTTTAATAGATAGAGTGATTCAAGAGGAAGGTTTATATGTATAATACATGCATAATATACGAGAGAAACACGGATAATCTTAGAGATTTCTGACGTCAGGTCGTAAATCAACACATTTTTTGCGCTTTCATTGCAAACGCTGGCTGAACCCTACGAGATACGTCAAAATAATGTTCTACGGTATTGTGCACCTTAAAAAGATCTACAAAAAAGTCCGCGATGGTATATGTCTATCTCTTGAGGGTAACCCTCAATAACCATTTTTTATCCTTTATTTATTACTTATTCACGAAAAGACGATTTTAAGCAATACAGCATTAATCCTTATCCAATTAAGTACCTTCAAAAAATTGTGCATGTAATATAGATCAATATTGCCCTTTACAGTATGTAATTTAAATGAATATTTTCGAAGATATTACAGATTTAAAATGCAGGGACATAGCGGTTGCGGCGGTACCGGCCGGGGGGGCCGTGCGGGGGCCGGGGGGCGCGTGCATATACCAAAAAATGGCTGTGCTTCGCCCTACAGAACTTTATGATTGCGTAGTTATATTTGGTATCAGCGTTGCACCCGAGCAAAGCCGGGGCGGGCCGCTAGTTAATAAATAAAACAACTAGTTATTTTTGACGTTACTTTTTAAATAAGATCCTAATATTAAGGTAGAAATTAAATAACCGCACTTACAAAATTTATATAAAATGCAAAGAAAAAAATACGCACCACTGATACAAATAATTTCCAAAATTCAGTTAGACATTGACTGATGTACTTTTCACCTGACATGCATCTCATTAGTACTCAACTCTTTGATAGTACCATAGTCTTTATTCCTAAGCAGATAAGGTTTATTTCCGTTAAGCGTATGTTTTTTAGTACATGTCTATACGGTAGTTATATAAACTGTTAACATGCACGGTGCATCGCACTCTTACGTGCGTTTGTTTATGTAAAGCATTGCAGTTGCATTTGGTTTCTTTAAGTTTAGTTATAATTACTGTTATTGTTAAATATGCTTCCTACAATGAATATATGTAGTAGAGAAATGCGTCTCATAAAACGATAAAACGCCGAAATGTAGAATCACTTAATTGACAGTTTCTTTATTTTATTGGTATATTTTTTAAAATATTTATCATGGCATGATTAATTATATCTTCAAACACCTTTTTTTAAGTTTGGTTATTAATATCCTTACATCAAAACTGGCTTGTTACCCGGTGTACAAAAAGTATACAGGACCCACTTATTCTTTCCTAAATATTTTTTAATGGTTTTTAAATATTTTTTTACTTCGTTACCATTTTCGTGTTCACTGCTCGGCAAAGGTCTCCTCCACCTGGCTCCAGACTTTTCTATCCTGAGCCTTTTGACACCAATTCCTTATAAAGTTATCGACTTATCTAAATAATTTCACCACCTGAAAACTACTATTTGTTTTTATCAGATCGGACGGCCATATTAGGTTGACAGTTACACTTACGGCCAAATTAATTGTAACACATTTCACAGCATTGCAATGTTGAATAAACTTAGTATGTTATTTATACCAAAAAGTGAGAAACGTTAGTACAATGTAGTGCATTATTTCTAGACCGGTGACTAAACAAAGGTTCACAGAATGCTTTATAAATACGGTTCTAGTTAGTGATTGACGAGTGATTTGTGATTTTGATCTGTTCAAAACGATTTTGACGAGTTCTGAGTGTTACATTTTCAATTAGATGTCATGTTACGAAACTAAATTATATTTCTAATTTCCTTCAATGAAATGTTGGGATAAACAACTAATTACTTTCTTTTCATTTAATACTATCTCGTTGGGTTAGTTGTGCTAAGCGCGACTGCTACGCTAGAGGTGTTGGGTTCGATTCCCAAGTCGACCAAGGTGTTATTGGGTTTTTCTATGAAATTCTCAGTACCAGGTCGGAGTTAGGATTTGTTCCGGTTAGTGGCAATAGGCTCGCCCCCTATTACATGGGACCTAAGCGTACCGGCGAACTGCGGTACACCCACAGTTCGCTGGTATGCTTAGGTCATTGGTAAACCTCTGCCTAACCCTTCGGGGATGCAGGCTTGATGTTATTTTATGTTTTTTTCTTTTCTTGTCGGTTGTACTTAGCGATAGCGATTAGCAAAGTTCACAAGCCAGAGTCTTTGAAAGAATAGATAATTATGTAAAAGTGAAAACTCATGATACACTTGTTTTAAATTTTTCATAATATTTACTTATCTATATCCTTTGCAGAACTATCAGTTTCTGCTAATTAACACTTATCTTCTACTACATGAAATAGTTAGTTACATAAATTAAATATATTTTTGTAAATAATTTGGGTATCTGTACATTTGTAGGCAATTGTTGTTGTGTTATGCTTTGTTTTTTTGTTTAAACACGGAATTTACTAACTAACAAAGTGGAATAATTAATTTGTCAACTTTTTTGTGTTTTTATACGTTAACTTTATTTTATGATTAAATTAAGAAACCATAAATACCGTTCGGTCCTAAAACTTAACGGAATTCGCTCCTAATTAGCTTACTTTTTATTGCCTTGTCTTTATTTTTTTTTATGAATAATTGGCGCCAATAGATATTGTCGAAACAGTTACCACACGGACAAACAGACACATGATTATCGTCATGTTAGTTAAAATCAGTCTGACGTGATTTTAACTAACATGACGATAATCAATGTTATGACTATAAAAAGAGTATTTTAAGTACTTAATAAAAAGTTCAAAAACAAAAATGGCGTCTATCAAAGATGGCGACATGTAACAAAATACCATAACTATGAAGATCCCGGAAGATTAACCGCAACACCTGGTTTAACCGTTACAAACACAGTCAAACGTAAACCGAGTTCAAAGATAAACTTATAACTGTGTCAGCTTGTTAACTTTACATTGAACTTTGTTTAGTGTAGTTTAGTTTTAACTGTATTTTATTTAACCCTTGGCAGCTGCGTTATTTAGTGGACTTGCATCACCTGTTATTTCGCGCTATTGTTAAGTGAAAGAATGAGTGTAAATAAAAAAATACGATGTCCTTGCTTCATGGAATTCTTCAATGCTTTAGAGCTTAGTAAATTGAGATGTGCAGCGAGTTAAACCAAAAGGAAAAAGCCCATTTCTGTCTGAAGAACTACTCGTAGGTGTTTAAATTAGGACGTTTATAACCACGCATATAATCAGAATTATCTACAAATAGTAGAACGTAATTTTCCAGCATTTAAAGTAATAACTTTTAAACTATCGCGCTGCATGTTTATAGTAATATTATAGAACGGGAATTAGCGCGACGACGGGAATCAGTCTGCTTGCGACTACGGCCGGTGTAACCCGGTCGAAATGTCAAGCCCTAGAGGTAATAATGCATGTTTGCGCTAATTCCCGTTCTATAATATTACAGAATTTAAAGTATTAAAAGCTTGCTTTGAAAAATATCTGCAACAACTCTCTCCAATCGACATACCACAACTAGCATTTTAATCTAAATAATGCTAATATACACAAGCCCTATCTCAAACAAGTCCACAACTACAGACTAATAAAAAACAAACAAAACACACCCAATTACTTAGTTTGCAATACAGACGGTGCTTAAACAACATTTTTATTAATCTAGACAAGCGTTAGATAGGAACGAGTCGTGTGCGCAATCTTAACCCTTAAGTGAGCGATAAGTGGCCATTAAGACCCGCCTCGCGATTTATCTCATCAATGGTTAGATAAAAACGAAGGGACAAAGTGGACATGCAAAAATAAATGTACATACATTACAGGATATTTTTTTGTGTGGGTGTCTAGTAATGTTTTAAGTGTGAAAGCTTGTGTGTTTGTATGTTTGTAACGACATGACGCGTAAACAAATTATCGGATTTTAATGAATTTTGGCAGGCACATAGTTCAAAGTCTGGATTAAAATATAGAATAATTATTTTTTATCTCAGTTGAGTTCCTGAATAATGGTTCAGTGTTTTTAGAAATCCGTAGAAATCGTCATTAAACTCGTTAAGCACGTTTTGCCAACTTTGATCATCATTCGATTTGTGAATTATATGTATGTGATAAAAATATTTAACAACTGACACAGTCAGCATGTGTTATATCTGCATTCTTTTAGATGTAGTCCAAAATCAAAAAATCCTTAAATAACATCGTCGTTCTGAAAAATGTTCATACACCAACAAATAGTTGCAGATAGGATACGTTTTATGCCTACCTCCTTTATCCTTTATCCTTTATCTTTGAGAATATTTATGGCACGCATGCGGGCTATACTGCCTGTGAGGTCGTGATATGGGTGGCTTAGTGAATAATAAAGCTTTAATATCTATTGTTTAAAAGCACTTTTGAATAAGTAACATAAAAAGATTTAAAGAACAAACTGGAAAAAAATCAGCAGGTAAGATTTTTGTCAATTATCTATAATCAGATATCAATTTGCTTTCAGAGATTTATGAGAATGTTAGACAATAAAATGAAACTACTTTTACGGGTTATATGGCGGTTTGTTTAAGATAGGCCACGTTTTATGCCTACCTCCTTTATCCTTTATCTTTGAGAACTAAAGTTCATGACAATTTAAAAATTGCAGACTCCTAAAAATATAAATCTACTTTTATACCCGTAATTTGATTTTCAATCAGATATCCAATCGAATTTGTAACAAATGTTTTAATTCGGAGAAAAAATATCATAATTAAACTAAAATTTTAACAAAAAAATTACCTAAATATCTTCGAAGCATTAACAAATCGTTTCACCACGATAAAATTCTTACACAACAATTCACTCAGCAATGCGGCGAAAGTATGAAGATAATCAATTTTCTTCAAACATGAGTCGTGTAAAAAATTGAAGCGAGCAAAAAAAGACGTCACGTCTGCACGACTAATATAATTACACGGCGACATGAGTTGCGCACGCGCCGACGTCACAGACTGATGGTAACGTACCGAGGACGGTTTAATGGTGTTTTCGATTTTTTTTTATCATTCAAACTGTTTTTTAACCGATACTAATATGGTCTGGATTCCGTACTATTTATCAGTGTTTATGAGAAACAAAATACATTCGATATTTAATATACTTTGTAAAATTGATTGTAAATGACCTTTTATAAATATAAATTCAAAATTCATAAATAAGTTTATAAAACTTAATTCAAGGGAATTGAAAATTTGTAAAAAAAAAACAAATCAGTCCCTAATTATAATAAATTTATCCGAGTTCCGAAATTATTTTTTTTCTGCATTGTCTTCTAGTACAAACTTGTTAATTTCTACATAATAGGTAGAAGCAATATTTCATGTATCACAACGCATTTCCGTTACACCCTGCACATATACATAAGTGTTACTAGTTAATAGTCGTCCTCATTCTAGTCTATAAAACAGAATACAATGATTAGTTCTCATGAAAGCTGTAACTAATATAAGCGGATGATTAAAAAGATCCGGGAAGTCATTTCGTCTCCGCTTTGTGGCGACTTGGCGAGGTATTAAAGACCGATGGTTAACTTATGAGTGTTACATTTTTGATTAATATAGGTACGACTACATATATAGTAATTTAAGAAAATTGTGACCGACTTCAAAAAAGGAGGTACTCAATTCGACTGGTTTTTTTTATATTTGTTACCACATAACTTTTAACTGGGTTCGCCGATTTTGATGAATCTTTTTTTTATTTAAAAGTGGGATTCTTAAGAAATAAATTTAAGACGAAGTTTTGAAGTTAGTTTTTTTTCTTTAGAATTATTTTATGCACTTTCTCTTTATTCTTTTGTTGGCATTTGTTTTAATATTAACATAGATACATATTTTGCTTTACATAGATAAACAACGTCAAATCTTTTTTTAAGAGCTTTTTGGATCGTAGGTTCTTCTGACAATGCCGACAATTAATTAAAAAAATGTCTTATTACTGTCTGTCTGTACAAAAAAATAATTTTATAAGGTCAACATTCAATAGTATTGAAATTATCCTGAACTTTAAGTATCAATAAAGTAAAGATTTTATTTTGAACTCTTATTCAAAGCGTAATAAATAACCGACATCTTTATATTTATTGAAAAACCATTCGTTTTGGCTTCCAAGAATAAAGTGAAAATTATTGATTTTTATTGGTTACCTTAAATTCGGTAGTGATCAGTTGGACAGGATTTAAATGTCGCTAACGTCATTTTATTGCAAATTTTAGTATGTCAACAAATTAAATGTTTTATTTTAAGTAAAATCTTGTGTTTTTCAATGTAGGTTGATGCTTAAAGGATGTCGATGAAACAATTCGCGGAAACCAATACATAAAAATATGAGATTCTCTACTTGTACTGATAACAGTATTTCTTTTCATTTATTTATCATATTCGCTTTTATTATTAGTAAAAGCTCTAACTATACTAAAATTAAATCTATTTAAAAGTTGTCGATGTAATTTAGTGAATATTTAGGTACAAAAAAAATGTAACTTAAATAAAACCTTCGTTCTGCTTTTGCATAGGGATCTAAAGCCCTTCACGATTGAAGCAAGCCTTTTTGAAGCAGAAGTAAAAACGTATTACGGAAACCGGACTATACAAGGATACCTTCAGGCAAACGTCAAATAAAATATCAATATCTCTGATAGTGGATCGACATTTTAAGTTTCGGTAATAAGTAACTGCGCACCTCCTATGACTACTTAAAGCAGGACCCTCGTGCAAGCGAGACGCAACTACGTGCAGTGTATAGCGCCGTCTTTCTTGCACAACGCCAACAGTACTCTTTTAAGAGTTCAGGGTACGGAGGCAATACTTATTTGATCGTGAGCCATTGAGAGACGATTTCTTTTTAAATCGAAGGCAGTATTGAAGTTGAATATTCATACGATATCTGAAAGGCTTCGGGACAGAATAAATTGAATCGTGTAAGTATAAAAATTGCTTTCAAAGTACAGTGTTTTGCCGTTCGGGTATTCAGTGACTGAACATGCTTGTTGACTGTTTTGTGTGCAAAAAGAAGATTATGAAATGTGTTGTAGAAATTACACGATTGTGTAAACTGTTGTCTATTTGATTATTTTGATTGTTTGGGTGACCAACATAACTTTGGAAAAGGTTTGGCAGAAGATTTTTCCTTTGTCTGAATAGTTGTTTATTGCAATAAATTACTATGTATTGCTGTATATAGCATCGTTATAACTCTGCTAGTGCATCGGAAAATATTAAGTTAAAGCCACCAATTAAAATGTATTCTGCTGTTGTTATAAATGTCTTCATCAAAATCATCACATCAGCCCGGAATAACCCACTGCTCGGTAAAGGCCTTCCCTGTTTTCCAGCGTTGTTTAACAAAGCTTGGTAGTCTTACTCTCTTAAAAGATTATCTGGTATGGTAGCTACTACCATATCTACATACATACGTAAGCCTTACTAAAACCTCCTTCTAACCATATTACAATATTCAGTAACAGTAACATAACCAGTGTACAGAAATAGTGCCTCTAATTACTACGACGCGTGCTCAAGGGTCCATGTCAGCTGGGGTCAAGTGCTCCATGCAAGGGGTCCGGAATAGATATGATGAGGTGGCTTGAACTGGGTGAAGCTTTTTAATTATTACGGGGTAATTTAATTATTACTTTGAAATTGCCGTATAGTGTAATGCGTATCTGTGGTGGGTTTAAATACAGAGCATTATGATGTAAGTTCATAGTATTAAGAAATAGTTAAGAATAGCAAAAAACTTTACATTTATTAAATCATCATCTCCTTGCCCTGTTCACAATTATTTGGGGTCGGCGCCATGCGTATCCAGCTTCTATTCATCTCTACAACCTGTCATCTCAGTATTCACTCCTTTCTTTCTCATATCATCTTTCGCACTATCATCATTATTTCTTATAAACATGCAAATTATTCAGTTGTTAAATTCAGTTAGTAATTTTAAAGACCAAGAATATTATTTGATTATTTTACTTATGAATATTCTTATCTATTTACATAGTAAGTAATTACCTACTTCCTTTATAAAAAAATAATAAAAATATAAGAATCACTTCAAGTCTTATTTTTATAAATAATAAAAACATAACATAACATATCATCACGCCTGTATCCCCGAAGGGGTAGGCAGAGGTGTACCAACGTACACCCACAGTTCGCCGATATGTTTAGGTCCCATGTAATAGGGGGCGAGCCTATTGCCACTAACAGGGCATATATTTAACCAATAATGTAAAATAATTGTAATAAGTTTATTTTTAAAAGAGTAACCTATGGAGTTTCTTGCCGGCTCTTCTTCATAGGAATGACACTTTGGAACCGAGCAACTAGAATCAGTAGAGTTAACGTAACGTTTCTTGAGCGCCTTTTTTTTGGTTTATAAGAAATAAAAACATTTTGATTTGATTTGATTTGAGGGCACAAATCCAAACTCCGACCAGCTACTGGGAATTTCATAGAAAACCCCAATAACACCTTTGTCGACTCGGGAATCGAACCCAAGACCTCTAGCGTAGCAGTCGCGCTTAGCACCACTAGGCCAACGAGGCAGTTAATATAATAAAATGGACGGAGAAATAATAAAAGACTATAATTTATTCTAGGTATATAATGAAGTAACATAAGTAAACAAAGGAAAATCGTCTCTATCCTGGATTCCTTACTACGTCTTTGTTCTATTGTCTTACAAATATTTTAGTAGCAGCTAGTAATAATACTTAAATCGTAAAACTTTGAGTGTTTGAATAAACAAGAAGTGTCAATACTGACTTGTGACCATGATCACTGGTAATCAAAAACGATTAACCTTTCGATTGTCTTAAATAATACAGTTCGTCCGACATACATTTTATTTTTTCTTATGTTAAACTGTGTAACTTAAGACACGCGAAAGGTTAAATTTAAATTCGTCAAAAAAGATATTTTTGTTATTTTTATATTTTTAATTAAAATATGTTATATATTTTTAAATAAAGCAAAAATGAAATTATTATTTCAAAAAGATAATGAGATTATTTCACGCTTTTCCACGCTGGCCCACGCTGGCCCACGCATTTATCGCCAACAAAAGGAATGCATTGCTTATGCAAATATTATGTATGAGAACTTATTGTCATAATGAACTGACCATGGCTCCCAATCTATGCGTTAATATGCGGCATTAATGTCCGCATATGTTTACATGCGGTGTGGTCTTGGACCACCCTGTATATCTTAAAAGGAACAACCAGAAAACTATGCATACATTTATGTGTTTGTGTCGATTTTTATAGCATTGAATGGCAATATTATTAAAAAACAAATCGCATCGCTATTAAATTATGATGTAGGTTGTAGGCTCGCGAATCTTACAAATAGAATAACGTGATTTAAGTTCTTTTTTATTTAGAACGCGTAAGTGAAAAAGACAAATTAATAAGAAAGAAAAATAAAATAATTAAACCTGAACCCATTCTCGGTCCACCCTGATAAGTACTAACAGATTTTAATAGTAAAACCCCCATTTCTGTACCCCCTTTTCATAGACAAAAAAAAAGTTTTCTAGAGGACCATCAAATACCCTATACCTACTTACCGTTTAAAAGCATATCCCTTTTACTAATAGCAGTAATAAATAAAAACGTCTAGCCAATCCTTGTTAAAATTAAATTCATCGCGATCGGATAACCCTTAACTCCGTCGCCATATTTGTTTTACCGACGCGGTAATTTTATTTACGAAACCCTATGATTTATACGTCAAAGATTAGCATTTACCGGGAAATAATGTAGTGGTGTAATGCACTTAATACCATACATTTTGTATTAGACACAGGATTCTGAAATATTGTTATTGCGAGGCTGTGTCTCGGTAACTCGTAAGGATATATTTTGGGGTAATAAAGGGATTTTAATTTGAATATTATCTTAAAAGAGAAGAATTTTATAAAAATAATTTATTTTAATTTAACTATCACGTTTACAAAAAGAGCAAGATAAAGAAAACTAATTAAATTGTACGAACGTTTAGGAAAGGCTGATCATTACCTAAGTTTTTGCAAAAATTAATACTGTAATAATTTCATGACGGCATAACACATAACAGTACTGTATTTAATTAGTAAGACGAGATCATGAAATAGAAATTAACTTCACAAAGTTTCGATAAAAAGCTCAAGAAATTCGATTTACATGGTCATCCAATATTCTTGCCAATATCACTTGAAATCTTCCAAAATCCACAATGTATGGCTTATAGCCAAATTCAAATGTAACGCAACGAATTTCCGGCTACATGCACGCTAATCTCAAAAACCACTCAACAGGTATTGATAATGTTTTCATTAAACTGCTCTGGGAAATATCATTCCCGTGTTATCTTAAGCGGTGTTTGTGGAAGTAAACTGTACTATTTGTGGGACGGTAATGTTATAATATGGTAAAACAAGCGATAAGTCGTAAGCCAAGTAATCGGTGATGTAAAGTTTCCATTTACCGGTAAATTTTGTACTAAATATGGTCCAGAACTAACATATTCTGAACTATAAACGATAAAAGTGCTCTAACATTCGATTTTTCTATTTTATCTCATATTTCAAATAAATATCTTAGCAATAAGCTCAAAAGGTGCATCTCAAGAAGATAAGAAAATGTCAAACTTATACAACGAACCGATTTGTATCTTAATTATTCTCTACAGTCACAAAAAAGGCTGTCAATACAATAGCTATCATTTACAGACCCTACGCCAACAAATTTAAAATTGTAAACTATAAAATTTACGTTCCGCTTTGCACCTGCCACGAAATCAATCAGTCAGGAGCAACTGCGAACAACCGTAAAAAGTAACGAAACTCCACATACAACGGGAATTAACTCAATAAAGAAAAAATACAATTTCGAAATAGGAACATAATAAAATACTCCTTTCGCAGCGCACGAGCCGCGCGGCAGCTTGCTGATTGGTCGGCTTTTTGTTCTATTCAAAGCGAATCGAACATCAGTCAGATGGTATTCAGTCGCGCCGTAATTATCGTCGGGAACGAACGTGCCTCACACCTGCCGCATTGTTTGAATAAGTCGTTCTTTAATTTTCAATGCGGACCTACAATTTGACGGCGGTAATAACCAGCTTTTAGAGCTAAAGCAACATTGTGACTGTAATGTTAAATGGATTTGGAAACGAAACAGATTATCATAATTTGCTTCGAGCAACTGCTGACGAAAATTACAGTCTTTAATGATGTTTATACTTAGTAATTGGCTGTTCAATTTGGTAAAGGGTCATTCCAGGTATCAGTGGGGTTTTATTTAAAAACATGACATGTGTATATTAGCTTCTGCCGAGTACCGTTGCCCCAATTTGAAAGTCCATTCATAATCAATGGTGAATAACGGTGTCCAAACTTTTTACTTGCGCACAATCAATAATATTAAGTAGTATTCACAAAAACCTGCAAGTGCGTTTCCCGTTTAAGTTCAATGAATCGCTGCATTAAAAAAGTATGATTAATCATGCGACGATTATGTGAGAACAATCGGGCAATCCGAGCATGTGCTTGCGCAAGTACAGACCCGTAATGTATAGGGCTACCAGCAGAGATAAGATATAATACCCAATTATAGCTGAAAATCACGATGTTGAACGATTAAGTACATAATCGCTGGTTTTGTGGCTAAAACTGGCACAGAATGTAGGTAATAATAGGATGGCGACGCTTAGCTATGTCGTAAGCTAAGTATACCTTGATAGTATACCTGGCAGAACCTTGCAGTAAATAAGGCTGATGAAATTATAAGGGATCGGTTGGAATTTTCAGTAGCTTTTGTTGATTGAGTTTAGAATATAATAAACTCATACTCATTTTATAATGTTTTGATTGTACAGAAGTTTAACATAGGATGTCGTTTTCTTAAAAACGTGTACCTAAGCTGTTATGAAGACATATGTCTATTCCTGCCAGTAATTGTACTCCATAAGAAAATATTAAAGAGTCTAATAAATGGAGTCATCCTATAAACGTAAGGATTTTTCTGATTATTGGAAATTTTCTAATTTATTATGAATAAAGCATAGAGTTAGCAGATAGCGAGGCACCACCATTTGAACATCACCAAACTGACTCCTGAAAGTAGAAAGAGCCAAGAACATTCTAGCATGAACCTTTCTCCTCATCTCCGTTCTTTATTCACTACTATATAAACAGCAGCCCTAACAGAATTATCTTAAACAAGAATGCAGTAGTGAGACGCCTCGTCTCGTATTTCGGACAGACGGACGGACAGACACAGCGCACCTGTACCAGGCTTCCTGCCTGCAACCTTTTTTGTTCCCAAACCATTTCCTGACGCAAGCTTGCTCAATTTACCGAAAGATTTTTTGTTTTAAATCAATGTACTATCAACTGAAATTCTCTCGTCCTAATTTATTAAAAAACTCAACCTTACTGCGTTGGAATAAGAGCGCTTTAAAATCAAAATGTTTTCGATGCTGTGTGGTGTAGTGTACCGTGGTGAAATTGTTTTACTTGTGAAAGGCTCTGCTTCGAATATTTGACGCTTAATGCTGTTTAGGCACCCATTGTTTAATTATCTTCTGTAATTAGTTGAGTGTTTTATGGGTGACAACTTAATTCGGGTTTTCACATCGATTTTATTTAAAGGTCTTTGAAGAAATCTTCTGTGGTTAGGTATTAGATTTAGTGATACTTAGAAACAATAAACACTGTTAACATTATTTGTGACACAAATAATTTAGAATGAATATTTATTTCAACAATAATTAACTTTACAACTTAACAAAACTAATTATCAAATTGTTTCATAACACTAAATAATTTCGTAACTTCGATAATGATATATTAAGGGTCTAAAGAGTCAATAATAAGGTTATTACGGCCCTTTTGATTCGCGTGTTAGTAACCAATCGAATACAACCTTCAGTAAATTACATCGATCAATTTCTTTTTCTAAACGGTCAGAAAAGAATGTGTGACACAAACTGATTTTTATATTATTATTTTTTTTTGCATTCGCAACATTTATAAAAAATTTAATTATGTCACCTGATCTTGAACTATATTTATGAGATCTAGGTATATTATACACCAATGATCTACCTACATATGGAGACGAAATAATTTATATAATTATCTACCAATTCCTAGTAGGAACAAGTCGGAACAACTAAGATTTTGTTTATTTACCTTTGTTGCTGACTAAACCAAACATCCGTGCACCTTACATACGTATTACACCTATTATCTATGTACTATATAAGCTGTTGTTTATAGTTTAATATCAGTGAAGTTAATAGGAGTTTATTCTTCCCCCGGCTGAGTTCCAAAGTTGCGTGCCACCAATGCACGAAACTCGAGTCGGCATAAACAAGTGAACTTAAGCCCAACATGACCTAGATTTTGTCCTAACTTTCAGCTTGTTTGCTCAGTATATACAGATAGCATTACATAGAGGAAGAATAAAATGCATACGAGGAATTTTATATTTAAATGTCCATAATTTTATAATTCTGTATTTGACAAATATATAAATAATAATAATAATAATCCAGCCTATAAACGTCCCACTGCTGGGCACACGCCTCTTCCCATATAGAGAAGGCACGAGCATTGATCACCACGCTTGCTCTCTGCGGATTGGCGATTTCAGATCTCAAATTTTGGAAGCCAGGTATCCTCACGATGTTTTCCTTCACCGTCTGTCAGAAGTTTCTTAGAATATTTAAGAAAGTACGTATAACTTTGAAAAGTTACATTGGTACTTGCCGGGGTTCGAACCTGCAACCTCGTGCATACAAATCCATTTATATAACCGCTAGGCCACCACGACTTTTTTGAGAAAATTTATGACTTGGCAAAACTTGACAGTCAGACAAGCTTTAAACAAAAGACGAACTGCCTTTCTTCACATTTTGGACTCTTTTTTATTTCATAATTATTCAGGTCTAAGAATATCTGTTTGATTTTATTTTAAGGGTGGGACCACATCTGAGACGAAAATTTTTTGCAACAAGAATTATACAAAAGCTCGCGAGCTGCTCGTGAGTCTGTTGTTGTAATGCTCGTTCGGTTTTCGCTCGTCAGATTTGGACGCACCCTTATAATGCTAATCAATGCTTATTTTAATCAAGTAACTGTAATACTTTTGTTCTCTATTCTATTCATAAAAGTATTATGTCTATGATTCTACTAATATTACTTAATCGAAAAAAAAACTATGCCATAACATTCCGATCTTAACTACTAACTCAAAAACAAAGGCCTCACCTAAGTAAACACAAAACAAAAGTACCGCTAACTGTGAATGTACCAGAAAACTTAACATATGCAAGCAAAATATTAGCCCTTTGTCACTGTACTGTGCCATGCATACATAATATGCATATGCTTGTTCTCATGGTATGCGTGCATTGCAAGTTGTATAGTTTGTACAAGTGTCGATTTTTAAGTACTTATGTACGGAGTTTGGATGGCACTTGGTCGTGAGGAAAGAATGTGCTTGGTCGTCATTTGTACGGGAATTATTTGGGACTTAAAAGATTTGAGTTTATCATAGTTCAAGATATTTTTAGATTTTTCTTTGAAAGAGTAAGAGAGCTCTCTCTTTAGAGATATAAATAATATTTATCACCATTTAATTTTCTTTTACTACTAGTTCTTGGTGTAATTTAATTTATTTATCCAAATTCTCTTTCATGAATCTTTACAATGCCCATCAGTAACATATTAGAAAATTAAGAAAGTATACATTAAAATTATTTAAGTCACACTTTAGCTCGGGTGTTATTCCACATTTGTTTTGCGTAAAAAGCCAGTCAGTGGAAAGTATTATGAAGCCATTATTTTTATTGTCAAAAAAAACCTGTTTAGTAAAAATAGATTATCATAATCATATGTAAATATTTTAAAACGATTCTATAAACACGGAAACGTATGAATAGTAAGAATGGTCGCCATAAAATAATGAGTTAATTATTTCAATTAAACTTAAGTGAGTTTTCGTGTAGTGTGTGACGATTACTTGTATGTTTGTCACGTTTTTCCATATATAGAACTGTTTTAATGTCAAAGTAATGTATGTTAATGTTAATGATTAGAATAATAAGAAATGTATATCAATCATATTAAATGTGTTTTTGTTTAAACTTTTTGTTGACAAAGCTACCCAACGAGGTTGCATTTGAAACTATAGAGTGAGCCTCTCAGAGATTAAACCGTAAGCACTAGTGTGATCAAGTGTTGTCGTGAATTATGTATGAAGATGGAGCTTTCCGTTTAAAAAAATCTATCTAATACACTAATATTATCCTAACAATGTCAAAACCATCGATATTTTCGTATATAAGTTTCTCGTTGCGCGAAAATTAACTTAAATGAAAAACGAAATGTACTAGGATCAGAGAAAAACTGCTCTCGCTTGGCACAAGGGGAACCTAGCGATATTAGCAGTCTATGCATATCACACGTCGATGAAGCTACCTTTTTATAAGTCAGTTAATATTAGAATAGGTAGTTAATTTATAAAACACTACATTATCTGAGTAAATTATAATTATTCATTAATTAGGTTTATTACTTTCAAAGGTATCATACATATTTTAGTATCTTCTATTTGAGTTTGCGAACTACAATCAATCACCTTTTTCTTTAAACATCTTTTCGTACCAATATCGGTTTCAAATCGAGAATTATTTTAAGTATTGGGTTCTTACGAGTACGATGCCATGCTAAAAAAAAATTAAAACGCCACTCTTTTTGTATCAAGTATAAAAACAAAGTGCCTAAAAGAGATTACCATAAATCTCCCAAAAAAAGTATCTCAATGTCCACATTTAGTGATACGCTCTCATAACTGGACTCATGACGTCACAAACACTTATCACTAACGACGACCGTTTCCCGGCCTTTATGCCACAAAATATTTCCTACCTTTTGTTTATCCACATTATAATAAAATTATTACTCGCACCTCAAAACCTCATTTAGACTGAGCACATCGAGCAAGTTGTGGTACATTGCCGTCGATGTTCTACCTCTTATGATTGTACAGCCGTGTAACCCAGCAATGTATACCTAGCATGATATTTCTCACATTATTTTAATCGAGTTTTATAAGGGATACAAGTAAAACAATGTTTAATGGTCGTGTAATTGAGCATTTTATTTCATGGTTGCTTTCTCTTGCGGTGTTCGCTGTTGACACTTTAAAACCAGATTTGTTATGTTAAGTAGTGTTTGAGTGCATCTTAAAAGAGGCGACGTTTACCTGACCTAGTAAGTTACAATTAAATAAGTGACGTTGCTTTTACTTCTGCTCGTTGGCCTACTGGTGCTAAGCGCGACTGCTACGCTAGAGGTCTTGGGTTCGATTCCCGAGTCGACCAAGGTGTTATTGGGTTTTTCTATGAAATTCTCAGTAGCAGGTCGGAGTTTGGATTTGTGCCCGGTTAGTGGCAATAGGCTCGCCCCCTATTACATGGGACCTAAACATATCGGCGAACTGTGGGTGTACATTTGTACACCTCTGCCTAACCCTTCGGGGATACGGGCGTGATGATGATGATATGTTGCTTTTACTAACTATACAGGGTATCCCAAGATTGTATCCTATTAGGCTTTTTCGTGGTTTTTCCTTAACTCCGACATTCATAATATTTCAGCCATGCCATGATAAGTCGCATTACATGAACGATATTTTTTTAAGTATCTAAATTACGTGCCTCTCGGATGTGTAAGCATTGGCTAAAACAAGATATAACCATAAAAATATTGAAAAACAATTATAGAATCTTTAAATTTTCCAATAACATTGTGTTTTCAACCGACTTTAAAAAAGGAGCCTCCTCCTTTTCCTTGTTTCTCTATTCGGCTGTATTTTTTTCATGTTTGTTACTCGATTTTATTCATATGTTTCTCATATTTTAACGTTGCAAGTTCATAAGCTAAAACGGTAAAAATATTATGTAAGACAAATTCATTCAATATGTTATGTAGGTACTTACTGTTCCCAATACAAATATGTTATTACACTCTTCAATTAATTAAAATCTGATACACAGTTCACTAACCTAATTATTTTTTGTAATCATAATAAATTGGTTTCTTATGACTTATGTAACATGATTGGTATATCAAAGATGTTAAATATGTTGCAAAGCAATTTGTAATTGTATGATCAACATACAAGGGCCTCGATTTAGCTATGTTAAATGCTTGTCAGTAGTCGGTCAGTGTACTCGTCATTGCGCCTAATTTTCGTATTCAGATAAGCCTACAATAAAATCTCACTGTGTTCTCGAAGAAAATGATCGTAATGACAGTTAGCAGCATGCCAATTATCGTAAAAATGACCAAATGTAGCAGGTCGTTCGGTCAATTCAAGCAACCAAGTTCTTTGTAACATCTTGTTAACGTTTACCGATATAATAATATTCGTTCGTCAATAAATTTGTCTTCACAACAAAACATTGACTAAAGGGACAGTCAAGTTCTATTTTATAAAAAATATTTATTATGCGTGATCTAAAATAATTAATTGCATTATTTCAATATTTGAAAAACTCCTGCCACGCGACACTGGTCTTTATAAATATAATTATATTAATAGCCTTTACATAAATTGGTCAACATTAAACGTTAAACAATCTATCTAAAACCTATTGAGACATGTAATCTTTTTATAACGCCTGGCTTGCCCTACTTCACCTGGGTGTAGTAGGAAACTTTCATCGATCCATCTTTCTAGAAATAAACTGCCATACCTGTAACAAAAAAGGAACACGTTAATACTGTATAACATATTTTATTTAAAAAAACTATAATTCGATTTTTATCGTTAAATAGATTTTTAAATAATTTTAATTAACTATATTTTTCACGCTGAAAAAAATATACAAAATAGGCTTCAATTTTTTTTTCCTTTTATTAAAATTAAACCTGAGTGACGGACAAAAACGTCAAACGAACTCATTGGAAAATGGCAATAACCTAAAAAGTTAGTAACCTGTTTTGGAAATGTTGCTAGGTATAATGTATACATACGGCCTTAACATATTAGTTCAAAGAAGATGCTACACATGTAAATACTGAAATACTGAAGTACTTTTAAGAATAATGATCATTGCTGTTCCTTATACATTTTTATTTAAAAAGTAAGTTGTAAATGTTTTTATTAAATCCGAAGACAGAAACAAAATTTATTGAAATCTTATTTTGAAATTCTTTTATCACATCGTATTCGCGTAAAAAGGCGAGATTAACTTAAATAACAACACCTATAAAATATTAAAGGGCAATATTTCAGTTTGATTTCTCTGTCTTATTGTGAACTTCGGACACACGCGGAGAAAAAAAAACTTCTCAAAAAAAAAAAGACAAAAAAGGTCTTTTAAAAGCTTTTGTTCTGCTGTCCCCATAAATAGTTATCGTGTGAGTGAACATCATAAATCATTTGACGGGCACGAGTTGGTGCACGGGTGCATCGGTGCATGTGCATGCGACCTCCGGGTGCATGCGTGCGAGGTGCAATCTGATAAATGAGAATGTCTCAATTCATTGAATTGTTTCTGAATATTTGATGGGTTAGGTAGATATGGGATTATTTAGGACGTTAATTGGCGTTTTATATTACATTGGCATAGATATACTGGGAATTTATTTTCATTAATTTCTTTTGGGATAACGTTAGCGAGTTTTTATTTAATTCTTTCATTTCTCTGTCATACTTATTTTTCTTTCCTTATTTTACTCAAAATAACAAAAAATAAAGGTTAATTCAGTCATCATTTAAACAAGTAAACATTATCTGTTCATGACCATGATACCAGCAAAGGTGTTGAAACGTTGGGACCTAAAATCTAAATACAAACCGCGATAAAATCCGTAAAAGTAGTTTTATTTCAATGTCTAACATTCACGTAAACTTTAGAACTCAATACAATATATCAAGCAAATAATTGCACAGAAACATTAACGAATCCCAAAAAACATTTTCAACTCAAACCGAAATTCTTATTTTTATACCTTACAAAATTCTCAGAAGGCATATTATAATCTTCAATCAATCAACTAAATGTCATTGATTGATAGTCGATTAAGATAAAGTATCATTCACTTGATATGTTATTTAATGGCGCCTTTATGATTAAAATATAAGAAATTATTATCTTAATCCGTGTTAGTGTCGTTGACCGATAAGGTGACATGCACCGCCAACGAGGTTGCATTTGAAACTATAGAGTGAGCCTATCAGAGTTTAAACCGTAAGCACTAGTGTGAACAAGTGTTGTCGTGAATTATGTATGAAGATGGAGCTTGCCGTTTCAAAAAATCTATCTAAAACACTTATATTATCCTAACAATGTCAAAACCATCGATATTTTCTTATATAAGTTTCTCGTTGCGCGAGAATTAACTTAAATGAAAAACGAAATGTACTAGGATCAGACTAAAAACTGCTTTCGCTTGGCACAAGGGGAACCTAGCGATAGTACCAGTCCATGTATATAGTACGTCCATGTGCACCCCATATTGCATTATCAATTTAAAGATAAACTGATTATAATTTTGTGGTTGAGACGCATTTTGTGTAATGCATTTGTCTGTTAGTAGAAGTTCTTTTTTATTATGGAAATCGTTGAATGATTTTTAGTCTGAATGGTATTTTAGGAAAACAGATTTCTAACTTATATAAAAATAAAACATGACTGCCTTCACTACTAGTCTATAGACTCATGTTGTAATAGGTATAAATTATAGACAAAAATTTATGAACACGTTAGGTTTGTCACACATGGACATTATTTCCGTCACTATGAAATCTCTGATTTTTTTTCAGAGATTTCATAGTGACGGAAATGCATATTATGATATTGTAAGTCCTATGCTCACAATAGCATTCTATGCCACGAAAATACTGATAAAAAACCTATAAACATAAATTAATACTCTATGTCTAAAAAATAAATGATAATACATGACTACCTATGCAACCAGTTATGATGTTATACTATACTTACTTCATAAACGCATTCTAATGAAAGTAAAAAAATACATTAAAATATTAAAACAAAACGACAAAAGGAATTCAAACGATCAAATACTTTGTACCACCTTATCTCTTCAATCGAACTGACAAAACATTTTGTTTATAAACATTAACAATTAATATTCAAGGATAACATTACAAGAGGCCATTGGAACTCATTAGCCATCAAAATAATCGAGATTATTATCTTAAGTACAGGAAACCACACAACACCTTGACAATAATATCGTCTTTATTTCGAAAGCCATAGAGTCGGTATTTGCAGTTCTTTGCTACCTGTATTTTGCGGTTGACTGTACAGTTAACGTAAAAGCTTCTCCCAGCATTCTGATGGTTATCATTTTAACTGTATCTATTGGTACATGTTTATTTAAATTAGGATAAAAAGAAGAGCTGTTTTGTAAAAAGATTTAAGTAGCCCTTGGTCAGTCAGCTAAACGAAATAGAATAAAAATACTGGCGTTATTTCCAAGATCTCTGGTGATAGCGATGTTGTTCTTTTTTTGGATCCTGAAATTCTGCATTTTTTGTGATGTTCAATAAAAAAATATTATACCATGATTTGTTTCTGCATCACCCTAAGGTTAAATGGCAGAGAATGCCATTTAGCATTAATAAATAAATATTCCATCTAATTGCATGACTTTTGGCGATAGTACAACAAATATTATATGTATTATTTCTTACAGAGAGCGAGTGTCTATTTCACTTTTAAACCCACTTTTCTGTCTTCCCACGTATCCCTCGGTAAGATAGGTTGTCAAAATTAAAATAACTTATAGGTCAAAGATCACGTATGACAGCCAGGACAAACGGCTGTACCTTCCAACCAGGAATAAATAAAGGGAACATATAGGAGAAAAATACAGCTACTTTATTAAATTACTTGATTTATCAACCCAACTTTTTCAAGGATTACATCGTATAGCCAGATTCTATTTAAAATATACGGTTGTCTTGTGCCGACACTTGATACGGTCCCGCTGTGAGGGTCCTCCTGACCTCGACTCCATGACCCTAGCTTATCGTTTTGTTACAAGTTTATTTTGCTCATGAAATTCAAGTTATTTTGAATAAATTGGTTGTGCGGTAAGGAATGTTGAGTTTTTTAAGTTTACTGCTTGTGAATTAATGCATATTTTTGATTTTGATTTTATTGTTTGATTTGACATCTGGATGTTTTTCGAATAAAAGTTTAACTAATCAAGTAAAAGAAAGGTCTGATCTTGTTTTGAACGGCGATAAAAACAGAGTATTAGTTAAATTTAAGAATGCGATAGCATTTAATACACCAGCAATTTAAATGTCATGGAAATCTATTTCTCTGTCAAAGTTGATACGGTTCAATATAGTGAATTTGATAGCTATTCCCCTTTAAATTCAAAGGCTTCTACGAATTCAACACATATAATGAACTAAGTCCCTAGCTACTAAATTTATCCTCAATAATGGTTGGAGAAAAAAGTATTTTACAGTAAATATAAAAGCTCATCCTTTATTAAAAACCGGCATTTGTTTCTTTTGTGCTCCTTCAATAAATACTGCAATAAAACGATCACGAGAATCGGTTCACCCGTTTTCGATATTAGCGCAACACAAATAACAAACACTTCCTATTATTATATATTGTTAGTAAATCGAGTCCTATTTCTAGGAGATTACTGACATTTATCAAGTTAAAGTAACCGTAGCTATAAATATTGCACGCCTTTATAATCTTAGGTATTTTAGAATAGGGTTGGTGACTTGCAATTTCGTACTTATTCTTCAGAGTTACTAAATAATAAAATTACATTTTTTTTATATTTTAAAGAACCTTTATTTGTTATTTTTTGTGGAAGCACATATAATTATGTAAATGTCTTAGGTAAGGAATTCGTCAGTCACTATTTAAAAGGCACTGCAAACGTAAATAGGAATAAATCCATTTCCAAAACATATTCTTTTGTATGGTCTGTCTCTAGCTTAAATCTCATTGAGTTCATTGCTGTTGTTCTTTTCATATAATGTCAAGAGAGACAACCCTAACATTCTGCATATAAATTTAAGCCATCATAGCGAAATATTGAAAACGTTTCGCTAAAGTAATTCAATACTTCATTGTGCAGTAAGTATGAGATTAATCAGAAAGAATAAAATAAATGGTGCACTGTTCAATAATGCACACCATTTTCGTTCTCGTGTTCTTCAATCATCTATAATATCTTCGATACAGTGTTTTAAAAATAAAAGGGGTTTCTGTGAATACACAGAGGTTAAAAAAGGCTAAAAATAGAATAAAATAGCATAAATTATAACTTTATTAACCTACATCTCAAATTATTTTAGAGTAAATAAAGAACTTCACGAATCTTTCGAGATTTCGTAAATTTTAGAGGATATTCCAAAGGTTGACTGGTAGATAATTAAATGCCTTGCGGCGTTAAGTCCGCCTTATGTACCACAATTGTACATGAAAGTTTAAATAAATATTCTACAATTCACAAGTCTACTGTATATTCTTAATTCATGATTACCTGTCCATCATACCTGTATTCGTCAATCTTAAGCTAGCACTTAGTATGATGATGGCATTAAACCCGACGTTATAAATGCTAGGCGATTGCCGTTTATTGCTCTTAATTCACACTTCAGCGGTAGCGGTTATAACCGAGTTCAATGAGGCTAAACCATCGACGTATGATATGCATAGACTGCTACTATCGCGAGGTTCCCCTTGTGCCAAGCGAGAGCAGTTTTAGTCTGATCCTAGTACATTTCGTTTTTCATTTAAGTTAATTTTCGCGCAACGAGAAACTTATATAAGAAAATATCGATGGTTTTGACATTGTTAGGATAATATTAGTGTTTTAGATAGATTTTTTAAAACGGCAAGCTCCATCTTCATACATAATTCACGACAACACTTGTTCACACTAGTGCTTACGGTTTAAACTCTGATAGGCTCACTCTATAGTTTCAAATGCAACCTCGTTGGGCTAAACATTTAACTACATTAACTTAGAAATCATGAGAATGTTCGTCTTTTACTATTTTGTGTTCGAATTCGAAACTTAACTTCGAAAATTTAGAAACGACATCGAAAGCTCCAGTTTTTAAAAGACCGATCGAAATAAAGTAAGAGGTCATCTGTCAAATCTAAAGCGCTGATGAGATTTATTTTTAGGGTCAAAAATATTTGTTGCTTCAGATTTGATTTGGCAAGAGATATGAAAAATAATGAATCAGACTTTTAAAACAAGGGGGACTTAAGATATTAATGAATCCGTTTGGGTTAGGTTCGTCTCAGGTCAGGGGTCGATTCTCTATTTGATGATTTTAAAACCTTTTTACTCCAAATTGTTTTGTACTAAATTCCCTTCGTGCTATCTGAATAACTAATTGGCCACCTTTGCATTCTTAGATCTAAAGGCATCTTAATATAAATAAAACCATTACACATCTACAATGTAAATCTAGTCTACCACCTCACCTTTAAATGAATACTAGGAAATTATACATAAGAAGATGTATGTTTAAATGTATAATTTCCTGGTTATTAGGTCACCGAGGCACGCGAGAAGTGGCTCGCGGCTGCCATGCGCGTCAGTTTTCATACGATTCGATACAGATTGCTCTAAATCACAAGTTACTGGCCTGGTGAAGGGATTTCAGTATTTTGCACAGGTTGAAATTAACTAGAAAGTAATAAATGGCGTATTGTATACATGGTCAAAGGCAAAATTCATGAAAGTGATAGAAAACGAAACAGAAGGAGATTGTACTAAAACGATACTAGAAAAAGGACTTAAAATACTACCACTGTACACTGTAGGTTACGATAACATAATTTTGTAATTCAGAAGTTTACTGAATATAAACATGTTATAAACTAAATTACACACATACAGGAACCTACATCAAATCTAAAACCTTATAAAGCACTAGGTCCTGTTTCTAAATTTATTGTACTAGGTCAGTATGGTAATATTTAATTCTAACCCCTCCAGTCTTTCAAATACAAGCAATCAATTCCATCTAACCACAACAACGTCTATAAATATCCCATACATTTTTCAAGTTCTATTTTCGTTGTCAACTCCTATTCACTTCACTAACATATTTTGCCAGGTCGACATAAATTACGTAGATTAGTCTCAGCACAGCCACTGGACCGTGACGGGATGAGTTCAGCGTGTCCTGTCGGATGTGATCACCGCGGCTAGGAATCGACTTTCATAATAAACAAGCCGTTAAGACTTAGCTGGTGTTGGAGAAAGTTCTAGATTATTATGGGATTTGTGGGGAAAATGTAGCTTGTGTAGGAATATATTAAAGGAACCAAATAATGGTTAGGTTCACTTTTAAATATAAACCGTTTTATGAAATCTTAGAAATGTGACAGACACGGCTGATAGCATATTCCAAATACCTTTCTATGCGAAATTATTAAATAATTCATCTCCCACTTTTTCACACTTTTTTTAGTTTTATACTTACAAGGATTCAGGGAAATGAAATAGTAGAGGTGAAAGCAAAACTTGTCTTGTCAATAACCAAAGCTTAATCATAAAAGACTAAGTTACAGTTGACCCAAGGGACAGAGGCCAAAACAAACGTATAATTGACCTGTTCCAATATCAAAATTAGTGTCAAACACCAAAATCTCAATCAAAACCCATAAATAAAGACGAAACAAACAAAAGAACAATAATCCGTCGATCCAATACAGTTCGTGACGACTCAATAACGGTGGTTGAAGTTAGCACAAGCTCACGCTAATTATCTGCTCAGCCATTGTGGAGGAACTTTCTCTTTTACTATTAGACTCTAATTTATTCTAGTCGGTTCGTGATCGTGGAGTATGCTCGGCGAATGTCAAATGAGATGTAATGAGCGTCTGCCGGATGGGATGCTAAATGTTTTAACTGCGGTGTTCTTTGAAATTGTTTGTTGATGCACTTTCTTGCGGCTGTTTGGGGGTTTTCATGGTTTGCTGCTTCGTTTCTTGGTTTTGTTCTACTATTAACAGTAACTCCGTATTGATGATTTATTTTGTGACTTAAAGTTGAATCCTCAAAAAAACAATATCTAAAAAAGAACATATCCCTTTTGATTCGCTCCAAATATAAGAAAAAAACTTTGTAAGAATTTGATGTTCGCCTGATGGCTTGGTATATGTATTTTTCTATTTTTTTTTTTCGTTCCTAATAACAGTACAAGTTATTAAATTCTTTTTTTTGTTCTGTAGTGTTCCCTGAAGTTTAAATGATTTTATTTTATAAAATTTGAGCAATTTAACCAACCATATACGAGTTGGTGGAATGACTTCCATTGTCCATATGCGTCAGCACGGGATCCCCTCGGCCAGACACAATGAAAGCCGCAGCACCGTAAACCACAGTCCCGCGTGGCTTCTGCGGTTACGTGTTAACGTTACCTATGTAACGCGGTATTGTCACGTTCAAAAGAGGTGCATACGTTTGTAATGAATATCATCTGCATCATTATGATATTCAAAGTTAATATTAAAACTGAGACATCGTGGTACACGGAGATTTCGGGACAAACTGGAGTCCTTTGATAAGGAGTGGATAACCACGGCCCTAACTAGAGAGAAATGGAGGAGAGTAGAGAGGCCTTTGGCCTGCAATGGGAGAGAAACGGATAGGAAAAAAATGTATTAATAGTAACATGTAAATTATTGAAACAACCCTAAACCACACACGTGACAAAAACATAAATTTAAAATTGTCTGAGAAAATATTGATATACGCAGTGTGAATTTTACAATTGACACGAATCGAATGACCTACAGGATTTTTATAGAATGAGTGGTAGTCAAGTCTTTATTGAACTAGTCAAAAGTCTTCACTATCTTAATTTTTACCATCTTCAATCAAATCTTCGCCGTCATACAAAACGATCGTGAATACTCAAACAGACAGATCAAGATCCAGCCAATCAGGCGCAGTTGTGTACAATCAAAATCAAGTGCAATGCAATTAGGACGGCGATCTACTCCAACAATAAATTGTGTGGCGCACGCGCACGATTCTCGCGATCGTGCACAACGACCATCTATCTAACGCTACGTCTAGAAAGAAGCTATTTGTACTTGATTCCACTGTGTAGAGGTTTTTGTGATCTGTACTATGATTGGGATTCTTTTCTTGTTTGTATCTTGGCCAGCTTGGGTAGTTCGTGTGATCCAAACTTATTTGATTTAAACCTATTTATACCATTCCACTACTTATACCATATCGAATTTAAGTAGTTTTCTACTACGGTAAAATATCTACCGATATGTATATTTTTAGATAGGTATCTACTCCATTTAAAGAAGTTTCATGGTACTTCTTACTTACTAGGTCTTCATTGATCAGGTTTATCGATGTAATAAAAGAGATTTGATCCGTAAGTTTTTTTTTTAATTTATACATTTTGCCCTCATCCACATCCTTAATTTTCAACTTCCATAATATTACCTCTCTAACAATTCCTACGTCCATTATTTCCGTAACATTTGCACCAAATCCATATCGTCCACGTTTTGCCATAACCACGAAACCGGAATCCCATCCATGATCTATCCGTTTCCCATGCGCCGGCGCATTCCCACGGTCGTTAATCATTGCTAACGATCTATGGATCTGATTTACACTGCACTTGTTTGCTCTGATACTGTTCAGCTTATTTCTAGATCATGATCGCGTGAGATTTCTTAACTGTTAATTAGAAACATAGGGTTAGGTTGTCAAGGAAAGGGTTATGTGGAATGATCAGACTAGTGTGAATGTATTAAATAGTATGGCTTGTCCTTTTGATATATTAAGTGTGAGAAGTTTTAGCGACCACACCGTGTTGTGAGCTACTGTTAGTCGCTGGTCAATATCGGCTTACATAAGTTTGATTCTAGCACGCTAATCGCCTAAGGATTGTCGTTTAAGATTTTTTGGAATGGGAACTGTCTGAGAAATAGGGATACTTTTACATAATGCAAATAGTTCACTTTTCACGTTTATTGCAGACAAAGCGACAACAAAAAATAGGAGCATAATTTTAAGTGACCAATCAAGCTTATTAAATCCACTTTCTAATAATCGATCTTATTAAATAATAAAGTCCGATCCACACACAGCTAACTAATAATATCTAAACCAGTTTACAAAACATAGCAGATTACATCAGGTGTTTTTGCCGCGTCATAATTCTTGACCTACGGCTCGTACGATGCGTACGCCATATACGGAACACGGCAGCTCGCTTCTTGCTCGGCTTGTAGGGTTCCGCATACATAAATAAAATAGCGATGCCCGTGGGGACTTTGACATTTGTGGTGTTGTGAATGCGAGACGGTTTGGAATGAGGTTTTATTGGTAAAGGTTTTCAGTTATATTTTATCTCCATTTGTCTTGTCGTTCGTAATATTGAGCTTTTATTTACAAATAGAAAATTGGTAAAGGGTCTTTAGTCAGTACCTTAGAATTTTCGTATGTTACTGAAATGGGCAACATACATAGTTTATTTCTTCTTGATAGATTAATGAGTCAAAAATAAGATTAATGAGTCACAAATACTTTATTTTAATTAAAAATACCGAGAACACATACAGTCACTATAATGTCACAGAGCAAAGAGAAACAGTCAAGCGTGAGCTGGTGTTGCAAGGCGTAAAGTTCAAAATTACAAAATTATATTTAACACTCTTCCTGAATTTAAGCCCTTACAACACTGAAAATTAACAAAAATGCTTGACATAACATATCTTTCTGAAACTTTAACAAAGTGAGCTAAATGAACACATACCAAGTTTAGCTCTCAAAAATTTAAATTTATCTTTTGACAATGCTTTTGTAAGTATGTCTGCATACTGATCATTACTACTAACAAACCTCAGAACAATAATCTTCTGTTGATATTTCTCTTTAATAAAATGGTATTTGATTTCAATATGTTTACATCTCTTGTGAAAGTTTACATTTTTAATGACACTAATTGCACTTTGGTTGTCCAAATAAAGACACATAGAGTCCTGTTTGTACTGATCTATGTCACTCAAAAGTTGCTTAATCCACATGGTTTCCTTAGTGGCAGCACAGGCTGCCATGAATTCTGCCTCTGTTGTAGATAAGGCTACTGTTTGCTGTCTTTGACTAGACCAAGTTACTGCTGCTCCATTCTTAATGAACACAAAACCAGTTACAGAGCGACGTGTATCCAAGTCATTTGCGTAGTCTGCATCACTATAACCAGTGACCTCTGCAGGTTGTGCAGTTTGTGAGTAGCACAGCCCATACTCCTTTGTATCTTTCAAGTATTTGAATATCCTTTTAACTGCATTCCAATGGGTTTGGTTGTAATTATTCAAAAATCGACTCACCAGACTGACTGCAAACATTATATCAGGTCGACTCACAATGGCCAGGTGCATCAGGGAGCCGACTGCCTCTCTATAGGGTATGTCTTTATCAGCCTCTCCTCTCTCTTCTTTATACAGTTTCATGTGTGGATCTACAGGAACACTGTTGGAATTAGCATCATTCATGTTAAACTTGGTTAACATATTTTCTATATACCTTGTTTGGTGTATGAATATGCATTTATCAAACTGTTCTATTTGCATTCCTACAAAATTACTCGGTTTTGTCATTATTTTAATTTCAAAGATAGTTTTCAACTCTTCAGTAAACTCCTTTAATGCTAAGTTACTGGTAGAAAACAATAATCCATCATCGACATATAAACATAAATAGCATTTACTTTCCTTGACTATACCAATATAGACACATTGGTCAGCCTTGCTGTTTACAAAGCCAAACTTCTTAAGAACGGAATCAAACTTACTGTTCCAGCATCTTGGGGCTTGTTTCAACCCATACAGTGATTTGTTGAGTTTACAAACCATATTTTCTTCATGTGCAAGCCCATCTGGAGGTGTCATAAATATGGTCTCCTCCAGCTCCCCATACAGGAAAGCTGTTTTGACATCTAGTTGAATGACTTTTAGGTTATTTTGTACAGCAGCTGAAAGTAACAAGCGTATCGAGTCATACCTTACCGTCGGAGCAAAAGTTTCTTGATAATCAATGCCCTTGGTTTGAGCATATCCTTTTGCACATAGGCGTGACTTATACCTAGGCCCTGTTGGTTCATCTTTGATTCTAAATACCCACTTGCAGTGTATTATTTTTGCATTTAAAGGTTTCTCAACCAATGTCCAGGTATTATTCTTCTCATGAGCATCTAATTCTTCTCCTATGGATTTTATCCACTTATCTTTATCTACTGAGTTCACTGCTTCTTTATATGTCATTGGAATATCTATTGAATTGTCTTCATGTTGACACATGTATATGTTTTCTTCTGACTCATCTAGACTAACTTTTTCAACTCTGTTCTTTCTTGGTCTCAAAGTCATGTTACTCACTGGTGGAGATTGAAAACTGACATCTGGTGTGTAATCACTGTCTGAGGTAGATTTACCTTCACACACCGTTTCATATGAACATATACTGGTATCTTCATTCTCAGTTTCAGTGGAAATATTTTCTTCACTATTATTATTTCTGGTAGAATTCTTCTGTGACAGTTCTACTGGGACATAGTCCCTTTTGACAGTAGATTCTAGAAATGTAGCATCTCTGCTTTTTATTACCTTTTTAGTTTTTGGTATCACAAATCTATATCCTTTACTATGATCACAATAACCAATGAAGATCATTTTCTGTGCCTTGGGGTCCCACTTTCTGCGTTTCTCTTGAGGTAAGTGTACCATAGCTTCACAACCAAATATGCGCATGTGTTTCACATTAGGTTTTTGTCCTGACCACAATTCTTCAGGCGTTTTGAATGATAGGGACTGTGTTGGTGAGCGATTTATTACATAAGCAGCTGTGTGTACTGCATCAGCCCAAAATTGTTTGGGTAGATTGGCATTAAGCAGCATACATTTAGCTCTTTCAATAAGACTCCTATTCATTCTTTCAGCAGCCCCGTTTTGTTCAGGGGAATACGGTGTGGTAGTTTGGTGTATGATACCTGCAGTTTTTAAATAATCAGAGAAATTCTTATTGACATATTCCAAGCCATTATCTGTGCGTAGTATTTTTATATGAGTATCAAGCTGGTTTTCTACTTCATTTTTAAACTCCTTGAATTTTTCTAACGCATCTGACTTGTTCCGGAGAAAATATACATAAATTTTCTTTGAAAAGTCATCAAGAAAGGTTATAAAATATTTGGCACCTCCTAGTGTTTGTGTCTCCATAGGGCCACATATATCTGAGTGGACCAAGTGAAGCAAACCCTTTGCTTTGTTCCCTTCACTTCTAAAAGGTAGTCTTGTCTGCTTTCCTTCCTTACAGGTGACACATGTCAGATTTTCTGAATTTGCTGAGAAAATTACATGGTCAGTGTTATCAGACATTTTCTTTAGACTGTTGAAATTAAGGTGTCCCATTCGTTGGTGCCATAGAAAGATATCATTTTCTTCAACATCGGACATGCATGCATAGCCTCCTCCAGGCATGTTCAGCCGGTACATGTTGTTGATAATACTAGCTGTTGCTACTATCTGACTTTTGTTGTTCATAATAACACAGCCAGTTTTGTCAAATCTTACTTGGCCTCCACTGCGAATAATCTGACTTACAGATAGTAAGTTTGTAGCTAATTCAGGAACATATAATACATTTGTAAACAGTACCTTATTTTCTTGACCTTTATCATTGTAAGTATTTAAGCTCACTTGCCCTGAGCATTGCACTGATAATACTTTGTTATCTGCTACTCTTATATTCTTTATAACGGAAGTAGTCTCATTCTGAAGCAAAATCTTGTCTTTGACCATATGTGAAGATGCGCCTGAGTCCACATACCAGGCATCACATTGTGCAGTTGTCGCAATAAATACAGCAGCATATGATGAACTACTGGCAGTTTGTGATTCTTCTTTATTTTTCAATTTGCATTCTGGGCTTTTGTGTCCATATTTATTACAGGTGTAGCACCTAGGTCCTTTAGAATGCCTCTTGAAATTTTTCTGAAATCTTTTGTTAACTGCGAATGCTTTTGACTCATTTTCACATGGTCTGATATCCTGCAATAATTTTGCCTTTACAGAATCTGAAGTAATAGTTATGCCGGAGCTTTCAATGGCCATTATCATTGGTTTATAGCTTTCGGGCAGACCTGAGAGCAGCATAGTACCTAGCCACTCGTCGTCCACTTTAAAACCAATGTTTCTGAGTTTATGAGCTGTGTTCATTATTCTGCTTACGTACTCTTCTACATTTTGACATTCTGTTAGTGACGTGTTACATAAATCACGCAGTAGCCCAACTCTGCGTGTCAGCCCAGAGTCATCAAATGTTGAGGACAATTTATCCCAAACTTCTTTGGCGGTGCGAGCCTCTTGGATATGCACATAGTTTGTGGGATCCACTGAGAGGATTATCTTTGTTCTCGCCTTAGTATCTCGTTTTGGATCTGGTTCCGTGTTAGATTCTATGCAGTCCCACAACTCCTCATGTTGTAGATATGTTTGCATTGCAAACCGCCAAGTTGCATAGTTTTCCCGACCGGATAGCTTTTCAATGAATGCCAATTGGTTGTTTGATGCCATTTTGTTATTAACAAAAGAAAGTTGCCGGTTTGAGGTTAAGTTCACTATTGGTCACTTTTTTTATTTTTACAACGAGATTCGCACTTTTATTCTTTCTGAGCTATCTGGGCCCATAACCTGATAGATTAATGAGTCAAAAATAAGATTAATGAGTCACAAATACTTTATTTTAATTAAAAATACCGAGAACACATACAGTCACTATAATGTCACAGAGCAAAGAGAAACAGTCAAGCGTGAGCTGGTGTTGCAAGGCGTAAAGTTCAAAATTACAAAATTATATTTAACACTTCTGAATCAATATTATTTTTGAAAGAAAGAGCTTTTAACTGTGATCCTATTGAGCTTGTATAAATATATTATGCATGTGGGAAAAAAAAGTACTTCAGTATGGTAAATATTTATATTTGCTTTGAAAATATGAAAGGTTTGTTTTTATGTGAACTATACGTTTCACATAAAAACTACTTTCATCGAGCATTTTCTTATATCGTCGGTGCATATTTACAGTTCATAAATATGAAATACGTCTAGCAGACATTTCATAGAGATTACGACTAAAGTTCAACAACCAGTTCAGTATATATGGGCTTCTTATTTGACTACGGGACCCTAAAAATACTTACAACATAGCGTACGTGTTATGCGATACTATCAGCTGATTAAAAAAACGATTTAGTTCGTGTTTCGTCGTAAGACCATATTAAGTAACGTAAGGTCGGAGTAACTGCACTGTTTGCGGTTTACGAAACTAAATAAACGTACTGTAGCTTTTTTTTTATCACAAAGTTAGTTAATTTGACTGGGTTTTACAGCTGATATCTGTGATGACACGAACTTTTATCCTGAACGGGGATCTCACCAAAAACTCGATAATGGCAGTACATATGTAACTTGTGTTGTGTTGTTGTCATAATTAACTAAAAATTACTTCACAATATTCAGGCACTTATACACGAAATCTAATTAAATACCTTTCTTTGTACGTGTGCTCTTTTCCTCAGCCTATCCTGTCCCACTGCTGGTCAAAGGCATCCCCAATTCCTACTTTCAACCTTATCCCGGGCCACCTCAACCCTTGCGGTATGCGACTATGTCATCCAACCACCTCTTCCTGGGGTGGCCTCGGTGTAATTATAGTGTTAAACTATTTATTCTATGATGTGCTTTATTATACGTAATACAGTAGATCATAGAATTAATAATTATACTAAATATATATTAAAATACAATTTCGTATAATACAGCCAGCAGCAACAGATTTTTATCCAACAATTTCGATTTTCCAAGCTCATAATTTAGCACTGCCAATGACACAAGAGTAATTAATTAGAATTAGTTCCTGTAAATGACATTTCAAAGGAAAAATAAACAGGAACTGCTCCGGTTAGCGCTCGAGCTCTTATTGAGTTAGCGGACTGCGGCCAATTAGCTTAATTGTAATGTTTAGATGCTGTGCGGTACAGAAACCTTGTGCTCATGGTGTTATTTAAGTAGGGTGTATATAGGTAATTATATTTAAGTTGATAAGGGCCAAATACTGTCTAACTTAACTTTAATATAACGATAACAATATGTATGCCATAAAATTGAATTTATTGATGTATTTTATATATAAATTACTTATGCTGATAATTCAAATGGATTAATTTTATGGAAATGCTACATTTCCGAGACATTTAAAACAGACCAAATACTCGTTCAAGTTTTATTTTTAAACATTTACTAGCGCACTCAGTTTGAAATCTTTTTTTGATGTTAAGTAGGTAGTAAACATAACTATATTTATTATAACCTTTAATTATTCAGATATAAAACAAAATTGTATGACACTATCCAATTTCACTTTAATACATATTTTAACACTAAAAGCAACAAAACTTAACTGAACTTGCTTTTAATAATAACATCAACCAAAATAGGTGTTCCAAGGAGGCCGGATAATTAAACGATCACTTTTGCGGAAGTTAAGAACAAGTCGAATAATCGACCTTCATCAATGTTGATATTAATGCAAATTTTATAAGCACAGTAATACGGGTTAAACCGGTCACAAGACATATTCGCGCGGATACGAGAACACAAGGAAAGATATTTACCGCGGACCTGAGTGTGAAAAAACATTTACAAATGCTAACTTTTAAACTATCGCGGTTCATGTTTATAGTAGGTAATATTATAGAATGGGGATTAGCGAGTACATGCTTAAATACCTTTAGGGCCTGACGTTTCGACCGGACTACACAAGCTGTGATCGCAGACTGACGTCAGGCCCTAAAGGTATTTAAGCATGTGCGCGCTAATGCTTGTTCTATATCATTACTATAAACATTTACGAATGATTTTTCTTCCGTTTTTTTCCAAACTATGTTGGGGTTGGACTTGGTCTTACGGGATTATCGCGGTAGTTTACACTGCTTTCCCGCCTGGTCTTCAGCATAAGGGAAGGGAGAAGTAATCCGGTGGTTTTAACTGGTAAGAGTCGGCATACCCCTCCGGCTTCCCCAGGGTGGAGGAAGTCCATGGAGGGTTTCCAACTTATTAAATAAATAGAAGGTCTTACCGGATTAAGGTGGATACTGTACTTTAGATAGAGCTATCAAACCTTCCTAAAGTGAAGTATTCGTGGGTTACCAAGTTGGCTACTTATATTAACCGAGTTCGGAATATTATTCCTAGACATGCGTGCGAACTTTCCTCCAGCATGCGAATGTTTGCGCGAATGTAAGTGGTCAGGGTAATAACAAATTATCTTCAACATGAGTCATGGCGTAGTGGCGCCAAAAGATTGGAAAAAGAAAGGACTTTATAACGGCATTTATGTAGTACTTAAGGTTTTACAAATCATTACCTTATCGTAAAGTGTAATTAATTTATAGGTGTAATTGAGATCAGATTTGTCCGGAAAAATTAAGTTTAATTGTTGTAATTAATTATTTAAATGAGAGCATTTACTTAATTCTGAATATACATTTAGGAAATATAAATGTACACTAAAGAATTTCGTACAATGTTAAACTCATAACGTTACATATCATTATATATTTTGTTAATTCGTGGAATTATGGTTCACCTATACACAATGACCTAACACAGTAGTTTGTATTTCATAGAGATATAGACACCTGAAAATCCTAAGATTTAAATATAATCACATATCATCTTTCCACCCATCACTAAATAGACAAGCTTTTATACAAAATAAATAAAATAATAAATCAATAAGCGTTAATACGACACCTACTTACTACCATTCCGATAAACATTATTAACTACTGCGATTGACTATTTGAAAGTAATCCGCGAACATCCTCGTTTCGCTAAGACGTGTGGTCACCACAGACTCACGCGCAGGATATTAAACTGTCCTTATATTCCTGTTTCAGTAGGGCTGTCAATTTGTAAACGAAAAGTTGAATGTGTGAAATGTTCGACATTTACGGCACTGAAAATATAAAGTTTAAGAAGTTTGAATGTTAAAAAAAAAGTTTATTTGTATTTATTTATGTTGCAGTGTGTGTTTGTTAAGTCCAGTTTTTCTTTTAGATACTGATATAAAACATTTTAAAAAGTAATATAGTAGAACAAAATACAATTATTTTACTTACTACAATATAGGTCTATGTTTTGAATTTCGATACTTTCACATTAAATTATGTTTTTCACTTTACAATAATAACTAAAAAAAAATATATTTTTTACCTAATATTGTTGTAAACTTTACACTGTAAATTATGTTTGTCACTTTACAATGTAAAGTGACAAACATAATATAGAATTTACGAAGGATTAACTTTATGCCTGTAACTGAAATGACATTGATTAGGTGCAAATAGGATTTGACAGGGTTAATTACATTACTGGTTTTAAAATAATTTATTCATGTAAATTGTGTTAGTTTCATTAAAAATGAGTAATTTGTGGAATTATAAAACAAAGCTTTTTAATCATCAATTCGCGTGTTCAGTTCACCTTGAAGTAGCAACCCTATTTATTTCATCTTAAATCGATCTCTTTGATGTAAATTATTAAACCATTTTCTAGATTATAATAACCCTGAAAGATTGTAGTAGGTTAATAAGATAATTTATGGGCAATTTTATGTTTGGAACAAAAATATTAAACGTTCATAATGTCTGTAGTTGCATCTCTTGTTCTTTTTACATCAATTGAATTTTTGGTGGTCACTTTTAAATACAATGATGCGTCTTCATTCCGTTGTCATTTCAAATTAAATCCTTTAGGATTTCCGCAAAATATTATATTGCCCATCCTTACAAATCAAAGTGAAAAATCATGTTTTTATTTTCATCTGTCAACCCTACTTTCAAAGCCACATCTCAGGATTAATAATCACATTACATTTTTTATATCAAAACTTTTTTTTGTAATACTTCGTTGGCGCCAAGACGGCACGCCCTCTCTTTTCTTAAGTTTTTTTTTTAATTATAAAGGATATTTTGCTTACGCATGTTTTAATGGTCGAATTTTGATAGATCGCTTGTTACTGTTTTGTTTGAGGTTATGTTTATTTTACGGCTTCTGTATTTAAGTGTTTTATCTTAATGGATCAATTGCGGGCGTTGATTTAATAATATGACAGGAAATTAACAATTTATGCAGATTACTAGGCAAAAAGAGATGGATTTTCTTTTTGGTGCTTGTTACTATTGAATACACATTATACAGGGTGTTACTGAAAGGGTATATCTATCTCAAAGGGGTGAAGAGTTCTCCTGGTATAGAGTAAGTTTACAAAATTTCATCTCAAAATGAGTTACGTACGTAGCGTCATTGTTTGCCTAAATTCTTAAATCAACTCAATCGAACAATTCGTCTGCTTACAAGCATTTTATAAAAAGATCCATCGTCTATTGACAAAGTAATCAAACAAGCAATAAAAATGTTCGACGTCTTCAATAGAAAGCATCAAACAATTTTCTTTGAACATTCGTACACGATAATTTATTTACACTTTTCATATTTACAATTGATACCATTTTACGAAGAGCTTTACTCGCAAATGTTGTGTTGGCTTTAATAGCTCTTTCAAACTGGATATTTGTACCATTATAACGTGATCTCTGGATCTGAAGCTGGATTGCTTTTTACTCAAATATGCTATAATTAGGTTTATGTTTTTCTACTGATTCATATATGGAGGAGTATGTCTCTTACAGAGTACAGCCTAAACGGATTGGTGAATTTCAACTTCAAAGGTGCTATTAGATTCGTCTCAATTGTAAGAATGACAACGTTAAGTTTCCAAAACTCAATTATCTTTTAATGCAAATTCTAAGAAACACAATATGTATATTTAATTGTAAAATAGAAGTTGCTAGTTATAGTAGTTACTTAAGGCAGTTTGGCTTATTTTTATTTTTAGTAATACACCCGTAGGTCTTAGTAAAATGGTTGATAAGTAGGTCATGCTTCAGTAAACATGTTAGTTTTGCCCACGTGTTTAGGCGGGAAAGTTGATTGGATGTTTGACAAACAGATAAAACTTGATATGGCAGTTGCAGTCACAGTATTTTTAACCGAATTAAACTAGGAGATTATGTTTCCGTGTTTGATACCTGATATCTCCGGTTTTTAAATACGAATTTCGCTTCTATGCGTTTCGGTATATTATGATGAAAGTGAAAATTGGTTTTAGCACTATGAAAACATACTGGGTTTCTTAAAGTCAACGGCGAGACAAGTATATACCATTAAACTGCAAAAACCCCATCATATCCCAGAGTGATGTAAGGTTGAGACTGTTCGGAGTTGCAAGTATTCGATTTTCTTTTGTTTTACTTTCGAAACGAAGGCTAGTCGACCGAAGTCAACATTCTTCTACACATCATAATCCAAATGTAATAAAACAGAAGTGCATTGTTCCACGACATACGTCCAATGATTTTATTACATACAGATAAACATACAGGAACAGTCGACCACACAGTAGCAGCAAAGAGATTTGAAACTGAACCTTATGACTTTGGAGATAAAGGTGTGAATAGTGTTGGGGGTGAGGTGGACTGTACAGACTGCCGCATTATCTCACGCGTCACCTTACTGTCATACAATACCATGGGATGGTGCAAATTACGGGCAACAGCGTGTGGGAACTGGGGTCTTAGATGGTGGGTTTTCTGATAATGATAAATGGTGTATATAGATAGAAATGAGATTTGAATGTGTCTAGCTTAACATAATGAGATTTGAATTTCGCGAAGGTTGGTGAAAAGTCGTTCAATGTTGGTTCTAATGTTGACGTTGCAATTGTGGGTAAAACCTAAACTAAAATGAAAACCTAAACGTGTAATAAGTGATAAACTAGAGGTTTCGTAGGAACTTTACATTCGATGTTAAATTCGTTAAAAAGCACGAAACGTAATTATTTATGATATGAACAACAACAACAGCATTTTCCCATAGTAAATTTAAGAAAGTATAGAATTTTACAAGAAGATTTTCTCAAAACAAAACGAGGCCGTTATTCACATAAATCTGAACGAAAAAATATCCGCTTTTTCTTCCAACTTGTGAGCATTTACAGTCCCAGCGTGATTTCCAAGAACATTTTCTTATAAAACACGGACTCTTCATAAAACATGTGTGTCAAATCTCGCATTTTTTAACGCATAACTGCCTCACAGCCTCTGACGTACATTTAAGTACTGTTACTTTGATCAGCTGGATATACAAATTTGGTAAACATACCAAGTTCTGAAAGCTTGGTACAATTTTAAGAAATTATTAAAATATTTAAAATAGTCATGTTCTACAAACTGGATGGCAAGTTACATGGTTTATACTGAATACACATGGATATTTGAAATAGCAGAGGTCCAAAAATGCCTTTTATAGTGGGTATTTCTCTGGTCGAGCAGAGCCTACCAATTTCGGATGCAACGTTTACTAATTTACATTATTTTAGTGGAAGTAACTTGTGTAGGAAAAATCATCATTCTCAAGAACAACGTTGAGTGTAATACCTATACCTACTATATTTAAAAAGAACCGCTATTTCTTCTAGCTTGTCTGTATGTGTAGTATGATTTCCCAGAAGGCTTTCTCATAAAACATCGCACATCAAATCATCGTTTATTTTTCTTACATTTGCTTCTTTTCACACACCTTTCTATACATAAACATAAAGGAAATTAGAAAGACGTCTGTTCTATTGATGCCAAATAGAATACTGGGTTTATAATTGGTACTAATCCGTCTATCGATGCTTCTGAAACATGGCTTTAGTGATCAAAAGCAAAGAGGTATACAAAGATGTCGCAATTAATCTTTCATCACAGTATCAAAACGATTTTAAATTTGTTGTAATTATAATAATAATAAAGAACGGCAATGTTAATTGTCTTATTTTAGTTTTATTTAGTTTATATTTTTTCTTTCTTCTAGTGTTGTTCTTTTACATTATTGTAAATAACTTCCTTAATAAAAATAATAATACTAATGCCACTTCCGTGATTTTGATGCGAATCTTGCAATCAGAATTCCTAAAGGTAAAAGTTAGAAATCTTAAAGGGAACTTTGTCTTGACTGCAGTCACAAAATGTAAATTAATACTGTTATTTATAGAGGATGTGCCTGAACGGCGATAAGGCTGATATCAGATTGGGATCTAATACCGTCATCAGTGAATTATGAACGTACAACGACCTTTGCTTACGAACATGGAGGTAGGTTTCTTTTCAATATTATAATTGATGATGATTTTGAAATGATATGTGCTGAAAGTACAAGTATTATTTTTGAATGAAACATAAATAAACGTATTTTTTTATAAACATGAGTTTTTTTTTCTAATTTATTGACTGTTGTTACAAAATAGAATTAAGGAGGTTTATTTACTGTCATGAAAAAGAACCCATATCATTTAAATTGTGTAGGCTATAATAAGTTAAGTATTATTTACTTGAATAAATAAATTAAAAGCATAAAATAAGGATAATTTTTATTTAGAAGAAAACTAGAAAGAAATTACAAAAATACAGACCAAACATAAATTATAAATATTTTATGACCCCTGCACATAAACTCATCAGGTCCCCCAAGGTACCATCCTAGGCCCTATCCATAAAATGTACGGAGAACTGACTCTACCACGTATATTAATAACGGGATTTAAGTTGTTCTACAAACCGGTCGTTCATTGAATAGATAAGGGGAGATAGTCTAATTGACGCTTCAAAATGTCCCTGTTAATTAAGTATTAAGAAACATGTTTTATACGAAGCGTTTGAGTCACCAACGCTGCTTGTTTGTTTGAAGTTCTTTGCCGTGATAATATTAAAGTTAATTATTAAGACCTGGCTTTACTAAGACCCAAGAACCTTTTGTATCTACCTCGGTCAAAAAATACGCATTGCTATTCATCGTGGTAATGCCGCCAGCCTTTTGGGCATCCCAATCGATAGCGATGTGGATGAATTATTAGATTTTAGGTCTACATTTAGTTTCATAAGCTGTTTCTTCGTGTTTATGTAGATAAGCTTGTATTTTACTGAAAATAATTTAATTAATAAATATTTTAAACTTTGCACAATTTGTCGCCACACAAACAAAGTTCAGTCAGGACTGTAAATAGTACTGACAGTAATATAAATGCATACAGTTCACGCCATTCCCCATTGACGTAAGATATTTATGGAAGAATGTTCGCAACGGTTTACAGAAACCTGCTTCATACATATTCATGCTAGTTCTTAAATATGCACTTTCAAGGTATAACCTGTACGTATGTACCTTGTTGCTATTAGAGTACTACGTATGTTTCGTTTTCACATACTAATTTGAAATTAAAACGTACGATCAAACGTCTCTATGAAAAGGATAAAAATAGTCTCACTAAAATTAACCAAGTCCATGTTAGTACGTAGACTAATTGTATGGTTTTTGTCTAGATTATTTTCTCTTATCATCAAAGCTTTATTGTCCTCATACGACTATGAGGAGCTAAGAAGAACAAGCTAGTGGTGTTATTAACAACATTTTTTCTGTAAGTATCTTCAAACTACCATCTAAATGCATCTACATTTACTTTTATTACCAGGATAACATGAAAGCCCAGTCACAACTCCACACAAGAATCCTTTATCCGTGTAACTAGCGATTACGTGCAGCTGGTCATATTATTAGCCTGTATACCCCCATTCTCATTAGTTCCAACAACATTTTTCTAATTTTACACTCTACAGCCAATGTACTTGGGTTTAACGACACACAAATTACTCTGTTTAACGCATAGCCACCTTGCTCCCATAAAAAGCTGAGAACCAATGATCGAGTTCAATCATTTCTTTTAGAAGCAACAGACTTTGCTCTAAATTCGTACAGAGATACGATAAAAACTTTATTGCTTTACCCTGTAGTTTTTGGAGTTTCTCCAGAGCCATTACTTTTTCTAGAATCGATTTTGTGATTAACGTCGCTTTGGATTTATTGGCCAAGTTTAGGCTATTATTTACAAAGTGGACGACTTTTGTTATCGAGAAGTGCACGACAGCCGCTCATTAATCGAATCATTATAGTACCTATTTTGTAAAATAATCACGGTATACCTCGTGGTGTGTTTACTTTGTTGTAGCGTATTTTACTAACGCTGAAATCCAAAAGAAATAATATGCGAAGGTATGATTAATGATCGTTGAGGTTTCTTTCATAACTTTCACAAACTAATATTTGTTTGATTAATGACTCAAGATTATTCATAGGTAAAACAGCCTTGTTTATCCAAATAAAAATCGCCAACTATCCAATAAAATAAAACCTTCACCATTTAACACTTGACTTGAAAATCTGAAATTTCTCGAAGCTTTAAAAACTAGGGCGGTCAAAGCCGACTGCATAATTTACAGCTGACTTGCATTTGTTCGGTGTTTTCAATTCACGAGAGCTCTACAGTTCTTGGCAGTATACACTCCTTTGATCTTGCCGGATTTAGCTTTGGATCTTGATCAAAGAACCTGGCTTAGTGGCTGCAGTCAAGGATTCTGAAGAGGCTTTTGATAGTGCGAAAATTCAGGCGAAGATTTCTTAGCTCAACGTCCGTATATTTTCAATATAGCGTTAAAAAATTTAGTGTTACAGTAGAGCTTTTGGCTTCAACAACAACACTAGTTGTAGGGGTAGTAAAGGTATTTTAGTTAAGTTTCATCATTAATTGAAGTAATAAGATTTTATTGAATGCCTAAAGTTACTGCTAATAAGGTTTATTTTCATTATTAAACAAGAAAGCTATTTCATTTTATAGACTTTCACACTATTTTATGACTGACTTTAACTCTGCTTTGTTAATTAAATTAACGATCTTGAAAATTCCAGGTACTAATGTTCAGAACATTTAAATTAAAATAGCTCTTTCCTAGAATTATAACAAGACAAGCCGCGTCGCTAAACAAAAAGTCTGTAACGGATATTAAGTTCGCACTTTTCAATCACAAAACAATTTCCCACTTGTTCGCAACAGGAGTAATAAGAAACCTAGTCTTGAATCAAAGTTGAATCTTGTTGCAAACAATAAGGTCCAATGTTGAATGTCGCATCGTAAATTTTATTGTTAATTGGACTCCGCGTATAGGAGTTACGGCTACTGAAGCTGAACACTGAAAATCGAACGTTATCACAAAGGAATACGATAGGGTTTTGAATGGAGAGGCATTGGATGTTCGTTGTCCATAGGGATCAGCTAGGCATAAACATATTACAGATCAGAGGTCTAGGACCTACACCCTGTTAGCATAAATGTTAATTTAGTGTGGGTTTTAATTTCAAATTTATAACTGGCGTCAAGTAAATTGGATATGACGAGGCTACTGGTTTCGCGTCGCGTTTCGTCGAGTGCCTTTATGTAGGGACTTGTAAATTATGGAGTGGCGTCGAAAGTGTTTTGCTTGCTTTGGACGCGACATGTTCGAGCTCAGGTTTTTCTATTCAATTTCTCTTGATGCAAATGCTGTTGCTATCTCTGGATGTTAATGGATTGAGTAAAAATTGTTTTTATTTAAGTACTGTTTATGACATTTCATGAACTTTATAAATAGTTTTTTTGTAATTCACTGCTGTGTGCTAGCTTTTAACTTCTAACTTTATTCGACGCTACTTAAAATCAATTGATTTACGAAAATTCTTCTCAAACAGATGACTTGTATAGTACTCCTCTACATAAAAAATTCGTTTGCTAAAATTGTTTTTCCATCTCTCATGTAAACTCAACATCACTTGACATTCTTTCAACAATATCCATGTAATATCTCATTACATTCGCAACAAAATAGTGAGAAGTGCCCGGAAGCTGGTCGCCGTACCGCGTCGGTAACTCAACACACGGGGTCATGTTACCGACAGAGCTAGTATCACTAGTATCATGTGTAGCTGCAGCTTTCGAAAAATGCACTCACTCACTTTTATGTTAGAAACGGTACTTGGTATAAAAATGTATTTTCTGTTGCAGTGGTTTCAAAGAGATTTTATTTGCGTGTTTAATTAAAGTTGAGTTTGTTGGACAAATAAGGCCGTAGAGGCAGTTTTTATCCAGTAAGAGTTTCTTTACGTCAGATGATGTACATATCTGCCGTTTTTTCTAGTCGTGTGAATAATTTTTAATTTAAATTGTTTAAAGTGACAGAAATGTTCTTCTCTTGCATTTGAGCATTAATTGTCAACGCATACTGAAGAATCATCAAGCGAACGATGAGTTATTCTTACCACCATCATTCATCATCATGTTTATTGATGTTTTAAATAATTCTAATTATCTAGTCATAACTTCAAACAGATTAATCTTATGAAATAGACATTAAATGAAATGAAGTGTTTAGTGTGATGTAACTGAAATAGCATTAATCTCTCTAAACCCTACTTGCATAAACTGAGGATTAAGGCTGCAATCATTGCAATTTTGCATTAATAATATATCATTACTTAGCAGTCCATTACTTTAGATTCTGCACGGTGTTTTTTGTTTGCTATGAATTATTGAATTGACTTCTATTAAATTATAATCGAATTTCAATAAAAAGAGTTTAAGGGTTTTTTCAGGTTTTTACAAAACACATTTTCGAGACCTAAACAAAAAGTGAGCATCATATCGCCAAGAATTTGCTTGTTGGAGATACAAATAAGCAGGCATAGTAGAATTTTCCGTTTTCATAAATCGACCTTGTACCATATTGTATAACATAAAAATACTTGCCGTATTTCCAATTAATATTAAATTTTGGTACCGATAGACTTACTTTAAAGATTTCTCTTCTTTCTTTAATCTTTATGTGGTACCTTAATTAAATGCTAATACCTGTAGCATGGCAGTGCTTGACGATATTCTCTTTATAAAATATTTTTCTTCCTCAAATAAAATGTGAGTCAGTATTCAAAAGAATTATAAACAATAAACACAGGTGCAAATCCACGGAGGTCCCGTGAAGTTTCGTCACCGATTCCTCTTAAAACACTTATTGGCGCCGTGTTTAAGGTCACGTTGGTTTCTTGAAGCAACAATGTTACCTGTAACAAACAAAACAATTATAATTAAAATACTGTTATTTAAACTTCTTAAGGAAATATTAACATATCCGTTTGTATTTTGGCAAAGTTTAACACATAATAATAAATGCTTTGAATTGCGTGCAAATATTATATGCATTTAAGTGCAATTATTGAAAACAAATACAAGAGCATTCATAAATGCATTGTTTCTTTGTTACTTTAAACTAAGTGAAATAAAATAGTTATTTAAAATTGAATACTTAAAATACAAAAAAAAAGTTACAACTATAAGAAAATAATTGATTTTCGGTAGACAATGTTAAATTAAATTACAAATGATTCGTAATCCTGAAAGACATTACTAACGATTTATTTATTTCCTAGTTTTACGTAATGTCGAGTCTATAAAATAGGAAAATACCTAGCCTTCCTATCCAGTCTAGCCTACTCGATATCTTGTTTGTGCACGTGTGATGCGATGCGTTGCTATGTACAGTTATGTCGTCAATCTGCATCGTCATGTTTACCAAACACAATATACCCTGTTGACGTTTACCGCCTGATAAAACAAACGACTCTCGAAACAAACAAACTACGGACTACACAAGTTGTAAAGGACAGGAATGGAATTGACCTTTATTGCGAAGCTTTAAGGTTGGTTTTCGTTGTCGTTGGTTACGTTTTGTGTGGTTGATTGTACTTAAAAGACATTATCAAATGTCGCAATAACCAAGGAAATAGGGTTTGCAAGCAATCGATTAAATTTATAGTTTACATTATGATCGAACAGCTGAAATGTATTTATTACGGAGATAGGATCGAGAAAATCGTATTATGATATTATTTATTATCTATAATGTCGGGGTTATCGATTGTAAGTCAAATGAGAATCGATTATTGCGATTATAATGATATTAGATATTTGTGACGGTGGTGACATCTGTCTGTCTTTACACAAAGAAATTGAAGGAAACTGCCAAGTCGTTAGATGATAAGTTATTGTGTGATCGTTATTCTGATTTAATTGCGCACGTATGTTTATGTTTATTATTAATTTAATTTATTATCGTGTAACAGTGTCAATAGTGGTAACATATTGTTTATTGATTGTACAACGTAAATATGGCATGATCGCTATTCTCATTTGTTAATAAAAGTTCCGTTTAGGAATCTACATTATCAGGCATTTTTTTTTTCGTTTTATTAAAAAAACATACTTTTAGTTATTTGGAACATTTCAAATGAAATTCTAAGACGAATACCGCCCGAGCAATGATGCTTTTACCAACTTTTTTTTTTTTTTGTAGAGAGCTGCCGCAGTTAGCCTCATGGAGGCTTTTACTGCTTTACCGGACTAAGTTGGCGAGACATTACTAATACGCCTCCAGCCAGAAGAATAATTTTAATTTCAGTATGGCGATTTCTATAAGAGTTTAATTTACCATCGCGCATCGTGCAAAACATTAACTATCAGCCAGCTACAAACAATTCCAGTTAAATCTCATTAACTTGTACAAAATACTAGACTTTATGTCATTTCGCACAATATAACGCATTTTCATTACCGACGGGACAATCACAGACACAAGTCATTACCTATTCGTCACGCTTAACAATATAATATGTAGGTATGTCCTCAAACTTTAACTTTGAACTTTATTTCGAAGGCACGAAGGTCGAGACTTGAAAATCCAGCGCCGTATTGTCCATAGCTTAACGGAGGTTAGTTCTGCTGTGAAAGAGATGGTGTTATATGGACAATGTAGAAAAGTTGGTTTCTACATTGACCAGTCCGGGGATCGAACCCGGGACCTCAGAGCTAGCGACACCTTGAAACCGGTGCGTAAGCCACTCGACCACGGAGGACGTCGATCGTCGATTTACTATAGTCTTGCTTAGAAATAAGGATGTGACATGATGTAATCTTTAAATAACGGCCATGGTCAATTGTTGTTGTTTTATGGTGTGGTTGCCAACCACACACTTAACACAAGAGCTTCTAAAGCTTGGAGGCTCTGACCATAAGTTTAAGAAGCAGTATTGCGGGTTCAAACTTTATGCAAGTGCAAACGCTTTAACATTGTCAAAATTAATATGAATATTTCTCTACTAAAAATTAAGTTTATAGCTTGATAAATTAAAAGTTACAACTTAGAGCTTTTAATTATACTCTTAGTTTCAAATGTTTTAATGTATAATTTTTGGTAGGTATAGTTGGATTCAAACTTAATGGCGGCTCTGAAGTTAGCTACACGCTGCGCAGTACCTCGCCCCGCACCCCCGCTGGCGCATAAGTTTTTGACCCGCAGCGACTCGCTTCGTGTTCAGAGCCGCCATTAAGTTTGTACCGTACTGTAGTAGGTAGTTTCGGTAATTTCGTTAATCACTAAATTGAGAAAAGAGATGTAACAGCAAATACCATTTTTTCTTTATATGTTTTCACATAATTGTGCAATATTTTTACACTATATTTATACGAATGCTTTTAGCTAATCTAGACTATCTTATCAGAACCTTTGCGTTGGTATTTAAGTGACAGCTGTCTGTATTCAAATGATTTAATTGGCGCTTAAACGGCAAGTAATCCGCAAGCCGGTAACTTATGTAACTAGCACTTAGGTAAATATGTCTGAGTTTGATTGATTAACATACTTAGTACCACGAAATTGTCGATATAAATAGAAAATCAAATGTTATATTAATCTCGGAAATTAATTTTCAACAATTCGTTGACACTGTTAGTATATAACATTATTTTGAAACTTATGAAAACAGTAATTTAATATGAGTGTATTTCGTATCTATAGGTTCACTTAGAGAAAGAACCTAAAGACGATGGATCGATTTTGATGCGGTCATTTTTACTTTTGAAAACTGATGAGATTGGGATGATACTTATTTTAGCTTACTTTACGTTTGGAGATGTCTTGCTTATATTCAAAAAATATGCAAAAAAAAATAGTTTTCTAACTTTTTAATTTAAAATTCATTGCTTTTCAACTTAATAGTTTTCATTTACAATTACATGCTTTACAAAGAGTAAAATACGATATCTTTATTTTATTAAATGCATAAATCATTAAGCACGCACCGTCCACTGCACGCCAGCTGACATTTTTTATACTACCGAATGTATAATTATACAGTAGAACATAAGTGCTATGAACAACTATAATAAATCAACCGGCCGGATATTACCCGGGTATTATGATGCGACTTAACCGGCACCCGTAATTATAGTAAGCACCCGTGGAATTGCGACAAAGAAGAAAAAAGTATATTTATTGAAATATGTTAAAAGTAGTAAAAAATATTGACTCTGAAATGTTTAAGTCATTACAACTATGATAATCTTCGATTGATTCCGCCTGTTTGGTATATGACCTGCTTGATATGTGCTTAACAGATGATATCTCATGAAAAGAAAATAAAGCCGATTTCAATGAAAGTGTAAAATGACATGATATCTGCAAAGGTGTCGAAACGTCGGGACTTAAAATCTAAATATAAACCGCGAAAAGTGTAGAAGAGAAATGAAAGTGAGAACAACATTGTTTTAGTCACCTTCATCGTTTAACTAAGCCATTGATCGCGTGGTATTCTGTATGCGTTTATTGATTGCGTTTTTAAACTCAAAGACTGATGCAGTCATATTAAAAAGTTGTTTAATGCTCTTTTTTAGCGCTACAAGCTAAGTACACGATAGAGAGATAGGATTGTTGAAAAAAGGTCTTTGCCTTTGCCTTGCAGAAATGGCTGATAATAATATCAAGGCAGACATAAACATCGAAATAAATTATCAATACATTAAAATAATTAAATCAACTCAACAACATATATCTACAGATACATCATTAACAGATACCACTGTCACTGCAAGCTCTAACAATAATTATAACAAAAATGTATATGTTACGGTAAACGGTAAATGTGATTAATTGAAAATTATTAATAATTTTACAAAATTATTAATAATAATCACATGTTTTGGTAATTATTAATAATTCTCGACACATATTGGTAAAAGTGATAAAATAAATAAAAACCCAATGTTTTTTGACCAGCAGGTATTTATTTATATTATTCACTCTTACCCTGACATATACACTGACTTATACATATAAACTTGGTTAATGTTTCTTTAATTTATAAAAATATATGTGATGGGTACATACGTCGTCGCTCGCTTCGCTCGCTCTGTTGCAAGGTCACAATATCTAACCTAACCTATAGATCTCCGTCACAAAGTCGGACCTAATCAAGCATACTAAATAATCAGCCCCGCAACCCTTGGCCACTTATTACATTTATCACTACTAGGGTTAAATTATTAATAAAAACCGACAAATGTGATTAATTTATCACTTTTACCTCGACTTTCGGTAATTATTAATAATAATCGATAATTATTAATAATCTTCAATTAATCACATTTACCGTAACATATACAAAATCAGCTTAGGGTTCTCCATATCGATTCCCTCAAGTAGGGTGGGCATGAGGATTAAAGAGGGATGTCCTATTGTGTCCACCAGCCCCGGGGGCACGTGTGGCATCCGAGTGGGCTTGGTAATTGTTAACATTTAGTCTTTTGTTCGTTGAGTATTTGTATCTGATGATGGTAGGGAAGGGTGGATCATGTGTGTAGATGTTGTTAAGTTAGAAACTATTACGGTGGTAAATTATATTTTGTAAGTTTATCAACTTCTTCACTGCCCGGTTAGTGGCAATAGGCTCGCCCCCTATTACATGGGACCTAAACATATCGGCGAAACGTGGGTGTACATTGGTACACCTCTGCCTAACCCTTGGGGATACAGGCGTGATGATATGTTATGTTTATCAACTTCTTCTTCTTCTAGTTTATTTACTTTTAAACCATCGCGTTGCATGTTTATAATAATATATATTATTCACTGGAATAAACGCGTACATGTATAAATTGCAGTGGTCGGGGGCTTTTAATTACGAAAAGTTTTATTATTTTGTAAGTTGACGCTTTTTGGTGTTATTTTGAGAGTATATGTTAACTTGGTAAAGAAACTATGAAGGATTGAAAATTAGATTTTGAACTTTGACGGTTGTTGGTGTTGTTTTTTGCATCCTGTAATTGGTGTGTCTTATATAAGATATCTTAGATAAGATAGTAAAATATACTTTAGAGTCATTTTTTAATTGTTATAAGATTAGAAAAAGGTTAACGATAGTTTCAACCCTTTCAATCTTATCTGACATCGATAGTTTTAACAACAAGAGACAAACCTCATTTCTACTTGAGCTACATAAAAACTGTATATCGTAATACCGATGGTTTTATTAAACGGCCGAATAAATATAAACAGAAACGGTTCAATATAATTATGTTTATTAAATATATGATGTCTATATATAATATATGATGAGTCTTCTTGAATACAATGCGGCCATTTGGAGTCCGAGTGAAATAAAGTATAAAAAAATGCTCGAGAAGATACAAAACAAATATATCAGATTTATGTATTTGAAAATATACGGGATATATCCGGGATACCCATTACTGTACCCCACGTTATTCTGCCTCGGTATGGTGGGGTACTACAAATTGGAAGTCAGGCGTGAAGTAGCATTGGCAACTTATCTTCTGAAGGTTTTGAGAGGTAAGGTACAAAACTCTGGTATACTCTCAGAGATAGGTTTTTGTATTCCGGACGAGTATGTGACGCGGCGGCGCAAGCCGCGGCTGCTGGTGGTGCCGCGTGCGCGCACTAACCTGCTGGGGCGCGCACCGCTCACTCGCGCGTTGCGCACGCTCAACACGGTGGCTGATGAAATTGACATATTTAACTGTACACTGAGCGAGTTCACAAGGGCTACTTACTGTGTAGTATGTAAGGATGTGTAGTATGTATGTGTATGTAAGGAAATGTAGGTAGTTAAGTTATAGTTAAGGAAACATACTTTAAGTTACTTTGTCGAATTAGGTTAAGTTATCTGTAATGGCAAGTAATATGTGTTAATAAATAAATAAATAAATAAATTAATTAATTAATTAATGATAAATAAATCCATATTATTAAATTTCTATGTAAATAACAATAGTTAAACTAGTCGCGTTTACAGCTTGCACTATAAAAGTAAAGAGCGTGTCGGAACACATGTAACAGCATAGATTTCTAAACATTTACATAAGGAAAGTTCATAATATCTTATATAGCACTAAAACATTGAGAAACATACATATACGCACACAAGAAAATGATTTAGTGTACACATATCAAAATTATTGTAACTTTCTGGATGAAAAATTTATATTTTACTACGGAGTCTAATTACCTACGTTATAATAGAAAATAGGATTACTTTTTCATCTTACATAGGGATCTTTTCGTCTTTATCTATTTAATTAGCACATGATTACAACAACACATCATGGTAGGAAAATTTCCTAATTAACAAGAACAGCAGTAAGAGACCTCTTAAACAACAGGTATTTAGACTTTGCCGCTTAAAAAGGTTCAATCTAAACTCTCACTAATAACATAATTGATCACATAAAAAAATCATCAACATTAAGATTAAATCACAATCTGATAACCAAAACGGCATCCATATAAATTGTCGGTTTATTACATAGTTTAGTCAACAAAAGGTGACAATTAACACGAAGGTGATGAGAGCAGGTGCCGTCAACAAAAGCCTTTAGAATCTGCCCGACACTATCTCGCTTAAAGGGTTCTTCTCAAAGGTTTTTAGGCTCCTTTTATAAGCATGAATGATAAATTCTTTGCCTCTGAGTTATTTGCTAGCTTATGATGAGAATTTTCGGGAACTTTGTAAGGGTTTGAAATAATTTAGTGGTTAGAAAGTTATGTAAAGTGTAAAGCGTAAACCTATTCAAATAATTTATAAAGTTCTTTTTGCTACTTAGAGACCACAGTCTTCAGTAGATGTACGGATCATGTCACACTATTTTTGATACAGGTTTCAGTTCAGATATGTATACAACACATAAAATAAGATCATTATGTATCTTGGATTTGTGCCCGGTTAGTGGCAAGGCTCGCCCCCTATTACATGGGACCTAAACATATCGGCGAACTGTGGGTGTACATTGGTACACCTCTGCCTAACCCTTCGGGGATATAGGCGTGATGATATGTATGTATTTATCTATCTTAATTTATTGATTATTTACTATCAATACTACGCCTTGTTTTGCTGTGAATCCGTCTGATAAAAACTGTCTTGCGTATCGAAATGTAACGTCGTACCCAAATAGAAAGTCAGTCGGACTACATACTTATTTAACTTATCTTTATATTCCTTATAAGAAAGATAAACCTTAAAATAATCTTTATCTTTTTACAAATACTCCATGACGTCTTCAATCTGTATACAGTCAACCGCACAAGTTAAACTCACCACCTTTATTACAAGGCTGCAAGGTTGATTATTGCTAATAAAAGTATTTTCCTATATAAAGCTGTCCAATGTACCATGTAACTGCATAATGTAATTTCGAAACTCATTAAATGTTATCAACAGTTGTGTCATGGGTCATTGGCTTGCATGCGGGCAGATAAAACTGTAGTGTTGGTGACAGGTCCCTATAATCTTCGTTCAATACGATTACATGTTATATGTACTACATATTATAGTACTAAGGTACTGTAAACCATTTGGCGGTAAAAGCAGTCAAGTACAAAAAAATATGCAGAAACCATAAGATTTAGTAAAAGTTTGGTCAGCTGCACTATTTTTTAGATCCAGCTACAGAATTTATGAACAGAGAAAAACAGGTCTAAAGAGGGCACAGTTAAAAGAGAATAAGCAAGAAAGCACGAAGACAGACTAAATTAATGTTACATTACAATTACTAAATGATTTGGGCACAAAAAAGGTTGTGTAAGCAGTGATCGTACAATCTTAATGGTTAATTGCAATCGTCAAGTGGGATTCCAATGCATTAATTCTTCTGTTAATTAATTATACTATAATTAGGGATATCCTTATGTAAATACAAGTAGCGTTTAAGGATTTTGATGACAACAAGAAGTATTAAATCTATAGAATATTATCACGTCTCTTTTATATTGGTCAACTGCCTTGGATGGCCTAAAAGATGAACAGTTTTTTACATGTCAAAATGGAGCATTTTATGGCTTCTGAACAACTGTCGGTATGTAACATGATGCCCAGACATCATATGCTACATGAAGCTTATGTCGCAAGTTTAATCCCAGCATAAGACAAATTTTAATGTTTTTATTCAAATTCATTTAGGAATTACTACATAGAGGACAAATCTGTAAAACATAAACTATATCTACCAGAGGTACTGAAGAAAGGCCACAAAAATCTTCTTTAAAAAGAAAAAACCCTTAGTTTGTTTTTGGTTTCTATAGTGGTAGTTTAAAATGGCCACTTTCGCATTATTGACATCGATCGAACGATATTAAACCTAATATATTAATTAAATATTAAGCTATTCATCGTAGGTGCTTTAAAAACGTGCGTGTCTAAAACTGATACAAATAATTCAATAATGCTCCAGAAAGTGGTTTCGTAATTAAGATACGGAGGTGTCAATGAGAATGAAAATACGTCACGTGGGCTGTAAGTATCTGTTTTTGGAACATTGTTTTTTTTAAGTTGATTATTTGTAACGGTATATTGACGAGCGGGTCAAAAACAATTATACATGGCACGAATTTTGTTCACACTACTCCAAAATTAAATAAGGTTTTCTAAATATTTTAGTAATTCTAACTAACCAAATGTTTTTAAAGATTACTTATTAATAACGGGCAGCATGAACTTCAGTTTAGTCGTAAAAGTAAACACTACCTTCCTAGCATCGCGCATTCGGGTAAAAAGAAAAACTATTTAAGCTTATACAGATTAAAACAGACAAAAAATATACTTCGGCGTACCATATTCTTCGACCTAGCTTTTTAAAGTGTTCCTAAAACCCCGATATTAAAAGCATCAAAAACGACACAAATAGAATTTCCCTCTACACATTAAGTAAAAGTTTTCCGCAGACGAGACTTGAGTACCTCGATGCTATCAACGTAGGTACAGCTTTTTGCTGACAACGAAGCATCCTCGACTTATGTAAGAGAAATAATTACTGTGACACAAGGGAAAAGGAACCGTGTCTCACTGAAACTAGGTCGAAAATTCAGTGGGATTTTGTTTCTAGAGCCGCTTTAGTACAAAGAGGTTGTGTGTATGGAGGTATAGTCTAGTGCTATGTTGACTAGGATTGTGAGATGAAGATGACAGGTATGTCACAGGATAGTATAGGGCTTGTTTTCTTTTTTTAAGCCGGTGTCTGTAATGGCTTTTTTATGAGAGTTGGAGACAGAATTTTCTCGTTAGTAATGTTGTGCATCGTTAATCATAATGAAATTGCGGCCTATAAAATAAGGTACTATTTTTTTAATAGGAACTTAATCTGTAATAGATATTTTGTCTCGAAATAGATTTTAATTTAAATTAATAGAAAAGTAGAAGCAAATATATTTTTTTTCCCCTAGCCTATACCGTCCCACTGCTGGGCAAAGGCCTCCCCCAATTAGAAGCAAAAGTTAAAATTAAAAAATAATTAACATAAAAAAAATGAAAAATCCTGAAGCTTCAGTATTTAAATCTATTAAATTTTTAGTAAAAGAGATACAAAAGTATTATTTCTCTAACATTTTTCAGCTTGAAGGAAGTGAAGAGAGGTGTCTCAACTCTTTGTTAAGAAAACTCATTAGCAAGAGCTCGTTAAGGCCGCAAGTCTTCCAGATAATTTGTCACCAAATAACAAAGGAAGGCCTTTCGAGATACCAGCCTTCTTTAAATTAAAGCCTGTTTTTATTTACATTTGTCAGCGGTTTCTGGCTGGAAGCGATTGTGCTTTTTTGGTAATTTGTTTTCTAATGGCATTTGCTAAAGTTAGGCCTAAATTGTTGGACAGTGATTTAAATGTTATGAATTTACTTTAACATGTACAGTGTTCAAATACGAGAACAGTATATAACATGAGAATAATTAAATACAATAACGTTATAAAAATTGGCTTTACAAAACGGTATTTATAAACGGTTTGTCTGTAGGTGCGGATACATCTTTTAGCAACGTTTAATAATTATTATAACTTCGAAGGATGTGGATATTTATAATTCGTAATATGTAATGAGAGTTTAGCCTGCAGCGAGACGTTAATTAATTATTGTATATTTGATAATAATATCGGCATTTAATGTTAATCTATATGAAAATTATTAAATAAGGTACCTACTCTTCTTCCGTCTCGGACGAATTTATAAAATTTCGGTACATATTTATTTTAGAACTTACTAGTAGTAGGTATATTTGATTTGCAGTTTTTTTTTCTAACACAATATGTATGAATGCATATACAATTATACACACATACTGTATACGTATTATTTAAAACAAAACATCATACAATCATCTACCACACGGGAAGCAGTACTCTAGACAAATGCATATTACACATAAAGTACCGGTGGCTCTCACCGCAGTCACATCAGGTGCATGGATCAATCAAGCGGCACTTAAAGTACCACCAGTCCACACTTGTGATGCTCGGGAGACAGCGGTACAACGCGATTTGAATCACAAGTTCGCAACACACGGACAGACGGGATTATGTACCTACTTGCAGTTTAATTGTGGATTTGTTTAGTCATGGACTTGACACAGTGTAATGATGAAAGGCGAAAAACTTGCTGCATTTTTTTTAACTGGCTCGTTGGCCTAGTGGTGCTAAGCGCGACTGCTACGCTGGAGGTCTTGGGTTCGATTCCCAAGTCGACCAAGGGGTTATTGGGTTTTTCTACGAAATTCTCAGTAGCAGGTCGGTGTTAGGATTTGTGCCCGGTTAGTGGCAATAGGCTCGCCCCCTATTAATATACATGGACCTAAACACCCGGTGAACTGTGGGTGTATATTGGAACACCTCTGCCTAACCCTTCGGGGATACAGGCGTGATGATATGTGATGTTATTTTTTTTTCTCATCGAATCACCATTTTAATTTGTATACCGTAAGTCTTATGTTAATTAGTTTATTTACTGTGTAATGTAATCCTGACCGTTTTTTAGTGCGTGTGTGTGTGTATGTGTATTGTGTAAGTTATAGTAAAAAGCTCCTCAAAAATATGACGACTACGAGACGATTAGTAAAGAAAACAATATTATACATACATACATTCATATAATCACGCCTGTTTCCCGTAGGGGTAGGCAGAGACCACTTCTTTCCACTTGCTACGATCCTTACATACTTGTTTCGCTTCATCCACTGTCATAATTCCCTTCATACATGCTCTTCGGTTTAGGGTACTCTTGACCTGGCCTTTTTTCAAGACGTCTTCTATTTGATCTAGAAACGTCCGCCTAGGTCTACCCCTTCCAACACTTTCATTCACACTCGCCTTATAAATTTTTTTGGTCAATCGTTCCTCATTCATTCTCTCGACAATATTATGTTCAGTTTTATTTAATAATTCTTTAATAATAAGGCATGAATACAATTTTACTCCCATATTCGTAACCCTGCTCCAAAAATTTTTTAATGTACGAAATTCAATATTCTCTAGCTCTACAGAGCGTATTTTGATATACTAAAATAACGATATGTGAGCTGAGCTTTATACAAACAAAGTAACTAAATAGTTTGAAGCGTTTCATTGTTCGCAATGCTCCGGAAACGGCAGTAAATTATGTCTGGTTTACGAGGACGTCCGGGAGGCATAACTAGTTTGTTTCCTATAAGTATGAAAAAACTAAGGTATACGTCAGACAGATGAAAACAAAGTAAACGTGGATAGATCTGTAATTATAGGGTTTTTTGATGATTTCACAGAATAAGTTTAATTTAAAAGAAAAACACTAAAATTGATTAATTAGGGTTGTAATTTGTTGCGAGTATTTTTGTACACAAAAAAAAAACTAGTCACTTATAGGTACATTCGTTGACTTCCAAATTATTAATTTATACTACTCAATTCTCTCTCACTCTACTCAAATTATAAGGTACTATTAATGAAGCCTTCTAAAGCTAAAATAACTAAAAATCTATTAATGCATTCTGACTATTTTGAAGCTTACTCTGCACTGCTATTTGAGGCAAACACATGCGTCTGCACTGCACTGCACTACACCTTTACACTACACACATATACTAGAGCAGTACCAACACACACCTTCGTACTTACAGTCCTAAGCACATTCCATTTGCTTAAAATAAGCTATCCCAAACATGACTATCTCCGACAGACCGATTCCAATGGTTTATTTATAAATGTAGGCGTTAAGATTAATGACTAATAAATATGTCGACTGCAACACAGGGAAGTGTATTTCATCGATATTTTATCGTTATCGACACGATAGAACTCGTTGCCGCAATTAGATCGACTTTTGTTTTTTTGTCGATACGCGGAATCTTAATGGGCACCTCTAGTTTATCTTGAGGTTCTGGGAATGGTATTTGTTGATAAGTAGTTTATGTTATCATTAACGGTTTGGTGTGTCTAAGCTTTTATTGTTCAGGAAGAAGACCTCAAGCTTCCGCGTAATTTTATGCCATATCAGCGGTAGACTTTAAACTTTCATCCCTTAGAAATTGGTATCACCTTTTAATTAAAAAAAAAGCATCTAGGTAAGTGATATTTTAGGATACAAAAACACGTAAAAAGCCCTTCATTTCTTCCTCTTTTCATCCGGAAATTAAACTAGTTGGTATGTATTTTTCATAAATCGTATTCACAATTAGTTTCAATCATGAGTAATAATATTTAATGTCATAACTGAGCCTTATCGCTACCACTTCCTTTGAAAACAATATTTATAATAACAAACCTATTATTATAGTATTAATATGTAAATGTTATTTCTGCTTTGTTATATTCTGTATGTTTTTTTATACCGCATTATAAAATCGCAGAATTCTTCAAGTACTCTTTAGCTGATAATTCCACGTAGATTTTCACGTTAACACGTTTAAAACTACGAATTTTGATTAAACTTCGAATGGATATTATTTGTTTACAGACGAAATTAAAAACTTGTAGGTTTCAGTGAACACTAACTTCAAAATATCGTAATATAAAGGGCATAAAATCGGCAATTATTATTAAAAAAAAAACAATGTCGATTTTCTTGAAACCGCTTAAGTTTGAGCTAGAGTGTTCCTTAGTGAAACATGTCAGAAAAGATGGGTACTACACGCCCTTAACGGAACTAGGTCGACTTAACCTGAACCCTGTATATACCTATGCTGCTATACTTTAATAATAAGCCTTACTTATTTTCCAGTCATATTAAAACCTTTTCCGTACCAGAAGACTTCTTGAAACATAATAGCTACTTAAAGCTCAGTTACTGGCATTAACTTGCCTAATAATATGCCATCCTGAATCTAAATATTACGAATTCAAAGTGCCTTCACGATGGCCGAGTGATTAAATATATTCAAATGAACATTCGCCGCGCCTAGGGCATATACCTTGATACAGACTGATTAGAATTTGTCACGAAATGAGCTGTGTTTAATTATTATTATTATTTTTAGCTGCTGAAATAAGAGCTCTTGAAATAAAGAAAAATCTGCAAACAAATTTTAAGCTTACTCATCATTTTTATTTCAACCCGGTATTACCCACTGCTGGTACTGGCACTGGCACTTAAAAAGACCTATACGGTCTTTTTAAAGCCTATATTACTTATAGAAAAAAGGCGGTTTTCTACCCAGTCAAAAATCGTATTGAAAATGTCTCCAGAAATTTTAATTACAAATTACTAAAACAATACACCTCTCATTAAAAATTAAAACGCATCTGACCTACAAAACAAGAGCAACGATTTACGATACACACACAGCTGTGACATACGTATATAGGGTTTATTTACCGACAGACAGCCCACAGACTCCTACGCAGAGTTACGTCAGAGCACGATAAAAATCTAAAACATTAGAAATCTTGAGACCACGCCCCCGGGATATCCGCGGTGCACCATTGCCAGATTAAGGTTGTCAATTTTAATAAGGAGATAGTAAAATCTCTTATTTGTGAAAAAAGTGAGAAATAAGTCAAGTTTTCTCAAACATGACATTTAACAATACACAACACAAAAGTTAAACACTTGTAAATCAAGGTAATATTATTAATTTTGCTATTTTAAATTTTTGACTGCCTCGTTGGCCTAGTGGCGCTAAGCGCGACTGCTACGCTAGGGGTCTTGGGTTCGATTCCCGAGTCGCCCAAGGTGTTATTGGGTTTTTCTATGAAATTCTCAGTAGCAGGTCGGAGTTTGGATTTGTGCCCGGTTAGTGGCAATAGGCTCGCCCCCTATTACATGGGACCAAAACATATTGGCGAACTGTGGGTGTACATTGGTACATCTCTGCCTACCCCTTCGGGGATACAGGCGTGATGATATGTTATGTTATGTTTATTTTAAATTTTAACCCGTTTATTTACCTACATAAAACACTGAGGAGTTTTTTTATTTATCCCGTACTAGGTATTTCATTTGTATTTTAGGTATTAACAAAAGGGCTTCATAGATGCAAGTTACGTAAAAAATGTTCTTGAGCATAAAAAAGCTACTACAGACAACATCGCGAAAATAGAACACTATTAAAAAACTTTTCGGCAATAAACTTTCTAAAGTGAACCTTGACTGAATCTTTGACAACCCTACCCTACATTTAGTACAAAAACCTTTTCCCTAGAAATCCAGCATAATATTAGTGAATGATTTGGTAACCCTGTATTTAATATTTAGTATCACAAGAGCGGTCGACGACGGCCGCCCACGCTTGTTCTCAATGGCCCGCGCCGCCTGTCGCAATGCCTGATGCGTGTGCGCATGTGTGCGAAAATATCATTTTGATACTTTTTGCGAGAGAGTGTTAATAGTAGGCTGTATTTTATGAATGGAGTTTAACATGATGTGGATTAGGGATAGGAATCTACAAAAAAAAAACATTATGTAAGTATTACAACTGTAAATGGTACTTACGAATTAAAATGTTTAACTCATTAGAGATTATTGAAGCAATAGAAATAAAAATAATTATTCACAAGTCCGTAAAGAAAGTCAAAAATATTAAAAGCTATATTAGTAAACGACGAGATGAACTTATACATTAGGTCCGCGAAAAATCCCCTACTTAATTAAGTAAGAAACGCGGCCATAACATAGCGTTGGTAATATTACCCTACTGTACCTATAGTCAACTGCTACATGTATTACGGTACACGTGGACATTAAAATAAAATTTATTGCCCCTTAACAAACATTGAATACCTAATAAAAGTTTAAATAAATGATACAAAACCGATAATAATCATTTATTTTTCACAAAAAAAGTACTTTTTAATTTTTGTTGCAAAATCAAGTATCAAAACGATTCATCGCAGTACATCAACCGCGCCATCCAGTCTAGGGAAGTGATTGTTGTTTAATGGGCACCATGATATAATATACGGCGGCCGTAGATGTAACCCGCCGTTCTCGCTCAATTTATTATTGTTTGCCCTAATAAACTAACGAGAAACATTTTAGAATTAGACTTATTGGGAGTTTTGGTGGTCGGTTCAAACAAAGATGTTTAATAAATATTCACGTTTTTGTAAGGACAGGAGTTCTCAGTTCTCTGTATAATCATCATCTCCCTGCCCTGTTACCAATTATTTGGGGTCGGCGCTATGCGTGTTCAGCTTCCATTCATCTCTACTACTCGTCATCTCAGAATTCACTCCTTTCTTCCTCACAATCTGTCCATCTCTTTTTTGGTCTTCCTCTGCATGTTGTTCCTTCCCCATTGATTTTGCTTCTCTGTATAATGTATAGGAAAATATCTTAAAAGCTACCTTCTGCTAGAAACAGCGTAAATGATTTATGTTGCTGTTAGTGACGATCTAGAATAAGTATAGAAGTTAATTAGTGTGTTTAAACAATAGTTAATAAATCTACGAGATAATTACAATAAAAAAAAAAACATTATTTTACTTTATTATAAACGTAAGGACAAAAAGATTTCAAGAACCAGAATAACCAGATCAAACCACGTGCGTAGTACATTCTTTCTTAATAGATACCTAATTTCTTAAAAATTTACGTCTCTATTTATACCTAAGAAAATTAAGGAAAAGCAGTCCAAATCTTTATAATGATTAGATACAATCCGGGTAAATCCCATAAGTACATACATTAATTGGTTCGCATGGCCATAATGAGTTATCTCAGTTTACGCACAGACTTGACCTTCTGTTAACCTTGACACGACCCCTGCGGTTTGGACTTCTGACGTACATTGATGCATGTTATACTTCATTATTGAAATTAATCACTTTGTTAATGTAAACAATAATATAGAAATCGTATGATTTTAGTTATCTTGAGTGCATGTGTTCAATTTAGATATCACTCGCATATTATAATGCTTTGATTAAACACTTACAACTATAATAAATATAAACTTGTGTAAATAAATAAAACTGCCAATTCTCTGTGCAAGGAACAAACCAGCCCTCTGATCACGAGAAGAGTCTATCAATGCTTTGATTCCATTAGTAAATTACTTGTAAGACATTTTTATTACAGTAAGTAAAATATCCTAGCAGGTCATCATCATCAACGTATATGACAATTTGAATAATCCTATATTTTTGTGGGCTTTACTAGATCCCACACAAGCACTGCTAGGCGAAGGCTACCCCTTTCGTCTAGCAAGCTTGTCTGTCTTTCACGATATCTATCCACGTGCGTCCCGCATATCTGACAAGATCATGACACCACCTTCCTATCTTATCACCTAGCAAATACTTCATCAATGATAATTTTCTAAGAGGTAATTAGTGCAATATTTAGATAGAGTACCAATGATAACCAATTTAGGTCCAATTCGAAAGCGTTAATGAACATTATTACGATTTCTCTTCTATAGTAACTTAGTTTTTTAAACGACTGCGCGACGCAAAGAAGGTTATTCATTCATTCACATCATTGTCTTCCTATTCTATTTCCACCAATATCAAACTCACAATAATCAGATTCTTCTTTTAATCCTATATCCTATCTGACTCATATCTTAACAGTGAGGTAGTTAACATGCGGTTCAAAGGACCGCTAAGTTAAATGAGTCTAGAAACATGTTTGTCGCATACCAAACTAGCTGGGACTTGGATAAAGCAGAACTTGTGACCTAAAACAGTGGTATAACAAAGATATAGAAATAATAAGGGAACTAAGGGGAAAACTAATGAGGTGGGCCATGATTTAGAATAAGGGCATTGACTAAAGTAATAATTATAAAACTATACCTACATGGTGTTTAGTGGACGAGTCGTAGAGATGAATGGAAGCTGAATACGCAATGCGCTGACCACAAATAATTGGGAACAAGGCAGGGAGATGATGATACATGGTGTTTATAAATACAGGTTTTAAGGTTCACGCGAATGTTACACATTCAAGATCTCAATTAGACTATTTTTTTGTATGTTTGTCATTCGAAACCTCCGGTAATTGTTGTGAATCGATATCGAATAATTATTGAGAGCTGAATTTTTATATTTATTACAGTTTTTTCTTTTTACATTTATTTGAAACTATTATCAACAGATTCTATTACCATTTATGCGAATAGAGTAGTTTTTTTTTAATATACACTTTGTTGTACGTAACAGTTTATAACAAATTCTTATTACTCTCTTGTAGATACTAAATACTCTTTAAACTGAATCGTGGATCCTTGATGAAACTTCACAAGACGAAATTGTAATACATGAACAAATTCCTTCCATCAAAAAGGAAAACTTACTAACAGAAGTGCCATCTGGCGGCACATTGAACATACCGTCGTAATGTGAGTACATAACATAAATGCAAATAACTTTTGTAATGAATCGTTTAAAACATAACGGTCTTCATATACGGGGCAAGGCAAGTCCCAAATATCCGACGAAGTTTGATCCTGCAAGCATTCTCCGACAGACGTTTCTCCTTTGCACTGATCACCGACAGGTCGTCTCGGTTTTGAGATATTCGTTTCTTCTCTAAACACACGTGGCTTTATACGAAAGCTCTTTTGCGACTTTGTATGGTGGTAGTCGCATGGACACTAAAGTCGTCGGGTATCGGGAAGTTGCTTCGTGTACGAAGGACCTAATTTGGGGTAATTGCATGCGTAATGCCACACGCGTCGCATTCGATTATGCTACATTCAATTTGTTTGTTTGTTGGTTTTAGTAGTCATTGCTTTGTTTTATTGGTAAATGTATGATTTTAGTGTATAAGCGTGTTCTATGGCAGAGTAATTAAAATAAAGTAAAACCCGTAAAAAAATATATTCGCAGTCTCTCAAATGTTCCTTCAGCCTTCCAAAGTAGACTATAAAAAATAACTTTTCTTTTTTTTCCATAATATTCCTAATTTTGGGTGCTATGAGAAGTTGAAGGGTTTGGGTAAAATCTCTCACTTTTATATCAGTTAGAACAGAACAGATGTCTAATCTAATATTTTTAAACAAGGCCATCAATCTTCCAGACCTTCAAAGTATCACAGAAACAAAAGCAGATCGTACCTAATACTTTTATCTTTTTACTACCAACATTTACACAGGTACAAGAGCCAAACCTTTTTCATTTGCAATCCAATCTGAATTCTGACCGCGATAATCAATCGGGTTGTCTGCGCCATGGTTTATTGCGAACAAAGGGTAAAACAAAAAAAACTATAAAATATGAAAAAGCTTTCTTTAATAATACTTTTTGTGAAAGGACTGGAAGTAGGATAAACCACTTTTGTGTTGGTTTACACAATGATTGGTTTTTGATGTGGACACAACATTTGAAAAGCGCTTTATTAAAGTAAAATAATACTTCGCTGTTTTCTGATCGTATCAAAATAGTTTTTCAGTATCCCTTCTCCTCCCAATGCTGGGCATAGGCCTCTCTTTTCTCGTGCTATTTCTACGGTCCTATCCCCAAACTTTTACTATGTCGTCAGAAAATTTGCGATGATGAAAGTACCTGAAACAAGAAAATAATTATATTAATACTTTGCCACACAATTAAGCAGTAGACCAACTATTACAACAACTATTAACACAATTTACCAGTGAATTAATTGATGGACCACAACATTTTCCACGAAAAATAAGGACTGAACTGGACTAATTAATTAAATGATTATTTATAAAACGATGGGGAAAAACACAAGCTCAAATCAAGCTATATTAATAACCAATGTTCTTTACTGCTCTAATTACAACATTATTTAAATATTTACCAGCATCTTATGATAATGGTAATACCATTTAAACAAAACAACCAGTAAATGAGGTGACACGCTTTCATTCATATTGCAAACGTCTGTGACGGTTGCTATCTTGTTTTCCACCGTTTCTGTTTGATTTAGGTTTAGCAACACTAAATAATATCCATAAGATTGTATAATCAAGATGACTTAAATAGGCTGCAGGTATCAGGCATTGTACCTTAGTAAATAGCAATCATAAATGGACCAAAAGAACAAAATAGTAAGACTGCCTCGTTAGCCTAGTGGTGCTAAGCGCGACTGCTACACTAGAGGTATTGGGTTCGATTCCCAATTCGACCAAGGAGTTATTGGGTTTTTCTACGAAATTCTTAGTAGCAGGTCGGAGTTTGGATTTGTGCCGGGTTAGTGGCAATAGGCTCGCCCAATATTACATGGGACCTAAACATATCCGCGAACTGTGGGTGTACATTGGTACACCTCTGCCTAACCCTTCGGGGATACAGGCGTGATGATATGTTATGTAAGTTAGCTATAGGTTCTGTATTCTTTACTACAGTTGATAACACAGAGTAAAGAACATTTGGATAAAGATCAATTTAACTTTCCTAAACATGAACATGTGTAATTGTCACATAATGTTACATCAACAAACAATTAATATAATTAATCAGTGTACTATCGATATTCCAATTGAATAGGACTATTCGAAACCCATTACGATTTCAGTTTCAATATGTCAGTTCAATTGCGAACGTCATCATTTGATACTAATTATGTTCAAATGTAGTTTGGTTTCCATTTAGGTAATATTAATATGTCTTCTATTTCAATGTAAATGGATTTTTCGTTTGATTGCTTTGGAGCGATCATGCCTTTGTGAAATAAGGTATTCAGCTGAATCCGGTAAGACTGGGGCCTGACTCTGCTATTTTAACGTCAAAATTGGCCATTGGGACGGCCAATTTTGAAGGTTTGACATTTAGTAGAATGCCAATTATCCTACAATGGACCTAATGACGCCACCCACTCAGACGATTGAAGCAATTGTCAATAGCAGACTCGGGCCCCTGATAGCCAGATTTAAGGAAATAATAACAGAAACGTACAAAATTATGCAATTTGTATCACAAATGTATATTGCAATTCCATACTTTATTATTTTAAACCGTAGATGATCCTTTTTGAAGAGTAGTGTCTTGCTGTCTAGTAAATTCGCGAAACAAATCGAAGAAACAATGAAATAGGCAGGTAAATAACGTTTATAGTTTCCTACACTAGTCAAAACTACTTGTCATGTGTCAACGTGTGTCCAGTGTCAGGAATGCATTCAATATGACTAACAATCATAGCGTAAAAAGTATTATAATAAAAATAAAGAAACGATAAAGAATTGGAATGACCTTAAGATTAGCGAATTCATTAACACGATCTTAACCTACTGAACTCTTGGCTTTAATTACAATAACAATATAAATACACGCTTTAAAACAATTATCACATGTACTGTTTCTGATTAAGACGTTATTTATGATTAACTATTACTAGATTTTTTCGCGGTTTATGTTAAGATTTTAAGTCCCGACGTTTCGACACCTTTGCAGGTATCATGGTCACGGGCAAATATGAAGGTAGAACGAGCAACAACAACCGTCAAGACGAACACCACCTCAGTCTGCCCGTGACCATGATACCTGCAAAGGTGTCGAAACGTCGGGACTTAAAATCTTAATATAAACCGCGAAAAAATCCGTAAAAAGTAGTTATAATTCAATGTCTAACATTCGCGTAAACCTAAGAAACCAATAACTATTACTAGCCTAGGTGTAAATAATAGTTTTACTTATTACTATTACAAGACTAGGTACACTACAAGTACTAATACTTCACTAATTAGCTGATTTTAGTTTTAAAATGGATACGCCAGTTATAATGCCGAATAACAATAAATAATTTCTTTGTGCTCCATTTGACACTTTGTGGTTTAATCGTTAGTGGTAATTTTATATTGTATGTAATACGCGTTTTGGTATTTCAAGTTATTTTTAAATTAAACTAATTAAAAATAATACATATTTTTGTTTTGATTGTACTGTACATAGTAAATACATCGTGTACGCTGAAGAATTGCTTTCTTATTTCCTATATAGGTATTATATTTATGTTACTATTTCTGAATAACATATATTACCAATCCTTCGATTTATCTGAAACAATGGAACTGACGAGGGAATTCCCAATATCTGCGTTTGACAGATAGATTGAAAGTCAAAGATTGTTATTCCGAACCGTTTTCCTCTGGCCATGTATTTTCCTATAACTAAATGTACAAATGCACCTTAATACGACGTTTTAACGTTTAATATTTTACATACATACTATCACGCCTGTATTCTCCGAAGGGTTAGGCAGAGGTTTACCAATGTACACCCACAGTTCGCCGGTATGTTTTAGGTCCCATGTAATAGAGGGCGAGCCTATTGCCACTAACTGGGTACAAATCCAAACTCAGACCTGCTATCACTATCACTACATAGTATAAAACAAAGTCGCTTTCCGCTGTCTGTCCCTATGTATGCTTAAATCTTTAAAACTACGCAACGGATTTTCATGCGGTTTTTTTTAATAGATAGAGTGATTCAAGAGGAAGGTTTATATGTATAATACATGCATAATATAGTAGAGAAACACGGATAATCTAAGAGATTTTTGACGTCAGGTCGTAAATCAACACATTTTTTGCGCTTTCATTGCAAACGCTGGCTGAACCCTACGAGATAGATCAAAATAATGTACTACAGTATTGTGCACCTTAAAAAGATCTACAAAAAAGTCCGCGATGGTATATGTCTATCTCTTGAGGGTAACTCACAATAACCATTTTTTATCCTTTATTTATTACTTATTCACGAAAAGACGATTTTAAGCAATACAGCATTAATCCTTATCCAATTAAGTACCTTCAAAAAATTGTGCATGTAATGTAGATCAACATTGCTCTTTACAGCATGTAATTTAAATGAATATTTTCGAAGATATTACAGATTTAAAATGCAGGGACATAGCGATTGCGGCGGTACCGGCCGGGGGGCCGCGCGGGGGCCGGGGGGCGCGTGCCTATAACAAAAAATGCTTCTAAGGCCGTGCTTCGCCCTACAGAACTTTATGATTGCGTTGTTTTATTTAGTATCAGCGTTGCACCCGAACAAAGCCGGGGCGGGCCGCTAGTAGAGAATAAAATAGAAAAACCTAATAACACCCTCGTCGACTTGGGAATCGAACCCAAGACCTCCAGCGTATCAGTCGCGCTTAGAACCACTACCTAGGCCAACGACTCCAACGAGGCAGTCTTAATAAATTGATTTTAAATTATGATTAAAAATAACTATTGCGCCATCGTAGTTTTATCGGCTAGCGATGGCGCGATTATAAACATAATAAATCACTCATTCAAGGTAAATAAAGTCGACATGAGTAAACAAATGTGACGTCACAGCTTCGTACAATGTCTCCATTTAGGTACCGGTCATGGAGCAGATATCAAATGGAGTGTCATTACATAAATAGTTATGTTTGCATAGGAGCCAAAGACCTTATAATCATAACAGGAGCGGTGTGAACGATTGACAGGGATCTAGTGAGTTGACTACTGCGTACTCTAGGTAGCACAGCCACTAAACCATCTGTACTAAAAAAACATTTGTGAGATTTGAAGATTTGAGGCCAGTAGTGCTATTCAGTAACAATAATTTCGTATATCGACAGCGGAATCCGCGGTGAGATGTCAAAAACGTATTCTAAAATTTGAATTCTAAATCGAGGCCAATTAGGGTTCACTTTTGAAATGAGCTTTATTGTCACTCAGGTGAAGCTCGATATCGAAATTATTTACAGAATAGACATATAGTTGATATCTTTGTTATATTTCAAGTATGTATGATTTGGGATCGAAAATATAATTTTAAACAGCGAAAAGTTCTACATCTGAAAGAAAAGATTCAATTCTAGGGTAGGACAAGAGGCTGTAAATATATTACAGCCTCTGAATAAAAATGAAAACAGGTTTGGTGCAGATAAAAATAATCTGTAAATATTCGTAAATCTTTCGTCAAAAACAAAACACTCTTTATACACTCCGTGGTGCTAAAACATGCGTCTAGGCATTCGAAAACACGCTATAAATCAGTCACAAGCGCACTATGACGCGTCGAGAGGAATGGTGGTGTATTTATAGAGAATTTGTCATGTCATTGATTCCTACACACATACGTTCATACTGCTCGTATGAAAATAGTTCTGTATTTACGTTTGAAGTTTACATTTGTTATTTTTGAAAGAGAATGACGTTATTATTTATGTAGGTAGGCGAGTGGTGCGTGTGTGGCATAGTATGCAGATATTTGTAATTGAATGTGTGAATATTTGTAGCAATCTTGCTAAGCGTTTTATATCTGATTCTTATAAGCACGTTTCAAAATATTTTTTAGGGTGTGATCATAAAGAGCCACTAAAATATTGATAAACAGGGCATCAGCTATTTAGGAGTTGCTTGAATTGACCGAATGACCCGCTTCATTTGGTAATTTTTACGATAATTGGCATTCTGCTAACTGTCATTACGATCATTCTCTTCGAGAGTTCAATGTAATTTTACTGTAGGTTTATCTGAATACGAAAATCAGGCACATTGACAAGTACACTTATCGACAACAGACATGCATTTAAAATAACTGAAACGAAGAAAAGGGAGTTTTACTAATATCGTACATATAGTAAATTAAGCATATAAAGTGCATAGAATAATTAGGAAGTCTTTAATTCGGATGTACAAAATTGTTTTTGACTTCAATAAAGCGAAGCGGAACAAACACAACTGCATATAACATCAATGTTTAGCATTCAGCTATTCCGCATGATAGATACATAAACAATGACAATGGCACTAAACACACAACCGGTACCAATATGGTACTTCAGCGCATAAAACAACATTCAATGTTTCAGTATGCAACCACTAACGGGTGTGTCAGGAAATAGGTCAGAGACCCACTTCTTAGTACACAATAGAAAATTACTTCCACTGGATGTGAAGCAACTAAATCATTTTATAAAACTTGTTGCAACCACGGAAGGTGAAAAATGAATAGCATAAAAGTATGTGACAAGACCTGGATTTTAGTTATAGGATATCTTTAGCTTAAAACTACTGCACTTGACTTTTTTCTAAAAATACATGTTCTTCCTTAAAACCTTACTTTTTTTTTTTAATTTTGCTACCAAGCTGACTAATGATTTTTGGGGTCGATGCATCCCTTTATTATACGCTACACAATGTAATTTTAATCCACCCTATAAACGTGTCTCTGCTTGGCACAGGCCTCTTCCCATATAGAGAAGGCACGAGCACTGATCACCACGCTTGCTCCTTGCGGGTTGGCGATTTCAGATCCCAATTTTGGAATAAAATACACAGTGTAGTCAAAGTAAAAAAGTGAGTCGTTTAACACAACCGCGCGTTTCTGCAAAGTCGGATAGTGATCATAATACGGACACAGTCAGTGCAGTGTGTAGGGTAGTTAGAAAACATGGGGTAGATGAAAAATCATCAACGCCGTGCACGGAAGAATGACACCGCATCTCCAATCTGCTTGCGACCACGGCCGGTGTAACCCGGTCGAAACGTCAAGCCCTAAAGGTATTTATGCATGTACGCGCTAATCCCCGTTCTATAATATTACTATAAAATAAAAAAGGTATATTAGTCTTTCTCTGCCCACACCTACTAACTTTAAAACCCTACAATCCATAGTTAAAAAACTCGCAACATATTTTTGTAATTTTAATCCGATTTTACCACGGCGAATAACAGTTTCTTTTAGCAGACATTAACATAGATACAGTTAACATTAGCAGTAACTGAGTGGTGCAAATGAACGGTGTTTCTTGTTAACCCTCAACTGCTTTATACTGGTATATCATTGCGTAACAGTGATGCTCTGTGAAGTCTGTTTAGCGTCTGTAAATCAGCTTGTGAAATGCCCATGGTATTTTAGGATGGCTAGTGTTTGTTTCCATTGGTTACTGCGTCACGGGAAAGCGCAATTTGGAGTACGGTGCGTTGTGGCGAAGGAAAGTTTAGGTTTTGCTTATTTACGTAAATAAGAGTGATCAAAAATTAGCTTACAAGACTTGACCGGCTCCGTCAGTAAAGTTAAATAAGTTTGTCACCATTTTTTTTTTCTTTTTTTAATTGATCTGAAGAGCGTAATTATAAAAAACTTACAGTGGGCCATTTCTGTTACTAATTTCCTACAAATCTTTTATTTCGTGGTTAAGATCCGATGCCATACCTATTGCATTATTTTACGCATACTTTGCCTCCGTAAGTATACAAAACTTCATGATTATACACGATATAAATAGGTTTATTAGTTTTCCCTGAATCTGTATATCCTAACTTTCTCGTAGTATATTGGAGACAAGCCCCGGGTCGCTTCCACGTGCCGTTTCGTTTTACAACTTTTTAATTTACGTCACTCGAGGTGCTTACCGGCTTAAATTTACGATTCGCTTAAAGAAGCACTTAACTACTTTATGTGACCGCATGTTTTTATTTAACTGTAAGGAATTATATAAAATACAGTGTTATAGCTTCATGCTTAGGTGTTAAAAGGCATTATGTAAATTATATGGAACCTCTGTAGTGTGATTATAAGATTATAATCGGAAGTACAAAATAACAAAAAACTATTTGATATGCATTTGTCTTTTTTGTGATTCTAATGACCCTTTTTCTAAATTATGAACCTTGAATTCAAATTGACTGGATGGACAAAGTATGAAACTAATAGAAATTTGGGAGCTTTGTTGTTACAAGCCTGATTTCTTGTTTGTTGTGTCACTTCCTAGATTATAAATATTAAATTAATGTCAATGTCATTAGTTACAGAAAACTTTTAGTTCGGATAGGTAGCGAGCCTCATTCTATTACCTCCTTAATTCAATAAATAGTACTTTCACTACGTTCAAAAACTACAAAGATTACTCGTTATTATTTATTCACAGGCCTTATAAATATTAATCTACATGAAAACTATGTTAGTAACACATAAAGAAAATGATAACATTGGTTTTATTTGTTTAATTGATACACCTACTTTCCCGAAAAAATTTACCTTTCACAATTAAAATATTTTTACAACTTTACAAGCGTCAATTCGACGTAGCGAAGCGGTTCTCCGTGGGTATTAAGGCGAGAGTAAATGAAAAAGGTCAGGTCAAGAATACCCTAAACAGAAGAGCATGTATGATGGAAATAATGAAAGTGGACAAAGCGAAACAAGTGTGTAAGGATCGTAGCTAGTCGAAAGAAGTGGTCTCTGCCTACCCCTACAAGGGGAACAGGCGTGATTATATGTATGTTTACAAGCGTTAAAGATGATAGAAATCGCTACAATGTATGGCAATAACATTAAATGCTTCCAAAAAGTACCATAACCAACGAGGTTGCATTTGAAACTATAGAGTGAGCCTATCAGAGTTTAAACCGTAAGCACTAGTGTGATCAAGTGTTGTCGTGAATTATGTATGAAGAAGGAGCTTGACGTTTTAAAACACCTATCTAAAACACTAATATTATCCTAACAATGTCAAAACCATCGATATTTTCTCATATAAGTTTCTCGTTGCGCGACAATTAACTTAAATGAAAAACGAAATGTACTAGGATCAGACTAAAAACTGCTCTCGCTTGACACAAGGGGAACCTAGCGATAGTAGCAGTCTATGCATATCATACGTCGATGACCATAACTAACAATTGCCACATCCATAGAAATGTCACTTATTGACTACGCCTGAACTAGGTAGAATGGAGGCATAATACACACAAATGCTTACTTTTTATTAAACTTACATTCAAACAAACATGTCGACCATGTTTTCAACTTTCAAGATACAATTACGTTGTACCATCTAATAAGGAATTACATAATCTAATTTTATGACAACATCCATCGATTTAGAAAGTTATCTAATATTTAATAAGTAAATGACTATAATATAGACACAATTTGCGAAATTAATGAGTGACCTTCATCGGTGGGCGAGGCTCGAAGTAAATTACGTAACTAATTGAGGGCCGCGACATCGTTCGTAATAACTGTTATTGAGATTCAATTTGCTAATCCTGAATGTATTTTTATTTTATCTACCTTTAAAATTAATCGTCTGCATAATATTTTTCTTTTGGTGACTTGCAAATTATGATTTTTCGGATTTCAGTCTTTATTGATACAGCCGAATACAAGTATTGTATATTGCGAGATTATTAAAGGTATATTCTTAAATAAAGAAGAAAGAAGTATAGAATGCTATTTATTAGTTAATATTAGGTTTAACTATTAATCTTTAAGTTTATCATACGTATTCGCTATTGCAGTTGTCCACAATATCGATAATTGCTTTATAAAAAAAACTGCTTTATAAACAAACAAACTGCGCAACGTCTAACGTCGAGGATTAACTAGATCTACTTCAACGTAGTTTGTCACCGTTGTTAATCGATACTAAATTTACCTTTTTACAGTTATTTTTATCCAGTAAATATCGCCTTTGTTGTCAACGAGAGACAGCGAGGTTTCCCTGTCATAATATTCATAATCTAGGTCACAAGAACGCTAAAAAATAACCCACATTTAAAATAGATCACGATTTTGCCCCAACAAAGGACGCCTCAATAAACCGGAGCGTGCACAAATTGATTGTTACAAAGTATAACTAGGTAACTGACATACATGACCTGTTCGCTGTACATACGGTTTTGGCATCGTCTCTAGTTCAAGTACAGTATGGCAATGCCAAGGTTAGCATTCTAATGGCACGTGCTAGTGCATTCAAAATCAATTCGGTTAGATACGCGTGATACGGCGTTATGTTTTACAGTAAACAGCTTCTGGATTTGGATTTGAAATTACCTAGCTTCGATTTTGTTTTTGCGGTAATAGGTGACTTGTATTTTTTTATATTTTAATGGCGTCGGGATTTTCATATCTGGTAATAATAAGTAATAATCATCGACGTATGATATGCATAGACTGCTACTATCGCTAGGTTCCCCTTGTGCCAAGCGAGAGCAGTTTTTAGTCTGATCCTAGTACATTTCGTTTTTCATTTAATTTTCGCGCAACGAGAAACTTATACACGAAAATATCGATGGTTCTGACATTGTTAGGATAATATTAGTGTTTTAGATAGATTTTTTAAAAGGGCAAGCTCCATTTTCATACATAATTCACGACAACACTTGTTCACTCTGATAGGCTCACTCTATAGTTTCAAATGCAACCTCGTTGGTAATAATATTCAGGGACATCTCACACACGGTTGTCTGATCCCAAGCTAAGCAGAGCTTGTGTTATGGTAACCAGACAACTGATAAACATACTTATATATTTCTAAATACATACATATTATAGATAAATTACACCTAGACACCGAACAAATGATCATGCTCATCACACAAACATTTGTCCCGGAGGGGAATCGAACCCACGACCTCCGGTATAGCAGTCAGGGTCTCTAACCACTAGACCAACAGGCCCGTCAAAATATCCGATTCGTATTGCCGTAATTAGGTAACGATATTTTCTTTTGCAAAAGTTATTCTAACCGATGTCATTGTATTCTATTGCGCCACTTTGTAGCAATTTATTCCCATATAACAGAGGACAAACCTATTACCATATCACAACACAATATCACCCATATCAAAACATCAAAAAACCAGTTCAATTTAAAACAATTGACAACCAATCGATGGACAGATAAAAATGACGCAATACCAAAAGTGAATGTGCGATTAGGTGGAGGCAATCTTAATGAGTTATGTATGCAAATAGGCTGGATATCTAGGCTAGATTGTGTTAACATTGCCTTCGTTAGGTAACATGTTAGATCGATAACAGTTTGAATGCTAAGTCCTGCTAACGGATTACTGGGCCTAGCTATCTGAATTTTGATGAGATGTGCTGTTTTGAATGGATTTACATACATGGTACAATTTGCTTTGAGTTATTTTGAGATTGACTGTGTTTAACTATTTAAACGATTGATTATATTTAGATTAAATAGAGAGATTACGCAATTCATTCAGTAAAATCCATAACTAATTCTCCCTAATTCTAATTCCTGCCTCTAAAATTTGCCAGATAAAATCTACAAGCTTTCAACTGTGCTTAAACGATGAATAACTCTAAAATTTTATAAGTATGGAAGTGACATTTCGTGCACTAAATTACGTGACTTATTGAAAGCTGAAGTGATACGATTGAAAAGTCATTTAAAAGCAAGGGGTGAGTACAACTTCGGCCAACATTTCTTGCCATATAGTTGCTATATGAACACGATTTTATCTACTTGCGGAATAGTACGTTGAGTACCTTAAATGAGGTAACACAGCAACGCTAATAAATCGAGGCAAAGGTAATAGCATTATGCCTATATTTTGTAAGAGCAAAAGGTCAAGCCGTAGACACGAGTATTCGTTTACAATATTACATCATATTCAGCTTTCTATACATTAGTATCTCATATTTGATTTACGTAGTTGAACAGAATTAATCTATGTAATATTGTTACAATTTACCTTTTGACATATGGAGTTGCCATTTCTTCTCCATAAGAATGACATTTTGAAAACGTCATTCTTATGGAAAAACAAACCTCATCATTCGATTTGAAAACTTAACGTTTCTAAAGCGCCTTTTAAAGATTTACAGAAAGTATGAATTTGATACTAATAAAATAATAATCCTTTTTTGGTGTTATGTAAAACTACAAACTTCGTCGTCCACTTGACAATAAAAAAGGGTACCTAATGTAAGAGCCTCTTTTTAAATAACTTCTATGTATGCAGGTTATTCAAGCCACGATGAGAGTCCTGTTAAACTGCAAATACACATGTTGGGAATGTTAATATCGCCACAATTATTATTACATGCTTAAGCATTCTTAGTTCAACAGTACATATAATATAGTATAAGTTTTACAGCCAAGGGAACGGCACTCATCAAATACTCCGAAGTCAAAATATCTCGTCAAATAACTTAGAAACAAGGTGAACTCAACACACAGCCAATAAACAAATAAGATTTATTGAAATCTTCCAGTTGAAACAAACTTGCAACAGACTGATTCGTATACCATACCTTCAAAATTTAGAGAAATTTCTGACAAACATAACTTGATCTTTCCTTTGCCGTTTGTCCACTGCCATCGCCATTCAACGAGAACTATATGACGCAGCAAGGTAACGTCATCTTAATCTTAGTAAGAAATAATCTCATTAGCCGGAATTTACGTACCAGTGACGGCCGAGGTGGACAAAAGGCCTTTAACCTTAGAGGATTAAAAAAAAACTACAGAGAGTGCATATCAGGGTATGAACTGTGAACACTAGTGTGAAATATAGTATTGAAACATAGGGCGCCGTTTTAATAAAACTATCTCCAGCCCTTATATTACTGGGACCAATCTTTAGTTTCGCATAAAAGCTTCCATCGTTGCATGGAAAATAATTTAAATCAATAAACCAATTTAGGTACTACATACAGCCAAATGGGCTTAAACTCGGCGCAATAGGCTTTTAGCGATACTCTCACTCTATAGTTTTTACCTTTTACTCTATGGATATGACTGCAAAAATTTACTTTATTCTCGCTTACATTTTTGACGTTTCAAAGTTCAACGTAAATTGGTTATCAACTACATGAAGTAACATTTTGGCGGGTATCCAGACTGTTGCGGCATTTTATAGGATATCCAATATTATGTTATGTTTTACGTGAATATACGTTATCAGCTGTTATGTAAATGTAATTGAATTAGCTCGCTTTATAGTTAGAGTAAATGTTGAATGAAATACAAACATGTGTTCCGTTTGATTTGTTTGTTTGTTAGGATGGGTATTGTTTGTGTTTGGACTGTATTTGCAGATATTATCATACAGTGTATTACATTTAAGGTTAGTGACTAGCCTATATTTTCCTAGGAATCAAATCAAATCATTTATTTCGCTTTAAATATGGGTACAGACAGATGTTAGTATTTAAGTCAAATTTAGTTCCACACATTATGCCTTATGCAGCATGCGAAAATATGAACACCAGACATGGTGTTATTTAAAAATGTAATATTAAAAAAAAAAATAGAAACAGAAAATAGAAGTAAATACAGATATATTTTGTTGTGTAAATCTAGTTACCTGGCGTTTAATGAAAATATTTCCTATATCAAACTACATAATTATAATACTTTGGGTTTCTGGTGTGAAAACGATGTCTACTTTCAACGTCCTGGATGCGTTCAAAAATTACTAAGTACAACTCACAACAAATGGAATGGTATGAAGGTAATTTTAACTAAGGTTATGTAAAGTCATGTATTTTGTAGTAATATGCTACCTAAGCTTACAGAATTTAATTTTTATATTTAAATTACAACCTCGTTAGCTAGAAGAGTGTTCCCGGTTGTAAATGACACTCGGCGACATATGAATAGCCCACTTTGCAGCGAAAACGTTAGTTAGTGGCAGTAGTTAGGTCTAAATTATGTAATTCCTGTCAAAAGGTCGCGTAAAATACTTTGGACTTTTTTGCAATTTGATACTGGCATGTTGAAAACATAGAAATAGTTTTTTTTTCTTTGAATACAGGATTTGAAATTGGAATAACAAAAATGATTTATTTTAAGAAAAATTGTGTTACAATTTATGTGTCACTTTTACTTATTACATTAAATCTTTGCGTTCTTTCGGTACGAACCATTCTTAAAGATTTTAGGGATAAACTTTCCACTGACGGGTTTGGAGTAGGAGGTTCATTTTTTTTTTGTAGATAGCACTCATAACCAGAAGGCTTTTCACAAATTTTTAAGTTGCGGAGGCTCACAGTTTACGAGATATAAAATTCTAAAGTTTCCTTAGGAATTGATAATATATCGCCATGGTTGATGTCAAATTTGACGTTTTACGTTCCTGTTGACGGTGTCGGTATGTTTATTAAATTTCATCATGTTATTTCTTGAAATAAAATAATATTTACGCATAGTAAATTAGACACTAAATAAAAATTCATATAAAATAACTTAGTTCGTAATTAATGCGCACTAAAAACGCGCAATTACATTGACTTTTTAAATTAAAATAACCAATATTCTTTCGACATTGTGGAACGGAACGCGGAGCGACGCCATTCTGTTTTACAACTACAGACAGATATAATCAACAATCTATCCACCGATACTCATTAGTGATAAGATTAGCCTTCCTTGGTCCAGGAGCGAGCGAAGCGAGCTCGGAAGTTTTGCGCACCCCGACACGGATAGGTTAGGTCAGAAGGAGGTGGCGGGATCCATGTTCGCGAGCGAAGCGAGCGAACTTAGATCCCGCCATCTCCTTCGTGGTTTTTTTTTTTAAACCACCCAAAAGTAGGAGCCCCGCGGAGCGGGGCTCCGTCGACTTGTCTTGACAGGCTAGCCTTCCTTGGTCCAGGAGCGAGCGAAGCGAGCTCGGAATTTTTGCGCACCCCGACTCGGATAGGTTAGGTTAGAAGGAGGTGGCGGGGACTATGTTCGCGAGCGAAGCGAGCGAACGTAGACCCCGCCACCTCCTTCGTGGTTGTTTTTTTTTTAAACCACTCATAAGTAATTTTTAATTAAAAACATTTTTGTCGTCATTAGTGTTTTTACCGATCCTAACCATCATGGATTTCTCTATAACCATGGGGCTCCGCGGGGTAGCCCCCCTCCCCCCTCCCTTATAGCCATTGTAAATACCCTAACTTAACCTCAAAAATGTAATCATAAATTTCTCCATAACCAAGGGGCGCCGCGGGGTGGGGATGGTACAGGGGGGTAGCCTCCCTCCCTCCCCCTCCCCCCTCACCCCCCCTCCCGTATATCCATTGTACTTAAAGGAAAGTTTAACCCATGTTGCACAAAATACAAAAAATAATTTCTACCCAGTTATTGACACTGCAAACACTATACATTCTTCAAAGCAAGATGACCTTCGTTTGTCAATATCCAAATAAATCAAATAATTTTTGGTACTAAAATCACAGGAGTTGCCTAACACTGTATCACACATCCCACGCATCGATTGCAAAACTTACGTCTAAAACATCTCTAGAAAAACAACTCTATAGGTCAGAAATACATCAAACATATAGATATAATGTATGTATTAATCCTCTTTAAACGGCAAGGCAAAGGCAAGCAATTATTCAGCCGACTTATAAAAGGATTGACCCGTTTACTGATCGTCTATAAACGACCCATTTAACGAACGTTAACGTAAGCTGCTTAAACAGTTAAACTATAGGTTTTCACATAAACAAGAATACAGAACTGTATTTAAAACACGTTCAAGTAAAGCTTGATATAGCATAATAGCATGTTCTAATAATAGCAATAACTAGTTTTTAAGATAATTTATGCGATGTAATAAGCGAACTGTATAATAAGCGAGTGTCGTTGTGGTAAAGTATGGGGTTTAATTTATGTTGTTTTATTAGGTTCATTTAATAAAGTGCCGCAAATTTTTACTTTATTGGCAAGTAAATTAAAATGATAAATTTATACAATTGTCTACTTTATTGACGTTACAACGGACAAACGTTAAAATTACCCGATATTCTTAAAAAATTACACCAAAAAAGAATTGTTTTAAGTAGGTAACATCCCTAAGCCTCAAAAATCTCAAATATAAATAAGTAAGTAATTTGTTAACAACCTACGGAACCGCTTGAAAACCTAAATAAATGTTCCCCGACATTAATTCTGACAGTATGGTCATTCTGTTTTTTTATCTCGTAATAGTAGTGTATCAATAAGCCATTCAGCCCGACCTGTCCTAGTTTCGTAGAGACACCACACAATCAACAATTTATTGGACTATCCAATATCGATATTTAAAAAGTGTTCCAAAAGAAAAAATATAAATGTCTATTCAGTGTTTAAGGAATGTATGTCACTATAAAAAGAAGAGAATCTTAAAAGAAAAATATATTTAATAACATAATTGATGTTTTTGCGAAATTCGACGATTGGCGTTAAATATTTCTAATTATGTAAATTAATTTAAAAGAACGGGTTTTGAGTATAGTGGTCAATGTCCGTTCAATCTCTTTTCCTATAAATAAACGACAACAGTTTATGGTTTATTTAGTACCGTAATATTACACAAAAATATTTTGAGAGACTAGTAAAAGACACCGCAAATTATCCTGTAGATAAGTCTGAACAACACAATAACGTATCATCTCTTCATTTTCTTTCAAAAAAAAAATTACTTTACACATGAGAAAAATAAAAGAATGGCGCATGCCAAAAGGTAATATTTTAAATAAAAAACAACAGACTAGCATAAGATGAAACTACGATAATATTTGCAAGTTGATATCGATAGTGTTGTCTCGATGTCATTGGGCTATATCGGTAATCGAATCACTGACTAAGTCGGCTAGATAGCTGTTACGTATTCCGCACTAATTACCACCTAAAGGTCAATGGCCGACGTGACGAGTGACTTGTTATCTAGTATACAATATGATTAGTGATATCGTATAGATCGTAAACTGATTACTGTCTACTCAGTTTTGATATGATATACTTAGTTGCACAATATTTTCCCTGGCGCTTGCAGATGTTTATCTTAATGAAATAAAACTTATAAAAACTGCTTAAACGAAGTTAAATGATTTACAGGATTGAAGAAACAACATTAAACCCAAACTGCCAACTGCTATCCCACAAAATCAAAAAAGTGTACCTACCTAATTAAAATTAACAACAGACTAACAAAAATAACGCAAATGATCTTTTTAATTTAATTTAAATAATAATTATTTTTAATGTATTTTTTACATATTTTAAATATCTCAATTCTAATTTCAAATTGTCCCAAAATGGCCACCATCATGGCTTCCCTATTTAAAATTATTCCGCGCCAGATGAATGGCCAGTTAAAGATGATAGCCACAATACATTTTTTGTGTACTTTACTCTAAATAAAAACTACACAATGGTGGTTGCTCGTAAAAGATTTATTAGCATCACTTGAAGAACTTCTTTTGTGTTTTCTACAATTATACTGAACGGTACGAGTTTGTGGGTCAGACTATAATTTGGCGTGGAATTCGCTGTGCTATTATTTGCATTTGGAAATTATTTAGTTCCTAACAAAAAGAAAGAAAGTTTTTTTAGATTGTAAATATAAATCAAAATAGACTTTCGTTATATTTCGAGTGTTATGTCCGGATTCCGCAGAGAATCTTCAATGATCTTTAATGATAATTATGATCTTTGCTTTATAAATTATGAATTCATATTATTATATAAATTATAAAGATAAATAGGTACAGTCTACTGCGGTGACGCATGGCGTTACAATAATTAAAATAAAAATCTTACAATATTTTTTATAAATCTCATATGTTTATCCCCAGAACAAAGTATTATCAAAATACTTCACCGAAATAATAAAAAAGCCACTGCGATCTCATTCCCAACATAACAATAATAATACCCATTTCTCCACAGACCCATAAACTTAATCTACATCGGACTAAAACTTTTTGCATGTCATTTTACAACAATAGGAATAAACAATAATAACAGCACTTAATAATAGAGCTCGGACAATAGACAATTTAGCGCACCGTGTAATCCCGATATATCGATACTAAATAACTTTTATCGACGCATATCGATATTGTAGTATACTTTATCGATACAACGTGCCGCGTTCTGGCCACATCGACATTCGATCTTAATTAATGACCCTTCAATACAGAATAAAAAAAGATACAAATGCTTTTACTGCGGTCTGTGATTTGTATAAAACTGTTCAAACATATTTTACAAGGCGGTGTCGACTTGTAAAGATTTTGGATTAAATTCTTCGATAAAAGGGTATTAAAGTTGCCGATTTCTGAGCTTTGAATAAAAGCATTAAAGTTTGTAAGAAATGTATTTAAGTGTGTTTTACCGTAAGGGGTAACTTTATACTCGAAGATAAAAGATAATTCAAGTGAACACTAAATTAAAATCTCTTTAGAGATAGCTCTGAAACTGTGATAAAATTAATATTTAACCAGACCTTGTTTTTCATACGTTCCATTTACCAAAGTAGAAGGCAAACTATGTTATACGTTATTTTAAGAAGCAGGCCATAAACAATGAACTGCGAAAAAAATAAAACTTTTTGACAGCTAAAATCGCGAAAAATCATATCCATTCGTATTAGACAACGAGGTTGCATTTGAAACTATAGAGTGAGCCTATCAGAGTTTAAACCGTAAGCACTAGTGTGAACAAGTGTTGTCGTGAATTATGTATGAAGATGGAGCTTGCCGTTTTAAAAAATCTATCTAAAACACTAATATTATCCTAACAATGTCAAAACCATCGATATTTTCTTATATAAGTTTCTCGTTGGGCGAAAATTAACTCAAATGAAAAACGAAATGTACTAGGATCAGACTAAAAACTTCTTTCGCTTGGCACAAGGGGAACCTAGCGATAGTAGCAGTCTATGCATATCATACGTCGATGGTATTAGTTCATAGAGGTTTACGCTCAAACGCGGTGGTCTTCCTAGACCCCACACAGCTACAAACGATCATAAGTGCCATCATCATTATTTCCGTTACGTCTGTAAAATCTTATTCTTTAGCTAGCGGTACTTAAAGTGCCAGGTGAATACAGTTTTACAGTTCCTCATATTTTCTAGTCATCTACAGCTGATCATAAAGTGTTGAAGCGCATTGAGAGAAGTTCTGAAGATGGCAATTTTCCTTGACGATAATATAATAAGGCGTATAAAATATCTACATGTGAATACAAGATGCCGTTTTACAATGAATGTATATTAAATTAATAGGCTAGTACGTAATAGGTTCTAGCAAGCAATAGATATAGCATAGTGTAAAAGTTTCTTACCGAACTTAACTTATTTCTATTACCTTAGTATCTTTAAACCTAAATAATTAGATACCACAAAATTTTACAGTCGTATTACCTAGTTCTTTATCAAAAGTTTTGACTCCAGAAGTGCTAGATTTGAATCACCTTTCGATAACGCATATCAACGCATAAAACTGTATTATATATAAACTAGACGTAAATTACAGATTATTTTGAAATAAAGACGTAAATTATAGATTATGGATTAGGTTTCTAGTCACGGAATACTTTATTATAATACTCTTAAGCTTACATAACATTCAATGGTTGAACCCGGACGCATAATTAGGACAAACTATAACTATTAATGCAAAATTACGAGTATCGGAAACACTTAAATATCGTAAAGCGTTGTTCTATCATTAAACTATATTGTTCCGATAATATAATCAGCTTGATAGCCATACTAAAGAAATTATGATTATTTAAAATAAAAGAGGTAAGTGTCACTGTGGATGGCTAAATGTTCGTTCTTTCTCTATTTTGTCGTTTGGAGTTCAGTTAGCTAATGAGAGAATAAAATTAATTTGATTAAGGAATAGTATGTGGTGCATGTAATATGTTGGCACAATTAGCATTATTACAATCTCGCCAAGTTACTTCAACTGCTGACTTTTTTCACGTGGGTAATAAGCCACTGGGTTAAACAAAATGTACTTTCGCATAATATATTCCTATTTAAAGAGACTGTAAGCTTGAATATCTTAGCATACATTTAAGTTCAGAAAAAAGTGTATTTGGTTCCCAAGGTTTCCAAATGGTAAAATAAGGGCCAATTATAATCGGAAGTCTTGGTACTTTTTAAATAAATTAAAATCTGAGGCAGTATGTCTTGAGCGAGGAATCAACCTCCAAGACTGCACTCTCCAAAATTACGATATTTTTTTTATGTAGATCGGCATTTTCTCGTTTTAATCAGATAAATGTAAATCCATTTAGTGAAAACAACTCGAATTTATCTAAGTGAATTGAACGTGTACCCAAATTTTCGATACGTCTAGCTGGCTGGAATTACAATAATTTTCGAATTGTCTGGCTGGAATGTAAGTAAAATTGAAACAAAACATTTTTATAAGCAGACTGAGATTGTCTCTACTTGAGAGTAGTTCGGAGGACAGCTTTTAAAGCTATAGAAGTGAATATCAAAAAATAGACTGAGTATATAAGCATGTCTGTGTTCACGCTTGCTTTTAAAGATAAAACCCATGAGAACCTTTTCTACATTTGAAGTTAGCCACAAACATATGAAACCAAAGCGTTTGCCGATATGGGTAGCGATCTTTTAGAGTAGTAAAACATAAAGAAATGCTATTTTCACCAGGTTGCCTTCAAAACTTCAAAATTCTCAAATACAGTCAATTAAAAAATATAATCCTGAATTCTAAGAACTGGGAATCCGTACATTCTCTACTTGGCGTCTAAACTAGGTATAGAAGTTCTTCAAAGTGAAATATTGCATATCATTAGTATCTACGGAAACGCCACGTCACACAGTCACCTATTATTACTAGTAACACGATGAACAATACAATCGGACATCAGTCAGCCAGCTGGTCACGTGTCGAGAATTAATTACCCCGAAACGGAACGTTTGGGAAACGGCCAAATGTGGACGCCGCGTAAGGTTTTAAAATAAATTGAATATTGTTACAAGGTGACGAGAGCAGGAAGGGTTAAGTAAATGTTGACGTACATTGTCAGCTTTTAATTAACTTGTAGATATGGTTAATTGTTAAGTTCGTTAACATATTTATGGTTCTTTTTGTTTGTATAGTTGAAAGAGGAAGTGCTTGTCAGGTGTTTTATGTATTCACAGAAGTCGTAGGGTGAAGTAAATTGGTGCAATAACTATTTCTGTGGCTGGAGATATTGATTCTTGTGAAAAATCATATGGGAGCCATCTATCTTAGATCAGTATATTCGCTGGATCTGTTTCAGAACAATTTGACATCGTAACTTTCTTGTTATAACAAACTTAACCTTTTGTAACTGTTTTCCCACAATAATATAAAAAGAGTAGAAGAGTAGTCAAGAAACACGCCCATATCGTAAAATTAATGAACTACATTATATAAATCATTCAAACACGAACGCTAAATTAAAAACTGTTGTTTCGTCCGCCATTTTCCCGCCATTTTATTCAGAACTTCATTAACTTTGTCACCTACATTCACAAAACGAACACGGTATGCAAATCCTTTATTAAATTAATTCACACGCTACGTCGCTCTGCAGTTTGCTGGCTAGTTTTTTAAATAAAATAATGTGAAGATCTTTTATGGCTTAAAAGCATAATTTTGCAAGAAATTCTTATCATAAAACTGGAGATTAAATTAGTTTGCTCTGAAGTAATATGAATGTATGGCCCTTTTACTCTTAAATGTATTAAAATATAGGAGTAAAAACTAAGAATGAAAATGTCAATTAAAATAGAGATAGGTAAGGTTTTCTACTATCTACACTACTAGTCATCAGATTTTGCATTTGGTTCATTACATGCCGGTCAAAAAGTATGTCAACTTATGTGATTGTGTGATTAATTATCCAAAAGGTTTACAACCTAGGTATTAAGTACTGATATCACTCATTTTCAAGTTGTCTTAGTTTTAGTGACCTTTCAACAACTTGGGAAATCTTTGCAACTCTACAATAACTATGTTATAAAAAAAGCACAATACAATATTTGCATTACTTGGAACGCCGTAATAAGAATCATTTCAAACAAAAATTCTAAAATTATTTTTAAAGCCAACATAAATTCAGAACTCGAACAGGACGCCATAACCCATTATCTTTATAAGTTTATACTTTTACGAGTGGCAAAGGAAATGTTCTTACAGCCTAGTAACTCGTTTAGCGCAAAAAAGTAAATAGCAAGTTAAATTAGCACAATAATGCTGCTGTCGACTCGTGCCATAAAAACAGCAAATAACTTCGAATAGCTTGAGGAAACGCGACTGCGTGTCTACTATTATTTTTAAATATTTTCTACTACAATATGAGTTTCTTTTGAAGTCATGAATGAATTTATGACTGGCAACTCGTGTTTTTGTTTTCTTTTTTATTTGAATAATTTGTGGCTTGACTGGCAGTGTTTTTGTTTTTCGTATTAAATGGCTTTTGTCTGAGTTATTTAAATGATGGAATACTTGGATCATAGAATAATTCTTTGTAGATATTTAGGTATGATAGTTTTTTGTGGTCTTTTTTTGGTGGAAAATTAGCTAATATTAAGTGTTTGCCGACTTTACAATGACAAGAAAATGAACAACTTTCTTTGTAAGATAGGTAGGTACTTACTGTCCTTTAATTTTCTTTTTAATTAGATATCAGACAATGAGATGAGACCACGTAAAATCTTACTCGGCGTGTGAGTGCGACTAAAATAGTTTTGTTAGTAAACAAAAGAAGGTTCAAGAACAAATAATAATAGATAACAATGACCATGAAGTTATTTATTTATTCATTTTATTCAATTAGTCAATAATTTAATAATTAATTAACGATTAAAATATAAAATCATTTTACATTGCTTGTTTAAAGTGGTCCACAACTAATTAACTTTAGATAGGTAGGTACCTAGGTAGGTATAACTGTTACTCATACCTACTACCTAATAATAAAACAATCGACGTAATATGAATATTTATTCTATTGTTTAATAATATTATGTTCCTGGGAGTATAATTATTATTCAATACGCGGTAAAAACACGCTCATGGGATTAAAATACTTATAATAATAATGTTTCGATAGCAAAGGTAGGTCAGTAAGGCGGTTAGCCTACGTAGGTACCTATTTACCAATCTATACAATCTAAGAACTTATACCTAGTCACCACTAGGTAAGAATGAACGCCTACTTCCTATATCCAATTATGAAACAAGCGTTACACACTAAAACTACAACTTAGACACATTTAGAATGTGTTTAAACCTAATTCAGTATGTAAACAAACAGCTATGTAACAACCGTCAGTAACTACTCTATGACACCCACCTTTTTGGTTTCCACCTTCTAATAAATACTCCAAACATGTTGTTGTTAGATTCAAACTTCATTCACATCACTAGCACACTTCACCCTTCACACTTCTGTACACAACACTGCGCGAATCTTACACACACGTTTTGTACCAACAATTTTTAGTTTATTTTCACTCAAACGAAAGCAGAACTACATAATCAACGTTAAAAATAAGCGTTCCTAATATAAATTGTTATGTTTACTAACACTGAATTCGACTACACTTTACACTAACGAACTAATGGAATTTAGAATCGATTAGAGATAAGTATTCGATTTTTAATGTGATATTATTTTATCGATGACGCGGCAACACACGTGCGGCCCGCGCAAGCGATGCACGGCGACTGGCTGGCTCATGGCTCCCGTTGCATTGCAATATGCAGCTGGTGTATATCCCGGCTTTGTATTAATAAATTTTAGATGTCAACCGCTTTGCGTGGTAGCTGGTTAAACTTGCTAGTTGTTAGGCTGAATGGGATAGTGTCATTGCCTTTAGTTTGCTAGATGTAGGAAGGAAGTTACGGCAATTAAATAGACTTATTTGTTGGTTACATACGCATTTGTTATAAAACAAGTGACTGTGTGAGTTTTATTAGTGTCTGTGTTCGTTTAACAAGTTATGATAAGCATTAAAACTATTTTGGGACAGTAGTTTTATAATAGACCGTAAAGACAACAGGCACCGCACTGTTTTATCGTAAAGTAGGTACTATCATTACCTAGTAAAACGTCTTTGGCCATCACATCAAATCAATCCTTTCTCAAAAACTAAATAAATCTGAGACGGAGAAAGGTCTCAATGGACATCGAAAATACAAGATGAGTTGGTGTCCCACTTTCAAAGTATTCGTGAACTGGATCTATCAGCGGGAGTCCCAGGGGAGCTCCTCAGATGAGTAGGGTTGCCGAAAGGTCCAATTTTTTACGCCATTTCCCATTTTGTATGCGACAAAATACGTTTAGACGTGTGATTTTGTTGGATCCGTGTAATTTTACTTCCATATCCGTGAACTCAACTGTGAGTAGCTATATAAAGTAAATTGATTCGATTTTGCGATAAGAATCTAAATCCAATAATGGAGAAGCAATTCTTAAATTACGATATAATATTTTTAGACAAACATGCATTGATGTATAAATTAAACGTGTAGGGTACTTATGCAAAACTTCAGCTTAATCAGACACCGGTGGTTTAAAAACTTTCAAGTTATTTATCATAGTAACAGGTGAAGCTATAATAAGCGTGTTAACAAAAATAAAGCATTTAACAAAAATCATTCTCAAAAACAAACACAGACTAATCAAACAATTTACCTTTCTGCAATTAAAGATCGCCAATCAATCGACTATCAAAGCAACAAAATCGACTAAACGCTAACTTTTAATTGGCTGTTCTGGCAAATTTTCCCGATATTCACTATTACAGATGACCTACTTCTCTTTGAAACTAGACTCTTACTATAACCTCATTATGATCGATATTCAATCTACATTTGACGTTCAATCATTATCCATTGCGTGTCAGAAAAGTACACAATCTTTCTCTTGAAGATTAAAGTGAGCAATGGATATCACATAAATGTCAGAAGCAAGTTAGCGAGTGGGTGTGTAATCCCGTCATTCTCGTGGTTACGTGTTGTTGAGATTCGTTCAGATTACACCGGTAGCCTTTTGTTACGGTATACATAATTTATATCTTTTCCTTTATTAAATCATTCAGGTAGCTACTGGTTGGCTGCGGTTTTATTTGGTTAATGTCAATGCATTTTGTTGCGAAATAATTTAGCTATCTGAAAAGCCACGTTCTTGCTTACTCACTATGTTCATTACTTAATTACTGGTACATCAGGCATAATATTCAAAATCTAAGAAGAGGTTAGTCTTTAGCAAAAACAGAAACGCTTACGCTCTTTTACGCTCATTACGTGAGAAACATATACATTATGTAATGTGTTATGTATTAATACTTATTATTAGTTCTTATTGAATGCAGTCTATAAATAGTGATTACAGATGGTACTGTCCAAACCACAGGTGTCTATGCCTGTGTTTTCACATCTCTCCGGTCTCTAAACAAATTCTTGATCCCTTGTCGCCACGACAAACCATTTCAATTGGTGCTGCCAACAATTTGAACTGTCAACCTATGTATGCGTCTGTCATCTGTTTGAAAATATTTGGCAGAGATCGTTACTTAGAAAGAAAGATCATTATCGCTCTGGAATTATTTGAAACTAATGTTCTGCATTTTAGATTTGAATGTTAGCAGAGCTATTATGCACTGTATTTTGAATACTTACAACAATTTACAAAATATCTCGGAGATTTTATTAGTTAGAAACAATAAGTAAGGACAAAATCAAAATAAGTAGATTCATTAGTAGATTGATGGGTATTATGAGTAAGCTAAACATTTTGAGTCGGAGGAACACATTACATTGTTAATCTCAAAGGCATAAATAGTTGTTGTAGCCAATTTATACTTGCGTAAGTATACTATAACCTTTTCCCTTACTCATGGGACATAAATAAACAGATTAAACATTGTCATGCATTTACTTTTATCCAAACCATAGATCAACGCCACATATCCCATCAAAAACCAAAATAAAAGAAGAACGTAAGTGTTCACAGCGTTTATCAGTGACCGTGAGCTGACCTTAACCTGGCTCTTTTAAAGAGAATAAATCTCGAGTCAGTCACCTGGGCGACGGTCTAGCTACAAATAAAAGGGAAACAAAAACGAGCTGAGGAAGAATGCCATCTCGCCTTACATCAACCTGGTCTGACAAGGCTAGGCAAAAAATGTATTAAGGATAGCTCCGAGATTTTGTGACGATCCTGTGATGGGAATTAACGTGTTGGATGCTTGGACTTTAATTAAATGTCGTTAAAATAGTCTACTGCCTCGTTGGCCTAGTGGTGCTAAGCGCGACTGCTACGCTAGAGGTCTTGGGTTCGATTACCAAGTCGACCAAGGTGTTATTTGGTTTTTCTATGAAATTCTCAGTAGCAGGTCGGAGTTTGGATTTGTTGCCGGTTAGTGGCAATAGGCTCGCCCCCTATTACATGGGACTGTGGGTGTACATTGGTACACCTCTGCCTACCCCTTCGGGGATACAGGCGTGATGATATGTATGTATTAAAATAGTCTGCGTCTATTTGAGGTAGAACTTTAATTGAAAGTGGTATATAATTATGTGTATGTTGTAAGGAACAATGATAAAGTCTTGGGGTTTGAACAATGTTTATGAGCTATTAAATATTGATGACTCTCAAATGATATATCAATATTATTTATTATTTTGTTTTGTCCTGTGTTTTCGCAATATCTTTGCGCTTGCAGAATGCTCACGGATATTGAATAAAATTCGGTAATATTATATGCGTTTAAATTCTAATATTAAAAATGCGTCTTGTATCAAAATTTTCGTAAACTTTGAAAAAATTTGACACACTACTCAGTAGTATTATTTTAATGGCCTGAATAAAAATTTAGTATTTATGACAGTTAGCAGTACTAGACACTACCAGAAGATGAAACTTACGTCATAAACAGAAGAAGAAGTAGCCTTTCTCGATCGCCCGAAAAAGTCTTCCAAAATACAGTCAAAAATCGAAAACGTTTCGCGAAACTGAATTTGTCAGTCGTATATTATTATTTATTGCAACACGTAACAAATAACCAATCAGAGCGCCGGATTCTGAGCACGTTCATGTACAATAACACAATTTTGAGCCCACGGAAGGCCCACGGTGTACAATACTCCCTGCAAAAGGATTTTTTTGCTTTTTTGGTAATATTTTGTAAACGCTGATGTAGGCGTTGATAAGTTTATGTAAATAAGGTTGTATTAGGTTTTAATAGAGTAAACACAAAAAAAGAGATTAGATTATTATTTTCAATTAAAATGAAATATTATGAAAAATATTTAATTTTAATGTCATGGATTTCCGCAAAATAACGCCTGATTCTATAACTTATTATTTTCAAGTAAAAAATCATTAAAATGTTTTCTTATTTTTTGGCTGTATCTCTGTTGGTTCCAGATACTCTTCAAAACGATTGAACTGACTTTGATTCGTTTTTTCAGTCTGCTGACTCTATAAAGAGTAACTTAGGCAAGTTTTATAGCCGCTTTCCGATTTTTATACAACAATATCGACCATATCTATTAAGGAGTGTAAAAGAAGCATTTAAAACCGCGAGACTTAGCTAGTTAATAAATAACATCGCACTCATATTCTAAATAAACTCTTACAAACATATCTATCTTTTGTTTTCACGGAAAGTTCTCATGTAAATAAAGGCTTGGAAATTCTCTCCCAGTATGTTTTGTTTTCTTTTACAACTTGGGAAATTATTATCGACAGATTCTCACAATAATTAATGCCATTATGTCATATACACCGTACATTGCCTAGGTAACAAGATATATCAAGTGTGGGAATTAGGTCAATATAGTTTGCGATCTTTTGCAACTAATCCGCTTGAATTGATACTTGTATTTGTTAGATTTAAACACAATAGTAGTATATTTATGAGTGGTGACAAGTTTCAAGTCCTTTCGTTCGATAGACGCCATTTTTTATAACTTTGACCGCTCTCTTCATAAAATATTCTTAATCTTTATGTAAATCTGTGCAGAATAAATCAATGTGTTCTGAGAGCAAATAAGAATATTAAAAAAATAACGCGAGGTTTTATTAATTACATATATTAACTGTAAAACAAAAGAAAACACAAAATTCAAATTTAGAAAGAATATTAAGTAGCCAGTAAATACGTTTAAAATAAAACAGTTAAAAAAACGTTATTTATTTAAAACTGAACTGTTTTAACCGTTAGTTATTGAAATATTCTGCGTATTTTAGTTAGGTTTTTTTTTTTTGCAATAGTAGGCACATATTTAACGTAACAGTATTTCACATAAGCGGCAAACGGCTTACATAAACACGACGCTATTAAGTTACAAAAGAGTTTTATGTTTCTTTAAACTAGTTCCATCGATCGGATTAAGTGCAGCGAAAGGAAATAGGCCAATTGTTTGTAACTAGTCGCAATTGTAGCTGTTTATAGTTTCACGTAAAGAGCTAGAAAGAGGAATGCTAACAAAAAAAAATACGAAAATATTTTATTTTTTAGCAAAAAGATTTTTATTTCAATGTTTTTCCGATAGTGTAAAGTTACCTGATCTTTTCTGATTTATTGATTTGTTTTTTTTTTTTTAAGTTCTGGTATTTAGACTTATAATTTCTTAGTTGTAAATTATTATATGTTGATGTTTTTACGTGTCTGTAGTGTAGTCGTTGTGTCCTATTTACGAATCCTGGGGCCCGAGTCTGCTATTGACAATTGCATCAATCGTCTGAGTGGGTGGCGTCAGTAGATCCATTTTAGGATAAGTAAGTAGGTAAAACGTCATTTTAACGTCAAAATTGGCCGTCCCAATGGCCAATTTTGACATTTACTAGAATGCCAATTATCCTAAAATGGACCTTCTAACGCCAAACACTCAGAAGAATGAAGCAATTGTCAATAGCAGACTCGGGCTCCTGTTTGACCACATGATCTTAAAAGGGGAAACATAGGTACATACTGGTTTGTTGCTAAGTAAAAACTTGCGATTGTTTCCTTAATCTATGTAGGTTTATGGGATAGTTATTCGTTAGCAAATTATCGTGTGTTTGTGAAACTGGTCGAGTTTAATGGCAGAACGAATTTGTTAATAGACCTGCTTCTGTTACACATCGTCATAAATAAATATGTACGTGTATATGTATATGTATATATACTTCTACTGACTTATATGAATATTTCAGTCTATTGTATAATCACCCGACATCATGTTATTTTACATTTAATTTATTGATAAATACATACCTAAGTCCAGTCTGATTTGTGTTTCCAAATGCTATATAATATACATCTCTCTTTATTTTAAACGCCTCAATTTTCGAGCATAGAAGTATTTGTAGTAGCTAGATTTGAAGATAATTAAAACTGAGTAAAGTTATATGTTTTATATGTTAGGCACCCGGTGGATGCAATTGGCGAGTTGTCGTTCATTGTGGCGTTCTAGGGGGGAGGCCTTTGTTCAGCAGTGGGCGTATTCCGGCTGATGATGATGATGATGATAAAAAGTTAGTTACGATAAACGAAAAATCGATATCTATACATATAGGTATCGATTGGTTTCTGCACCGGTCAAGTCGATCCCATTTGCAACCTTACTTCAGCGAAACCCGATGATTCAACCAATGTGTAAGTACCTGAAACAATGAGATAAGATTAATGTAACAATGCAGTCATTATGATCAATGACAGTAATTATACTGTCAACACGACACCATCTTTCGAAACGAATCACAATGAGATAAAAACTGAAACAGTTTCATAATCCGTATTTTTTGCAAACTTTTAATTAGTAATACTACAATTGTTATTTATGTATATTATTATGCCATCATGTATTTCTCCAAGGGTAAACAAAGCAATATATTAGCATCCTTTTATTTTATTGGAGCTCTGTAAGACCGAAGTCCAAAATTGATAGCCCTTAACAATAATAACCCCGCAAGGGGTGCCCTTAGTGGACGTTGCTATCGTAGTTAGTTTTTCCTATTGCTCTGGCTGGAGGCCTTAAGGTCCTCGCCAAAAGTCCGGTGAAGCAGTCAAAGCCTGCGCTCAAGCTAACTGCAAAGATCTCTACCAAAAAAAAAAAACCTTAACAATAAATAAATCACATTTTAATTCATTTTTCGTCGCAGTCGACAAGTTAAAAATTGCATTTAAATCTCAACCAAAAACCCTAACACAATTCAGGCAGTAGCCACAAAATCCAATTCTCTACAGTCCAACGTACATCGAATATCTTTTTTGGTGGCCCATACGACCGCACCCAACAATTTTTATTTCGGAAGTAAAATATAAAATGGGGGATGGAATAACGGTAATATTTTTCCAAGGAAACTGGGTCGCGGAGAACCTTCACGAGAGGGATTAAATAAGGTGTAGGGTTGGTAAACAGGTACATTTGCAGTTTTCACAAGGTTTTACAGTGATATTTTAGGAGATGTGGAAGATTTCAGTTGAGAATGCTTAGGGTTTTAAGTAGAAGTGGTGTATGATTATGTCGGAAATCTGAAGCTTTATGCTGGTACATAGCTTTTACATGTATAGTTGGTAGGGAATTTACATTGATCATAAATGCACCCTCTAACAAAACAACCAGAAGCCTCATGGTAAATAGGGGTGACCAATATAATTTGTGTAAGAACTTAATAAGGAATCCATTTAGCACGTAAATATCCACATATTTTCTAAATTGATATAATTATACAATACTTAAAATTTAATCTCAAAAATTATCCTGTTTAAACTGATTTCAAGTTTTATTGCTTTAACTTAAATTCCTGCAGTTTCAATACAGCAATGTAAAACCTAATACCTTCTTTCCCTTCTTTTAATATTATTAAACTATGACATTTAATTTTGTCAACCCTAGTGTTGTATAGTGCTCCGTCTAGCTTAATGCAACTAACAACGAATGTACTCCAAGCATCTTATCGTCTACATCTGTAAACTTGGATGCTGTGAAGTCTTGTGGAACTTTAACGAATACTTCGCCAAACAAAAGGATATCATATTTTGTTGAGGAATCTTGTTATGTGTAAGATATTGCTGAATCCGTTGAAACTAGAACTTAGAATCAAAGTAGCTTGGGAAAAGGAATTGGTAGAACAGGGTTTTAAATGAGGTGTTTTTAAATAACAAATCATGATTGTTGATTTAGTTTTACGTTAAGGGCGAAAAAAAACGAAAAATTTACGTTATACAGGGTGTAAGAAAACTCCTATCCGCTCCGTTAAGGGGTTGTTAGGTATCGATGTCTGATTACATTAATGTAGAAAATAAATATAACTTAAAAAAAAATATCTCTAAATGGATAGTGAGTGTGAAGGCATCGTCACAGGTTCTACCAAATGATCATACAAAAGGCCACTATTAACACCGACGAAAACGGTGTTGTAGTTTTTGATTTATCTTCAAATTTAGGGAATTTGGCGGCAACTTCAAAGTTCATTATTATTGTTATTATCATGAATATTCCAAATTTAACATTTTATTTGGGCATGTGATGGTGAACCCTATATCCCCCTCTCGGGTCGGATAGGGGTTTTGTAACACCCTGTACACGTCTGCAAAAAACAATTACACTTGGTTATAGAGATTTCATGTCTATTCTCTTAAAAAACGACGGTAATTATGAATACTTGGCGTCTATGTTAAAAAAAAAAACAGTCTACCGACATGTAATTGCCACTCTAGGTATTCAATCATCAGAATCGAGCCCTTCTGATGTACATCACAGTAGTGACTAGGGTAAGATATAGTTTTACTGACGACTTATCTCCACTTTCAGTCACCGTGATCAGCTGATATAACCCTTCAGCTGAACATTAGGCACCTACGTCGTAAAACTGAGTGAATATAAAATGAGTCCGATATAAAGTGTAGAGGGAAGGTTTAGGTTCGCTTGAGTGTTTTATGATGGTACTCTGTTATTGATGGCCACTACTGCTGGTATCAAATATGCACATGGGTGCTATAGCTAGGAAGGTACTATATCGTCTTCTTGTGATCGTCTGTGAAGAGTTATTGATGTAGTTTGTCTACGTAACACTTCCTTTTTAAAAGGTCTTAGGATTATCGCAGGATGCGGCTTTAATTCAAGTATTTTGAGTACCTATGTTAGAGAGAACAGGGTATGTACCTTGATTGCATTTGAACTTTACATAGTAATTTTATGAGAAATTGACAAAAAATCCTAAAGAAGATTGTTAACTTATGTCAATAACTATTTTATATAACAACGCTATTGCAGAGCTGAGTAACATTTTAAAAAAAGATTTTTAGAAGGAATGTTTTTATAGACTTCATTACTACGTGTTACATGAACACGTTCCGTGTGATTTTATTTATGGCACTTTATCTACAAAATCGAAGAAAATTACGCATTCTAACAAATATATTCTATCATGATTTATCTGTAAAGAAAATATAGACACCATAATGACAGCAAAACCGCAATAATTTTCAAAACAATTTAACTGTTATGGTATTGACGCGGACACTATTGGTCGCAGGTTCGACGCTCAGCGAGTCACGAGCACTCGTTACAGCCAATCGCGAATCACGATGTACGAACAAAAAATATTTACCTTTCAAGTTGATTGCTCTTTACATAAGTTGTTATCTAGAGTTAGCAAAAATATGTATGTATGTTTTCAGCATTCAGTCTGAAAATAGTAAATTATTTAGCACACAAATAGCTGTAAAAATTAGAAGATTTACATAGCTAAAGAAATCGTGGCATTAAATAAAGTTGTTTAAGATCATTTTTACGATTTTTTGCTTCGTAATAATCTGGTTTAATTAATAGATAACACTATGTAAAAACGTACGAACTGTAATTTTACCTCCGTAGCCATAAGCATCGGTGGTTCAGTGGTAGAATGCTCGCCTGCCACGCGGGCGGCCCGGGTTCGATTCCCGGCCGATGCATAAATCTTTTTGCGTTATATCATGAATTATTTTTACTCAAATACATTAACATTTTACATGGCTTTAAAACCCAATTAATATTCTTTAACTAATAAGGTTATAACATTTAAAATACAAACATCAAAAAATTCCATAAAATCTCAAGACGACCTTTCGAAGCCATAAAAATAAACTCATCCCAATCAAATATCAACCTGGACAACTACGTTTAAAGTTCAAAATCACAAATCTTAGATGAAGGCCCGTTAAATACGGGCAAATCAAATCCAAAATTTAATAGACTTATTTACGATAGTACTACCGTATTACATATTCAAATAAATACATTCTTATACACAGTTACTTAAATAACATAAATTTTTGACACCTTTAATGAGGCCAAAGTCAATGGCGGCTTGATTAGGCACATTTTTATTAAATTATTATGAATAATTTAAAAAGTCTTGTTATTTTAATTTTTAGATACCCGATTGGTGCTTGATTACTGTTTTGCTTGTAAATTTGGAAAAACATGTATAGTACACTGACCCAATGGGCGCAAAATTTAAAACTTAGTAAAAAAGGAAATTGTAAAAAAATGACAAAAATGCTATTTTGAGTACAAAAAATATTTTTGTAACACAAGTAAAAAATATAAACTTACGTTTTTTTTTTACACAAATTCTTAAAATAGGAGCATATTCATATACATAGCTATACCTTCTTCATATCTACTACTAAAAAGCTTAAACTATTAAAATAGTTTTAAGAAAGAAATTAAGTAAACAACTATGAAAACAGCTAGCCAAAAAAGTGCTATTTTGCCAATTTTCTAATAACCTACAAAATAAGCTAGCACAGCTAAGCTAGTCTGGTCAAAATGACCACTTTTCAATTTTTTACAAACACTCGCAGAAATATAAGACCTTTGTCCTTGAAAGTGCTTAGTAATAATAACAAGCATATTAATTGCTTGATAAGGCGTTCGCAAGTGAAGCGGTAAGCAAACATAATATGCCTGTTGGCGCCAATAGGCTCAAGTTTACTATTGTTAAGCTAAGCACACATTTACGAGAATATTTTATTGATTTGTGCAATTGTTCAGAAAAATAACTCGTGTATAAACTAAAAAATAATTCAATCAGTAAACAATTTCGGGAAACAAGTAGCGTTCTGTAACTCGTTTATTGATAATGTTTTAAGACGAAAAATTAAGAAAAGATTTAAAGTCAAAAACAAACTATATCTGGCAGCTAGCACTGAGAATCTAATTAATAACCACCAAACACATTGAATCTCCTATTAATTAAAAAATATTTACATTATAATTAGGAGAATAAAAAGCTATGGGAACTATGAACAAACTCAAGAGCCCCAATTTTATTCGTAAAAGTATATTTGACATTTAACAGTAGATACACATACATACATATCATCACGCCTGTATCCCCGAAGGGTTAGGCAGAGGTGTACCAATGTACACCCACAGTGCGCCGATATGTTTAGGTCCCATGTAATAGGGGGCGAGCCTATTGCCTGCTACTGAGAATTTCATAGAAAAACCCAATATCACCTTGGTCGACTCGGGAATCGAACCCAAGACCTCTAGCGTAGCAGTCGAGTCGAGTAGATACACATATACACATAATATTTCTCCTACTTACTAGAAAAAATATACATACTCATGAAAGCTCCAAAGTATATAAAATGAGGTCCTTTCAAAAAGGTTCAATCCGTTCTAAGTGACGTACAAAGTAGTCAATTTCCGATACATTTGGATACGGTGCAGATTGGAAATACCGAAATATACGAATAAATGGAAGCCTCTTTGAGTACGTTCGTTTGATATTCTATATTATATTATTCGAAAGTTCACAGTATTCAATACATTGATGTTATAAGGTTAATTCGATATAACTGGCATTTAATGTTTTGAGTAAAGATGTGTTTAGAAGTATGGATGTTATTTACTGTTTACGATTAAGTAAGTAAAATATTTTTTTTATTTAGACATAAAGACATACATAGTATACAATCGAACATAAAACCTCCTCTTTTACGGAAGTCGGTTAAAACATGATTCGGTACTAACTGTCATTAATTAACGAAAGCTAGTTAGACTCGCCTATATGGTTCTGTTTTAGTTCCAAGCTTATGGTTCTTAGATAGTTTGTACTTGTGTTGCAAACTCTGAGCTCATTATTTAAACCGACGCCGACGTATTATAGGTTAAATCAATCACGTTATGAACATAAGTAGGTATATAAATAAGTAATATATATCCAAATATTCTTAACAGTATGTTATTATTGACAGCTTTCATCAAAGATCTGCCCACATATAGGATTGGATTGATCCGTGTAGTTTTGAGAACTATGAGAATATCCATACGTTCGTTTGGTTTTAAATCACTTGATTATGTATATTTTTACGATTATGAAGTGTATATTACAAATAGGTGGTATTGTTGCATTGTGATTGAGTTCCACTCTATTTTCTTAATAGTATGAAGAAAGATGTAAAATTTTATTCACAAAAATGGTCTGTAGACATATGTCTTAGTCGAATCGATATTTAAAGTGTCATACGAATCTAGGTGTACCTACATCCGTTTACATAAGGAGTACGAATTTGTTTTAAAAAAATATCATTTTCTTCGTGTTATTTTTACGCAAGTAAGAAATTGTGAAAAATATCGATATCACACTATAATTTATATAAAATTATGATGTATATTTAACATTTATAATAAGAATTTACAAAAATAACGGTGAAGTAGGAAAAACATCGGTTAAAAAAATCAAATAAAATAAATCCATCGCCAGTGAGTCCACGCCTTTACAGTCCGAGGGCTGCTGACAATCTACGATTGAATTGCAAGTACGCAGTTTGTATCAAATGGATCTTACGTGTTGAAATATTATTAACACTTACATATACACTGTATACCTAGATAGATGTAGATGTTTATGTCTAGACTTGCCTGACTGAGCTTGTAACAGAACCTATGTCTAATGTGTTTATAATAATGAAATGGTTTTGTATTATGATAGGGCTTTTTTATATCAAATCGAAAGTATTACAGCGACAAGAAAAACCAAAATATTATACTTTTGTAAAGTCGCGGCGAAGGTGGTGTGATGATCTAGTCAGTTATCCGTGCGCACGTGGACAGAAATCGCCAAGAACAGAGACGTTTGGAAGAAGAAAGGGGAGGCCTTTGCACGGGAAGTGGGATCTAATTTAGGCAAATAAAAAAAACCCAAAAATAAAACTTATCTTGAAAGATAACTTACGATAAATAAAAAACATTAAATTAACATTGAGATATCAAAATTGAACCAAATAAGCAATCTACATTATTTACGTAAACGGAGAGAGCTTGTACATGCGCAGACGCATACGACGGTATAACACATGTGGGAGGATCAATTCAGTGAATTGAAGACAATAAGGTCAACACGCGATGTCCCGATCATTTGCATGTAATCGACCTAACAATAATACTATACATACTTACTACAGACAGATGTAACACTAGTTTCAATAAGTTTTTGTTTCTTGGATTGTGACGTCATAATAACTTTTAAACTATCGCGCTACATGTTTATATTAATATTCTAGAATGGGGATTAGCGCGAACATGCATAAATACCTTTAGGGCTTGACGTTTCGACCGGGTTACACCGGCCGTGGTCGCAAGCAGACTCTGCTTGTGACGTCATGTCAATGTGTGATGTCTAGTATCGGATGTATAAGTAAAATAGAATAGATAGGAACTCAGTAAGATATGTTATGTCTACAAAAGAAACGATGAAAGCTTAAGCGAATTTGTTGTTACACTTTCACAGCTAAACCATTGGCGAATCACTGAAGAACCAATTAAATACATCTATGAAGCCCTAAGATGGGCGCTAGTGGTTATAATTTTACGCTACTAAGTTAAACATATTTTTTAAATGGGACCTAGTGATATAAAAAATGTTACTGTAGACTCTATTTACAATGTAAATGAAAATGTCACTCTCAGTACTAAAATACTTTTTTAAAATTTCTAGTATGTGACTGAGAATGATTCTGTCTATTTACAAGAATCAATTTATTTCATTACAAAGACCTTTTCCTACACTAGAATGAATTGCACAATGAATCGGTATTGATTGAATTTGATTGGGAAGAACATGTAATATATATGAAAGAAGAAAGAAAGAAAGAAAGAAAGAAAAACCATTTATTTACACATAAGTAAAAGGACGCAAAAAACACAAAAACTTAGAAAACAAAACAAGAGAAGAAAGAAGAACGCTGCAGTTGCGTCACTTATGTGAGAAAAGGTCAGCGCTCAGCATAGAAGCTGCGTCTCGTGCTCGCAGGCACAAGACAGCAGCGCTGGTTTTCAGCGCTGACCCAATGACTCATAGTTATATAGGTAATTTTCAAATGGAAAGGAGGTTTTCAATTCGCCCATATTTTTGTTTCGTGTACCTAGCTAAGTAGAATAATCTTCATGGCATCAATATAATAATATCCCAGTAATGTGTAACGTTTATTATTAATAATTGGGACAAAATCACAAATAGTGCATTCGTATAGGTCCGTCCCACGCAGGTGAGTAATGGCTGATACATCACGAATGTGGTGGCCATACGTTGGTGGGACTTTTAGTTCCACAAAATAATATATTGCTTAGTGCTGCTATTTATTGTAGAGAAGTAATAAGCTTGTTGGTTTACGTCAAAGTACTGTGTTAGATATGTGCACAGGAGTGTTTGGTATTGGCTAGCTTAGTTAGAATTACAATTGCAATATACGAAATTTTAAAAGACTAATTCGGCAAAAATGTTTACTTAAAATATAATAATGAGATGGTTTCGTAATATGATATTAGGTAGGTATATGTTTCAAAGTGATTTTTCATAATTAAACTAAACAACATTTTAAAAGTTAATAAAACAAATATAATATGTTGAAATAAAACTACTTTTTACGGATTTTTTCGCGGTTTGTATTTAGATTTTAGGTCCCGACGTTTCGACACCTTTGCAGGTATCATGGTCACGGGCAGACTGAACAAATATAATATGCTTTGACTACTTGTTTGCTATTATCATGGCCTCTATTAAACAAGAAGGAATAATGTAACGAATTTTACGTCTCCTGTCATTTGCATTTTTTTCAAGTGAACATCTTATATTTTTTAACCAGGCAATTAAATAAATCTCTACCTGCCAGTATTAAAATTCGATCAATTAGACAATCGTTTCCAAGAAGTTCAAATAGATAAACAAACTCTTCATTGTGCCAATAACATTGTCCCGTTCCAATTTCAAAAAATGTGGCCGCCATCTTGCCTAGCCGTGCACACGGTCAAGCCGTCTAAATCTGTTAGTAGTGACAACTCATTTGGGTCACTAGGAAACGTAACAGGACAGTTAAAATTAACCGGAACTTTTCCAACTCTGTAAATAAAAGTGGGATAATTTAATACTAGCGATAAAACTTTGCGGTGTTATAAAGTTTGTTTATACTCGGAAAAGAATGAGTATTTTTAGTGATGTTTCTCACATGTTTATCAATTTCAGCACCTCTTGCAGTATCCGATATGGTCTAGTGGCTAGGATACCTGGCTCTCACCCAGGAGGCTCGGGTTCGATTCCCGGTATCGGAATAATCTTTTTGTTTATTCATTTGATGTCAATGGAATGTGTTACGGATATCTAGTTTACAGATAGATTAGTTTTATTATGCTAAGATGTCATTAAGATAGTATGATATCTACAGTACACAAATTATTTTTACGACGTTTCCATTTATTTTAGTTTCAATTCCGCTTAGTTATTAACATAATTCATTTAAATAATGCAAATCTTCTTAATTAATATATCATCAAGAATTTTAATTAATATAATTGACAGTAAAAAAACAGTTGAGATATCAAATTAATTATAGTTGCGAATTTAAGTAAATGTTAGTTAAACCTCATTTAAAATTTTATGCCTACAGATTAATAATGTCACAAATGTGCTTTATTATTTTTATTTTTAGCAATGTTGTTGATTTTGACACACGCACAACGGGCCACTCTAGATAAAAAAAGAAAAACTATGGAAGGAAACAAATACCAATTAATAAAAAGAAACTGATTTCCTTTTTTGAAACGGACCACAACCTTTCGCGAAAAAAAAGCGTTCGAAAATCGATAGTAAGATTAACAGTTACAAAAACATCGTTTAGAAACTTAAAACAATCGAGTAACGAGTCGATCGTTCCGAGTGAGTTGGTTCCTACGGTCGGTTGCCCATCAGCGGTGACCAGGAAATAACCAAGGTACCCCACTTGCCGCTGATACACAAATTAAATACCTCTATGGTGCCTAGATAGTGATTTATTAGTGCTCGGCTTCCGGGTTAATAACGGGTAGCAACCGTGAAATTTTACTGTTTTCTTCCCCTATCATGTTCGTCCATGCATTATATTTTTTTTTTTTAGTGTAACTAGGAATCATAAAGTCCCTGTAATACAAATCGCAGGTTTCTACTCACACATTGGATTTAAATTTCTAATGTCCTATCATTGTCGTACGATGGTCTACGTAAGTCTTCGTCGTTCTTTATAGACTCAAAATCACCAGGGGTGGTTCTCTGATCTCCGTGTCAGGGTATCAAAAAGGGTACTCAAGTGGCGACTTTCTGGTTAAACAGAGTTCAGTGATCATTTACTCAAGAAAAAGAAGAAGGGTTTACTAGTATTTAGTCAACCATTTTGTCCGCGAAGCAAATCATTTAAAGCGAAATGAGCCTCACTTATTATTATCATTGTACCTAGCTACCTACTCTGGAAACATTAATATTGTCTTCAAAACAACCATTGCATTATAGAAACTCTCATTAATAATCTTAGCGGAAAACAAAAGTAGATACTTCATTAAAAAGACTTAATTACCACAGACATTGCCTAGATCTTTTTCTAAAAAGAGAAAATTTCTCGCTCCGTTTCACTGAAACAAAAAACGGTGCGAGCGTTATCCATTGTTTGAAAAGAGAACGCCGCATGCGCAGATTGTGCAAAGCCGCATATATTTAGCATAATTTTGACACGTTATGCAAAGAGTGTTTAGTCTTAAACGTGTATGTTGACTTAAACATATTGTCTAATGAGATCTTTTGTGTTTTAAATTGTGCTTGTATGTTTTGTGTACAAATTAGCTTAAGTGGACATGAACTTGGGGCATACTAATAATTTAAAGTAAACCGATTGTGTACATGTTAATGTTACAAGATAGTGGGAATCTAAATAAATACATTTTTTTCCTGAAATTGAATTGTTTGTATGTTACGCGTTAACAGCTATACCGCTAAAGCGATTTTGCTGAAACTTAGTATGGGGTAAACTTTAATCCCAAAAAAGGGCGTAAGCTAGTTTTTGTCGCTATAACTATCCAATAAACACGCGGGCGGAGCCACTGGGCAAAGCTTATAGCGTTTTTATTATGTAAGAATGCGGTACTTATGCTTTAACACAACATAATACGGTACAGTTCTTGCAAGTGATGAAATTACAGATAAAAGTAAACAAGGAAATGTTTATAAAAGAGAGAAAATTCGTCACCCTTCGTTGATTATTACGACTCTTGCGCATAAACTACGCATTTTATACCTGATCTTATGATATGGAATAGAAATGTATATTAGGTATATGTAGTTAAGTTACGTAACTACCATTAAATGTTATGTTTAAGAAATATACAAAAAGAAAAGGTTTTATAACATTTAATAAAATTTATAACATTAATGTTTGCGTAATTGACGCAAAAAAATAAAGCTTACTTTATTATGTAAAGTAAAAAACAAAACCATGCATATATTGCATATATTTTGTTAGTCAACCTGATATATACCTAGGTTATGAATTGTTGTCTAGATAAAACTAGCATTCTAAACAATTGGTTTGATTCCAAAGTCCAAATCAATATCTGCAATATTCGGTCTAAATTGTCAAACTACGGCTTGATGAAGTTCAAAGTTCAAGTGCATATCAATGCGACAAATTGACTATTTATTGGTTCTCCTTACCTTTAACTGCAGTAAAAGTTTATGGCCACACAACTAATTAACAAGGAATATTTCGTATTTAAAAATTATGGACAAAGGGATGTATAAAATTAATTTTAAGGCATATAATTAGCAAAACAATAAATAATACCGTCCTATTGGACGCATGCCTCTTGTTGTGTAGAGAAGCAACAAGTTTTCCTTTTAAATTATGTATATTCATATTAACATTATGTATATTTTAAAAAGTCACATCGATTTGTATCTTGGATTCGAACCTTTATCCTTGCGCATACAAATCCTTCCATAGAATCGCAAAGCTTAGGTTTCTTTATTCTAAAGGTTAGGTCTTTAGGCTTAGGTTTTTTAATACTAAATCGACATAGTTAACGTGAAGTATGGCCCATTATCACGTATATTTTTTGTTCCATTGACCGCCAAAGCCAGCAGGGAGTCCTCATCTAATTAATGCTAATACTATTCAAATCCACGGTTGTTACCCCAAAGTGTGACGAAATAACATTATAATAAAAATACATTAATTATAATATGAAACACGCGTTTTCATAGTACATTGCTCTCAATAACCCTGCTCCTCTTTCAACTTGCGTTTACGTCAACAATACTCGAAACAGCCTATCTAAACAAGTGATTTTAAACTATATGTCGTTTGTTTAAAGTGTCACGTATATAGAACGTGAACAAGAAAGATAAGAAATAAAACTAGGTTTTGAAATTATAAAAAGAAAAAAGAGGTATATTAAAAAAAAATAGTTAGGTTCGGCCTAGGTCGTTGCGCACTTGTCTAGCCCTCCACACTCCCCTGGCGAGGTCCCGTCCTCCAGGCGTAGTCCCGGTCAGCTCGGTCAATCCCCTCAGGCGATGAAAGTGACTGGGTATTCGGTTCCGTCAGTTGAACTGTGACGTAATTCCTAGGAACAAAGGCCGAATCATTAAGCTGCCGGTATAAGGGCGCACGGGAAACGCTAGGAAGCACGGCAAGAACTAGTTTAGCAATTTAGGGCTTATAACGGCGGAAGAGTTCTAAGTGTGGGAAATCAAAATTAATAGAAAAAGTAAGCAAGCAGAGACGGTTACATGGTTAAGCTTTGAAAGTTTAAGTAGAACATAGTGGTAGGAAGACAACAACAATAAGCATTACACACAGGATAGAATAAAGCTACAATATTTAGTCGGACTCGTACCTCTAAAATTAACATAAGAATACAGTACAACAGGTAGGTAACGGCCGTTAGAAATCTTTATAAATAAATGTGCACAACTTACCCAAGTTTGGGAATCACTATCACTTAGTTAATAGTTAAACTGTTAAAGAGTATATGGAGAGAGGCAATCCACTCGTAAGTTGAGATTAAGTTAAATATTCGTAAATAACGTTACGGTTAAAATTAATATTTCGCAATGACGGTAAAGCAGTGAGAAAATTAGTCAAAGCGACAGCGTCCGTGCCTCGAGAGGTTCAGCTACGGACTACCTGTGATAGCTAGGAGTGCGCGCGCGGCGCGCGGCGCGCGGCCGCTGGCGGCGGCGACGACGGACCGGTTACTTCCGTATATATAAAATAATGTGGTTGTCCGCATTGCTTGTATTTGTTTATTATATTTTTTCTTTTTTTTTTTTTTTGGTATATGTAAATAGTTTAAATTATTATTCTCTTTATCTTGTAAATACTTAGTTTAAATTAAATAGTTTTTTTTTTATTGTTTATTTATAAAGTTATTTTTTTTGTAAGGGTCATTTATGTACACTATGTTACAAAAGTTGTTTTTTCAGTTTACAGATTCTATATTTCCCTACTTCAGTGAGTTCAAACATTTGCTGTGACTACTTATGATTCCAAGGTTTGTCTCGTTACGAGCTAGAGCGGTTGTTTATCATTTACGTCAGATATGGTGAGGTGGACGGACGGTGTACGAATTATCATGTCAACGCTAAATTGAGACAATATTTCCTTGAGTTATTTATGACATGCGTATTTTTTGTGTGACCTCTTTAGGGGTACACTCGATGGTTTTATCATGAAGGAGATTTGGACAAGTCAGGCCTTAAGTGATTTATGATGTCCTAAGTGTGAAGACACATCGGTAAGCCCAGACGGAGATGGCGGGACAAACTGGAGTCCTTTGATAAGGAGTGGATGACCACGGCCCTAACCAGAGAGAAATGGAAGGAGGGTAGAGAGGCCTTTGCCCTGCAGTGGGACAGATATAGCTAGTAAAACAAAGTGTGCAGAAAAGTACCCACAGTAGGAAATTAAAGCTCTTGAAAACTTTTAAACGTATTTGAGGTATCACAAATAAAAGTATAGGTGTTAACTGTAGGTGTATAATCTACTTTTCAATGTACAAAGTTCAAATAACCCATGTTTCTACATTGAAGTGTGACACGGTACATTTTACGACGGTAAATAAAGTTCATCCCACATCTCTCAAGAGAAGCAAGTTAAATAAGTACAACATAATTTGACGAGCACTTGAAATTCCTCAAACATTTTATCTGTCAGAAGCCCTTTAAGGTTGTGTGGGAAAATTGTATGTAAAATGTATGGAAATATTTGCGAGTCCCTAGAGATTACAAGGGTCTAGTTCCGCTTATGAGATAGAAGAAAACATCATTTGTAACATCCCTTTGGGCACTGGGCCGTAAGTATTTACTTGCTTTGTTGTTCTTTGTGAAATATAAATCACAGAAACAAATTGCATGACTATTTACTGTAGCTTCTATGTTTAAGTTTGCTTTATGCTTATTATTAATTTATTTTCACTACTATTTTCTCGGTGATTAAATTCAAAATCGTACCAAGATTGTCGTTCGTTACGCTCCCAAAAAGAAATAAAACCATATTCACTGACATATCAATCCTCGAAAAGGTTACACAAAATAAACTGTTTAAATCAAGCCTTTGACCACATTCCATTACAATAAAGTACCAACCAACAATTACAGCAACTAACAAAATAAATAATTTGTCTTCGACGCAAAAACATAACCCAGTTTACATGGAGCAGGGCCAGCCAAGAAACATCGTTAACAGCCTGACCAGGTATCTATTAGCATACAGCAGGTGGCTCTTACACAGGAAACACTAATTAGCCACCACAATTACAAAGACATGCCCTTACCACAACACTCTTAAACTTGCACTTAGTACGACGAGGGAGCGAGATAGCGCTATGTGTTATAGAGCGGCGTCTTGCTCGCGCAATGACAACGGTGATGTTTGAGTTAGTGTTACAAGTCCTGATCAATTCGCTAGAGGATGTATCCTGAAGTAATTGACTGTCTGGTTGAATGAATAGCTGTAATAGATATTTTAATTTATGTTTTATTGGTTTTTGTTATTGTTTTATTAATGTGAACGTCTTGTCTGTGAGAAAGGAAGTCTATTTATTAAATATGGCTTTTGAGTTGGATTTTGGTTGGTGCTTTTTGCCAATACTTTCTTAGGGCTACTGGAAATATTTGACCGTACTTCTTGTAGGGTCTACTTCCACATGTTATATAATTTTCCTTTTGCATTGTTTTATTTGGTGGAAGTAGGTGAATTTTAATTACAGAGAAGTAAATAGACTAATTATAATCACTAGCAATGTAAGACTCTTGCTTTATTGATTAACATTCTAAAGCAATAAAAACCAAAGGCGAAGAAATACCAGACCCCTATAGTTCGAAATGGCTTAATAAAGCAAGCATATTAATTCGTTTATTTGCTCAAGAAGCCTTAGCATTGAGATATACAGGATGATTTTATTATCAGCACTTATGCCTATCATTTCATTAGACCATTTTTATTGGACCCGGTTCCAAGCAGTGAGATCAAATGATCTGATAACTTTATAAGGTGGATATGGCTAGTTTACTGTTACAATGTTGTGCAGGAACGATACAAAGATAGAAAAAGCAACAATTGCCTAGGAAATAAATATTTTTTTAGGCATATGCGTACGCCACTCGACCTCCGTTCCAGTGGTACGCACCGGTTCCAAGGTCGCCAGTTCTGACGTCCCGGGTTCGATCCCCGGACGGATCAATGTAGAAAATCAATTTTCTACTTAGTGTCAGGTCTGGGTGTTTGTGGTCACTTCGTTGTGTCTGAATTCCATAACACAAGTGCTTTAGCAACTTACTTTGGGTTCAGAACTATGTATGTGATGTTGTCCGCATTTTTTTTATTTCTATTTTTCCCTTCTGATTCGTGATTATTTCATTTCTTAACACAAAAAAATATCGAAAGGCATGTGCCCAAACAAGAATGTCTAATATTTTCTTCATATTATATGTAACAAAGAGAATTCATGCCAAAAGAGATTCCTTTTCAGAAAGAATTTCATAAGAGTGAAATGCTCAAACTTACCATTTAGGACGCACACTAGAAATTATAAGACAACAAAGTAGCAAAAACCAATTACTAATAGAAATAAGGAAAGAGGAAGAAAACGCAAGTGGTCGACCTTAACTGTTCCACGTGGTTACTGGTACAATCGTCCCCACACAACAACTAACATTAACTACATCTTTATTTTGAAAGCAGTAAAGTTCATTTTCGCTGTATTAAGATGCGGTTTACTGTATCACAAGATAAAGCCTGCCTTATCGGTCAATTCCTGATTGACGGAGCAACATGGCGACCTCATAAATTATTTATATGGAACCTGAGACGTGGGTAAAGTTCCTAATGTGGTGGTATTGAGATGGTAATACTTGCAGCTTTGTATGACTTCTTTGAATTTTACTTTGGTCTAGTAAACAGAATGTATTTGGTTATGTATGTAGCCCTGAAAGGTGAGTAGAGATACGAGAAAACTGTAGCGCAGTGCGTAGTTTGTTACACTTTTTAAGGAACGATAATTCTACAGACTATTCCTCTCTTCGTTTAAGTTAAATTCGACATTACATAAATGCATTATTTTTTCTGTCTAATACTTATAGACTTAACGAAAATAAAAGAGCATAGACTCTTTCGCATTATTAAAGATATTAATAAACCGACACCTATTTGCTTTTAAAAAATAGCACTCATTAGTAAGCACCTCCTTTTTGGAAACATTGGCAATATTATGTTTATGGCCGATGCAACCATATAAAACATTTGCTTAAAAGCAGTTGCCAAACTCAGCATTGAATAATAGGTTTAAACCAAATTTATCCAAAATTAGTCAACCTACGTGCCAGTCCAGTGGTTACGGCAGAATGCCTAATCATGGCCAATACTGATTAAAATTAAAACTTACGTCATGCTAATTGTCTGCCTGTATCCACTTGATGTACTTGCAAGTTGTTTTAATTTACTTAAGAATGACCTTGAATGGTTGACTGCAAATTACATACAAAGTAATCTCTGGCTCTAGTTGAATAAAGGATTTTGATGTCTGAACAATTTTGGAGATGTATTGGCTGGTCTGAATTGCCTTTGCTTCACTTCAAAGCTTATTGTTCTCCTTTGTGAGAGCAAATCCTTGTCGTAAGAATTTGTTGCCATTTTTTGTGTATTTCAATCTAAGTAATCGAATCGAATCCCGCCTTTGTTATTTGTATGAAAGCCAAGTTTATTTGTATTCTTATTTCTATCCTTTATGTATTCCGATTGTGATTGACTTCAAAAACCTATTCGCCTACTTCTCTTTAGATTAAACTTAGGTATACCCTCGTGTAAGCTTGATGTTACGGCATTCGACTAAATCACTAACTCTGGCTTACTCTGGTTTCTGATATAAAACCTGTCGAGTGAAGTGAATCCACTAGAACAACTCCCAAGGACCATTACCACATGCACTCCTACCACGAGCCTACTGCGAAAAACAATTCGATAGGATTGTTTTGTAAAGGCAGGCGATTAGAAATCGACTGCAATGTCACCAACCCAATTTAATTAGGCTTGAAAGTCTTTCCTTATCCAACCATTGTAAACAGAAACAATGATGTCAGGGCAATGACCCCGCCATGCCAGTCTTTTGAAATCTCCCGTCTATTATTTACCAGAAAACATAAATTACACATCATATCTGTATTCTTCAGTAGTTGACGGAAACGAGTTGCTATGGGGTTTGTCGGCATTGGCCTGGCAACCTGTCATTATGCCATACATTATAGGTCTTTAACCCTATGTTGCATGAGTACTAGTTATTGTACGCTATGACGATGCATGTAGCATTAAATGACGCGATTGAAGGGGAATTATTGAAAGCTAAAGATCATGGACTTTCTTCACGATCTTTGTGGAGAATCACTTAGTATTGCGGGATTTATGGCAGGAATTTGTATGCGGTTTGATCGATCTATGGTTTTTGTGGAATAACTATGACTTAGGACTGAAAATGGCGGAGAAATTTAAATTTTTCATTTTCTAAAGTTTTAAGTTATAAAAAAGGCCAGTACAGGCTAAGACAGGCTCTTCGGACTCTACGCCATTTTTTTTATTGTCTCTTTTCAGTGCAAGGGCTTTTTCCCATAAATATTAGAAACGAGTATTGATCACCAAGCATGGTAACGTGCGGCTTGCCAATCACACATCATTTTAGTGCGGTACTAACATTATAAGTCCTTATTATTGAAAAACAGTTAAAATTATAATGTATTGTATTGAATGTGATAAATAATGCCGTGTACTTAGCTATTCTTGTATTTGCTAACATTGTTAACAAATGGTTTATCTAAATGCCATACAAAATGACATCACCATTGACTTAAATCGAAAACAAATTTAAATGAGCATATTGTAATAGGCTTTGACCAAAAACGATTATGACATAATGTTTGAACAGTTAAAATAACATTAATTCTGGGAGGCCCGAATGTTAGAGATAAATTAATTTTTTTTATCAATTTGATATGTCTATTTTATTAGAAACTATTGGCTACTATTGGTCGAAACAAAATAAATTATTTAAACTAGCCTCTTCTCATGAAAGAGTTACTATTGATCACCACTACCTAAAAATAGCAAGAAGGTAATCGATTCAGAAAAAAATAATTTACTCTTTCATTACATTGTTAAGTAAAAAAAGTGTAAAACAAATAATAATCACGTGTAGTATTTCAATTTGTAACCCTAAACTACTGTGACATAAACGTCTCTCTCACACATACACACGTATTCATTCTTTCTCCATAATTGTTCTGCCAATAGTAATTCACAATCACCCAAAACGAAGGGTTGTAAACGAACCATTTATTAAATTGTAAGGCAAATGCAATTTGTGTAAAGAGAATATCCATGCCTATTACCCTGAGGGCATGAGCAGCAATCATGCTGGCACACAACTAAAAAGGCCACGATGCACTCGCCTCCAGCCAGATATATTAATAAAGATAAACACGATTTTAAATCTGTTTAATATAAATTTAACAGTTTTCTTGAATAATATTTTAAACTCCATCTTGTATTTAACTTTAATAAAGTGCGAATACGCTGTACTGCAGTCGTAAAACAGATATTAAAAAAGTATTTGCATGTAAAAGGTTTTATGTAGTACCTTTATTAAAAAAGTGCTACCTTTTTTAATACAGCGGCAAATATATCCGTGCATCCAATGTAGATTTATTATAATTATCTGCAATTTATTTTTATCTCGTGATTTACGGACGCATGACCATGAAACACCATTTATTTTGCTGTGCCCAGAAACAAATGAGACACGTTGCACATAACACATGGGTGAGTTCAAGATCGAAGTGCTTCGCGGTATTAAAGGGAATATAAGCTTGGTAGGGTGGCCACCCACCGTGGAACTGTGAGCTGTGAGCATTACAAATAGAGAGGGCCAATTTCCAATTAAAATCTCAGCAGGTGGTCCCGCTAGAGGGCAGCACTAGAAAAATAGATTGCGCCGGTCTTTGGGACCGCTGCCCGCAGTGCCGGGTTGACAAAATAAAAGAATAAACTTAATAACGTTGTCAAATTAAAAATATTCGTGTAATTAGTTGCGTTTTTTCGGTTTTCGTTTGGGCGTCTTAATTTTGGTTGGTAAAAAATGTTTGATAGATTATAATTAGGGTTATTCATCTCCGGTGTGTAATTTATGAATACATTATGCTCAACTGAACCTAAATAAGATTTACTGTCTGATCCTATATCTAAAGAATCCTACCACTCAGAAATAGACAAATAGTTTAATAGACACTTATACAAAAGTTTTCCTTTTCGTGAGAGCCCACTCTTCACTACCAGGAACTTGACATTGACAACCCTTATTCACACGCAATAAGGTCGCTATTCGCAAAGCAATACCGATGACATGCCCACTTCACGCCAACAACTGGCGTACACAATCTAGAGTAGGTGATAACAGCTGATAACAGACTGATCTTCATGTTATGACCCACATACCTAGTGCTTAGATACCAATAGAATATATTTGACGGTAGATTAGATACGCAAATCGAACTGTTTAGTTTACGTGCGAATTTTGTGACGTGGGAATTTTTTAGGATTTCTAGACTAGGACTATTTCTACTTTTGTACAGATTTTGTCGCAGTAGTAAAAAATAGTTTTATTTCAATGTCTAACATTTGCGTAAACCTAAGAAACCAATAGCTATTTCATTGTTGCAAATAAGAAAACGAAGGGTCTATTTTTATGTAATCTAATGTATCTTTTAATGTAGGTCACTTTACATAGAGCACACATATCAGACAACGACTAATATTTCTGGCGCCTAGACTTTTAATATTATAGAGACCTTCAATATCACTTACCTTCGAAACTAAACCACGAAATTTATGACGTATCCATATTAAATCATAGTTATGTAACTTCCAACTTAGCTAATAAAAGAACCAAGGCTAAAAATAACCATAAACGCCTATTCGTTACCAAATTTCCATAGACACCCACTTTCTTCAAACCTACTTTATAACAATAGGTCACAAATCAATACCATAAATAATAGAGCTATAAGTTTGTCGTTGGAACTATGTTCTATGTTCAAATCGAGAGGGCATAGACGATACCCGATATGCGGGTAACCGATTTATTACAAAACTTTAGGTTTTGGACACATTGCATGATACGCTATACTTTATAGTTTTGATATAGAATGAAGATCGTTCTGTCTTTGTGTAATAGTTTGCCGCACTGTCGTTTTACTATGAAGGATGCTTTTAGTGCTTCATTGAACTGTATTAACTGCCATCACAAATTCATTTGTTACTATTAAATAATAGCCATGTTTTGCTTGAGTTCTTGTCCCGGCTTTTCTTCCCTTAGACCACTTAATAACTTGTATAAAAAAGGTCCAATCAACAGAAGAAGTATAAAACTTGTATCTGACATGAAAATAAGTTCTAAATAAATGAAAAAAAAATGTGATTTACATTTGCTCAATAGACTAAAGTGGCATATTTTTGTTTCTTATTATCTCAACAACATATAACTCATAAATGGATTGTTTATTCACGGTAAGCCTTGTATATTACTTACTTTTGCACCATTTTGAAACCAGCATATTATAAATCTAATTCAAATATCTTTCGCCAATCTTTCACTGGAGCACACCCAATGATTTACGATGCTCTCCGCGGTTTATGATAATAAGAGATGATATCACAACATTAAACTTTCTCCGAGGCTTATTATATTTATGTAACGTCTTTATTAACAGAATATGGCCGCCAATCATGAAACCATAATAAGGAGCTTGTAAAATAGGCCCGATTATGAAGTTACATTTTTAGGATTGCAATGACAAATGAGGTATCATAGCTATCATTTAATATTGGCATAATTTTAAACATTGCTGAGTCTGACAAACTTTTATGTAATAACATCGCCGACAAAATACATACATACAGGTCAAACTGAGAACCCCCTTTTTTGAAGTCGGTTTAAAATAACTAGCTTTTTTCTGTTACTTATCGGCTAATTTTACTTGTATGTTAAAAAAAATGTGTCTTCACTGAATTTACACATAGGATGTAAAACTGGCAGTTAAAATCAAAAGTTGTGCATACCCAATATTAAGATTATATTAGAAAAACTATTGTTTACCTTTAGAATGTGTGTCAATAGATGTCACCGCTTGCCTTTCTTTGTGTACCCACCTTTCATTGTTAACGTGTCATGTTCACGGTAAAAATAAATATTTCCGAAGCCGAAACGATGTTGATGTCTAAATATTGGAGACGGCTATGATATGACAGCCTTTTAATGTTTAAATCTCAGATCACATCAAACATAGGAGATTTGTTATAGCGCCCCGGCACGTGCGAACGCATCTGGCTCAATTTGCACTTGATACCGATTTTTGCCGACAGTCGGCAGTAACTACGCGCTCGCGTCACGTCTCTCGGTTTTTGCCAAAATGCCGAGTTGTTCTGTTGTTGTTTGCAAAAATACAAGCAAAAAAGTGAACTACGAGAAAGATGGAATCTCATTTCATGTGTTAGTATTACAATATTTACATATTTCTTCTATAAATCCACAAAAATAGAAATTAATTATAACATAAATGACATTAAGTGACAATTCATCCTTAGCGTAATAATAAAATACATTGCTTGCTAAGTAAGAATCATTAAATTATTCGTTGCGCTTCATGGCGCAATGGATGCGTGCGTCACCAATACTCACAAATTCAAAATGTAATGACAGTCGCGTGGTACCTCCGCTGTACCCGGCCGTGAAATAGTGATGCAGTTTCACGAGTAATCTGTCGTAACGATAAAACAATGTATCGATATAGTGTTAAAGCGTGTGTTTTAATGTTTTAGTTGTTTATTTAGCTTACAGAAGGTATAGAAATATGTCTTTAACCGTCTTCAAAAAAGGTGGTTCTCAGTTCGACCCGTATGTATATATGCCAGTCAGCGAAACACGACGCCGACACTTCGTGTACATTAGTATTAGTTAATTATGTAGTATGTATTTATAGTATTATTAAGTTGTGTTAAGTAGAGTATTGTTTATATTTATATGGGCTTTGATGCCTGAAATATGGATTATTATTATCTGTAGGTTATTGCGAGATTATCTCGTGTTCGGCTAAACCAATTTTAGTATTGTTTTCAGAAAAATATTTGTTACGTTTAGGCGAAGGTACATTAGTACATATTGTAACCGACCACTCAAATATAATAAATATAAGTGTAGAGTAATCTACCTACTCATTTGTTTAATATTTCAAGTCAAATAGATATATCAATACCGAATAATACCGACAGTATAATATTTTTTTTATTTATTTGATGAACCATATTTTGTCGTCTGTTTCATCGATAAATATTTTATCGACCAATTTTTCCCATCATTAGCGTATGTGAAAAATGCCGTGATTGGAGCAGTGAGTTGTGTGAGTTAACAGTAACAATGATATTGTTGTGTTTGCAGCAAATCACGGTGACTTTTATGTTTGTGTGTGCGCTGTTGAGATATTCGTTTGGGCGTGTACAAATATAAATGTGTGAAAAGTGGCGACATCGGGTACGCATACTAAAATTACAAGGATGGCAAATCTCCCTTGTTTGATGTGATCTGAGGTTTAAATGGTGTTGGCTGTTGACAGGACAAAACAGGCTAAGTTTACGTCAAATATTGTACACACTACTTTTTATAAGTATAGAAATAACGACATTCGTTGAAGTTTAAAAAATAACTGCCTCGTTGACCTAGTGGTGCTAAGCGCGACTGCTACGCTATAGGTCTTGAGTTCGATTCCCAAGTCGACCAAGGTGTCATTGGGTTTTCCTATGAAATTCTCAGTAGCAGGTCGGAGTTTGGATTTGTGCCCGGTTAGTGGCAATAGGCTCGCCCCCTATTACATGGGACCTAAACCTATCGGCGAACTGTGGGTGTACATTGGTACACCTCTGCCTAACCCTTCGGTAATACAGGCGTATAGGGTTCACCATCACATACCCAAATTAAATGTTAAATTCGGAATATTCATGATAATAACAATAAATTTGAAGATAAATCAAAAACTACAAAACCATTTTCGTCGGTGTTAATGGTGGCCTTATTTATGATCATTTGGCAGAACCTGCGACGATGCCGTGAGTCGTGACTCTCACAATCAATTTGGAGGAAAGAAAATTACATTAATGTAATCGAAACAAGTATGTAAGGATCGTAGCAAGTGGAAAGAAGTGGTCTCTGCCTACCCCTACGGGAAACAGGCGTGATTATATGTATGTATGTATGTATTAATGTAATCAGATATCGATACCTAACAACCCCTTAACGGATCGAACAGGGGTTTTGTAACACCCTCTATATATATATATAGTCATTAAAAAGGATAATTGAGTGGACGAAAACCAATTTCAACTCAATCCAACTAATTATGATAAAATGGTTACAGCTACTTGAAGTACCTTCTAAAAGCTTACATAATACATATTATGTGACACTTAGTATCATATTAACATGAAGTAAATCTACTTATAATCGGGGATTGCAACACTTAAACGCTCCTTTCAATAATGTCGGCATACATCTAAAGCAATCAAATTCACGATGTAATCAAGAGATTTAAATGAGACCTCATTTGTACTAAAAACAATTATTAGATGGCACACAGTGAATAATAAATTATGACCAAATGGCTAAAGATTGCAGAAAATGTTGAAGAATTCCAAAATAATCAACTCACAAGGAATTTACAAACAGAGTACCTAAATAGAAAATACTAGAAAAACATAATTTAAAACTATTAAAGTACCATAGTTTTGACTGAATCGACAATTTTACATAATTAAAAAAAAACGACAAAAATTTAAAAGCTAACAATCTAGCAAGTTAAACCGATAAAAACAATTGAAGATATACAAAAACAAAAATGACTAGCTCTTGTTTAATTTCAATTAGTTCCTTAATACACTACGTAGGTAATTAAGTTGTTTTATAAGCGTGGCTTAATTAAAAACATCATATCTAGGGTGCGGCCACAGAATTATGAAAGTCACTGTACAGACATTATTCAACATATATGGAAATTAGGGAAATTAAGGTCCAACCGATGAATATAATTCATGTAATTATCACGATGGTGTAATAGATGACAAACCTTAATTGTTAACGAATAGTTTGTTTGTTTAAAGTTAAATGGAATGGGTAATTTGTTTTGCAAATTAGTCTTTAATTGTAAGTCAAATATTTTATGGACCTATTTTAAATGGCGATGACGCGTTTACTTTCAACTAAAGAATTAACAATTTTAGACGCCTAACCAGACTTTGACTATGCCTTGTTCAAATTTAGTATTTTTTAGAATAAATGTATTATGAAATATATCTAAGATAATATATCAGTCTTGTTATCTTGTATTTTTTGTCATTACATCTGTACGAAAGATAACCTTATAAATTTTAATACATTTCAGTCAACTTAAGGCACTTTTTTTTAAAGGGCATAAACACAATAGAAATACTTTAATAATAATATAATAATTATAATAATAATCCAGCCTTAAAACGTCCCACCTGGTCACAGGCCTCTTCCCATATAGGGAAGGCACGAGCATTGATCACCACGCTTGCTCTCTGCAGATTGGCGATTTCAGATCAAAAGGTTTAATGCCTACTTCAAATCAAATTTCGAACGTTACATTCTACTGCCTGCCAGTCTGTTCCCATAACAGATGCATGATATACCTCATGTATTAAATATCATATCCCAATGGGAAATGTGCTGACAAGTCGGTACAATGCACGTCAAGTGCACACAACTCATTCTCGTTGACACACGAGACGCGTTAAATAATACGGACACCTGAATATCGAATACTAAATGATATTGTTGCGTTGTTTAAAAGCAGTAATGTAATGTATGGGTATTACAAGAATCGGTATTGAAGTTTAATGATAATGTTTAATATAATACGATATTGTCAGTTGACAGTCATTCAAATGTAAAATAATGTAAGTCTCTCGGTCTCTCGGTTAATAAATTTTGGTCATAATTCAAACAATATTTATTGAGTTATAAATTAATAATTCATATTAACGAGTTATTTAAAACAAGATCTGTTTTTAACCACTGTCATTATTAAAATTTATGAAATAATAATTCGTGTTAAGAATTGATTTTTGGCGGAGACTCGATACTTCAACCAACTGCACCTTTTGTTATTTTAAACACTTAGTTTATAGTTACCAACAGGTCAAGATGAAGATACATAAATACTGGTTAGATAGATGAATAAAATTTTCATATTGGTACACAATGGACCTTACATTGTGCCCTGCAGAACACCTATTAATTCCCGCTGCAATATTAACGACAGCGAATGAAAGTAGACATATTCATAATATGTTCACACGTTCTTTAATGTCTAGATAGCTTTAATAAGATTTCATTTGCAATTTCTTCTACTTTCACCCGACTCTTACTTCGTTTGTTATAGCTAACTAATGTCTCAAAAGTCTTAGATAAAATCTGAAAAACATCTTTGAAAAAATATGACTGACGAGACATATTAAGATACAGTCTACTTTCAATTTTAATCTAAGTTTAACACAGTTTTTTTATGTTTCATCGTTTCATTGTCAGTATTTAACGAGCGTTTGACGACCTCCGTGGTAGAGTGGCGTACGCACCGGTTTCAGGGTGTCGCTAGCTCTGAGGTCCCGGATTCGATCCCCGGTCGGGTCAATGTAGAAATCAACTTTTCTACATTGCCTCGGGTCTGGGTGTTTGTGGTACCTTCGTTGTTTCTGAATTCCATTACACAAGTGCTTAATAGCTACTTACTTTGGGTTCAGAGCAATGTATGTGATGTTGTCCAAAAACAAAAAAAAACAATTTGTAAAAATTTGCGTTTTCTCCACAGATTTTATTCTTCATCATTAATTTGGCTTTTCATTGTCAGTATTTGAAATCTTTGCAGCGCTAATCTTTTTCTCGCTACCTCGACGGTTGCATTTGTAATGTGATATGTACCTAATTTGCTTGTATGACTTGCATTAACGTTTTTTGCTTGCACCCGATACTTGTACATTAGCTGACTCAGTCGTCGGAGGAATCTGCACTCAGTAACGGTATGAGCTTGTGTGGTATTGTTTGCATACATCTGCTGTTTCATCAGGGGTTTGTGTGTGGTTTAAATCACCTACAAGGAGTATATATTATATGTATAACGATATAGCACACGTCCATGTTGAGAAAACAACAACCTTCGTTTTCCTAAAATAATATCATAGTACTAGTCTCAAAGTCTCATATTATTACGTAGATAAATTGTACATGTGTACTAGCATATTTTGGTTGACTTGCTCCTCCGCTTTATTATTTCACAAACAAGCAAGTTTGATACTTTATACCTACCAGTATTCTTAATATTTTTTTAATTATTTTCTCTACTTATTTACCTAGCCGACCTATCTCGTTATAGCTTTAGATGCTGTGCTGATGTGATTGCTATATCTACAATAAAAATATAAAAATAAAAGAACTCCTTAGAACTAACATTGTCTCTAATAAATATTTCAAAAACTCGTTAAGTCCTAAATTGATGAAACAAAAATACAATATAAACTGTTAGAAATATTATTCAATAAACATACGGCCTCGTAACACTTATGTCATATGGATTCTCGTCCATATTAAGTTACGTGTTCAAATATACTTTAAAATGTAATCTTTCTACCATGAAGGTTCAAGTTTTAAGTTTTTGCTATCTAATGGCTATCTGCTTCGCTGGATGCACTCATGTTATGAAGTCGTCCGATATGAATTATCGATGTAATTTCATGGAAGGTTGTGATGTTAAGATTGACTTCAAGTCTAGACCGTTACTTTGATTGATTAGTATCTGATATGTTAATAATTTGCACTTCACCAGATAATGTAAATCAAACTGTTTGGTTAATTGCCTTAAGTGCTGTCATATTATTACGTCGTTCATTACAATATTAGTTTACAATAGAGTTCATCTGAATGGTTTTTTTATTTATTTATTTATAGGTACTGCTAGCTAGAGATTGTTATTATTGATAACGTTAGCATTTTTAACATCATCATCAAACCTAGTTAGTCAATTCGTTTACTAGATAAATGTAAAGTACATAGCTACTCATATCTGAAAATTGTTTGCTATTACTTCATCTCTAGAGACTGTCAACAGTCTCACATTATAATACTCATAAGTAACATCTGTCGACGTGCCAAATTAGTCCAAATATAGCTGCAAAAAAAAAAACTAGAGAATTTGGATGCTTCCGTACCTATCTATGATATCTAGATGGAAAGTCTAAAAACTGCCAGTTTAACATAAACCCAGCTCTTACCAAAATATTTATGGCGTTCCAATATTTCCCTCATCATCTTTATCGTATTCTACTAAGACTCACCTTTTAGGTTTCCACCGCTTCATAAATACTCCGAACATCGTCTTATCCTCGACACAAATCAAAACAAAACAACAATCACTTCACACAGAAGCTTACTGATAACCAGTCAACAACTTCCGTACAACAATCACACGCAAATAATTGCACCTTACGATAAGATAAACATTGGATCTAAGTACCGAAATCGTCTGACCTAGACACACTGACTGAGAACACTGGCCTATATCAAGAACATCTTAAATCGATACCTACACACATACACTACACATAATATTGAGTTACGCAATAGTACTTAGGATCTCACAGCATTTGTTTATTCTGTGAATGAAACATCGATATCGTTTGTTTGAACGTTCGATTTTTAGATACGCAGTACGCGACGCTCGTCTCGCTCGGTCTTGGCGCAACTGAGTCATTCGATTGTGCTCGCTAGCTTTGGCGGCTCCGGCCGGTGCGCGTCAGGTGTGGTCGATCAGCTGCTCGGTCACCGCCATCTTGTTTTGCATGCTGGCGCCATCTCGCGGTGACCTTTCAACTTTGGAACCCGAATTTGTGACGTTTATTTGTAAACAGTTTGCTGTGTGAATGGTTTATTTTCTACTTGTAAACATTTGCAATGACTTGTACTGATTTAAAATACGTCTTATTTTCCTCTATTTCATTAGATACTTACAGTGCTTTTGGATCAACCATTGTATTAAACAAAACTTAGTTACAAAATGGAAAATATATTAATAATAATTATTAGAGCACATTCAATTGTTTTTTTTTTTGTATTACCTACTTTAATCGGTAATTTGTAATACATAGGTATCAGTTTTTTTGCATCGAACCTATCAATTGCACAAAACTAGCTAGGTACTCAAACAGGCTGTTATCACACACACTGTATAACTTTTGTCACGCCTAACTCCTGAAATACCAATCATTATGATTCAAATAAGTAACTATTGCCTTTCTAATACCTAGTCGATTTTATCGTGAATATTTCTTATGTTGACAATCTAAATACCAAAGCCACCTGTATATACGTCGGCAGGAATTCTCTATGTGAAATTGTTGATTTTGTACATTTAATTTAGAACAAAAACGATAAAACACTTGAGGTAACATTATGCAAAGAACAATGTTTTATTTAGTACGTCTATTTCGAACACTACAACATGAGCATCGATGGTTCAGTGGTAGAATGCTCGCCTGCCACGCGGGCGGCCCGGGTTCGATTCCCGGTCGATGCAGCATCTTTTTGAATTGTTGGATAATAAATAATCTTTCATTACAATATTTTTTTTATCGTCTGGTGGTATTATTGTAGATTAAGGAGCCACAATACATTTATTTTGAGAAATCTGACGTGTTAAACGAGCTTATCTAAATCTATTTATGGAAAGCCTATCGTGTATGTATTACTGCAAAAAGTCGGTTCAACAAAAAACAGGCAAGAGCGTTTGTATAAAATACCATAAAAAAAAATCTTTACACCACCCGTTTTTCCCCTTAAATGTTAAAATATGCGGGTATAATTAAAGACATAACATTTTAAATATCTAACTGACTACATTTGATCGAAACTTACATTTATTTTGAACTTAGTCACTGTTAATACATGCACCCCTGACGCTTGTTATTATTGGGCCCCTTTTCAAAGGGCTGGGTGACCTTGAACTTCGTTCCGCCCTTATAGCAGGGGTGACTTGACCTTCAAACAATATACTGTTATTTTATCAGTTTCAAAGAGCAAATAATGATAGGAGACTAAAGAGAATTGACAAAAAGTTTTTAAGAGGTTTCTATAAATTAGTACATTTTTTGTGTACCCTCTTTAGAGGCTTACCATACTATTTATCAATGGGGCTTACAGTCATAGCTATTATAGGAAAATCGTGAAATTCAAATAGGTAGGTAAATGGAAGGTATATCGAAATGCAAATAAAGTTAACATATCGAATAAAAGTTTTTGTTTTTCGATTTACTAATTACCCACCCTTAAAGTATCTTGTGAATTTTGAAGGATATCATATAATGAAGTTCAAGACATTGTAAATGTACTCGTGTCAATGAAATTTTAAACGTAAAATGATACCGATCTTTATATCATCAATTCGAATCATATGGTGGTAATCGAGTCCAATGCTGAAATTGCAACATTTACCGCGGTTCTTAAAGATTGGCCATCGAGAATTCAAACCCATTAAAAACATATTCGTAGTTTCAAAAAAGAAGCCGCATATCATCACTAGAGCTGCCCCCATTTATATCAACTAGCAAAGTGATAATCAAAAGGAATAAACATGTCGACTACCGCACTATTATCACGTCAATTACCAAGTAGAATCGATTGAAATCTCGATGTTATCGGTATTCGATCATTTATCGATATCGGGCATTGCTATTGAGTAAAGGGGATTGACTTACTAGTGGTCAGTTGTATAATGGCTGAGCATTGTTGAGCTGAAGGGCTCGTTATGTGGTTATCACGAAGGTTAAGCTACGGTCACGTCTTGGAATGGAAAGCTTTTTAATCATGTTAGTGTTTGTGATAAAGCATCTAGTTAATTAGTTTAGGATTGTTTTGTTAATTAAATGATGTGTGTCATTTCAAAGTACCTCAGTACAGAAATACACGATTGTCTATTCATTCCTTGAAATAAAGATGTATTAAACAGATGCGTCTGAGTACGCAGAGGAACGATTATGAGGGAGTCCTAGGAATTTGGGTCTATCTTGGAAGGCACAATGTTGGAATAAATAAATGATTTAGATTATTTTATTGATACAATTAGTAGACAAAGCCAAAGGTACCTAAAAAAATATCTTCTTAATATAATTCAAAATGTATTGAAAACCTAACCAAACCTAAGCCTAACTAAAAAAACAACTTGATCTTCAATGTATTTGATTAAGTAATGACAGTATCGTAATAGTCATCGTTGGTGGTGGTTTCCGCCGGTTCCGTCGTCGTTTCTTCTTCTGGGGAAGATTCTTGTTCCGCTGACACCGTCTGTTCTGAAGACTCATCCTCTGCTTCCGTAGTTGGTGCTTCAGTACTCGCTTCCTCATCCAGAACTTTCTGCAAGATCTCATTAAGCTGCTCCAGTGAACTTTCGTTGAGTTTCTGTAGTTGATTTTGTAGATCTATTTCTTGCTTTGTCTCGCATGCTTTGTCGCACTCCTCTTTAGTATTAAACTTATTCTCTGTTTCGCATCCCCCCCACTCGGCTTCAGTGCATCGGCCGTAAACGTGAGTGTATACTAACACTGTTTGGTTTACACATTGAGTGGAGTTTAGAATTGCATTGCAATCTGAAAGCAGACAATGTTTTAGATAAATGTTAACGGAATTATTGTGGTGTTATTTTGTATTGAAAAAAAAGGCCCTTGCTTAGTCCCGACTAGATAAAAAGCACTCACTTTCTTCTATTGCCTCATAAGATTCTTTTTGAGATTTATAATTTATAGATTTTTATTTGTCGGCCTTTTTTATTAGGAGAAACAACTAGATACATTTAAATTCTTACCAACAGGCTTTGGTGTGGTCGTAGGCGGTTCAGGGGCTCTAAACCTGAATATGCAGTTTTGTGCGCAAGCGTATTCGTTAGGGAACATGTTTTCTGTGGGACATCCCCTCCACATGTTGATTTCGCATCGGGAGCCAGGCCTGTAGTAGTAGAAGACGGGAGTAGGCTCGCGTTTGCAGTCGCTCCCGTTGAACTTCCCGAAACAGAACTCTGGTGGTACTGTAAGTTCAAAAGTTGTTAATTGATGAAATATAAATATATTATTTAGATATAGAGAGAATAAACTTTATTTTTATGGAGATGAAGACTGTCTGTTGCCCACAGATAAACCGTAGACCGTTTACGTGAAGTGCGGTAAATACAGGGCATGTATAATGTATTATTGTATTCTAACTTAAATGAAATCAATAAGCGCATCTCCTCACCAATGTTCGTTGATTTCGGTTGAGTCGCCCATTTTTAGGTTTCACTTTCACCTTACATATAGCTAGGTGATTTTAGCTTAAAAATGAAGCTCTATCTTACAATGGTTTTAATATACTTTTTACCAGGCAATCCTTTCAAACTATATGTTAGGTACCTTTTGTTATATTAAGGTGAATTTTCTATATTTTTTTTTGTTTACGTGTAATATGCATCTTGATGAAATAAAAGATATGCTTACCAGCAAGAACAAGCTCTAAACAACACGCACAAAATAAATAAAATATTGAATGTAAATGTGAGCTCATTGCGAACGTAACGTATCTTAAGCACTATGCCACAATCCGTGAAGTAATTCCGTTGTAGTAATCGTTTAGTAGTAAACTAACTGCATGATTTATGGCTTAATTAAAACTGCATGTTCTTTTAATTGAATTGATAAAAATGTTGCGTAACGCAAAAGAAAAACTGCATCGGCCGGGAATCGAACCCGGGCCGCCCGCGTGGCAGGCGAGCATTCTACCACTGAACCACCGATGCTTATGGAAGGGTATATAAAATTATAAATCACCTTCGACACATATCACTATTAAATATTATATTTTCTTTATGCTATAAAACATAAAGTTTTTATAATTTAATAATAATGTCTGCTTTTTAGATCAACATTATGAATACATTGAGTCAATATCCATCCTAGTTCATTGTTATGTAGGTAGTAGGTGATTACATTTATCTTTACGAAATGCATTCTTTTACAATACGAACTCATATTTTTATTATTCAGTTACAAACAATAATGTATAAAAGACAAAAGATAAAAAAAATATATTTTTAACCAGTATTATTATTCAATAGGTCTCTGCCACATAACCTACATAATAATATCTGTGGTTACAAGTAGTATACATAATTATCTCGTTAACAGATGGCGTGAATTTGAAAATAAAATAAATGTTACCATGGTGTCATTTTCGTTTATTATTAAATCATTTCTTTTAAAATGTAAACTATAAATAATAGTTCAATTATAGCTATAATTGAAAACAGGCCAGTAAAAATTACATTCACTCTGGAAATTACAACGATATAATAAAATTACTTATAAACTATAAAAATAACCGAATGTAAATTTGTAGATAGGTATTATTTACAGATCAACATTTTAAAAATAGCAATCAACACTTAGATTTTTATTTTGCTTTTCAGGAAGATAGATTTTTATTTTGCTTTTCAGGAAGATGTTATAGCGCCATCTAGTGTGTAATTTTGGCAACTTTGTGGTTTGTGTTAGTTGAGATCGCTATGGAGTTAGATGTTATTGTTCGATGCATTGTTACCATTCACCGCTAGATGTCATTGTTATAAATATCACATTTTGAGAAGTATAGGTAGCTTTTTTTCATTAGATCTATTTTCTAATAAATAAAACATTTGGAAGCGGTTGTATTTGATACAGTTTGGCAGTTCGGTGGCCGGTGACTTATCAGACTTGACAGCAAATGTATAATACGGGTAAATAGTTGCTCCTTTCAGCCTTAATTTCATAAATCTATCTAAAATTATAAAGAGTATTTCATAAGCTGCTACTTGCTGGCAAGTGTGATTAGTCTCTTACTGTAAGGAGGTTACCCTATTACTTCAGCGGTTCGACTTTCTGTGGACTTTGTTGTCTGCATAAGATTGCGCCAACTATCACCAGAATGACCTGAAAAAAAGGTAGCAGTTAGTATGAATCGGTACATTTTTCCTTCGATCACGAATCTTAACCGAACGAAATAGGATTGGTTAACATAATTCAACAGGATTTTCAATAATATGTACACAATAAGAATTAAAATACTACAAAATATAGTTTCTTTTTTTTTTTGCCAATCTGTTTAAATTTTTGTGTAGGTAATGTAAAAAAAAATATGTAGGTTGTTTATTTGATTTATCCCTAACATTTATAATCACGCCTCTTACCCGTAGAGGTAGGCAGACGGGGACCACTTCTTTCCACTTGCTACGATCCTTACTTTCTTGTTTCGTCCTCTTTCATTTTTCTCTTCATATGTCATGTATACTCTTCGGTTATGGTACAAAAACTACAACATCATAGTTGCAATACTAAAATCACTCAAAGAACTACTATTTACCCACCTCTGAGACTATAAGTATGATGGTAACCGTCAGCACCATCGACGAGGTCTCCTTAAACACCAGGATCACGAGGTCCTTGCAGCCTCCCGTGTAGTAGGTCTTCTTGACCTTGCACAGCTCTCGGTCCCGCTCCTGGACTAGGTCGGACCGCGACGAGTCGTAGGTCGGACAGCAGGCGATCGGCACGTCGGGCGGGAAGTAGTACGGGAGCTTCGAACTTCTGTAGTCTTCGGGACCGTAGACTCCGCAGCAGTCGAGCTGGAAAACAGAGAATTGGACTGTAGTATGTTCTGTGAGTGTAGTAAAAATATAGTGAAGTTAGGCAAGGCTATTACAAAAGGAGAATTCGTTTTATGGTCTTCTTCCTTTCTTTTCTTGAGTTGATCACGGGTTTGGTGTCCAAATGAATTGGTAACTTTTAGTGCCATTATTTTAGGTATAACTCCAAATGAGCTAGCTATTTGGTTTGTTTTCATGAGGGGTATATTAAAAAATTACAAGGTATTAAATAAATTTGTCCCAGCCACTCATTATTTTTCAATCGTCACACTAAAAAATCCAATGAGTCTTTTCGGTTTGTCCCACTTTGTAGGTACCTACTACCTATGTACCATCTCACGTGCCGTAAAACGTGTAAATTGAGCAGAAATTTTCCTAATAAACAGAAGTTGTCATAATACTTAGAACTGAAGTATTAATGAAATATACTTGATTAAATTAGACCTACATAAATGTATTTTTAGATTGACATAATTTTTCACATGTCACGTTTATAAAGCACGGGGGAGACACACCTTTTAATTTTGCTAGGAATAAACCGTGTTAAAATCTCTTAAGCTATATCATTATTTTAACCTCTATAGAAATGCCATGGGTTAGTGTCTTCGATATTAAATGGTAGACATACATCAAAGTTCAGTCGAGTAATCCAATAAGATCGATTACAAAATTCAATCACAGCTTTGCGTGAGAATAAAGCTGACTTACAAAAAATGTAATGTGATATGTCAGCAGACAGATGAGCGTAGGTATATATAATTTATAGTAGTTAAAATACATATTGATACCGAAAGATGAGATGTTTATATATAACATACAGTGGAAAAACACGATGAAAAATATTATTGCACTCAATGTCATATTGCGAAAAAAACTAGCTTAATTTGGGAAAATCACTGTTTTGATTTCTGATGCGTATTTTGCTTTGTTAGAGCCGTAGCCCTTTTTGACATGGAAATCTAGATCTTGATTGTAATTATCAGCAGTAGCACGAAAAGCTGTGACGCAAATTTAGACTTGCTGCTTGTAAATAAATTATTGAACTCATGGACTCTAAATATGCTATAAGACCGCTAGTATCGCTAGTGTCCCATTATCCAAGCGTAGATACTTGTTTGGCGGCATGTAGTACATACTTTAGAGGTTTAAATATCGGTGGTTTCGGTATTATTAGGGTTTGAAATGTTCTGATAATATTTTTAAGACTGAACTCGTTCATTTTATTGCTTACGATACCGAGGCGCCCTCTATAGTTTCTTATCCATACTCTAAGATTCAACTCACATCAGACTGCGTCATGGACCATATCTTCGTATGCCGAGGGTTGCCTTCCTTGGCGAGCTTGAAGGAGTCTGCCAGAGACTTCTGCAGCTTGGCCTCGTCTGCCGGCTCCACGTTCACCGATATACCAGCGATTAACGCCTGGACGATCATCAGGAGGATAAGGACCACTGCTGCCTGGAAAATCAATACACAGTCTGTTATTTTGAATATAATTTTAAAAGCATTCTAAATATATTACTTGGTATGCAGAAACAGTCAATAAGGAATATTTTTAGTTTAACCATGATTTTTTTCTAGTCGATCCTCTGCTTTTGTTCGCTCAAGTTGATCATTAATCTATTCCTGAATTAGGCTATGCCTTTTTCACAAGCGGATTGCAGAATATCATCTTTGGCAGATCACGGTACGTTATAATGTTCGTATCTACTTAATATTTTCATTGCCCGAAAACTTGAAAAGGTTCCAAATTTATTTAATAACATAGTTTTCTATTTTATCTTCCTCACCACGTAATATTAATAATAATCTCTCTATCACTCAAAGGTTTGCTGGAAGAAAACTCAATTATGAGTTAAGCTCGCCTGTGTACATAAACTTTAATGAATATCTGACTTTGAAATGTATATTTATGTGTGTACAATAAAGAATTAAGAATTATATTTCTTAAATCCCCATGTTCGTATAGATCCCTTACACTAAGACAAGCGGTCAAGTACACTAGTTACAATTAACTTATTAAGTTCGCGTGATATGCCAGCTTTCTATTGAACCTGAATAATTTGCCGTTCAAGGTTGCGTGTTAGTTACCTTGGGTTGTGTGTAACACGCTTATCCTTGGCAGACTGAGTAAGAAGGAACACAGATATACTAAGGTTGGTCGTAGCTAATTAATAAATTAGGTACTGATAGTATAAACACCATACCAGTTTAAGAAATTCACGTGGATAACGAAACCCAGAAAATTTATGTGGAGAATGTCGGATAGACCTTAAAATAGCACAAAAAAGCAAAATGCTGGTACCATCATCACTTTATCTTCAAAGTTCTTCAAAAACAAAAATAAGACAAAAGAAGAACGATAAAAGATATCGAAAATAATTAAGAAGACCAGCCTTGCATTTAACGTCCGGATGAAATTCGTAGAATCACTTGCAATTCTTGCAAATAATTTAGTTTTATTGAGCACTGATTGATGCTGGGTGGATCTTTAGCTGGTACATCGCTTAGATATAAGAAAGGTCTTGTGTCTTTGATAATTCTATGGTACATTCTTTACACCATCCTTAGAACTTTATACTTCATGTAAATTCTTATGAAGACGATTTAAATTAAATATTAGACTATGGACATAGCGAACCGTTGCTCTGGTTTCAGAACACAAATGGATTTATTTCCTTTCACTAAGACTTCTTAATAAAGTTGCCACGAGTAAGACACCAACATAAAGTTAGTTGTAAAACATTTTACGACTTATTGTAAGTAAAACACTTAAGTATTGTTCTAATACCAATACATTATCGAAGTTAAGATATAAAAAATACATAAAACTAGTTTTTATTACAATTCAATAAAAATATGCGTATTTAATTGGGTTTGGATGTTTTATTAAAGTGATGCAAGTTGGTTTATTTATTTCAACAATAATCTCTGGATTAAATTAGCTTATTACTGTAAAAAAATATTAATTATTTATCGAAGCTATTCATTACTGTGTCCTAATTGAGTGTTTGTTAGGGTTGCTCTTAGTCCATTACTGTGTCCTAATTGGTTTTTGTTAGCCTTCTACCTGACGAACAACAGATGTGACAGCAGACAAAATAAAATAGAATATCAGAAATTGGAGCTTACGGAAGAGCAGAAAGACGAACCTATCTTTAGTGTATTTTTAAAGTAAATGTGTGCAACTAAACGTTACATAGCTACATATCTGCATTGCCAATTGATAGTAAAGTCTTTGCCTTTTTTCCAAACTATTTATTGCATTATAATATAACAGGAAAATATATATGAAGCTAGAATTTCAGATACTTAAGCTTACTCAGTTTGAACCACTTAAGTGTCATTATAAATTTCCTCAATCATCCATGGTCCCTTCATCTCCCAAAGTTCACAACAAATTAATATCTTTTCGTCCTAAAGACCAATCAACCTTCAACGTAAACGTAAAATATGTCAATACCACTTACAATATGCACAGGATCCTTCTGGTTCTTGAAGACAGCCACCTCTCCGTATATCACGACGCAGACGACGCCGGCTGCTGCCACCGCCAGTAAAACCATTAAAACCATCCGACTGGTATAACCCAAACTTAAGAATCAAAACCACTTACAATATACACAGTATTCTTTTTTTTAAGACAGCCACTTCTCCGTTGATCACGACGCAGACTACACCGGCTGCTGCCACGGCCAGCAATACACATTGACACCATCCGACTGCTTCAACCCAAACTTAAGAATAAAAACCACTTACTATTTGCACAGGGTTCTTCTGATTCTTGAAGACAGACACCTCGTCGTATATCACAACGCAGACTACACCGGTTGCTACCACGGCCAGTAACACCATTGGCACCATCCGACTGGCTTAACCCAAACTTAAGAATAAAACCACTTACAATATGCACAGTATTCTTTTTTTTTTAAGACAGCCACTTCTTCGTAGATCCCGACGCAGACTACACCGGCTGCTTCCACGGCCAGTAACACCATTGGCACCATACGATTGGTTTAACCAAACTTAAGAATCAAAACCACTTACAATATGCACGGGATTCTTCTGATTCTTAAAGACAGCCACCTCTCCGTATATCACAACGCAGACAACGCCGGCTGCTGCCACTGCCAGTAGCACCATTGACACCATCCGACTGCTCTGGTCTGCGTCGTAAGCTTTCGTGGCCATTGATGTTAATATTGCTAGTGTTATTAGTGTTAGGGCCGCTATCTGGAAGTAAATGGGGGTGTTGTAATGTAGGTATTGATTATTAAATCATTTGTTTATATTGGCAACTATTTATCTTGCTTTATTGGGATCTTCTATGCTCTCTTGTTATCTTTTTTTTTTTATATTGAAAGAACCTAATTTGATTCCACCATGTTTCGCCCTACCTCATCTAGTTGAGAATTAATTAATTTTAGTTACTCAATGGTTTCTAAACTGGCTGATAGGTTTACACAAATGTTTTTTTAATTTAATTTCAAGTCTATGCGTGCGCCACTACTGACTAAAGAACTTTATATTTATAATGCCTTTATTATATGTGATTTCCCCCATGTACTCAATAATCGAATTATTTTCATCATAAAGGCTTGTTTTGTTTGGTAAAAAGAAAGGAAGGTACTAATTTCTTACCACAGAAACTATTCCTAAGATCACGAACAATGCTTTGAGACAATATGATACACCACTCGTTTGTTTCTCATCTTCCGGGTCAGTTTTCTCGTGTCCTCTGGCTTCCAAGATGACGTCATTACTAATTTCAATTTCTTTTTCTGTGAAAAGAAAAATTGCATTACTTAAATATACGTCACATGTGTAATAACTGACGACTAGCGCACGCATATACAAATATTTAAAATTTTCATTAAGATTAAAAGCCTAATGAATAATCAGCAACACAATTTGTAGTTTTGCATTAGCTAGAATAAATTGAAAATATTTAAATTTGGGAATATTAGTCTGTCCTATTCGTATTGGATTCAACGTCATACTCTCTTCTTCTGTCTAGCCTTTTCCCTATATCTATGTTGGTGTCATCTTTCAGTCACACCGACATTCAACCAACCCCTTTTTTTAATCTTCTATTACTAGCTACTGAGTGTTGAGATCAGGTTCTTTATTTTTCTGTTCCAATTCTTTCTCTCTTAGATCATCTCTTTCGTTGGGTTTAATTTCTTAATAATGTCTATTAGCTTTTATTAAATTTTTATTTATTTATTATTGACTCATAATAATATGTAAGTACCACTAAACGTACACGTGCATGGTAGCCAATGGCCCACATCTATCTTAGTACTATAGTTTTATGTCAGTCTGAAGTCCGTTCTTCATCATTTAGGTTTTACACTTCACTTCCGAAGACCATTGTGTGCACATAGTATACACTATCACTGACGTCACTGATAACACTTTATATTGATAGCGATTCAAGAAAAATAATACAATAGAGAAATGTGTCTGTAACTTACATGAGTTTAAAATCGTTCAAATACCACTGAATGACGGTAATGGTACAATAAGGACAAGAACAATGATCACCTAAACATAAATTAAATCTTACAGTTAAAACTGTCTTTTCATTCATATCTCTGAAGATGAACTCGATAACACTAATATCTAGATTTAGTTAAAACAATTCTCTAATCCAATAGTTAACAACTTAACTGGCCCGTCAGTAGACACAATAATTAAATTAAAAGTAAAAATATTAAACTATGTTCATTTGTGACTCACGGGACAGAGAAATGGTTAAGTTAGAACTTCTATTATAAACATTTTTTACACTTCATTAAAAGAATAGGTTAATTAATCTAAATTTACAGAAGTCTTGTGTACTAAGTGCATATGATTATCCGAAAACAGTTAGCTCATTTCACTGCTTTTTTGTCAAAGACCTGATATGATGAAAATCATAAATTATCGCCATGATTAGTCCCTTCTGACGATGGTCCGATACATTTCGCTAATGCTTTCTTAATTCTAATTAAATATCAATTAAACTTACCATCAAAAGTGGCCATCTCGTCCCAAACAGTGGGGATCTCGTCGAAAATGAGCCGCACATCCGTCGCACCTGCATTTATACGATAATAACAATACAGTGTGCTCGAATGCTTGAACGCTCGGCTTCTAACAAATAATAGAGACGGGTTTCATTCACCATGTTTTATGTGCCGGTATGGAATTGCGTTTGTGTCGATGTCTGTGGCTTGTCCTTTGGGTATGTCTTGGTCAAGACTGTTTTGGTTCTTTCTGGTCTCCCGAAGATCGTAGGAAAGAGGTGACAGTATTGTATTCGGAATGTTCTGTCTGAGTTCATTGATTTTCTATTCCATTGCTGTGTTTTAATTGGTTGTTTGTTAGCCTTCCAGCCGAAATACAACAGATGTGACGGACAAAATAGAATAGAATTTCAGAAATTGGGACTTACGGAAGAGTAGAAGTCGAACCTATCTTTAGTCTATTTTTAAAGTTAATTATGTGTAACTAAGCTTGATATGATAGTTACATAATATCTGCATTGCCATTCGTAGTAAAAAATATGATTTTTGTCCTCTGGGTATGTCTTAGTCAAGACTGTTTGTTTTGGTCTCCCGAAGATGGTAGCAAAGAGGTGACAGTAATCTATGCGGGATGCATGTCTGAGTTGATTGATTCTCTCAAAATATTTAATTGGAAATTCATTCGAGTTAGGTAAAGCGAATCGAGTCATAGTGATGAATCAAATGTTATTTCATCAATTTATCTGTTTCATGACCCCTGTGTGGTCGCGTTGCATGTCTAAGTGTTATTGCAAGGGAAGGCAAGGTGTGAGCAAAGTTTATTCGGGATATATTTCTCTATCTCATCGATAAATGTCTCGGCATCTATCCTTACTATAATGATAATTGAAAAAGATAATTCAACGATCCCCTATAGTGATGGGAGAGTCCTCATAGATTTAGGATCGACGAAAATCGAGTATTCTCGTCAAATATCTAATGTCGTTGAGAGAGAGGTAGCTAGTGATAAAAAGAAAATTATATTTAAAGCGAAATTAAATTAAAAGGCTTGTCAAGAACTGACAACTTAAAAAAAAAAAGATTCTTTGTTATTACTTATCGTTCCAATAGTTGAATTAAACCATTCTAGGCCCTTCCAAATACATTTCCGACATAATTTAAAGAAATGTGGTCATATTATTAGAAATGGTGACGTCATTTAATATCGTTTACGATAACGATGAAAGTTTTACTATTACTAGTACTATTATATATTCTGTGATATTACATATAAACCACATTGTTATAATATATGATGTCATAATAATATAACACTGAAACTGTTACTATAAAATCCTTCTCAAACATTCTGACAGAAATTTGAAACTGTATTTTGATAGAGATGATTAGGTACTCATAACTATGAAAATGATCCGCCTTCAATGAAATAAGATATCGGACTGAAAACTGTCGATGACCAAGAACATATGTCGCATGTTTTTTTATGTGTTTGTTAAAACACACATTTGAATTAGGGACGTCGTATTTTGAAGTCCTATAATAAATAATAATATCTAAAAAGTAAGATTTATGCGAAAATTATTATAATCAGGATTACCTAAAACGATAATACAGGTCTAATAATGCAGCCTTAATCGCGACGGAGGTTATTTCGGGCTGGCTGGTAAGTACTAATCGGCTACAGCCAGAAAACGAGAGAACCATGAGTTATAGTGTTGGAATTAATAATTTTAAATACGAATACACTGACCTGACTTGGTACCAGAACCAACGTGACGATCAAAAATTTTCACCGATCACATTTTCAAAACATGCCACTGTCAATAAACTGAATTCAGTCGATACACAAACCGTCCAGCTCCAAAATCCTACACAGAATATTAATTTAAAATATTTTTATTGTTATTTTTTTATCTCTTGTATAAATATAAATTTTAATGTATAGCTAAATACGGTGTTAACATTCGAAATAAGTTTTCTGAATGGCCCCTTCCTTCTCACTATTAGCACTTGCGTTGTCGCATAGTGCTAAATATTTACTTCGCTTCGTGATTTCAAAACCGTAGTATTTTTATACTGATTGCTGGAGAATTCCTTGTTTGTTTGATTGTCATGTGCCACTAGTGTTTCATGTGACTCTGTCTATGGAAATCTTTAGGTGAAATAGAATAAAAACTATCTAAAATAATATTTATTTATTTATACCGCAGCTCTTGAGACAGACCAATGGTGGGAAAATGGGGAGGCCTTTGCCCAGCAGTGAGACATTTCAGGTTCCTAATAATAATAATTTATACCTACATCTAAACACATAAAGCTACAATGATGAAAGGGCAATGTGGTATTAAGATGCTCTATAACAATCCTACCATCAGACCCAAAGATTGAACGTTGTACACTTAAAAAAATGCATTACAGACAATTTTATTCGCGTGCTACCAAAATGAGCAGTAGACTAACCCGTAAGTGCGACATAGTTACCCAAAATACCGCTTAAGGAGTACTTTAATCTAATGATCATCATCCCACTCGAATAAGTGTCAACTAAGAGAATTGAGCTATTTTCATGTTAACAAGCGTCACAATTGAAATTTACAGACCAAATAATTGACGGAGCGTTTTTGGGATTCCTGCAGAGTTAACTAAATATCGAGTTTCAGTGTTGAATAGAACTGTGGGGAATAGAAATGGTGCATTAATCTTTAATTTTCAGTTCATGTGATTTAGTCAGTAATATAGGAGACGAAAGAAATTATAACGCAAGTAAGTAGTACAAATATAATAGAAATAAATCCTCAACAAATCTAGACTGGACACTGGTAAAGGTTTTGGAGTCGAAATCTGATTGCAAACTTTGTTGTATTGCGGTGGTTACTTCTAGTTACCTTTATCACAAAGTAACTGCTTGGAAAAGTAATTTTCTTTTATACCTTCTCAATGAAACAGCTAGTCGTACATTTTTATATTCCTTAAAACAAACCTAATTTCTTATCATTTTAGTTAAAATATCCCTTGTACTTTTTAACTGGCCAGAAATTTTTTGTCAATTGTTAGCTGCTAGAAAATTAAAAATAAAAAGCAAGATAAGATATTTGAAACATTCTAATTTTAAATAGGAGAGCCAGTCTGTTGATAGGCAAGGAGTATGAAAATAGCTACCAATAAACAAAGTAAATGTATTTATACCGGATTATGGCGGTTCAAACGTTTATGGCGCTATTCTAATTTATGGTTCCAGTGGTGTGGGGAACAAGCGAAAGTATTGTTCTTTTTTGAGAGTACAGTCGTTAGGAAAACTGTTAAATCTGAATATATTAGGTATGTACCTAATTTTTAACCTGAATACTTGACGCGTTAAATATTTTTCTTCCTTTGAAAATGAATTACATGCATTTGATTTTAGAGCAACGTTCTGTAAAGGTAGAGAACCCGATGAAGACAGTGTCTGCCTCTTTTTTAAGTGTGTTTTTTGTGAGAAATAATAATACATCGAAGTTTTAAGTAAAGGTAAACTACGAAATGACTCTGAAAATACTAACTTAAAAAATCAATACTGTAACAAATTGCTTATTCTACTTCAAAATAAATACATCTACGGCGTCACTTTCGACAGCGGCAGTCCGGCCATAGGTCATAGCTATCAAGCATGGCACAGGTTGCCACTCATTGCGCCGTCGCCATGGCAACGGACCCACAACACCACGCACAATGCCAGTGACCACCCCTTCTCACCACTTTAACCCAAGGTCGACAGGAATTTGCGATTGTACCAAAGAGAATTTATTCAATTGAAACTAACTACAATTAGGCTGTTTGCTTTTTGACCTTTGCCTGTCTTTTTTTATTCCTTAAAACATTGCTTTTATTTCACAATTTGAACTGTCAACTATTCTTTAAACAATTTTATTGTTACAATACCTATTCTGTCTCAAGGTCTAATTATGACTAACGTAAAGTTAAAAATAATAAAACTAATGGCGCCTTGTTTTATATTCTGTAAAGGATCTATATTTATACTGTTATAATAATAGGAAAAATGCATGTTATATGAAGTAGATTAAAATAATAGCGTGCTTACTTTGCCCACTCCTCAAGGATTCATTGATTTAAAATTATCCTTGAATAGTGGAGAAAAATGGAAATTAAAATTAAAGCTTTTCCAAGTTACTAAAACAATCATTCTTTAAGCAAAACAAACGGACCAACAAAGCACTTTATAACCCATACAACACACATGACAGCTGATTAATGACACCCAATCGAGCCCACGGAAGTGAGTAAACAAATAGTAAGGTAAATGACTGCACCATTACGATACCACCTACTATGGCCTCATACAAAGCAAGTCGAATTGACCATACATTAACCATTGCGTACCTAAAAGGCTAGCAGAATATCCGATTCGTATTACAGCCAGCAATGGTTCACACATAAATGTCAATGCTTACGGACGGTTTCGTTATTTGAAAATCTTGGTAAATGTTTTGTCGTGCTATCGACAGCCAATGACGGTTAGACTACGGTACTCAAAGGTAAATATAGACGCCCACAGAACGGCTAATTTACGGAAAAGTTCCTAATTAGTGTGTAAATAAAGGTCATCGTTTGTTATGAATGAGCGTAGTAAGGCATGCTGCGTTTAGCGTGTCTTTACTTATAACTTCCTGTCTTAACGATGCAAATAATTTGCCTTCGATAAAAAAAACATGAATTTAAGGAATTTAAATGTTTCACTTTTTTTTTGTCTTGAGAAATAGGCAGTAAAATATTATCAGCTCGTTAAAAAAAAATTGATTAGTTTCCTTTTTTTGAAGATTCGTCCAGATTATTGATTATTTATGCTCTGGGAAAAATCTTTTATAAAATGGCCTACTTAACATAAAATTCCTCGAATACCAGGAACTTCAGATTTTAACGTAAAACATGACATCACTTATTTGATGACAGGTAATTTTCGGGGAACCTCGCATAGTACTGTAATAATGATGTGTATCGAACTTATTATCAAGTTATACGAGCACAATATAATATTTACTTATTTAACCTATACGGGTACTTAAACCTTATATTGAAGGTACGAAAATAACTCTCTCTAACTACTTATAAATAGAGATTAATTTGTAAGTCAATAATTTAAAATATCTAAGTCACTGGATTTATTTATAAGTTTCGAAATTCGTGCGTTTAACATTTAGAAATTTTCGTAGGTTAAGTAAAACAATATTTTAATAATTAATGAGAATGCGTTCTCATTTGTAGTCATTGTAAGTTTTATGTTTTGTACTTGTAAGTAGTATTTACAAATTATGGAAAAAAAAATATACGACAGAAAATTTTTAGACAAGATTATCTTACAAACTTTAACCTGTAAGCCTATTCGCTATGGCAGTTGTCAACAAAAGCATTATAATTTCCTTCTTAAATGGTGTATGAAAATACCAATTTCGCATCGTCTAACGTTGATTATTAACGAGATTTACTATTCAATAATTGATCACCCACCATAGCCCATGCTAAGTTTGCGTTTATGTCGTTACTTTTATTTACATCACTTAGGTTAATACAACAAAACTATCAAAATACCATAAAACCAAATAATTATAATTCCTTAGTTTACTGTCTGTGTGACTGTGTGTGTGTGTGTTTAAAAAAAAAAAAACAAAAAAAAAAGACGACATTTTTAACCCTGAATTCTTAAAATTACCGGCACGATTAATTCTAGACGCTCTAGGTAAGCTAATTACTTAGGTGATAAACACTATTCGTGTCAGGTTCAGAGGCGTTTAGGTAATTTGCAGGAGTAAGGACCTAGGGCCGATAAACTTGACATTATTCTTTACATGAGGCTAAACAGTTAATTTATCACCGGATACTGAAGTAAAAGTGCCTTATTTTTACTTTTGATTGTAGTTGAGTGGGATTTCTTTCTTGGGTTCTGTACTTCACTAATCCAATTCTTAATAATAAATAAATGCCGGCAACATCACATACATTGCTCTGAACCCAAAGTAAGTAGCTATTAAGCACTTGTGTTATAGAATTCAGAAACAACGAAGGTACCACAAACACCCAGACCCGAGGCAATGTAGAAAAGTTGATTTCTACATTGATCCGACCGGGGATCGAACCCGGGACCTCAGAGCTAGCGACACCTTGAAACCGGTGCGTACGCCACTCGACCACGGAGGTCGTCAAATTCTTCGCTTCTGTATTACATATAATTTATGTAACATTGCCTTCGCCCTATATTTTCCACCGTGTCTTCAGCGCCCAATCCTTTCCCGGTTTAATTTTGTTACTATATCATCAGAAAATGAGAGTAAGGGATTAATGATTGCACATAAGCGCATACTATGGTGCTTGCAAGTATCTGCACAATCAGTTATAGATAGCCTGTATAGATTAATTATGTTTAAACTATGTAACTGAAGGTGGGACGCTGGATTCCTTTGATAAGGAGTGGATGACCACAGCACTAAGCAAAGAGAAATGGAAGGAAGGTAGAGAGGCCTTTGCCCTGCAGTGAGACAGAAATGGCTTGTCAAAAAGCCTTTAATTTATTGTCTGTAGATTGTGTCAACCCACATTAACAAAAACCAAATTAACTGAAGTGAATAAAGTAAGTTGCTTCCACACTTAAATCAAATTTCTATAGCAGTAGTGACAAAGTGCTTGTTACCCATCAAAGTAATGTAGGAAGAGGGTTCACATAACTATTGAACCCCATATGAGGTAGTTACAAATACATTGACCCTATCGCCAACGTGTTAAGCTGCGGTAAAAGATTTAGCTGGGGTTAAAGCACCCAGTGGTTCAGTGTAGGTTGCCATGGCAACCCGTCGTATCGTGTTTTATATGACCAAATAATACTAAATACTTATGGCAAATGAAAATATTTTAAAAGCTTTTGTTTTAACAGGATTGGTTGTAGTTATTGTTTTTAGTGCAGGCCTGCGGATTCGGATTCTCTATACTTTGTGTCTATGACACTGCACGGATAGCATAGTGATTTATTCTCAACTAACGCTAAGCGACGCGGCGTACTGTGGGTTCGATTCTCGCAGAGTTTTGTGATTCTCAAATGTCGTGTATGAGACAAAGTATGATTAATTTGCCACTTTATCAGAGCATTTAGGTACATATGCCTGATCCTGGAATAGTGGGTTTTACTCTCATTTATCTATTAAAAGCTCTGCAACTAAGAAACTACCTGCATAAAGTATAATGTATAAGTACAAAATACACATAGTTTTACGAAGCTATAGAGGTATTAACAAAAGATGTTGATTGAGTCACGTCATTTACAAATTTATCACAAAAATCCGATTTTAAACATAGTATTGTCGTGGCGATCAAATCGATTTCGATTGTCGAATTCTTTGGAATCCAATGTCCAATTGGTAAATCGATTTGGACAATCATCGGTAAAAAGTTAAGCTTGTACCGTATTGAAAAGTAAGCTTTTAAAACGTTGTTGTAATGAGTACAAGCTCGTGGACACAATTTTTTGTGATCCATTCGAAAACCTGTCGTCTTTTGTTTCCGTTTAGTTAAAAAACTTAATTCTGAGAGAATTGTATTTAATGAGATTGGTCATATAGCTGATAAATTAATAATGTGTATGTGTGTGTGCCATTCATGATATGATGATTTTTTGGTAGAGATCTTTGCAGTTAGCCTGAGCGCAGGCTTTGGCTGCTTCACCGAATTTTGCATGATATAATGTTGATGCTGTTATTAGCATAGTTAGTTATATATATGCAAGTAAATGAAATAAAAAAAAAATACGTTGTCTAGCTACTTTCTAGTTAGTTCCCAAATGAGACAAACGTTAAGTTTCGATGACAACTTTGTTAGAATCAATTATCATATTTATGTACAGAAAAACATATTCATATTTTTTTCTGGTTTCTGGTAAGAGTGAATTACTTTTTTTAAGTAAATAAAAACAAACATCGTCATTATAAGCGTGTAGAGCAATGTCAAATTCATCTACGGAGATTCCATAGCTGATCAAAGAGTCTATGGTAGACTGTAGTCTAGATTGAAAAGGCCACGCACAATAATTAAAGTAAATATCATAAAACAGATTTATTTAATTGTTGTTCTGTTTCGTAGTATTTACAAGTTTTTGAGGTCATAGTTTACGGCATAAACCTACCTATTTACCTTCTATATATAATCCTATTTACATTAAGCATGTAATAATATAACTATGTCTTTAATTAAGTGTCATGATTCATTCGTTAGGCATACATCCATAGTAGCTTTAATAACATTTTTAGTAACATAAAGTCAAGTTCATATTTTACAGGCCAATGCGTATAATTTAATATTAAGAACAATAAAAATCAGTAGCCTGTAAAAATACGGCGGCTTTCGGAGGTAACTAACCGCTTAACTACGATTCTTAGGACCAATAACCGATCGCCAGTTAGAACTGATTAACATTGATCTCTATCAGTGCTTTACGACGTCAAATTTGAGGGTCGAAGTAAACTGGGGGTGGTGTTGGTGCGTGACTCCAACCCTCACGCGACTTCGCACCACCCAACTCTTGGGCTACTAAAATACAAAACGGCACGAGTATCGCCGCATTCAGCCAGAGACGCCGTACGCGAGCGAACGACCGTGTCGCTATTAAAAAAGTTGAATTTCAAATTTCGAACTCCCGCTCTTTTGTTTGTCAGTTCTTGGATTTGAATTAAAGATTTTTATAATTTAATTGCGTGGTCTTCTGTGTTTTTTGTAAAATAAATAAAATATTAATTTAAACAAAATGGAGGGTTGCGGGATGAATTGTATAAAGTATCTCCTGGTGGTCTTCAATGCAATATTTATGGTAAGTAGAGCATTTATTATTCTGTGGTTGAGATTAATTTTGATTTAAAGCTCATTAAAAGTTTGTTTATTTATTCGTTATTCAATCTGTTGTATTTACATCGAGTTTTCTCGTATAGAGATGTTTCTCACTTCTATTTTAATGAATGGTTATTTCTGTCACTGATGAATGTTGTTTCGCGCCGTTGCAGCTACTAAAGACTTTTTATAAAGGTTGTCATCTCAATTTACTAAAACTATAATGGTCACCTAATATTTACATACAAATCTACATGTGTTTACGAGAGAAAAAGTGATTTTATTCTCAAGAATCTTTGCGGGGTTTTAAAATCTCGGTCAAGTTATTTATAAACGTCAACAAACGAAGTATTTTCGTCTGCATATGAAAAGTACTAACAACGATTTTCAAGGGAAATTCTGAGCATTACATGTTTAATGTAAGCTATGTGACTCAAAGCTTGCGTTATGTTATTCAAATATTAGAATGTTTATTAAAAACAAACGTGTTTATAAACGCGAATAAATATTCAAGGATTATATGTTAAAGAATACGTTTAAAATGTTAATTCACTCTTATTTTAGTAGTCTTGAACTATGTTTTTAATTTGATCTAATAGCTACGTGGGAGAGCTTCCATATAAGTGATTGAACTCAAATTTATTGATGGTTCAAATGATTGAATTGATTATATGTAACAAAATTGATCTAATCTGCCGCAATTATTTGTGGGCAGATTTAATATGCATACAAAAGGCGCAGAAATAAAGCTCCTAAAGTTTATTAACCATTCTTTAGTTTTACCTTAAAATAGACAACATTTTAAAATTAAGTAACATTGAACAATACTTGTATTGCTTAATAAAAAAAAACTGCTTGATAAAAAGGTTTCATTTAGTTAGGCAAATGTTAATAGATCCTTATAAGATTAATTCTGTTTAAAATGTAACATGATATAAATCTATTTAATAACACCTATCTATCAAAGAGTCCTAATACGAATATAGGATTTTCTAGTTTTTTTGTACTGTTATAATATGGCAGTGTTTCATTGAAGTTTTCTCAATAAAACGACTGTTACATAAAGAGACAACACAGTTCTGTTTAAGGCATACAAGGCTCTGATAATAACGTAAATGGACAGGCTTCTCCAAACAAGTACTTCGAGAGATCTGTACAGTTTTTAATTTGTATAATGATGCTGTATTTGTTATGTAGGCAGTTTTAAAAGTATATTTTTAAATGATGTGTTACAAAAAAAAACTTGCCAAGAACGATAAGAGGTACAAAAGAAGAAATTCTGTCTTCAATAGCTATTTGCGTGAAAATTGTGTACATAACCATTTATATAGACAAACAGCACGCATAATAATTACAATAATTATAACGCCATTTCGTACCTTAAGTACCCAAGACATTCTTTTTTTTTAAATTATGATTTTGTTATGAATTAACAAGGGACTTTATTTTGTCGACGTTTTGCCGTTTTTTATTGACGTTTGTTTTACAATCAGGGTGGGCATTAAATTACACACTACAGCTTTCATATCTGCAACCTTTTCATAATATTTCAAATTAATACTAGACAGAGCTACACTAACATTCTTGTCAATAATAATTTATGATCATCGACATTGACTTAAAAATAGTTTTATGAATCAAAACAAACTGACCAAGCATTCAAAAGAGGCGCCAAGCAAGTCGTAAATTCAAATTAATTTCCGTCAAATCTGTATTATTTAAATAAATACATAATTCGTAGGTCTCGCTTGACTGGTTTCTTAATTGCAACAAACGATAACTGGACAACAGTAATTTTAGATATAAAATAATATAAATATAAAGTTTATAGGCAGTATTAAAAATTTACTTACCGATTGTTCTAAAAAATCGTTTCACAATTAAAACTATAACAACTACATTTAGAATTTACATAAACACAAATACCGGTTTTAAACATTTTTGTTATAAAAGATATGGCTACGAGCACTATATTTCTTTAGTATAGTTCACTTGTAACTGAGCATCAACATTGAACAAATTTTCCTTTTCAAGTAGGTAACTTATGTTTCCCTTTTAGTGAGGGGAATCTGATAAATTATACGAGGTATTTCCATGGCTGTATGTCTTTTCGGGTTAACCTGACAGATGACATGTCTAAACGTCACTATGACGCGATGACGTTTCAATTGTACGTCACTAGATTGTCAAAATGGTTTCCTTATTTGTTTATAGCCTAAGAGGAACTATACGTGAGGATAATGCTTAATTTGTAACTTATAATCGATAGTACGTCATGAAACTGTAGTAACTGTAGAGGATAATTTGTAGCAAAAAATATTTAAATCCTGTCTATAGCTCTAGATGTACGTTGCCTTAATTCAAGCAAATTAATATAAAATGCAGTAACAATAAATATGACTAACATAAATAGTGTTTTTTGAAGTTTTAAAATTATTTGTCTTCTTTTACCTTGACGGGCAATGCTATTACTTAGAAAAAAGAATCCATCAATATAGATAAATCAAGTACAGTCATCTGCATAACAGTAAAAATATTTAACTGTTATCATTGATTTGGTCGACTGTACTCAAATTGATAAGCAATAAACATTTTTTCGTGAGTTCTAATTCTTACAACGGAGGTCATACATATTACTTATTTAAAATAGTAAATTTTAATTTGAAGTAAAAGCGAATCTACTATGCTCTACTATACTACATTGCTCTCTCTAAATTACTCAAAATACAGTGCTTAAGGCACTGTACTTTCAATAAGACCCTTACTCAATAAAAATAAAATCATTTTATAATAGCACCGGAACTCCGGACATTATTGCACTTGATAATTTCCTCTTCGTTTTTTCCTTATTTTCTCATACATATCACATAATATTATTTAATATAATCTCGTAACTTAAGCTAAATACCTAAGGTTTTATATTAGTCAGCAGATCCTAGTTCCTACTGATGATCATATTCTGACTCACCACCACGTCACTGATGACTATAGACAATTTTTTTAAAAGGTGATTGTTTCCTTTATTTTGTGACATACTGGTTTTATCACTTGGATCAAAATTAAATCTATTAGATACAATGTGTGGAATTTTAGCTTTGAAGAATATTTTTGTTAAATAGTTAAGTTTTGGAAAGCTTTTGCTAAAATACGTACATATCGTATTTAAGGTTATGGAGGTGCTATAAAAATATAAGCTAAGCTATCTGTATAACTTGAATACGTATACCATGAATTCATCATAATTACTATTTATTAGGTAGGTATGACAAATTAGATTAGGATACCATGAGTGCATTTAATGTTCACACTTAAATACTATTTGCTTTCAGCCTTTGAAAGCTTTTTAAAAAACAGTAGTCAATATAATTATAACATTAAACATAGTCGAAACCAAGAATTTCGTGGTCATGGGGTCTTTTCGACAACTACGCACCGAAATCACTCAACCGCGTAGACATTTGAATCACTCAAGCGTATAAGCCCGTTGAGGTACAAGAAGGAAATATAAATAACCTTCACAACATTAAAATGTTCGAAAGCTTGAAACTTTAACATACTTTCTTAAGCATATTTAATGATATAGAATCATACCTTTGTGCATCGTCTGCTTATTGGGACTTGTGATGTTGTCCTATCAAAAACTTTTTGATCCAGTGCATGTGGTTACCACTACGCTAAGACACAAGCTCGTCCTTTGAAAGGAGAGTCACTGTCGACCTTAGTCAGATTTAAATGTTTCTAAGCTCCGATTTATTTACGTTAATTTGTACAGTACAATTAATCAACGAACGAATTTTAATAAGAAAGGAAACGCATTTCGATTAATAATTATAATATTTAATTAGTGATATGAATCAAGTTATGATAGCATCATAAACATTGCCCGCCTGACAATCATCTACACCTGTCTTTAGGTAATAAAACTTAAAGTAAATTTAACAACTTCCTATCCTCAATTTAAAAATAAAACTTAAAAAAAATATGCATATGTAATCAACGTGATGTCCTCATAAATCAAGAAAACTATAAATTAAAAATTAAGAGCAAGGTCTGAAGAGAACTGAGGAATAATGCAAAAAGACCTCCTCTCATGTCAGTTTTCCGGTCTTGGAAATCTTGAACTGTTGATTCAAACTTCGTGAAAGATGTTCTTTTACTTAATAATAATTAATATACCTACATTTAAAAGTATAGTAAGTAACAATCACTGAATTCTGTGAAACCAATCGATGAAAGTGTGACTTAAATGGAGTCACGCGATTACCTAATTATAAGTATATACATATACGTATATATTTGAGTTCTAACGACACTATATAGTAACGAATTCTTAGTACTTTGGACAAATTGATTTTAGGTGATTAGTCTTAAGTGGTATTCCACTAGCAATGTATTTTCAATCAGTACAAAAACACTGAATCACTGATTCCCTACGACCCATTGTGTGAAGGACGCCGCGTTTTTGTCAGGGTCTAACAAAAGCCGAGTGTTAAGGTTGGCAGGCACTTTTGTTAATTCTACATAATCCTTCGATATAATATGTAAAGTTTGTGCTTGTAAGTTTCGATGTAGGGGGTTAATCATCGACAAGTCTGTACCCATATCCGAAAATCTTTAATAAACTGATGCCTACATTAAAACACTGACACCGAATGCCATAAAAAAATATAATCCTTACGAAAGCGCGGTTTAAAGCCAATATCGTATAATCATTATAATAAAAATGTACCATCTTTTAATTGAAAATAAAAGAATTTAACTCTACCAACCGACCAGATCAACGGATGTTTAGACAGTATACAAAATTACGTAGGTAGATGTCCCACGCAGATTGCAATCTTTTGAGGTAAATAGCTGTTGGTATTGTAATGAGCTTTCTATTGATGAGCCTTTGTCTGTTAACGGTCTTACGATATTAAATAGGTGTAATAAGTGTTTAAAGCCTTATTATCGATCAATTCATTGTTAAGCTAGTCTCTAGTCCCTAGTTTTGCCACTATTTGTGATTACCATTGCTACCTTTTAATCAAAATAAGATGTGAAGGCTATTCGCGTCTTGGACCTCAGCATGCTTTAAAGCTTATTTTGATACGAAACAAAACTTTGAAGAAAGCTCTTCTACAGTTAACTTGAATTAAAATAAATTTAAATTTGTCACACCATATAAGCTTGAGCGCCTCAACAATAGGCATGCGGTAGCTTTCTCTATTACTGTCAATATAGGATCGTGCGAGGTAATATCTATTGCTCAAATAAGTACCCAGCTTAATATTTGCAATTGAAATATTCCGCAGTCGTATTTAACAAAAACGATACAGAAAGTTTAAAAAGGTACTCATTTTACATGATAATGATATTAAAGGCTTATTAAAAGCTAAACAGTGAAAACACTTTTGATCTGTAGACTAATAAATGAAAAACCTAGTAATTCTTATAACACATTTTGAAGTGTAAGCTTTTAGTGATTATATATGATGATATCGATCAAAAGCTAAAAATTTCTAGTTGCCTTTTGGAAGTTTCAAGTAATTGAAATTGATTCGAAATCTTTCCTAGTGTAACCTTTATTTCTACTTTTCTTCAATAATGTTATGGCAAAAATTCCATAACGTAATACTTTTCAATGCATCAACTAAGTGTTTGTAATTATGATGATTACATTCTTGCCTATTTATACCCTCCTAAGCTAGACTATTATCTAGGCAGTAAATAATAGCTTCGTGAGATAAACAACTCTACAACATAGGTACAAACATTTAATTACAAAACGTGCAGTTTTGTGACTAGTTGATTGAAACAACAAAATATTTTTCTCTACATTACTATTAAATATTTTGTAAAGATTTTGTATAATGAAACAGTGTTTATTTATATCAATTTAAACACAATGAAATCTATTAATCTTAATAAGTTAATCATATAATTGTTTTAATGATAAACTTGTCACACCTATTATTTATTCATAAATTCTTGATCATAACGTCACAAATTCCTCAAGCCCATCAAATCTAAAGATGACAAATCACTTAATCTTAACTCAAAACACTTTGAAATATTAAAATACTATAACAAAAATATTTTGCCATCCTTGACCGTTGGCAGTCGGTTGGACCACCACGACCGTTGAGGTACCTCAAAAGTGATAATAGCCTTATTAATTCATACGCTCACTCCGGCGCCTCCGCGCATCCATGTGACTTATTAAACAACGCTACCAGAATAAGTTCAGTGATTCGATTACGCGGCTACGCATCTGAAATGTTAATGAATTAAAAGTAGAGCCAGAGTTCCCTAAATAACTGCTTAATTTTAATATAATAGCGACTACTTGTGATTACCTTTAGTTATTAAAACAATACCGTGCTAAACCGTTTGAACCTCACCTCAGTTTAAAGAGAGTCATTGTTAATATTCAAATCTGTTGCTTTGCGTCCTTATAGTGAACTATAAGGACGCAAAGCAACAGATTTTGGGATTTTAGTTTAATAGTTGTAGTCTGTCTCGCCCATTTTTAAATCTACTCTCTTACTAAACCATGAACCTGGTTTTCATCACTCTTATCAATTGCTTTGAGCTTTAATTGGTTATGTTTTAATTGCTATTTCGACACAATATCAATTCGAAACTATTCGTTGATGCTCCAAATAGTGGAAAGAAAGCCATATAAGGCGATTACAATAAGAATTCAAACAAACCCAATTCAAACAAAACTCTTGTACACACACAATTACAGTTCCTAAAAAGTGTTTATTGTTGTGTTTATAAAACAATATTATGTCAAGGGAACTAGTTACTTAGCACACAAAGCTGCGTGATTTGATGTTTATTTTGTGTACTCGGTTCAGTCGCCACACATCGGGATTTTGGTCGTGTTGACTCGAGTTCGAACGAGCGTTGTTGGGAATATTAATTTAAGGAACACGTGTTTTGACAGCGGTTAATCATGTTATCCAATAGTGCTTAAACTTGATACTGTGGGAAGTAATGTGAATAGTAAAATAAAGCTTGATAAAATACATTTAAAAGTTCTCTGACTGAAAAATTATGTTTAATATACCCAAATATTTCTCAGTTAAGCTGCCCAAAACTCTACTATCTGCTACATCCGTCAATAACATGCGGCCAAAATATAATTCTAGATAATACAAATTATCCTACTGGTCTGGCAAACTTTTTTATCATTACGACCATACGTATCGTTATTTTTTATACACATGTAACAATATACCGTTTATTTATACCTATACCATGGCCCCATAGCAAAAAACCTTTTGCTTGTTGTCACGCTTCATGCAATGGAATAAATAGATCAACTATAGGTTTAGAGATAAGTTGTTCAACAAAATCCTTAAAAGTATAAATAGCGTCCTTTCTTCTATATTTTATTTTTCTCATAATCTGTGTAAAAACCACTGCAACCTCCACAATTTTGTAGAAAAAAAATAATATAATATTAACTGCTATTGCTGAAAGTGAATGTAGAAACGTTTTACTGATGATGAGAAAATTATTCTGTGATTTTCACTCTTGTTATTCTGTTTAAAACAAACCTACAACCAATATAAGCATATGCGTGATACACACAACAAAGTATAAAGGAGTTTCCTAGACCCTATTACCAAAATAGTTTAAAAACCAATTCACATAATTAAATATTCATAAACATTAGTTAATTAAAATCAATCACTGGAACAACGAACTAAGGCATTTACCTGAAAGCAATGTAGAGCGACGAACGGACTAGTTTCAATCTGCCAGGTTAAAATCAATGTGGGTGTAATTTATCTATAATATGTATGTATTTAGAAATATATAAGTATGTTTATCAGTTGTTTGGTTACCATAACACAAGCCCTGCTTAGCTTGGGATCAGATAACCGTGTGTGATTTGTCCCGAAATGTTATTTTTATGCCTACTCGTTAAGGATATGTTTATATTATGTTGTACACTTTCTAATGTCCTTATAATGATTTCTTGATGTCACTGACCGGGTTCAATGACTTAGATTTTAATCGTCTTAGTTTGGACATGTTTGGGGCGGATTGATCCAAATGTCCATTGCTATAAATTATGTAGGCATAAGTCAATCAATAGTTGTTAATGCATTTCTATGGAAAGTTTTTCTTTATTATTCATGGTAGTTCTAAGTTTGGTTTAATGTTTTACTTTGCTGTAAACAGTCGGTACCTAAAAAAAAAGTTATGAAAACCTGGATTTGCTAAATACATCAAATATAGACTTCTTATATTCCTGCTTAAATAAACGTGATGATTTAATGACTTCTTTTTATAAGAGTACAAGATAAGTGAAGGTTTGATTGTCTGTTATCAGAAAATAAAATAACTCTTTATACCATATATTACCAGTCAAATATTAGGCCGTTTAACCAACAACTAAGTATACGAAACTTATTGACTGTGTACAGACAAAGTAATTGGTAGCTTTATTTATGAAAGGATACCATCAAAATATTCCATACAAAAATAAATAATAATAACACATAATCACATGGTTACAATAATAGTTATATTTTAAAATCGACACTATATCGGGGTCATGAAATTAGGTCGCGTCCGAGTAAATATGACAGCGGTCGATGTCGCACTGGTTCATTGGAAAATTATGGAAATGCGTTTATTCACCTACAAGAGGTAATAATTTCTATTATAGTACCTATACATGAATTTTAGACTGTAGTATATATATTGTAGTATAGTATTGTTTTTGCCTAGATTTTTTGTAATGAAAACTCATTTAAATTTAAAAAAAACTTTACGTAATGCTATGCGTTTCGTAAATGGTTTAAGAGTTCACGAAATTATATCAAACAATTTTCTTACACAACTTTATTTTAGTTGGTAGACTGCATTTTTACTGCCACTTTTTTTGTTGAAAACATCAATACATATACATAATTACCTAAGTAAAAATTTAAGTTTCTTTAAACATTCATTGTCTAGTGCTTTTCTTTGCGGACAATAAGGAAAACAGTTAAATTATTCTTCTCTGCAATATTAACAAATAGAATATAATAGCGTGTGATGTCACCCGATGTTATCAACCTCTAGATTGTAACAATTAGAATCGCCAGTCCACCCATGATTTCAACGGCAGATGTTTACAGATTTATAAGAGCACATACTATTTCAAGGTTCATTGTTTAATATGAAATAGTTCATAACAATTTACAATTCTCGTTACTGTAAGCTAAATTAAAATTTTGGTTATTTATTTCTCCGTACTTTTTGTTTTGTGTGTTAACCTACAAACGTTGGAAACATGCTTATTCGAAATAGTCTGAAAACCATGTACATTTTGCTTGGAGTCCTCAGAAAGGTATAGATAACCTACTATGCAAAATAAAATAAAAAAACTATAAAAAAACAATAAAGACCCATTGGTTTTTTTTTTGCATTTATCATAAACTAGCGGCCCGCCCCGGCTTTGCTCGGGTGCAACGCTGATACCAAATATGTATAAAACAATCATTAAGTTTTGTAGGGCGAAGCACAGCCTTAGAAGCATTTTTTGGTATAGGCACGCGCCCCCCGGCCCCCGCGCGGCCCTCCGGCCGGTATCGCCGCAACCGCTATGTCCCTGCATTTTAAATCTGTAATATCTTCGAAAATATTCATTTAAACTACGTGCTGTAAAAGGCAATATTGATCTATATTACATGCACAAATTTTTGAAGGTACTTAATAGGATAAGGATTAATGCTGTATTGCTTAAAAAGCGTCTTTTCGTGAATAAGTAATAAATAAAGGATAAAAAATGGTTATTGTGGGTTACCCTCAAGAGATAGACATATACCATCGCGGACTTTTTTGTAGATCTTTTTGAGGTGCACAATACTGTAGTACATTATTTTGATCTATCTCGTAGGGTTCAGCCAGCGTTTGCAATGAAAGCACAAAAAATGTTATGATTTACGACCTGACGTCAAAAATCTCTAAGATTATCCATGTTTCTCTACTATATTATGCATGTATCATACATATAAACCTTCCTCTTGAATCACTTTATCTATTAAAAAAAACCGCATGAAAATCCGTTGCGTAGTTTTAAAGATCTAAGCATACATAGGGACAGACAGCGGAAAGCGACTTTGTTTTATACTATGTAGTGATAGTGATATGTATAAACTTTCCCTCTTTGTTTATTGCTCATTGTCAATCAAGTTTTTTTTTACTCTTCTCATTACCATTGTATGCATGAATGATATTTGCAATGGATCTCATGTGACAGATTGTCTTCTCTTTTGAAATGATTTTTACAAGATAAATGGTTGCCTGATTTTACTTATGTAATTTTATTAAGAGCATGCTCTGTAAAATACAGTATTCAGCTGAATTCCTTAAGACTGGAAGCGGACCCCAACATAGCTTGGGAAAGGGCTCAATATAAAGTTAATTGATCGAGAGCTTTTGTTTTAGTAGACTGACATTTCATATTTACGCGATAAAACACGTGTTTTTTTTTGGTAGAGATCTTTGCAGTTAGCCTGAGCGCAGGCTTTGACTGCTTCACGGGACTATAAAACACGTGACTATTGGCCAATTTGTACCGGACATGTAACATATTTTTAATGAACCAACAGGCGTAATTCACTTGCATAGCTAAACTAAGTTTATTTAACAATTAAACTATGACTGCAAGCCAATAGTTACGTAGGACGCGCCCGTCGACATTGAACAAATGACCATAGTTGTACAATACCTTGCCATGGGAATAGAGTGACGTCATCACCGGTTTCTATTGATAATTTGCATCTGTTCACACATGTTTATAGAGATGTAACTATTTAAAGTTTTAAGCAGCTGTTGCGAAATCCGTCTGTTCCTAAAAACAAAGTACACTGACTTCATCCTGTAATGACAAACCTTATTTTATCAAATGATTAAGACGTGCATAGGATTTCATTGTATCTCTTCTCGTCCATTGATAAATCGTTTGGATACCTAGGAAAAACGTAATTGCAATCCAATCGGTACAGTCTTTAGTTTATTGAACTTGACAATGACAACTGTGTGGATAAAATGTTAGAACAATAATTGACTCCAAATAAATTATGCAGTGCGGCCTCTAAACTGTACCATAGTTTATATAAAATGCATAAAAACCCAGAGTGTCGCAGGAAGTGCGATCAGCGCAGCGATTTGCGGCTGAATAACTTTAGCAAGGTCGTGATGAACACTGTGACAACAACCAACAAAGTGGTGATTACCATGCTAGTCTAGGATGTCATGTGTATAAAATGTTACCTATGTATTATATAGTGACGTACAAATAGTATGAATGAAGTCATTGTGGAGTCATAGTATCTGGTAAACAGAATGACTTTCATGACGATATGCTACATTACTACATGTTATTGTAAATGCAAAAGTTTTAAAAGAATTGATGTTTTGATTTTGCATTTTAAGTAAGTAAAGGTTTCTTTTTAACAATACAAGCTTTCACTTTTCAAGTTACAATTTCAATTGTAAAATGAATCTATATTTATGTATCTTCTTGCGATTTACTATGGTCATGATTACGTACAATACTCAGAAATGTGACTCTACAATCATTTGCCAATAGAGCTACCAGACATCGAAGTTTCGTCACTTTTGACACGAAACCGTCTGTTTTATGTGATGTTTATGGCCCATTTCCTTAGCCATACACAACAAACACCATAGGGCCGGCTGACCTGTTTTTATGGTTAGTATATCACACTGACACGGACTCATTCATGTTGCTATGGCTGAGATTTATTGGTCTAAAGAATCATGTTTTGGTAGCCCTAAGAAGTTATAATTAAAAGTAAAATGAACATTTGTAATGTTAATGAAATCATACACTAGAAAGCTTTCATGTTTGTTTGGCTTGTACACACAAAATTAAATATGTAACCTGAAAAACAAAAACGAAACACGTAAATACTAGGAAATCTACATGATAAAATGATGAACCGATTAAAAAGACTTTTATGTAACGAAACATAAGTAATTCCAATGAACTCACTACTAACAAATTATGTTGTTTGTTTTTGATGAACACAATCGTAAGTAATCATTTTGTCAATATGAAGAGTCTGATGTTTTGCCTTAGCATACATACAATAGTATTACCAAGAACTAGACTTTTACTAGGTAAAAGTTTGTCTAGAGGGTTGTAAGCTAAGTATATATATAAATAACATTGTCAGCTGGACAATGAATCACAAAGTTACCTTATAAGCATCTTTGGAACTTTACATAAACTTTTTATGTTCTTAGTGTGAAGATAATAATATGTAGGTGTTGTCAAACAGTAATCGGATACCCGATCTAATTGATTGTTGCTGCCCACCGGGCATTCTCTGACCGCCGTAATTTAAAATTTACCGTCTTACAAATTTGGGCTCATTTAATTTGCTTGTTATAGAGATCTTGTAATTGGATTTATATTAATTAGTGTGTCAGTGCTGCAGGCAGAGTTCATCAATTTTAATTTTCAACTATTTTTTTGAATATACTATGTACCGAAAATGCAATTAAATTTTTGGTATATTTAACCAAAAATCATCTTTAACACAAAAATTTATATCTTAAGAGTTATGAAAGAAAAAAAAAGAACTAAATTCGAATTCTATAGAATTCTTAGTACTTCTAGGCGGATCAAATCTCATGACGATAATACTGAAATTCCCTCACACATTACATATAGAACAGTCAGTGACATGAATGATTATCCATTTAAAGGTTTACAGAAACTGACAGAATTGATTTTAAATTTCTGTAGAAATGTCATCAAGTTTTACTTGTCCGTTTATTTTTAACCTCTCAACATCGGGGGTGTTTACGTGTTGGTGAAGTATTTTGAAAGATATATTTAAATTAGAAGGGGTTTCCTAATTTTTTTATTTATAGTATATTTTTTGTATTTTTCCTTCGTGTTGTAGTCCTTTCCTTACCGAAAGTATGTTTGTCTCCAGATCTTCGGCGTGGTGATCATAGCGACAGCATGCGTGGACATGAGCATGCTCCGAGGGTTCGCCGGCATGGAGCCGACGGGGCACGAGACCGATGCCATCCTCATCGCCATTGGAGTGCTCATCATTGTGATCGCGGCTTTCGGCTGCTTCGGAGCCTGGAAGGAGAGTCCGAAGCTGCTGTATATTGTGAGTTTAACTTATTATTAGTAATCAGCTTTTTACAGATCCTCGAAAGATTACGACTCCTGGCTGATCAATTGCGCACTAGGCACCCGGAAAATGATCCTGGTCATACTCTTCATCGTCACATACAAACATCTTTTTACCCCTTCGCTTTAGTATTATACTATACTTTATAAATAGTGAACCGATGTCACTTTAAAGAGATTTTGAGAAAAGTCGGAATATTATCCAAAAATAATTGTGAAATGGTTCTTCTTTGATGCTGATAGTAACTTTCATGTACCTATTTCTTGCATAGTTACCACAACAATAAAGTTAATTACCTGTTTGTACTTCGAAAAGTATCTCAGTACATCTAAGACCTCACAATTAGTAAGACCGTGAGTCGTGACTGATGACGGCAACGTTGAGTATACTATGATCATCGCTAGATATAAATTAGTTGACGCTATCTACTCTAGCCTTGAAATGCAAACTTCCGAATCTACAATAGATGAATTAATTGACCAATAAAGCGTGAAGTCACACATTGTCAACATTGTTCGCTATTTCTTGGTAAGACACATTCTTACTTTTAAGTACCAATCTATTTATAGATTTTAGTCGTGTACTGCAAGGTTGTACTTCTGAATTCAATTATATATTCTGATTGACCAATCTTGATAAACTGATTTAAAGATCAACTTATAAATATCCGAATATTTTGAATGATTCACCAGTTAAAGCATAGTTCGTATAAATAAATTATTGATATTTTAAAACCTACCAATGGTTCCTACAAAACATGTCCCGAGAGCATTATAACTTATGTCATATTTATGCAATTATTCAGTTGACTGACCTAACCTCATAACACTTCACACCCACCTCAAATCGTGACTTTTGCCTATATTTCACTATTGACCCAAAAACGTAATTGGGCAGGCCTCGCTTTCGTAATTATGTAGGCAGCCCGATGTGTCGTGTTGATGGTAAATGTCCCATTGTTTTACAAGTAAACATAAAACTTATATCAAGGTTCTAAATCTTGTACTCAATTCCTAACTTCTAAAAACAAAAAGGTTTTATTATACGGCCTCTGCTTTGACATCTATGAAGCTATTTTATCAGGGGGCCGGCCCATTTTTTTTTACGAAATATTAAATTATCAAGTCACGATAACACACTGCTGTACCTACTTCTTACATTTAAAAAACCATAATGTCTAATTTATTTCATCATTATTCTTCAGTTCGTCGGCTGCCTGATTATCATCATCCTGTTGGAACTCTCAGTCGGGATCGCCGCAGCTGCTCTCCGTCCTCAACTCGAAGGCACCCTAAAGACGCAGCTCCGGGCCTCCTTCATCAAGAACAAGTCCACTAAGGAAGAAGACTCTACCTACAGGGAATTCTGGGACCGCATCCAGACTAGCGTAAGCCAATCTTCTATTATATTATAAAAGCAACAGTAATTTATCAATTCGATCTCTATGTTTTCTATCTATAGAATTTACATGCCGTCGGTTAGCAATTATAATTGGTTTTCATCTTCAAAGTACTTTACTGTGGTTCATTGGTTCCTAGAATGCCCCTGAATTTTCCGTCAGCTACCCACTAGATTTGGACTAATGTTCATTATGCTCATAAACTTGTTACAGCTGGAATGCTGCGGCATCACCGGCCCCGACAACTACGCGGCCACCGAGCCCCGCATCAACCCGTCGTTCAGCTGCTGCCCCAACGACGGCACCGACCGCTCCGCCGAGATCAAGCGCTCCGACTGCCTCTCCTCCGAGAAGTACTACAAGGAGGGCTGCGAGGACAAGGTGCTGGGCACCGTGCACAGCGCGGGCTTGACCGTCATCGTCTGCGGGATCCTCTTCTGTTTCCTGGAGGTTTGTTCATACCCAGAAGTTTTTCCTTTGAGATATCTTTCTATCTATTAATCTCGTGTTGCAGGGCAGAGCCTGCCCTCTCCCTCTTCCACACAGTTCTGCCTTGAGCTAGGATGGGCCAGTCTTTTCCGTAGGAGTCTAGTTGGTCTCTCCACCTTCTTCTCTGTCTGCCGCAATGCCATCTAGCATTACGCGGGTCCCATAATTTTTGCTTAGTATTTGCCCATTACTTATTGCAGTATTGGTATTCCATCAATTGATCTTGTGATTTTCCGAATGCGGAGATTTTCTTCTGCAGTTGTACATATATATTACAAGATATAATTGAAAAAAATGTGCCTGAATCATTGTTAGCCTTAGGATCGCCTGCCGTTTTACACCCGGCTATAAATTTAAAACAGTACACAACAATTAGAAGGTGACTTTGTTAAACAGTTTTATAATCCTAAAGTCTAGGTTCGGTCAGCCTGCAATTAAAAATTGCATGACTATGGTTTTATTACTAACATAAAAAACATAACAATCCACTTTCATTTACTTAAATTTGACGTTTTAATTATAATTATGTAATTTTCCTCTAATTTACCTAATGAAGCAAAATCTTTTCGTTACTATCCGCGCGTTTTTGTTGAATCATGGATGGAAAGGTTGTAGGCTACTACACAATAACATGTCTGTCATGTTTGACTGCCATTTGGATCGCACGGTTTAATGTTCGAATTATTATTGTGATACCTAGGTAGATAACCATTTGTTTTCAGGCACTTATCACTTCTCATGATTTTATTATTAGTGTTTAAGAGATTACTCGAGGTGGTAGTGTATTTTTACTATTTCCTAAATTCTCGGATGTTTCCTGAGAGATTTCAGTTACAAAGAGCGTCCGGTCGACAAAAACTTTCGAGTCTTTTGGGCCCTTATCAAATGAAACTGTATTTTTTAATAATGGAAACATACTAAACTGCTTCATTTAGATGGATGGCAAAGTTCAAATAAGTAGTAACCCTTAAATTGTCCTTAACTAATTAATGTAAACAAAACTTCTAGCTGAATATTGCACATAATATATTTTTTTACAACGGCCAACACTTCCGGTACCACTCTTTAGCATACATAACTTAGATAGGAAATCGACTTACAAATGAGTTCGCGGACCATAGTACTTGCATGACGTCACAGGGGTCACGCTATAGCAGAATTTAAATACAATCTTCCATCTCTGACCTAGGCTGGAACTTTATTGAACGTTCTAATCTAGATGACCTCGTTCTAGGTATTGTGAAGGAAGCAAGGGTCGTAAGATGGGGTTGCCGATAGGCCTTTTAATGGAGAAACTGAAAATAAAGTTTTATAACGATCTACATATATTTTTTGCAGTGTTTTGGTAAAAAAGCGGTTTAAAAGTTATGATTTAATTTAATACTCAAAACAAAAGCTCTGCATTATAATTAGTTTTGAAAAGTACTCAATACCGAGCCTGTAATATAAAAACTGTATTTACCTTACTAAAAACAAGAAACGATAATAATTTTAATAGTATTAACATTTATATGAAGATTAATTATTTAGTTATATAAGTACAACGTGCAGTCTTATTACGAAAAAAATATTTCTATGTTTGAAAAGCTTACTGGCCTCGTATGAATCTCTATCAATTCAGTCCGTTTCTAGCCATATGATCAATGTTTTATTTTATTAAGTAGTTCTAAAATGATTATTTTCTTTTCCAGGTCGCCGGCATCGTCCTAGCCTTATGGCTGGCGCACTCCATAAAAACAGAAGGGAAGAGCAGGGAATCAGCCTAATTTCAACCATAAACACATCACTACAGAGTCTAATTTCATATGCGATGCACTTACTTGTAAGTTATAATAAGTTACCTAATTTATTTTATTAGATTTAGAATAATTGATAGAATTTATAGTTTTTAATATAAAAATCCTCTTGTAATTTGTAGCCTTGAGTATTATTGAGGTAATTTGTAGTTCATGAGTAATATTGTGTTAAATAATGAGAGAGATTTGTAAAATGTTGATTTGTATTTATTTTAATTAGTGTTTAAAAAAGCTCTGTAATTTTTTGTAGTTTGAAGACATTCATCTTTATTGTTGTTCTGTTTGGCGGTAAAGGTGATGTAGTTTGTCACGTAATGGCGGGAAGTAATGCAACAATTAAGGAGATTATAATCTTTAATAGTTTACAGTGAAATCTTTATTACACATAGGTAAAAATAGAAGTTATTTTCATTGCCTTGTTTTATGCGTGTAACTCAACGTGTTTCATAATAAATCTCATTTGTAACCATAATCAAGAAAAAAATGCATAATATTAACGTGATTTATTTGTTATAACCAAGAGTGTAAAATAATAATATTATTTTATCACGCGATGCCGACTGACCCGCCATTATGTAAATTTAGATATTAGTTTTTATTAAACCAAAGCTAGTGAACGTAAATAAAATAAGAATAAAATATAATATTCAATGCAATTTTAAGCCCTCCAAATATTTTTATATTCCGAATATGATTTGAATTTAAATTCCATTGAATTCGGTAACCTTTGAATAGCCGATGTCAGCCGAGTCAAACCGAGTAGGCACGAGCACTATGTATTTATTTATTAAGAATGAAAAACGAAATACGAAGAAAAGTATATTGGTCATAATAATAATAAAAAAATTATATTGGTGATACGAAATGATTAAAGATCTATTTTTTATTTTGTGCAAAAATGTTTCAACTCTTGAAAACCTAGAGCCCGGAATTGAATTTGAATAATAATAATCAGAAAGAGGCATTTTATTATTGAATAAGGCTCACTAGCAGTAAACGTATTGATAATGCTTTACTAGTCATTAAATATTAACATAATATAAGTTACCGATACTTGTCCCACCATACATAACTTCATTATAAATTCATTCCTTGAAATTAAATAAACTGTAGTTGGTAAGTTAAATGTAAGCGTTTCTTCGAATTAAGCTACTGAATACAATTTGTAAATTTTTAATTTTATCTATTTAATTTATTGATTTTGCTCTCTATATAATTTAAATGTAGGTACTTATGTAAAACACGATTACATAGTCTGTTGTAATAAACTATAGATGGTTTGATAAAATAAGAATAAACAGCTTTTTAAATGTAAGATATTCAGTAGCTTAACCAACAAAATGGCAATATTATTACTTATTAAAAAGTCTATTAGAGTTTAGTATCGAAATGTTACAATAGATTTTCTTAAATAAATTATCTGTGTTCCATAAACGACTTTTTAGTCCTTTCAATGCCTACTTTCCCTATTTCCCATTTTTCCTTTAAAAACTAGTACTCTGAATGTCCTTAGGCACGGTTAGTTACGGGATCAAGGGGACCCTTATAGCATGGGTAATTTAGCGCATTACGCATATAAAGATCTTTGGCAATCGGTAAGTCAATTCTGACAACCAGTCTTACTATAGGATTCTGTGTTAATATCCAGTAAAATGGGTTGTGGAGGTCAGATAGGCAGTCGCTCCATGTAAAATACGGTATTCAGCTGATTCCGGTAAGACTAGTAGCCGACCCCAACATAGTTAGGAAAAGGCTTGGGAATGATGATGATGACGCATCACTATTGAAAGAAATTAGAGCAAATTAAAATAGAGTAGTCATCTTAAGTAAAACCAATATATTTAGTGATCAACATTTTATTAAAACACTTAAGATAAACACACAATAATGTCTTAAATCAGAATAATAAATAACATATAAAATTTTGCACATAACATCAGATCAATAGGTAGAGGACACATCACAGAATCACATTGAGTGGCTTATGTTACGTGCAACTAACAACTACTTGTGCTTAGTTAAAATACATTAAATTATCTCAAAAATTAATACCATCATTAAGTACTGAATTTTGGAAAAATGCATGGTATTTCATTTTAAAGACTGACATTTTGAATAACTGGGGTATATTTTACTATTAAGAATATTTTTTTCTTAGATTTGAAAATAAATCTTATTTAAATCCTATACTTATTTTAAACCTATCCTATAGCTATTTACTTCTGGCATTTATTCCTCCGCCAATTGTAGATAAACGGTTTTTGTTATTCAAACGCCATCAAAAACTACATATTCAGTGCATCGTATTTGCACAATACCGGCCAATTATCTTAGGGCAATATAATCAAGATTAATATTAGTCAGTGCAAAAATACATATTTTATTGTGATTATATTTAAATTACTTAATATAATAATAATCTACAATATACCCATATATTCTCCGACAGACGATGTCACACTATTCACAGACACGTCTTTAATTAATAAATAACTATTAAAAGTTTATGTACCGGTTATTATATTATACAATATTATGACTAGTTTATATACCTAGTTTATGAACAGGATTATATTTTGAGTGAGGGTCGTATTAATCAGAAGTTCAACCAATTTTGAGTAAGATTTGGATGACTGGGCTCATAACCTTACATTTACTGCAGTGTATTTAAGTATCCAAAGTCATACCGTCATGCCTTTTGGTAAGTTAGTTCAAACATTAAACACCGTCGTTAGTTTAATTTTTTTATATTATTTGTATGGAGAGAGAAAACGGTGGTGTCCCTCACTTAAAATATAATTCCTTACGCATCTTACGTGCCTTTTTTTACTTAAAACTATACTTAATTATATATAAATTAGGTCCCTACGAAATTGCGCTTATACAATTACTTATCAAAGAAAACGGACTTAAAACTGATAAAATAATAGATCTACCCTTAAATCTAGTCTCTATCTTATATCTACCACGCTCTACCCCTCCGAGAGCAAATACTACCGTAGTTCGCAAATAAACAGGCGTAAACAAATATTAAACAGAGGCGAATATAGAAACACTAAAGATGTTACAATTTACATGAACTAATTTCCTTCTTGTTTGTACCCGCGACTCCCTAAAGAGTATCTTTTTTTGCTGACTAGATGACACTTGAACAGATCAAAGAGCAAAATGCAAGCCACACCGATGGCTGAGTAAATGAATATTACTTGGCTCACAGTATGAATTAGTGTTAAACATGGTAGCTTTATAAGTTTTTTTTATTATCTTCTGCTCAATTATTTGATTCTGTTCATACTTTCTTTCAAACTGAAAGTAAAGCTAGGCTTAGTTACTTCACATGTTTGGTACGTTTACATTTGGTCTTGTTGTATTCTCTGCTTATGATTATAAGTATAAGCCGTCTTATTGTCAAGTGCCAACTTTACAGTTTGGCAGTCTCGCAGATCTAAAATATCCATTCCCTTACTAGCTATTTAAACCTTACTTTAGGTGTAATTTAATTCGTTTGCCCAAAGGACCAATTACCGAATTAAATTCAAATATTACGACTTGTTTACAGCCAATTTAAATGAGACTTTACCTGACTAGATTTAATTACTTTGTCTACTTAAGTGCACTTTTCTCTAACGTTTATTTATTTAATAAACTATAATTTACTTTAAGTAACCAATGAATAAAGTATTATATTTACAATTTTAGATCCTGTATTGACCGATAGTAGTAACTACCTCCCGATTTCTGCAAGGTTGATCATTCTAATCTCTTCCCCAATGGTCTATCCGAAGAGTAACCAAATGCAGGTCTTACTGGTTTCAGAGATGATCTACATATTTTTGTGTTGATCAACCTTACAAAAATCTGGGGTATATGAAATATAATCAACGAGATAAAACTACCAATATCTTATTCGGCAGAATGCAGCTGATGTTTATTTAGTATATTATTTTAGGTTCCTATTTAATTTACTATTTTAGAATACTGCACTTATTGCTTTTAGCAACTCTCATTATTGAGTTAAGATTTAAAAGGCGTGGTAACACGCGAAGCTAAGGTGCAGATAAAAAACTTATTATATAAATCTATCTTATCATAAACTTAAACAAAACCTTATATTCAGGTGGGTTTAACCCTAAACTTATTGCTATCATTATCCTAAAGTTATACTTAGTATATCTAAGTAATACCTAAGGTAGAAAGTGATAAAAAGCTGATACCAAATTACCATACCAAATTATCCAATCAATATCAATAGTATTAAGGCGTGGAATAAAAAAATAAAGCAGCTGAAATAATTTCCCTACTAGATAAATACAATATAATTTCGGTTCAATTAAAAATATTTTAGGTATCGCTAAACGAATATAAATTGTCTACAAGCGTAATTGTTTCATCCTTGTTTTCAAAGGGAATTCGAACGAAATGCGCTAATCATTTATTGTACATACATCATTTGCTTTTAACTTAATCTATTTCAATATATCTAATGAATACACCTAATGAAATTGACTTAAATAACTAATATGAAACTACTGGTTTTATAATAAAAACGAAATTGGTTTATGAGAAAGAAAAAGATTTGAAATTGTAGAACTAAGTAAGTCGTTTAGGCTTTTCTAGACTGTAAGTCATGTTTACAGATTACACTGTTAACGTTAACGTTAATGATAATATTTAGGTTAAATGGATTAAAAACTAATTCGGGCTTGTACAGCCGTTGGATGTTCATACAGAATTAGTTATTGTAATATTTTTACGGTACAAGATCGACTGTAGATTGCTCAGATACTTTTCTTGTTTTTAATAATTTGTTCTGAAAGAACTGTTTATAATAATTATAAACTTGAATCCAGAGGTAAACTCTATTATTACACCAAAACCTGACTAAGTTACTTTCCAGCAACTAAGTACTTTTGTGTATAAAAGGTAAGGGCGCAAGCAGCTCGCGAGATGCTCGTGTAATGCTCGTTTGTCAGATGTGAACGCTCCCTTAGATGATCTTTCAGTAACTTTAAACTTCCTACATGAATGATAACTACAATATTTGGTCCACTGTAGCCAGAATAATTCTTAAGACTAGTGTAAAAGTATTTCTAAATTGCGTGCTTTAATAGACTAAAACTTAACTACAATAATATTAAATATCTAAACAAAGTTACGGTTAAACAGCATTGCATAGTAAAAACCCAAACTTTGTTTGAACATTTTAAACCTGGGGGTAAAATTATTTAATGATGCGAACAAAAATTATGATGTTATTAGTACTGTTACCTAACTAATAGACGATTGGACCCATCGGCTAATTATAGCCACAACTTTGTCTATATAACTACTAGTATTATCACAGTTAATAGCTAAATTGACTCCTGAACTCAAAACCAATCATAATCTATTGCTAATATTACGTACTATTGTTATCGTATGTTAAAATGTTCAAATGTAAATTAATTTTAAGGCCGGGTACGTGAATTTTATGATTCAAATTTAGAGGAAAGAATTTCGAAACTAAAATAAGTTTAGAGTGCTGAAGTTAACTGAAATATATCAGAAAAAAAAACGGTTAAAGTCCAATCTTCAAACAGAATACGTAATCCGCAAATAACTATTTAATTTATTTATTTCATCTTTACGTTGAATTAACTTAAAACGTGTATCAGATCAACCGGCTTATAACTATAAGTATAAAGTACTTATTTAAAACTTAGCTATCCTTAGTCTAAATGCAACTAAAATACTGTTTTCGCAGGGGCTTTAGCTTAAATAATTATAAATAGTTTCTATACATAAATTAATCTTAAAGGTAAATAAAGGTCGCAAGATACTTTAGGTAAGAAAGCCTAAAAATATAATTTCAATACTGAAATTATTTGCATCTAATCAAAATTGACGTACGATAAGGGCCGCTTATTTAAATAATTTTGGTAATTAAATCTTATAACAAATACACTTAAAAAATATTAATTATACCTACTTAATGTATTATTCTTAACTAAAATAACAAGTATAATTATTTACTAATTGAATAGATTGTAAGTGTCTAAGTATAATACTGATAAAGTGACTTAAATTCTAAATTACATAAAGGTTTAATTAGTGCTATAAGGCGTGAACCTAAGTTTAGTATTAAGTTTCAAAATGTGCCTGTAAATTAGCCTGAAGTTTTCTACGTTCGGAGCGTACTGTCCGAGCCATCCATATAGCCAACACGATGCAGAGTATCTGCAAAAGTAAGATATATTTAATAAAAATGCTCTAATGAAAGTATGTTGTTGAAAATAGTGTAAAATTTATAATACCTCTATCAGAGCAAATATTATTCCAGTTGAAATGAAAATGTTTCCCTTAAAAGCCTTCTTCTGGCGCAAGGCTTCCTCGCAGCCGCGCATATAATACGTCCGGTCGGTTAGGCAGTTGGCGTGCAAGTGACGCCTAGCGCCGCCCTCGCGCAGAGGATGTGCGCGGGCGCAGCACGATGCGGGTATGTCGCGGTGTATTATAGCGTAGTCTTGTGGGCCGTCAACGCCGCAGCATTGGTTCTAAGGTCAAAATACAAAATTTTGTTACACAATTTTGTAATTTTGCAATTTTTGCTCCTATCTTTCCCATTAATTAAAAAGCACTTAATAATTTCCGTGTGTCTTTAATATGATGTAAGTCCTTCTATACAAGTTAACTCTCTAATACCACCCATTTGTGACTCTCCATATATTAAATAGTCCTTACATCAGACTGCAAGTCATCCCAGAAGCTATGATACTTGGCGGTCTCGTCATCAATGGTGGTGTTCTTGTAGAACTGCACGCGCAGCTCGCTGCTGCCTCCGACCCACGCGCTCAGCACCGCTCCACCTACGCCCACTATCAGCTCCACTGACACTAGGAATATGAAGAAACCTGCGTGCTGGAGACGGAAATACTTATTAGTTTTATCAAATCAGGTAATCCTACTTGGACTAGACAAGTGATAGTACTACAAACGTTGATATTCGATCAACGTTCGCTGAAATGTATGGAGGTCAGAAGCTGGTCTGTGGCAAGTGACGATCGAAAAGAAATGCCTGTGAAATATTGTGATTTATGTCATTGTGTACGCTTAAAGAACGAGTAACTACTAACGTACGAGTCGAGAATCGCGTAAATAAAAACTAACCGAGTATTCAATTAAAAAAATAATTAAACAGAAATATAATTGTGAAATTAAACATCTAAGTTGCCAGTAAAAGGCAGGGAACAGGAAGAGAATGAATAAAAAGAAATCTAAATAAGAATAATTAACAATTTCTAGCTATGCGAGAAAGGTCTCAAATAGATAACAACTACATAGCCAGTAAGGCAGTCAGTCACTATTAAAACCAAATGTTAAAAAAAAGTACCTTATCTACCCAAAACACAAACATAAATAAAAACAACATTACAGCATTGTCAATATTTCGTGTCATCATTAAACCTTGAAAGCTAATTAACTATGTAAACCGACGATGTTAGTTTAATCGGTGGCGTATTGATCGGTATATGACCCACAGTAATGACCAGTGTACTACAAAAATATTGTCTCCATAATAACCTAGTTATAAACACTCAAATCGTTTATACGGGGCAGATTTTAATCTTTATAATAGCGTAATAGACGAAGCTTTTTAAGGCCCCTGAATTATTTGGTTTCAATATTTATTTTAAGTGATAGAAAAATTTATAAACCCACAAATCCTTAAGTGCCCACAAAAATTGTACTAAATTTCACATCCTACATAATACTTCAATCAAATTCTATATACGTAAAACAATCACTTATATTTGTATAAGGAAAATCATATAGATGACGTTATTACTTATGATAAATATTTCCACTGTTGATCAACAACCATTACAATCAATAAAATTTAATTACAACACTAATAAATTCGCGAACAGAAAATTTTGTCAACATATCTCACTACTGCGTAAATCAGAACAAATCTGACTAATGCGTAAATATCTACCACAATAAACAACATCAAAATAAAATCAATGGTCACTACGAAAAAATAAACTCTACTTACCACATAAAGAGTCTTAAGATGTTCTCTCAAAGCCCCAACACAACCAAGAATAGCTGTGATAACCAGAGCCAATCCAATGGTGAGGAGGAAAGACAGCACCCCTCTGGATAGTGCCGACTGCTGCTCCGGCTGCGACTTCTTATCTCTCATGTTGATCGCACATACCGCTATCAAAATTAATCCAAAGAGCTGGAAACCAACTAACATGTTAATTATCAAACGAAATTTAAGACGACAAAAAAATTAGGAAACTTTCGTTGAAGAAAAGTTACGGATTTTTTTTTTGCAAAGGCGCGAAAATATTTGGATATTTTTGGAAAAAACTCAGAAAGGGGAAAGAAAATAAAATATTATAACGGTATATCAAAGCGAAATCACGAAACTCGAATTTACAAAACAAAGTACAACTTTCCAAAATCTAAAATCTGTATATAGTAATGAAACTTACAATACAAATAATATTGAAGAGAGTCAAAAAGAACTTCATACAACGAACGCTTCTCGACTTCATTTTGTTAAAGCCAATCTCTAGCCCTATGTCCGTTATGGTCGGAGTGGACATCGGAAGTGAAGGCTTAGGACTTAGGGCTATAATATCGATCAATGCATTTGACGACCTACCGGTGATTACTAACTTGTGCGGATATGGTGACAAGCGGAGCGGGTAGCGGGTTTATTAAATATGTATAAACGCTGCTAATGTTAGAGTGAATGAAGCTATAAACTTTTCATTTTCCAAACAGTTTTCTTGTTGATACGTTTAAGTTATGTTTTTAAATATGATAAATGGCTAACGCCTTTTACTCAGTTCTCATCTTATAGAGCTAATGTAAATTATTGTCCTATTGTATGAAACTGTTTCTGAAGGAGCTAGATTTTTTCTTTAATTCTATTCATCAATTGTCTTAAAAATACTTATTTTAAGTTTTCGATGTTTGTGATTGTGTTTCGATGATTGTGCAACCTTTAAAAAGTAAACTAGTTTCATTAATTTGTAAACCCGCTCCGCTACCCTCTCCGCTACTATCGCGGTCGCAATAAATAGAATGTGGGAACCCATGTGTCCACGTACCCACACTTCAGGGTCCGTCTTCAGCAGTCTTTGTTTTCATACAATATTAATCGTGCAACAGTAACAACTCTTATCCCTCCGCAATAAGGACTATATTCCATAAATCCGAACTCCTTTGACTTTGCTCTAAAATTCTTTGTTATTAACCACCACAACTACTTTGAAACTTCTTCCTTGGTTGTTAAGGTGGATATTACTTTGAATATCATAATTTATTTTTGCTATGTATTAGTCGTTGTGTTATTAATTGACATGACATATCGACCGGCCTCAGCTAATATAATTTATGCACTTTTTCAAATAGGTCACTTTATAATTGTATGACGGGCCAGCACGCGCGGTTGGTTGTCTATTTCTAACTCGATCAATATTATAAAACAACAAGAAAGTAAGCAACAATAACGGAACAGACGAGGCCTGTAATAAAAGGCTTTCCTGCATAATAAATCCCTTTCAAATGCGGTTTTACTTTGTTTTGAACGAGAAGGAATAATATGAAGCTTTCGTTTCGATAAATAAGTTGGAAGAACTGTACTGTAATTCTAACCTAGCCAAACAAAATTACTTTATTTCGGAATGATTCTAAAAAATAAGAAGCTAATTTATAAATTCTATTATTCCCATATTGCATAGTCATAATTTTATGATCTTGCGTATGACCTTGCTCATTGGTTGATTAATTAAATCGATTAAGATAAGGTACAAACAAGATTTTTCTTTTAACTTGTTAGATTATTTTGCAAACCATTTAATCAAATGTTTTGTAAAAAGTTATAAGCGTAAGGATTTCAGCCTATCATCTAAACGTCATAGAAATCCATGGTTTACTAACAAACGAAACAAAACCAGTTGGATTTAAATAAATAAAACGACTTATTGCATAGTGAATGTTGTAATTGCATATAATTAGTATTTAACCGTGTGCTTGTACACCTGCACGCTGTTCTTCAGGTGGCTCGATACCCACATCGCGAGGACGATGCTGGCCGCCTGCAATCAATACATACATGCATTTTTTATATATTTTGACCTACCCTGTATCGAGAACCTATTTAGGTTATATCTTCAAGGTGTTCTACGATATTAAGGAACTGATTTTTTAACTCAAATTTCGATGCATGTAAAGTAAAAACAACTAGGTCTGTAACTGCTGTTCTATCCGTTATATAATATATATAAAAATTTTAAAATATTGGGTGCAAACAGAAAATATATATTATATATTTTCTGTTTGCACCCAATATTTGGCCACGTATTGTATTGTATTTTCTCCAAAATCTTAAAAACCAATTGACGGAAAAGATTCTTTCATGTAATTTAATTTATACATAAAAGGTATTGCGTAGTAACTATTAATTAAATTAATATGTTGTAAGACCTAAGTAAAAAGAAAAGCAATCAGCCTGTACGGAACTTTTGAAGTAAATAATTAAGTAGAGCCAGAAATAGTCGATGCAACCGTTAGTCTGTCTTGTGGCCGAAGGGTGTATTATGCATGGCCACTCGAAGCAGCATATTAAAGTAAGGCTTGACGTAAATATCACGTCAGGGGAAATAGCCTTAAACTTTTCAAAAGAATAATGCGCTGGATAAAGTCCGTTGCTGTCAGCTAAAATAAGCTCCTTCTTAGAATAGTCAAGGAAAAGCCTGTTCAGAATGCCTAGCTCAGAAAATCTTGGTGGTTCAAAATTTTTGGAATACTATCTATGAATCCATTTTTTGTGAAATACGTACCTATATGTATTTTTTGCATCTAAGTACGTCTATAAAGATTTTCTCAGAGCAGTAGATTTATTATTTACCTCAAACCAAAAGCTGATAACAGCGACACCAAGCAACCAGTCTGCATCAGATCGTAAGATATCCAGAATCTCATCTTCGCAGCCATCTTTGTAATAGGTCATGGTTCTGCTCATCAAAAGGGGTAAAACATTAGCAAAGTCTTAACATTGCGCTTGTCAAGGCCAGTAAACCTTAAGTTATAATATAGTAAGTGTTGAAGTTCGATGAGACTTTATTTTACTTGATTATGATCCGATGACTTAAACTGTTATACTTAGTAAAGGTTTAATTACCACATTCGTATTAAATTTCACTTACAAAACCTTCAATTAAAAAGAAATAATTAGAGATTTATCTTACTCTATTTATTTGTGAAATATTATTGATCAGTGCTGCCCAGATATTTTTGCGCAACTTACTCAACACAAGACTTGTACAGCAATTTCCTTGCGTATTCAGTGCGGGCGTAGTACGCTCTAGGGCAACAGGACATCGTGATAGGGTGTCCTAGGGCAACGTAGTCATCCGGGCCATTCAGGCCGCAACATTCATACTAAAACACACACATAGACTGAATTACTGACAGCTGAAAAATAAAAATATTATAACTAACTACTTAGGAGAAAGTGTAAAATAGTTTCAAAATTACTTTAGATTAATTTTTAAAATGTATTTCAAATCAGTTTTTTGTAAATGTCTTGTAAGTTCTAAGGAACCCTAAGAAAAGACAACTCGCCTGCACGCAAGCTGAAGCACGCTAGTTGGCTACTTTGATCAAAGTTTTACACGAGGCACTAATCTAATCGACCATAAATAAATGCAATCAACTTTGTACCCTATACTAGTAACAATGGCTGGGTATATGTAGTTCTTCTTGCAATTGTTTTAAACTCAAAATATGCTATTTTTAATTATTCTTGAGCTCAGAATTCGCTTATCTCTATGCCTTTATAAGATATGATTTTAGAAAGTTACTTAACGAATTATGTAGCTTAAGTATAGAGACAACTTTGTCATCACAATTGTAACAAAAACTTTTCCCCTCCATCTTACTGTAGTCTGCAGCTCATTCCACAGATTGACATGGTGTTCCTTCTCATCGGCCGTGACATTCCTGTAGAAGTCTTCACGGATCCAGTCGGTGACCCTGAACTGCAGGCCGTACCGCTGCACCGACACGTAGATCGCGATCAGCAGCTCCAAGATCACCATGATCAACACGAAGCCTACGTACTGGGGAAGAAGACTCGCAATTATAATTGCACTTCTTGAAGATAATATGATCATTTAGGACTCCGTTATAGTCTGAAACTAGTCAGGTACCTACTTCTACTGATTTTACGTGTGTAATGTATATACCCAATAACTGTTCATACAGACAAAAAATATTATGAGTAAGTATCAGGTCCATGTACCATGTTAAATGGGTTATGGAAAACAGATAGGCAGTCGCTTCATGTTAAATATGATATTTAGCGGAATCGGGTAAGACTGGAGGCTGACACCACTGGCTTGGAAAATAGCAAGGCAGAAAAATGTCAGCTCTAAGTTTTTGAAATCAAAATTGAAGATTTATAAGAATATACTTTTAGAGGGAGCTTCAATGAGACATACATACATAGTAGCACACTGCTAACCTGCACGGTTCAATGGGAAAAAACCGCTGTCTAAATAACAAAACGGGCTCCACCCATATCATCAAACCCATGTTTAGCTACAGCTTACCAAGTAAAGCATCTTAACACTTTCCCTTCCAGCTCCAACGCAGCCGAGTACAGCCACAGCGATGAGCATCAGACTCGCCACAATGATGATCACATCGCCGGAGATAGACCCCGCTGACTGCTCCTCGCTGTACTGCCGCAGGATACGGATGTCCACCACCGCGAACCCGAAAGTGCATAGTGCTATCAACTGGTGACAAGGTAAAGAATTAATGATTATAGTATAACATATTACTTAGCGGTAGAGTTAGTAGAAATACTTTGGCAAGACACCCGCCGTCTTCTGTGGAACAAACGTAAATTAGCAGAGGAATTTAAAAAAGCTGTACAAATCTTGGGAAAATGCTAAAGGCCCCTGCCTAAGTACCTGCCTAAGATCGAAGCATTTAACTAAGGCGGATAAAAGTAGGTGAAATGATACATGTTATTGAATTAACGTATGCAAAATTCCATTTAATATCCTAGGACGATCTTTATTTTGTCATAACTTGCATTTGAGCTAGTAGGCTGGTTGTTTTAAATGAAAAACAAGGATTTGTGAAAAAGTTGCCATCTAAAATATTGGCCTTAAATATATAATAATGTAAATGAAATTAAGGAGAAAAAATCTATTACATAAGATGTTACAACAAAACTAGAATTGGACCATATTCATATTACAACGCTCGCCATCATACAACTTTAATGCAAGTCCACTAAGTACCTCACGATGTATCGCTCCGACTGCTATTTTCTATACATTTTTAATGAAGGGATCGATACTTCTTTGTCACAACTTGCAACCTATGTAGGACAGACCACTTAAATGTAGCCAATCATTTTCCGTTTGAAGTGTTCCATCAATTATTTGCCTACTAATGATATCTGCAATGCATGGTCTACAGTCATAACTTAATTATATGTCATGTCATGGCAGTATTTACATGAGAATAAAAAAAATGTTTTAGTTATCCCGTGTACGATAATTACATATTTGACATATTCCTAAATAGAAAGGTGAAGAAAGTGCATAGTTAGAATAATTAATTAACGAAACTTTTAAAATCATTATAAGTCTCAACATTTATGTTTCTCAATAAAGATGAAAAAATGCATGAAATATTATTTATCAACTAATAATATAGCTAGATAACGAGACATTTATTTTAATTCTTAAAATCGTAGTTAATCTCTAAAGATGATTGTTTGTGTAGGTATGAGATAAAGGTGAATGAACTATGATCAAAACAACCAAAAATACACAATACTTACAATACACAGTATATTGAGCACCAGCAACAAAACCTTAGCGCATCCTTTACTTATATCAACAAAGTTCAACATTTCCCACCAACTCTATGTTGTCTATCGTGGGCATTTGACATTGACTGAGCCATAGACATTATTCACCTATCCCCTGCCGCTTGGGAACTCACAGGTGGAATATTAAATATTAACTTGCCAGCCGTCTGTCCCATCGATCCAGTGTCGCAGTTGACTGCTAATTATCATAATACTGCAATTATAGAATTAAAATTGCATGGAAATTTATACGCAGTTCTTTTGTTTTTCTTTCTACTGCATATGTTTTTACACTCATCAATCAAATATGATATTGCAATATCAGATTATACCTCGTTCATTATTTTACCAAACAGTTTTAATTATAACTTATGTTCTTATTTATAAAAGTCACATACTGTAGTAATAGGATTACATGTGCATGATTACTTTAAATAGCTCAATCAGTTCCTAACAACCTGTTTGTTTAAATCAACTTATTTTATGTTAACAGAACAAATAAACAATAATATAAAAGTTAAATAAAACATAAAGTGGAAAATAAAATAACTTTCTTTAAATAGGTATATTTTTATTTAACTGTAGTTATGTAAATCTTTTGCATATTTGTTTTGTAAAAATCATTGATCAGATTTAAGTATAAATCATTCAAGTATATTAAGGAGAAGTTTGCATCTATGTTTGTACGTATAAATAAACATAAAACTCAAAATTCAAACAATTGCACAAACCATACATAATTAAGTACAATAAATATATTAAAATCACTTACATATAAACTAAGACGCGACATTACATAAAAAAAATTATTAGAACATCTACAAATTACGTTATAACCAAGAACTATTTAAATACAACATTTTAAATATAAGGACTAAACAAAAACTTGTACTTAAATAACAAAACAAAAAGTACACTTTCCGATTAGGTACAATTAGCCTTTATAATAAATTATCAATATTTCGTGTTTTCAATGCATAAGTGCAGCGATGAAAGTGTAAAAAGTAACTGCAATTAGCACGCTGGCTGTTGAAGTCGACGCTGCACTGGCTTTAGGCGGGGACGAGTCCCTGTAAATAGAAAACAAATAATAAGATATTATAGTAACACACTGAATAGATATTAAAAAAACTACAAAATTAACCGACTTCAGTGAAATTTATGACCGCGACTCAGATGTGGGAACCCTCCCCTATTGATCCGAAATAAGATTATACAATGATCCCTCGTCGAAATAGTACCTAACTATATACATTTCAATAACGTACATATTTTATTTACTTTTTATCTATTTAAGTATATTGGTTATAATATCCATAGTGTAAGTAAAGTTTTCTAGAAAATCCCGCAGGAACGCCAAGGATAATCATAAAAACAATAATTATCCAAAATGGCGGCGATTTGGTTCGCCACCCATCACGTCTCGTTCCTCGCGGGGGCGAAAAGTGCGCCACGGAGAGCCGTTTCGCTGCATTGAATGTAAGAGGGGGAATGGATAGGTGGATGATAGTGTGTCAGATGATGGATGTCGAGAAAAAATAAAGAAAAGTATGCTGAGATGGTTTGGCTATGTTGAGAGAATGAATGAAGACAATTGAAAAAAAAAAGTGTATAAGTCGAGTATGAATGAAAGAAGGCCAGGTCAAGAGTACCATAAACCGAACAGCATGTATGAAGGGAATAATGAACGTGGACAAAACGAAACAAGTGTGCAAGGATCGTAGCAAGTGGAAAGAAGTGGTCTCTGCCTACCCCTACAAGGGAAAGAGGCGTGATTATATGTATGTATGTATGTATGTAAGTAAAGTTTTGATAAGTTATTCACACAATTTAATTAAACACATCGATTAAGTTATATTTTCCAAGTTTTATTGATTTAGTTTTACCCATTTATCAGCTCTTTTTTGCTTTAATTGCAAAATAATAATATTTTTGCCGGGTAAGATATTTTAAATTACTGATATTATTTTCTGTGAAAACATCTGATTGTTTGGCCTTCTTCTTCGAAAAGCTATTTTTGCAATTAACGTAAATAAAACAACAATAATATAACAATAAAAGAAACAGGTACAACATGCATACTAGAAGATTAATTGTAAATCAGGTACAGATATCTGAATAACGAGGAAAATACGAGTGTAAACACGTAATAAAATATAAGTATCATTATTTATTTACCTATATACCGGGGATTTATATATATCAAGCCAGTCCAATCGATTAAGTTAATGTAGAGGTCATGTATGTTTTAGTTTAGATCATTTTCTTCCAACAACCTTTCCATAGATATTAAATGTATTCGATGCTTCCAACTATAGAAAGTCGACATGAATTTATAGTCAGGCTAGAGGCCTGGGCCCCGATTCAGCTATGTAAGAGTTGCTTGAATTGACCGAATCACTGGTTTCATTTGGTCGTTTTTATGATAATTGGCTTTTGGCTAACTGTCATTAAGATAATTAATAGTTCATTACGACCATTCTCTTCGAAATTTCAATGAGATTTTATTGTAGGCTTTTCAGAATACAAAAATTAGGTACAATGATAAGTAAGTTGACCGACCACTGACATGCATTTAAAATACCTGAATCAAGGCCCTGAGCATAAATAAACTACACATACTTATTTCAGTAAGTTAAACATCTAAGAGGGCTTTATAAACAAGATATTTTTTTCTTTTCACATAACTTTTAGGAAAAAAACACCAACTTGAATGTTTTCAAATTAGTAGTAAAATATTGTACGTAGGCATATAACTATGTACAATTAACGACAAATTTAGAAATCTATTCCATTTAGTTAGCGAAGTTAGATTGATTCCTTTGACCTTAGCAAGCCAGCCAGTAGTTAGTTAAGTTATGCTTGCCAGGATGTCTAATATTCTAGATGTCTTTAGGCAATTTACAAGTATGCGTTATTGTTGTGTGGGCGAAAGCTATGTGTTAAGGAGATATTACGAGTTTTATGCACGAAATGTGAATGGGAGTCGATTTATGTACCAAATCCTTTTTTTAGGATCATGGCATGAGGGAATGTTATTTTGCTTGACTGACTAAGATCTTATTTATTTCTTAACATTTTATTTAATTACAAATGTTTAGTGTCTTTAACCGCGGGAATCTCGTTTGTGTCTTTTTGTTAATTTTTTTTCTCAATTTCGGTTTATAAAAAGTTATCAACTTATAGAGTTGGAAAAATATTTAATGTCATGAATCAATCAACTTATGTATGTATGTAAAATCCTTTGTATTATTATTATGTGTGCTAATATTATCGCACATTATATAGGCATCAAAATTAATTAATATTCTTGTAGGGAGATTTATTAGTATAGACAAAAATCATTTATTAATTATGATCTCCACAGTTATTTTGTTTCGAGATCTCTTCAAGTTCTTTTTAAGTACTTCTCCGATTTCTAGTAAATAGTAATAAGTAAATATCAAACCTACAAATAAAAACAACATTTATGTAGAAAATTTATTCAATTTGGCAGTACAGAAGTTAAAGTGTCCTACTTGTAGCTTTAAAGACGACATCCTAATTAAAATACTACGAAGATGTAACAGTATAAAAATATAAAAGAAAGTATTTTCGTCAAGTCTTAGCCTAATTAACAATAACTACGAGATTCGTTAGAAGTAAGTTATTAATTAGTCTTCCTATCAAATAGTTTGTACCTTGTCTTATATCAAAAGTTTAATTAGGCATTGCTAATTAATAAGAAAATAGAAAATCAAGCTGCTTGTAATGATAGGGCTTAACTTATTTTGGGACCGAATCAAAGTAGTGTTTAGTAACAAATTAGAAACATATAATATAATTCCACATTAAAATGATGCATTCTGTGTTACCAAGCTACAGTTGTTTTACTGCATTAAGCATGAGCTAGCAGTTAAATAAGCTGAAAGTGTTGGTAAAACAGAAGGCATCAACCATCAAAACATCAAAACAGAAAGCGTCCTACAAGATTCCGATAACTCCGCAGGCGACTCGGCCGCCAGCGTTGCCAGTCTTCTTAGAGTCAGGATGGTCGGTCCTGCCGAAGTCGTCAGCGGCCGCGTGCAGCACCAGCCCCCTGCCGATGATGTTGTGGCGGCCGTTCAGCTTGATCTGGTGGTCCACGAAGTCCACGTTGGCGGTGCGGGTCTGGTCGAACTCGATGTTGCCGAGGTCACCCACGTGGCGGTTCTCGTCTTCTGGGTGGCCGTGGTCGTTCTGGAAAAGGAAAAGCAAGGTGAGTTATTTTGAACAGATTGATCTAGGTATCTAAGGTTTGAGCAGTGAAAGTAGCTGTTTAACCTATTGAGCAAAGAGTAATTAAAGGTGACACGATTTATCATTGTTTACTACAACTACTGACCTACAGTCATAACGGGTATCTTTTTTGATAGCAGTTATAAACAAAGATTTAATCTAAATAATAATTAGTTGCTCATGGATCTACTTTATTCAATTAAGTACATGCTGTTTAGCTAATCAAGTTTTGCGATCATTCCCACATGTATCACATCATAATTATCAGTACTCCTTGTTATCCAACTTTTTTTAATCTTCAAATAGTTGTTAATCTCATGGTACAACTTAGGGGTCACCAATGTGTGCCAACTGGTGATGATCATATCCTCATCGTTGTTTAAAGACAATTTCTTTTAAAAAAATACGTTTAAGTTCAACATACGCCGTTAGGGTTGAAGTGTGAGAGAGTAGAGGCGCATCCGTTGGTGATGTCTCCCTTCTCGTGGATGTGGAAGCCGTACATGCCGGGCGCCATGCCGAGCACGGTGCCGGAGATGCGGATCTTGCCGTCCTCCTGCCGGGTGAACGTCACGTTGCCGGACACGCCGTCGCCGTCGAGACGGACGATCGCGCGCTTTACATCCTGGAAAGTGTAAAAGATTTTATTACGTTTTTAAAAAGACCGGGAATTCTAAATGTTGTTGGCTTTTGACTTGTTAAGTGCTAATCTCTAAGTACTACAACGCAACTTTGTTTTAAATTTCAAGACTTTCCTGAAAGTCTACCTGCCGCTAATTTACATCTCAAAATGACAAGGACATCTTGGACAAGGACACACAGATTTTCCAACTTTGAGATAAAACTTAGTTTTGAATTTTTATAGTTTATAATTTTTCTTATTTCTAGTGTAGGCTTAGTTTTTATATTATTGTAAATATTTTAAGTTTAATTTCATAATAAAAAGTAGGTGTCCATGTTTTGATTTGTAATTTGTTATTTTCCTTGTGATTTCGTTCTAGCGGACTATAATGATTGATAATTTAAATTGTACTTACTTCTTCATCGGCGGCCAGAGCCAACGCGACGGCCGCAGCCACAAATAGCAGTGTCTTGTACATCTTCTTTTAATTTTCTGAAACGAAAAGATTAACGTAAAATTATCCTCAAAAAAAAAACAAAGCTGTATCTACCAACTCAATTAAAAATATTTTAATTTGAGTTCTAAACCCGTTGCATAGCTGACTTTTCCTGTTTGAGTTATAATTTTGAATGCACACTTTTAGCTGGCTAATTTTATTTATTATTATTTTGATAATTAATCTTTACTTATCTAGCCTAGATCTTTGTAAGATTGTTTTTATTGCGATAAGGCTTATGACCGATTAAATTATACTGCGCAACAAGAGGTCGTGAGCAAAAAGCTGGTAATGCCTACAATGGCGTATAAAAACTATAGGATTAGCATAGTAATTGTATCTATAGTACCTCTGTGTACCTCTAGTTACTGTAGTTTTAATAATACAACGAGTATTATTTAAAATGAAGATACAGTTTACGTACGGTACGCACTTAGGTGACAATATTTAAGTCGAACTTTTTGGTATTAGAGCATTGTTGCATCTATTACTTTTTATTATTATATTTGCTATTTTGGCATTGCTATCATACATAGGGGAACCACAAACGCTTATTTATTACTTAAGTGTAATGGCAAAAACAGATATTTTCAGACTTAAATCTTTCGACATCAAAGTATACAGGGTGTCCGGTAAATAATCCGACAAAATGTGGTGGCTGATACCTTAGGTCAGGCCCTATCAAATGAACGCAACATATGTTCGCCGAAAAGTTACAGGTTTCAAGATACAATCGATTTTCGAAAATTTTAGAATTTTCTACCTTGCATCAGACTTTTCCATTTTTCTTGCTGATACATAGCTTTAGTAATACTTTTTGTGCATCAAATTAATCTTGAATAGTTACTCTATCCTTTAATAAGTCTCATATTTATCTAAAAGAAGAATATAGTGGCGAAAGCTCCATTTGTTTTACAATTTTCACTTTCGGTTTTTCTTAGTGCTCAACTTTGAACTGCAGTGGTGAAAAATAAATGTATGTAGGATTTTTGTACAACAATCTTAAAAACATGCTTGAATATTGGTGATTTTGGGAAGGTACAATACGTGCATATTTTCTTTACAAAATTTGACAAAATAAGCTGCTGAAGTACACGGGGTCTAATTTTGAAATATTACTAATGTAAATCTGTGTAAAAATGCGACGTAACTTAACGCGGATCGTCATGGTCCAGTGAAATAAGCTATTTTTTTCTAGCGATTACCTAGTAACACGAAATAATTGTGGTCAATTTCAATTTGGAAAATATTAAAAAAAAAAATGCTCGATTAAAATTTTACAATGATACGGAACCCGTTAAGTGCAGATGAATTGGGCGTCTAAAACCAGCTATTTCAGTGTTGTTGCATGAAAAAGAAGGTGTTATAAAATCGATTTATCTAGTAAGAAAATACTGAAACTTTACACTAAAACATGTTTTAATCTGGCATAGAGAGTTAATGGCGAGAAGAAAATACCGTCTGATTTACATTAGTAATATTTCAAAAAATAGGCCCGGGTGTACTTCAGCTGCTTATTTTGTCAAATTTTGTAAAGAAAATATGCACGTATTGTACCTTCCCAAAATCACCAATATTCAAGCATGTTTTTAAGATTGTTGTACAAAAATCCTACATACATTTATTTTCACCACTGCAGTTCAAAGTTGAGCACTAAGAAAATCCGAAAGTGAAAATTGTAAAACAAATGGCGCTTTCGAAACTATATTCTTCTTTTAGATAAATATGAGACTTATTAAAGGATAGAATAACTATTCAAGATTAATTTGATGCACAAAAAGTATTACTAAAGCTATGTATCAGCAAGAAAAATGGAAAAGTCTGATGCAAGGTAGAAAATTCGAAAATTTTCGAAAATCGATTGTAACTCGAAACCTGTAACTTTTCGGCGAACATATGTTGCATTCATTTGATAGGGCCTGACCTAAGGTATCAGCCACCATAGTTTGTCGGACTATTTACCGGACACCCTGTATAAACTTATTTAGCTTATGACGAATATGACTACGACAATACATGGTCAGTGTTAACAAGTAAACAAATTGCGCCAGCACACAGACTGGCCGTGCAAATGAATGAGGCACGCCTTTGATTCGCATCTGGTTCAGTAAATAACAACTTATTTATCATTACTTAAGGTCTATTAAAGTATCAGTAAAAAGAATTCCCTAAAAATATTACAATTAATTCACTTGCTGATAGTAGATTTCTAAATTTTAACACTATGGTGTTCCTATTTCCCAAACTATGCTACTACCAGCTGTCAGCCTTCATATTATACGACTGCCTATCTGACTTTTACTACTTATTTACAACTTTTTCAACTTGTTTTTTTTTCAGATTAGTGTAAATATTATAGAAAACACAATCTAACTATGTAATTCAGTTTCATACTCGCTTCATTTGATATTTCTTCTTGCTATTAATCTATTTTTTTTTTCTTTATTTTATATTTATTATTAAATTTAATGATTAATTTTAAACGGTCATTAAAAATAAGCGATAATGGTTTAAATAGATTGTAAACGCAAATAATAAATGCAATAATTTGATTTCTTTTTTAACGACGTCATTATTTAATAGTTTACTTTGTAAACAAATCAGAAGATAAATAACATAGTTTGTGTTAGGTACTATAAATTTCGTCCTAGCCGACATTGGCTAGACACACCGGTTTTGTTATTATTTATAAAGAGAATGTTAGCATCTGGGAGAAGTCAGTCACCCAACGAGTTATTGCAACATATATTGTAATATTTCTTATTAAATGTTTTGTACTACTAGACATGTGAGTCTAGCGATCGATATTTGAGAATGCTGGCTGTTCTCTATACTCCAAAAACGCAGAGTTTTCCTCCTTTCTCTCCTCTCTTGTATTTATTATATACTGAGAACAGGAATAATATTATGAATTCTGTACATTTTGCTTGTAGCCATTTCAGTCTTCTTATGTCATAGTAATCTATTGCGATATCGACTGTTGAGAAAAATAAGATAATAATCAAGAGCTGAGTGTTAAAATTTGTGACATTGTTATCTAAATCTAACGTATTTTCCAATAAGATCAAAAAGATACTGACAAAAGTCTTCATGTCAAAATTTATTTGCAAACTTATTTTTTTCCTATATCATTTTAAACACTATTAGTCACTCATTTTAAAAACATAGATACCCATTATTACTTATCACGATATTTACACAAACAAATTAACAATAATGAAACGATAAGCTAAAACAATAAGATTAAACATTAATTTAATTATTACTTTTATATCTGCTTTGTTTACAAACAATAATAAAGTCAGAGTCTAGAATGATCCGGTCAGCCATTGCCAGGGCCCTTGGTTAACATGCGCTTGCGCACACCGAGCCGGTTTAACGATTTCACAAAACATTTGTAACTAAAACACTTTTATTACTACATCACTATGCTTCAATTAATTTTAGCGTGAAGGTAAGTAACATTTAATATGTAAATTAATAAATTAAAGACAACAAGATCATTAAACGTATCTAAAAGCTGCCACATCGAATTAGCCTTGATTTTTAAGAGATTTTATATTTAAAATATCATTAATAACTCTAAAATTTTATATTTCATGAAACGTAAACACAACTTTAAGATATTTGCACTCTAACTAAACACATTAGTCCACCACTTATTAATTTTTATAATGCTTCTCGTAAAGTCCAGCACAATATAACATGTATAATAAATTTATTAAAATTACACACTCTACACTGAACCTTGTAAATTTAACTGAAGCCGGTTTATATTTATATAAACAAAACAATAATAATAACATGAAGAAGTAACAAATATAACGACTTACCTGTGCGACGAGTTACTGTGAATGGCTTAGCTTGCTCAATGCAGTCGACTACAATGTTGGGACACATTCATACTCGATATATACTCTAGTTGTCCAACCACTGATAATTTAAACGACAGTAGTACCACTCTATGATAAAAGTGAAAACGGTTAGTGTCAATGCGTTTTGAGTTCACGAATACGTTAGGAGGGGTAGGTTTCAGACGTGCCCGTAAGCCCTACTTGAAATAGAAACTTATTGATTTTCCCACAAGTCGTTTTTATTTATTAAAAGTGGACATTATTGAATAAATAACAAAAAATATCGCCAAACTGCACAACAGTTTGTTGGCGATATGAAAACCTATGAGTAAGTTCAATATGTTCCCAGTTCATAATTCTTACTTTAAATATTTTCTTTTATTTATAAAAGTAATAATCATTTAAAATACTTATATGTAGCAATTTCTGCTTAATGCGTGGGCTTTTTCAGTCAAATAGTTATTTTTGTTAGAGGCATAAGAAAATATAATTTAGTGTTTTAGCATCGCTCTCAATAGCAGAATAGGTAGGTAGTCTCTGTATTGCATTTTTGTCAGAAGTCTTAGCTATATAATTATATCGTAAGATGTCTAAATTACTCATCACAGACAAACAAGGAAAAATTCCTTACACCCCTATGATCACTCTAAAATGAACTTCTGCAACTTACCGGTCGCGTGTTATGCTGCCTACTCTCAATTAGTAAAGGGAAATAAGGAAAAATGGTTTGGATGATCTCTGCAGACAACAACCGGCTTAATACATATTTTACAATGGGTACACAAATAAAAGAGTCCTAATTTTAACCAAGAAAAATATTGGTTAAAATTGCCATGGTTCTAGACACTACAGACATTAAGTTATAGTTCATAATAACGATGGGTTTGCTTAGGGCAAAATTAAGGAAATGTATTTTACACACTTGCAAGGTTTCCTATAGTTATTCGCTCTACATTTACTCTATCCGTCTTATCTAGGTCTTCCCTAGGGCGATGGACGTCCGAAAGTATTTCCGAGCTAAAAAGCTAGGTTTAATTTTTACTCAACGATGGCCTCCACTGTTCTTTCAAGAATATTGAAACTTTAATTTTCTTTCTATTAGTGTTAAAGATGTTATGAAAAGAGTATAGCAATTTAACCTTTTAGTGGACAAAATCTCAATGCTGCATATTTGTTTTTGTACTAAACAAAAACAAGATTACTAAGGTTACTAGGCTCTATTGCTTTTAAACAAATAATTATACATAATAAACAAAAACAAAAATAATTATATAAAAACAATCATCAAATCATCCATCTCTTGTCACGCATTGATCGTCAGACATGCATCGGTAAATAAGTAGTTAATTCTTGGGGATTCAGAAACCACATCTCTACATCTAAGAGGAAACTAGCTGGGATTTTTTTGCCCATATTATGCAGGCTCGAAGTATTTACTTTGCTGGCGTTAGGTACCTATATGGTAATCTAGTATGGAGGTGTGTTAGGCTTAGGTATATGCAAATAAATGATGTAATACCATCACAGCCATTGTATAACATTATTAGAATAACTGTGTGATTACTATATTGTCAAAGTGAAACACCTGCTTTCTCATGTATGTTTATGTTCCTCTAGTTTCTTTGTATTATATTTTGATATAAATTGAAGAGTTCAATCTATCTTAATTATCTTCTTGTGTAGTTAACGAATTCAGACTTAAAACCTTACAGTTTTCATAAAACATACCTGCACAGAAACCTTCTTCTCGGATAACTCTATCCATTGGTGAAAACACATGAAAATCCGTTCAGCAGTTTATGACCTTTTATATACACAGTCACGGCGGGGATTTGTTTTATGTTATGTTAAGTTTCGTATGTTTTGGTATGTTCCTATGATCTACTTCTGTATCTATTATGAAGTCAGTAATTCAAACTTAAGAAGTCCATAATCTCACTTGACAGTCATATCGACAGATCCACTCTTCTTAACTTTTTAGAAATGCTATAGGTACTTACCTATTTTATATTACACAACACTTTAAAATTTACGTAACTATTGCATAATAAATAACTTTGTAAACTATTGATAACGTGTATTTGTTTTGTTAAGAGATGAACGTCCATAGTTACGGATTATACTTAATACATAGTAATTAAAATGAATCAATTTTGTACCTCGTTAGTTTGTTAGTGTCCTGCGCGGAGTAAATTAAAATGAACATTCCAGTATAATAACTATCTAACTATGAATATTTATTTCATTCAAATAATTGAGGCGTGTCAAACCTAGGAGAACCGGAAATAGTATTTAATAAGTATATCCCCAGGTATGGGTTTTCACTGTACTCCCATCTATTTCAATATTAGTACTTAATCAATGAGTTTCATATTTTCAGTGAAGCAGACAGCTTTAATACCTAAATGATGCAGTTGTATCAATGTATGTACTACTTTCATAGTTATTCAAAGGGCTAACGGAAAAGGAAATTAGCGTGAAACCTACATACATTGAGCATCAGAAATGGTGATCAATGCTCATTCAATGATAAGCGACCTTTGCTTACCGTGGGATAATCAAAATGAATATGAGAACAATACACGATTGATAGAATACATTATTCACACACTACTCTTCCGTTCATAATTTGTCAATATAACTGTAACGTCAGCAAAAATACACAAATTCGACGTCTACAACTTGCAACTTAACATGAAAATTTTAACATTATGTTTGATTACAACTCTGGTCATTGTACTATCTATATAGATACTCGGGATTTATCCCAGTTTTTGTGTGGTCCTTTTTTGCTGACGGTACATTAGCACCAGTTCTACAAGTGAGCTCTATAAATACACGATGTGTTCAAGGTCACCAGGACATTGTCACCAGTTATTCGAGTATCAGACCTTGAGGTATGATACAATTGTTTGAGCCTATGTAATGTGTGCGTAATTTGTTATTGTATGGTACGCATTTATTTTTTTTTGTTCGTATTGTATGTGATTTAGTTAAGCGTTTTAGAGCTTGATCGATTAAAACAGTAGATGGGTTAATTTTTTAGTTTCTAAGCTCAAGGAGGCTCTTCTGTGAAAGACAGCAAGTCTAATATATATTTTTTTTTTCAGTATGGAGTATGGACAATTCTTTTTAGATTATAGTGTGTCAACTGCAACATAATTTAATGCCAACAGCCAATAGATACAAGCAAAGCTAAAATTACAATTAAATGTTTAACAAGGATTAAGGCAGATTTAGTCTTGTTTATTTGTCTTGGTTTATATGTCTCAATTGCTTTGTCCTGTTCCACTTCATCCTGTTGTTTTATTGCTGTACATACAGAGTGTTGCACTGTATAAAACTTGTAAACACTTACTAATCGTACGGTAATAAAACTCTTTTTAGCATCCTTATTCAGATTAGCCAATTCTTACATCCTATTCGTATAGAATTCGCCCCCTATTACATGGGACCTAAACATATCGGCGAAGTGTGGGTGTACATTGGTACACCTCTGCCTACCCCTTCGGGGATACAGGCGTGATGATATGTTATGTTATTCGTATAGAAGACTTTATAAAAATCTAGACTTTTATAAAGGCAGAAACTTCCTACTAGGTAAATAAGAAGATGCATATTTTGAAAAAACTATCTTAATTTTAAGCAGAAATATCATCCCCGAAAGCAAGATTGAACTTATAAAAAGCAGAAAAGTTGATGGACGCTCTCTTTTTGAAATCCACATACGCTTTCTCCGACTTTAAAGGAAGACTCTTATAATGGACTTTCTTCCGTTAACCACATACAAAAGAACGTATTTACAGTCTACCGCAATACTTCTCGTCTCTACAAATTCACTCCGTTTACCCATGTTTAAGTAACTAGTCATTAGCTGCACCGCCCGCGGCGTCCGTTGCCCTTTCTCATAACAGATCTATGAGAGTACTCTTGCTCTAAGACTTGATAAACTTGACCCACTAGAGACCAGATCGTTGCACAATTCGCGCTCACATGTGGATCAATACAGCGCAAACAAATCAATCTTGTAATTACTTGTGAGTTCTTTTTTATGGAAACAGTGTAGAGTTTCGAAACTATTTGTTAAACGTAATATGGTAGCTTATTTTAATTAATTACGTATCTAATAATTATCAACAGTTCAGGTAAATATATTTAAATAAGTTCTGCAAAAAGCCTGTTGTTCCCTCCAAAAGACTAGTTTAATAGCTGATAAAAGAGGAATTGAATGATCGTAGTAAATAAATAATCTCGTTTTAATACTAAGTAGCCATAAACGATGTTGACATAGTTAAATCATCAAGTCACGACTCCACCAGATTAGAACTCGCATGTGAATCCGATCCCTAATCCTAAGAGACCAACTTTTTTGTGTTCATATTATTATGATGAAGTGCATCATAATAATATGAACACAAAAAAGTTGGTAGAATTTAACATGTGAATTATATAATAAATTAACACATCAAATCAATAAAAGGAACGATTAATCCTGATATTTTTATGATTTTATTAAAGCGGTTTTACAGTCCTATTAAGTTGTCCGAACAAAAAGGTAAAACGTTTACCGACAAAATCAATTTAAAATAATTAATCGTTTATTGAATACCTAAAACATCTCAATTTAGAAATAGGTGTCTATCACAATAAACACAGAAATTATCCTCATATCGCAAAGGAATGTAATCGAGAACTCGAGATGTAAATAATCTCGATTAGGTTACTCGATAAGTAGGTCTGACACCTGCCCGCATCCACACTGTTGTTGACACAGTAATTAAAAACAACTCACATTTTATTATCTACACTTTCCTTAAGAGGTTTTCCTTCCGCATTAAGACGAGATATAAAATGCAAATATAAATCTCGACTAAGACATATCACTCACCTGCAGTAAACATTTAGAAAACTGGCTAGAAATCAACAATATATTTTCAAAACTCTCAAATACACTAACATCAAACAAAAACTGATAAATGATAACTATACTCAACGGAATCACGAATTACACTACTCAACGTGACATGTAAGAGCTCCGTGCTCTGATACGGCCGTGAGAAACCGAAGAAAGAGCTTGTCAATGCCAGCAAAAACAAATTAATACACCTTACTTTTATAAACGAGAACCTCAGTTAAAGGTTCTAAAGATGGCGAGAAACTGAAAGAAATCTTGGAATAAACGCTAATTGGACTCTCATTATTGTAGTGTCTAATTGAGTTACAGCCGAGGGATTTGTTACGCTTGATTGAGCTAAGTACCTCAGAATATTTTTCTGTAGTTAATCTCGTCCATAATGATAAATACAGAAGTCCCTTTTACAGTATCGGTAGTCATTCAAACCATTCTTAAGTCTCTTTGTCAGACATCCAGTATATGCAAGTGGAGGGTAATTGAAAAATGCATAATTAATATATTCTTTGAGTGAATATGCCTTGGAGTCGGCCAGTCTAGGCCAGCTATTCTTGGTCACATGATTACTCAGTTCAAAGCCTATTATATCATGCAATCGGTTTTATTTTTAAATGTATCTATGGCTTTTAAGTCCATGTTGAATGTTAATATTGTGTTGTAAATTATGTTAAACATTTGCTTTATTTTAATGTTTATGAATGAATGATTTAATGTTTTTAATTTTATAGGACTTAAACAAGCGCCATCTATGGATACTACGTGAGATTATAATACCTATTCAATGTACTAAATAATGTAAAAAGAGGTATGATACATTATGTGTGTCTATAGCCACTAATACTAAAGCAACAATTTAACAACAGATGTCACTACAAAACACTAGATACATATAAAAGTTTATAAATAAACAAGTCGTTATTTATTCTAAACTTTATTCATAACATAATACAAGTAAATATAAAAATAACAAGACACTGTACAATGATTAATGTATAAAACTAAACACCACACTGCAACTGCTCAACGCAACGCTTGGTGTGAGCAAAGTGACAGTTAAAAAATAATCTAAATTAAACCAATCCCAAATAATTAATTATTCGAGTTAATTACAGATCAAGGATTGGTTGTCAGCATGGCTTTGTTTTAATCAACTAAAATATCATCCCACGATAGACCCTACAAAACACGAAATTATTGTTAAGATATTCTTTTAAAACGTACAATTATTTACAATGACCTATATAAACTTATGTTAATAGCTTCATTATTATAAGCCCGTTCGTACACGAGGCAATGCAAGTCTCCTATACCCGAAGATTTTAGTATCCAAGTAAATATTGCCATGCAATACCGTGTACCTAGGTTAGTGCAGAAGCAGGAGTTGGCTTGAGATCGGGCTAAAGCAACCATTTTCGGTTAGGAGGAATCGACTTTGAATCTTCTATACAATGATCTAGCAAAGGCCAGTCTAGGCTTTTTGGCAAAGAGAGTCTTTTTACAATAGAGACCTACCGCACATAGCCACATAGTCAAAACATCGTTACCTAGTACCCAATAGGCAGTTAAACATGTTTACCATTTTAATTGGTTTTCAAATTTTACCATGGGAATATTAAATTGTACCCAACAAGAGTGTGGGCCAGAACATGAGATCGGAGAGGCATGCACCATCTGAGGATGTCCACTGCTACAGCAGGAAATATATTACAATCATTTAAGTAAATTGAATGACCAACGATATTATAAAGCTGGTAACATTGTCACAAATAACTTCTTCGGTCATGGTCTCTCTGCTATTAATATTCTATGACCATAATTACTTTAAATACACGTTTCTACAAGGCTCACACATTAACAGCCTATCAAGTATCAGGTTTAGGTAACGATATTTTCTGCACAGAGTATCTCTAGCGGGCCATGAATGGTTGGGTGCCGTGTGTCTCAGCCGGGTTCGGGCGATCGTCGTGCGTAGTGGGGCAGCACGGGCACGCCCGGCTCGCCCTGCAGCTTGGAGAGGGCGCAGCGCACGGCCGACAGCGTCTCCGGCGTGTGCTTGCGGCCTCGGGGCGCGTGCGGCCGGTGCGGCCTCGCCATGCGCTCCGCGGTGGCTGTCGATTCTGTTCAAAGTTATATCTCGCTTTTATTATGGCACATTGTGGACTGACAAAGTTTTCTATACCTTTTTTTTTGACCCCGTGGTAATCCGCCATGGACTACCTCCGCCCTGGGAAAGACGGAGGGGTGTGCCGGAATTCTACTGGCTAAAACCACCGGAGTGCTTCAACGTTCCCTATTGCCGGGGACCAGGCGGGAACGCATTTCGCATACTAACGCGACAAAGTTTTCTATATACCTGGCACAACAGCACTACACTATTGGTAGCAAATAATATTTTCTCCCCTGATTATGCCTATTTGAAAAAGTACATTCTGTATTTCCTTTGTTAAAAGTGGTATCAGCGCCACAGTTCAATGATGCGCATATTATGATAAGGTTACTTCATTTTACGATGCTTACGTAGAATGTTGTATACGTTTACGGAAACAAAATATGCAGATGAAAACCAGAAAAGTCTAATTTCAAACTGTCACTTTCTACAGACATTCTTGTTGAGAACCTGGAGACTAGACAAATACAAGTGCACATTACTTATTTCCTGAAAACCACACAAGTCACAGTTTAGCCAAATTGTGCATCAAGATGCCAATATATCTAATTGCGTTAGAAACGTCAATCAGTTTAAGTGGATGTGAAGAAAAAGACCCGCTATGGCCGCCTTACACTATGCCCCTAACTTGCAAATATCGGAAGCCACTATCGAAATGAAGGAAAGAATGCTTACGATTAACTCTGGGCCTCTCTCTCTCGGGGCTGCCATCCTCGAGGCGCTCGCAGCAGGTGCAGAAGTAGCAGGGCACGCCGGGCACGCCGCAGCACAGCGCGCCCCACAGCCAGCGGTTGAGCGTGCTGGCAGTGCGCGACCACGCACTCGGCCTGTCCTGGGACATTGATGAAATGGAACCAACAGACATGAGGACTCATGGAGAAACTCAAAACTTTGCGAGATTACCTTAGAGTTGTAAGAGCTGACTAGATACCTACTTTAGAACTACCCTCTTACGAACGCACACAAGTCTAATTCTAAGCGTAAGCGTAAGAGATGGAAACTGTCTCTACCATCTTCAACTAACAAGGATAGCTTGAGTATTAGTTAAATAAACATAGATCCCTAACAGTTGCAATGCAGCAGCAAGGATACGGGGAGACCTGAACTATCAAAACATCATGTAGATTGTATTATATTTCATCTGAGGACTTGCCTATCTAAGCAACACTACCTACGGATACTCCAGTATTTTCTATGGTTCTTCTCATAATAAAATTTGTTTTAAACTAGCTAATAGCTACACCTATACAATTTTGTAAATAAAGGAAACCAACAAAACAAATACTTATTATTTATGCTCAAATCGTGTCCATAAAACCTAGCCTCTAGGCTGTTGTAGGCTTCCTATTCTATCAATATCAAAAATAAATTGCGCTTATTTTTACCCAAACATGCACAATTAAAAATGCAATTATAAGTACTTAAAAAATTGCATATAATTGTTTGGATCTTGACCTTTTGTTCTGAAACTCGGTAGCATGCTCAAACTAAGTAGGGTCTACAAAACACTGCAATTGTCACTGATTTTCAAAGAATGATTTTTATTACAGTATAGGAGCTAGTTAATATGTTTTGTTACCTGGTGGTTGAACACAAAGTCCCGGTTCATCACCACTTCATCTTTGTTGATCTCTCGCCGTCATCCGAAAATAATGTTCGACTGGTTTGACACTGTCACTCTGACTGATGGGAAATGAGTGGTTGTTTCTTTTTTTTCTTTTCGGGCAGGTTGCTTACGTAAATAGTATTAAATACTTATTGTAGTTTATGGTCGGGATGTTGGGTTGAACATGGCATTATTAAAGTGTTGTCTTTGGTTTCAGTCTCATGTTTTCTACAACTGCCTCGTTGGCCTAGTGGTGCTAAGCGCGACTGCTACGCTAGAGGTCTTGGGTTCGATTCCCGAGTCGACCAAGGTGTTATTGGGATTTTCTATGAAATTCCCAGTAGCAGGTCGGAGTTTGGATTTGTGCCCGGTTAGTGGCAATAGGCTCGCCCCCTATTACATGGGACCTAAACATATCGGCGAACTGTGGGTGTACATTGGTACACCTCTGCCTACCCCTTCGGGGATACAGGCGTGATGATATGTTTTCTACAACTTTTCTGATATATCCTCGTAGTCAGGCAAATACCATGCGATTTTCGGTGTTTGTAGTAAATGCGTTTGAAAGTTATTTTCATACTTACTATTTCAACATGTTACATTTTCATAATAAGTCATCAGATAACAATATATCTTAGCCACAGCAAGTCCATTTAATCAGTTATATCTGAGGCATGCCATTGTGTTACCAATATGTTGACTATTGTAATATTGAATTATACAATATGTACTATAGCCAGATTACCTAAGCAGAGATACTTTGTCTGTGCATCAATAAAATTCCGCATGCTCATAACACCTTAATAATAACCATAATTAGTAAAATTCCCACAAGATCACATACTTTAAACATTCCTTCTATTGTTTAAGTTTTTTAATACTAAAACCTACCCATCAATTTGATGACACGAAAATATCCTCACATAACTATGTTTACAAGAACTTGCAAATATTTTAATTGCCTCAAATATTTTCCGGTGTGGTAAGTCGTGGAGTCATAGTGATTCAAAAACAGATTTGTGTGCATAAAGTTACAAGTTCCAACCCAACCAAGGAAACAGCCGCCTGCTACCATTCTGGATGGAGGCCTTAAGTTCCTCGCCAAAAGTCCGTTGAAGCAGTCAAAACCTGCGCTCAAGCTAACTACAAAGATGAAAAGATCTCTAAAAAAAAAATCATCCGCCTACCCGCAAACTAGCAAGCATTGCCCATTCTTTCTCTACATATGAGAGATAAGGCCTTGGTCCAGCCGTCATTTCGGTATTAAATTATAAATGTTTTCCGAAACATAGAAATGCTTAGCAATTAATTAGTGGGCAGCCGGATTAGGAGCCACTTCCAGGCAGGACAATGCCGTGGCTAAACTATGATTACGTCACGGTGTAATATCTTGAGGCCTTGGCAGAACACTAATGACATCTTGCTGTTCAGCGATTCATTAAAAAAATTGATAGTTCGCGTGATTGTTTCGTTTTGGTTCCGTAGACAAAATTCAGACGAATTTATTTCTCAACACTGATCTTATTTCTCATTTGATTTTCTCTTGCAATCAAATCATTAAAAAAATTAGCTTTAGAATATGCACTACTAATTTAGAAGATTTTGAAACTGTTATTTTTAAATTAACAAATAACAACCAATTTAGTTATACCCACTTTTAAGTACAATTCTTAAAAAGTGTCAATTTACTTATAGGGTTGTCTACCCAATAAGTGAGAAGAGCGATTATGTCGTTACAACTTAATTTTTTCTCAGCAGCTACTTGCTCCCGAAACATAACATAACAGCTCATAAGCTTAACTTTATTTAATTACATAAAAAACACGTAACTCTGTTTATCAAAAGGAACTCTAAAAAATACCATTTGCTGCAAGACGGTTAGCGTTCAAATCATTGATACCAAAGCAGTTGGCAAGTTCACACGCATCAGCCTTCAAATTACATTTCTTAAGTTTTTTAAACAAAACCTTTTTGGAAAATGAATTTGAGACTTCACGTGTTTTTTGGGCAGTTCCTCTGGCTGCTAGCAGTACTGAACGGGAAGAGTCTTCAGGGGATACCGGGCTATGGAAGAAACCTGATCATTAAGACTTTGCCCGGAATACAGGATTACCAGAGCAATATCTATGAAGTGTTTATGGAGCCTTATTTGTATGTAAGTATTATTTTAAGACAATAATATTATTTATGAGTATATTGACTTCATTATTAGTCAAGTGTTTATATGTGATAATCACTATGCATCGTGATCTTAAATTAAGGTATCAACTTGAGTGACATTAACCGTAATAGGTTCGGTGTTTTGCACATAAGTACTACCTCTTGAAAAGCATTTTAGAAGTTAACTACATAAAAAAAAATACTAAGTGAACGCTTTCAATCTATTGCCAAGAATTTATCTTATTTATCAGTGGTTTTTTTAGGGGTTAAACTTATTGGATTTAAAGTTCTGTTTTGTTTGGTAGTGGGTACTAGGTAAATAATCAAGTCTTGAAATCTGAATTAGTATTTCATTCCAGTCTAAAGATCAATCGATAAGCAGAGACGCTGTCAGCCAAGCACATACCACGAGCCCAATAGCTAAGAGGTTGGCTTTCATAAACAAGACGTAGGTTCGATTCCCAAATTACGATCTACGATTTGTCGTACGGATTTTTTACATAAGTGCCAATAAATTATGAAAATCTTATCGAAGGTCTCATACTTTTTGTCAATGTAACGAGGAAGGCAGACGATAATGAAGCGTGTGCATTACACCTCAAGGTTGATAATAACTTTAATTAAACTCCACAATGGGTACTTAGTGACATTAACATTTTTGTTAAAAGTATATGTTGTTCTGGTGACGGGAAATCACAGTCATGATTATCGGAACAGTATAATGAAACTTTTATGATAAAATAAAATTAAAACGATAAAAATCTTATTGTTCCTATTTAAGGTATATATGTAGGTGTATACTTATACTTACTACAAAATGATTGTTTTTCAGTGAAGCGTCAAAACTCAAGGGTAGTGAGGTACTTTATACCAGAAAGCGATTAAGTGGTTCTTTTTTGGAAACGTTGCCCCCAAGTGTTAGTTTATTTTTTGAAACCTTATTCAATTAACTCTTTTATTTTTTAGGAGATAAACTTAGTTAGTACCTACATTGGAATTTTCTACCATAATATTGACTGCTGCGTCCAGTCAATAGTCGTATGTTCGATTCTCTCCCAGGACAAATCTTTTTATGATGAGCATCGTAATTTTTTCTGTGCCTGTTTATGTTTAGAAATATATATCTAAGTATGTTTATCAGTTGTCCGATTGTCACAGTCCAAGGGCCGCATAGTTTGGCATCAGACGATCTTGTGTAAGTTATCCCAGGATATTACAAAATATGTTATAAATAATTTCCTGATAAATTCCTGTTTGCTTATACGAACACTCATCTTGATGTTGTTCTTTATTTCAGGAATTCGGCCACCAGGTGCTGCCCCCTGGAAATCGTGCTGAGAAACAAATCGACTTAGTAATAGTAAGTGGCTTCATTTATCTCTCCTAACTTAGAACTTTCTCTACTTAAGTATTGAAGGAGCTAAAAATAAAATATTATTCCTATAAAATGATGTGCAAAGCCAATGCACAAGGTTTTAAGGTAAATAGCGATAACCTGGCCCTAATGATGACAAAATTATCATACGTAAATGCCTGCTATCAATTTTGCATTTAATACGCGTTTATGCAAACAAATATCAATTACTTTACCTTGAATCAGGTTTATTTAATGTTTTTACATGCAGGCCTATATTACTTACATTTTCCTTCTCAAATTTTTGCTGTCACTGGTGCACAACTCTAATAAATTTTATCTCCCTAATTTGAGACAGTCTGAAAAAACTTAACATGCGACTTCGCTAAACAATTATTTATTTATTTATTTAAAGCCTGAACTGTCCCACTGCAGGGCATGGCCTCCCTTTCCTCCTTCCACAAGTCTCTATGGTTTGCAAATTGTTGCCACTCCTTCCCGTATGCGTCCAGTTCATCCCTAAACAATAATAGTAAACAATTCTTTCCCATCTGATTCGCATGTAACTCCTTAAATGTTAATCTTTCAACCGTTTAAATTAAAACTGTTATGTAAAAACATAGGCCTAAAAAAACACGTTAAATTAAACATTTTGCAAAAACAACAATTAATATTAATATCTAACGCTTGGATTCATCTCCATCAGTTCTCCAAGGTTCACGTTACGACTTCCCAGTTCGTAAAACCACTGGTTTATATCAAAACTACACGTTGAACGTGACTGTACCTGTCGGTCAGTGAGGGCCTTTATTCAGCTATCTAAGAGTTGCTTGAATCGACCGAATGACCTGCTTCATTTGGTATTTTTTACGAAAATTGACATTCTGCTAACTGTCCTTACGATCATTCTCTTCTAGGGTGAATTTCAACAAATGCCATTTTTCTTATCATATCGGTGAACTTTTACAATTTTTATTTTTTTGTAGATTTTTCTGGTTTTATGTAATCTTTAGGATACAAAACATCCCCAAATTTAATATCATCAACGTATCATTTAAGACTGAGGAGAAAATTCAGTTTGAATTTTGGTTTCCACCGATGTGAAAAACCGGCACCGATTATTTTTTTTGTACACCGATATGATAAGTGTATCCACCGAAATGATGTACCTATCCAGCGATATGATAATCTATTCACCTTTGAACATCAAAAAGGAAATAGTTAGTAGGTACTTAAAGGTGACTTAGAAATGAAGATCTGAACTTAGGGTAGATCACATCCAAAGAGAACTGAGTTCTTAGATATAAAAAAAAAATATTTTTGAAATTATGTACCTACTTTTTAAGTTTTCTAGACGTACTTAAAATTAAAAAAAAATAATGATTTTTTTTATTATCATTGTCTTTATTAAAATGAAATATGAAAAAAAAAGCCAAAAATCTCATATCTAAGTTTAGCTAAACGTTTTCTTAAATGCTCCTCTCTTAACACAGAATCGCTTTTGATTTAAGCTTTGCTTATTCTTTCCAGCAACCTATTCCACCTGTTCTTCTCCTCATCTTTTAGTTTTGGCCTCGGCATTCTTAAACAAAATTAAGCTACTATTATGTTTTATTTTTAGCTATTAATTAGTTTGTTATTTATTGTTACGTACTTACTATTTTTTTACCTATTTTTTTTTTGCCATAGAAACTTTTAATGCGTTCAATTGCTCCACCTCACCATCATTATCTCAGCCTATGGACGTATTACCGAATACAGACCTCCCTTGATGATACATTTATTTATACATCTACTGCCCAGTGGTATCGTGGTAATGATTTTGGCAGTCTATGTAGGTAAACTTACCTTGTATGTATGTTGTACGAATGTTTGTATGTAGGTATATATGTATGTGTCTGTATGTATGTTTGTATGTGCCATTGTTTCATCGTATACTTAACGAAATGACACGGGATCTACCGATATGATATAACGACTCACCGAGATGATAAAATGATCTACCGATATGATAAAGCAATCCACCGATGTGACAAAACTGTGCGTTGATCACGAATCAAAACACCGATATGAGATATATGACACCGATTGATTTTTTCTTATCATTTCGGTGTAAATTATCACATCGGTGGTAAAAAAGACCACCGATTACAGCGATATGAGAACAGCGACATGAGAAAATACACACTTTTAAGAAAATTATAAAAAATGCATAATATCTAGGATAAATTCAATAACAGACAATGAAGCTAATTCACTTACTACCTCTGTTAGAACCAAACAACAATAAAAAAGCTACTCATTATACTAGAAAAATGCAACCACCGATTATATAAAATAATTGTCCGGGAGTACCTGAAATGGCGTTCTTACAGTTTTGGTGGGCATATGCAGCGATTTAACCCACTTCTATCCTGATTGCCCACTAGCACATACCAACGAGCGAAATACAATTGGGGTGGGGATGCTGTCCGACTCGTCGATGTAAAGTTATGTTTGAATTACTTTTGTCCAGCGATATGAGAATATTTTTCAGGACAAGTACGTTTGGGCCTCTCAGTAATAATAATCGTTAATTATGTAATAAAATATGCTATATATTAATAAAAAAACTAATATTCTATGAAATAGAATAAGTTATATACCTAATTTATTTATTTTTATTAGTGTGTAAGCTGTTTTGTTTGCAAAAAAAGTATTGGGACAGCACCGATTTGCAAAAAAATAGAGGTTTATGTATTTTATTTCTACCTTTGTAATAGTCCTAGGCAAATCATATTTTTGCCACAACCCAATAACTACCTATTGAATACTAAAAAAAATAATTCAGAACTATATTCCTTTTTTCAAATACTAATTTCAACGAAGACAAAAAAATAAGGCACTTGGGAAATTCACCCTCTAGAGTTCAATGAGATTTTATTGTAGGCTTAGCTGAAAATGAAAATTAGGCGCAATGACGATGACAAGTATACTGACCAACCACTGACATGCATTTAAAATCACTGGTTTATATCAAAACTACACGTTGAACGTGACTCTGTACCTGTCTGTCAGTCTGTATTTGACGATTGCAAAATGACGTCACTGTAAATAACTTGCTACATCGCACCGTATTAACATTCGTGATTAAATTAAAATAGGTACTTCCTCACGAAGAAGTTATTTAATCTTCAGTTAATTTAACTTCCTAATTCTTAGAGATTCATTTCATGTATTTTTAAGTAGTACTGTCATGTACAGTCGAACTAAAAAATTAAGTTTAAGTTCAATCAAAAATTATCTAGATTTTTGATTGACGTGCCTGAAAATGCCTGGCAACACATTAAAGTCGTAACAAAAATTTAAATATCGCTAGTAGACGTTTAGACATGTATGTATGTTTGTTTTACCTAAGACTACGTTATTGCAAGTAAAAGGTACCTGTAGACTCATTTTAAAAAGAAACTACTGCTTCATACACAGTATTGATCATCATCAAAAGCAAAACAATTTTAGACATTTCGATTCAATAATAACAACTCATTATGGAACTACTAATATAGCATTCCGATTGCAGTTTGTTATTTATTGGAAAACATTCGAACTCACGAGATGCTGAAAAAATATAGTTAGATGAATATTTAGATAAACCATTGCCACGCCTTGTCAAATTAAGGCTTATAGTTTTAAATACGTAGCTATTAACATTAATAATTATGGAATCATCAACGCACAAAATTGTTGTTTTTTGTTATAATTGCTTGTTATTAAGATAGATCACGGAAGTGCGAGCAAAATTATAAGACAAAACATATAATTGTAGCAAAAAATAACATCAAAAGTTATACAGTAATAAGACAATTAATAACTAATTAAATTCACTTTTTATAATGGAATCGTTTGTAATTGAAAATGTTAATCGTGTCGTAACGAGTCTTGGAATCATCTCTACCGATTTTACCAATCTTTAGAAAAATCAATTAAGATAACCAGACATTGTCAAGAACTAAGTGGATTGGATTCTGCGGGATAAGATGAGAAGCCGTTTAAACTGTACTAAGACACAAACAGAGGAAAAATAAACCTGCCTGGCTTCTAGATAAGCAATAAATATAGTTCATGACTGTTTTATTTTAATCTACACGACGCTGACAACCAATTATCTGTATTTACAAGACTAATAACTCACAGACAACGAACGTACCTGTACAAAATGATATACCTATCAATCTAGCACGGGTAGCAAGGTCTAAAAGAATAGAATACTTACACGGTTTCTGAGCTTCTAACGCTACCAGATAGCCAGAGTCCTTTAGTCATACCTAAAAATAAAAATAGGACACAAAAGATCTTAAAATAATCTAAGGCCTACACGTTAAACGCAGCCTATTGACATAAGTAATTAAGTACATCCTTGAGGTAACATCGCACCGTCACGACGCCTATTACAAGCACGCGATGGGCAGACGTGTTCATTACTTGTTCCTGTAACTCAGTAGAGCCTTAAAGCCAGTCATTATATTTTTAGGTTAAGTGCAAGATGACATAACTATTAAAAGAAAGACTGTATCCTATGCGTCGGTAAACACGTTAAGCGGTTTCTTTGCTCTGTATCTACGGCCCCTGATGAACGTTGATTCGGATTCTCTCTTTGGACGATATGAATTAAAAGAGTTCCGTTTTCCGTTTGCAAAAACCTTTTGTTCTTTTTAATGCCTAGTTATATTCAGGTCAGGATTCCAGAATGAAACTTTATTGTCCTTAACTCCAGGCAAAAGATCTAGCCTTCTAAAAGCTCTCGCCCTTGTAATTTCTTATCGCATGACTTCTCGCCTTGAATATTGATAAGAAGGAATGAATATAAAAAGACGATTGACCGATATCCAGAAGGGGAATCGGCTGGGCGCCCATCCTTTCGACGACAGGGAAAAAAAGCGACATGTTTGTATTTTTTCATTACATGTAGCAAAGTATATGAACACTATTTTTTTTATAATAAGTAGGTTTTTGTCAGGCGTTCTGACTGCGCCATAGCGATGCTATATTTTTCACAAGTCTTATCTTATTTCCAGCCGCAAAGAGCGCCCGGCCTTCAAGCCATAGTCCACCTGCAAGCTGACGAGGAGTCAGGAGTAGAAGGCGACCTGGTTTTCACGCAGCTGGTGCCGAACGGGCCCGTGAGCATCGAGGGCAACATCACGGGCCTGGCCGCTGGCCTGCACGGCATACACGTGCATCAGACCGGCGCCGTTAAAGATAACTGCAAGGATATTGGACCGCATTTCCTGGCTTTCTATGTTAGTATTGCTCAGTTTCTTTAATATGTGTAAACAGGGATGTATAAATGTAAGGTGCATGGTTTAGTACGGTGGATTGAATCATAAGGAAAATACGAGTCTGTCGAGTGTCATATAACTTAACGTAGTATAGGTGCGTCACCAATAGATGGCGCTAAGAGTCACGTTTAGAATTAAACATGAAATATGTCGCCTTTCTACTGTTTCCTTTTTAGGTAAACGCTACGCTTTTTCACGGCTACGTTACTTATTTATAGCTCTAATTGCAAGTAATTTAAGAAAAGCTACCATTTATTCAAAATACATATAAGTTAGCTATTGGCAATGATTACTTAGGCATAATTTTAATCAGAACTTAATGCATTTCTAAACATAAAACCTACTACTACCTTTATTTCTCAACAATCTTCCATAAACCACCTCTTTCTCCAGGGTCGTCACGGCGGCCCCCGCGACAACGTCCGCCACGTGGGCGACCTCGGCAACATCAAGGCGGAGGAAGGAGTCCTCGCCGTCAAGATCATAGACCATCTAATATCCCTCACGGGCCCTCGCTCCATCGTCGGCCGCTCCCTCGCCATCTCCAAGGGAGAGGATGACTACGGCAGGGCCAGCACGGAGGATAGTGCCCTAACCGGGACCTCGGGCCCGGCTGTCGCTTGCGGAATTATTGGGTACCTTCATTGATTTGAGATTTTTTTATTCGTTTTTTTTTAATGTGATCCTATTGAGAATTTGTATTTTGAATATATGTGTATGAATGTTTCGTATTTTGATGTTGATTTAAGTTGGCCCTAAAACATTTATTCTATTTGAATTTGAATATTATGTTTGCGTGTTATTTTCTATTATGTATTGTTTAATATGTATGTATTTCCTGTATGTATGAAACATGTACATGTACAACATACACAACTTACAGTTCAGTGTCATCTTCAAAAACCCAGACATTTCAAATATTATTAGTATACCAAACATTAGGAAAATGGGAATCGAATAAAACGAATCACTTCAGTAACCAACGGATATATTTGATGTATAAAAAATCTTATTTTTTTTTTTCAACAAAAATGCAAAATACAAGAAAAATAATCAGAAACAGCACCACATACAAAACGTACGGAAGTATTGATTGACAGAGGTTCACTTGTATTCTTATTGTGATGTTATTCTTAATACTAGCTAGTTGTGCCTTAACCGAAGTAATAAATAATGATAGCATGAGACGGACACTATCCAACGATACTTAAGGAATACTTTGTGATTTCTATTTTACAAGTTTATTTAGATGACAGCAAAAAGGTCTAAACAGGAAGTACCCAAAAACATTGGGACACTCACCAAAAAGGTTGCATTCGTTGCAAATTATCATCTAAACAAACTAAACCTTAATCCGCTCTAAATTTCATGATTTAAATACAAAAAATAAGTTGTTTTTTATATAAAAATTGTAAATAGTATATAATAGCTTAGTTTACTGGAGGCCGATGGAGGCGACGAGGGCCTCGACCTTGGCGACGTAGGCCTTCTGCGCGTCCTCCTTGGACAGCCCGCGCTGCTTGCTCCACGCCTCGAACTTGGCCTTGCCCTTCAGGTCCAGGAAACCGGGGGCCTCTGTGGATGGAGAAACATAGGTATTTAGATAAAACAATCAACTAAGTAATACACAATCACAATAGGAGTATTTTAGTAAAACAGAAAGGCACAGAGGTTTCAAATTCGATAAGTACGTTTTATTTAGTGACTTTCACAATATGGTTGTCTAACATCATGAATGTATTACTGCCGCGCCAAAAGCTCACTTGCGAAATGCTGTCATACCGCTTCAACTTTGTCCTAACCACGCACCTTGGTGAAGCAACAAAACTTACTTGAAAATGGTTCAGACAAGTATGTTCCGTAACTGATACCAGACGTACAATAATAAAATTGCACCTACCCTAAAGCATGGAAAATAATTCACGAATAAATAAGATAGCTGCCTAATAACCTTTATTCTTACGCAATTCATAGACCAAGCGTTCTTCGTCAGACAGAGTTTCCCTCTATTTATAATACAAAGTTACATAACAGAATTTTCTAAACATATTTAAGACCTTCCGCAATAATAATTGATACAAATTATTTTCTATTTATCTATTTGCAACTCCATTCAATACTAAGTACCATTTAGAAACAAGATGTTTATAAACAAAGACAAGTGCTGCTCTATACATGTTGTTTATCTTTAGCTAAGAACAATAGCCTATTATAAAAAAGTTGGTCATTGTAGAAGTATGAATCACACGCATTTAAGACATTCCGTGTCTTATTTTCATCAGCTCAAGTTTCAAAATCCTTTGGCCGTATACCCTAGTCAGTAGCAGTCAGTCATACAAGGAAGTTAAAATAAAACATGATACAATTTGATGCAATTTAAAACAATTGATTTAACCCAAATAACAGAGCGAGCCACATTCTTATCGAGGATTGAGCAATTTTAACACGATTTAGTGTTTAAACAGATTGCTATCAAAATAAATTGTTTTTAAAACTTTATCATTGTGATAAGAGGTTTATTTATGATTGATACATTATTTAGCGTCAGGTTTATGATTACAAGTAGCTACTAATCTGTGATTGAAAAGGGCTTGATTTTTAAAGCGATAAATAATGACCATGGTTTATTCTTTCACAACCATCAATTTAACTAAAAAAGACTAATATGGAATTTTATAGTCTTAATGCAATCATAGTTCAAATGAATGAAAAAGTCTTAAACTGGCATGAAAGAAGAAAGGAAAATGAAAGTTTTAAAATACAACCACTATCTATCCCTTAAATACTGCCTTATTACAGTTTGGTTAGTTGAATAAGGCCTCACAGTAGTTCACCAAATAGTATTTGCATTCTACTCGGAACAACGACAGTGTCATCCCACATGACCTACAATAAGACTATAATGGTCACATGTTGGATGAATCCCACAATACTTGCTATCGGACGTCCTGCTTAGCTATTGCACGGATATCAATAATTTGCATACATACAACTTTATTTGCATACAATGGGGTTGTTTATTTTCCCATAATTACTTTATAAACCCAGTATTAACTTATTATTTATTTACGTTAGATAACAATAGATGAGACATGGGAACTTGGCTATCAAGGTTTTCTGTAGGATTAATAATAGTCATAAACTACTATAATTTAAAGAATACATAACTTAACCCTATAGTTACCTGAAGACACGTGGCCTCCTACAATTCTAGCGATTCATCAACAATATTTAAAATTCAAGCTTTCAGTTCTATCGTTAAACTAATATTCTTGTTTTAGCACATAAGGCACAAAATAAATTCTCCTGAACAACTTTACAACATTTTCATTTTACATACTTAAGTTTATGAGAAATCGTTCCTATTTTTTTTGCAGACCCGAATTATGACAGTCAGTGCTAATGGGAATTTAACTCATGAAAAAAAATTTCTTTATACAGTTTATATAATTACATGGCCAACCCCGAACATTTATCTAAACATATAGACCCTGTATTTAATACAAAACATCGTATAAACAAACATAATTCCTATATCTGTATAGATGAGGAGTTATCTAATCAATCAGTGCGATAGCTGAGGTCGATAGCGTTTGACATTAACTTGACTTGTGTGTAAACTTCAATTGCGATATATTTAGATAATATACTAGGTACGTTATAGTTTTCCAATCATCTATGAAAAGGTTTGTAGGGTAAACAGTTATTGGGTCAACTGATAAAGTACGTAGAAGGAGGCTTGGCCCTATTCTAGAGGCTATGGTTTTAGGCGAAGGTGTGTTACTTATTATATTTTCCTTATAGGTGAGCTAGGAAGCTTAAAAAATAATAATTATACAATAACTTGCAAATCAGTAACACGAGAAGACTCCTGTAAAAAGTTGTTAATGATAGTGAATGCCAAGTCGCAGAATTAATGAAACTTTTACCAGATATTAAAATCGATAGCAATATTCCGCATGATACATAAGCCAGGATATTATTTTATCAAAGCACTAAGCTTAATACAATAATACCCGTGTTCGATATTCATATCCACACTGTATTTATTCAGTGACCGATCACGGAATTCTGCTATTAGAGACACGAACCATCCAATGTTCAGTGTACTATGAAAAAATGTAATATGAATAGATAAGTGGTCTAGATTTTTAGACTGATACTAACATGAAACATTTTTAGTAAAACTTAGGCAGGTAGGGACTATTGATCGTTGATGTATCCATGCCTAAAATACAGTTTTAGATTTGTACTATTGCGACTAAAGTTGACTAAATAGTTATGGCTTTATATTTGGTTAATCTTCTATATTTATTCAAACGTGTCTATTTTTCTATAATTGATACACACTTTTTGATAAAATAATCTCTATAAATAAAAGTTCCGTAACATAAATGATGAATGTGCTAGTACGAATGCCTCTAGCCCAAAATTTATTATACTATACTTTGTTGTAGTACTCGTAGTTACGTAATGCTATAAACAAATTACGTTATATCATTGCCTTCTTATTCTTCTACGAATACATCAGACTATCAACGACTATCTACGTAAGCAGCCGAGCATGGAATCTGTTATTTTCACGGTGTTCATGGCATCCACATGATTCATCCTAATAGACTTCACGCTTCCATAATTTTATGGGCTACACCGTGAAATGTGACATCTTAAACCCAATTACTGCGCCAATGATAAAGAGAAATACATCGCAATTGGTACCTACAGTTGATTCGAACATGGCAATCAATGGCGCGTTATCGGCCACTCAATCGTTACTTCATTACCGCGGTGAGTAAAAATATGCAACTTTACTAGTTGTTGCTATTAGGTACTTGGGCAAAACAGCCTCCTGCTTGTTTACTTAATAGACTAATTACAATAACAATGTATCGACTGAGTGATAGTGGACACTTAAGCCAGGGATAATTACCGATGTTAGTCAGATTAGCGATGAAATTGTGTTTTTACGTGGATTTGTTGAGAAGCAATATCGTCAGAGAAGTACTGTTAATGTCCGTATAAATCTGTACACGGTTTCTATTACGTGCTGTTAATTGCTTTACTCTTTATCGCGGGGAACCTATAGCCTATAGGTACATATTTCTAAGAGAACTTTAGTTAAATAAACTATGCTTTATTGAATGCAGTAATTACAAGCTTCATGTACTGTTGATGTGGAATTGGTTTATTTATTAAGTTATCCTGTCCGATAAAAAACAGTTTAGATACTAATATTTCATTTCTTCTCAGGGTAGTCAGTTAAGAAATGTCGACCTCATCTAGATTAAGAAGACGTGTGAAAGTGATTGAATGTAGTCCTACTTGCAAAATAAAGAATTTGAATTTGAATTAGAATAGCCAAGACAATTCATATTTAAGCATTCAGATTGCAATTGACATAATTAAAACGAAATAAGTAGAAGCAATACTATGAGAAAATCTAACGCGTGTAAGCGTGAATTTACATAATTTTCCGATTTGTAATAGGGCAATAAAAACAAACCGTTTAAAAAGTGCTTAAAATCGCATAAAATTTCGTACATGAACTAAAATTAACATCGTAATAATAAAAAAAGCAGTAGGAAGCTTCTGGCGCAGTCGGGTATGAAACCTCTATTTTATTGGATTTCTGAAATATTTTTGAGGGTTATCCAAAACAGCTACCGAGATGTATAGTAGAGCATATTATGTCTGTTTTTTTGGTAGAGATCATTGCAATTAGCTTGAGCGCAGGCTTTGACTACTTCACCGGACTTTTGGCGAGGGCCTTAACGCCTCCAGCCTGAGCAATAGAAAAAATTCCCTACGTCAGCAACGTCCACTAAGGGTGGGGTACCTCTATGGGGTATTTATTATGTCAGCTGGACAGAATTTTAGTTGTGACTTGGAGTTTCTTACCGGTTCTTCTCCATAGGACTGACCCTATGTAATTAGAATCCTATTATTATTATTTTCAACCATCACTGTCCTACTACATTACAAAGGCCTTCCTTTCCTTCTTTCAATTCTCCCGGTCCTGGACTATTGTTGTCCATAGTATTGAATAAGCTCAAACGCAAATTAGCGTTTCTGAAGTGCCTGGTTAAGGTTTCCTAAGACTAACATTTAGAGTAGGACTCACTTGAGGGGTCGGAGTCTCCGACGGTGGCCTGCTTGAAGTAGGCGTACAGCTCGAGGAGGTCGGCGTCGCTCGGCAGCTTCTTCAGCTTCTTAACGTCAGCGGCGGACTTGTCGAATTGCTGGAAACAAAACACACTCTGTTTAGTACCCTGGATAATTATAATATTGGCCGTTGATATAATGTAGTGTGATGATGGGTAAGCTCTGTATTCTCTTGGATATATGAATGAAAAACTTGGTCTTTCTTTCCTATATAAAAAAAAAATCAGAACATTTTAAGAAAAAAGGTTTTGACAGTAACGTGATTTTCAGTATGTTTCTTTAAAGGTGTTATTTGTCTTGCGTACTATTACCAGGAACAATTTTATATTGCTTAGGGCAATTTATTGTTTTCCGATTCTTTTATAGCTACTGTACATTCTAAACTTCATAAAATTGCCAATATTCAGATAGATTCTAATCTTCGTGATGATTCAATAGCCAAGCTTTAGCTTTAACACGGCTTATCATGTTTGTTAAGAATGCGAAGTAGGCCAAAAGTTGAGTTTAACGATAACGTAAGTTTAATCAACATAGATAGCAGTTAGCGCGCAGGTGAATTTATATCAGCGATTGCGAAATCAAATAAGGAAAGTCATTTCCTTTTAAACTACACGAAATGTTTAAAAATAGGTTCAGGTTTGGTGCGTATCATTTTCAAAAATTAAGAACGAAGTTGAATCATACAACAAATGGCAGAGAAGTTCGATGGAAAAATACATACATACATACATAAATATAATCACGCCTGTTTCCCGCAGGGGTAGGCAGAGAACACTTCTTTCCGCTTGCTACGATCCTTACATACTTGTTTCGCTTCATCCACTGTCATAATTCCCTTCATACATGCTCTACATGATAGAAAAATGTCCATTTATATAAGGCATTTTCGAAACGTATCATCATACCCAGTGTATAGGTTCAAATTTTGTATCGAGATATATTTCTCATACACAAAATACTGCAACTTATTACTCTTGAACCTATGACAAAGTAAGCAATACAATGTCTATGCCTAGGTAAACTCATGTAAAACAATCGACTATAATTCTTTATTATTTACAACAAAGATGTGCCCCTATCCGTAAATCATTTTTAAGTACCCTACAAGACGGATAATTTTAACCTTTGTAAAATTGATGTAAAACTGACATACTGACCTTCAGGTAACAATTACACCTGAAGGTTAATAGTCTCTAGCGTTAAATTATTCAGAGAAATCAACAGCCGTATACTGGTCATTTAAAAAAAGTTTTATATTAGTTTTGCATGAATGTTGTGCTACATGACGCTGCGCTAGAACATTCGCGATATTCAATCGTCAGAATACGACCTCACGACTTTTTAGATAGGCAACATTTAATTGTGAACACTGAATACCCCGAAAACTATCTACACAATAGAAAATCAATTGAACGGAACGTCAACTGATGACTTAGGGTTCAATGACTTAAAAGTAAACTTTTCATAGAATATTTTCGTTTTTTGACTTGACAATGTTTCTCGTAATTACTTGTGTTATAATTGTGTGTCGATTTTTAAAGAGTCGGAATATAAATATTTAATTGTACGTCTCCTATGTAAGACTTTGAACCTCTTACTAATTCGAATTTGGACTTTGTTGTCTTTTTTTCGATTGTACCAAAGTTTTTAGTCAAACAATGACTCATGATATTTTAATTCGAATTGAGTACCTGCGTAATCTTGACAAATGAATGTTTTTACTAAATATGAAGGTAGGTACTTAAATAAATATTGTATGGTTATGAATACAAGTGTTAACTATTTTCTGATGTGACTAGAGACATGGCTTGCCTCGGGTTGAAGTTATAAAGCCAACAGTAAAACGGTCATGTTTTAGCTTTCATACAAATATTTGTCACGTTGCCGCGTTGTTTCAGTAATACCCACATCTTAGATTAAAATATAATAGGATTATTTTTACTTCGAAGAAATTCGATATATCGAATATAAGTAAATACATATTTAAGCAAGGAGTATTAAGTATTTATTTTTGGTATTTACCTAGTAAGCCAATGCGTCTGTCATTGTGATGAGCTAAAGTAAGTTAGAAGTAGTTAGGTACATAGGATATATTTAGTGTTAATATTCTTAGCATTATGCTATACATCTGCCTACAGTAATTTATAATGCATTACGATTTAATCTTTGCTCTGCGCCAGCTTTAAGTAGTATCTTACCGCTGTCGCGTCAAGTATACGGTAACTAACATGGCAAATATTTATTTTGTCATTATGTTTAAAGCTAGACCCGGACTTGAACAAAGCAGCTTCAAAATAAGCATTAAAATGATATGTTAGGTAGAGTGGATTTCTGTCTCCTCATTTCAACTCGGACGCAATTCACCCAGGTGATATCACCCAGGTCAAAAAAGTAGACTTTTTGTGTATTTTGTTCACCTTGGAACTACCTAGGAATCACCCAGGTGAACAAAAGCGACTATTTATTTTATGTGTGTGCGAACGTTAAATATACCTTAAATGTTATAGTGCTAACTAGTAAGACAGACAAATTATTTGTTTCAATGTTGTATTTTAGGCACAGTTATCGACCGTAGCAAATTGAAAATCCATTGACACCGGTCATTAAGGGCGAAAGACCTTGAATATGAATAATTACTTACTAAGCTGATTACTATCCTAACTAGCAAGCACATAGGTATTCATTTTACTTAATGGTCTACAGCAAAAACCCTTTTTTTGGGGCTGAATAACGTATTTTAATGAAAATCTTTTTTGATTATTTTTAGATTTTGGGAATGACTTAAGTTTTGTTTATCGACGTTTTAAAAGCTTAAGATAATAATATCGAATTTGACAATTATTATCATTGTCTTCAATTAATTCGCGTCACACACACAAACAGATTATAATTACTAGATGTATATAACAGTATCTAAAGTCCATAAGGTCAATAGTGAAGTAATAGCTTGTAAGTTATCCTCTATACTGGTAATGTCGCTGTTTGTACATAATATCCTCATGTGTACGCGATAAAGTATACTATGAATTGTAGTGACAATGTGGCTATATGTATAACTTATAAACAAGAAATTCGGTTAATTAGGAAAATGAAAAGTATAATATTTCTTGTTGGATTCTTATTGGACGTTGTATTCCAATAACATTAAAAAAATGCACTGTACTCGCTACTTGGATATTATTTGAAATTAATTAAAATAAATTAGTAGGTACCTAACGAATTTAAAAAAAATAATTAGTATTCTGTAATAACATCTTTATCATAGATTTACTGCATAATTTAAAGTAAATAAAAGTAGGAAATTTTAATTAACTTCAAAATTGATCAGTTAGATTTTGGGTTATCCCAAACAGAACATAAATTAGCATTAAATTAACAAGTCATCGGCAAGGTTAACACTATGTAAATAAAATGTGTGTTTGCTGATAACACTGAGAAACTAAATTAAATAATGCATTACTATAAAAAGTATTAATCATAGTACAACAGTTTATTTTGACATTCACAAACTTAAGATACATCCCCCATACAATGTTATGTATGTACAAAAGTTTAATCATTCCTTTGAGAGAATATAAGAAACTCCTTAGTCAATTTATAAAAAAATACCTCGCTAGTCAGCCAGTGTTTTGTATTAATAAAAACTCCCCTTATTGTATCAAAGAATATACTCGAAATATAAATAAGGATTTAGATAATTACCATGAGGTCAAAGTACTTATTTTTTAATTATCATTGTATGGCCAAAGTTCACTCAGACACCAGTAAGTCAAATCAAAGTCATTTAAATTTATGCAAAAACTTATTTTGTTTACTTTAATTTAACTATCACACTTTTATAGATGTTATTTATGTAAACAAATCATTCAATTTTATTTACTTAAGTGACTTCTATGATTATTAAATGACCGGCTGGCTGAGTATTTGGAGAACCATTAAAAAGATTTTCAACCTTGCCTAAAACAAGGCTTCTCAAAATAATGTAATGTAGTTACATCAAACTATGCAAGTTTTTTATCCTGATATGAAATTATTTAAAATAAAAAGATCATTAGTGTACCATGCTGTACTAAAATAATTAAATCACTTTTAATAAGTAGGTAGTTGTAAAAATCTTTTTTGTTAAAAAATATATAAGAATGATGTCTTAAAACTACATCGTTTTAAGATGTGAACAGTTTAAATGCTAAAATAAATAATGCTATCTAATAAAATAGCAGGTTTAGAAAAAGAAAGCTGCTTTTACTGCAAGTCTAGGCAATTCCCAGTCACTCTAAAAATAACTTTTACTTATGAAGGTAGGTAAATAGAATTTTACTTTCTGTAATGACTGTTAACTTTTATAGGGCAAAGTAGCAATCATTAGGAATCTTATAGAAAAAAAAACACTTGAGGATTAGCAAAATTATTAAAAGTAAGTACCTAAATGTATAAAGTTTTTTTAGTAACTGTTGCTTTACCCTTGAAATCAATGATAAATACAGAAAAATACTCACTTCTTGGAGAGACATGGTGATTTTTGATTGGTGATACAGCTAACTAACCTAAAAACACAGAAATAATAATGGTTATAGCACCGCGGTAGCAAATCAAGCGTATTGGGGGTAAAATGTGATAGCCGGCAGAATGGTAATGACACTTAACCTCATAAAAAAAGTTAACATTTACTATGACTGCAATCCTTTTGCAAATACTTATTTATTTTAAATACTAAAACAAAGTCAACAGTACAATTTAAACCGCTAAATGGGAGAAATACTGAGAGAAATGTTGAATACACGTCACTAACTTACAGTTATACAGAAGCGAGTGCTCGGCACGAAAACTCGTTAGGAACTGGTCGTTCTGTCAACTTTATTCGCACAACACAACTCAGAGGAACGCAAATCTTATCAAGTTGCGGTGACGAATCGACATGTCATAAACCACGTAATGCAAACGTTATCCTTATCGTATCAAACGTATTTGTAATTAGTAAAAAATACAAAACTACCTAGTACCTTGAAAATATAATGATACACCGGCCCTTCTGATTAAAATCACTGAAAATTTGACACTTAGACGTTCCTTGAAAATGACAGTCGGCTGTCATGATTTCATTACGTTTTGCGCTACTATCATAACATGTGCATAAATTAATATTTATGCATATCCATATCATATTCCATGCAATAAATGGTAATTAGAATAAAAACTTTATTACACTACGTAAATAAATTGTATCTAGCTTCGCTAACTAGAGTATAACTAGGATGAACTCACAAATAATTATTCTCTAAGATAAAGATGAGTCAATCGGTTAGAAACAATCTGGGTTGCTTTTTTAGAAAAAGGCTTTTATCCTAATACATAAGTAATCTAAAATAAATACAAAAAAAAAACATATTATCTACAAATTTTAATTTCGAATTATTCAGACGTTCTAAGACGAAGTGAGTGAAAAGTGTCCTATGTTTACCTGGATATTAAGACATTATTAAGAACAAGTAACTAAGTACCTAATTAAATTTCGCTCTGGGGGAAAACATATTCTTAGTAACGATCTACATGGAACTAAAGTTCATACTAGGTAAGTAGATACCATCATACCCCCGTGTTTTATGGAATTGCAATGTAATGCCTACCTACATTCTGTTTAACTTAAAACCCTTGTTAATGGGATTCAGGTGCGCTCATATTACTTATACGTATGTACACGTTAATTATCAAATACTATTATCAATTTACTGTTATAATTCTTATCTAGAGGAAAAATAATTAAGAAATACACTTCGTGAATGGAATTTGCACGAAATTTGATAATACCTTAATCTTATGAGTTCATCGGTTAGCTGAGCTGGTAAAAATTTGAAAAAGTAATTCATCTGTGATGTATTGTCAATGCTTATGTGAGTTTTGCACATGTAACTTGTAAGAATGAAATAAAACAATAGTTTCTTATGCCAAAATTTTAATAAAAAAATATAATTTAGAGTGAGAGGTATCCTAAAGCTTATGCGTATTTGGAGTGAAGTTGCTCAGCCATCTCGACGTACTGCTTCTTGGCTTCGTCCTTGGACAGACCCTTGCGGCCGACCCACGCCTTGTACTTGGCGTTCTCGACTAAGCCGCTGGGCTCAGCTAGAAAGAACATAAAGATTAGTTAATAAAATGATATCAAGTAAAGCAGAATATAATAATAGTGGGGTGAAAAGTTGTTTATAGTGAAGTTAGTCACGTTTTAGAAGCGATAAGTCGGTTTCACGTCCTCCAAAAAACAGCTTTAAATCAATAAGGATTCGTGACGTGTGCCTATCTTTATGTATTTAAAAAGTACTCTAGTGTGGCGTGTTTATAAATGTTGGCCACGTACTTTCATGCTTTACCTTCTTCACATATGTTCGACGTTTAAAAAATGAAAAATAGAACATGTCTTCGCTATTTGATTCCAGAGACATGCAATAAAAAAAGTGGTTGATTTTTTATGATATTAAAAGTATAACAGGTAGATAATTACGGATGTTGACGTCTCCGGCGGTGGCCTGCTTGTACAGGGAGTATAGCGCGAGGTTCTCGTTGCTGCTGGGGGTTGTCTTCCAGTTCCTCACCTGGCCGGCCACTTTGGTGAATTGCTGGAACACGAATAAAAAATATATGAGTTAAAATAATTTCCTTGAAACAGACATAAGTATTCATCTATTTTTGTATCTGCCTGAACGCGATAAATTCAAAAACTACCCGACGGATTATCTTGTATAGTTTTGAACAATAGATAGAATTACTAAACATGATTTTCATTATTATATTGTGTATCCGAGCGAAGAAGGGACGGGACGCTAGTTTAAATGTAAAAAACGTCTTTTTTATCTCCATTATACTTAATAACTTTTTAGCATTTTTTAGCTAGTCTGCAAATCAACATGCGGTCATCGACATCAGACGACGCCGAGACTGGCCATTCGTATTAATTACATCCGTCATTGGATAAGACTTAGGTCAACTTTAGTTACACGCTTCTGTGTATTTTAAGGACTAAGAATAAGTTTATTTAGCTAATTTTAAATTTTACGTGAAACTAGACTGATATACCATTATAAAAAATAAGTAAGACCGAAGTGTCAAACTTTATTAATGTTTTAATCCTATCAGTAATTGTAGGTTAATCGACTATTATTTTAATAGATAAGTGGGTGTTTAGTGATTCTAATACAGATACAATAACTTGATTATCGTTTCGTAGTATCTCACGTAGGTAATATTTTTTTTTAAGATGTGACATTGAAATGCAAGAGCAAACAATATCTAAAATCAAAGCAGCCAAATCCAGATAAAATTTGCAACCGACGAATCACTTGAATTCGTATTTATTTTTGTAAATGCAGACCGAGTCACATTATTAAAACGCTGAACCGATTTTGATGAAACTTAGCATGGCGTAAGCTTGGATCCTCAAAAGGACATAGGCTTCTTTATACAGTGATAACCGATACCTAAGAAAAATAATAAGAAAAAGCGCATGCTTTGCGAAAGCGTTCATTAAAGTGTACTTGCAGTCTAATCTACTGGTTAGGAAACAAAAGGAACGCCATTTTAAATTTAGTGATGTTCTTATCCGTTTAAGCTCCATCTTACACTCTTATTTAGTCTTATTTTATTAGTAGTTAATATAATTACAATGTAAACTTACCTCGTCAAGGGACATGATGTTCGTTTTTCTTTGAGATCTGTAACGATAATAAATACGTAAATGAAAAACCATAAACTTATATAGCAGCTTAAATCATTCATCATTGTTTACCTATTTGTTGATTTTTATCTAGGTTCGTGTTATTCACGAAAATACGTATTAATGTCAAGATTCTCCATAAAGATATAGGATAAGAATAATAAAATAATAACATTGAAGTTGTTATTCATCGTCTGACGTTTCACACCTGTGTTGATCATTGAATGATTGGACCGATCTACAAATTACTTGATTGATGCTCTTTTTTGCTTTTGATAAGCCGTCTAAGTTTACAAAACAGATTTATTAATGCTGAACACATAACAGTGCAAAGTCATCAAATCAGTAACGAATTTGACTTGAAATAAGCCGCAGCCTACTATTTAAATTTCGGCACCCTTTCCAGCTTCTATTTATTGCAAAGCCCGTTCAGAATATCATATAAAAATGCCAGTGTTTAATGCTCGTTTATTTAATCAAGGTTTAATCTATCTAACTTGCGCAGAATTTAAAAATCGTGCCAGAATAAGTAAAGTCATCTTCTAAAAAAAGTAAAATCATCGAAAGTCTATGGTCGAGTGGAGTGCGCGCGCATTTCTCGGGTTCAATGGCCGGTGTCCGCGGAATGGCGCGGAACTAGAGCTGTGAAGTGTTGGCTGTTGGTGCACTTTCCAACGTCACTGACGTTCATTGACTGGAATCGCAATGGATATTGGATGCTATGCGGCCGCCGAGGAAATCCGGACAGGATCGCACAGGGAACCGTTATTGTAATGTGGAACAAGAGTTTGAAACAAGAATGTTAGGGATTTCGCTATAAGTTCTAATGTTTCTATTAATATGATATTTTGGCGCGAAAGATTTTGAGAAAGGTTACTTTGAAGTTTGTAACACTTTAATGTAAGGAAATACGGACTAAACTTGAATAAGATTTGAAACCCATTTAACTTCTGGATTAGTCCTATTTACCTATTCTAATATATTTTCACGGATAAGTAATAAGAAGGTGAAACCAAGTGCAGATGTTTGGTACCCAATATTTTTAAAATATTGAAGTGAAGTTGACCTTATCTAAGGTTTGAAGGAGAGGTGCGAAAGTTTTTCAGTGATCTTTAGAAGGCCAAAGCAGACATCAAATATCTACCTATTGAAATTGAAATGTATAAAAGTAAAGTTATAAAATTTACTTATTTATTTGAAAAGTGAATCATGTAAATGATGTTGTCTAATTTTGTCGGAATACTATGATAAGCTGTATTTAGAACCTTAAACCTTCTAAAAATACAGGAAACTGAATTAATCTAAATCAGCATATCTAAATATAAAACATAAATCATTATTTATCAATATTGTAATTACATGTTATCATAAGATTGTAACTTTGAAGTAATCAAAAAATATTTTCCATGAAGATATTTTTTTAGTATACATAAATAAATGACATTCCTAAATGACCACTACAGTATTAGAGCATGATCATTATGGTGAGCATAATATAAACTACAACCAAATAAAGAAAACAATGAAATCAATTATGAACGATAACTAAAAAATATAAAAAATAATTTCCCTTGAAAAGAAGTTGGTAGGTAGGTCATATATCATCTCTAATGTATTATTTTAAAGTAGGAACTCTGTGATCTAGGCTACTAGGTCAACGACCTATCTGGAAAGAAAGCTGTTACAAAATATTGGCACTGGATGTCGAACCCGCTACTCGAAAACTTTAATGTGATTTCTAAACGAAATATTTTTTTATAATATCATTTTACGGGTTACATGAATAAATAGCGGTTTGAACATTTGTTGAGTCTAAACGGCTATGTATGAATTTTTATATGAAGACGCACGACCAACCATCGATTTGGCACTTTATAAATCATAAACCGCAGCGCAACACATTCACTAGGAAGTTTATAAAAAACACATCGACCAATAAAGCCAGGCATCGAATATTAGACATAATATTGACATAAGAATACATTGTTTATTTTAATAAATTTAATGTAAGTTTATGAAAGAAGTAGGACTTACCAAAGGTAGAGAAGCTAGATCGAATTCACGATGGACACTGAATATTTTTCAGTGGGGTCCTTAAGTTAAATTTGGGCAAATAAAGAGCATAAAGCTAGGGTTGTCAATAATCAATTCGACGAGATAATGGAATGATTCGTTTTCTGTAGGTATTATCATATTACCTATTATTGGTTCGTTAGATCTTTGCTTTAATGCACGAATATGAAATTCTTCTTATCTACAGAAGGAGTAGAATTTGTAGGAGAAAATTCAGTGCGACAGGCCTACCCGTGATCAGTTACTAATTTACTTCTTTTTAGAAGATAAAATGTACATAATCCATTATAAATTTACTTATATCTATTAGGTGATTCTGGATTTGTTTTTTTTTGTGCCTTTATGATTTGTACTGTGCTTTTATCCATCTTCTGCCTAGCTTTTTTCCAAGCCCATGTTGGTGTCGGATTTCGGTCAGTTTCAACTGTATATTGTCTTTTCTAAAGAGCGCCTATCTTACCTCCTACTAAGGCTTGCCAAATTTGATTTTCCAACCATAACCTATAAAAACAATATAGTTAACAAATTGAGAATACATTGTTGAGTAAAGAAATAGAAGCATTTCCCGAAGCTGAAAACCCTACGTTAAATGCAATATAAATAAACGCTATCACATCATAAAATGTTGACGTTTATCTTGGTCATAATCCAATAGAGATTATTTAATGTGATCCATGCGAAGACTTTTCAGTACCTACGTCCTAGGGCAAGTTTTCGTGTCAGGCAAGTAAAGGGAATAACAGCCAAGCCATTCCTTACCCATATTTCTAACGCAGTGTTGAACTTATATGCGTAGAAATGATAAGAGTTATGAATGGGTTTGAGTTTTGACGCTGACAATACTAAGTTTAGCATTTTAGGTGCAGCACCAGAACCAAAAATTTAAAATAAAAAAAAAAAACAAGGTTATTTCAACATTCCCAAATAAAAGTTAAAAACAGGTTTTAAAGTTGATTTGCGTTTCAGTATTCGGGGATAAGCCATTCAACAATTTTTAATTTTCTACATCTTTGATGTTTTCCGGACGCTTTATGGGTTCCTTGTATTTGAGTCTTTTAAAATTGTTTTCTTTTATGTTACACTGTATGTGCGAAAAATAAACAGTTTGATGTAGGTAGTGCGAAAAGTCTTGCAATAAATTGCAGGTATGATTTCTTAAATAAGTGCAGCTGAATAGTGACGTATCTGTTGATGCAGCTGTGTATTATCTGTAAGATCTGTATCACTTGACAAATTACATATTATTCATCATGCTAAACGTAGAAAGTTCCTGATGATAAATTCGAAACATAGCTATGTACCCAACGTGAAAAATTTACGGGATAACATCAGTAATTATACGTTTTTGTTACAGGATTTATGTATGTATGTTGATGTGTTTTTACCGTAGGAACTGCTAATGACTAACATTAAAAAAAACCCTTATTTTGGCACTGTCCTAGATTCAGGATGAAACCATAGGTAATCAGAACCACAAAAATTGGCTGATCTGTGTACCAACCTAATGTAGAATTAACTACAAACTGTTAATTTCAAAGTTATATAAGTTAGTACACTTATTCAAAAAACAATGTTTACGTTAAACCCAGATTGGGTTCTACAAATATAGGTCAGACTGAAGTTTACAGTCACTTACGATGAATCGTAAAACAACAAGCATGGCTTGCCACGGAGCGCTTGTTTTGCTCCACAAACCGTGCCTTAATGCCTTGTTCCTTCCATTTTTATGAACAATCGATTTTCTTACATTTTCTATAGTTTGCATATTTTGTGGTTGGTTGTAGGGAAATCGAGGAATAATAATAAATAAAAATATTGAGTAATTAAGTGTCGTAAGTTATAATTTTGATAAGCGTGTATTTATTTGTACCTACATAGATACGTAGAAGATAATTATGTATATGTATGCTATTAGGTACCAACGTACCTAAATGTTAATCATTTCTGAAACTTAAGAACTCTTTCATTATCGAGATTTCTTATTCTGTCTGTCATATTTCTAGTTAGCGCGTTAGTCGGTTTCCAGATTACAGTTTATTCGGATGCAGCTGAACACTGTATTCTAGATAGAAGTAGGTACTACAGATCTGACATCCACAACCAATTTTATTACATAAAATGCATAATCTTACCTACCTTAGTAAGAAAATCCTTGTCTGAGAAATACAAAATACATTATATTAATTGCTGTCACCTAAGTTACTTCTAAAGAAATACTAAAAAACTGTTTAAATACACCATGCCATGCGTATGCACCATGGCCAGCCACATAGACAGTAAAGCATACAGAACCATGTGAAAATCAGGCCAACAACAACATCGGATATCCCTAGGTTTACAACTGCTCAATGCGAAAAATATTTGCTTAGTTTGATGCCCTACCCTTTATTTCGCAAATGATAAAAACATTTTCAAAAACAGGTCACAATTTCAAGTGCTTATCATACTCGTAACATGGCCAGGGAAAGGATCAATCTTATCTCGTACCACAAACTTTTCCATAACGAGTATACCACACCTCGGTTACAACTAGATGGAATTGTTTGCATGGGACATAAAAATGATCGCGATAAATGATAGATAACACGGGGTCATGCATAGGAATATAAATATCGCAAAAAATAAAAACAGAATACAATTTTTTATATAATGAATAAGTGGAACATCGGTCCTCTTGAGTTTTGTCTTGTGGTGTAGAGTGTGTTACAGTGATGCCATCACTTGACGGGTAAATCTGTCTGGTTGCCTTTGAGTTTCTACTCCTTAATTCAAATTGGTCATACTTATTTACTCCATTTTAAGAGTATACAGACTTCAATGCTTTTTTGACTGCTCTTATGCATAAAATACTTCTCTCGATTAGACTCAATACTTTCAAAAGTTTAACTACCTACATTAGCGCTTTAAATATCCAACACTCAACAGCAGTATCGTCATACGTTTACCACACAAATTGACCAAAGGATATTGTTACTGTACATTGGAGGAGGTAATACGAAGAACCTATTAGCATACATAGTACACATTCTTTATACGCAACGGTGTAATGGGGTCAACATGGTGCTTACCACGGCACACAATTTGGCCGTGACATCGACTCACTTGTCTTCACATTCCGACCATACTTTTTTAACAGTGACTTTATCAAAGAGGTATACAGACACACTAGTGGATTGAATAGGAAGGTATGCTATGTTTATCTTGTCACTATTGTGTTCGCGTTTAGTTGTAAAAAAAACAATTTTGTACTGCTTCTACGGTAGAACGGTTCTGCATCAAAATTTAAAATGTCTCAAAAGCTTCTTCGTCGGATAAATTAAAGCCGCAAGACTTTAGAAACGGGAGATTTCATCTTGATGTTCTTGGACCTCATATTGCTTCCAACATTGATTGTATGAACACCATACAAGCAACTTCACGCATCGCTAAAACGTGTGCAATGCAATTAAAGCTTCTAGCAAGTTAGCGGTTATTAACTACACAGTGGTGAGTACTGAACATGGATAATTGTTCCTATTATGACGCATGACATCATTGATGTAGTGGCGAAAATTGTAAGAAAAATAAACACGGATCAGTTTCTTACGTCATTGTAATTTTACACTAATGTAGATAATATTTTGGAAATGTGTCTTTTCCTACTAAGTTATTATGTTCTTCTATTAAAAAACAAAAGATGACACCATTATCATCACCAAATATCATTAGGCTACAATCTTTGTAGTCTCATTGTTAGCACATCTTATAGGAAAGACTTTTAGTAAAATCTGTATCGAAAACTCAGAGTTTGACTTCTTTGACAAGAACCCCGTTAGAACAGCCAAGACTATTCGATCGTGTTAATGAATGACAAGCATCCTATCTCTAGAGGGCTTAGGGCCTTAGGTGGGTTTAGGTGGCGCTTCAGCTTAGCGTGGCTCAAGTGTACCTAAGATTGCATTTTAATTCATAATCCTCAGCATAAGACATTTAAGTATACTTGTTATCATCATAATTGACGTCGCGGCGTCGATGTGGCCGAGTTCGTAAGATTATGAAAATGTTTCAACCACTTATCATTCATTATCGTAATAGTAATCTGCCACATAATCGATATTTTTTGGAATATACCTGATAAGAGTTACCTACTAAGAATTCCAATAAATGGGGCATTATCTTAACGATTTGACATAAAAATAGCACGTAGGTAGGTAGGTAGTACCTTGTTGGCTAATATGACGTATGTCTCGATGCTTTATACATAACCCATAGCTTTTCATTTTAGCCGGAGAGAAATACCATTCTTTTATGTATAGTGGGATTCAAACTTGATGGCGGCTCTAAACACGAGGCGAGTCCCTGCGCAGTAACAAACTCATGCGCCAGCGGGGGTGCGGGGCGAGGTACTGCGCAACGTGTAGCTTCACAGCCGCCAAGAAGTTTTGTTGAAATTATAGAATCTAAAAATATTAGTAGAGTTATGTGTCTAGTAGTTTACATACTAGGATGGCATGGATCTCTGCCATTATGTTGCTGCCATGACATTTAGAGCGAGAATAGTCACTGTCATGAGTTGCTCCGCGCTCATGAGCAATACAAGCGTATTTTAACCGATTTTCGAGCAACGGCAACAAACTAAGAAGTCGTTGCTTACCTTGTGTACCTTGCATTGTGTTAGTGGAACGACGAAGTCAAAGGTCGCTACTAACTGTTGTCTGAACTCTGTATAATGCGCTGCAAATTATGCAGAGATTATGATAATGGTGTCTACCGTCTAGCGAGAGTACCTAACTACTCCTTGACATTGTAATGGAAGGTAGGTGCAAAATAATTTATTGAATTTATGTTTATGAAATATTGTACCAAAACTTGTAGCTGCATAGAAGGCACATGTAAGGTTCAGGACCACATTAAATATTACATAGGTACTTAATTATTAATTTTAAGTTTTAAGTTTAAACATCTATCCAAACAGTGAACAGTGCGCTAATGTCCTAATCGGGAACAAAATACTAAGGAGCTCTTACAAAAAACGTTCATATAAAAATTTCAATAATCATACCATAGGTATTGGGGAATTATTCGCTTTCTATTACTCTAATAAAATAATATAGCTACAATAAAAAGCATTTCATAAAATATTCAATGTTTCATGCATTGCATGCAGTCCAGATAAGCCATAAACACTTTTATTTGAAACACCGATTGTGAATTTCTAAGTATTTTTGTGTACGTGTTTGTCGCATCGCGATATTTTGACCGTGGTAATAATATGGTTTCTTTGCCCAATGCCGATGTTGCTTATGATTTACTCACCAATAGTTACGAACAACCATAGTATTTTAAATTTAAAATATTTTTTTATATTTAGACCCTTTTTTCGGTCCTCCAACGTGGAATACCCTTGGAAAGACAATAAAGGTCGTAACAATTTTAATTAAAACAGTGATTGGCTTCTTTAAGTCCTTAAATAGTACTAGAGTGTTGTGCTCCCATAGGTTCGTCAACGATGACAGCCCGCTTTGATATTACCTGAAACCATCGACGTATGATATGCATAGACTGCTACTATCGCTAGGTTCCCCTTGTGCCAAACGAGAGCAGTTTTTAGTCTGATCCTAGTACATTTCGTTTTTCATTTAAGTTAATTTTCGCGCAACGAGAAACTTATATAAGAAAATATCGATGGTTTTAACATTGTTAGGATAATATTAGTGTTCTAGATGGATTTTTTAAAACGGCAAGCTCCATCTTCATACATAATTCACGACAACACTTGTTCACACTAGTGCTTACGGTTTAAACTCTGATAGGCTCACTCTATAGTTTCAAATGCAACCTCGTTGCCTGAAACCCTTTTCTTTCCAGGTGAAATCCGCATTGTCTGATTCTGTGGGGTGATGATGTTGATGATGGTGTACGCCGAACTTCTAACGGCTCAATTCACCTATGCTTCTGCTTTATTTCTATCGGGTACCAGAGAAAAAAAGGCATTCTAAAAAAACCCTATTTCAAAAATTTGGTGCATATGAAGCAGACGTTAGAAAGTCTGCCTTCCGGAGCCGATTTCGATTTCAACTTGGCAACAACTGCACTGGACACAAATGCATTGTTGCGATCCAGATACATCGCATCGTCATCAGATATTGTCCTTTAAAAAGGTCAGTAATTTACCTAGAACTTATCGTATTAGTTCTATCGTCTGAGTGGACATTTAGCGATATAGTATCGTGGACGAGCGCTAATACCACGAGTTGGGGCTACTCGCTTATCGTAAGGCTTAGATTATGGCGATAAGGGCATCCTCCTCTTATCACAGGTTACGATTATAGCTCAATGATTTTATGTTTGAGTATAGGACGAAAGTGGAGGTGCATCGGTCAGAGGTCATAAAGGTTGAAAAATAGAAGTCAAATACATAAATGTCTTAGTTATAGATAGGTACCGCCTTTCGCAAATGACTTTATAATAATTCAACAAACTATAGCTTTTAACACACATTTAAAAACCATTTCATCGTTGGAGTACCATACCTTATTTTTATTTTCAGTGATAAAGACCTGACTTAAAGGTTTGAAATAATAAACGCGCATATTTCGAGCTAGTTCATGTAATCTAATAATATCACACTTTTTGTAACAATATCGAATCTACTTAATAACCATACAACTCAATATATTGAAATCAATTCGTTTATTAAACACAACAAAGATTGACCATTTAAAAATATTCGAGTTATTGAGATTCCCAATTACAAATGATAAAAATTGTTTTCAAACAAAAAACAACAGTGTAATCTTCGTTATTCAACATGTACAAGAAACATTTAAATACGTCGTCTAAGGTACGTTTCCCCTGAAATTGTTCGCAACTTTCGTCACAAACACGTTGACAACACAGAAAAAAAAAACTGAGTGGAAACCGGGTTTAAGTCTTAGGTGACCAGCCACGATTATCATCACGGGTCTCAATGCCCGCTATTTGCTGCATTTTCTCGAAGGGCAACATCATGGGGTCAGTGGGGGGCATTTGTACCGTCGCAGCTAGTACTGGGGTCTCTCTCCCTTCCTTGAGTAGTAACACTTTGACTAGCGCTCGCTCCCCGCCTTGTCCCGTCACTGGCCGGAATAGAACGTCGGGGCTGATGTTGTCGTCGAATACCTCCTCGATTTTTGTCGGGAATTTTAGTTTTCCACCCGGTGAGAGGAGGGGTACCTGTATTGAATTAAGAATAGATTTACTTTTTTCGCAGTTCTATTTTGTAGATGGTATGGATCATGAGAGTAGAAATTTAAGTTCAACCTAATTGTGGGAGTTTTATCAAGAAATTGTAATTAGTCTAAATATAGATTATGCTATAATGGATGGAATGTCGCTTCACGACTGGGGCCCGATGCCGCTATTTTAAGTCATTGGGTGGTAGATTTATAAACGTTACAGTGTACTTGTTTTTGTGCCTAATTTTCTTATTCAGATAACTTTAGTTTAATGACAAATGTACACCTATTTGCCACTGCTGTCACGTGAACGTTTATTAACCGCGGCATAAGCGGCATCGGGCCCCTGAAGTATATACTACTAACTACATTTTATTTGACATTTTAGCAGGGGGTCCATTTTGCAGGTTTGGTAGGCGCGCCTCTAGGGTAGGTGAATCTGTTCTTACCTTAATATAAGGATTGGAGACCTTGTAGTTGATGGTGTGGACGTGGAATAGGATGGAGAGCCCGAGCACCGCCTTTTCCTTGGAGGTGTTCTCTATGATGAGCGTCACGCGGAATACAGGGCCCAGGCCTTCCACCTACACGTAGATAACTTGTATAAGTATGACAACGGACAAGGAATATATTTTTCGTTTGGTGCATGATAATTATTTATGCGTTTAACAGTTAGACGCGTGTATTGTGGAATTGCCCGACTAGTTACGATAAAATTTAAAATGGACGTTATGGCTAAAAGTAGTCAGGGAACCCAGCGGACAGCCCTTGGTAAACCTTGAACTGCATAAATAATTGTTTTAACTAGCTTTCCCGTACAAAAGAAAAAGAAAGAAGTATGCATTTTAACTATGTCTTTTTTTATTTTCAATTGCCATTAGTTTTGGGTATTTGGTTGCCAGCGTTTTGTTTTCCTTTTCGAGTTTCCTTTAACGTGAGAGCAAACACTAGTATTTTGGATTTCGTTGACAAACAATTTTTGCGGTCACAGGTAGGTCACATAAAAATAATTACAGTGTACACAGAGACACCTGTACGAAAATAGATATAATTAAGATATACTCGTAGCTTAAACCCTGAACCCTTATCACTCATATCTGTAGAAAGTCGGAAAATTTTCGGCTTAATCGGAATCACGTGCGCCACCGGTGTAAATACAAACACTATCGTAGTACATTGCGGTTGACGTGTACAAACAAAGATATTATCTATACTTTTATTGTTATTATTGATAGCACATATATTGGCTTTTTGGAGACGTGTGTCATAAAACTAAATGTCGTTGCAACTTATATGCTAATAAATTTCTGGACGCAGTTAAACGGATACGCCTGGTAAAAGAGGAATCGGTATGCGGAAAAAATACTTCTCCAATAGTATACTAAGGTATATCTTAAGGATATCGCGAATCAAAAATCGGCTAGGCCAAGCCTGGGTATAACGTGGCTATCCGTGGCTATCCGGAACTGCATAACGGATTTTTTACTTGCGATAGCCCACATTCAGTTAACATACTAAAGTACATATGCGCAACAGTCAACCCAACTATCCCTCAACCCTTGTGAATTCCCTCCCACTCTGTACACGATGCACATCCCATTTCTACGTAGCACTGGCTAGATACTGGTTAGAAAATACGAAAGCCATAAAAGAAGAAAGGAAAAAGAAAGGTTATTTTCCTCTTCTTCTTATAAGGTTTATCCTTTTACGGCCTCATAAAATCATAAATGCGGAAAAAAAGAAAAATACGCTTTTTCTTCCTTTTTTTAAGGCCTCCACCGAAATCCACCTGGTTTTCCTACCGGTCTTACCTCAGCAGTAAGTCTCATGGACTCCATAGGTCCAGCGCCCACAGAGTTGTCAGACTTGACATGAGCCTCCAACAAGGTCTTGGCTGCTAGCAGACGAAGCCTGTTCAGCTCGTGTTGGAATGTCTCGTGCATCACTGGAATTGGAAATAATGTTGTTATAGATATTTATTGAGGAAATATTTAAAGTCGTCAAACATTATTTTCACATAAGATCTAGTATGCACTTTAGTAGGTACATACGTGATTAGATATCAACCCTGCTTCAATTAATGTGTTTTTTTTTTTTATGATCTCTATTTAACTTTGGAGGGTACTGTAGGAATTTTTGTGGGACAATTACGGCGAAAATGTGTGAGCTTTAGATGTTTACTCATAAGTAGTTACTATCTGTGTAAGGAGAAAATAATTTTAAAGATACTCCTCAGATCTGGGTTATGGTCAAAAATTTCTATGTACAGCAACATCAAATTCAAAAGCCCGAGAACACTCACACACAGCATTCTCCCTCTCCCTCATGGACTGTTCGAGGAACAGCTTGGACTTCTTGGGTATGAGCCAGGGCCGCGTCCCCGCCAGCGCGGTCGGCGACGTGTCCACGCCGGCCGCGTGCGCGCTGAAGTCCGCCGTGCGCTTCAATATCTTCAGCATTAGATTACCACCTAGAAATATGGTAAGGTTCATGGGTATGCAATTTTCAACCTTATGTGATATGTTTTAAGGGATAGTGTTCCGTGATTTTGATGAGATTTTGTTGTGCCTTACTTCCTGTTATAATGATGAGCACGTGTTCCTCTTGTCCTAATTGGCCGAACTTCATTACGGATACCACATCTGGAAATATAAACGAAAATATTATCAGCATCATTTTGAGATATATGAGCCAATTTTTTCCTTAATTACAGACATTTGTTTTTCTTTTTGAATAAGTTTCTTACTACTGCGGCCAGCGTGACGCCCAGGTGTAGCACCGGCACTAGTGTCATGACGACCGGCCGGTGCTCGAGGGTGAGTGTATATAAGGTACGTACCTCTAACAAACACGGTGTCCCTCCGCGCCTTGCCGTCGTACAGATGCACGTGACCTGAGGCGAGCGCTACTGCGGCCAGCGTGACGCCCAGGTGTAGCACCGGCACTAGTGTCATGGCGACCGGCCGGTGCTCGAGGGTAAGACACCATTGTTTTTTGCCCTGGTGAAGACAAAACATGGGACTAAAATTTTTGTAAAAAGAGATATGACCTGCAGCTGCTGCAGCAGTAAGGAAGGTTGATGGGTAGACACAGTCAGGTAAGGAACATCGGAACTTGTGTCATGATATTCGGACGGTGCTTTGAGGTAAGGCCCAATGGCTTCTCGTTAGTAGAAGAATCAATAGCTAAATTAGCAAGAAAAGGGGAAGGTATGTTAGGTACCTGTAGAAACATAGTCATACTCACTCATACATTTGTACATACATAAGAACCGTGCTCAAAAAGATAAGAATCAAGATAAGGATTAGTCATTGATATCGGAATTATAATTATATTTTTATACTTGTGAATAACCATAGTATATGAATCATGAATAAAAGCCATGACTCTACATATAAATGATTCTACAGATATATACAGATAAATTAGGTGTCATTCACTTAAATTATCAAGTCTACGGTGCCCTATGCTGATCACTGATGAGCCTATCAGAGAGAGTTGCATCAGTAAATTGGTTGGTATTTATTGATGCAATATTAGCTTATTTTACATAATACGTGTCCAAAATGGAAATTGGCCTGTACCTAATTAGCAATACAAAAACAAGAAATAATTTATTGAACCTACCTTTAGTTTATATTACATTTAATTAAGTATTTGTAAACATTGCCATTCTTGCTATTTTATAAAGATCTGTTGAATCTACAATGTGACGAGCGTGTTTAATATATTCGGCTATAATTGATTTTTTACATAATTAATTACATAACGTTTTGAATGGCTCTTTTTCTTGAAGTTAAACACTTTCAATGCGTAGGAAGTACGAAATTTCACATCACTATTAAAACATGAAAAAACTGACTTGTAAAATAGTGGACACTTAACTAGTGAATCCCAATTAGATTCCTAGTTCCACAAAAACTATGTAAAACGTAACATAGGGCCATATATTAACATGGCCACATATTTGGCCTATAGTGTGTAGCTAGCACTGTCTGGTCAAGAATATTTTAATGAGATGATTTTTTGTAGTAGGTTTGAAAAGTCAAAAGGCTACCTACCTTTTTGCTGTAACACGCCATGGTATGATCAGCACATATGACCATAACACTGTTGTCGGCTGTGACCACCTCAATGGCGATGATGTGGTCATCCGTGTTGAAGAGGATCCGACCCTCGCTCCAGTCGCGCTTCAAAACGCATACTGACTTCTCCCTGGAGGAAGTAAGAAGAAATATGTGTCAGAAACATGATGAGAAGTCATGTTATTCCTTATAAACATCGAGGCCAGGATGTGAAAAAAAAAGACATATTTAAATACAACCAATTTTTTCGTGTAATATTATATTAACTGAAAGCCTTGCAAACACTTCTTTACCATAACAGTAGTTTTTATGTAGTATTGTTATTGTATTATGAACTTTCGGGATTTTGGCAAATAAATATCTTTTATCTTTTTTGATACATACCCTTACATACAGTGCATCCTAATAAGTGGTAAGACTTCTAAATATGCTCTACTGTGTAGTGGTCTTAAAATGATATATGTAAACTAAAACCTACCACCAAAATCTATTCACACTGTGCACAAGTGTTACCTAAGTTAAGCAGTGATTAATAAAATAACAAAGTGCCTGCCAAAAAAGAATAGCAATGTTTCTGATTCACACCTTGTGGCTATCGTAATTCTGTAGTCAACATTATACAGCCCTGTGGTTATCATTTGGTATGGAGTTTTCTTTACCCCACATATTTTACCCTGGATAAATATAACAACTATTAGACAATTACCAGGGAACCGTTAATTATTATAGATTTATTTTCATAGGAAAATATACATTTGTGCAAGACTGTCTATTGACGTAGTTTTGAAAATCTTACTCACAAGTCCCAAATGTAGGTACATAATTAAATGGCATCATTAAAATCAATCTTTTTTTTTCACCTTTCACAAGGTATATGAACAGAAAAATATTCCTTAAGAAGTACGATATAAGGTCTATATTTCAAAACATCCCCAATCTTAACAATTTTGATATCATAACTTATACCAACCTGAGACAACTGAGTAAATGTCTGTGGATCTAATAATATCACGTCACCATCTTCCGTAGCCACTACAACACAGCTTACAGAGTACCTATCTACAGAGCTCATCTTCAATGTGCTTATACAGACAATCTCTGCGTTCCTCTTACTCGGTAACTCTGGGTTGTTCTCCAGGTATTCTACTTGCTGTTCCGATGTTAATGAGAGGAAGGTTTGGGACTGTACAGTTAGGTTATCATGCTGTAGTAATTTGAGGCTGTCTGTTAAAGGTTTTATAGCATCTGTGTTGTGGTTTTGTGGGTCTAATAGCTGGAAAAAGAAAGGAATATTAACTTAAGATTTTTGTATCCTTAATAATACATTTAAGGAACTTAAATGACTATTTTATATTGCATATATTTGAATGTAAATATGTGTAGTTAAATATTGTTCAATGTAATAAGACAGTAGGTACATCTTACACTTCATAATTATGAACATGTTTTGGGATTCTAATCTATTTGAAATATCCTGGATGATCAGTATGTTTAGTTCAAATATAAAACATATACAAACCTGCTTCCAAACCTCCATCTCACACATACTAAGCTCAGTAGAAGGCAGGTAGAACTTATAAAACAGTTTCAAGTTGCGGTACATATAGACACAGGAGCTGTAGGCTACGGCTACTATAGGTATCGACCGCGGCACCGTCTCACTGATGTAGAAACCGACCACTCCCAGCGGCAGGTCAGGGAGGACTAAGTCTGATATCTGCATTGTACCTTTGAACACCTGAAACCACATTAATTATAATAAATTCTTTGGACGGCTTATAAATTTTACAGGCATATGACTATTTTGTTATGATACCTTTAACTTAGGTGATTCTTCCCCTCGACCTAGGTCTCCAACAAGAAGTTTAACCTCGTTATCATTTTGTAGGTCTACAAGTGCAACATTTGACGGCAAAGTTATAAGGTCTATGTCATCTGTTCCCACTTCCACATCCAACCAGCGAGTCATACTACCCATATTTAGTGTGAAGCTCACAAATATTGGGCTAAAAATTCTAAAATGAATGTTATGCCTCCCTTTATTTACATTTTTGTCTCCTTGACAACAACAAATAACAACAAAGTTTGACAGTGACAATGTCATGGTGTCCAATCACTGTTTCCGTAAATGCTCTAAAATATTGATTACGGACAAAAATCTTACCTTAAAGTTTCTAGGTATAGTAAATAGATGTTTTATATTCAACATTAATTATTTATACGCTAGTTTTCGACATAACAATTGGCATGCTTTGATAAACACCTCAAAATATTAAGAGCATCAGGGGACATAGCTACATTTGTAAACACCGCTCACAAAGTGCGTTCAAAAGTATACAAACGCAAATAAAGAAAATTAAAAATTTCGATATATAACAAAAAATAATATGTCATTTCACTGTAAACTATTGCTAACCATTATGTTCATTCAAAATATATTAACGTTCATAAAATTTGTTAGATAACAGCATAAAATTTATTCCGAAAATGTTAACTTGAAAGTAGGTAGGAGTGTGTTTATTACAGGTTTTGACTTTTTGTCCTTGACGTATAATTTAATTGTATTTTGTTATTTATTAATTATTATAGATTTGTTTGTAAATGAAATAACTGTATGTAGACTTTGTTAAATGCATTTAAGTGTTATTTCCCGTGTACTACATACTTCTAGTGAAGTTCAACCATGTTACTTAGCTTAAAGTTGTTTGTGTTCTGTGACTTTTAAAGGTAAGTTTAAAACTTTGATAAAGTTATAACTATTATGATTGTGTTTCTTTTCGTCTTCAATCTTATTGACTAAATAACAACCTTTCGACGTATTTGTATCGAGTAGCCAACAATGAGCTCGTAAAAAAGAAATTAGGATTTTTTTAGTTTTATTTTATAAACAGGGGCAGCTAGTTTGAATTTGTCTACATGTGTCAAACCTTCAAAATGTGTCTCCTAAAATAACAAAAAATTAGATAATGAATTAGGTATATTTATTATTTTACATTGAAGAATATACACAATTTGATTGATATTAGTGTGTTTATTTTAGAATAAAATTGGTTTTCCAACTGAGAAAAAAAGTAGAAGAACTCTCTGATGTGTAAATATTGTAATTAAAAATGGTACTTTGTACAGGATGTTATTCTAAATAATTGGAATCAAACCTCCATATTAAATCCTTGAAAATATAATCACATTTCCTGTTCTTATTTTTATTACCTTTTTGATGTAATCTCTCATTTATCTGTATAAACATACTAAGTTGTAAAGTTTGACTAATTACAGCCTACTACTGAGAAATAGGTACTTGGCCAATGTTATTCTTTCAATGCCAAGATATGAAGTAGCTTTTGGGTTCAACAACACTAAATAATTTTTATATGGATGTTTTAGGTAGTTAGGTTTGTTTATTATTGTTTGTCTATTTTTATTTAAAGTTTAATTATGTATAACTCTAATACAGTCACAAAAAAAAGTGGAGAAAAAAAAAACATTAGAGTCTTTAGAGACCACAATATTCTAAAATAATAATATTATCTATTACATAATTTGACTGATGAATGAATCGTTAGTAAACATACATTTATATTTGTATTTTCAAAACACCCTCAATATAATTTAGCAGGCTACCTGAAAACCTAACAAAGATACTTCAGCACTTATTCACTACTTCAATCTGCTACTGGTTTTCCCAAGAGAGGAGGAGATATTCTTTTGTGCCTAATCATAAGGAAGTTAACATCATTTGTACGTAATATTTTCGTAAAATTAAGAATACATGTCAAACCATGTAATTATTATCAATGCCGAAAACTACTTTCATAAATCAATTCAATAGTTTTAAGTGTCCACGTTTTTCTCATACCTATTTCGCGATCGGCAATCACGAAACCATCCAACACATAAATATGACTCCGGATAATTGTCCAACGACGTATATTTAAATACCAGTCGATTAAAATATTGTCTGACACATTTATTTTTAATACAAACATCGGCTTTATTAAATATCGCCAAGCAAAGGACATAGCTCGCTATACTAGTATAGCCCTGGGTTTTCCCGCCACCGCGGCGCCGACACCAATGCGTTGACTTCAATTCATAACAATATCGAAACATTTTGCAGCCGGTCATAGTTTATAGTTACACAATCCTCTTTCTATAACATCAATTATTCTATTCTCTTTGTTATAGTATTCTTAGAAGACCACTTGGCCTGCTCACCAACCACTAGTAACATAATATACTAAGATTTCCTTAATTAAGAATAAGAATAAGTTTATTGTTCCAAAAGGGGTTACAACGTTGTCATAAATATATTACAAATGTAAAGTTATTACTGACTGAAAATATTATTTAAACTGCGGTCCTCAAACTATCGACATGTTTTTCATCAATTCAAGAGGCTTCCAATTTGTTCCTCGTTCGCACTCGAATCACCAATTAACCTTACGTATTTTCCTGTCTACTTTCCTGGTTTGATATCGAGCATGTGTCTAAATAGTGCTGTTCTCCGTAGCAATCAGAGAAATACCTGCATGAGTCATCAGCGGTAGAATAACGTTGCTAGGCCTCCGAGTGGTTCTACAACTTTGTTCTTAGTTTATTTGGCCTTTCTGTCTGGACGCAAAGCAGTGACTCACCAACCTGTTTTACTATCAAGGTGTAGCGCCTATTTCAGAATTTTAAATAGTTTTGTAAACGTTTTTTTTTTAATATAGGCATATGATTTATCCTGCTTCCGATACAAATCGTCGTAACGCGAAGGTACGCACGTATTAAGTATACTTAAGAATGGTTTAGGTACTCTTTGAATTGTCGAACTGTCGCTTATAGATCGTATAACGGTTGTAATGCCCTAAATCACAGCGTGGGCCTAACTTCTCGAAAGGCCCGTTACAACAAAACGAGACTAATAACCACTATTTACACTTTCCCAAAACACCACAAAGAAGTGACTCCATAATTATTGATAATTACAAGTATCCTCTATAGCTTCATAAATATATGACAGTGGTCGACGACCTCAAGGACCTTGCACTGTTACTTATTTGGTTTCACAATCTTTTGCTTCCTACGCACGTGGCGGCTTGCCAGTTTTGGTACTGGACTTTACTTTGATAGACAACAAAACAAACCGAAAAGGATCGTTTAACCACTCTAAATAACTAAGTTGCGATTACATGACAAAGGCCTATTCATAAAAATAATTCTGTAACTAGAATTCTAGACACAATGCCTGTGTGCAAACTTTGTGTGAGCGATACGCTACGATTCTATACACTAAACTCATTCATTGATCTTGAGTTTTGACCTATTTTGATTGCTATACTATGTCAGCCCACATAACAATATGGTTCACAAGCCTACATACACAGTATTGGAGCAACAATGAACATCGTATCATTACGGCGAGCCATGCGGGGGCTGACCAAGGAAACAGCGAGAAAGCAACCTCGACGTCAGCCGCTTGTGTAACTGCGACCTTACCCGAGTTTATTTATTTTACTTATAACTAGTAATTATAATATAGTGCTTAGTTGCGACATTAACGCCTATGATTGCAGAACAATAAATTATTTTCTAAACTAGCCACCAAATCGGTGAAATACGCAAGTACCTAAATGCTGTATAGGATCTCCTTTTTGTCGTTGTCCCGCTAGGCTACGCTGGTAGTGATAGCTTGCGGTCATTTCTTCAGTAAATACTATTAACCGAAGAAATACTTAGACAGGTAGACTTATTAATACCATCTTGGTCATGCCTGTACTTTTCTTCTTCCTTAACAGCCATGGGTAAAATATTTGTCTTTAGCTATGTACTGAGTTAAAAACAAGTACAAGATAAGCCATTGCATTGGGACAGTTATTACTTTTATTTTAAAGTGTAAATAAGTAACGATAATTTGACCTTTGTCGACTTAACTAATTCGCGAAATCTACAATGTCACAGCACCTAATTAGATTACGTTTTAAAATGTAGACAGGTCATTAATAGTCGAAGATCATACCTGGCCCTCTAGCCAAGTAACATTTCCACAAGCGATAACGATGATAGAAATCGCTTAACTGACATTAAATGTATGGAAGTGACAAGTCCAGGTCACGTGACTTGTCGAAATGAAATGTCATTTCCATACATTTAATGTCAGTTAAGCGATTTCTATCATCGTTATCGCTTGTGGAAATGTTACTTGGCTAGAGGGCCAGTATAGTATAGTTTGTCAATTGTTGTAATATTGAATAATATTAACTGTAAAATACGGTAGTCAGCTGAAATTGCTAATAGTGGAAGCCACTCCAAATTAACTTAGGTAAAGGCTAGGCAGAAGATTCCTGATAACTATGAGATTAACTTAAAAAAACTAGTTCAGAAAAAATACAAGGTGATGCATTTCAAAACAAATGAGGTGCTTTTGTGTTTTTGAAGCTGTTAATGTAAATACATATATTGATACAGTGATGACGACTTCAAGAGGAAATTCTGTGATTTGTGGTGGTGACTAATCTCTTCAAGAATTTACAGAAATCCGAGATAAGACATTGATGATGCGCAGTATTCTACACTTGACGAGAACTTACATTTAAGTCATTAGAACGACGTACTTTATTTATGTAGTAATGAGTAGTATTATTGTAATTAAATACGCACCATATATGTTGTATGACTCAACTTTTGTTGTTTTAAATACAAATTATATTAATCCCTGATTGAAATCGACTTAGGTACATTATTGGGTGATAAGTGTTAAAAGTGCCTAACAATGTCTTTCACCTGTTTTTATTAGGATTGGACACCTTTTCAAACCGTGAAGGGTCAAACCCTTCCTGATTAATGACTTCTACGTTCACAAAGACTATTTGCTTCTATTTGGACTAACTAGACGTAACTAACGGATAATGTCATCAGAAAGAGAGTTCTCTATTCAGAAATCGTCCAACCTAACACCGATTGATACAAACGTATCTATCCACGTTATAGTGTCAAGACATGGTCACGACGCATTCCTGATTATGACCGGTCGCCCGACACAGTCACGATTGACACTAGCCTATTCAGAACATGGTTTGTACTAGTGGGTATATTCTGTGAGTACAAAAACTGATGATCAGATAGATGATCCAAGTAAATAAATAGGCGTTTATGATTCTAATTCTGCGTCTTTTTGTTTATCTTCAATTTGGGGGCCTTGGCTGTCAGCGTCTTACTTGTTATTGTTTGTTGAATGAATAATAACAGTTCGTCTTTTCTTGCAACTACATAATACTATGGTAATTGTTCGTATCTATTTCAATAAGTTTATATCACAAACTCCAATTCATGTAAATTTTTTAACACTAACTTAAATATTGGATAAATACATTTTCTTTTCCACGTAGTTTCTAAAATAGTCCGTCTCCCTCGAAAACAAAATCAATATTGTATAACAGTTTACATAAAGGATTGCCATAATTTTTAAAATTGATTCTCGACGCTTTTACCGAACGAAATAATTTTTGAAACAGTTCTCAATAAGCTATAGATTTTATCCGTTACCTGCAGCTGTATTGTGCATTAACCATATTAGTAACGCACCACGATTTCTAATACTTAAAAAGTGGAGTACCTACTACAGTAATTAAAATAACTGTTGAAGCATTTTACGACCATTAGAAGAAAGGATGAATGAATTTACTGATCATTGGAAAGAAAATGACGTTACAATTGTGATTTTTGCTCAATCATACGCAAAGGAAATGAATGTACGTCCGTTGCGTCTCGATGTGTATGTATCGATGTCAGTACTGTAAACATTAACATTTCTAATTTATCTCTCATTGGGATCGCAACGTAAATAATTGCTATGCATATTTCCCGTGTCATCAGATGGCTTCGCGCAATTTGTCGAGCAGTCATTGATGTGTTAACTGTATTTTAAGTGAAATATGGAACTATCGATTTCTAACCTGCATAGAGATAAGATTATGATTGTAAAGAAAATTACATAAGGCATCTGTAAATATAACAAAAAAGTAAGACACTGATAAGTGCTCCGTCTTAGGGATCCCTAATACTACATTCAGTATCAAAATATAACAAAGCTAGTCCAAAAAACAAATATTAACTCTTTTAATCTAGGCTTGGATTATAATAACATTTTGTGCAGCTTTCTTGCTATTGTCATAATAAAATAATGACTAATAATCTAGCTGATTGCATTGGTACGGTTTATTAAACCGTTATGACGATTATAGTGATGTTTTCATGAATTTGATGTCCTTTCACTATGTCGATGTGGGCGTTGACCCATAAAGCGGATGCAGCTAATCGCAAAGATTCAGGACATGACTGAATTACTATATCCGTGCTAGTTCGTAACGCGATAAGTTCAGCAGCTGCGAGCCTAAACAAAAGGATAGATTCAAAATGTGTTCAAAATTATCGCAGTCATGGTTTGTTTTACATGCGTATTAGATTTTTATAGTAATGGTTTTTGGGTGGCTTCGCGGTTTTAAGAGCCTTAAATACGTTGAGGTGTGCAAAAATATTGCTACATTTTAAAGATCTTTAATTAACTGGGCGCCTACAGTCTTGCATGGCAAAAGTCTCCAAATTACAACTTTCAAAAATAAGTTACCTTAAGGCCACGGCATTCTTTTAATATTGATCCAACGGGTCCTTATATATTCCGATATGAGCAAGTTTCTTCGCCTGAATACTGCAATATATTGTAGAAAACAAGTTACGGTTGGTTACGTAAAATATAAGACAAAGATCTAAGAAAAGCGCAGTAATGCTATAATGCTGCCTGTTGGTGTTCAACAACACTTTCAAACTAGATGCTTGTGTTGATAAGAAACTGAAACTTGCTTAATGAACCAAGTTGTTGCCTTCTACAGAGTTTTGTGTGCATTACATACATACATGTGCCTGCCTAGTACTCATTTAAATAGCATGGGTACAGACTGTTGTACGCTTTGGATATAAAACTCAACACTGCACTGGCTCATTCTACATGCGATTTGAGTCATTTGACCCGAGGAATTCTGAAATGTCTACTTAATGTAATATTGTTTTTTTTCTTCTGAATTGTTTTCTTGATATCAAAAATTCAATACAAAACCCTTGTGGGTCAAATTTTGAAATCAAGAAGCTTCTTTGATGGTTTTTAAACTAAACTGGGCAAGCTACGACATTCTAGTTTCAAAACTAACGTATACTTGTTATGGTGTCAATCAATTTCATGGTTCCATCACATTTCATCGTTACCTACATACTTCGCACTTGCAATCAAGATACAATTAGTTCGACTAACAAGATCTCTAGTGTTAATTGCAATCGTGTTATTGCGTGTCCACCATCAATTCATGGCGTTCACGTATGAAATCAAATCATCCTTGGCCCATTAATTATTCAATTGTTTAACGCGATCTGCTATCACGGCTCTTCCTGTTTTCGCAAGGAAGTGTCAATAATTAAGTATTCAAAGTTGTGAAGTTGTAGATGTTTGAGCGATTAACTTTGATTGATTGTTGCTGTGACAGGTTAGAGCTATTGACTAGGCTACTTCTTGGAATAGAATATAATGACTGTGATGATAATTATGTATGTGATTTTGGATTTGTAAGAAAAGGAGATCAAGTGTCATCAGTATCTTATTAAAAAGCTCCTACTTTTCTACTTGAACTATGATATCGTTTCTTTTTCTACTAGGTATTTATTATTATTTGTGTGAAACAGACCGTTTAGGCGCGATTGGTCCAATTCGCGATTGGACCAATTCACCATATTCGCGATTCGTCCAATTCGCAGTGGACCCAATTCGCGATTGGTCCAATTCGCGATTGACTTTCCTTACATACTCATAAACTATTTCTGCAGTTCGTTTATATAAATTAAATATAACGTTATCACATTACGTTTATCATATAGTTGCACTAAATATCCTGTTTGATGACTACAATATGATTTTATTTAAATTGTATTTAGATAATATTATCATGTTGTTGTCATTTCGAAGTCCTTGATATAATATATTTTTGTTGATAGGAGTTTATTATTGTGAGTGGAATTGCAGAGTAAGAGTTTAAATCTTCTGAAAATGTGGCTATTTTTCTGGTGAGGAAAATGCCAGAATGATTGTGAAATGAGATGTTCCAAGTAGCTACTTTATATAATAATTTATTTGTTTGGATATGCAAAATATTTTTGATGTTAAATGTATGATTCAAACAATTCTAGCTTGTGTGGGTTCAAGGACTCATAACATAACAGTAAACCAGCGTCTCGAAACGTTTCCATAATTCATGATGGTATCAACTGATAGAAAACTAGGTGCGTTATACGACTAAACGCTACGCACCGTTTAGTCGTATAATGCCTAATTCGCAAAATGGCACCCGAGTCTCAAAAGGGCCAATTCGCAAATGGACTAGTTCTCGAAAAGACTAATTCGCGAAATGGCTAATTCTGAAAAGGACTAAGCAGTAAAATGCCTAATTCTTGAATGGACTCATTCGTAAAAGGACTAATTCGTAAAATGATTAATTCTCCAAATGACCAACTTTTACCAACTCATTCCATGGACTTAAATGACGTTAAAAAACTTTAATTTTCTAGGTTATGTTATATTTTATACGAAATGCAAACCGTTTAGTCGTATAATGCATGATTTAAAACGTTTAACATCAAAGAACATGCATTCATACAGTTTAACATTATTAAAAGTAGCTCCAACTAGTCAATGGATGAGTAATTAAAGTATTTTAACGTCATTTAAGTCCATGGAATGAGTTGGTAAAAGTTGGTCATTTGGAGAATTAATCATTTTACGAATTAGTCCTTTTACGAATGAGTCCATTCAAGAATTAGGCATTTTACTGCTTAGTCCTTTTCAGAATTAGCCATTTCGCGAATTAGTCTTTTCGAGAACTAGTACATTTGCGAATTGGCCATTTTGAGACTCGGGTGCCATTTTGCGAATTAGGCATTATACGACTAAACGGTTACTACGTGTTTTACTACGACACTGTTATCCATAGCTATAAACTTAAAGGGGAGGCCTTTGCCCAGCTGTGGGCCAGACCAGGTTTCGCAAAAAAAAAACTTTGTATAGTCTATGTTTTTTTCATCCCACACTTTGCATCTTTTTACATATTTACTAGAAAACTAACAATTAATTTTCATTTTAATCTTATGTATGGTATTCATGTTGCTATTATTGATTTGCATACCAAAGTAAGACTAGGCTATCGACTAGTTACCTACGCTCACTGATTGCATAACATTCTGAGCATTTTCATATGCCTATAACGTGCGATATTTATTTCTTCCGTTACTTAATCGATTGCAGAACGGTTGTTACAGCATGTTAGCGAATTTAATGGAAGTAACTTCGATAGGAAAATGTTAACATAGATAACATAATTAAACACAGATCGCTAACGGTGATGGAGATTGAGAAAAGAGGTCGTAATCACAAAAGGAAATCTCTTTTAATCTGTTTCAGGTTCAACTATTTTGTTAAAGAAATTATTTGCCGGGCCTGTTGGTCTCTGAGACCCTGACTGCTATACCGGAGGTCGTGGGTTCGATTCCCACCCGGGACAAATGTTTGTGTGATGAGCAAGATCATTTGTTCGGTGTGTAATTTATCTTTAATATGTATGTATTTAGAAATATATAAATATGTTTATCAGTTGTCTGGTTACCATAACACAAGCTCTGCTTAGCTTGGGATCAGACAACCGTGGGTGAGCTGTCCCGGAATAAAAAAAAATCGTTAGTGTTTATTGGCAGTATTTAAGAAACAAGCCACAACGCCAATAAACAACAACACATTCAGTAATAATTAGCTGGAGTAATCATTAGAGGATTGGAGTCAACGACCTAAGATTTCTTACCCTTGCACTCTACATAAGACAAGAGTCAAGATTAAATACTTACGGTAACGTCTAAGTAGCAATAATCAAAGTTATCAATAACAGCTACAACATAACATGAACATCAAAAGGCGAGTCTATCAGTCAAGTGATCAGCGCCAGCAATCGAGCATTAAATTGCCTTGCGCCGGATGCTTGCGCGCACGCATACAGACAACGAAACTAACAGACAAGAGAAATATTCTCCTCGAAGCTTATATGGAGCCATCAAGCATTTTTGAGTTAATTTATATTGGCATTCATAAAATAGTGAAAAATAAAGAAAAGGTTTCTGTAACCCTAGGCCCTGGGTACGAATTTTCCAACTGCTGTATTTATTTTTCTCTGCAAAGTTAGTCAAAACGGTAATAGATAGGAACGTAAAATCGGAGACGCTCGACTTGAGATGTCTCAATGATGACTGATGTCTATATTAAATTAAAGTTATGTAGGTTAAGTAAATATGTTCTTGTAAATGGCTTTTAAGTTATAAAAAGTAATCCTAACCGTTAATTTTAACAGTTATTTTTATAATTGCTCTTGACGTCCAACGTAAGTATTACCTACTTGTGTTTTCATTATTATGAAGTCTGGCTGTTTAACGCTCATAATGAACATGTCTGGTGTACTAATTAGTTCTTAAAAAAATACAAAACGGTTTCAGCCAGCGTGATTCCCATCTTGCAAAAAAAAAATAAATCTTATTTTTTTTTGTTATTGCTTTTGGCCTCGCACAAAGTCGTTCTATTTTAAAGTTTCTCAACAACCATGTTATCCCTTGTAATTAGATCTCCTTTCGTCAATAAATGGCATCCTTTTTCTTTGTCGTCTTTCTAATTTGCTGAATTAACATTGTGTATTTACGGCCAGTGGCCCGGGTTAATGACCACAGTCGTACCGATGCGCCTGTTTCTGCACAATGCTCCTACTTATGAAATTAATATTCGAGCAAAAAGTCACCTTAATCCTTGGGCGATAGGTTTCATAATCATTTGTGTATTGCCTTTATAGGCTTTAATTATTACATCAATTGTTTGGATGCATACTGATATTAGTAATATTGTTTCAGTTTCTATTGATCAGTATGTCTAGGATGCTTTTTTACGTAGTTATGTCAAAGATTCTAATCTGACTACTGAAATTACTCTGGTTTCAAGTGGAGAAATTATAACATATTGGAAAACTTACCTCGTATCATATCGGTTAAGAATATATTGCTTGATTTTGTATTGTACTGCTAAATCTACATGTGTAAACAACTATGTAAACAAATGAAAAGGTCAAGGGCTTGTTCAAATGTTTGTGGCACTTGTTATCGCGACCATGGCACTCCCACTTGTGTAAAGAAGACAAGTGTAAGTACTTAAATTGACTTTTATCAAAATTATTTCACATCACAAACTTGAATGTTTAAAATGATTTTAAAATCGAAAGTTAATCCTTTAGTATCTATAAAACAAAAGAAACCCATAATTTTATTTCGCAATGTTGACATTGGTGCTTAATTATTTAACCTTGAACTCTTAAACTGGATTCACCATAAAGCAAGGTCAATGAGATGAAGTTCCACCGACTAATGGCGACTATTAAGATAAATTATAAAAAAAATATTATTAACTGATAGTAAGAAAAGCTTTGAAGCCTACACTGCCGGGTGCTCTTCCCGTATGGAGAAGGAACGAGCATTGAATGCGACGCCTGCCCACTTGTAGGCTGGTCATTTCAGATTCAAAATATTTTAATCCAGTTTACTTCCCGAAACGTTTGATGTTGTATTTTCAGTATAGGAATCTAGGTACTATAGTAGTTAAATAGTTCTCAATTCTCGAATTCTCAATTCTCAATTCTTTGCAGCCTTTTAAATGATCTAAAATTCTGTATTTTAGATCGGAATATAAACCGTTGTAATCGTTTGACTTACATGATATTATGCAGATGCTGTTTAAACAATATTATTTGTTATTCTTGACCTTTGATTTAAGGTCGGTAATCAATATTGGAGGAAATCCGCAAAATAATATCATTTAGTTAGTAGCATGCATCGAACTATTATTTGATTCCAATCGCATGCAATCGTCATCTTAGCGCACTGCTGGGTGCAGCATCCTGTCATTTCCTCCTGCATATACCTAAATGTACGACCTTGCAAAATCGTAGTATGTACGGTATTCAACAAACACTAAAACAGCTGTCTTTGATCGTAAAACTTCTGACCAGGTGCGTTTTGACGAAAGGATGATTCTCTCGAAACTTACAACGTTGAACGAAAATCTCATCAAAACTTAGAACCCAAAGTTGCTGTTCTTGTTTCATGTCGATGCCGAATTCAATGCTGTATGAATAACATATTCCTATTTAAATATGTAAGATGTTTGTATCTCCTAGCTACAATAAATCTGACGCTTTTAATGTAAGTGTTCCTTTCTTCTCGTTATATAAACTTCGCACGAGTTATAATAAGGGGTTCAGTTGATCATAAGTTTCCGCTTCATGTTATAACAACATTACATGTTATGGGTAATAGCGAGATCTCTATCCTATTGCAACGCTCCTTAGTTCATTCACGTTTGAATAGATCGGATCACCTAAAGGCGTATGCTCATTCAGGTAATGTATATCATGTAAGGACAATGGACATCATGTATTTCATCTAAGCATCCGTTTTCGTTTCCGGAATCTTGGGCATGTAGGACAGTTGTTGAAGAACGACCAAATAGTTGTATATCCAACAGTGTTTTCTTTGATATTACTCATTTCGTCCATTACCACTTTGTTTAAGGACTTTACGTCGAGTCAGATGGCGTAAGACTATATTGGTAACCATATAACCACTCGGCTGTTCGTGTAGCAATGGTCTTACAACTTAGATGTCCCATGCATTATAATACCTTGTTACTAGATATTATAGTATACATCGCTCACATCGCTCAGGCCCAGAGGCCAGAGCAACAAAACAGAGAGGCCTACAAACATGCTCGTCGGCGCGCGGACGTGCCCGCGAAAAACATTATAAGGTTAAACACCCGTCGCCTGCCTCGCTTTAGCATGTGTTTGTTTGATACTTCTTATTGCTTATGTTAACACTAAGATATATACAGTAAGTACTCCTATGCACGATTTGATCTTAGTTTCGCAATTGCTTCTTTTGCAAATAAGATTAGTAGCCTGATTACAGTCTTACGTTACTTCCAGCAGACCGAAAAACTTATATGCATTCATTAAATATTTAATGGCCTTGATGTAGTTTCCATGATAGGTCTGGCCATAACGTCTATAAGAATATAATAAGACGCAAGTACGTACCTATTCAATAAATCAGAAGAGATTAATAAACAGTAAGTATTTAAACATGCAAAAATACTTTCGCGCCTAAATAAATGCTAAACTTTTGCAAATCTGACAGCCAACAGACGTCAAATTCAAATCTAGAACATTAACATTTCAACGAGAGAAGACTGGTGATATGATTTATTGAACCATGCAGACTTTTTCTATTTGCAAATCATAAAATAAAATTACTGTTAGTTATGCAATGAGTAGAAAGCAAAGCTATTTTCTGCGTAAGGTTATGTAAAAACTTCGCGTAAGTCTTGTAAGCTACAAAGTCCTACTAATGAAATAAAAAGAAAGCATTATAATTGCTCAATCACGCGAAACAATCGTAGGTTCGGAATTCCGACATAATTAAACAAAAGCTTGATTCATTCATAGATTTCTTTTATTTTTATTGGTGGATACTATAAAAATGAATCATTATCAAGGTTTGTTCAATAAAACAAATAGAAATGTACCAGACAACTAGTACTTGGTTTTTTGTTAGCTTAAAGATTACACGGTTAAGTACCATCCGAGATTTGACCGTATTTGCTGCAAAAACTTGTGGTTTGGTCGCCTTTCAGGTTTTCACAGTAATTGATTCTGTCCAGCTGTCACTGTCTGATTTGAATTTTGGCGTTAAATTGGTAACAGTAAAATGTTCTATCTACACTTTGTAGTAAACATTTGCGCAAGCTTTAGCGATTACAGGAAACGTTCAAGTTATGAAGCTTTTTGATCTAAATATGAGCTATTCTTATTCCATTGTTGTTATTTTACGTCAGTTATGCAGCTTAAGAATTTTGAATTGAAGCGTAGTGCCTACATTGAAAAATGTAGGAACAAAAAAATGGCTAAGTTTCGTGCTTCTTGGTCGGCAAAGCTTGTATAAACTTTTAAACTATCGCGCTGCATGTTTATAGTAATATTATAGAACGGGGATTAGCGCGTACATGCATAAATACCTTTAGGGCTTGACGTTTCGACCGGGTTACATCGTCCGTGGTCGCAAGCAGACTGAGTTGAGTCAGCTATAATATTATGGCAAAGCTTGGTTTTTAATGGGGTGCCCTTCTGAAGGCTCATGTAAAACTTAAGTTTTGTGTGGTATGATAGACGTTATTTTTTCTTTATTGTTCCATGACTCTTATGTCTTTGTTTTAAGGCTGTCAGACCTGCCACACAACAAGGCTGTGACAAACATTGTAAGTGTTGTAACTATTTTCATACACTTAGCAATGGGTCTTATGTCAATCACTAGTAGGTCTTCAGCATCTATTACCAGGCCATCACTGAGAAAATGCTAATGATGATTACGGACGCTGTGGGCGTAAGTAGGTGAATGTCTGCATGTACTAAGTTACATGGTGCGTTTGTCCTTAGGCGCTAATACATGCAAGGTGTCGTTGATCAATTGTTATTAATTTATGTACCTACAGGTTTGGTAATTTACTGTTTTGATTTAACAAAGGGAACAGGCCCCTAAATCACCCTATATTTTTCCTCCTAGACCAAGTTTGGTAGGCAGACGAGCGTAAGTCCACCTACTTGGATATGCCAGAATAAAATTAGTATTATAAATAGGTTTTCAATAACAATGGTTTTATTTATAAGATAGGTACATTTATTTTTATTATCCTTATTTGTGAATTTGCGTCAAACAACTTTAGTTAAGTTAAACAGCAATACTAACTATTTAGTGAGCCGGGTTTTTACCTTATATATATAGATATTTTGGGTTCATTGGCCATCTCATACCTATCTGACATCTCGGTTTCAAGTTACTAAAAATATTAATAACAGAACTATTACCAAAAGTCACGTATCACACGCTCGCTGTACATACGAAAATATCCGACACACATAAAGTGGTAAGGAGACAGTTACCACGTAACAGTTGGCACAATAATACCATAGAGCTAAGCACATAAACTACGGCAACAGATAATGTATGCGCAGGACATCGTCCGTTACGATCGTTGTCTTGCAAAATGACAAACATTAGCTTTCGACTCCTGCGCAAGGACATTCTTATTTCAAACGTTCGATTGCGATTCGTCTCTCGTCTTTTAAACATGGAATGATGTTTGTACCTACGTGATCCAACTTCATATGAATTACTAGTATTAATTAACACCTTTCTAGCCAGCTATCGGCCATGCACTTTCGTTTTTTTCTCAGACGCTTTGACAAGTAAAAGGCGTGGAGTTTGTACAAGGGTGCTTTGTGAAAGTGCTTGCATAATCATTGTTTACTCCTTGAAACCTGTATCTAAATATTCTGGTGATTTTTGAGGCGATTCTCTTAGCTTGAAAAACCCGTTATCTGGTAATGTGAGTCTTATCTATATTCTATGTCCGTAACTTTAGAATGAAGTCACGAACTAAATCCAATATGCTGTGTTTTGTTGAGTACTTAAGTTTGTTAGCTGTGTTCGGACATGATAAGGTATATTCAAGGCCGAGTCATGTCATCTAGAGTAGGTATAAAGCCTTTGTGATACCTAGACGTATTGTTAAGTTCTTACACAGAGTTATGAACATAAATATGTATGTGCTTGGTATGTTGGCGCGTGTATTATTCAATTTATAACATGTAATTGCCCAGTAAACAACAAATCAATTATATAACATGACGACTAGATACATTGTATGTTTCACATTTACTATGTTCAGAGGATTTCTTAGATTTTCTTCAGTATTGTTAGCTCATTCAATCAGTCTGTTTGACAGTCAATAACTATGACAATGTGTTCTCTTCATAAATAGGTCGACTACTGACGCTACAAGATATATTGGAACAACTGATTAAATTGAATTTCTGAATCAATCATGCAGTATGTGGGTAGTCATAACTAGGTACGGATATAGCAAAAGTAAATCCATGGACAACAGAAACGCATTCTATATAGGTAGTTACTTCTACACAATTATTTGTGTTTTAAATGGATATGATTATCACAAGTTGACACACGTTGACATATATCGATAAAGCACGTGTAAAAATAAGGTAAATTGTGAAAATTACTGAAAATAACTTGCATAATTGTAGATATGAACTATTTAGGTAAATAAATATTTTCTGAAATGATGTAATCGATTAACCCAATAAATACCTAAGCGTAAAAATGTTTTATTGACATTTACAGGTACTTAAATGTTATTGAAATAAAATATATACTTAGGTATATCTGGTCCTGGTTAGTTTACCGTGAGTCGGTATAAAGAAAAAGTAATACTTATATTTTTATAAAATAAAAATACTATTTGTATTATTTTATCAAACCTTTGTATGATTACTTAATTTTAGGAACACTACGTATAATTATTGCACAACTTAAATGTAACATGAAATTTAAGTAAAATATTAATTCAATTTTAATTGTATGATTGTATTATTGAATTGATGAATAACAGTTCAATTTGTCTGAAGTTGTGATAGGAAGCATTTAATTAAATCACAGTGATAGTTTACTAAGTGGTAAAGTAAGTCAAGTGCCCGTCCTATACTTAGAAGTATAGACAATATTATTATAATGTATGTTAGTCATTAATGCGTTATCATTAAACATGCAGTACACAATAGCTGCTGCGTTTCTAGCAAGATTCAAAGTGCGTATTACTGCTTAAATTGTAACATAATGACCTACGGACCAGTGTTAACAATTTGTATGGAGAGGTTGCTATTAATTAAGATAACAAATTGTTTTCTATCTGAATTAAGTGGCTTCGACTGTCATAATTATAACTATTTTTTTTTTGTATTGTCTCCGTATCAGCTCTTTTCTTTTCTTTCTTTAATACTACATCATTTTTAGACCATCTAATAAATGGACAACTGCAAACTGCAAATTTCATAAAAAAAGCTTTAAAAATAAACTCGTAACATTATAATAGTCTTGTCTCACAAACAGACAGATGTTCCTAAATAATAAGGACTTGTTGTGACGTAGTGGTACCAACTGGTACCACGGGCCTCGTAAAATAAAACAAGTCGCTCACCGCAGAAGCATTCCCGTTACCAAGTGATTCATTACAGCCACCGCACATGATCCGAGGAGACTTATTTCTTTAATACGGTCCATTTACTTTCTGAAATATAAAGGGTCAAAATTAAATTAAAATTATGATAAAATTGAAATTGGGAACCACTTGCTATAAAATTGTTATAGCCACGAAGAAAAGACTCAAGTGTGATTTAGAATCTATGAATCCTTGTCGCAACTAATTAATATACTGTAGCTATGGGCATTATTTTCTTTTTTGTAAAAGTAGGGTTTTTACCTAATGGAATGGTAGCATTATAAGTTTTTGGTCCCATTGCCGCGTAACACGATAAAAGGAAGTAAACTTTTGTGCTTATTATTCCTTGGCGTTATTAAATAGAACCTACGTTCCGTTCTTTCCAACCTAAAATTGAAACAGAAAGGCTGGATCGTAACATTTCTTTCATTATGCTCTTTTCTCTAATTAATTCCTATAACATGATAAGTATAAACATGTTTCAACCTAATTCCGGAGATAGATTTCTGTAACATATTTCTACGTCATTAAATCCATTAGTTGGATGCATCTGGTTGTCACCGCGACGTACAAATATGTCGAATGCGGAACGGCGACATTTTGGTCGACTGGTCAGACTGCATTGTTGACTTACGATTAATTAAAGCCTTATCGACAGGTTTATTTTGTTTTGCGAAACCGTAGCTTGGTTTCTTTTTACGTTAATATTATTTGCTGAGTTATTGAAATAAGTACATTTTTTAAATTTGCAATTACCTTAATATTGCAGCTATAGTTCTATGTAGTCTCAACGTTATGTCCTTGGTTTAATTCCAAAGATCAGTTTGATCGATAACATGACCTTCAGGAATATCTTTTCAACCTCTTCCCACGATCTAATTTTTACAGAAAATTCTAACTGATATATTTTAGGATTGTCTGAGCCTTTATTTTAGGCATAAGCTCCCACTTTGCAAAGGCTACGCTGCGTTACATACGTACATATACCTGACTGACAAAGACTGTCTATTAGCATTGGCTATTCAATATCGAGATCCTACAACGATAGCACAAGACTTACATTAGCTCTGGTTCCCAAGTACGAGGAACCAATTGTGACGTAATTGTATTACTTTTTATACACTCGATGGAATCTGATATTTATTACTTTCCCAACATTGATTGACGTTACCTCTTTATTGTTGATGTCGTTCCCAAAGTCTACAGTTACATTCAGTTACGTTTTCACTTACTTTCGTTTGCTCAAATTAACATTTCATATTACTTGTAGCCATTATTTTGTATATTGATTGCCATTGCCAAATTATAGGATTCAGGATGATATTTTGATGACGTATAATTAAACGACGTAACTCCATTTTCGTGATGTTTACTGAATGAATGTAATTGACAAGAACAGATGCAACATAATCGGCAAAAAGTCTTTTAGTACCCGGATACTTTCTACTTGTCATTCAGACAATCATATAAATTAATTAAAGTGTTAATTACATTCGTAAAAATGTATTCCTTATTGAAATATTGATTAGACTCAACTAGGTATATTAACAATTATCTTAATCACTTATATGTTTACGTTCGTAACCGTCCGATTACATGGTTGTTTAAAAGGTCTATTGAAGCTAACTTTATCTGTAGTGTTCGATCCTAGACCACTTTCAGTGCAACTTCGCTTTCTGCTTTCCAATATATGAAGAATGCTGTTCTATTATCATTTGCTATTTCTTGTTGCAACGAACTCAGTTTCCAATCAATCAATCGTTCATATTTATTGATGGGATCACCACCTTTTTTGTGACAGCTTCTACGATTAATCTCTTCCGTTTAAGGCTGGCCAGCTGATCTTGTTGTGTAAGACAGATCAACACGTTATTGATATGTGTAATTATTTTGAATTATGCCGTCTGTCTGTCAGCTACTGATTATTTTCGAATTAAACCTTTCATTAACCACTTACGACTGTCGTGTTCCTGTCGATTTAATTGTATGGGCAATATATTTTTCGTTAAGTTATGGTTTGTGTCAAAATGTATCTTATTTACTCTCTACTTGTGTTTGCGAACTACTCCTTCCATTTCAAACTTTCAGCGTGAGTCACATTTTCACGTCATATTATTAGCTTCAATTGTCATTTCATTAATTTTATAGAAAGTCTCATTCGTCATCCAATCAGTTGTCTTTCTCGACTGGTATTTATTGGAGAATTACATGACTTCGCTATTTTACTACATTACAACTGGCGGTTAATCCGAGAACCTTTGTCCACGGTTCCCAGATATTACGAAGCTATTACATAAGCTTCATATGTTCATTGTTTTAGATATATTATCTAAAATGAGATAACATTTAATCTTGTCGAGTCTGGGAACATTGTTGGGCACTTTCCATACTTTTTGTTGAAAAGAATGAAAGAATGCGTAACGTTGGGCGACCGTTTTATTTATGATACAGCTTTAATAAGTTGTATTAGACAAATCTACATGATGTTTTGAAAATGCGTTGCTAAAACCTATGTATACTTCTACAGTTCTTAAAATCCTAATAAACCTGTGTATTGTGTGGCCCAGAAATGTCGAATTAAGCTTACTTTCGCTAAAAAATATCAATAATTTTGAGACACAATAACCGAAACCCTAGAAGGACCTATCCTTCAAGTAATTTAGTGGTTCTTTCTTAATTATATTAAGGTGATTAGTCCCTTCCAGCCCACAAACCTTCATTCACGAGGCACCGTCTAACACGGTTACCCAATGTTGTTGACCTTTGGTTATTGTTAGCAGCTCTACGTTAGCTCCTGAAATATTCACTCTCAGCTTTATTAAAATTTGTAGCATGTAGAATTTCTTGTGTACTTTAGACTTAATTCTCTATATTGCAAGAGGCCTGTGCCCAGCAGTGACAAGTTTATAGGCTGGATTATAATTATATATATTTAGGCTTAATATTTTGCAATGTATAAGAATTAGGAATTGCTTGTGGTATTTTGAGTTTAAGTTTGTATCTTACAAGACTCGTTTCTATCTATCCCTAATTATCCTGATTTTGTTACATGCCCAAGTTAATATCTAAAGCTGTTACAGCCTTTTGCTCTGTTACATTTACTTAATTAAAAATGATTTTCATATCCATAATTTCAACTCGACCTACAACTTTCCTTTTTACTGAAACTTAATTTAGAACCACTATAAATACTAAGTTGATAATTTAACGTTTAACAGTTATAGCATCCGTGTAATGCTGTTTAATGTCATTGTTTGTTCACGATGCTGTTACTGGTTACCGGTAATTCTTAGTTATTACCTTCCATTACATCTGTCGGCGGCACTTTGTACCTGATGTCGTGTTCTGCGACTTTCTCTAGTCATTGTTATAAAGTTTATTTGACTGTAGGTAATTTGATAATGAGTTAGTTAGAGATAGTTTTTACTAATAAACTGGCCTGTAGATGGGACTCGGATGTTTTACGCTGTTGTATCAGAATTTCAGTGATTATGTTAATTAAATCAGGGAAGCAAATAATTAAATAACAGGCATGTATACTGTCTGCTTTATTTGCTTTACTTAATTTCTGCAAATTGAAATGTTTCTTTTCAGATTCATTTAAGGGTATTTTAGTCACTTTTATGTAATGGAATTACCTTTAAAATGTTTGCGTCAGATTTGGTAAAGCTCCCTAAATTAACGAATTAAACTATTCCTCACGTTGCTTATATTGTTACATTCACGTGTTTTATTTATTTGACAGAAGTCAAAGACCGCGGCGCCATTAAAATAGTTTTCTATTTAAAACAATCATTAACATTCAAGTTACAAGGAGCGGTCATTTTGAAGGTTTTCCACTTGTACCAAAACTCACTTGTTTCTTCATTAAAGCAATTTTTAATGGCAGACAATGAGCCTTAAGCACAATCGAATATTATTTCACAAACAATACAGTTTATATCATTGTTTATTGTTTTGAATGATAAGTTAGAATTTATTACACAACACCACTGTCAGTGCCCCCAAAATTTCTTCTGTATGCTGAATTTCTTTATTATGAGACAATAGTTTCAACCTTTGGTGATGATTATAATTAGTTCAGTGTGTGGCCAGTGTTTGCACTTAATGTGCTGATAATTCGTGTGCATGTTGACAACTTCGGGCGGTGACAATGATAACGTAAGCCTCTATTTCCAGTCTCTAGTGTCGCGGTCGTCGCAAATTAAAATATTAATATATCGATAATATATGCTTTGCTTTGTTTTATGATTATACTTGGTTTAAAATGTATGAGAAAAAAAAATAAGGCGAAATCTGGTCCTTGCGTTTCTGGTATCGTAGGCGCAGATTCAATCAAACGAAACTATCTAAAACCGGTTATCCAAATATTTGATAAATGTTTCTATCGCCCACGCCAAATGGAAATCATGTTTTTGTTTTTTTTTTATGATTTGTTTAACACAAATAGGTACATTATATTTTTTTGGGATGTTATCTTAACCCTGGACAGTATGTACTACGTTAAGGCTTACGTAAAATGTCTATAGCGAATGGTTATAATACAAAAAGATACTTACAGCCTGCTAAAATTAATGAGTACACGCCTGTATCAAAATAAATTCGCTACCCATTAACAATCGGCTTTTATGCGCGTTTATCGAATCGTAAATTAAATCGATTGTATCGAGGCAATCGGCATCGGTTACGCAAAACGTCTCGCGTCCTCATCTCTAGAATAACAGCCTTCGATTGAAGCCTGTCGGGCGGCTCTCCGGCCAGTCCGCCGCTCGCTGTCGGTGCGCCCGCGCACAGCCGCGACACACCGTCACACTCGATATTCAAAATATCCCAATCGATATAGTGAAGTGATCCACAGTTCTAGTGTTTGTGTTATTATCTTCCCTTTATTTCAGCGATAAAGGGACAGATTCTTGTAACTGTTTGGTTCAAATAGTGCACAATTTGTGAAGGATTTATGTTAATGCTTGGCGCGGTAAGTGGTTCTATTTACCTACAAATGATGTCAGGCATTGGGACCGTTAATTTTTTTGGTGATTATTCAAATGTGCTTGTTATAACAGCCGATATTTCACGAGTATGCTCGGCCACATATGGGATTTAGGTTGTCTAACGTCGTGGTATTCAATTAGTTGTTTACTCAAGTGTGTCGTTTTCTGAACCTCGATATTTCTTGACATCAATGTGAGTCATTGTGTGTAACCGCTACCCTTAAAACGTACACACAATTGATCTCAATGCAGTAAATCGTGATTCTGTCCACGACTCCCGTATTGTTTGGTGTTTTTGGAACATCTGACAACCGTTACATTATTCTCAAAAGTAGGTCCTCACCGCACTCCACATGTCCTACAACAGTTCTGTTCGATACACACATGATTTCGCACTTCGCTTGGTAAAATGTTGCTGACGTGAAAGTGGTAAATAATGAAGTGTTTGTTGATCAATAGATGTTCCTACTTTTGAGATGTTGACCCGAAACATAACGGTTGTCTAAAGGGCCGTCATTTACACCTTTTCGGTTTTATAGATGCATATTTCGTATATTAAAATCGATAGCCATTTTTATTGTGGAAGGCGTTGGAACAGAAAGTTTTATGTTATTTGAATTTTCTCCTCGTTATCTTATAGAAGAGTAATATTGATGGAATATGAACGTGCATAGAACGCAGTTAATGTAAATATTATCAGCGTGGAATGGAGTCACGTCATATGTGATACATAATTATCTATTATGCTAAACTATACTAAAGTTAGGTATTGATGACTATGACACAAATAGATAAGTCCATATAGCATTGGGTTTAATAGTACTCACATTAATCAATAATTCTTTCGATTCTGAGTATGGTCTTTATCAAGCATAGGATCAAAAGCTTATCATATCATGGCTTCCAAATGGCCTATCAAATAAAAATCACGTCTACGATTCCTCGATGTTAAAATATGATAAATCCAAAATATATTATCTTCTTATTTACAAAACCTGCTAATATATTCTTAATCTTTAAAGAGCATCTCTGAACAAACAGTAATCGTTTAGATTTGCATGCTTAAAATATTCGATTGCTAAACAATTACCGCGTCGTGTTCAACGACCCTTGACATAAACTTTTAGTCGCCATTCAAAGTACTGCTATCACAGCCTCTGTTCATGCCTGATTGTGGACGCTTCGTTACTACGCACCGACTATCACTGAAATACCGAAATCGTATAGTTCAATGGTAGATGGTAAAGAATTAATAGGTATCTCTTTTGCGCAGTTTTTCCAAATTTTCAGATGTTGAGGCCGGCTTCCAATATCTTACCAAATGTCTGACCACCACAACTTGTTATACTGGGTACAGTATCCTATAGCAGGACCGGGTGTCCGGGGTGTATGGGGATAGTAAATTGTAATGAGTTATCGATTGACTAATCAGTCTACATTGAGTCATCTTCTTCTTCTTCTCGAGTTAAAAATCCAACTTTCAAATTCTCTCTGACCAAAAATATGCAACCTGGATGGCTCGGTCGCTAGCTTCCATCACGTCCTGTAGAGTGCAGGCGGTAGTGCAGGACGGGCAGGACAAAAGGTGGGCCATGTCCTGCGATTACATTGAGTCATTACCAAGAGAGACCACTTTTCTGTGCCTCAAATATATTAATTACACAATTTCATAACACATTTGCTTTGTAAGTATATTTCGGGCTCAAATTCATGTATGCGATGTTATCCATTTTTATTTTTAGAACATATTATTTACTGTCGTTTCCTTCCTGCAAGTAATTCCGAACATTGAAAAGATTATGAACCAATTGATTGGCACGTGTATGCCTTTATTGCGGTTTTATGAAAAACGTCCGTAACGAATGCACCGGCTGCTGGCGGCTGATAACAAAGGTTTTTATTAGAAATCAGATGTTTTACCTTTGATGACAAGTAGAGATGAGTGATAAGGAGTGGATGACCACGGCCCTAAGAAAAAAGAAACGGAAGGAGGGTACTGGGTAGAGAGGCATTTGCCCTGCAGTGGGACAGAAATGGCTAGGTAAAAAAATAGATGGATGGAAGCAAAGTAAATGCCGACCCTGAATAATTGGGAACACGATGCTCAACTTTTTGGTCAACTTTACAGCATATCATAATCAAATTGTCAGTTATGTGGATTAAACATTTAGATTCTAAAGTGAATCTATATGGATATGAGGCAATGATTTATCATATCTATGCATACGTGCATTTCGTGGCGCGATTTCGTTTAGTTCTTAATTATGATAATTTAATTATATAAATCAATTTGTTTGCCAATAAAAGGATTGAATTGATAATTAAAAAGTCGTGTTGTTGAAATAAAGTCTAGCTTTTTTAATTAGATCAAGCTGTTATAAATGTGCAACAATGATTTATTTCTATTCGTTTTAATTTAATGAGTGTCGTTTTCTAATCTTCAATTAATAATGACTCACCCATTTTTCCAAGAAACGACTAACGAATGACTCGTAATACATCGTAGAAAGTTTGTAATTTGCAAACGAACAGACATTTTCATGGCATAAACTAAACTTATCTAAACTACATATTTGCATTGTGTTTTTTCCTCTTTGATCTGCAAAGAGATTGTCAGGGTCCAAATTTTTTATTAAATCTTAACATAACATAACATATCATCACGCCTGTATCCCCGAAGGGGTAGGCAGAGGCGTACCAATGTACACCCACAGTTCGCCGATATGTTTAGGTCCCATGTAATAGGGGGCGAGGCTATTGCCACTAACCGGGCACAAATCCAAACTCCGACCTGCTACTGAGAATTTCATAGAAAAACCCAATAACACCTCGGTCGACTCGGGAATCAAACCCAAGACCTCTAGCGTAGCAGGCGCGCTTAGCACCACTAGGCCAACGAGGCAGTCTAAATCTTAACTCTTTTAATTAATTAAACCTATGACTTTATCAGTTATATTGGAACATGGAAAGAACATGGTCATCAGCAGTGTCTTTAATATAAAGCTGCAAAAATGAATATAGTTTTTTGCTTTGCAAAAGAAAATACATATTCTTCATAACTACTGCCGTTATGTAAATATTACACGTTCACTATAATATTACCAGTACTATCATAATAATATATTATTGTCTCTATTGCCAACTTGTTCAACTTGCGTAAAGCTTACACCACTATGTAATAAGTAAAAGACTTTCGAATGATTGATGTCACAGTTACCTACTGTTGCCACTTCCTAATCTTTGTGTTAACCATTGTTTAACAAGAAACAGCGTCATCAAACTTATCTTTATACCAGAAGTAAAGGCTTTGTGTGTTTGTTCTGTTTACATCATTTTAAATTCAACTAATCTTTAAATACATAAAACGAGTAGTTATTTTGGTGGTTTACTCATTTTGCAAACATTTTGTAATTAAACGAAACACAGAAATATAGCCGTGCAGAAATAAAAAGAAAAGTTTAAATAAGAAACTTGTTACACTAACCGCCGGTTTTCGAAACGGAGATCAACACAAAAATGAGTTAATCACTAATCAAATACCATGTTAACTGCTGTGTATGGTTGTTAGTCATTTGGTCAGCCAATCACAGTTGTGATCTGCTGATTCGAAAATAGATCAAGTGGTTCAATCTTTCTGAAATTCTACCCCCGGATAAGAATAAGAAAATAGTCCATCGAAATCAAAAATTTATAATTCCCAAAATCGGTAACTTGCTTACTATCAAATCAGTCTGCAAATCCTGATTACTAAATCCATATTACGTGAAACCTATGGAATTAACACGGTTCTTTTCAAAACTACTTGCATTTCATTTCACGTAAATAAATGCAACTATTCAAAGTGTCTGTTATCTTTAGTGCAGGGATTTCCGCGAATCCTCGCTGATGTTTTTATTGCGCGCACGCATCGCGACGCCATATTAACATGCTGCAAGCATGCCTGGAAGGATTCGTCCTTTGATTTGCTCCATTCCGTGTATCGACTTTCCTCATAAATGTAAAATTGTTAACGACCTTGGGTTTCTTTGTTTGATTATAAAGCCGGAACCCCACCGCTGCGCAGGCTGTGCACGGATGCGTGGCTCACCTCTGCTGCGTGGGCTCATTAGTTCGGCGGCGTCGGCCTCCGTTTCCACTGCGGCGCACGGACACGGATGTGTCGCCCACACAGCTCATAGCTATGCGTGTGGTACAGTCACAAGCAAAAATATGTATACATAATAATATGCGAAATTGTTAAACGAAATTAGTGAGATTTTTAGTCGAATCTCTTCTGCCATCTACCAATCAATGCATACTGACAGATAACACTTGAAAATAAAATGGTTCAAATATTTTTTTTAATAAAAAAAAATATTTTACTTAAAGTCAATATATTATTTTTATAATATAGACAATAGCTCTTCCAAGTAACAATATAATTTAGCTATTGTGTAGTAACATCTGTTTTACTTATTTGTATTATAAATTACTTAGTTCTTACATGAATTATACTTATCACAACTTAAATGTATGTATATATACTAGGAACATTAATTTTACCTCTTATTTATAGTAGCTTATTCTTATAATAATTTCTTAACAATATTATGTGTGTACATATTTTTGCTCGAGACTGTACATAGTCGTGGGCCGCCGAGAAATGGCCGACCCACGCAGCTGGGATGCGTGGGTCGGCCACGTGGCTGAGCTACGTTCCGCCTATTCGAGTTAGCCACGCGTGTGTTTATGACGTCATTTGCTGCGTAGCATGTCCGTGCGCTGCGGTGGAAACGCTCTCATACATTTTGTACTAAAGCGAAGCTGAACACACGTGCACAGCCTCTCCGTGCGCTGCTGTGGGTTTCCGGCTTAATGATTAGAATTTTTGGTATTCCCCATACTTAGTAATTTACCAGTTTTTCAAATATCAGTTGTTATTTGCTTTTTGTTTGTAATTGCTAATCGATTGGGTTTAACCGCAAATTCTTAAGCATTTGTATACGGATTACTTATGTACTAAAATGTGAAATCTGTAGTATGTAAGTTTCTACGATTATGAATATATTTATTAGCACCTCTTTAAGCACTTGAGTGTCCAAAATACCGTAATGTTGTTCAAAGGTATTTTGATTGCTGATCGTTCTAGGAAGTAGATACTATTCAGTAATTAGTTATTTTAAAGCTCTGTTTCATTGCCTATTATAGATAATTAGGTAATTACTTTTGTATACTTAGTAATTTTAAATTGTCTAGCTCAAGATTATTATGCGAGGGTTGTGAATATAATGTAGCTAATAACTATAGATAACACTTCATTGCATATAATTTTAAATAAAAACATTCAATAATAAACAATGTCCAGCTTTATCGTAAATACCAATCTAATTTATTATACATTCTTCAGTTTAGGCTAGGTATAAAGTTAACTAATGCAAACTTCGATAGTAATTTTATTGCAACTCTTTTTTTGGAAACGTCTTTTGGTATATTGATTAGTTATTATGGTTTTATATTTTTAAAGCAACATGTTTACTTACTACTATATGTAGAAACAATTCCAAGGAAAATTTTATACTCGCTTAAGTGTTTGAGGAAAATATTTATGGCGTCTTGTACTGTGAGAGTTAAACTTAAGAGAAACTCACATTTCCCTTTATGCTAAAGTTGCCTTCGTTTACTATTGGTATTATACCCATGCATTTACTAATTACTGTGAAGCTTATACGAATACAAACTGTACTAGCCTGTACAGGCTTGTTATTGAAAGACAATTGAGAGACAAAGCAGGACTTTTCATAGTACACAAAACAGCGAAGTCTTTACAAGGTTTGTAAAACTAAGGTATAAAGTATAAAGAATGTGGTTTTCGCTCCGTCATTCGAGTCACGATCAAGAAACTGCAGGTTGGATGAACTTGGGCATTCCGCCGCGTTCCACATCCACTGCAGTCCACTTGTTGCATAACAAGATGCATCGCCCAACTTCTTGTAGAATGCGGAATTCTGTTTGGGATGGCCAGCGAGCCGTGGAATGTAAACTAGATCACTTATTGGGAGGTCTGTATTTAATGAGCTTCCACTTACAACTATCAAATATGAACCTTATGTATCTTCTTCTATATCTTTTTGACGACCTCCGTGGTCGAGTGGCGTAAGCACCGGTTTTCAAGGTGTCGCTAGCTCTGAGGCCCCGGGTTCGATCCCCGGACAGGTCAATGTAGAAACCAACTTTTCTACATTGTCTCGGGTCTGGGTGTTTGTGGTACCTTCGTTGTTTCTGAATTTCATAACACAAGTGCTAGTAGCACTTGTATTGATTTATTTATTCATTTTGCCGTCGATTGAAGGCATGTTTGACTTTAGATTGGATTGATATGTGTTAACTAATGTATCTTTTAGGGTATTTCGTGATTAAATAATACCAGTCAAGTAGAATCTAATAGTGACATTTTTGAATAACTACTCAGCGGTTATGTTAGAAGTTTAACTGAGGAGCGGGAAATCAAACTTACTTAAATGGTATTAAAGTTAATTTTAAATCGTTGCTTATTCGATTGGCTGTCTTCAATACAAGGTGCTAGTCAAGGAGTGGCAGCTTGGATATACTAGATAGAAAGTAGCATCGGGAAGACGGGTATTGTAAATACTGGCTTGAACCGGGAAATAAAATGATATACGTGATTGTACATTTTAATGTGCTGTTTATTTATTCTTAACATTTCAGATATTTATTTGTATTTTGTATTACGTGTTTCAAGTTTGGCAACACAATGCTACTAAATGGCAATATAAACGGTCTTAAAAAAAATTAAGATACAGAAATAATGAAATGACCATTATTTCGCGTGTTTTTATTTGAATATAGAATACGTAATATTTGTCTAGATGCTCAATATCATGGATTCCTTTGCCTCCATATTCTGACAGCTGTCAATCTTTTTTTGCGTTTAGTTACAATGTTTCGCTTGAGTTATGAATACATTTGAATATTATTCCGGCCACGCCCCGTGAGCATTCTACAATAATTACAACTTAAATTGTTACATCATAGAGCTTCAGGATGTGTATTAAATAATTATTTAAGGCCTATTTAGACAGGTAATTTCGAGTATTACATAACTGTAATAACTGATCGTTTCATATTTTTATTAATCATAGGTATGCTGACATGAATATTTGCGTTTGTCAGTAAAAAAACATGCAATCGACTCTAAAATAAAGAATACTAAGCATCATGTGCAAAGGAGCTTAAAATCTAAAACACCGTCTAGAAAGCAGAAGACATTTTTATTAATTAATAACGTATTTAAAATTTACTAAATTTAGATCTTACGGTAGTTTTTACACATGATTATGTTGAACATAGTTTTTGTATAGACAATGGTGATTTTGACACAAAATTAATTTATTTTATCCATGAATTATGGAACGGTTTGGTCAAAATTATCAAGAGGTATATCATAGTAACTATTCTTAGATTCCTCCTAGATAGATAAAGCTATCTAATTAATAGGAATCCTAGACTACCTGATAGGCGTAGGAAAGCTATACTTTCGTGTGTTTATTACGAAATCTGTGATGGATGATAAGCGGCGTCTGCGCAGATAGCATCGCGCATGATTTATGCCGCGTTCAATTATCGGCCACCATTATAAATATACTATACTTTTGACACTGTTATCTAGATTATGCGCATACTTCTTTAGAAAGTGTAGGTTAATAATGTAATCAATCAATTATAAAAATATTGAGCGTGGCGTGCTTTCGTTATAGAAATCGGTTTTCGTTGATGTATTTATTAGTTTTGGGCAGAAATATACCTCCAGACAAATCATTCATCTGGTAAATTCAATCTTTTATCATAGCTCTGTTTTAGATTTTATTTTTGTACATATTTAGAGACTCAGAAACAATGCCTAGTCAAGCAGGTGAGAGCGTTTTAAGTAACTTTTGCCGTATTCATTTTATCGCCATAATTATAACAAAAATCCACTAATGATGTATGTAAACAAAAAATAATGATGGAAAGCTAATTAACAGTGTTCGATGGTATCCAGTTTGATGTAGTAATTACGGAAAACATGCAAATTGTGTGGAACAGATAAGCGAGCTTTACACGCGAGGCCAGGGAAGTGGGTTTATTGGTTATAGAGAGTAGGTAATGAGTTACGATATTTAAATATGTTAAAAATAGGCTACACAGAAAATTAAAGAAATAGAAAAAGTTTTAAATAGGACCAAATTTTGAAATAGGTAATTTGTGTCCCGACAAATATATGGATTTTTTTCTTCACATTTGGTCCTATTTCTAAAATGGACATGGAGGTAATATAACTCCAAAGAGTCATTCCTTTGTGTTTCAATATTAGTTGAAACAAGATGCTTATTTACACAGCTGTTGATACATTAAAAAAAAACTAGATCAGTAGGACGCGACATACATTATTCATGCTAGTCCCAAAGGACATCCTTACCTTAGGACAATAAAGACCTTTGTAAAACTAATCAATGACTATCATCATCTTCCTGCCCTGCATCCAATTATAATATTTATCGTCGGTGCAAAGCGTATTTTGCTTCCATTGAGCTCTATTACTCGTCATCTCAGCATTCACTCACTTTAGTTCTTATATCATCTAGTGTCATCGACCAACGTTTGACCAATATCCCGGACAATCAACAATAGTGAATGCCTAGAAGCAGTCTAAACACTCTCGACTCTAAACTTAAATAGCCAACCCAATCTGGAAAATGTTCGTAGAATTAATCCCTTCCCTTTTTTGTTTTTCCCCGGTAAAAAATCCTCCGTAGACTATCTCTCCGGAGATCTCCGAAAACTGAGAATCTTTTGCTTGGGACCAGGCGGGATTCCTCAAATGCCTTTCTGTTTAATTTTGTTTTGAACGAAAGGATAAGAGACTGTCAATTCAACCTCTCCTTCGCTGGCCAAACTGGTTGCATATAAATGTATGTGTTGACGCTATGTGCCTCCGCTTGCCCTTCAGTGCCTACTTGCTGGTTCCGGATGTTCATTGACTGATTATAATCATCTACATGCCAATATAATATTTGTTTAATGTGTTGAATTAAATTATTAATAATTTAGTAACCGCATAATCACGGACAACATTTTTTAATCAGATTTGATTACTCTAAATATTTTATTTTTAAAATCCTTGACTCAATGGAGGTTTTCAAGTCCTATGGAATGTTATTTTCATGTAAACGGAGGATAGTTAGATTGATTAGGTCATGTATTACATCATTGCACATTAAAATGTATTAAATTAGAATTTTAATCACTTTCCTGTAAATAGTGTGCATGTAATTATGTCACAATCTAGTCACCGCGTTCTCACAAATTGCACCGACACTATTGAGGAAAGGAAAAATATATATTATATTAAAATGGTGTTTGCGGTTCTTAATAAAACTTACAGCACGGATATAACTCGGAAGTTGATATATCCGTTTTGGCAATGTCTTACACAATCAGAATCTCAATGCATTTTTATCATTGAGACTTGGTAAATACGAGTACAGGTCGAATTATTTGGAAAGAAAATACATTCATCCCTTACTCTCTTTTAGTCATGTTGGGAATTTCTTGAAGGCTCACCATGCCACCTTTGACGTCACCATTCGTCACCTCAGGTCCATGATTCCAGATTATATAATGTCAAGTATTTGACGTCAGTAGACGCGGATCCAAAATGATCGTCATCATTACATGTGACCTAGTATATTACAAGTTTGGCAATCTCTCTATGAATCACTTTAAAATGCATATCTTTTAAAAAGTTCCCAAAATATGCTAGTGAGAAACATGCTCTACTCGTTTGGTTTAAAGTTCACGTTTGAATGTACTTTGTTGTCCATTCATGCGTTACAGAGAAATGAATGAATCATTTGTTTGTAAATATTTCGCAAACTCTGCATTTATTGTTGTCGTGATGGTGACAAGGTCAGGTCATAACAACAGCTCTAGTAATCGAATTACATCTAGTAATGCTCTTTGTCTTCATAATTGATTATTTAATTACTAAGTTATTTAAGTTTTTACTATCATTTACCAAATTCTTTTTGCAGATTGACCACAGTACCTGGCTTATCTATGTCATGAGTTAATACTGATGACAGATAAGTCCGCCTTTGAGCAATAGTGTACAAGAAAAAAAAAATAAGCTAGGAACTAGGTATAGAACTTATTCATTTGTGCTGTTGTAGTGTCGTTAATGTTAGGAGATATACATTCCGCTATAACTAATACTTAGGAAATGCAATTCCTATTAAAGTCTTCTTATTAAAATTCGAAAGAGACTTTACACAAAACTTTCACAATACCTAAGCTCAAAAAGCTATATTTTCCAGCGGATCGAAGTCAAAGTACATTGACGTCAATTCATGAATAAGTTAGTATTAAGCTGCGGTCAGGGCTGCCATATGCCATGTCCGTCAGACACAGACACATGGTTTAGGTATGCCTAAAGTAATCGCCTTTTTGTATCATTTCTGTTTTAATATAAATATGTTCTTCCTTCCCTATATTTAGTAGCAAAATCCAAGTATACTACTTCAAATCCACTAAATCTACCATTTGGGTAATTTGCCTCCATTGCGGCTATTTGCTATTAACCACTGTTAATACCATATGCTCCATTTAAAATACGGTGTATAGCTGCAGCCGGTGGAACTGGAAGCCAATCCCAACACAGCTTTCGCAAAAGCTAGGCAGAAGAGGGTCCTCTTTATGTGACAACCCTGCAACGACGCTGGCATGAGGCATCGACGGACACAAACCGCTGAACTTTGCCGGCCACATGCGGCCGTGTTATTAAAACAACCGTACATTATCACTTATAATTAAGCGATGCTCGATTGCTTAAATATAATGCCAGATATTTTCATCCGATTTATTTCAGTGTATTTTTAGCGTGGTAGCAGTTACTCGTAGATAGGTCATTGGTTATTCGCATGTTTGTTTCCATAGTCATTAATATAGCTTTCGTAATAATTAGGAGTAACTTACTAAATATCTATAGCACCTCCAAACTAAACTTAGAACGAAATTGAGATCAAGATATCATCATCTCCCTGCCCTGTTCCCAATTATTTGGGGTCGGCGCAATGCGTATTTAGCTTCCATTCATCTCTACAACTTGTCATCTCAGAATTTACTCCTTTCTTTCTCATTGAGATCGAAATATGTATATATTAATTTATGAAATCAATGTTCTTTAAAAGGGTTTTCAGTGTTCACAACGAAAGTAGTATAAACGCATGTATGAATGTAACTCCACCTAGTATTGTTACCAAGTGTTTTACATAAAAACAAAGAACAAATTAGCTACATTGCTACACAATCCTTCATATGCGATAGTTTGTGTAAATAAATTGTAATTGCAATAATTTGCAAATGGCTGCGTGGTTACGCTTGCGCAAAGCGTAACGAACAATTCAACATGGTAATAGGCGATTCGTTTTAAAATCGGCTAAATACTGTAACTCATGTATCGTGAGTTCTACTCTTAAAATATTCATTTAGAATATCTCACCATGAAGATTAGTCGTCATCTCCTTGTAGATACAGTAGCTTGTGTTATTGTGGCAACCTAAATTTTTTAACCACCAAAGAACACGATTATTTTGCAATGTCACCAGATTCCATTAAAAATTACACAAAAGTACATTAAAAATAGGAGCCTTTTGAAAACTGTAACAACTGAATCTTTTTATTTCTGCTGCATCTATTATAATTTGGTAATTTGTTATTTGCGATGATAAAACTTTACGGACATAGTCGCAGTACTTGTGAAAGAAGGCTACTTACTTTCCGTCAACGATATCTCCATAACCCTTCATTACAATTGCTTCGTGTTAATATGGGAACCCGCTGTCTCCCACACTATTCTGTTATTTAAGATCATTGCGCAACTCGTTCTTTGTGACATTATGCAGGTATGTTACACCTATGATGCCTAGTTGACTTATAATTGGATAATTGTTGTTTTTGTGAAGCTTAGATCATAGTTTGTCTTGCGAATTGCGATTATGGAAGAAGTGACAATACTGCATTACATTGTTGATTGACGCCTTGTGCTGTGTTATTTAATTCACAATCGTCAGAATAACTGTCTTAATGATTTACTGACCACAGCCCAATTCACTAAATCTTCTCTATAGTTACGCCGGACTGATTATTAGGTACTAAAATAGTATTTTCTTAATTAACCTAAGACACTTCTGACAAACGGTGACGGAAAACATCGTGAATAAACCTGGAGCCCAAAATATGGGATCTGAAATCGCCAATCCGTTTGGAGCAAACGTGGTGATCAATGCTGGCGCCTTATATGGGATGAAGTCTGTTCCCAGCAGTGCAGCAGCGGGACGTTAATAGGCTGGATAATAATTTTTAAAAGCAACTATTTTTCTCATACTGAAGTATAGATATGTATTCATTTACTTATCTAATTTGGAGACGAAGCCGCAGGTTATAAGCCTTTAAGTTGTACCCAAGATAAATAAAAACAAATCTTAACAAAACCAATTCCTTCCCTAAACGAAACGTGAAAGTTGAACGACAAAACTTATTGCGGAAACATCATCGGCTGTAACAAACACAACTGTCTGTAGCACTAAACATTGTCGAGTCGTCGATACACTGACGAGTGACGAGTGCTCAGATAACAATAGTATTCACTAACTTCCTGATGCAGTAAAACATGCGTTCCGAGTAAATTGATCGAGTGCTCGCTAAAACGAGTAACTTTTTACTATGATTTGATGTTGATGTAGTTATGGTTTTTCTTCCGTCATTGTCTTAACTTCCTTTATCTGTAATACTTTGTTATCTAGATTGTTCTTGTATTAGAGATTGTTGATGGAATATCGATGGAATATATCAATATGTATTTGCTGTTCTGGAGCGTATAGAGGACGTTTTCGTAGGGATTGAAATCACTTAACTTATACAGTAAATGAGTTTCCTTTTCTATCCATTAATCATGGAATGTTAGCGACTTGGTCTATGTATCCTTTGCTCAAAAGCAAAGATTGTGTGTTATAGTTTTATTCAGCATGTTTTTAGGAGACCAGAGGCTCTTATGACACACGTTTAGATTGCCAAAGTGGTTTGCAATTGTACATTGATCTAAATTTGGATGCGTCGTCCAATTTTAAGTAAGGATATAAGAGTAAGTGTACCTATAGCAGAACAATTAGTCGAAGACCTAGATGCCAATATGCTAAACATGACATTTTAACCCAATTATTATCGAAAGAAATCTGTTTACCGTTAGATACAACTTTTGCTTTTAATGATCCAGTATTTATCGTCTATACTTTATCACACTCTCACTTTAATATTTTTTTTTATCAAAACATTCTAATGAAGTTGTTTTATTGTTTCAGAATCTGCATCCACTATCACCAGCTGATCAGGTAAGGCTAATAAACTGCGTTAGCGTAAACTGTAATCGCCAATCCCCAAACGAGGAGGCGTGCTCATCAATTCTCGTGCCATCTCTATATGGGAAGAGACCTGTACCCAGCAGTGGGACGTTCATAGGCTATTATGGAATTATATTACAATTATTTTACATAATGCATACATACATATCGCCACGCATTTATCTTGTAAAGGTTTGTAGAGGTAGGCAGAGACCACTTATTTCCTCTTGCTACGATTCTCACACACTTGTTTCGCTTCGTCCACTTTCATTATTCCCTTCATCATTTAACATAAACTCTAGTTAATTACTGCAAGTGCAAGTGCATCTAAGGTTAAGAAGTGTTTATTGAGATACGTGCTTAACCCTCAGAAGGGAAAGCCAGTTGCGAGCTGTCACATTGTTTTCTCTAATCCCGGATTAGTATGTAAATAGTCGCGACGTTTCTATTTATCTTGACGGTGCACGAATATTTTTACATGCTTTACGATATTGTGAGTCGTTGGTAAATGTTAGCATGTGTTACGGAATACTTTAAGGTCATGTGCTAAACTATTGGAAATTGTGTTTTTTAGTATCAAGGATTCGTATAATATTGTGACTACTGTATAATTTTATTCACACACATATAAAAAGTCAATTAGTGAATTCAAAATTTTGAAAAATCAATCTTAACTCGAGCAGTATTTACCAAACGAGGTGAGCTGAAAAAAATATGAAAAGAAAACCTCACTAACTCGACTTTTAGCAATACATCTTTAGCCAGACAAATACTTCGACATAAAAAAATTCAAGAACTTATCACGAGACATCCAAAGAAAATCTAAATAAGATTAAAAACCAAATATAGACATGTTAAACCGGTTCAGCCAGTTTTTAGCGATAAATTCGACGCCAAATCAGGCACAGAACATTAGTGTAAAAAGATTCAAAATCAGACATAAATGGTCATTGGTTAGCCATCGGATATACATACTATTGACCCCGAATTCTTTGTGTTTGATCTTAAAAATAGATCAATTTAAATCACTTTCTGAAAGCACGAGGTAATAATTATATTTTGAAGGGTTTTGTTTAAGTAATTATTGAAAATATGTTTCCCCTTAATAGAAAATATCTTTTTTTCAAAAATCTCTTTAAATTTACTCCACGCTCTACAAAAACCAACCATACAATTAAAAATTTTCGAAGTTGATTTCATAAACCAAACTATTAAATAACATTATGTACATAACACCATACTTATTAAAGGACAATGGCGAACTCCCATACAAATTTTTGTTGACATAATTTTGTTGCGTCCACTAATAAAAAAAATCTTAAAATATAGAGTTTAGATTTCTGAACAATATTGTCTTAAGGTTTACTGATGTACGAAGTCACCAATAAAAGATATTTAAGTTTTAAAGAATTTCAGGCTAGGTGCATAGAGAATAGTAGGGTAGGTGTCTTGTCATTTAAGATTTGTTCAAACCATAGACTTTACATATACGTAGACCGATACCATCGCTAGTTTCCCCTTGTGCCAAGCGAGAGCACTTTTTAGTCTGTATCTAGTACATTCGTTTACTGATTTTAGTTATTTTTCACGCAACGAGAAACTTATATACGAAACTATCGATGGTTTTGACATTGTTAGGATAATATTAGTGTTTGAGATAAAATTAATAAAACGGCAAGCTCCATCTTCATACATAATTCACGACAAAACTGGTTCATATTAGTGCTTACGGTTCAAACTCTGATAGACTCACTCTTTAGTTTCTTATCAATACTCAGAGGTTCAAACTAAAAAAAAACAGTTATCGAAAAGTGAAATTAATGGGCAAGCAATTAATTACCTTTGCTCGACTTTGCATTTTTATAACAGAAATTCATAGGAAATATGTTGAAGAAGTAAACCTCGTGAATTGGTCACTATTTTTTTAAAAGATTGGATGCGGTTCTTGCATAGTTATTAATATAGATATTATTAAACTTGGTTTTCCCTTGTGTCGCTTTGATAATATAGAGAGTAATAATCAGAGGTATCTTTTAAAATCTGTAATCCTGACAGAACATGTTAATGTTTTCTTATAGGCTTTCTTGTAATACTGTTAAATGCACAAAATCGTCTATAAAATAGATGACCAACTGCAAGAATGAAATAAAAAACAGCATTAATTCTAACAGGGGATTGTCAAAGAAATTAAACAACACAGCTATATATTTTTTTTATTATCTATTTTTATCCTCCCTTATCACGATATCATCCAGGAAACCAGCTGGTGCTGAGAGGCTTTACACGACTTCCTATCGTGAAAAACAAATCGTCTCTCTAACACGCAGTAAAATCCAAAGTAAGAAGTAGAATAAGAGTCAAAAGTTCACAGCAAAATGTCGTCGTAAGTGGTAGGTAATCGAAATCCTTTGGCAAGCACACGTCACAGGAGATATGTGGAAAGTCCATACGCATTCCAAATCAAAATTAAAAAGAAAATAAATAGAATAGATACAACAATAATAGGAGTAACGAACGTTTAAATTGACAGATCACAAACAATGACAATTGACATAACTCAAAATGTCACATTGATTGTATCCGTTGTTGTTGCCATGCTGGAATGAAGTTTACCCAATTATTATATTTCTCTATGAAGTTTACGTATTATTATTTTGATTCTATTTATTCATTACGGTAATGTTGGGAAGAAATAATATGTCCTTAGATTATTCTTGTTTATAAAACTTCAATATATTCTAAAAAAACAGCTTTTTTAGTTTACTAGCGAAATATATTCGTATGACTTAGTTCAGATTTAACTTTCAGTCATGGCAACACTCAAAGTACAATTTAATCAATTGTATTTCCAATTTAAAATATATTTTTCATAGATTTAGACGCTATTTGAATAAAGCTTGATAAAATGTAACTTATTATTTCATGTAAATCTGTAATGACGACGTTTATAGACGCATAAGAATTACATCAACAATGATTTCGCCATTGTCCTTTTCTCTTTTTAGGGAAATGTCAAAGTTATTTCGTAAACACTTGCCGAAAATAAAACTCGTATTTAATTTAAACAAGCGATGATTCGCTCGAATAGTAACATCATACTCATGGAACCTGTCCAACGAGTAATAAAAACTTTTTGCTTACAAAATATTTTTTTTCTTATTTAAATGTCTGTCAGTAACCCCTAATAACGTTAATAATTGATTAATTAAGGATCCACCCATCTTATGTAAAGCATTTCTTTACGTAAGATTAAACGTAATTTCTGTTTTATGCTTTTCGTCGAATTTTCTCATGTGTTGTGAAAGTTTTGCTCACAAAACGTTAACTTGATCTTTCTTGCTACAATTATCTAAGAAACGTTTTACAACAAAGGCTTAATAATTGAACCATTTAATTTCATTATATTCGACATAAGAGCGATGTTTGTTACAAGTATTATGAAAAGAAGCTTTGCGGAAATCCGCCTTCAACTCTCTCTTGGTCCTATTTCAGCGAATGAATCATAGGCATAGTGCGCTCGAACACACTGCGGCATTATGATGTGGTTAAGATCTCTTTACTACCACTTGGGATAAATTGCCAACGGAAGTAGAGTTCAAATTTTTTATTTTGGAATACATGTAAAACTTTTCAAAGTTCATTACGCGGTCTCAGCCTAAATTGGGTTCCAAAATCCCTGAGGGACTTTAAGAGGTTTTAGACATTTTTTTTAAAGCTATGATGTCAAAGTGCCGGAGTGCCTGACCATGTTTTCTATGGATATTCTAAACATCTATCTATACCCATAATTAACTCCAGCATCTTAGTTATTTTTATTTTGAATAAGATGATTGATTTTATTAGAAACTTGTATATTTCTCCATTAAAACTTGACAGCTCGTTAACCAGCTGATTTTATATTCGACCACCACTATAATTCGTCATATAAATGAGTAGAAATCAAAATCGCATAAATGTGCACTTAATTATTTTAAGTTTTGTTTTAAGTAACTTGCTCCTCTTCAAGCCATTAGTAGTGGCAACTTATGAGCGCCTGTCTGTGTCTGTGATTGGTTGATGTAAAATTAACAATGTTTGAACTTCGAACGTAATTGTTTTTTGTTTCATATGGCTTTCTCTTATGTTCCTCGCTAATACAAACACTTACATTTTGAATAGCCCGCTAACTGCTTATTTTACGATGTTACTCTTTTTTCCAGACTCTTTTATTTTTACTGCTCAAATAACTGACTATTAACTTTCTCCTGTATATTGCACATGTATGTGATTCCAATATATATATAAATCCGATATCACGTTTCTTAATAGTTATGATTTGTATCGTTATTACTTGTAACTTATTCCATACGTTTTCCGTAGTCGATTACACTCTTTGAATTCCGCATAATTATTGTTATATGATTGTTACTGGCACGTTGAATCCTGACTAATTAGACTCCTACTGCCAACCCTTGCTAGGGATTCATTTCTAAATCATATTTCGGAGAATCTATACAATCACATAACATTAAGTTCACTATCCACATTAAGTAGCTAATCCTAGAGATCATCGAATTCTTAAAGCGGACAGTTTACTAATCATTTATGTCAATTGCCTTTCCATACAAAAGATTTGTAAAACATGAATATATCTTTAAAATGTGATGATCTAACAAGTCTTCAATGTCGAGGTCACGACCGACCAATTGGATGTCAATCAACATAAAATTATTGCTTGATTGTGATATTGTGTTATGTAAATATAAAACAACTAAATAAAATGAATAATCTGTTATTATTAAAGATATTAAGCATGCTTATTCTTATTTAGTAAATAAGTAGGCACCTTATTTTATTACGGGGATTTTGATCCTGTATGTACTCGTAAAATTATAATTGATCTTCTTTTCTATTTGGACCTACTATTCGCCATATCAGCATTCATTTCTTTGTTTCTCAAGTTTTTTTTTTTATAATATCAATAATTCTGCTATTTGAGCCTATAATAATATGAACATAAGCAATACCTAGGAAGAGTCACGTAGCGAAATTAATATGTCCAGACACGAATAAATTTCGGTAGTCCGTAAAGTTTTTGTTCGGACGACATACATATTTTATTGTCTGCGCCGAATCCCGCTTACCATAATCTTGAATGAACGTCAATGTTCTTTAACGTAAGCAAACCGGTCGTTACTACAGGAGTATACATCATACCCTTTGATTTGTGAAATCTTGGCCCATTCGTTAAAATGTCAGCCGGTATAAATACAGGTGGTCGGGGTCCATTGAACCTTTGCCGCACTTTCCCTTGTTCCTGGTCCCTACATAAGCGGCAGACGACATAATACAACCTTTTACGTTAATGCACACCGGCGCACCTTTGGAACGGGTCCGGTACCACTCGCTAACATTTGTCTGGTTTATTGACTTTTCAGCAACTTAAACCTAGACTGGTTATTTTCACTTTTCTTGACCATTAATTGGTATTTAAATAGGAATGGTTATTGGTAAAAGTTGGCGGAAGTTCGCATATTTTATTTTATGCTGATTTAGAATTATTGTAGTAGTTAACGTTACTGCTGTTTCTAGTTCCACGATTACCTATTTTAGCAATTTGTTTTAATTGTTTACTATTTATTTCGTATTTATACAAATTGATGACTTTTCTAACCTCCTTAACATTCATTGTAATACATTCTTCATTGATATTTCTGTGTCCAATGGTTTCCGTTCTCAGCCACAAGGAATTCGTTCCACAGTTGTCGCGTCAGACCCGATGCTGATTTATGCAGTTTCTGCGTGTTTTTGCTGCAGTTTCACAATTCGCACTATTGCATACACCTGTACACCCCGCGTACTATTGACGCCCCATTGTGTGCCAGTAAATGTATCATATTTAATAAGTGTGTGTGTTTTATGTTTTGTAATGGTACGAGTATTTCTCAAGTGATACATGCCGCTATTGCTTCACGCGCGCAAGGTTTCTTGCTTAACTAATATCATTCTCTTTGGGCTCTGCTCCACGTTTTTGTTTCCTATTAATTAAGAAATGTCGAAGGACGAATACCCTAGTAGATCACTGAATATGAAGCTAGCATACAAGTTTTAGCAAAACCATGATTGGTTATGGCAACAGTCGTAATGTAGATATGACGACGACTTTTTTGGACGCAGTTATTTCATATCCATTGCAACGTGCACGGCCACGGGCGTACGCCATATCTACAAGTTGTACAATTTGTAAGCAAATGTTGCATCAAAGCAATTCGACTAAGCATGCTGCTGAAAGTAAATAAAGAGCGCATGCTCTTTCAATCAAGAGGCATCTCTTGATTGTTATTCTCAAACATTTGGGTCACCTTCCCTTTCTTTTGTAAGGAAATCTTCTTGTTCTTCTTCATGTTTTAAGGACAGCGCCATAACAAAATTCCGTAATATCAGTTGACTAAGAGATTTGTTTGATACGTGTGTGCAATCATGGTGTATGATATTCCCGTTAGTATCCAATAAGCTCCATACTTCCATGATCAGCGGGACATTGACACCAACTATAAGCTAAGCTATACAGTGACTGGCAGATGTTGCAGATTGCTCTGCTAAAGAGTGCGGACAGATATAAGCAGAGCTGTTATTACGTTAACAAGCACATGTGCAATATGCATGCGTAAATGCGTGCTCCGTGTGAATTGTTTTTTTTTTGTACCGTATACGTCTGAAGTCTGGTAATCGGGTATTTATTAAGCTGTGTTTGTGATAGAACTATATTTTAAATGTTTGTTACGTGTCGTAAGTAAGTTTTTAATAGTGTTGCTTGATTTATTTTGATCAGGGTTGGTCGACATGCAGCGTTTCTAGTTTCATAACTAAAATCAATAGTTTTATATAATTTTAGTTTAGTAGGGGTGTCATTAGACACCTAACGTTGAAGGTGATATCGATACGAAAGATATGTAAATCGAGATTCGGAAACCTGTGTTGTGCAAGAATCGATTAGACACAAGGAAGGAAACCCTATAGCGTTACAACCTTCCTTAGGATTCTACGTAATGTTATACGATGATTACACGCGGTATTACATGTCTGGGCTCTAATATACTGTGACTCAAGTTCCAAACACTCTGAACTTTTACACAGACTTTGTCAACCAGATGTTTCACATTCGATTTCATTTTGGCATTTCAGCTCTCAATGCAGTCGACCGTATTTCACATATGATCTAGAAACATCAAACGCGCTCGTTTCTATGCATTTCGTTTAGTATGCAATGAGTGAATTACTTAATTATGCTAAATATTGTATTTCGCGCGTTTAGTAACAAAATAAATTAGGATTAATTTTGCTTATTACTTGGTTGGCTTCGTTTTTGAGCGTTAAAAAGTTGTTTTCAGATTAAAGCACAAGGTTATGCAGCTACATTATGCACCACACACCTGTTAATACGTTCTGTTATCATTAAATTCAAGGATTGTATCAGTTATTAAATTCATTTGCTGTAGTTGATTAGATTTTTTCCCAAAGGTTCTTTATCTGTGCAGTATGCGCTTTCAAGTTTCAATAGATGTTCAATTGTAGTGATGGCAGGTGTCCACTTATATCTGACATTGAAGCGACAATTACAGGCACCGATCATCGCTCATTCAGCCGATGGTATTCACAAAAAGCGGCCAGTCTCGCTCGCACCGGTTGTGATCTTTACACAAGAATGCAGGAGTAACTATGTAATTACTTTGTTCGATAGCCTTGCTTGTAATTGTATTTACAAGAATCTACCCATAAATATGGTGCTTTGTTCTAAAAATAAGGCTTTGGTGACAGATATGCTGCACTTTTATGTTTATATTTTCCTGTTTTTAATATTTTATAAAATAATGTAGGCACTAGATGTAATTGTTGAAACATAACATTTCTTTTAATGGTATTATTACGTCATATAACCAAAACAAATTCGATAACGGTTGGAAAAGGAAACATGAAAAAAGGTACAAATTTAATGGACAAAAATGAGCATAGGTACCATCAATGCGTTGCGTAAGATTTCATTCAAGTTACACGCAACCCATCCTAAAATATCCCTTATGATTGACGTCTGCTATCTTAGAGTATACATAAGGAACTAGAGTAAGCCTATCAGAGTTTGAACGTTAGCACTAGTGTGAAATGGTTTTGTTTTGAATTATGTATGAAGATGGAGCTTGCCGTTTTATAAATCTATCTAAAACACTAATGTTATCCTAACAATGTCATTACCATCGATATTTTCGGATATAAGTTTCTCGTTGCGCGAAAATTAACTAAAATGAAAAACGAAATGTAGGTACTAGGTTCAGACTAAAAACTGTTCTCGCTTGGCACAAGGGGAAACTACCGATAGTAGCAGTCTATGTATATAGTACGTCAATGAAAATATCCCTTATGATTGACGTTTGCTATTCTACAGCCTATTTGTCAAATGTAGAATTGAGTCGTGGAAACTTGAGTTTTTTATAACGTGTGTGGCAAAGGCAAGTGACCCAAATTCCTTCATAATTGGATGTATGGCAGCGTGCGCGGACCGGCACGGAAAGCCGATAGTAAGGCTCTTGTTATTGTCATTATTAACGGCCAGTAACTTTCTGGTGGAACCAAGGTCGGACCAAAAAGGTTTTTTGATAATTCTTATTGTATGCTCTGTAAGGCGGTAGGAATTAGCTATTGTCTGCTGATGACCTGACATTTCCTGACGGGGATATTAATTTGAGGTGAGAGGATGTGTTAATAGGTAATACAATTAATTTGATGAATTACATCCGGATACAAGGAAGTTTGTACTTGGTTTGATTTTTCCATGGTACAAAAATGTTTTTGTTATTTCTTGTTAGACTTTAAAAATACAAATTATTTATTCAGTATTTTATTATTTATTTACCATCAGCGTATCATTTTATCATTTATTTTATTACTGTGTTTTACCAATACAGTTGTATAGGCAAACACGCACCTTGCACCAAGCTTATCAATTAGACAATAGTATGAATGCACTTAGCACGTTAACTTCTGCAATACAATCACAAAAGAATCCAGTCAGGTAGGCTGGTCCGCTTCACCCAATTGCCAGCAGACAGCGGCGAGCAGGTCATGTCGTCACACTCAGTCAGAGCCGGCGCGCCCGCCAACACGGACGTTCACTCCGACGCCATATTGTTTGTTCCACGTTCGAACTTCCCTCCCGCAGAGAAAACGTTTATAAACTGCTAATAATATCGTCATTGATCATGCAGTGATGATGAGTCGCGTGTTGTGACGCGAATCCATTCTATTACAGTGCTTTGTGGTGTTCTGTGGATAGTGTTGTGCCCTCTCGGATTGATTTAACATCGAATAAAGGTAATAACTGCAACTTATACGATAAAAACATTTTTGTTGTTTCAGACTTTATTGCTACAGAAAGTTATATTGGTCTATTAAAAGGTTCTTGTTTCGTCGTTTTCGTGTCACGTTGTAAATTAAAGAAGCCATAATTTATTGTTCGTCTTCTAGTCCGTCTACATGTGTTAGTTTAGACAAACTTGTTTGATAAAGTGAAAACATACAGACACTATTATTCCATAAAACTTTCTATATTTATTTATATTCATTCTACATGTTATCAATAGGTTAAAAACCAACTTTTCTGTTACAAACTCTACCATAGTGTTAACAGTAATGACACTGTCGCATGTTAATAGAACTATTTCCTAACTGCAGTGGCATTTAAAGATTATGTCAAGGATAAATAAAAAAGTATTTAATAAAACGACATTAAGGTAAACAAATAAACAGGATCAAAACTTAAGAGACAGTCACAGAACTCTACAAATGGCGTAGGAATAAAATAGTGACATTCTTCGAAATCCGTTGTTGCACTTAAATTAGTATTGACGGAACCAAAACGTATTTTCCACTTCTCAACCAACATGCATTTGACAGGTTTTTAATTATGGTATTTGCACATAATCGATTTGTGTGCGGTTTTAATATTGATAGTCCTAATGGCCGTCATTTATGTAACTACCTAATATTAGTATCTAAACTCGTTTCTAAATTAAATGTTATTAGATACAACAATTACATAAATACTTCTTTAAAAAACCTCCATTGTTACGGAATACGAGATTTACATTTGTAGTTACTCGTGCGTAGAGCCGCATAGCGGTTTGAATTGAAATTAATTCTGTTCTATATCTATGGCAAGTGTATTACTTGATGAATTGATTATTGATTAATTCCGTTTTTTTAATTTCTCGTATAAAATATATCTGACTGCCTCGGTGGCCTAGTGGTGCTAAGCGCGCCTGCTACGCTAGAGGTCTTGGGTTCGATTCCCGAGTCGACCAAGATGTTATTGGGTTTTTCTATGAAATTCTCAGTAGCAGGTCGGAGTTTGGATTTGTGCCCGGGAAGTGGCAATAGGCTCGCCCCCTATTACATGGGACCTAAACATATTGGCGAACTGTGGGTGTACATTGGTACACCTCTGCCTACCCCTTCGGGGATATAGGCGTGATGATATGTATGTATGTAAAATATATCTCCAAATGTTTATTAGAATTTGAGACGTTGTTGTGTAGCATTTCATAAAAAGTCAACATAAGAATTTAAGGCACCAATTCTTATATGAAATACATTACGTGCACCACGAATAACTATGTAATTGCCTATCAGTGACATAATAAACTCAGGCACTAAAAGTAATCATAGTAATAACATACAACTGCATTAGACAATACAAACCGGGCCATTCCAAATCGATCGACTCTACGTGAGTCGATTTAGTCAATATATCGACTAGGCTCCATTACAACAAATCAGTTACCTAACCATGGAAAGCGATCAAATTCACGACTAGTGTATTATTTGTACATTTGTCTACAGTGAAAGTAATGGTCGGTATGTCGGTCAGTTAAATGGCCAGTTAAACTCAAATAATTCCGACGTTTAGGTTTAATGTAACTCTAAATGTGGAATAACTGTCATAACAAGGCGGTTATGGCGCACTTACTGGTCTTTTTCGAGTACTTAACCATTCAAGCTGATGTTTATGTTGCATTTGATAATGTAAAGTTCCCATAAGGTTTGAGAAAGCAGTATAACATAACTGCTATAGTTAATGCCTGCAAGACAGTTATTTCAATCATGTTAACTAGCTTAAGCTTTGTGAATAAATAGCCTTACTATTTAAGACTAATTAAGATGTCTGGCCAAATGCCTTATCAGATCCGATTTGCAATAGTGTTAAAATTATGACCACCATTGACATAATTACTATATTCTGCCAATATAGTGACGATGACCACAATGGTTGCAAGATTTATTTCTACTACCAAAATAAGAAAATGAAATCAAATCAAATCAAATCAAATCAAATCTTTATTTCGTAAAATATGGGTACAGACAGATGTATACAGGGTCGCACAGTTTCCACATATTTTGCCATAAGTAGCATACGAAAATTAGTACATAAATAAATTTTGTAAACATAAAGAAATATATTTTTTATCGAATTCAATGACATCAGCCCAATTTTATAGACCTACTTTACGGTTTTTTTCTTCATTCATACTTTCTTTAAGCCAGCATCATCGTAAAGAACAGGTTGAAATCTACACTGAACCTAATCTATTACATTACTGTCAAATGGAACCGATTACGATTATGATAAAGTATCGAGTCGCGGTGTTGCAGTCCTAAGGCCTAGCAGTTCTGATGTAAACGTGATCATTAATCTTCACGCATCACCGCGCGCCGGTCGCGTGACTACGTTTTACAAGTTCTTTTACATTCCGAAGATAATTATTGTCTTGTTCTTACTTCGGTATGGTGTTTTCCTTATGTACTTGTTAGATCTTTGTTGGGAGAAATAAATCTTTTAAATTCTTTACACTGATTTTAAAAAACACAATTCTAATAAAATGTCTACTTTCTTCGATACTATCGGTCTGTTATTCAGTCTACCATAAAAACATTATATAATTAAATAAATTTAATTTTATGATATGACCATGAATACCTAATTTAATTCAAGAAAATCGATTTATGATTTAATATTTCTTATATCGATTTTATGCGCATTGTATGCATCATTTACATACCATATAGACGCGCGCATGAATATTAAATGAGATAAAAAAAGTAAAAATACCCAGGCCATCGACATAAAGTTACAATACAAGTACCTTTAGAAAAGAAACTGAAAGTATCTTTATTTAAATTCAAATCGATAAAATAATTCTTCTCGGTTTAAAAATCAATTGTTTTAAAGGAATGATTTAGCTTTATCGATTAAATTTTAATCGTATCACTCGATTACAAAGTAACATATTCGAATAATTGTGTTTTAATTTCTAGAATGAAACAGTGAAGCTTGTGTAGTGCACATGTATGTGCTACGTCAAATATTAAGGTCGATACGTCACGCGCGAGCGACGCCGGGTGCAATTGTTACTATATTTCTGTCTAGTTAATTTCATTTGACAGTTGTGATGCAATATGGTACCGATTCTGTAGCGGGAATATGACTATTTTTTTTATTTGTGATTTTCTGGCTTTTTGTTCGGTTCGGATTTCTTTTCTGTTGTAAAAATAAAGTAGGACTTAATTCGATACCGAAATTTTAAGCTTTGCACAACTTTTAACTTTTGGTCAATTAGAAATTTGCGTTAAGTCTGGTGAAGTAGTCAAAGTCTGCGCTCAGGATAACTACAAAGATCGCAACCAAAAACAGTTTGAGTTTTTTGGATATTAAATATTTCTGAAATATTTAAAACGTAACACAAAATAGGCTTAGTGGCCACACTAAAACAAAAAAGTTCGTGGTTCACTTTTAAGAAATTACAAACAGTATCTATTATTGCATTAAAACATTGTAACAATTAAAGACATCAGCTACGCCTTTGTCCAAGTTTCCCCACTTCACAAAACAATTTACAAGATTTGTCTAACACGGTATCCATTGCATTGTTTCATAGAACAATACTCTTTGTGAGTGTACATGTCCAGCAATGTACTCGGCCTTGAGCATGGGAACTCTCGGTTATACCCAAATATTTTAAGCCCTTTCCCTTAACCTCATTAAGAGTTAGATAAGATAATCCTTGTACCTGCTTTGTTCTTGCAATTTAGTAAAGAATAAATAAATGTTATGTTCGAAATATTTTGGAAGTTACTAGAAAAGGTAAATATGATGCGTTATCCCACGGTAGCTTTATTCTTGTATAGTTGTTGGCATTAGGACTTCACCAATGATCATTTTTTGCCACCAATCCTCTGTTTTACTCTCCTAGTCCATATAACAAAAATAGAGATCTTTGTCTATTTGACTATTTGTCAAGTAATGAGCTAACTAATTAAAGCGATCAATGTTTCATTCCATATCAATCTGTTTTTGACTAGACAGAATAGTTTCAAAGTAACTTGTTTTATTTTTCAAACCACAAGCTTTGTTATGGTTTAGTAGAACAGGTGCGCTAAACTAAAGCTAAACTAATTCATACAATGTAGCTACAGTTTATAAAACAAGTATTAATATACCAATAAAGATGACTTCTATATCACTCTCTACTAACAATACAAAGAAAACTAAAAGCATAATAGGAGCAACATTGTTGCATAATAAATGCAATATTATTAATTTACTGAATAGCATATATATTTAGCTTTGACTCAATTGAGTTAAGCAACCATCAATGATAAGAGTCTAATTATAAATGTGATTCTATATCAGTATCACATCGTACTCTTTATGTGTTCAATAGGGTAGATGACTAGGTTTGAAAAGTCAAAATTTATTTAGTCCGACATTTAGACCATTAAAATATAATAGACAGGATATTTTAATTTTACCAAAACAAAAAAAAAATACGGAAACCGCTTTAAAGTTCAGGAGTGGGGGCTTTTTACTTAGACGTGCGTCACGCAAGAATTGGACAAAAGAAAAATTAGGTGTCTAATATTTTATTATTTAAAGGACATAAAGATGAAAATTAGTCATCATCCTTATTATTCAACTTCCTTTTCAATTCTGAAACGCATCATAACTTTAAGATGTCTATTTATGGCTACTTTACACCTTCCAATGACAGAGGCCCATTTAAACTGAATGACATATCAGTATTCAAGTATTAGGCATCCTCCTTGATTGGCTTCAATCGTAACTAATATGTAACTACCTGGCGCCGGAACCTAAGGCAATGGAGACCAGGCTGTCCGTGGGAATAAGGGCTTGCCTTCCGTTTCACACCTTACGTGTTAAAGGATATCAACGTCTCGGATTTCAGTTAACACCTTCGCTGACAGGACGAGGTGTCGACTAATTGCTGGCAAACCGCAGAATCGCAAAAGAAAAAAAAGTTATCCGCAAAAAAGTGTCAATTTCCTTTTATCGTTTCTATAACAATTCATACGTTGATCTTCGACAGTCGTTAAGTCAATTCTGAAAACCAGTAATTACTATAGGATACTGGAATACACAGTAATATGGATTATGGAGGTCAGATGGGCAGTCGCTCCATGTAAAATAAGATATTCAGCTGAATCCGGTAAGACTGGTAGTCGACCCGAACATAGTTGGGAAAAGGCTCGGTAGATCATGTTTCTATAACAATTCAGAAGTCCTGTACCTAACTATACAAGCTTAAACATTATACTGCGATTGTTATTTGTCTCAAAATATGAGTTATTAGTTAAACGATCATTTTGTTGGCTGTCTGTTAGATATACGATTTTATCTTCATCTAAAGAATGTTTCAAATTTAATTAAAAGTCATAAATCATAATTATTTGAGTAAGACACCACCGCTAGATATTGATCTACAGTAGTGCAGATAACATCTCGCAGGTGTATCTATGTATTTTGGTTACATCATCACTCTGCAAAAGCGATATTGTCTATAGCATGTGAAGTGATTCGCTCCCACGTCTCACTTTTACTTATAAATCAATTAGGAATAGGTAATTATTATCGATTACTGATATTATTATCGATTACATAGTCATAGCTGTTGGAAACACATAATCGCTAATTTTGATAATGTCATGGTGTAGTTTGTACGCATCGTTGATTTACCTTTGATGTACTCCGGTCAGAAATTTGCCCATCCATATTTATGCAGCTACCTTGTACAATGACTTTCTTAGGTAGATTGTTCCTAAGTAGAACGCCATACGCCGAAGATTCTGTTTTTAGTTCGACTTTAATCGATTAGTAGCTAACTCTTTGTAAATTTTTATACAACCAAGATTTTAAATCGTAATAAGAAGGACTGTAGCAAATTAAAACATTGTCTCATCTTAATGTTTTGCGGCAACATCGCAAATGTATTACGAGCCAGTCCTTTGTCTCATTCGTTTCCGATTAAGAGAATCATTACACAGCCGGTAACTGCATAATAATCACCCAATTCACAGAATTATAATGTTTTCTATTTCTCTTTTATGCAGCAGCTACATTAGCCACGTAATATAACAATATCTTGCAAGCAAACTTCCTGTCATTGTGCAGCGAACAAAATGTTTTAACTTGTGTCTCTATAGGGAGCCGCGCCATAGCGGGAACAATAGGTGTTGTTTAATTAAAACATGTGACTTTAGCTTTATTTAGAAAGAAAACTATGTGTCGGACCCGACACTGGCTGGTAAGGACCGGGTGTAGATCGATATCGAGTTTAGTCGATTTCTCATTTCGAAATTAGAACACCTCTATTTCGGATTCAAATTTTTCGAATTCTACAATAGTTTAAAAACAAACTAACTGAATTTTTTTATTCTGTGTTACTGGTTTTCTTTTTCAAGCTTGTAGTGTAGTATTGCCTCATAGAAACTCGTTTTGATACAATAACTGACCTACATCAATGAGGGATTTATTGTTCCAACCGGGAAAGTTAGTAATAACATGCATTATGCCACGATTGCGAACTCGCTGAATGTCACGTTGTAATCAATCACGTGTGGTTAGGAGAAATATTACGAAGTATAATAATACAAAACAAATATACTTAAGTACTTTCTTTACAACACAATGTAATAGTAGCGATCAATCATATTACTTTATTACTGTCATTATTGAGAAAATCCTACCGATTATGTTCAAAATGTTGTTTTTATTCGAACTTTTCGATCTTTTTCAATTCATGGTGCCTATCATTTAAGGTGACTTAAATTATTGTTTTTTAAGCAATGCCATTATACACATATAAGGTATAGTTTACTATATTATGTCCATGATATTACTACAACATTTTTTATTACATGCGTGTAATCAATTTTTCGGGTTCTCCGTCATAAATTCAACGCTGCAACGTCTTGTGCCAGTGTTAAAGTTCAACCGAAGGAAATGCATGATTACAGTGTCGGTAGCTATTGTGCTAACAACCTGCGAATTCTCCTGACCGTAATATACCTCGTCTGAGCTGTAACTACACATTGTGCCACTTCCTTATTTCTGTGCGCTACTTAAAGTGCTAAATGTACTTAAGAACCTTCATAAAACAGTGAAAAACTAGAAATAACGTAGTAACTTCAATTTTATATTTAATTTCGGAAACTTTTGGTTTTAACTCATAAATGTGCTTAAGTACATAAATAAGTATTCAACCAAAAGCATTATAGAAAGAAACTAAACATAAGGTAACTCTACGTTTTGGTGTCCATAGACAAAAATTATATCTAATTAAAGTTAGACGAAATAACAATTGTATAGTTCGAAAAAAGTTAAATCTAGTCTTGCTAATGAGCTCGAATGACATCCAACCGAAAAATTCTAAATTGTCAAAACAAAGATATAATCTTATGAGAAAAATCTTCAAACGTAAACACGGCCATAAAACCTAACGGTTGTTAGTCGTCATGAATCCTTACTTTATACATATACTACATACCTACTTCCACTTAACTATACTTTGTATAAACGATATTATTTAGTTTCGTTTTTATAGTCTTTTGGTTTAGGTCTGTACCTGTAATAATAGTATTATGTGTCTCTGTATATTTATAAATAAATGTTTAAATTATTAGCGTCGACTTAGGAAACTCCATTTTTCACCGTCTCATTTTCAGCAGATCAATGTATTCAGGCAATTTTGCCATACAACGTAGCAATGCTGCCAGCCTTTTGGGCACACTCCCAGTCGACAGCGACGTGGGTGAATTTTTTGATGCCTTATTTTAGTTCTTAGTTTTATTTAGTATATAATTTTTCTTATTTATTGTGTAGGCTTAGTTTTTATAGTATTGTACATATTTTAAGTTTAATTTCTGAAATATACTACCGATGCTTTTTTTTTTCATTTAAAAAAGAAAGAGTTCTTTTCTTCCCAAATATTTTCCTACAATAACATTCAACTAAAAACATTACAAACAAATAACAAATCAAGTGAAAGTTCAGTACATAAATATTATTAGCCTCGTATTAACATATCCGACAGTCAATCGTTGTATCGGCGTGTAACCCTTTGTCCTACAATGCAGAGAAACTCGGCAATCGTAGGAAACTGCAACTTTGATGATGTAGGGCCGCCATGACAGATATTTATACTTTGATGTGTCATTGTGTAAATGAAGTTGAGGCTGTCTTGTTTAGTGATAAAGGTATTTTAGGTAATAGATTCGTGAATAATCATTAAAAATAATGCAGCAATATTTTGACTAAGGGTCGACTCTACTTTGCAATAGTATAATTTGACAGTTGTGCGCTAGAGTAAACAAAAAATGTAAAGGTACCTGTATTCTAAATATCGTTTTATTTCCTTGGATCAATGAGGTATAGGTTCTTAAAAACATCTTGTTTTTTTTTACTGTGGTATGTTACGCTAACTTACTGGTAACATTTTTCTATTTTGCTACCAGCCCTATACATTATCTTGATATCAATCTGTAATCTTTAAGATCTGTGGTCAGAGGCCCCTTGTGTCACAATACCACCTACTTGACAACGTGACTGTTGTTCCACAAGCCACTAATTACTCTGAGTAAATAACCTCTGGTATCGCAAGGTGAAATCTAAACATGTATTATAAACAGAAAATATTGTGACGTTTAGAAATAGTATAAGAAAAATATTTTATGTTTTGAGGTTACGATTCGTTTATTTAATAACGGCTAGGCCTAAGCTATAGAACGTATCTGTAGCCTGTAGGGTTTGAAAAATAAACTGCTTGACCTGCAGTTCTCTGGCACAATTCAAAACACTGACTGTCTATCCGTTTGATGCTGAATGTTTAGAAAATAACGTAGCCACTAATCATTTTCACAACCTCTTTTAAAAGGTTTTTTTAAATGGTAAATTGTACAATATTCACTCTAACAAACTAATTTTAAGCTATTCATGTTTTTTGTAAACAATTACACTCAGTGCATTCATCCATAGGTTTGCATGCACTATGCACATGCGTCCTTAACGGTCATACAAAAGGCAGGTGCTTACGCTTTTCTCTCCGACATACGACCTTCGACACGCCATCACACGCCAATACCAATTACATTGCAAACATACACAATTATACATACAGTATACTATACATACATATATGCTGCGGGATTCCCACCTGTCAAAATGTGACGTCACAAGTAGTGATGTCAAGTTACCTGTTCCAAATATAAACACCGCTTTTAAACTTATATGGTAATGATAAGTATTGTTAGAAAACAGCGGTCTAGTAATTAATTGAGCATTCTTAGAACGTATGGATTAGATTATTTCATATAATAACCCAAGCTAATTATCATTAAGTTTTTTCAAGTAAGATGTAGGAATCCTTCCAAGAAATATGGCCTACAAAATTGCACGTTGTTACCAAATTCGGCATAGATATGGAATCTCCAAAACGAATTAACAAGAATAGCCTTTTGTTCTTTATTTAGGTTTCTGTGTTATACGTATTTATGTGCAAACAAGTGTAAGAAACTTTCTTTTTAAATCTATTTCTTGTCAGCAACTGATTACCAATTTTCCATACATAAGGCGTTGAACACTTCTTTTTACTTTTATTCTAATCTGGTAAGTATTTGTGTGAAAAGATGTCAACTAACGTATGTATGTTGGAGTTATCTATGCACAGTGTAGCGTAGATAATAGGCTAAAGAGTTATTAGCGGTACTCGTGTCGGAATGTAATAGGAATATTACATTTTGTCATTTTGTATGTTGGTAGTGGAAATATTAGGACGTTGATAATCGAGTATGCTCTACTTAAATTTTATAAAGTCTCTCAATAACAAAAACTTGTATGAATCAAGAGCTTCTTATCATACCATATATTATCCATAACTCTATACATACTCTATTAAATATCTTTTTCTTAAGTAACAATTTGTAGACACATATACCACCGTCTTTAATAAGTGTTATTCCGTGAAAAACATGTAGGTATTTAATGCAGACGATTTCACTGGCCGATTTCATTGTTTGAAAAAACCTTCAATCTCAAACAGCCACTATTGTCAAATTATAGTTAATCAAAATCGTATTTGAAAACTCTTCTTTTGCAATTTTCACAATGATGGTGAGAAATAGTACAAGCTTTTGAAAGTTTTATCGGCTTATTTACTGAAAGATAGGCTAGGGTATCAAACTCGGTTAACTATGTAATGTTTTGCACGTAAGAAGTACATTTTAGCTGTACACAAATCTAGAATACTGATGAGCGATCGTGAGTATCGTGACTTTAAACGGGAACATACAGAAAAGAGGTGATATATGTAAACCAGTATGCTGCACCAATTATCGTTTTTGCTGTAAACATATAATCTAAGTTCTCACCTCCTAAACTAGTTAAAGAAAACTATATCTCGCGAAATACAAGAGACAGCGTCGCGTCCGTCCGTTCTTCAGACACGCGACGACAATTAGCCTGGATTCTAACAGTTTTCTAAATAAACACCACCATTAGATAACTGGGTACATTACAGTATGGTGATAGATATGTGTTTGCTATGATTTCCATCACGTATAGACTTTCTACGTCGTATGGTTAATTCTAAGGATGTCTGACGCGCCGCACGCGCCATTGTGTAACGGTTTAAGATTGATCGTCAAACACTTCCTCGGTTGTTATGTAGGCTTATGCGATGACAATACGCTTGTAAAGCAGGCCGCGTCATTGTTGAACACCATTAACTTATAAAAAGTATCAAGTAGTGTTACGCGGACGAATTAATGCGGTTTTGTAATGTTGATGTTAAGTGGAGATGGTTTATTTTTTATAATGATTATATGTTCCACCTAGATTTAAATCAATTCAGAAGTACAATACGTGTCTCGATAATCTACTTAAAATACCACTTACTTAAAACAGCAGATCTATTATTTCAACAATTAGCTAAAAATATAGTGCTGGAGGACAATTGAGAATAAAAAAACTCGTTATTTTCTTTTTTGAAGAAGATTCAACGCTCTGCTCGAAGCTAAATATTTAAAGAACAACATAGTAGTAATACACTTGCAATACATAAGTGCAACAATATTTAGACGCGTTTACTAGATACAGGATTTCTGATTTCCTTTCTAATAACATTTAGCAACATCAGTTACCTAAGCTTTGAGATTATCACCCTTCACTTGAGTCTTAGATTCTACATAATTTAATTATACAATGAGTTACATCACTCACTCATCTTGCCTTTGACTAGGTCTCAAACTAGTTTTCTGGTATTTTACGATGCTAAACTCCAATTAAATGCTTTAATTACCGAATAGTTTAATTAAAATATCATTTACATTTGTACGTTGTTTAATATCTAAATGCTTTATGATTATACAATTATGTTAAACTTGACTGCTTGTTTCGTTATCAATTAGAATATATATGTCACCGGAAAATAACAAGAACCGTAAGTTTATAATTTTCCTAGGAAATTTATAAACTTCCGTAGGATTCTAAACGAGAGATAAAATGTATTATTTTACGCTCAAGTTTTCGTGAAATGATATCATGTTGGAAATTTGGAAATCTTAGTATTGTAGATACTTTACATATGCAAATCTTTGCGCGGTGTGAGCGACATACTGACTGACATTATATCCGCCATATGGTGTCCTGAATGCTTGACACTTTAAATAGAGAAGTTATTTAAAGTAACAGACGAGTTACACTCGGAAACTAAAGTGTCCCAGTATTAGCAAGTTTTGCCTAGGCTATATATGAAAGAGAGGAGATCTTACGAAATCTGTCCGCACAAAATTCCCACCAATTAATGGTAAATCCAATAATATATGCTTATAAATTTATAAATTAAATAAACACATTTGGTTATCAATTTTAGACTGGGATTGAATTGCATTTTCAATTGACTTGCCGAAACTAACTTAAAACTTTTTTAATCTAGAGGTGGACCTAGAGTAGTGATCTTTATTGCATAATCAACTTTAGTTATGTTTCGTATAGTCAATGATGTAAAAATATATAAAAGGTGGCATAAATGATAACAATTTAAACCCTATGCTCCCGTCATAAGAGTCACATAAACCCTCTAATATAACAATAGATTATACTAAATCTGGTATGATCTGCGGCGCGTGCGCAGTTCCCACACGGAGAAAGCCCTGCCCTGCACGCTGCGAGTGCTGCGACTCCACTCGTATCTAATGGACGTCGTTATGATCTAGAATAGGATCTACTAAACTCCGAAACTGTTACAACACACATATTCTAGCGAATACATAAAATATTTGTTTCATCTCGAAGAAAAGCTAATAAAATTAACGATTAGTTATTAATTACAACGGCTACCCCGTTGTAGAAAAATCTACATGTCCAATCAACTAAAAATCTTTACTTTGGAAAATGGACTAAACAATGCGAATACTTTGTTATCTAGTGCTAAAAATCTGGGCTCGGCACATTACTCATTAAAATTAAAAATGAAAAAATATTATTCCAAAACATTCATGCATCCTAAACCGTCGCCTACGTCGTTAATACATTTCCACAGAATGGCTTTGTCGCCTGAATACCTACTTACTGCCAGCTGTCGTCCTTTATTGTCAAACACGTCGCACGTCGCTCCATTGTCATTCAAATCGCCGTCAAATTACTGCCAGCTTTCATACTATAATGTTGCAAACTGCAAACGTGAGGCAGACCTATATTGAGGTCGATTATAATTTGGTGAGGTTTACTGCTCTGTTTTCCACAGAATGCAATAATATTTTTAATTTTGTAATAAATAGTTCCGGCTTATAAAAAGAACCTTCAGGCCATTCAATTCTTGGGATTGAGGCTAGTTACCCAATAACTTAGCTCATGCATGTATAAAACGGAAGTTAGAACCATAGACTAAATACAATTGCAACAAATATCGTAATATCACACGATATACCGTGAGATATGATTCATGTAAATGTTATTTCCCCACTAACTTTACTTTTTCATCGCTATCAATTGGTGCAAATTACAATTACATATTTCATTCTATATCAGTAACACAATCTCGTGGGACATTTGCGGCAGTAACGAGCTATTCAACTTACACCCGCGGAAAACTGTGCAAACAACGTATAATGACAATAGAAACTCGAACAATCGCCTTGCAACCGACCATTGTGATCTAGATCGACAACTAAACCAGGTTTATAATCCAGTAATTAACTTTAAGCACAAAACGTGACATAATCGTTATAAATTCTTTAACAATTAGACTTAAACGAGTCGCTTACGCTTGTGTGTAATTACTTCCTACAATTTATTTTGATATAAATTAATTAAAATTTTATTTGTTTCAGATGGCGTAGTAAAGCACAGACACCACAAATGTTAATAAATCTAATGGAAGGGAACACGATACCCACGAACACGCTTATATCGTCGATCAAAAGCTTCAACAGCGACGGCAAACAACACGGAACTATCAAGGCGCTACTCAAAAACTTCATACTACCGGAAACAGAAATGGCTATCAAAGAGAATAAAAATAACAGCAACAAATACATTTACACAATACCGGTTAAACCGCCTATACCGACTATGTCGGAACGTATGAAGTCCATAAATGACGCAAAGAAAGCGTTCTTAAACTCAACTGTAAGTTCCCCTGCGGCGCCTGCAAGCTATGAAGCAAAAAAAGATAAGCACACAGTCCACTACGCGCAAATAGCGATCGCAGAAAGTGACGACACCAGGAGCACAGGAGGAGGTAAAGGTCTTAAACTGCACATAGACAACCGTAATAACAAAGAGTACAGCACACCAGTACATGTGTCACCGAGCATAAAGAAAACAATGGAACAACATCAAAGGAAAGTAAGCTTTAAAATTAAAAACGCATCGACATCACACAAACGACCGCCTCTAGCTAAGACTATGACGATACCAAGCAGTAAAGTTGCAGAGCTAACCAAGAAATTTAACAATTTACAAACAGACAGTCATGCAGGCTCACCTAAACAGTCTAAAATTGTAAAAACGTTGGAAGATCTTCAGTCTGGTTCCCGATGTTCTGCTAGTAATAGTTCTACGCCCTCGTCCACACTCAGCTCCAGTCCAAACATCAAAATAGTACTGCGGCACCGGCGCGGGTCAAAGAAAAGGAATAACAGAAAACGATGTTCGAGTATGGACTCCGTGGATAACGTGCTTATCGCAGACAGTTTGAGTAAGATACGTGTCATCCGTTCCAAGTCCGATGGCACCAAAATGCCAAAAACTCCAAAGAAACGTTTAAAGTACCAGGATTCTAGTGAACAGCCGAGTGGGTCAGATTCTGTTGACGGCAGTCCAGTTAAAATGAAAGAACCTGAATCTCCGAAAGAGAACACACCAGTAGAGAGTAATGTGGTAAAGAATGTAATAAAAAAGTTTGAATGTGAAATTACAGCTCAAACAAATTCGAATAATACGCTAAAAAGACAACCTGATAAATTAAAAAGTACAACGCCCTTAAAAGAAAAACCAAAAGTACCTGAAAAGAAATCATCACTAGTATTAACTAAAAACCTTGTAGTAAAAGACGGTATTCCAAAAATTAAAACAATTAAGCCGATTACAAACGAAGTACCAAAACAGAATAAAGAAACTGCCTTAAGTTCCGAGATTCTTAAAAGAAAAGAGCCTATCTATGACCGAAAAAAATATAGAACAAATTATATACATTCTGAAAAATTACCTCTAAAAGTTGTTGAAATAATTCCCGAAGATATTCAAGAAAATAATGCAGTAACAGTAACTGTTAACAAGGAACTCACTGAAGACGTTCCAATTGTAAGTACCGTGACAAATACAGAAGGTGACCAATGTTATCAGGATATTAATGCACCAATAACTCCTAATGAATCTTTCTTATGGCGCAGAAAAAGTAGTACTCAAATTTATTCAGACACAGATAAATCTGTATCTGATAGCTCATACAGTTTTGTTAGTGTAACCATGAATGGGACCACGATCAGCTGTTCAGATGAACCACAAGAAGTCTCTGTGATAGAGGAATCTCAACCTGCAACAAATGAATCTCAAGTAAGCATTACAACAATAGAACAGAATTCAGATCCAAACTTGGACTTCGAAAGTAATCTTGTTGAAGCTTGCAACAAAGAAATTATAGTCGGTTTCACATCTAAACCCAAACAAGATGAAGTCGAAGATTACTACGAACCTCTAGAACCTAGAGATGAAGAAAACATTATTGTTATCCCCGTTAAAAGTGTGGACAGATCTTCTAAGATTAATTGTCCTCTACCAGAAATCCCCAAAGAAGAAAAGCAAGAGAACAATGAAACATCGGATAAAGAAAATATTTATCAATGTCTATTGGAAATGAGATCACACCCGGAAGGTGACGAGAGTAGTTTACATAACTATGAGCTTTGTGATAATCAACTGGAAGAGAGAACTCGAGGCGACGGCGATAGCGACGATGGCTATGAATACTGCAAGTCTCCTGTTAAACCTTACTGCTTAACTTCAAGTTCCGGAATCCAAATAGCCGAAGATTATCAACCCTTTTCTAAAGACAATAATAAAAACTATGAAATAACAAAGTCGGTCAGTGGAGGGTCCACAGTCAGCTATGAAAAGATAGGATCTGAGAGGATCTACGAGAAAATTCCCTCTCGACAGCCGAAGTCCAAAGATAGCAGTCCCACTTACAGCAGCAGACATTCCTTTATATCGGACTACACCGGGTACAATGACAACGAAAATATCTATGACACTATAAAGCATGCTGACGGGATTTCTCTGTCGCACTGCTACGAGAGCATTCCAAACAGCCCGAGCATGGTGAAGCTTCGGAACAATCTGAAGAAGCAGTTGGCATCGAATGTGCAGAAGCGGCTTTCATTTGATACTGTGTCAAACATCAGCCAGTCGACGTTGTCTAGTGAACAGAAGACCAACAGTCTGTATGGGCAGAGATCCATGATCAGCTACAACGGACAGGAGATCGCGTTCCAGGTGCCCAGCAGCGAGACCAGCGTCAGCGACAGGAGTGACCGAAGCGACGACTGGGTGGACGTCTCTGATGAGGAAAAGAATGAACAGAAGATCATTATGTAAGTAATTTATTCATCTCAAATACATAATGATAATGATCTCATGATAATCTAAGATACATATAAATGAGCCACTTGATCAAACAGTAGCCTAAACTAAGGTTTCGTATGTTGATATACCGAGTTACAATAAAAAGCAAATAGCCTTTGACTAACAAATCATAATATTTACAGAAACACAACAGGTGCCCGATAACATAGCGATAAAAACATATTACCTTTTTCTATGAAACTTGACAAAATAGAACAACGAATTTATCACTTTGCATGACCCAATAAACTGGCTAGTTACCTGCAATAACAGTTTTCAAAGAGAAATGCAAACATTGTTATCGCTACCTGATTATGGAATTGTGTTTATCGATGGCTCAGTTTGGGAATTGCCATGTAAATGTGAACACGTATTTTTAGCGAAATTATGAAAAATGGAAATTTTGAATTACAGCGTGCGGGAGCGAAGCCGCGGAAGAAAAAGTCCAATAAGCTGGTCGCAGAAGGTGCGGCATCAGTGGCAGAAATCCCCGAAACCGAGCAACGATAAAGGTCAGTTACTATTTTTATTTCATTAAGTAAAACATTTAATACAAAATATACAACAGCGAATACGTAATTTACATTTGTAAATAACGACCTTAATGGAGAAGAAATAGCCAGCGCCATCTATTTGATTACTGCCGTACTACCACTGCTAATTGCATGCTTACTTCGTGCTACAATAACTAGATGGCGTGTCGAGCGTTGATGATTTTAAACAATCAATACATCCATTTTCTAAACTGGATATCATTTATAGAACTTAGCTTAACAGTTATAGTAACTTAGGTAATATAATATGTACCTTTGTTTGGGGCTATAATGTTTGCGCAAGCGCCGGTTAGTGCTACTGGTTGCGCACTCTGGCGACAGGCGTCCTACGCGCGCATTCCGTCGCCTCAACACAATGCCTGCCTCTTGTTGTTCGGTAGCGATTTTTTGACCTCTCACTTATACTACATTTACACATTGGTCTATTAAATACCTAAATTCTGTATTAATTTATCGACATACTACATACGCAACCTTTTAAATAATTATTTAAATCGCTACAAGTATAAATAAAATGAGAACCGTAAAATTGACATCCTGTTTAACTTCCAATTATTGACGGGTCAATTAATGAGGCCTAAAACTACATTGAACCTTTTTCTTCCAAATATAATCGATTAAGATTCTTTGAGCATAACTAATAGGCTAAGAAAACAAGAATAAAAACATCAATACAAATGCATTTTTGTTACAATCAGTTAGTCCAAACCGTTTCAATCACCGATCACGGAATATCAATAATAATCAATAGTTTGTATTAGTTTCAAAACAAAGTTATTGACACTAAAACCTCAATTCGATAGGAAATCTAGACTTTCACTTAATATTTAAAATGCCTAGTCTTATCCATAAAAAAATATCCCTACCTAATAAAAACTAAGTAGCTACCTCTTAAAACTAATCGCTCAATGCTCGATGCTCAATCGATAAAGTATTTAACTCTGGAATTCTAATAATATATCATGACAATATGAAATTAGTAAAGCCCAAGTACTTTCTTAACAACTTAACTGTCCCGCCAGTAGACACAATAGTTAAATAATGGAAATCATCATATGTGACTCAGAAACAGGGAAATGCTTAATTCTTGTCTTTCCATAGAATAAGCACTTATTGAACATAAACAATATCATCAAAACCTAGTTAAATACTTGACGAAAAAGTGTATAAGGCGAGTGTGAATGAAAAAAGGCCACATCAAGAACATACCATAAACCGAACAGCATGTATGAAGGGAATAATGAAAGTGGACAAAGCGAAACAAGTGTGTAAGGATCGTAGCAAGTGGATAGAAGTGGTGTCTGTCTACCCCTACAAGGGAAAGAAGCGTGATTATATGTATGTATGTAAATACTTAACACCAATCGCAATGAATCTGCAAGTTCATGAACCGCCTTGCCGTGGGCGGTAACTAATTGTTACCGGATTCCTGCGCGCGCGCCGCCCGCCTTGCAGCTCGTAATGTTGTAAGGTAGAGCTAATACGATTAAAGCAATATTATTATGCTTAATCATAACGACGTGTTATGAAACTTTAAAGAAGTTTAAATTAGATAATGTTTATTTCATGCTTAAAACACTACGAATTAGTTCCTGACACTAAAAATACATCCTTAAAGATTTTCAAGTATAAGCAATGGTTGAAATGAATTAGCTACGAATCAGCGTAGCTTTCATTCTCTTTTACTAACCAATATGTAACTCGTACGGAGCACACGAAAACACATATACTTATACCTATTTATGTAATTTTAATAACTAGGTCCTAAACATATTGGGTACAAGGCTCTCTATTCATACAATATATTATGTCAGGATATAAACCTCTTTAGTTCTGTGACCCAGTAGAGTATTGATTTTTTCGCGGTTAGTAACTACGGTCGATATATTACCTGGTGACCTACATTGATACCTGTGTACGTTGCCATGGTAACCCTTTAAATAACGTTCTATCAGTGGATAGCAATCAGTAATTAAGGTAAATTCAAACATGAAGTATTTATAGGAGAAAACCATTAAAGTAATATTGTGAGGGTTTTTATCACTAAACGTCATCATCGTCATATCAGCCTGTTGCAGTCCACTGCTGGACATAGGCCTCCCCCAAGGAACGCCACAGTAGTAGTAGTACACTACGTTTGGCTAAGCGTGGTCCCCATTCGAGAACCTTCCTGCTCCACCTCTCGTCGGTTCTGCGACAGACATGGCCAGCCTACTACCACTTCAGCTTGCTACATTGCTCACTAAACGTAGCTAAACTTAAATATCAACTTCTCACTAGGAAGGCAACAGAGTACAGTGTTCTTCTTCTTCTTCAGCCTGTGGTCACATATAGTCGGGTATAGGCCTTTTCATGAGCACGCCAAGTATTGCGGTGTTAGGACTACCTATATCTTTTTTATTTAAAATAGTTTTTCAATTAACGTTTTTTGTAGCTTAGATTTGTATACGCAACTTTCAACTTCCATGATCTCGAAGCCTCTCGTTCATTAGATAAATCTCATTTCCATTCAAACTAATTTTAAACTGACATAATGGTTTGACACGACTCGAAGCAGAATACATTCTTTACGTAATAAATATATTTAAATAAATTAAAAATGTTTAACAATAATACACCTACTTCGTCAGCAAAGATTGTCTTGTTGATTAAATGTTACGCAACAACTTGACGACAATAACTACGACTTACAATCTACTAAACACTTACTTTTTATTTCCACCTTCACTTTTAATGTCTTCCGTCTACCATATAGGTTTCTGCTACTTTTACATCCACGAATACATTACGTGTATTTCCTGTGAATTAACTATTATTGGTGTTTTAGGGAAGTTATTTTATATTCTTAAATATTGATGAAAGGCAGGTGTTCACCAAAATAGGTCAACGTAAGTAGTTATGACTGTAAAATCACCACGCATACCGTGGCATATGATATGAAATAGCAGCTTTTTTATGTCAATTACGCCTTCAAACAAGCTAGCATCAAGTTGTCTTCCATCATATCTAACAGAATAATAATGGTTATCGGCTCATATGTAGACACCACAGAGAAATCAATCAAATAATAATTTATGATTATAATAGCATAGCATACTCAACGAAGCGTAAATTAAAATAGAAAGTTTCGTACCTGTCAAGGTCTATGTACTGAACATAACACACACTTGATTGACACACACATACAATTGCATACAATACATAAGTCTTGTACACAATGTAGTTAGGCACGTGCAGCTTCGCGACATCCTGGATCTCAACTTATGGACTTTTTGGTAGGATTTTCCTTGTACATGACCAAATATTGGTTTGGAAGTCATAGTAAGAACTAAATGAATGAACATTTTACGTTTTAAGTATTAAAGACAGTTTATTTATATTATGATCTGCCCTGTATTTTTAGTTACGTTTTCGTCCTAAATCTGACTGTTTTACCGAATTGTCCTCTTAATTTGCATTAATAGACATTCCATTCACGCATTCTAATCAAAATTCTCCGAAAAAATAATTAATTACCCTAAATCTTCCCAACCAGCAGCTGTTTTCATACTTACAAGTAAACACAGTGTTTTCAACAGCTCGCTGATAATGTATGTGTTGATTGTGCGCGCCAACCGGAGTGGACTTCCTTATTGGGTGTCGCCCTTCGACCCGAGCGCACGAGCCGTGACCATAAGCCATTGTTAACTTACGAGCTACAAGACAGTTGCCAACTTTATGGTGGGACCAGGGCTGCCAAATAATCATAAGAATGTTCACACAAAATGATTGTGATTTATGGCAGTCTCAATGGGTCCAAATAAAAAAGGATTTTCTTAGAGTCTTAGAGAAGACGAAGTAGTATCTAAGTAGAACTCTTATCCGCAAAAACCACCAGGAAATTGTAGCTTTTGCTTTGTGGTCTCTACTTCTGACCAGATAAGACGATTTTTTGCAGTCTTAATGGTCTTCCTGGCATTATCTAAGGTGGAACTGCTTATTCCTGCAGCGTATCTTTGATTCTAATCGATTCCATTGAAAAAGAACCACATCCACAAGCAAACCTTTATGCACAATCAACGATAACGATCTTTCTGCTACTTTAGCTGGTCAACTATTACTATCCATTAGAACAATATGATTAGTAACAGTAGCATGTAGACTTATGTCATCAGTATATCAGCCAGCCCTGACCAGACTGTCTTCTGTTGACAACTTTACGTCAGCTCCCTCAAAATTATGATGTTAAAGTTATTCAGGTATCAGCTTTGCCCATTCCATGAGTTACAACTTTCACCGCCTAAACAAATGGCTGGAATAAGTCTGAATCATTGTGCTCGGTACAAATTGTCACCTCAATTGTTGTATTATGTATTATCTGGTTTATTATCGAGGCTACGCGGAAACGATAGAAACCGTTTTGCCGTATTTTCTAGGTTTAGCTACCAAGCAATTTATTGTAAGTACACTTATTTACTACGTCGAAGAAAACTTGCCTTTGCGGCTAACTTAAAACAATAAATCCTCAGAAATGATTGAATTGCAGTAATGCATACCATTTCTAAATAACTAAGCCAATATGTTACAGTAATTCGTTAATCAACATTCAGAAACTGATCATTGAAGTTAATTTCGCGATCATAAACAATTTAGGTAAGTTGCCTTGTCTTGTCACACATTACTCAAATTACTTGAATGTAGAAACAAAGAATTACACGATGTGCGGCTAGCTACATGATTAAATACTGTCACGCCTCACTGCACATGCTAAAGCCGCAGACAGATGAAACGATACACGTGCCGCTAGTAAATCTATTATTTAAGGCTTTAATTACAACAATAATATTAATTGTGATTATTACACTTTCAAATCCTACTCAATGACATGATTGACGATGCTCATATTTCAATTCAAGACGTCGCGGTGTCGTAATTCGAATCAAGATTATAAGATGATCTGTGAGGTATTTACGATTAGCACGTGTCGACTTGGTACGGTTACAAGATAAATATCTATGTAATAAATTATCAGATATTTAAATGTCTAACAGAAATAGAGGATTATAGAATGTACAAGATTTAAATGGCAATTTCTCTTGCTGAAGCAGCGTTAGCATAGTTTATAACTTTTTGGGTATTAAGGGATGTGTGGCCTAAAATCAAGTTAGGTTACTTCTGACTTGATTATATACACATTTTCCAAAGATTTTATTTACCTAACGATGCGCCTACATCCTAGAAAAGCAAAAGTGTTACAACACTCTGCACTTATTCTATAGCCACAACTGTCTGGTTTACAAATCGAGCTACTTTCACATTCAAAATGCACTTTACTACGAATAATGTATTAAAGTCAATCTCGCTATCTCAACAGGTGGATGTGGTCTGCATTCTCTAAAGAGGTTCTAATATTTGCATATTCACCTTCACGCTAGCACACGATCACGAAGCATTTGGCAGCCTCCGGCATTGCCATGTCTAATAAATTACTGTGCTGTGTTGCCATGTGTGTGCGGCTTAACAACAAATCGCTTGTCATTTTCGTCATATAAACACGAACATGATTTGACAGTATGTTGCATCGTAATCGCAGTGTCATCTGCACGTATTTCGACATCTATGTATGTCTAGGTCATCTCCGTTATACATTGTGCCCCTGTGTGTCGTTTTCTATTCTTTTGTATGTCCATATAGTATCTAAGCACCAGGATCAGTTACAATAAATAATTTCGATGAGTATTGCTTGGTTCTGTAATGTTCCTGATTTTTCGCAGGTTTGCAACGTTTTGTAAGATGCATCTGAAATAAAAAAATATATCAACGTTTAAGATAACCTATAGTATTCTGAGTTATGAACGTGTTTGTGATAATACCTGTTCATGAAACCTAACCTACAGGAAAAAAAAACCGTGCTTAATTTACATTAGACAACTCTGTCAATTTTTGTATGATTTACGAGTATGTAGATGCACGCATTGATGCATAAAATTGGCTTCATTATCTTATGAAGCTCGAACTGTACTGCACTCCTTCCTGCCGTACACCAGGTACACGTACAGTAGGAACCAACATTACCCACATTAGCATCAGAAGCCACGCTCTATTTACACAACACACCACTTTTCTCCGCGGAACAAATACAATTCACGTACTTTTCAACAACGTTGTTTCCTTATAACTTCCGTACATTTATCATGCAATCGAACAAACAAAGCGCAATTCATAAAATATACAATTATTGATAGATTCTATTTGATTACTTCTGGTTCAAAAGATTTAATTGTAAAAATAACCGTGATGTAAGGCCATGTAAGCTTAACGTGGAACGATGTGTTGTTTATGTTTTAAGCTGCCCATGAACATGGTGAATAAGATAAAATCAAATGTTATCAAACAACTCCATACGACAAAAGAATTCTTCGTCAAGTATTGTCATTGAGCGCATAATAAACATACCTTCTCACGTTGCGACGTCAAGTACATGACTTATTACTCATCCTTGACCGTAAATATAAACATGGCTGTAGCACTTGGGATATTTCGAACGTTTTTGTATTGAATAGGAAAATACTTCAAAATGTCTTGTTAATGCATCAACAGCCCTGCAACAGCATCAATGAGTATGCATTTATTTCTCAATCTCAATAATAACTCACCTTTAAGACAATAAGAAAGTATTACATCTATTTCTATAGCTTCCAATGAATTTAAAATCACTTTCAAAAATTGAATAAGCACTAAGAACCCTCGTATTGTTTTTGTAATCGTGTGAATTATGAGAACTGATCTATCGCTACTGAGAAAATGTATACAACATCGAAATAAAAAGCGTTAAACTGACGACAAATACGCGGGAAATTATCTCCAAGTAAAAGGTTTTAATTGTGCTAATGATATACGATGGTAGAACACGACTAGAATAAAACAACTTACTTTAAACTATTGAGTAAATGCGAAACGCAGCATTGTTAATGGTTTTATAAATGGCAAGCATAATTCTGTGCAATGAATTGCGACTTTCGCTAGTTTTAGCAAATAACAGATAAAGACATAACTGTGGGAAAACATTTAGGCTTAGATAACAATGCATCTGTTATGTTGCATGAGTTGTGGTTATTATTGTTTGGCTCGTGTGTGGTCATCGCAGCATTCAGCAAAAATGAGTTATTTCAGAAGTTACAACATTTAAGCAACTCCTACACGAACAATCGACAATTGACGCCAATAACTTAAAAGGCTACTCAAACCAACCTGCCTTACAACAACACCCAAGGTTAAGACTTCAGCGATGAACCAACATTTATTGGGCCAGTAAATGTATCGAAACGTTTCGTAGTACCTACCCAAAGCGGTGTGGCTGAAAGGCGATACTATCACCAATTGTGCGAGCAACCTTCATTGCCCAACCAATCACTAGCGCTTGAACTGAATGCAAGTTTAAGGAAGCCGCAGCTTAGTGCACAGAATCTTCAATTTTGTAAGACAATTGCACAATACAGTCAAATTCACCGATGAAGTCGAACGTGGGATCAATTATTTACCTGCTCCACTTGTGGCTATTCCATCGTTATGTCACTTCGGTGTAACGAGTGCAATGTTCTAGATTTCTCGCACAATTAGCGACTATTTACCCGGCTTAGACAAGTTTTTCAGCTGCTCCAGTAATGCAGCCATACTACATTGTTTATCGATATCTCAGGCACATTATTCGCAACTATTTGATTTATAGCTTCATTGATAGCGTATCGCCCTAAATTCTCAGGGACAGACTCACTGGACCAGTTTTCTAAAACGTAGCTCTCGTTGAATAACTTTGTCCCTATTATCGCCTACTGAATCAACTACCCAAGACAATTGAAAATGAGGTTTTTGCAGAACATTAACAATGGTTTCATTGTTCACGTAAATAATTTCTAGACACACCTTTTGCGTGACATTTTTCTTAGGTATGATCATTTAAACGACCTTCTTACCGTTACAAACAATAATAAGCTGCTTCATGACAGCTAGGCTTCATTTTATCTCCATACGTATAAGGGATGTGACTTAAACGGCGTTTCTGGTACACCTACACGTTTGCTACAGTTGCCACAAAAGGTTCTCGCGTGGGAGAGGGAGCGCGGCGGTGGCGGCGCGCGAGTCAGCCCTGCGCCCGCGCCGCCGAGCGGACGCCTCGCCGTGTCGCTCCCACACCGACCCGCGACAGTGAAAGTGTTTCAATCGTGCTAACAGTCTGTTAACTTCTGTGAATACATGCTCGTGGAATTCTTCTGTGACCTTTGTAATCAAAGTTCATCTTAGAACTTTTTCATATTCGTCCATTCTGCTGTTTCTTTAATGTATGGCATCTGTTTACGCTTAACTCAGCCGTCGTGCCTGTTACTTTTTGTCTGTTTAACTCGTGACAACTGTTGCGAAAAGTAAATTAAATGTTTGAACAAAAAGTAATGTTAACTAGCGACTTCAAAATACTTAGATTTTTTACTTTCTAGTGTGTCTTTATCGTTTCTATACATATTATCTTCGGTCACGCTTCGTTTGGCTCCATCAAAGTCAACAAAGTTTTGAGTTACAAGTAGTTGCTTCACACATTTTCATGTATTCCTAGCGCTTGTCCACCTTGAAGCGTTGCAACTTGTTATTTGAATATCCTTTCATTTGTCACCAACTCAATGTACAATTGTTACCTAGTGTACTTCATTCGTTGCTTATAACGCTCAGGTGATATGTACTTCCTGTCAGATCACAAAATATTGTCGTATCTTAATAATATTATCATATAATCTTACATAATAGGATTTCCGTGAAGTAAATTGAACAATGTCCGTCAAAGTATGTTTTCTCACGGTGATTTTGATACCTTCATTGAAATGCTCAATTTATATTTGATACTGCGTTTAAAAGCATTAAAAATATTAATGATCACATACAGGCTTCCTAAAGACGCAAGCTTGACCGACTTGAAACAAAAGAAGCACAAAACGCAGCATTACGTAAAGAGGATGCCGATATTAAAATGCATGTTAGAGATGCTAGGTATAGATCGTTTCTCAATGTTTAACTTGTATAAGAGAAGTGATACAACACGCATATTAATATTTCCTTATATAACTAAAAACAAAAGCGTATTAGGATCTGTGAGCGAGTGTTGACCCCAGTGCAGCAGTGCCGGCAACCGGCCGGAACTGTGACAACTGTCCGATGGAATTCCACCAACAAATGCAGTCTTATTTAGTTAATCCACATTCGTTGCATTCCACTGCATTCAGCTTCGGTATTCGGTTCTAATACCCGACTATTATATGCCTATAATCGATACAAATATAGTTACAATCGATTAGACCCGCCGGTATTTAGACACGGTGTTATTTACGATTGCTTTAGCCTTTAAGATATTAATATCGGTAATTAGAATTTGTTTGTCTTTGGATTTGTAACGCTCATCAATGAATGTGTAGAACAGACTTATTGAAATGCGTGTTGTGTTCAGAATAAAAAACAGAACAAAGCCAGCATTGTCACTCAGTATCTAGATCTAGAAAGTCTACAAGTCGATGTAATCTCTCAATAATTGTAGCAGATGTACTGTTGTGTGCATTCGCTTAGTAGCCCAGTTATCAGATGAAGCTGTCGCACCCAGTTACATCGGGTAACACGTCTTTAGCCTTAAGTGCATCATCATGGCGAGCATTGACCGTTCTTTGTTCATTACACTCAGCTATTACGGAATGCATGTTGAGTTCTCAATAGACCGAAGTCATTCAGTCCGTAGTTGGAGGCTGGCATCGCTGGCAGCTCGCTCATGCAGTTCTGTAATGATACAGTTCTCTTTCCGCGGAACAGATTATGCGCCGCGTTAGGCCTTCATTGTTTCGCAAGCCGCAATGCTCTGATTGCAACGCCATATATACAAACACAACTAGTTTTGCAATTACACCATAACCACTATTTAACTGATAATGTTATCTAATTACTGTAACATTAACGTTACTAACGTCCTTGTGTTGTTCCAAGATGTATTAGAAGTATACCTACTTTTTGGAATTCTACTAAGAAAAGACTTGAATATTCAGTTAAATCTAGCGATAATTTAAAAACACTTTAAAGCTGAACATTTTTGTGCATTGAACCGTAGCGAACGTATTTCAAATATCGATTTAAGTGCATTAACCACGACCAATGTCAGTCGGACTATTACTAAATGTTATTTGGCACGTTGCGTTACCGCGCTTAGCATTGAAACGGTGAAAAAATCAGCGGTTCATGATAATAGTTAGCGGCGATGGAAACACCGCGCCGTACTCGCCGCTCGGCGTTCGTGGTACCAGTCGACCCTGAGACGGCCGGCAACGCAGCTGCCGACTACTTGTTTCGCTTTTTTTCCTCTAAGTTGATCACGCGGCTGAGTTAAGGATCCAGTTTATAATCTTAAACTTTATTTCACTTCTCAGTGATTCAGCAGTATGAACGAATCGCTACACTACATTGTTCGTTTACAGTGCAAATAAATGTCTGTGCGCCCGTTCTTTGTTCGAAAAAGTGCTCGTGACTCAGTGAAGTGATGTGATGATTGGAAACAGTGATGATGAACAATGATCTCGGAGAAGCCTCAGGTGAACGGTGGCGTCGGGCCACCGCCGAGGCCGCGCACCTTCCGCAGGAATTGCGGCGATCAAGGTGCACCACGCTCTACAGATATCCTAATTCATATTCAATACGGTCCTTAGTTGAACCGGTTCGATGTGACTCAAGATTGTTTTCTATGTCTCTATAATTAGCCAAATATCCTTGGGCTCAACAGAAAACTTGTTTACTTTAAACAAAAATCATGTTTCGCGAATTTCGTAACATGCATTTCCATAATAATGTTAACATTCATTTTTGGCATTGAAAGCTTATCGATAATTTCGCAATGGTCATGTATGACGCTACGTCTTGAGTTGCGGTCGTCAGCCGGTTGGGACTGGGGTATCTGGACGGTGTGGTGACCTGTATTGTCTGTTGTAGTGTTCATAACGTCACCTACGAAGGTGTACATCGACACGAGTGCGAAGTGCTCGTACTACAGCCAGAACGACGAGTGCGCGCGCAGCCTGCCGGCGGGGCTGGCCGCGGGGCTGGCCGGGCTCGCAGACCGCGTGCGCCTCGTCGACGTGCTGGAGAGGACCTGTTCGCTTAACATACGGACTGTCCTACAACATGGAGATATCGAAATACAAGATCTCATCGCGTTTTTTGGTACTTAATACTTTTGACTCATTCTCATGATACACTTGATTTCACATTCCGTCCAACCCAAAAATATTTCTAAAGAACTGAATCTGCAGATTCATCCAATTCTTCTAGGTAGGAAGTTCTGATTTGTATAAATTAATAATTCACTTCAAATTTTAATATAATAACCAAGCAACCACTCGAACACGTACACACAAGAAGCCGCGAGAATCAAAACAGGCATCAAATAAAGTATGAGAATTTAAACAAATCCGATTTCAATAGCCAAACAAAAGACTTGAAACTTTAAAATATTATGGGCATATTTGTCAACATCCCAAGGATGTACTCAGTGGGATACCTACCGTGTAATATCAGTCTGCACTGTATCATTAGATGTAAGAACAACTCCGCTCGATAGTCGATCAGCGAACACTTTCCCGCTTTCTACTTGATAGACGCGCTTCTAGAGCATGTGAACAACTATGATAAACGACTCGGTGAGTGTATTGAACGCGTTTGTTTTAAACTGTTACGCTATGGTAGAATTGATATTATGTCATGCGATATTCTAATTAATTCTAAATGTTAAATGTTTAAATTTAACCTAGATTATGTTAGCACCTCTTTGGTTACGTTTTTTGATGTTTCTAACCTAACCTAAAGACCTAACAAAATCAGCCTAGTTTCATAATGATAGCTAACATAAAAAATGTCAGCCTCTATCGGCATTTTAATTATTGATGTAATATTTAAAATATAATTCTAAACAGAAAGTGATCAACGTATATTCGTCTCGAAGTGTGAAGTGTACTTTATATGATAGCCTGGCTTTACCGAGCCACAACAGTACAAATTATTATAAGGTTTCATAAAATTTCTATTGGCCGATGCTTGTGTTTATTTTTAGTCTGCCCCTAATTTGAGAAGCCAGCCGTAAGTTCAACTCTATCATTATATCCATTGAATAATCGCATTGCGTGCACAAATAATAGGCACACTTGTCTCTCAAACAAGAAAGTGAAAACAAAAACGCATGCATGACGTATACTTAAGTTATTACTTACGATCACAAATTGTTGGCAGTTCGCGTTCTTCTACTTTTTATTTACTAACCTGTGATGAATCTGTTCGGTTATTCCCTCGATTTCTAATCGCGTCATAGATTCGTAAACTTTCAATGTCTATATGAAGTCATGCACCTACTACGGCTACTACCTAGGAGGCTGACCGGTTGTAAATGTCAAAGGCTTGGATCATTATCGGCCAATCAAAACATTCCACTTCCTTTACGCTACTTGAGATACAAGGGCAGAAATAATAAGTGTACATAATAATGTATGACGACATTTTGTGGTGGCCGTTATTATCTTGTATCTACGGATTTGACGTCATCGTCAAATGATCATTGTAGTAGAATTGTGTTGTTCAGTCTACAGTCCTCCCACGGTTTCAAAACAGCCACCATCACCTTCTCTACCTCTTGAACAGGTTAAAACAACATTGACAAACATGTCTGCATCTGTAAACTGATTGCTCTACTAATGGATAAATGGGAATCAAATCAAATAATACCTAAGTTAACCCAAAGTTACTGTTATACCGGTCGGACTCCGAACGTTAAAAGATCTATGTAGACAAAAATTAAAAGAACGCGGCGGATACTGCAGGTACGATTTATATAATATCCAGCTAAGTACATGTATAACTATAAGAATGCGTGTACGAAATACCATGAGAATCCTTGTAGCTTTTAAATACAAAAATGTGTATGATATGTTTAAGCACGAATTCTTTTGTGACTCAACATGACCAAAAGGAACTAAGTTTAATGCATTGTATTGCTTCACTACATCGATCGTATCTTTGGCGAGTTTTGACTTGTCATACGATCACCAAATCGGTTTTATTGTGGGCATTGTGATCTCTTTGAGAAGTGCCTCTTGAGGTGCCAAATCAGCATCATTATTTATTTACGCTACTGATGTCATTGTATTCTAAATTAGACTGTGTTATTGTAATCTGGCGTTTTTGTTTGAATAATTTGATAATACTTTGTAGTAACCTATTGTTAGGATCAAATTTTTGTAGATTTTCAATTCGTAGTTTAATTTATTCTGTGCTAAGACTGCACGTTTAGATAATCGTGACTCTTCGCCTAATAAAAATAGTTTACGTAAATTTTTGACGTTCTCATGCATTAAACAAGTTTAAATTAATTACATCTCTTCCGCATTTAGTTTTATGGTTATAAATTGCATGTTAGAAGTTAAAAGTACTCTATTTATACACATACCTATAACGTAAATATACCTTTGATTGGAATAGCGTGAGTGTAAACTCTTAAATTTTAACTGCCTAAAACGGAAGAGCTCATTATAAAAGTTGTTACAGTTAATTAAAATTACATAAGAGTGGGTTTAGATTCATTCCAGTACATTGACCTACTGGTAGCGTTGTCTAGCGAAACTGTAGTCATTAGTTATTCGCTGTCTGAGGAAGATGGAATGTGATGCATATCGTTGACTCAATCAGTCATACATGGAGTGCACGTAACCGCCTCTACATGTGTCTGCTATTTGCGAAAGAGTTGCTAAACAGCCTGTGTGTGACGAAAGGCTTTAAACGCAGGGGTTGATAAACTGTATATGGTTAGGTTTATTAGTCTATCGGTTTAATCACTTTGTACCAATAGATATCTGTACGAATATCTGTATTTTGGTCAGCGTGGTCTAATTGTGGACCTGCAATCATTTGCCTCCGCTATTAGATAAATCACGACTTTGTATTGTGTGCTCTACTCAATACGAAAACTGTGAATAAAACACCTATTTTGTACCTTTTCTGTTTGTGTCTAATCCAACTTTACTTATTAAGTCTTTCATGGCGTTAAGTAGTTTGCGGTCTAATTTATTACATGAAACAGACAATTGCAAAAAAAGTATGACTTGTTGGCGATAAGCACTATCCGTAAAGATAATTCATCGAAATATTTGTACCAGTGACTTTTATGCTTCGCTTTACTTCTCTACTCTACCTTTCTTTAATTCACGATTCCGTCACCAATTCGTACATATTTGTAATCGATCACCGACGTATGACTGTAGAGTGGTGTGAGTGGTTCACACAAGCTGCGCAAGAGTTGCCTCACTTACCGGACACCTTATGTAAGCATGTCAGGGCCTTGACTTTACACGCCTCTATCTAATAATAATCACTGATCATTGATTGATGACTCGTTTTACATATTATTGTAATTAATTCGCGAGTATCCGGACTTAAAGGTGATACATTAATGTCATGTTTTTATCATTATTTTGCCTCAAGGCTTGCGAGTTCCTATCTAAACATAATCTGCCTTGCTATGCCAAAATTTGTTTATTTATTGTGAATTATAATGATGTGGTGCACAAGGACGTTATGACAATTTATACATCCTCATTTGAAGTAATCTCTTAAATTATATTATTATTTTTTTAGTTATATGTTTCTTCCGATTGGTAATAATTATAGGCCTTATTCAAGGGCAGGTAAATCTTGCCAATATAAAAGACTGTTGTCACATATAATTTGTATAGATATACCTAGGTTTGAAAACCAGCATTTACAACCCAACATTTACCTATGGGCAGAGTTTATTTATTTTATTAACCACCACCTTACTGTAAAATATGGAGTGCAATAAATAAATATTGAACACTAAATGAAATCTATCATGACGACTACAAATATTGACCAAATTGGCAAATATCTATCAAGAAATACGCTTTGAAATTTACAACAATAATGTCACAGACATTTATTCATATTTTTTTTGACTCTACACTAAGAATCAAAAACTCTGAACACATTATCTTAAGAACATCCTCGTTTTAATAAATGACTGTCAAACATCAATCTAGTACCATATTAACACAACACCTTTGTATTGTTACCAGAATGCGACAGTAGCGACTCGGGGCACCTATACGAGTCGCTGGAGCCGGCGCCCGCACAGCCCGCGCACGCGCCACCGCCGCTGCCGCTAGAGGAAGACTTCGACTCCTTCGACAGCGACACCGACGATGATGATCATGATAAGGTGAGATTACATATTCCATAAAACTAATATATTAAACTAAGCAAATCTTCGAAAGTAGAGCCAAAACACGACCATTTACAAAGTCGTTTGTGGCTAAGAATAAAATATAATGAAAAATTGTTTAAAAACTAAAGGAAATTGATTGATCAATTGCAACTTAGAACATTATTAGCAAAACCTATGAGAAACCGCATCAACGACGTATCAAAGTATTTGCTACTTTTAAGACGGGCAGCGCCATCTATTGGCGGTAATATGAACAACAACATAAAGATTTCTTGGCTTTGTACTAAAGCTTTTTATAACGTCACAGGAAAATCCATACAGCAATATTACATCGTAATGTTTCTGATATTTACATCTAGGAAGCATTTGTATGTGTCACTGACACCTGTGAGACGTTCAGTATTGTTTTTGACCCAAAGAGAAACAGCGTGTTTCTTAAAATTATATAGTAAATTAATAACAATTTATTATTTGTAATGTTCCAGTCTACTTACGCCCCAGCCGCGCCCTCGCTGCCGGCGTCACGGCTTCCCAATCCACCGACAGGCGGAGGACAATACACCCTAACTAAAATAGCTAGCGCCGCGCAGAGGAAGATGAGGCAGATCAAACGGAACCTCACAAAAAGATACTCAGGTAAGCAAAAATTGTTTAAACATTCAAAAAGATAATTCCGATACCGGGAATCGAACCCGAGCCTCCTGGGTGAGAGCCAGGTATCCTAGCCACTAGACCATATCGGATGTTGTGTAGTGACTCGAAATAGTGTATTATAAGTTTAATCAAAATTATTAGATCCAATTCTTATTGTTTTTAATAAACAAGTAAAAAATATATAAAAAGTACAAATAAAAATTCTTGACTAAGCAATCTTGTTCACTTTCTTATTGTGCGTATCCGAAAGGCATATAGATAAAGTTAAATCTCACGATAACTAATCTACTTATTTATCTGTTTGAGATAAAAATTGACCCACTTTCACTTCCTTAAATACACTTGTCATCAAAATAACCATTCATTTAATTTCCAGTGGCAATGGACGGCAAACCATTCACGAAGTCAACAAACAACCAATCAAGCAACATTTACGAGGCGACCAAGAAGAAATCACCGATCTACGCTAACTGCGAGAAAGCGGACCCCGTGTACAGCAATATCAACTTCAACGACTCGCGGCCTGTGTTAAATAAGACTGAAATTCCTTTGGCAAAGGTGTACGGTTCGTTGAAGGAAGAGTTGAAGACTGTTATATCTGATAAGAGGGTTAGTAATGGGGATATACCGCCTCCTTTGCCGGAGAAGCCTCCGCCGGAGAAGCCGGTGACTCCAACCAGTGAGACCAGCAAGAAGGACAGTGGGACTCTGTCGAGGAAGGCGTACTTCTCTTTTAAATCGCGGTTCAGGCGCGCCACGTCACTGGCGGTGGATATGAACTCCGATGTGCCGAGTGCGCTCAAGATCACGAATTCTACGTTCTATCTGACTGATTCTATGGATGGAGACTCGGGATTCAGCAATTGGTGAGTTATATTTTCTTTCATTAATATATACCTACATAACATAACATAACATATCATCACGCCTGTATCCCCCGAAGAGTTAGGCAGAGGTGTACCAATGTACACCCACAGTTTGCCGATATGTTTAGGTCGCATGTAATAGGGGGCGAGCCTGTTGCTACTAACCGGGCAATAATCCAAACTCCGACCTGCTACTGAGAATTTCATAGAAAAACTCAATAATATCTTGTTCGGCTTGGGAATCGAACCCAAGACCTCTAGCGTAGCAAGAGCAAGAGATATAAAATTGATAAGCAGATAGACGTGTTTACTGGTGGACAGTTTATATTCCATCATGTCAATAATAACAATAGTAATGTTATTGAAAATCTAAACATATTTTTTATCGTCTTCGCCAACTATTGTTAGCTAAGACGAAACAAAATATAGTATTACTTTGATTAAAACAAACAGTACCCAATGCAAATCACTAATATCGACAAGACTACTAACAGAACCGAAAAATTGAGGATTTCCAAATACGACATAGTTATTATTGAAATTTTCTTTGTCCCAATTCTTTCACTACTATTTTCTGATTGGGAGCACAGCAGTGTACCGCCAAGTCCAAGTTGTCGATTTGAGTAAATACATCAACTGTATGATTGTTTTGATTAGTGCATCATTTCATGCAACCTTCTGTACAGCAGCGACAGCGGGCAGCCCGGCAGCGCGGAGACGCTGTCCCCGGCGGCGCGGCGCGATGGTAGGCGGCGCCTGGCCGAGTCCTCGCCGTGCCTGTGCCCCGCGCGCCCCGCACTGCCGCCGCCCCCGCCCCCACCCGTGCAAGCCCCTGACGCCGCTAGCAACAACACTGACTTTAGCGCTGTCAACGAAGGTAACGCGCAGCCGTCAACTGGAGACCTGGGATCAGATCACATTTTTTATTTTAAACATACTTGATATTGATTTAGTTGTTTAAGCAACAGATAGATTATGGCTATTTACTCGCTGTGGGTCGCGACATATTACATGATCTACTCGATTTAGACTTAGTTATAATAAACAGCAGCTAGATTATGGCGATTCACATAATATTTGGCTAGTTTTACTAATATAAGACAAAGAAAAAATATACATTTTTAGTTTGGTACCTTTGCTATATATTTTAATATTGCCTTTTGCATGGGATTTTTATACTAAACAAGATGAACAAAACAAATCTTAACAGTTTTATCCTTATAAAAATATGTGAAATATCTAACTTGGCGGTGTGCTGCCGCGCTCCCACAATCACTCACACAAAAACATTTAATGAAATCTATAATTTTTAAATACAGGGATATTATATTAACTTAGATATAACGCCATGTACATAGATATTTCAGTTGACGTCTGTCCGTATCGCGTAACATGGTTTTACTAAATATATAAAGTCGCCAATACAACGAAGACAGCGCTAAACAGAGGTCAGTGCTTGCGACTATACGAGGATAACTATTCTATACATCTGACAATCTGACTGACTTTTATATTAAAGATTTTTGAAACTTACGAAGTTATATTTGGATTTTATTTATTATTTTATAAATAACAAATTCTGACTGCTTACTTACACCATATTTATATATAAACTTGGCTATAGAAACTATACAAATGTATGGCCTCATACGAATATTATGGTTCCACCAAAAATTACAGTCTTTAATATGTTTGGGACCTACATAAGAGGTAAACTGATTTCAGTCTAAATGCTAAGATAATTTTACATTAACAATTTCAACTTAACTGTTAAAAGGAAATCTGACATACACATCTAAATTAGCGCATAAACATTCTCAACGCCTCTGATTATATTAAAAGGATTTATTCCTTAAATACATTCTTAGACAAAAGACTTATAGACCGCCAAGGCCATCTCACAAAGCAAATGCATATAAAAACAAAAAAACTAGTAAAACAATAATTTTATTTTATTACAATAATAAGTACATTTTAACCAGCAATGAGTCAGTCAGCTGTGATGTATAACCACTACAATGAATAGTTATTCTCCCGCGGGGCGCCGGGACCGCACAGCACCGCACATATATGTTCGCACTGTCTCTCGTTAACCCGTGTTGTCTATGTCTCCGTACAAAATGGCCGACTTGATGCATTCGTCCAGTTGAACAATAATATAATAAATCATTTATTATCAGGCTACTATAGCCCATATATATATGAATAAGACCGTTGATCTCTGATTGTACTACCAAGTTGTATGTAGTAAGAACTTGGTACATAAATATATTATTTTTATTATAGAGATTTGATGACTTTATTATTATGAAAAATCAAATGTTAAATTAAACTTGAGTATATTATTACTCACTGCACAGCACTCTATATTGAATGAGAAAAGGACTGATAGTGAACCTATTATAGTCAGTTGTAAAATAATAAATTATGTCACAGTTCATTGTTTACAATATATGCTACAACAGAATCAATACTACTAGATTTTTTATTTTTGTCTGTAAATACTGGATAGCATTAATGTATCAATTCTGGCCACTTTTACTGGAACCTATGTTATGCAATTTACTTCTAAAACACTTTCTAGTAACACTTGGTTGAGGTCTAAACAAAGCAAACCTAAATGTTTAATATCTGAGCATACTAAATAATAGATAATTCGCATTTCCACTATCTTGATTGCAATATATTTCAAGTTGTGTTCAAATTAATTGAATATTTTCTTCTTCTTTCTCCTGAAAAACGTAACTTTTTTGGAGATTTTTGTACCGATGTCACCATTCTCAGCTAAGTTTACTTCACAGAGCTGATTCTTTATATATTAGACAGAAATAGCATAGTTGCCGAAATGGATCCCAAATATATTTTGGTTGTGCATGAGGATTAAGGATATCAATAAACATATATTTCCATATATCCAATTCCCTTAGAGACTTTGGATCTTCTTTGTCATTGTATGAATATCTGTTAAACATTTATATTATTTATCGCGTTATTGAACAAAAGGGTCTCCCATTCATTTACAATTAAACTTTTTTTTACCTTACTGAAATAACGTGGACCATTCAAGTGAGATTTCTAAAGGGTCAGGCCACTTTTGTTTATTTAACTTGGCCCTTGATCTTAATACGTTGCGCAAAAACTTGTTGAGTAGAGTCAGACCCCAATTTGACCCCGCTTAGGCTGTAAACCCACTATAAGTCTGCAATGCTCGCTACTCCGCCCACACACATCCCATAGTTTCTCGACTTTCAAATCACAAGTAGGTAGCAACTGTTTACCTCATAAACAATCTCGTAAAGCAATTCAGCTTACAAGATAGCCAGCTTCCGTCGTAACCGTCCGCATAATGTAATATTCTTGTAAATGTGGGACATTTGCACATATGTGATTATTGTACATTACTGCGCTACATGTATTAAACATTATGCTCAAAACCTGTTCTTCATGTGGCTGCGGCCTCATAAACTCAACTGGAGCCACATAATATTACAGTAACCAGTTGTTACCAGTTTCATGTAGTAATGTTCCCAACAAATTACTTAGCAAGCTTCCATTTTTATACAAAGAGTATAATAGTAACACTGGCTGTATGGGTGGGCCTCATTGCCATTGTGCAGTATTTTAAAAAGATGTTTTATTGTATGGCGATTACGTCACCTTCGTGTGCAGTGTGCACGGATTTGCAATAGTGTTGTTGTTAGACTGGTTAGTCGCGTGCGGACGCTGGCGCGGGTCGCACGAGTGTCTCGCGAGTTGGCCGGTCATAGTACGTTAGTGTTATGTGTGGCACTGTGTGATGGGTCGTGAGTTCTTCTCCTCGTTTGTTGGCATGAGTTCGTCGAATACTTACTTATCTATACTCTGCATGATGCACTTTACTTATTCGTTCACAATATTTATTAACCAAATCCCAAACAATAATTAAACTTCTAAGGATTAATCAATGTTTCTTAATAGCACTTTTAGTACTCATTACACTGTTTTGTTAACTATAATCGTCACTAGTTATTAAGCAACGATAAAAATAAGTAATAACACCTTTATACCCACTTATGTAGACTAAGACAAACGAACAATCGCACATACATTTTGTAATTCATCATCTGTCCTCACGATTCCATTAATCTTTGTAATTGACAGCACAGTTGGAACAATGGAAACGCAACGATTGCATGCTGCTCACTCGAGTAATTACTCTGTGACGCAGGTACTGTGCAGATACTAGACTTGGGACAGCGTTGCTTAATGCACGTACACAACTGTCGTAGTGTATTGCAAATATCAAAGTATAGGGAAGAAGAAGGGTGACGTATCAATTGAGGATGAAATTCCCCTAATATATGATGAAAATATATATGTAGTGAAAAGGGGGAAGGTCATCGAAACCTTGAAAGCTTTATAGGCTCTCCTTTTTTCACAAAAAATATTTCACTGTAGTAAGGTCTAGATAAAACAGAAGTAGAAAGCTACTAAAACTTTGAAAACAACATTTGCCGTCCCCTTTTTTGTACAATAAGTATGTGTCATCGTTGAAACAAACCCTTAGAAAAAACAGAATTACCACCATTCACCAATAATCGCAAGATTCCAATCAAGTTCCGACCAAGTCTAGTATCTGTACAGTCCTCGTCCCTAGTGTAGCATATAGTGACGTAATGTTGTGGTGTACAGAACTGAAGCGGCTGCTGCCGACGTTGTCGCGCAAGGACAAGAGCCCGCGCGCGCGCACCTCCTGGTACGCCGAGTGCGGCCAGAGCGCCGACACCACGCCCAACACCTCCAACACGTCCTGGTAAGTAGCTAAGAGATAATAAATAAACAGACAACACCAAAAAGCAAGTCTAGCTTTTTTCCTGTCTTGATATGTAGTTGCAACATACAAACTTTTTTCTGAAAAGGTCTGCCGCAGTTGCTTGTGCGCAGGCTTTTACTGCTGCACTAGACACGTGTACTCTGTGACTAGACAAAACCCAATGACGTTCAGATGGTGCCAGAAATCATATTTTAACATACAAAAAATATCATTTAGTATTTAATTTTATTTGTGTCGTACACAATTTTGCTGAATTTTAAAGCGATGCAACTTATGGGAGAATATTTTTCTGATCTTTGTACACTTCTAATCTCCTTCTCTTTTCCGTAACTAGCAAAGATCCAATTATGATAATAATAGATTTGTGTGATATGTAGATGTATCTACGATTATGTATGAGAGGCCAGAGGCATAAATAAGGAAAACTTGGAAGGAATCTCTTAAATGTAGAGCCTTCTGCCAAACCGGCTATCCGTAGGAATGCAAGCCACAACAAGACTACTCCTATGCTCGTGGGTATGCCTGGACACTTTTTAAATTCATTGTTTTGTTGGCTTCTTTTAGCCCAACGTCTGAAAATATACACATGATGTAACTTATTGTATATGGGCCTTCTTAAGATAAGAGCTGATACTTGTAACCTTTCACGGTTTAAAATTAACGACCCAATTGGCATTGACGGGTGACTCGTAAACCATAAACAAAAGGTTAACTAAAATAAGTGTTTGGCCCAAGTTAAATTATATTTCTAAAGGAAAAGTTATGATCGATATCTGCGGGAGAAATCTTAGTGAACATATTAAATGAAACGAATTGAATTACTGATGGGCACTTAAACCATATAGAAAAGATAGAAGAAAATAGTTTCCAGTGAAACTTACTCGGTTGTGGAGAAATTGTGAAAAGCTGTTCACTTGTAGATATGACGGTAGAGTAACGATCGCGGTCCGTTTGCCATTCGGCTCTGATACCGTTCGAGTTCACGACAAAGGTCAGCCCTGAACACACGGAGAAATTCACACAAACCTTATGCCAACCTTATAATAAATAACTCGTGTGTCGTGTGTCGAGTAATAACATACTTTCTGATTTTGATAGTCCTTCAAGTTATATGCCATGTCGCAATGTTGTAGGTTTCAAGATTAATATAATAAGTAAATTTTTTTTATGGATCGAAACTAGTTTATTGATGCAGACTTAGTTGAATTTTATGATTAAGCCGCTAAAAAGACAGTCGAATTAAATAACACAAGGTTTACATGATTACCGATTTTTTTTAGGAAAACTCTTTGAAAATATTATCAACGTAATGTTGAAGTACCTAATGCTAACACAGGTGGAACTTTACTGATAACCAAATTATTATATGGCAGGCAATAAAAGGGTTTTTTACCTAATTATAAGTTGGCAATTGCCCATTCCTATTCTTTGTGCCGACTTCCACCTTTGAGACAATGTATAGTGTGTTCAGCGTTCTTACTGCTACCTACCTAAACTTTCCAAAAAGGTCTCTTAACGTCCGTCAGTTATTGAGAAATGCCATTACTAAATTACTTGTCAGAATTCATAAAAAAGTTAGTGACAACACCAGTCATAACAAACAACACGTCACCACCTAACTTTATTTAAGTAATCCTTGTTCAAAATGATCAGCATGTAACGATAGTGGCGCAGTTATCGCCACAGACTTACACCCCGGCAATAACATCGCAACAATAATGTTATGCGCGGCAGGATTATGCTCATCCGCTGGTTCATCTACTTCTTGTTCAAATATGATGACACAAGGGAGAAATAGACCACAAGTGACCCCAAATTAGTTCCCGAGAGCTATCTTACCGCCCCAGCCGTTAGTCAGTATTGGCGCGAACGTATGACGTCCGCCATTACCCACGAAACCGATGAGTCACAAGCCAGTTTTCCGTACCACCGTTACCTGTGCCCCAATATACACGCGATGAGCGATTTAATAATGACCAACTGCTGATATGTCGGTTAACCTTGGCTATATGGCCAATATTACCAGCAGTTTTACTAACCATATCTGACCATGATTTACACTCAATAGGAATTCGTAAAGTTATTGCACCTGTATCATGTGGCAATCTTTAGAACAGTCTTACGTCATGTGCTTGTGTTTGCGTATAATTATTCTATATTCGCAATGGTGAGAACTCAGCATGTGACTGAATTTAGTGCCAAAAGAATATACACTGTAGACCCTTATCACAGGTGTTTAATCTTTCTTATCTGTTGGCGGAATTCCCGCTCCCGCTCATGTCTTGGACCAGCTCATAACTTTAAGTCTGCTTTTATGCGCATGCTCAGAAGGACGTTGGCTGGATTTGAATTGAATCCGTTGCTTCGCGGTTTTTAGCGCTCAGTTGTGTATTTATTTATTTTTCTATGCTTCTATACTCAACATATAAACAAAGTGAGTTAGTGTCTTGGAGTGTTTTGGACTTGTGATTCAACTGTGCGGTGTTAATTCTTAGATCTAATAGAAGTGTACATTGGATTGAAGTGTTATCATTCTTATCAACATAATCTAAGGATAAGCGAAGGTAATTTTTCAATATTATAATAATTTTAGTTTTATATTTGTGAAGATGTTTAACAATGTTATTGCTAAAGCAATTCACGTGCTTATTTAATTGAACCCACATAGCAAATCATTATGTGGGTAGTCTTGTACTACCTACAAAGTTAGATAATTTGTAAATAATATCACCTTGAAATAATAAACAGTAGACAAACATTTCTTTATGATAAATCTTGTTATGAGGGTTAGAGGAAAATAAGTCGCAAAGTAAAGTATAAATCAAACCTCTTTGCCATGACCGTGAGTGAGCCAGTAGGTACTCACAATATTATGAGATTTGTCATAGGTGATTAACTATAAGTACTCTGCTATATGACGTTTATACTCACAACTCCTCCAATACAACGTCGATGACTACAGAAAGTTGTATGCTCTTCTTGATATTAAAATTAAATGTAACCTTCTGCTAAATTAAACCTGTACCTATTTATTTTTTCATTAGTCGACCTCAGACCTACCTACGTTATTTTTATTGTGTTGAACATTTGCGGAACAGAATCATCGCCATACAATTCAGTTCGAATGTATGCAGTCCTGCACCAATTGGCAATTTATTTAAACGATCTCTGTTGTAGCACTGAATGACGAAAGGTTTACATCATGATGTTATTGTATAGTTGGATTCAAAATTGGCGGCTATTGGTTCCTTAGGTTTACGAGAATGTTAGACATTAAAATAAAACTACTTTTTACGGATTTTTTCGCGGTTTGTATTTAGATTTTAGGTCCCGACGTTTCGACACCTTTGCAGGTATCATGGTCGCGGGCAGACTCAGTCTGCCTCAGTCTGTAAAAAGTCGACTGGCGCATAAGTTTGTTACTTACTGCGCAGCGACTCGCCTCGTGTTCAGAGCCGCCATTAAGTTTGCATCGTACTGTACCTACATAAAGACCTTGCAGTAATGGTTTTCTCACAACACTTAGCACTAGTACAAAGTACTTCTATTGTAAGATAACAGACTCATCATAATTGTTTCTTTATTTACTATTAATGTAGTAGTAGTACTACATTTTTTTTCTCGTATCTGAACTAAGACTCATTTTTATTCTTAGTATATAAGTTGAACCTGCAGGCAATTGTATCAAGAATTATTTTATAGTTATTTAAAACATTTTAAGTCATTTTCAAGCAATTTACATTGTAGAATTCGGCTATTTGAAAAGTATATCGCGAGACAACCTACGCAACATCGATATAAGTATCTATAAATGGAATCCAAATTTATACACTATTCAAGAATCTATCGAGACAATCGCATCATTGTTGATTTCTTGCTCTTTTGTTAATTGTTTGTTGTTTGGAGCAAAAACTTTCAATCGAGACGTGAAACAGTTTATTGTTTGATATAAGAATTAAAGGTATGTTTCAACATCAAAACAATGATAAACTGTAACAGCAAATTCAAAGATAACTGCGGCAGACTTTTGTAAGAATAATACGAGAAAAGCGATATTTTTTTCAATTCTCATGTCTTTGGTAATAGTTTTTGGTGTTAAGTCATGGAACACGATAATTTTCTAACTTTGATGCTTTTGGATATTTTAAAGGTTGACCAGTCGATAAATTGTGTATTTCTTTTTCCCCAGGTACGCGGAGGCAGGTTTGTACCAGGCTGGCAACATCTCGTCATCGTCCGGGGCTTCTTCAGGCTCGCACCCCGCCAGTCCGCTGCCACACTCTCTCTTCACGCACGAACCACTCTATCAGTTCTACAACGCAGCTAAAGTTGAGGTCAGTATCTGATATATGTAAACATTCAGCGTATGTAGCGCTGACAGTCTTTATAACTACCTCAGATTGCACCAGCTTACTAAGCGCTGGCATCCGCTGAAAATATCAATTGTCAGCATTCCTGAAGACCGCCTTTCGAAAACTTTACTAGGCACCGCCTTCAAAACCCTCTATTTTGAAGGCGGTGCCTAGTAAAACTATTAGACACAATTATAATGAAAAATAAATCAATATTAAAAGAAAAATGAATACAACTAACAACCTTCTTTACAAGGCTATCTAAAATAGCACTAAACTAACACACCTATTCGAAACTTAAAAGTCAAAATGAGAAACTCAGATAAATATCTAAGTTAATTCAATTCGTTCAATAGTTTATTTGACACCGCCTTCAAAATAGAGGGTTTTTAAATAACGCAGTTATTTTGTCCTTTTTAGTGCATTTTATTTTTGTTTTGAAGTCGTTTTTTTTTTGTTAAAAATTATTTTATTAATAAAATGACCTTGGAAACCGGCAAAAAACTGTTTAGATTACAGCTCTTTAACGTGGACTCTAAATACGTGTCCTACATAATAGTTCTTCGTTAAAACCAGAACTTGAATGAGTCCACTGTTTCCTTGTACCTTATCGAGTCCCTCAGATACCTGCTCAGCTGTGCTTATCTCCCGGAAGACAAGCGACAAATGGGTTAGAGGCCGTAGACGATAAGCTGTCAATACGCAGTAGTATAATGTCTACACCTGTTACTACTAATGTAGTGGAAAAGTCATTACTGTGGCGCCGTGAGGGTCTGTCTTAAAGTGTTGTAAGGAGCTTAAAATATCCTTGTACTAATTTCCTTAAAATGGCTTCTACAGATAATGCAGTTGACCTATTACTCTTATTGTACCTGCATCTAAGATTTACGGATTCGACTTCATAATTACTTTCAAAATTAGTTGGCTTCAGCCATTTCTTTTTAGCATTAAGATCACTGGATAATTTCCTCGCTTTAGTTGAAAGAACGCAGGGTTTTCAGCCAAAAATTGACTGATGCATGTAAGACTATATAACTCCTTATTCGGAAAGTCCTGACAGGTCCTAGTCAATAATTTTCGCCCCGTCTGTTCAGTGGTTTTCCGTGATTTACCATTATTCCTACAAAGTTATAAAGTTTCCCGAGAAGTGACTAAATAACTTGTACAAAACCATCCAAATGAGGTGTATTTAAGGAAGTAAACAATTTAATTACGCTAATCCGCGGCGCGTCCAATTTTAGACCGGGCGAGTAAACGTTTTGGCGTTAATTCTGGCCGCTAATTGGATATAATTGTGGTGACCTTGACAACCGTGGTTACTCTTGACTCCTATGACCTAATACGAACAAGAATTCCTGTCGTTCATTGATCCTGTAATCCTACATGCTCAATATTTCCTCATACAGTTAGTTTAACATTTGACTTGTTGCGATTCGGTTAATTAATTATTAATGTAATTAGTATATAAATTAGTATTTGTTTTGTAAACAAACAATGAACTATTGAGTTTTTATATTAGTAAATATGGACTTTGAGAAATTCCGGAATATGTGCTTGAAGATATGGATCTGTTGTATATGGGTAATAAGCAATTACTGCGCTTAATTTAGCATAATAAAGTGCCAGAAAGTCAAATTCATTATTGCGTTCGTGTGTTAAATGTAATTGGTTCAACATGAAGCCCGGTAGAGGCACAGCAAGTTATTAAGTACAGCATAATAACATAATATTCTAATTAGCCGTTCAACGTTAAATTTTCCGACAACGCTTACTAAGGCTTCTTTTAAAATATATTAGTAAACTGCTTGAACCTCATTTGGTTTATTGTATCTTGCCTTTAACACGCACTATTAGTTATTTTAATTCAGTGAGTGGTGAGTTAAAAAAACGTTCCAGTGTACTTGTTATCGTGGCTAATTTTCGTATTCAGATTAGAACAGTCAGTTGCAACCCTACAATGACAACAGTGGCAAGCAGCAGTGTACATTTGTCATTGAACTAAAATTATCTGAATACGAAAATTAGGCACAATAACAATTACACTGAAACGTCTTTAACCCACCACTCACTGAACTAAAATAGCGGACTTGGGCCCCAGAATTTTGAAATAATTTGAATATCTTTTTTAATTCCTCTTTTTGTTTTTGCAGTCTGTGTGTCGGGAAACCGGCGACTCTGACTCGGACGCATACGAAGCTGGCTCGCAACGTAGCGCCACGCCATCGGTGAGCGACGCGGCCCCGGCGCGGCCCTCTGCCATGGCCCTCGTGGCCCCGCGCGGGCCCTCGCGCACGCTCTGGTGCGAGGTGCCAGAGGTGCTCAACTCTACTGTGCTCAGTAAGTACTCATTTATCTTTACTTCTCAGAAGGCAATTATCAAATTACTGTATATTCAGACGGGGTATCCAAAATATAATTTTTTAACGCGGCTGGACTGACAGTAGTTACATGTCGCAAACAAATCATAGAATAAAAACAATCTATCCGTTTAAAAACTTCTAGATATTTGATGTCATTACGTCGAAATGCGTCAAAATTACCTGTCATCTCAAATTCTTCACTGCCATTGAGATGCCCAACCCCTAAATTCAACATATCTTTCCACCCCAGGTTCCCTAGCGCCTGCGCAGAAGCGTCTCCAAGAGGCGAAGTTCGAGTTGCTGACGTCAGAGGCGTCGTACCTGAACTCGCTGAACGTGCTGGAGGCCAACTTCATCGCGCACCCCGCCTTCCGCGACCCGCACGTCATTCCGCGCCACGAGTGGGAGACGCTCTTCGCCACTATACTGCCAGGTAACACTTCACCTAAGAAAAGATACCTACTAGTACCTTTTTTTTTTTTTTGTCGGGGTGAAACTCTAATAATTTCAACCCACGCTGAGGGCACAGCGTAGGGATATGTCGGACTTGCACCGACTAAAAACACCCCGGTCCCGTCTTAGCCTTGGGTCAGAGCCACGGGGTCGCTTGCGCAATCTCTGCGCGGCTTACCTACTTGTACCTACTATGAGAAAAGCTCGAGTAGGTGGCAGCACTGAACAGAAACAAAATAATTTTTTAGGTCGAGAGAATAAAACCTCAACTTTAAGGTTCTAACGAGAGACAGGGAAAACCACTCATGCAAGATAAGACTGTCAAAATTAAGTCTTCATTATCATACTTTTTAAATCGTTTAGAACGAAAATTGAATTCCATCATAAATTGTACCTATACTCCTTCTAATCATTCCTCGTGTCACCCACAGTACGCAAATGCTCTCAACTCCTAATGAACGAGCTGGAGAAGTGCTGGCAGGACAACATCCTGCTGCAAGGCATCTGCGACATCGTGCGCCAACACGCCGAGCAGCACTTCAGCGTGTACGTCAAGTACTGCGAGAACCAGGCGCTCATGGTCAAAGCGCTGCAGCGGCTGCAGAACAAGTCCGCCTTTGTTAACGCGCTTAGGAAGTAAGTATACGATTCTTTTGTTTGTATTGACCATGAAAGTCAAAGCGCTACAGCGGCTGCAGAACAAATCTGCCTTCGTTAATGCTCTTAGGAAGTTAACATCGTATGTCCGTTTGCACTGATAAGCGTAACTTGAACTCTGAACTTTGAGGCAGATACTAAAATTACGTTATGAAGCTATGCTATGCAATAACTTCCTTTTGTGTAATTTTGACCAATATAACTTGAAATCCCATACTTTGATTGAAGATATTTTTTTAGTAAATGTCTATATTCTTAATTCGATTCACGATTTCAAGTAGATTCAATATTTTTTCTACGTCTTGATAAGATTTGAAGACCTTTCATATGTTAGCAAACATCATTTTTTTTTTCTGTTTATCATCAGAAACACCCTCATTTCGATAGACCTGACCGTTGACCGTTCTTTTGTACATTTAGTATAACTGACCATATTATTCTCAGGCTAGAGAACCACCCATCCTGCCAGTCTCTGTCCCTGCACTCGTTCCTGATGTTGCCGATGCAGCGCGTGACGCGGCTTCCGCTGCTGATGGACGCCGTGCTCAAGAACCTCAACAGCGAGGACCTGGAGTACCACGCCTGCGCCAGGGCACTCGTCACGCTTAACAACGTCAGTATAACTTTACCTACCTGGAAATATTCGAATAAAATAAAATTTGGAATATTCTTAATCAAATCAACTAAGTAAAGTTAAAGCTTGTAGTTGTAGATCAGATATTTCAAAAAATCGTTGTAAATATTTTCTCGACTCGAACATTATGTAAAGCCATCGACCAGCGTTTGGTCTCTAAGCGGTCGTTACAGATACTGCCACCCCTTGGTTTCACCTAGTTTTATTTTTTTTACTTTATCGCAATCTCACGATAATAAATTAATTCGAAATGATACTTTATTGTATGTGTTTTGCCAAACTTGATGTCATTACATTTCAAAATATACAAATAAAATACAAAATATATCTAGCTTCATTCACTTCATGGTAATGGTTTCTTGTTGCAGTACGTATCGCAATGTAACGAGGGCGCCCGCAACACGGAGCGCATCGAGGAGATGCTGCGGCTGTGCAAGATCATCGAGTTCCCGCCGCACATCCGCCACGCGCCCTCGCTCGGACCCGCCGTCTCTAGGAGAGATCGAAGGTAACATCACCTTCTACCTCTGTCTCTAACCCTTGGTTTCTTTGAACATATGTTCCATCCATATAAAGGTCGACGATCGAGCCACTAGCCGACAAGCTAACGATCCGCGAGTCGGACGTGCCACCAACAAAACTGCGGTCTTGAGGTGATCCACGAGCAAGCTCTCCCAACGAGCCAACAAAACCGCGATCCACAAAAGCTCGCTCGTCAATCACACCCTTTACTGACCTTTGACAGGTTATCGACAAATATTTATGTTTGAAATTGGGACCAACTTACACACGAAATTAAACCTTATATCCAAGACCGTAAATTACAAATTGATTATCTCTTTGCTTCAGGCCTGTCCGCTGGCTGGTCCGCTCGGGCGAGATGACGCAGCTGATCTGGAAGACGGACGAGCTGAAGCTGACCTTCGGCAAGAAGTTCCACAAGGTGCCGCTGCATCTGTTCCTCTTTAATGATCTGCTCGTCATCACCAAGAAGAAGAGGTATGTTCAATATGGTTACGAAGATTTATTTTGCTGCGTTTTATAGATTTTATATTTTATTATGAAAAGTTATTTAGTAAAAACTAGGCATAAAAACACTTAAAGCGTGGGCACACGATGTGTTGCGGCGGCGGTGCGGCGCCGGAGCGGTGTCGCTGCGTCGTTTTACATACAAATATCTGTGGCGTGCACACGGTGCGCTCCGGCGCCGCACCGGACTTGCAACCACCAAGACGAGGCGGGGGGGGGGGGATGCGTTGCGACGCCGGAGCGGCACCGCTCAGTTGTTACGATCCACATACTGTCCGACGCTACTACGGCGCCGCTGCGGCACTGTGCCCACCGAATGAGAGCGCGGGCACACGATGCGCTGCGGCGCCGCAACGCAAAGATTTCACCGTGTCAATGGGAACACGAGCGGTGCGGCCGTTATACCGCGTTAGCCACGTAGTGCGTTTGGGCCAAAGTGTACCTATGTATTCTCGATTATTTTCTGAAATCGATTGATCTGTCGATATGTAGCTAATCGATTATTGATGTGTTTGTAGTGAGGATCAGTTCGTGTGCGTGGACCACTGCGCGCGCTCGCTGCTGGAGGTGTGCGCGAGCGAGGCGGGCGCCGCCGCCGCCAAGCACGCGCTGCTCGTCACGCTGCTCGACAACCACGAGGGCCGCACGCTAGAGATGGTAACGTATACTATTGTTGCTTGTTAGTGAGGATCACTTAACCACCATATAAAACAATACAACTGTATTGTAATATGTGCCAAACGACTCCGTAGCTAACCTAACCTTATTTCTTCCCTCTCCAGCTGATGTCATGTCCCAGCGAGACGGAGTGGTCGCGCTGGTCGGAGGCGCTGCTCCCGCCGGCGGCGAGCGCGGAGGGCGAGGCGGTGTACGCGGGCTGGGACTGTCCGCAGGTGTGCGCGCTCTACGCATACGCGCCCGCGCAGCCCGACGAGCTCACGCTGGCCGAGGGCGACGTCGTTAATGTTACTAGGAAGACCAGCGAAGGTATACTTCTAACTATTATATCTATCCTATATATGTACAGTACTTTTATACCTACGATTTGCAAATTAACCATAATAAAGACACTTCGGTGATCTGTGACCGACAGACCACCCGTGACCGACTGATCAGTGGTGACCAAAGAAATGTTAGCATTTAGATACAATTGAGTGATTTTAAAAAATATTCTGTATTGTTTGTTGACAGAAATTAAAGTGAATCAATATTCAAGGTTTCTTGTGCAATTGGAGAGGCCTATGCCCAGCAGTAGACTGCTATAGGTTGATGATGATGATGATGATGAATATTCTAACTTTATAATTTGTTGCTGTAATTCGTGACTTAATACATTGGTATCTTGTTTGCCTTAGGTTGGTACTACGGCGAGCGCACCCGCGACGGCGAGGCGGGCTGGTTCCCGGGCGCGTACACGGCGGAGATCGCGTCGCCGCACGTGCGCGCGCGCAACCTGCGCCAGCGATACCGCCTGCTCGCGCTCTCCGGCACTTACCTCGGACAGAAGAAACGGAACGCGTGACACGCAGACCGTGCGGCACGGACACATTCATGACACCTTGTGAAAAAGGCATGACCTAAAGATAATATCATCAACTATTCGAGCGATCTAGCTCCCTTTAGAAAGAGATGGAGCTATCAATATGTATAGCTATATCTCTTTCTGCCACGTGAACTAGTGGTTTGAAAACTTCATGATAATTTCAAGGACTGAATCCTTTTACTTAGCGCTAATATTTTACTGCACTATGTTTTAGTGCACAACGTGTTTCATAGCGCGATAAGTGTTTTATTTTTGTGGATCCCTCACATCACAATACCGGTGCTCAGTTGCTAACACAGCAACTGTCTCTTGCATTTACTGGGCAGCCTTATATAGAAGATTGGAAACTGTATGATGAAAGAAATTGAATGGATTGGTAAAGAAAATCATTACATACGAATCTCACAATAATGTTCAAAGATTGTCCCAAACTCTCTTCCTAGCATTTTTACTGAAAAATGTCGCGACGATTAAGATATTGAGGATTACGATCTTAAACAATTATTGTCAATGTATGATATACTTGAATCATTTTATGAAGACGTCCGTCCAAAACAGCCTTTATATTGATTGAGGAGCGTCGCATATTTTTTGTTGACTGTTTTACTAGGTGTGGGTCGAAACGATCCGACACGATGGAAGGTGCTTACTTGTGATAGTTCCGCTGTAACGTTGAACAAAATCAGTTAGAAAATATATCATTGACCTAATTAAAATTATTGTAATCGTAAAAATTTATTGAAATGGCGATCTTTATATATTTTAAAATACAAATTGTATAAATCAATTGTAAAATAAATCTACGATTTGTAATTATTTTTTATAATTTTTTATTTCGTCGATTATTTGGACATAGTCCGTTGCGTTTTAATTACAAACTATAACACATATTGAATAGTTGATAACACTTGATAACACGAGTGGAAGCTAAGGCGGGGCCAGACATCGTGGCCTTGCCTTGTGCCTGGGGATGTGTCCCCGCCCTTACATTAGACTAGTTATATATACGTTATATATCGTCGAGTGTACAGTTACGTATGAGATTCGCGCAGTTTGTTGTACAGTACCGTTGTAAGACATTTACTGATTAGGTTAAGCTATTGTATTTCAATCACGCTTCACTTGCCCGCTGTATTCGAAAATTGCCTAGTCATAATGAGCGGATGAGTTGATCATGAAATTATCAAGTATTTTAGTCAACATTCCTTAGCACTAAGCCGGGGTTACACCGACGTGTGTGGTTATATCATTAACACTGGTTGGTTCGGAGTTTATACAAAAATCAACGTTTCCGACATCGTTGGAGACTCGTTGAGTTATTTCTTGCCACCGCAACATACAACCACACACAAGCAATGTGAACCCGGCTTTAATTTTGCACGTTTTCATTAACCATTAAATCAAGTTACGATTTTATGTACTTAAGTAAATTATTGTGTATATAGCATTAGGAAACAAATGTAACAAATCATGGATGTTATATATTTATGGTACGATAATAAAATGTAATTATATTATTGTGTCGTTTTATTTCCTTACAATGAGCCTTACTACCGAGAAAGAAGCAGTCAGTTATATTAATATACATATGTCAAAAATATACTTTCAAAAATCAGCAGTTTCAGTGTTCATAATTATAATGAACAAATATAAATGTGTATATACCTACTTTCCTACATACTTCACTTGGGGCTCTAGTTACAACTATGAGTGTAATATTTTAAGTTTTTAATAACTTCCGACTAAAGAAAAGCAGATACTTCTAAAAAAAAAAATAAGTCATGTTAAGTACTTAATATTTCAGTTTATTACAATTTAACAATTCAAACACGCTGCGCAGATGATTTCCTTGCTTATATGATAACATAGTAAAATAAAAATAATGTAAATTGTCAGTTGTAGCAAATAAATTATTTAAAAATACAAATCTTATCAAAAATATTTATAAACGTCTTTTTTGAGTCTTCAGATCTATTATAATCATACGTTTTTATAAATAAACTCTGAAAGTTCGAACACAATAATTTGTAATTCATAAAATACATTATATAAAAAAATGCAAAAAGCGATTGTACTTAACTAAAACATAAAATAATTGTGCGCCTTACACAGACTTACACTATAGATTGTTACTTGATGACTAAAAAACTATAAACAAAGGAGTGAAGTAAAAAGAGTTTTTTATAAAAGAAATCTCTTAGTATTAATCTCAATGGATTGTGACAAGTGAAAGGCAGAGAGGATGTTTGCAATCACTGGCTTTGCAGTTACAGGTGACAACATACTTTAGGATTTTATATAATGGATGCGAGACTAGCGACACTAGCGGAAGTTTGAATAGCAGTTGATCCCATTGTATTACAAAATATTTTTAAAACAATACAATCAACACTAAAAGTTAAATGCAAATATTAATTTCGTATTATTTTTCGCATTATTCGGGTTATCATGCATATACCAATTAATTAAATATTAAATTGCGAAACTGATAAGAGTTCGATTCAATTTCACAACCAATATAGTAAAATGAAAAATGTAGTAATCTGTTAAATCAATCATGCAATATTGATAACCCATATTTGAACACCAGTAGTTACGAATAACTGGGGCAAGAACTGCCTCGTCTTACGCACCAATAAAACATTTAACAAGCATATAACAATGATGAAAGAGATCAACATTAGTTTAGAATGGAATGGAAGATTAGTACTCTTACTATGAGCTCTTAAAGGACTGTTGGCATTGTGCAAGCGAGACAGCACTCTACACTTCGCATAGCAGCATCTCACTTACACAACTATACTTCAAATGTTCCTCCTTCAAAAGCTCATAGTACAGGCACAGTTAGGAAACAGTAACAGTTAGTTAAACATATGTTTTGTTATATAAGAAACAATCATATTCTTGTTTTGGATGAATTGTCTTTAACTTCAAACAGTTTTCTCACAAAGTAAACTTGTAATGTTGCTGTCGCTGCTATAGCTAGGATTTGCACTACTGACCACCTGGAAGAGAAAATAAATATTAAAAACAAATCAATTTGAAAAACAGCCCGAAATGCTCTTACTAAGTAGTCAATAATTAACATTTATATAAGTTGTGTATAAACTTTGCTATACTTATTTATTCATTATGTAACTGTGTTATGGGTGTAAATAAAAATGTTAATATCTGAAATAAAATGTCAACATATTATAATATGCTGGCTGATGTTGTGGTATGTACAAGGTATGGTACAATGTGAACTTAGTTATAAGTATCATCTATTAAAATATTTGTACTTTGTTATCATTCTCAATTCAGCCCAGGCTTTCAGTACTTAAGGATACAAAAAAGAACAACTTTCCTTAAAGTAGTAATTCTACTACCTTACTGTTAATTTAATTTTTACCTGAGCACATAAACATTGTTGTCCTGCAACAGGTTGTAGTCCCGGGACTCTCTCGCCCGCGAGTGGTACTGGTACTGCAGGATGTCATTGATGTTCCGCTCCACAAACTGGATGGATGTCTGCAACACATTCACTATTAATATCACAGCACTGTTGATTGATATAGTGGGCTATGTGGTTCAAAACAGTTCAAACCAATTGACTTAATTACTCCTTGTCTGATGATAAAAATAAATTTGTATCATAGACACACATCACTTTTAAATTAGGAAGGCAATTCCATAAGCCTTATTATTTGTAGCTAAACTTTAACATAAAAATAACTTTTTAATTATTCTAATGGTTTCAAATATAAATACTAATTTAAATAATAATATCAATGAACTTACAGTGAAATTCTTTATATTCATATCTAGTTCCTCCACTTCCTTAGCATATTTCTCCCACATATCGTATCTGATCACTGAGAGGTATAAATTGACTAGTTTCCCAGCAAATCTCGAGAACTGGTTGTCAATGCACACAGCATAGTATCCTCCGGTGGAGGTCTGGTCTGCGTACTCGGCGCTCTGCCGCCACTCGTACGGATGTACTATCTGGCCATTCGGGTGCCGCACTGCGAACCCGCACATACCATCGCCTCCTTTCAACACCTGTTGACAAAAGTTTGCGGAACTTTTCGTGACAGAAATTCACAAGTTAACATAGCTAAATTAAAACTGCAACACTTTTAACTTGTTGCTTATCTAATATGAAGTAGGCACATATGCATCGACACGGAAAAACTAAGTTAATTACCTGATAACTAGCGTAAAATGTTGCGCCTGCTGGAACGTATTGATAGTAACAGTCTTCTTTGCCTGCATCGATGTGAACTTTGTAGTCCATAGTCACAGCAGGCATATTCTCGTACCATGGCGCCGGCGAAGATGAGAAAACATCGCCAACAAGTGATAAAATTGTAAATATTAATGTTATCACCGTAAACATATGCCACGTCCGTTGTGCCATTTTTGACTTAGATGAATGACAAGGATAGTAGAACAGAACAAACTGTCAAAAAACAGTAAAGTGAAAGTCGAAACGTAATTCGTTTAGAATTAACACGATTCTTGCTAATATTATGAATCCATTTTTATACGATTGTTTACTACATTTTAATTTACTTACTAGTATTATATTTTCAGTTTGTTCAACTGCATTTATTAAATCCTGTGTTAAAGTTTGTTTTGAACTCATTTTCAGCTGACTTGACTTTTGACATATTGACTTAATATTTGACAGTGATGTATAACTAACCTAAAATTCTTTATTCTAAGTAAGCGATGTGTTATTCAAAAATTACTTTCGTTTTTTAAATGAAAATATCTTTAAATTACAATTCTTAGTATTGTATAATGAAAGCCAGATACTTAACATTCTTCTCATACATTGGGACTCCTTTCAGGTTGCGATATAATTATTATTTAAGTGCAACAAAACACCTACATTTAAATACAATAGTGTTTTGACTGTTAAATGAACATTTCAGGGCTTCCGAGAAAATATGGCTTAAAGAAGGCCGTAACTATCCGGACCCCGACAGTGTTCAGGGTTTGATGGAAATAGCGCTACTGAAACTTAGATCTTTAAATTATCCTAAGATTACTCTGTCTAGCCGGTAAGGGAAAAATTGGTACGGCATTGCTTAATTGACTTATTATATTGACTCTGTAAGCCTAAATATTAAAAAGCATAGCTTAATGGTGAAAAAGCCACACAACAACTTTATAAAATGTTAAATTTTATTTTGATATGTAACATATTACAAAAATATTATTTTTTAATATATAATAGTAATAGTCTCAAATACCTTGTTACAGAACAGATGGGGGTGTCCATGCGCTCAATACAAGCGCACATTTTGACTTAGAGAAGTTTGGAAGCAAAATATATGAACCCGAGGGATTACCTTACCATTTAAACAAATTCTTTTACAAAAACAACAGCAGTATATTTGTTAAGAAGTGCATAAGAGTTCCAGATAACTTCAGTGCGAGGTTTAATGCAATATCAAGGACATATTTGTATAGGTACATACACTAACTACTAATACAATAATAATAATAAAACATTTTAAAATAATATATAAATACCATTATTCTGTCTTGATGAACCTAACCATGATTTAGGAAAAAACTTTTACAGATAAGGTTTATTTGTGCAACACTATGTTTTTTATCAGTACTAATTGTCAGTCTAAAATAAACTTGATGTAAATCAGTTTAAAGTTGTTAATTAACAATTGAATATAGTTTTCAAACAGTATTATAATAGTGTATAAGTGTAGTGTACTTGTCCTTGCATAAACCATTTATATAATTATTTATTGTAGGTTGGCAGTAAAGAAACAGGATGTTGTATTGCCAGAGAATAGTTCATTAGCTTCATACATACCCATAGAAGAGTGGAGGAGGTGCCAGTTTGTAAGGTAATATCATCAGTTCAGGGTTCACATTTAACATCGTGACTCAGAATACTGTTGAGAGTTTTATTGACAGACTGATTCTTAATAAAGAGTGCTAGACTGTTGCTTGTAATACATTAAGCCTTAGATTCCTGTGGCCTTACTTTATTTAATGTACATATTAAAATGCTCTCTGCTTTAGTAATTTTTGCCTTCCTTTATACCATTCAGCTTTTTCTGGAGACCAGTATAAACATTAGAATTATTTATTTTTTTTCTTTCTCTCAAGAGTCTCACCCATTGAAAATAAACATAAAATTATAGTTTATCATCACAAACATGTGCATCCATATACTTCCAGGTTACCAGGTTTCGACATAGAGAAATTCAAAGAAGGCGCGAAATACCTGGTAGGCTATCACGACTTCACTTCATTCAAGAAGTTTGATAAGTTGAAGCAATATAAACACAACAGACGAGAACTCAAGTCCATTGAGATCCGGCCCGGCAAGCCTGTTGTGACGTCGTATTCCAGTGATAAGGAGAACATTTTCGATTACTATGATATTGAGATTAAAGGAAGAGCTTTTGTGCATAATCAGGTAATTATTTGCGTCAATTTTAAACAACTTTAAAGCTTTAATAGATGCATTCTATGATAGCAAATGTATTTATTTTAATGTTACACAGGCATTCTGAAAAGAGCAAATTGATATTAAAATAATCTAAATGTTTCTAATAATCAATTATATATGGTTCTCGCGTCATTGGCACATAATAATAATATTCAGGGACAACTCACACACGGTTATCTGATCCCAAGCTAAGCAGGGCTTGTGTTATGGTAAACAGACAACTGATAAACATACTTATATATTTCTAAATACATACATATTATAGATAAATTACACCCAGATAATATTATAAAATTATAATACTTACACGATTGTTGTTGGGCTATCAGAAGACGCCACAGGTGTATCCATCTACATCCAGCAACAAAACTTAAGTGAGATTCGTTCAAATTGACGGATCTGATACGACACTTGCGACCTTAGCGGATTTTTACTCACAGAAATTATAAAATAAAGCATTCTTTTAGATCCGCCGCATGGTAGGAGCACTGAACAGCGTGGCGATCGGCAAGCTTCCCCCCGAGGAGATCAAGGTGATGCTGCAGGTGCCGTCCAAGCACTCCTGGCACACCTTCATCCAGACCGGCCCGCCCGACGGCCTCTACCTCTGTGACGTGCACTACAACCCGGAGGATCTGGTTTATGAACCGGAGAAGGTAGTAGAGGGGACACAAGAAGAAGAGAGTGATAGTGAAGCAGACTGATAGGAGTGGAAAGGAGTTAGAAGTTAGTTGACTTTTGTGAGATCGAATTAGATCTAAAGGTGTTGAGTGTTGGTAACAAGAATTAGATCCAGTTAACGAAAACAGAAACCAATAAGAAATAAAAAGAAACACTAGAAATCCGTATAAAGAAGGTACAAAACGAAAAAGCTTGCAATTAATAAAAATACATAGTAGTGAACATTGCCAGATAAAAATATTTTGAAACGCTTTGGCTTCATAAATAATATTACTTACATTAATCAAAGAACTTACTTTCATACCAAATCACGATGAGTTTCCTCGACAAACTACAAAATCAGAAAAACAAGTTAAAAGGCACTGAAACCGTAGTAACTACAGTAGACGGGCAGCGGTACGTCGAAAAGGGTTCTGAAGTCACTGCTATATGTCCTAATACTTACGGATTTGTGGTGGACACCAATCCCGATAACATACCCGTTTTGGTAACAGACTGCTTGTACATAGGATCGCAAGACTGTACTGCGAACAGCGTGATAGAAGAGTATAACATAAAATATGTAGTAAGTCTAGGTATCATTGTTGATGTATCCGTTAGCAGTAAGTTTGTAAACTGCTTGGATTTGCCCGAAACCAACATCAAGGATATGTTATCAGAATGTCTACCATTCATTCGAAGCGCTATAGAGTCGAGCGAAAATGTCCTCGTGCACTGTAATGCAGGCGTATCGAGGACGTCAACAGTCGCTATAGCTTACCTGATGCATTATGAGAGAATGGCCTTCCAAGAAGCTTATGATTTAGTGAAGAGTAAGAGACCTGCGATAAGACCTAATGATGGGTTTAGGAAACAACTGCAAGCTTTAACTCCTGGAGAAGTTATATAAATCACAAAACAACATGCAGTTTCCTCAATGCATAGTACTTAGGTGCTTGTGTAATGGAAAGTAGCATGAGGCTATAAGTCATTGTATAGATTAAGAACAAAGTGTTAATCTAGTTATATGTAGATAGAGTTGTTGTAAAAAATACAAATTATTTTAACTAAAAACTATCTGTTTGACTTTTATCCTTATTTCTTCTTTTAAAGATGGCCTCGTTTGTCAAGGTTAAAAGATCTATGTGTTTATCATAGAGTGAATAGATAGAAAGGTTTTCAAAATAAAACAACAATATACAAACAACTATTGTAATAACTAATAAATAAGGCAGTTAAGTACATGAGCCAAACGTGTATAACAACTCGTACGTCACTCGTCACAGCGACTGGAAGCGCTCGTTACACTACGTTTAATTAGCACCAAGTCATAAGTACGTCGACAACTAGTCAACACGTTCTACATAAATATTTGTATGTACAATCCTTTTGTTGGCTGTACGTTACTGTACTAGCTATTTATTTTGGCAACTGTATGTTCTTATACTGAAGGCGAATTTACTGCGGGTCATAAACAACTATTTTTTACTGTTTGGTACTGTCCGAAAAAATAGACTGTGCGTTATTGGTAATCTGAAAAAATATTTACTAGAATACATACAAAGAAATATAGAATAAAATAGAGTGAGCACAAAAAAAAGGATGATAATAATATTTTACAGGCTAAATACTGAACTGAAAAGTATAGTACAGTTATCGATTGTCACGCTTAATAGGGGAAAAAGGTTTAATATTTTTTGTACCATTTAATAACAGTTTTATCCACGCATAGTTGTTATGACTTGCTGTAAATACGCCCTAGGATAGACATGTGCTTAATAATAAATTATGTGCATACATTATGATCATTCATAATAGCAATATAATAACTGAGACAAAATATCAATATAAATCATTTAAATAGATTCAATTTAAATAAGAAAACATGTTTTTTGCTTTTCGCAGTACATTTAGGTACAAATTTCAATATTTCTTTATAAATCGGTGGCGATATCAGGCGTTCCTTTAATAAAATCTGATTTAATTAGATAACAATACATAATATTTACATCTACGCTTATAATACTACTTCAATAGTGGGCGTTATTTTTTTATTGATATAAATTAGTTCCGAAGCACCTTTAAGCACAAGGGAGGGCCCAATACTGAACAAAATACACTTTTTTATATCTGGAAGATAATTATTTCTTTCTTTCTAGATTATAACTAGCCAATGACTTCCTGATCATACATTGGACATCAATTATTGCGGCAACAATGTGTAAAGAGTACATGCAATTCATCTTTAAGTCAATGATATATAATTTTAATGTCGGTATTGAGCCCTTTTCAAGCGAGCTTGCGTTAACATTAAACATAGTACTTAACAAAGAAACAATTTGGTTTACCAATGAACACTTGACTTTTTGGTGACAGCAACCTCAGGTTTGGACAGTTAAAGTTAACTACAGTTAATAAAAGCAGACTTAACTACTAAATAAACCCAAATCGTTATTGTGGTTTCATAAAATGCAAAATGGCAAGTTAAGTACTGGTTTACAATTAGAAATTAATAATAAATTATAGGGTGAGCAATGGATGGTTTATTTAATCTTTTTAGTTGCTCCCCTATTTGTTACAAACTTAAATATATCTAAAGCTAATGTCATTCGCGTTACAACCATTTATAATGATTTTTGAGACCACAACAGTACATAATAATTTCATTATTATATCGAAGCACTGAACAGGACGGGAATGTTAATTTTGAATCACAAACATTAAACCAAACATAAATCTAATTGAAAAAACTTTGAATACCTGCGACTTCTTAAAATTGCTGGGTAAATCGCATTGAAAAAATAATTAACGTTATTTTCATTATTTTTCTCAACAATTTAAATCCTGAATATGACGTCACTGTTACATAAAGAAAGTGTGACTCACTCACACACAGGTATCCATAATGTCTGTATTTGTATTATATAAGTCTCTCACACAATAAGTAGCTATGACCATTGACCAGCCTTCAGTCTTCCAGCTTCGTATAAAATCTCAAATTTGTCAAAAAGCTTACAACTACTTTGTATATTAGAAGACTGACTTTGTATTAATGTTGGGACAGTTGCGATGGGGCCAACTGTTGCCTCTTATTATCAATCATCATTATTAATTATAATAAAAAACGTATTTACATATTATTTATCATTTGCTGTACACAAAGGTATTAAAAACGAGTCACACTCGGGATGTGTCTAGGCTTCACCAACAGTAATTAATTATTCCATATTCTGTAAATGATGGCAGTTTGCATTAAAACAACAAAATCTTAAGAGGTCGAATCTTAAAGTCTTACTAATAAAAAACTGCATTTAACAAATTCATAAATCATGTTTTATGAAACAGTATTACATTACTATAGCGATATTTCCATTTATTATTTAATTTGGCACATGCCTTGAATGCAAATAGTATTAACTATTTAGTCATCTCCCTTCGAACAGATCGGACGGATTCTGTTTGCCACTTAACTAACTAAACCAAATAAACAAGTATTTACATGACTAAATAACTTTGTTTCTCCCTTCGTGATTTAACTATTATATAAACAAAATTGTAAATGTCCATTGTACTTTTAGCGCAATAAAACACACTTATTATTTATAAGGCACTAAAATATTGTTACATTTAAATTAAATGACTTATTCAAAACAAATTGTATATAATACGACTAAAAAGTCAGCGGGTCAAAACACTAAACTGACCGCAAATAAATGTTCTGTAGTTTATCCCATAACATTGAACTCTGTTAGTACCAAGATTTGTTATTTAAAAGTACATAAAAAACTTCTTGCCTAAATAAGTACAAATAAAGTCAAAATCTACACTTCAACGCCGCCGTGTATAATGTTCATGATTTCATATAAATAACGACGATAATTAATGACATTGTCTTATAACAACCTTTCGGCATTCCCAATAAGAGGAATGCAGTAGAATATTCTAAAACTTATTAAATACTTTGTGAGCATTTTCATTTTATACATGACTGTACCGACTCGAGAGCACACCTAAGGATGAGTACACAACGGCTAACATACATAATAAATAAGCCATTTAATCGCTAGTGTATCCCGACACTTAGGTGACGACAATTTGAGCATTTAGCGAGCATTCTTGTACATACTACTGAGTTAAGAGAAATCCTTGAGTATACTTATGTCAAATAACTTTTCTCCTAAACATTATGCATGCGTGTTTGCCTTGAATTATCGCTACACATCCATATGTACTAACCACAACTATGATATAATGTATAAGTGTCATATGTATACGAAATGCACGTTTCTTAAATAAGTCTTATTTTCAGTCACATTTATATTGGCTGGATTTTATATAATTTCAGTGGAGAATTAAAATCTCATGTCATATTGGATAATATTGACAACCTTTTTTAATAACATACTATAGTTTTAAGAGCGCTCTTTCATAATTTACAGATACGATTTAGAAGCAGTACGTATTACAGATCTTTTTGCTTCAAATGTTATGAAAGGTAACATAGAATAATAATCTTATATGATTGGTTAATGGCAACTGAGAGCGATATATTTGTCTCGCTCTTACAAGTCTAAATAGTATATAGTTTATATGGACAGCTTAAGCACCTATTCACCGTCTTGCTTTATGGTGTCATTGTACAAGTAATTAATAGTTGAAAGATCAGTAGCAGGTATTGAACTACATGTTGTTATACTAATAGAATGCAGGTCTGCAACTGCAGTGCAGGCATCGCACTGAGAATATTGCTGGTCTTGCATATAGAACATAAGTAATTATTGTTTTGTTTAGGTAAACGATGATATGGTGTTTTGTACCTGCATCTAGAAGCTTTTGAGTGTGAGTCCCCTTGCCGGTAGACTGTTGGCCTTGGCCGGGGCGTCTCTGGCCTGAGAGTGCGCGACGGCGATGCTGAGGCACTGCACCCACTCCTCGGCGTTCTTCCCGTCCTTGGGCTTGAGGATGAGGGTCTGGTCTCCCGTGAAGATCTCGAAGGCTTTGGGGATGTTCCGCGCGCCCCGGGACACCTTCACTGACCGGATCTGGTTTATGTCGATGCTCTCGCCCCCGCTCTGGAACGATGCCGACTGTTTTATTTGCTAGGATCTCTGATTATTTTGCATATGTTTTGGATCCTAATAGTTATTAGAAACTTGTTTAGGTTCTTAGTAAATCTAGGCCATTTTACCCAAGGTTCAAAGTCATTTTTTAGACCGTACATGAAAGGATTGTATGAAACTTGCTATGAGAAAGAAAGGAATGAATGCTGAGATGACGAGTAGTAGAGATGAATGGAAGATGGATGGAAGCTGATTACGCATTGCGCCGATCCCAAATAAATGGGAACAGGGCAGAAGATGATGATTTTGAAAGTCATTTCCTTAGTATATTTTAGTGGACTATATGATGTGTGTAACTCACGGATCCCTTGCAGGAGAGATGCGCGCCGGAGAGCGTGAAGTAGCGCGTCCTCCAGCGGCGAAAGAGCCTCCAGCGGCCCTTCTTCTCCTTGAGCTGGCCCTCGATGACGGGCGCGCCGTCCGCCGCCAGGAAGCCCAGCGCGCGCTCCGGGTGCGTGCACAGGAAGCAGCCCCACGTTGCCTACCAACCGAAAACACGTGAGGATATACAAATGGAATACTGATAAGAGCTTTTTGCGATTAAGGGGTGTGTTAGTAAGTAACCCCACGATCAGAAAACGTGACAACCGATTAAAAAAAAAGGGTCATAAAACCTTGGAGCCTATGTGAGCTCATGTCTAGTGTGCTGTAATTAACGTCATAATGAGAGTTGTAACTGACCTGCGTGGGAGGTAGTGCGGCACCGTCGGTGCGGCGAGCGACTACCTCAAAGACGTCGAAGAATCCGGCGGAGCGGAGTTCGTTCAACAGCATCTCTTGCTCCTAACGCAAAATTTTTGTGTGATAATTTTATTTCTAACTTTCAAGTATAGAATAGAACAGTGAATGAATTGGAGTTGGGTGTTACCTTGATCCCGGGGAAGGCGCCGGTGACGAGTGTGAGGAAGGTCTTGTTCTCGCACTTGAGGATGTCCCAGCAGTGCTTGAGCGAGGCCACGGTGGGGTCCCGCGAGGAGAGCGCGGCGGCGTGGCGCGCCTGTAGCGCCAGGAACATGAGGTGGATCCACACGCGCGCCAGCCGCGTGCGCAGCGAGAACGCCGCGCGCGCGTACAGGCAGTGCGGCCCGCGCCGCCCGCACACGAACTGCAGCCGCGCCTGCTTCTTAGACCGCCGCTCTGCGGGACAACACCCGTGCTGACAACTACTACAGCGTACTAAGCTACATCCACACGCGCGCCAGCCGCGTGCGCAGCGAGAACGCCGCGCGCGCGTACAGGCAGTGCGGCCCGCGCCGCCCGCACACGAACTGCAGCCGCGCCTGCTTCTTAGACCGCCGCTCTGCGGGACAACACCCGTGCTGACAACTACTACAGCGTACTAAGCTACATCCACACGCGCGCCAGCCGCGTGCGCAGCGAGAACGCCGCGCGCGCGTACAGGCAGTGCGGCCCGCGCCGCCCGCACACGAACTGCAGCCGCGCCTGCTTCTTAGACCGCCGCTCTGCGGGACAACACCCGTGCTGACAACTACTACAGCGTACTAAGCTACATCCACACGCGCGCCAGCCGCGTGCGCAGCGAGAACGCCGCGCGCGCGTACAGGCAGTGCGGCCCGCGCCGCCCGCACACGAACTGCAGCCGCGCCTGCTTCTTAGACCGCCGCTCTGCGGGACAACACCCGTGCTGACAACTACTACAGCGTACTAAGCTACATCCACACGCGCGCCAGCCGCGTGCGCAGCGAGAACGCCGCGCGCGCGTACAGGCAGTGCGGCCCGCGCCGCCCGCACACGAACTGCAGCCGCGCCTGCTTCTTAGACCGCCGCTCTGCGGGACAACACCCGTGCTGACAACTACTACAGCGTACTAAGCTACATCCACACGCGCGCCAGCCGCGTGCGCAGCGAGAACGCCGCGCGCGCGTACAGGCAGTGCGGCCCGCGCCGCCCGCACACGAACTGCAGCCGCGCCTGCTTCTTAGACCGCCGCTCTGCGGGACAACACCCGTGCTGACAACTACTACAGCGTACTAAGCTACATCCACACGCGCGCCAGCCGCGTGCGCAGCGAGAACGCCGCGCGCGCGTACAGGCAGTGCGGCCCGCGCCGCCCGCACACGAACTGCAGCCGCGCCTGCTTCTTAGACCGCCGCTCTGCGGGACAACACCCGTGCTGACAACTACTACAGCGTACTAAGCTACATCCACACGCGCGCCAGCCGCGTGCGCAGCGAGAACGCCGCGCGCGCGTACAGGCAGTGCGGCCCGCGCCGCCCGCACACGAACTGCAGCCGCGCCTGCTTCTTAGACCGCCGCTCTGCGGGACAACACCCGTGCTGACAACTACTACAGCGTACTAAGCTACATCCACACGCGCGCCAGCCGCGTGCGCAGCGAGAACGCCGCGCGCGCGTACAGGCAGTGCGGCCCGCGCCGCCCGCACACGAACTGCAGCCGCGCCTGCTTCTTAGACCGCCGCTCTGCGGGACAACACCCGTGCTGACAACTACTACAGCGTACTAAGCTACATCCACACGCGCGCCAGCCGCGTGCGCAGCGAGAACGCCGCGCGCGCGTACAGGCAGTGCGGCCCGCGCCGCCCGCACACGAACTGCAGCCGCGCCTGCTTCTTAGACCGCCGCTCTGCGGGACAACACCCGTGCTGACAACTACTACAGCGTACTAAGCTACATCCACACGCGCGCCAGCCGCGTGCGCAGCGAGAACGCCGCGCGCGCGTACAGGCAGTGCGGCCCGCGCCGCCCGCACACGAACTGCAGCCGCGCCTGCTTCTTAGACCGCCGCTCTGCGGGACAACACCCGTGCTGACAACTACTACAGCGTACTAAGCTACATCCACACGCGCGCCAGCCGCGTGCGCAGCGAGAACGCCGCAAAGGTCCGCATGCAAAACTCTCACTATGTAGTCTGCCTATTTTTGTAAATAAACATAATTACATAACATAAAACTTACCCTCTATAGTGCACTTCGCAGGAGGTGGTAGCCTTAACGACACGTTATCCATGTACGCTTTGATCTTGTCCAGATGCTTCTCACAGAAGTGCTGCACCGTGTCGCGCATGGGGTACGGCTCGAACACGCTGATGCGGTGGTTGGAGCTCGTGTTGTTGCTGTTGTTGTTGTTGGTGTTGATCATGGTGACGCTGGTGTTGTTGGCGCGGCGTGACGTCACGGTCACGGGGCCGGAGCAGGCGGCCGGCGTGACCACCGACACGCCGCCTTGCTGGATGGACACGCCTGAAGTTAGCGGCGGCAGACCGTCCGATGACTTGCCCGATGTAAGTGGGTTCACTGATATAGACTGCGCTTGGAGACCTGGACCAGAGATTATCGTCTGCCCGCCGGTCTACGACAAAAAAGAGAAAAAATATCAAATTCTGCAACGACTGTAACGCAAAAGAAAATTAAATTCTAAAATCTAATTCATTAGGTAACTTACCGCTGGTGTTGCGATGATGGTGGTGCGAGTCGCGGCGTGGGTCGCAGCACGCGCGGCGGCGAAACGGCGTCGTTTTTAAAAGGCGTCGTTTATAAGAGGCGTCGTTTTTTACGAGGCGTCTTTTTTAAGAAGCGTCGTTTTAAAGAAGCGTCGTTTGTTAGGAGGCGCCTTTTTAAAGCTGCGTCGTTTTTTAATAAGTGTCGTTTTTATGAGGTGTCGTTTTTTAAGTATGGTCGTTTTTAAGAGGCGTCGTTTTTAAGAAGGCGTAGTGTTTTAAGCGGCGTCGTTTTTAAAGAGGCGTTATTTTTCGAATAGCGTAATTTTTAAAGAAGCGTCGTTTTCTAAGAGGCTTCGTTTTTTACGACGCGTCGTTTTTACGAGGCGTCTTTATTAACAGGCGTCGTTTTTTAAAGGCGACATTTTTTATAGGTGTCGTTTTCTAAGAAGAATCGTTTATAAAAGGCGTCGTTTTAAAGAGGCGTCGTTTTTTTGCAGCGTCGTTTATACGAGGCGTCGTTTTTTACGAGGCTTCGTTTTTACGATGCGTCTTTTTTAAGAGGCGTCGTTTTTTAAGTGCGTCTCTTTTATAAGACATCGTTTTTTAAGAAGCGTCGGTTTTTAATGCCGTCGTTTATTAAAGGCTTCGTTTTTTAAGACGCGTCGTTTTTTACGAGACGCCTTTTTTAAGAGGCGTCGTTTTTTAATAAGGGTTTTTTTTTGAGGCGTTGTTTTTTAAGAATGGTCGTTTTTAAAATGCGTCGTTTTTAAGAGGCGTCGTTTATAAGAAGCGTCGTTTTAAAGAGGCGTCGTTTTTTAAAGGCGACGTTTTTAAAAGGTGTCGTTTTTTAAGAAGGGTCGTTTATAAAAGGCGTTGTTTTTTTGCAGCGTCGTTTATAAGAGGCGTCGTATTTATGAGGCCTCGTTTTTTAAGAAGGGTCTTTTTTTTAATGCGTCGTTTTTTAAAGGCGTCGTTTTATAGCGGTGTCGTTTTTTCGGTATATATATATAGTATGTATATATATATATATAGCGGTGGCAATAGGCTCGCCCCCTATTACATGGGACCTAAACATATCGGCGAACTGTGGGTGTACATTGGTACACCTCTGCCTACCCCTTCGGGGATACAGGCGTGATGATATGTTATGTTATGTTATGTCGTTTTTTAGCGACGTCGTTTTAAAAAGGCGTCGTTTTTTTGGAAGGCGTCGTTTTTTTAAGAGGCGTTATTTTTTTAAAGGCGTCGTTCTTAAGGAGGCTTCGTTTTTAACGACGCGTCGTTTTTACGAGGCGTCTTTTTTAAGAGGCGTCCTTTTTTAAGTGGCGTCTCTTTTAAAAGACGTCGTTTTTTAAGAAGCGTCTTTTTTGAGGCATCGTTTTTTAAGAAGCGTCTTTTTTTGAGGCGTCGTTTATAAGAAGGGTCGTTTTAAAGAGGCTTCGTTTTTTAAGAGGCGTCGTTTTTTACGAGACGCCCTTTTTAAGAGGCTTCGTTTTTTAAGAATGTTCGTTTTTAAAAGGCGTCGTTTTTAAGAAGCGTCGTTTTTTAAAGGCGACGTTTTTTAAAGGCGACGTTTTTAAAAGGTGTCGTTTTTTAAGAAGGGTCGTTTATAAAAGGCCTCGTTTTAAAGAGGCGTCGTTTTTTTGCAGCGTCGTTTATAAGAGGCGTCTTTTTTACGAGGCGTCGTTTTTTACGAGGCGTCGTATTTATGAGGCGTCGTTTTTTAAGAAGGGTCTTTTTTAAAATGCGTCGTTTTTTAAAGGCGTAGTTTTATAGCGGTGTCGTTTTTTAGCGACGTCGTTTTAAAGAGGCGTCGTTTTTTTGGAAGGCTTCGTTTTTTAAGAGGCTTTATTTTTTGAAAGGCGTCGTTCTTAAGGAGGCGTCGTTTTTTAGGAGGCGTCTTTTTTAAGAAGCGTCGTTTTAAAGAGGCGTCGTTATTTAAGAGGCGTTATTTTTGAAAAGGCGTCCTTTTTAAGGAGGCGTCGTTTTTTATGAGGCGCCTTTTTTAAGAGGCGTCGTTTTTATACAGGGTCGTTTTAATGGGCGTCGTTTTTTACTAGGCGTCGTTTTTTAGGAGGCGCCTTTTTTAAGAGGCGTCGTTTATTTAGAAGGCGTCGTTTTTTAAGAAGCCTTATTTATTGAAAGCCGTTTTTAAAGAGGCGTAGTTTTTTAGGAGTCGCCTTTATTAAGAGGCGTCGTTTTTTAAGAAGTGTCGTTTTTAAAAGGCGTCGTTTTTAAGAGGCGTCGTTTATAAGAAGCGTCGTTTTTTTGCAGCGTCGTTTTAATGAGGCGCCGTTTTTAAAGAATGGTTGTTTTTATGAATCTTAGTTTTTTAAGAAGGGTCTTTTTTTAAGGGCGACGTTTTTAAAGACTCGTCGTTTTTAAAAAGGGTCTGTTTTACATGGCTTTATGTTTTAAGAAGCGTCGTTTTTTAAGAAGGGTCTTTTTAAAATGCGTCGTTTTTTAAAGGCGTAGTTCTGTAGCGGCGTCGTTTATAAGAGGCGTCGTTTTTTAATAGGCGTCGTCTTTAAAGGCATCGTTTTTTAAGAATGGTCGTTTGTAAAAGGCGTCGTTTTTAAAAGGCGTCGTTTTTTAAAAGCGTCGGTTTGGTAACTTACCGCTGGTGTTCCGATGATGATGTTATGATGGTGGTGTGACCTCGGCGTGGGTCGCAGCACGCGCGGCGGCGAGATGCTGGTCACGGTGATGGCGCCGCTCGACTTGCCCACCACACCGCTTGACGACGACGACGGCTTGCTATTTGATACTGAATCAAAAAAAATATGTAAATTACAACTGTGTTATATTATCTCCTTAGTTAAAGAAAAAAAAAAAATATATGTTGTTATTTACCTGTGTTAGTTGTCCCATTTTGAGGCGCGTTGATCTGCTGTGAGGATGACAATCGCGTCATGCTTTTATGGAGACCACCCACCGACCCACCTGTTTACGAAAACCAATAGTCAGATACAATATGAAACATTTATCATAATAAGTTACAAGATTATTTGCGTGAGTATCCAACCTGCTACATTGAGTCTTGTCATACTGCGGTGCGGTGCTGGGCCGGGGTGAAGACGGCCCGTGCTACGCGAGTCGCCAAGCTTAGCGCGCCGTGCGTAGCCACCTACGGCCGGCGTCGCCCCGCCCCCTGGCTGTGTGGCCCCGCCCCCCGCCGTAGACACTGTGCTCGCTACGGCTGCAGTGCTACCACTACTGCTAGTAGTTGTAGTACTCGTGGGAACTACCGGGGCAGGACCTCCGCCCAGCCTGACGATGGTTACGCCGGTAGAAGTGCGGTTCACTTCGCTTTGACTTGAGCCGGATTTTGGACGATTGCTGTTGACAATTTATTCGGATTATAGTAATACTGCAACAGACACTCGAGATATTATCTTAATACTAGACGCTATAGATCTGTTTTTACCTGGTGTTAGCCCTGACGGCGGTGAGCAGTTTGTCCGTGAAGAGCGCGGGGAAGGCGCTACACAGCGATGTGGCATCCCGCAATAGCGCCGCCTGCTGACCGCGCTCTGCTGTCGACAGTCGCTCCAGCACAAAGTTTAAGGCTTCTTGAGCACGCTCCTATGGCAGAAATAGTTTTGTCAAATGCTAATTCTGCTGCACTGAATCTTTTGAGAGCCCAATCATTAATATTTAGTACATCATATGCCAGCTACTACTCCCGCGTCGATGTTCATGACCACGCCCACAAAAATGGACAGGTTTTTTTGAGATTCAAGTAGTGACACACACCAACACATGGCACCAGATGAGCACTCACCCTGGAGGTGTACCCGAGCTGCGTGAGCACGTGCGCGACGAGCGTGACGGCGGCGGGCGCGGCGTGCGGCGGGCGCGCGGCTCGCCTCACCACGCCCGCGTGCTCCAGCACCAGCGACGCGCGGCTGCGGCTCACGCTCGCTACCACCTGGAATAACACCTCACTTTACACCAGCTCGGAGAACATTCACTTATATTATACCAACAGACAAGCTTGTCATGAAAACTATTTCACCGAATATTGATGAGGTTGCAATAAATCGCTGCAGCGCTAAAAAAGCGTTATACGTCTAACCAAAGAGAGAATATGCAGCGACAGGCTTAGAGAGTAAAATTTCTCGCGACCAAAACGTCTTAAATATCCGAAAATTTTAAAGCGGTTGCGCGTTTTGTAACGCAAACTCTAATGCAAGGTAAGGATTGCAGTACAGATCACTGGAATATTATCATTGTTCGGAATGCCCTATCTAGTACGTACTACATGTATATCGATACGCTCCTAAAAAGACATACCTGCAATATATCCACACACATACAGCTGGCATCGTTCTGGCGCGCAGTATTGGGGCACAGATAGGACAGCAGCTGCGGCAGACAGGTGCGCAGCGCGTCGGGCTTGCGCGCGGCGATGTGCTCGAGCAGCGCGAACAGCGAGCTCTTCTCCACGGGCTCGGCGTGCGGCAGCAGCGACACCAGCGCCGGCACGTGCCCCTCCAGCGGCTCGGCCGACACCTCGTACAGGTTGTTCAGGATACGGCACAGCGGATAGTTACCTAACGGAACACGAATGATTATTATTATTTGTCAAAAGATCAATGCTTGTAACTTCTCTATATTGGAACAGGCCTGTGCCCAGGAGTGGGACGTTTATAGGCTGGATTTTTATTATTATCATACATTATAATAAAATGTTTTTACCGTTTTAATGGCGACCAAATCAATTTTGCAGGCTTGTGGCCATAACGAAACTACAAATTTTTATTTTTTTAATTATTTTTTTAATCCTGAAATATCGTACTGCAGAGCAAAGGAATTCGTTTTCTCTTTCCACACATATGGAAGTTAGACGTAAGAAAATAACGGTCCTGATTAAATAAAACCATTCCCCATATTATTTGTTCTTCATTCAAAAACATGGATCGATTTAAGTATCTATAACAGTACAACTGATCGTTTTTTTTTATTACTTACATATGTTTTTTATTTTCAATAGCGTAACTAAAAAGTGTGTTTAAAAAAGTAGTCGTCCACGTACCAGACATGATAGAATCCATGATGGTCTGCACATGCGGCTTGAGCAGCACCGCGTGGTGGCCAGCCGCGAGGGAGAGGTAGCGCGCCATGTGCCGCGAGATCTCGCGGTTGCCCTTGTGCAGGAACTGCACCGCCACCGGCAGGAACAGCTCCATCACGCGCTTGTTGCCGTAGTTCTCCTTCTCCGATTGCAGGGGAAATGATACCTAGAAGACGAGAGCAACAATGTAGCAGCTGCAGTCATTTCTATAGTCCAGCCGCCGTGATAATGCGTTCCTGACACATGTCAGTTGATTTGTAGAATTTTATATTTGAAATAAAAAATCGTGTTATCTTATTCATTGTAACCTGGCATAACAAATAGTTTAGAATGATATTATTCGTTTATAGGACAAATAAGTGATACTTAAAGTTTTATGTTCCTGTAGACCAGCACATGTCAGGAACGCATTCTCATAAAAAATGTATTATGAAGTATTTTATAATGGTCTGCTTTATATGTATGAGTTTTGTTGATGTTCAGTCACTTGGAATCATAAAACATAACAGAAACAGCTTAGTTCAGTGAACCCATTTTATGTTATAAATTAAACTCAAATGTAACGCCTTTTTTAATCTGGAAGTATGACGCATTTACATAAATTTGAATTATAAAATTAAATTTATGTATATAAGTGGCATATCTCACCAAAACAATGCATGCTATGATGTCTGAGGCGATCTTAGCATGAGGTGGATCATCGTCCCGGAGGTGGCCGAGTGGCATCAGGTTGTGGTGCAGGCAGGACTCCAGCAAGGCCACGAGGGCCTCGCAGTACTTCTCCAGGGTGCTCGTCTCCTTTATACATGACGTCACGCGTGTCACACATATCTCTATCAGAGCCTGGTCTCGGTCGTTCCGACAGTAATCCGGCCGTGACGAAATCTCAGTTATCTGCTTCAACTGTAACAGAACATTATGTTAACTTATGAATTTAGTGTCATAAATACATATAAATTTAATTCTTCTTTGTATAATTTAGAAAGTTGTCTATATTTTTTTATATGCTTTGTGAAACTATGAAATAATTTATTTAAATTTTAATCAATTTGTTATAGATTTATTATTCTTATCATGTATTTAAGTTACATTGTAATGAACCCTCTCTTAAAGATTCATGGCTTCATTGTTTTATTATGTTTTCCTCCTACCTCTGTATCAGTTATATTACTTTTAACTACCTTCACATTTTTTACCTGTATCCCATACATTTAATCATTTAAATAAATGTATGAGAACATATTAAAAAACCCATTAAGATAAATATCCTGATCAAGAGAGCTGACTCACCCCATCTGTGACAAATCTATATCTTAAGATCAGTAACATACAAACATATATATTTGTGTTTTTATCTATAGATATAGATATGTTATCAATGACGTTGATACCACAATATTCTCAATAATGGAGGTCACGCCTTTAATTATTAGATATGCATCTTGGATGCAATATTTAATTAAATATAAAAAAAAATTGTGATTAACCAAAAACATTTGATAAGGGTTGATCTGTGTATTTGCACATTTTTTTTTGTATTTATCAAATAGTATTTTAGTTTATACTTTTCTTCTATAGTGTGCCTTTTAATACCCACAGAAAACTATCCAAATGATTTAGTACAGCATTTTAAAAATCATCAAGGTAATGTAAAATAAATAGATAATATTGTACCATCATGCATGTTTTATTTAAGAATGAAAATGAAAAGAAACATAGTGCACCCTGCAATATGTTTCTTTTCAGATACCTTTAACATTGGTACAGTTTTTTATTAAAAAGTCTAGTCTATTATTAAAACACATCTCAGCTTACTTTAAAATAATAATTATAGTAAGGCATTTTAACAAGTTCTTAAATTATTCCAATTAGAGTTTTTTTCTATAATAGTAAAGAAGACTTTAAAATAAAGTGTTTTCTGGTTTTAAAATATGTTTTAAATGTTACAAAGACATCATTGAGTAAAATATAAAATAATTATGTTGTGCAAATAAATATGGCATAACTGTGGTAGATTAAATCATGTTAGTTAAAGCATATTGTCAAGAATAAATTACATTGCTGTTGTTTATAAAAGTGATGTAACATTCTGGGAAGAAAGGATTTAACAGCAGATGTACTTCTTATAATAGGGAAAATATAATATAAATTAATAATTTAATTTCAAACATAATAATATTATGATTCATAGTTTCAAGTGACAGGTACCTAGTCAACATGTTTTTGGATCTCAAAGTTAGGTAAAGAAAGAAAAGTGCTAAAAACTCTCAAGTTTATTTAAATAAATAGATGTTTAAGTTGTCCAGTATGCTAAGTACGGAGTGCTCTAATTCCATATAAATATGCAGATGACAGATGTGCTCACCACTTCATTCAAATCATCAACGATATCGGCGTCCGGGATCGCGAAGATGTCGCCGGCGCGGGTGAGGTCCCGCTCCGTCAGCACATGCTTCAGTAGCTCGTGCATCGCGCCGCCCCGCTGCTGCAGCCGCCGACGCACCTTCACCGCACAGTAAACAACATTCACCGAGAACGACCCATCCGACGACACATCAACAGTCACCGCTATTCCACACCCATACTGCGATTATTCAACAAACGTAACATGTATAACTGGTTTATAACGTCCCATAACTAACTAGAAAGCTGCGCGAATAAATAAAAATACAATAACTTAAGTGAAACACCGAATTATGTAGTCTTTATATGCAATGTAGGCGAAGTACGTTTCGTTTCGTTCGGAAATATGATTGTCAATCAGTCAATGAACTTGCGTAGGTTATATTTAGGTATACTGGAATGTTGGCAATGCGACACATCGGCATTTTTCCTTCTTTTTAGCATTTTGATTACTGCTATAAAAACTAACATTGTGAGCTGAGTGAAGCCTTGTGAAGTCAGCAGTACCTAAGTCTTGTAAAATCTAGGAGTGCTGCCGCAGAGTGATACCTAACGATTAGGATACGTCCCTGACGGCTAACCAAGTTATACAAAGCAAATAGGAATAGTAATAGTAGGGAGATATTTATAAAAGACTTCATAAGTATAGTGAAGAAGTGATTTTAATTACAAATTATATTATTATGATGTTACGGTATTGGAAATAACCACGGAACAGAAAAAACAAGTTTGTTTTTTCTGTTTCGTGGAAATAACCACTTTGCTTCAAAAGTGCAACACTATTTTGTCAACTCACTGAACTCACAACCACTTGCTGGCAACAGCTGTCAACACCAGTGACAGCTGGGGCGAATCATTTACTTTGTGAGAGGTTATGTTGACAATGTAAAGGATTTTAAACACATTGTTTTTGCATTTGTGCAGTTTTGTTTTTAGTGTTCACCGTACAAATAGGTATATTTTTATAATAACTTGTATAAAAAGTTTTGTTATATGATATCAAATTTTACAAATGTAAACAACTGTGATTTTGAGTCACATCTACTTTTTCATATTTTGGTATTCATATCCCAAGGTAAATACTAATTAGTGCAATAATTACACAGCTTCATCATAATGCCTGTACCGTGTAGACGAGATTGTGGAAAAAACGCAGTTTTGAAGGTTGGTTACTTTGATACTTTACTACAAATCTAGCATGTTACCCCTATCGCATTTCTAAACATATTATATTTTCAGCGTCCAAAAACAGGTGATGCCCTTTGCAAGGAATGCTTTTTTTGGGCATTTGAAACAGAAATTCACTACACCATAACAAAGGCAGAATTGTTTAATAAAGGAGATTCTGTCGCAATTGGTGCGTCTGGTGGGAAAGACTCCACAGTACTGGCTTATGTATTGAAAACGTTAAACAAACGATACGACTATGGGTTGAAACTGTTATTGCTGTCAATAGATGAAGGTATCACAGGATACAGAGATGACAGCCTTGAGACTGTGAAACAGAATCGGGATGATTATGAAATGCCTTTAAAAATCCTGTCATACAAAGATTTGTATGGTTGGACTATGGATGAAATTGTGGCTCAGATTGGAAGGAAGAACAACTGTACATTTTGTGGAGTGTTTAGAAGACAGGCCCTGGACAGAGGAGCGGCCATGCTTGATGTGAAGTGCATAGCAACAGGACACAACGCTGATGATATTGCTGAGACTGTTCTCATGAATGTGCTGAGAGGTGACATCGCTCGCTTGAAGAGGTGTACAGCTATATCTACTGTAAGTAATAAATAAAAGCAAGATATGTTAATATTGTAAGTTCAAGTTTATAAAGTAGGATACAAATATCAAAGTATTTGTTTTTATATTTTCCAGGGAAGTGAGGGCACAATACCACGAGTGAAACCCCTCAAGTACACTTATGAAAAGGAGATAGTGATGTATGCACATTACAAGAAGCTGGTGTACTTCTCTACAGAGTGCGTGTTTGCTCCCAATGCCTACAGGGGCCATGCTCGGGCCTTGCTGAAGGATATGGAGAAGATTAGACCTTCTTGTATCATGGACATCATCTATTCAGGTAACTTTATATAAGATTATACATACTTTAGTAACTTATTTGGTTTAAGCCAAAGTAATTTGAAATAATAAATATTTACTAGGATAACTGAAAATGCGTCAAATCTAGGCGAATTTAATATCTGAGCAACGTAGTTACATTTCCTACCTACATAATAATGACAAATTAATTGTTTTCAGGTGAAACAATGTCAGTGAAGGAACAAGTCTCCTTACCCACACAGAGGATATGCAGTAGGTGCAAGTTTGTGTCTTCCCAAGAGGTCTGCAAAGCATGTGTTCTCCTTGAAGGACTAAACAAAGGCTTACCCAAGCTCGGCATTGGCAAGAGTTCCAAAGCAAAGAGGATGCTTGAAGAGTACAACTCTAAACAAGCACAGAATCAGAGTAATGGCTTAGATGAAGCTGTTAAAGATTTAAATAATGATAGTAATTTTGTATTAGATAAAAGTAATGGTTTATGTAGGAGTAAGAAAAATGTAAATTACGAAAATGATACTGGTACCAATAAGTGCAATAGAAACGACTGCTGTGGAGGCACCTGTAAAAGTAACAAACCTGTTGATCCAGCTACTAGCAATAAGAAATTGAACATGTTACTTGAACAATATGGCTTGGATGAATCACCAAACACAGAAAACCTTCCAAGTAATCAACCAGACAACTCTGATGATGAGCAAACTGCATTGAATGGTGATGATGAAGAAGACACCTGTTCAAGTTCCTGTGGCAGATTAGGATCCCTGCAAATAGGCTTCTGACATCAATAAAACCGACATATTTTACAAACATTTATTAATTTCTTTTATCACACCACTAGGCTTAACAATATTGACACATGTATCCGTTGAGATACTACATCTTTTTTTATAATTTATTTTTAGCTATTGAAAAGGCAAGTGCTTTACTTTCCCAACCAGCTTTGAGCACCTAGACACACAATATTACCTGTACAATCATTGACATCAAACTTATAAAATGATATTCTCTATTTAAATACATTAGCAGACCAACTTCCCTAATATTTATTACGTATGTACACAAGAATCAGTATGTGCAATTTACAACAGGTTTCTCTATTACGCGTCATAGCACCTATTTACTTTACGTGGGAGTGACAGACAGCTTTGTTTAGTATACTTGTAAATATCACTCTGTATTGTACAAATCACCTTATTATTATACAAACGATACATTTTTTTTTCTACGTGATAAATGCGGGCGCTCTGGACTCTATCCTCTCTCGACAGATGGGGCAGGAGTCTGTGATGTTGTCGGAGCAGTCCTCGCAGAGGCAGACGTGGCCGCACGGCAGTAGGATGATCTGAGACGATAGACAACAAATCAATAGTACTAGCTGCACAGTAGTTGCAATAGGTGATATGTTGGGGTGTGTATACCTCTTTCGGGTTCTCTGTGCAGACGACGCACAGCTGCACGTCGGCGAGGTTCCGCTCCCGGGCATGCGCGCGGCGCTCGCGGCGGCCGGCCGCCAGCTGCTTCTTCATGGAGTCCTCCACGGCGCGGCGGCGGCGGCGCTTGATCAGCTTGTACGCGATGCGACACGACGCCGCCGCCGCCACGCTGCAGAACATCACCAGTAATACCCTAAATAAACAAAAACATACACTTTATAACATGTCAATATAAATCATACTAACTGAGTTTCTTCAAAATTCAAGTTAATTTATGATAATAATAAATAATAATAATTTCCGGTTTGTAGTATGATTTTATAGGAAATATCTCTTCCGCCTACTTAACATACCTTAATAAATCCCGCGAGCTAGCCAGCCTCTTCAATAGGCTGGACTTAGTGGCAGTAGTCAGGTACAGCGGCAGTCCGTCCTTGGGTGGCTGTATCTTGAGCGCGCCGGTGTGGCTGCGGCTGAGCTCGCCGATGGCGGTGATGTAGGAGCCGTCGCGCAGCATCTCCTCCATGGTCTGCAGCCCGCGCTGCCGCACGCCCGAGAAGAACCCCCACACGTGGTCGATCACCCCCGGAGACATCGGCTCGAACTTGTCCGATATCACGTCCATGTCTGATGAAACAAGTAGATATAGCTTTAAATGTAATATTCTTGCAAACATTTCAAGAGTGTGCCTGATGCTTGGTCAAAATATAATATCTGACTGAAAGGAACAATCAACTATCTGCGTTGGCGTAATTTGCTTTAAAAGGAAATTGTAGACCATCTCCTTTCACTTTACATTCAACTAAGAATGACAAAATACAACCAAATCTTATTTCATTCTTATATTACAAAGGCGAGTCTTTATATCATTATTAATTAATTATTTTGATAAATACAACACCATTCAATTTCCTTGCACGTAGTTCTTACCTAGCAACTCAGCAGCGAGTGCATCCACTACCTCAATACTGTACTTCCCGCTGTTGAGCACAAACGGTGTGGAGTTGTACACCTCATGTATTGTGCGCGTCTGGTCAGACCAGAAGCCCGCTGATGTCCTCGCGATGACATGCTCTTTGATTGTTAGCCTGCAATTTACATAACATATTATTATTATAATCATTTGTACTAATTTAGGAAATTAGTTATGGAGAGTCATTATTATTATGCAAATGCAATTAATTGTAAGTATCAATTATAATCTTATCTAGATAAATAATTATAAGCCTTTATTTATCATAACAATAGTACTGAACAATCATATTGAACAATAAATTGAAATTGTATTTTATGATAAGCACTTTTTATTACTTTTTTTATATTTTACATTCATTGCTTGACTGACATGTCAAGTCATGATATTATTATTATAATACAAGATATATTAATACATAAGGGGAAAGTAATAAACATAGCTTATTACTACTGAAAAGTTAATGTAAAAATACTGAATAATAATATTTGGTAAACTTATAATAAGAGCAAGTTCCAAGTTAGATTAAGCTTTAATATTTTACCTCTGTATAACTCCAGTGACAGAGTTGTTATAATTACTGGTGATGGGGTTCCCGAGGGGCTTGACCAGGCCTCGGATCACCACATAAGGGATAGTGTTGTTTGAATACTTGTTGATTTCTCTGTTCAGGGTGGCATCTATGTCCAGAACTGGAGCTGTCTGCAATATTCATAAATTACAGTGGTCTTGTTAAGCAATTGATTATAATTAAGATTAAACTCAATTTGGTTAGTAACAATTATTATTATATTATTTATTATCAATGCCCAAAAAAAGTTCACATTCAAATAGTAGGGAAGTGTGACTATTTACATAGATTATGAACATAAAATAACAATAAACATAAGGAAAATCTGAATGTAAATGATTATGTACTAATAATAGTTACCTACATAGTAGTTCATCTTTTTATTACATTTCATTACACAAATCCCAAGTTCATATAACTAAATAGAATTGCGAACAATTGCATGAAATAGACATAGATTTATTATTTTACCTGCAAGGCATTCAGGATATGTTTACATTTACTCAGCTGTTTTATACAAAAGCCCAAAACAAGGGAGTCTATCCCCAATATCACTGTTTCACCGATAATCTCCGAGAAGAATTCCATGGCAAGCCAAAATTGTATAGTTTAATACAACGGTAAATTTTCAAAGATATTGCGTAACTATTTCTATATTTTCAGCTCATTTTCCCCGTAAATTTGCTTAATTTCAGTCAAATTTCCCAATCACAGCACGAAACTCACTTTGACTTTTGACGTTTGCGTTTAGCAATTTATGTAATTTAGTGTCTTGCATAGACTGAACAATCGGTGATTTATTAATTCGATGTTGTAAAATTAAACTAATTTATCATTTGCTGGCTTCTGTAAACATTGAACAAAATGTTTTAGCCAGGTTTGTATGGTGTTTATTATCTGAATGAATACATAGAGAGAAAAATATTTCTTTACATAATTTTTAAAAAAGTTTCCGTACCCAACTAGCCTGTTAAATACAAGGGTTTTTATCTTGGGCGACGGCGATTATGTATGATGCAAAAGACCACGGTGTAAATGTTAAGTAGGCGTGACACGCGTGTCACAATTACACGTTGTTACGCTTAACCGATCCCAGTTGCGTTCTGACATCGCGTCGAGTTGATCGTCTCGTGACAAATTCATTTTAACCTAGCTATGCCGTATTGTTCCGTCTTAGAGTGCAAAAATGATAGTAGGAGAAGAAATGTTAATAATGGAGGTATTTCGTATCATCGGTAAGTACGATTATTATAGATCAAAAACCTTATTTTCTTCCAATTTATAAAATTTTAATAGAACTATTAGTCAAAATAAACCTTATGCAGTGAAGACAAAGTTTATTTTCGATTGTTTTTTCCATAGAACATTTTCCAAAGCACTTCGCTACTCAAGTAGTGATGTGGTCAAGTCAAAGATAGAACTTGTCGATTGATGTCGATACGAGGAATAGCTAACTTAACCTATACAATTTTGTTTGTTTAAATTCATTATTTATTTAGTTTTCTTGCCTTAATTCATATCCGAAATTTATTCTAAGTAAAGGACAATGGCAGGTCTCCATACTAAGAATTGTCTGGGATCAAATTGAAGCGTCCCTTTATGAAAAATATGTTAAAAGATTTGGCGTTAGTTCTAGAATCTATAAATGAGACTATTTTCATTTGGGAAAGCCGGAAAAAAAAGATTTCGGTGTTAGAATTTTATTATTTAGGTTATGAATTAACGTCAATGTCAATTAGCTATATCTATAAAACATAACGCAGATCGAAATTATGTCCTTAAGAAATGATAATGTGGTGTGGTCTAAGTGAGAATACGAGTATTTACGGATAAATGGGAAAAACCTAAATAAATTCTAACACTCGGTGTAGAGTAGTACTCGATTTAAACTTTTAAACTATCGCGCTGCATATTATAGAACGAAACGTCAAGCCCTTAAGGTATTTACGCATGTACGCGCTAATCCCCGTTCTATAATATTACTATAGTACTCAATTATTGTATGTTTAAGAAAGCTAAGCGCGTATTAAAAAAATGCACTTGCCGCGTAAACAATAGAACTATGTTAGGGCAAATAAAAAACATATTTTGTTTAACATAATTATTTATTTCATTCTTCATCTCATTATCATCATTACACATAAAATGCGCGTGCGACGATGATCTCTATCGTAATCTTCCATAGTTATTGTTATGGGTTTACAACAAAAATCCAATTCACTATATAGGCACAATCGAAGCAAAGTAAGTTTAGCTTATGCTCACGCAAAAGCAATATTGTAGTCCTAAGGGCACGCACTAGTCACACAAGGCAGTATCAATCAGTCCATAAACAGTCCAGGTAGGGCAAAAATAAATAGAAAGCCAAATATAATCATAAAACACAACCGACATAGTAAACACGGAAGGATTTTGTAGCATAGAAAAATATAATGGAGGTTAGTTCTGTAGCGTCTTCACTTGACAGACAACCACTAGTGATGGGCAACTCGAGTTATCTAACTCGAGTAACTCGAGTCAGACCGTAAGCGAGTCAGCCCGAGTCAATATATCTGCAACCCGAGTTGGCCCGAAGAGCGTGCGCGGCAACGGGCAAGTAGTGTGGGCCTAGCTCGCGAGTCGCGAGGCCCGAACGATTACGAGCGAGCCCGAATTAGCCCGAACAACCGAACGTGCGAGCCGCGAGTGAAAGAGATAGTTCTCGTAGTCGGTTTCTTATTTGACGGTTATGGTTGTGATTTGAACTTTGTAAACAATTTTAATAAACGATTACGAGCTATTACGAGTGATTAATAAAAGTCTGATTTTTGAAGTCTCAGTTTTATTTGACTATCATTAACTCGACGCCACGCAGCCCGTCGGACCCGACCCGGTGAACCGTGGACGTAGCAAAACTAGTAACCCGCGGAACGATGCACCGAGTTGAGCGTTTACTGACTCGGACGGACGACGCAGCGATGCGACGTACCTTAAGGCAAATCGAGTCGAGTCAACTCGAGTTGCAGCCCGAGTTGGTTACCGGGTCAACTCGAGTTACCCGAGTTATCAAAACGTCGACTCGGCCCATCGCTAACAACCACAGATAACATTCACTGTCCAAAACAAAAGTAGTGCTGCACTTTTGGATTCGTTTTTCTTGAGAATCGATACGACACTGAAACGATCCTCTGATATTTTGATCCATTATTAATTGGATTTAAAAGTAGGAGCATTTCTTCAAACATATCATTGATTAAAGACGAAAGAATAGATAATTCTAATATTATGTTAAAAACAAAACGAACTCTACACGGGTCGATCGATCAGTCGATTATATCGATCATTCGTTTAATTATACAGCGTCACACCACTATTTGAATGGTAAAATGTCGAATGTAGGTAACCTAATTCGAACATCATTTTATGAGCTTTTAAAAACATAAAAATAACTCCGGCTTTTACAAGAAGAAGTGAATAATTGAAAAATCGTAGAAAATTAATTAAATTTGATTGATATTTATGAAATCTATGGACGCCAAAAAAAGTCCAGACCAAATTCTGCCATTGTTCTTTATGGTGGCAGAAGTGGTATAAAGCAAAAATATAATCAAAGTTTTAAATACACTTCTCATCAAAAAAATCGAAACACCTCGCAGTTTATGATTTGATAAGGATTATCAGAAAAATGTGTACATTTAGGAATAAATGTAAAATGTCATTTAATAGTGAGTAGTATGAGGTTTTTAAATCCTAATGTTAATGTCCTAAATTCAAATTAAGTCTTCATAGGTTTCGTATTTTGTATAATGAGTATTTTTACCCTTAGATTAGATTTATTTATTTACTTTCTTAAAATCTTAACACTAGATTACATAACATTGCCCCACAAAACTGCTTACGCAGTTTAACTGTGAGATCATTGAGTCTCTCTTACAGTAACTTAAAGATATCAACAAACAACATATTTTTTTTTTTTTTTTTTGTTTTTTTTTGTTTACAAAAGTAAAGTTTCTTTAAATATCAGGTACATCTATAACCTATTATTATATAATTAATACCTATGCATAGGCAGATGGCACAGAATCTAATAAATGTTTTTAAGTTTATTTGCAAATTTAACTTTATTAACTTCTTGTCTGATGTCAGCAGGCAAAGTGTTCAGTAAGTAGGGAACGCGTTTTAGTAAGGTTCTATCGCCATAGTAATTACTTACTCTGGGTATGTCGTATTTACCTGCTGTCATCGACCTGGTACTATAAATATTAGAAACTAGTGAGTCAGTGTCTCGACTGCCGTGGTTATTTACCAGTAATAGGTATTTATGTTTAAGGCTAACTGGTAGAATCTTACATATTTTGAATAACCTACTATAGTCTCCTTTACAACTGTTTTTAGTTTTCTTGTTTACTAATAATTTTAAAAATCTAATTTGTATTGATTCTAGTTTCTCTATATTACTTTTAAAAGTCAAACCATAGCAGTCAAGAGAATAACTTAGTATTGAATCAACTAAAGATACATATAAATATTTTAAGGTACAGGAGGGTACTTTAAAGCTTAAGTGATAGAACTTACTTAACAATAATCTAAGCTTGTTACAAATATGGTCAATATGTGATGACCATGAAAAATGTTGATCGACTTTCATTCCAAGATATGTGACACTTTCTACTTGTTCTATTGGTTTACATTTACAGTTTGAACAATTATCATGCATACACTCATAGCTATGGGTGATAATAGAATGGAATGTTTTAGTCAGGTGTATATAAGGGGAATGAATTATCAACAGTTTCGTTTTATCACTATTAAGGACGATACCGTTGTCGTGAGACCACTTTACGACTGCATCTACGTCTTGCTGTACGAGTCGACAGGTGTCAGCGAGGTCGGTGCCGGCGCGCAGCGCACACAGGTCGTCCGCGAACATGTGCGCTGAGCAGTGTCGCAGTACGCCGCACAAGCTGTTTACGTGCAATAAATAGCACACAGGCCCGCATCCGGACCCCTGCGGCACCCCACACCCCACCTTCCTCTCGTCGCTGTACTCATCACATACCTTTACTCGGTAGGAGCGTGATGTGAGATAGTCTCGGAACCATTTGTTCAGCGGCTTTCCCACCCCGCACTCCTCCATGGCGTTCAATAAGGTCCCAGTTTCAAGGGTATCGAAGGCTTTTTTATAATCGAAGAATACCGCAACTACAAATTTCTTTTCACTTAAATATGTATTAATTTCATCAGTAAATCGTGTAAGAAGAGTATTTGTACTTTTACCTTTCTGGAAACCATGTTGCCATTCGTTTATTACATTATTTGTTTGCAGATAATTATTCAAACGGTTAATGATACATTTTTCAATAATCTTGTCTACACTGGATAAAATTGATATAGGCCTATAGTTAGAATCTCAGATCACATCAAACAAGGGAGATTTGTTATAGCGCCCCGGCACGCGCGTACGCATCTGGCTCAATTTGCACTTGATACCGATTTTTGCCGCCAGTCAAAAGTACCTACACGCTCGCGTCACGTCTCTCGATTTTTGCCAAAATGCCGAGTTGTTCTGTTGTTGTTTGCAAAAATACAAGCAAAAAAGTGAACTACGTGAAATATGGTATCTCATTTCAGGTGTAAGTATTACAATATTTACATATTTCTGCTATAAAACCACAAAAATAGAAATTAATTATAACATAAATGACATTAAGTGACAATTCATCCTTAGCGTAATAATAAATACATTGCTTGCTAAGTAAGTATCATTCAATTATTCGTTCCGCTCCATGGCGCAATGGATGCGTGCGTCACCAATACTCACAAATTCAAAATGTAATGTCAGTCGCGTGGTACCTCCGCTGTACCCGGCCGTAAAATAGTGATGTAGTTTCACGAGTAATCTGTCGTAACGATAAAACAATGTATCGATATAGTGTTAAAGCGTGTGTTTTAATGTTTTAGTTGTTTATTTAACTTTAACCGTCTTCAAAAAAGGTGGTTCTCAGTTCGACCCGTATGTATATATCCCGAATGTATATGTCAGCGAATCACGACGCCGACACTTCGTGTACATTAGTATTAGTTAATTATGTAGTATGTATTTATAGTATTATTAAGTTGTATTAAGTAGAGTATTGTTTATATTTATATAGGCCTTGATGCCTGAAATAAATGGATTATTATTATTATTATATGTATGCTATTGCGAGATTATCTCGTGTTCGGCTAAACCAATTTTAGTATGGTTTTCAGAAAAGTATTTGTTACGTTTAGGCGAAGGTACATTAGTACATATTGTAACCGACTTCTAAGAAAAGGAGGTTATCAATTCAACCCGTATGTATTTTATATTTCCAGAACTGCGTAGTTTCGTATATATTAGTCTATATCAGCGTCTGAACAAATGTGCCCAATTTCAAAAGTGTATGTATGTATGTTTTGTGTTTGTATTCGCATATATGGAATTACCGAATTACTTAAGTCGGCCGGAAATATTTTTTGTTGTACTAGGTATTATTCAACTTAGGGAATGCTGCAAGCTTTATTAAAATCGGTTCAGTAGTTTTAGAGATATGCAATGAAAACTTAAGTATTTTGTTTTAAGTAGGTCAGCATCATGAAGGTTATTCTTTTTTTTTCAATTTTTCAAGTCAAATAGATATATCAATACCGAATAATACCGACTATATAATATTTTTTTATTTATTTGATGAACCATATTTTGTTGTCTGTTTCATCGATAAATATTTTATCGACCAATTTTTCCCATCATTAGCGTGTGTGAAAAATGCCGTGATTGGAGCATTGATTTGTGTGAGTTAACAGTAACAATGATATTGTTGTGTTTGTGGCAAATCACGTTGACTTTTATGTTTGTGTGTGCGCTGTTGAGATATTCGTTTGGGCGTGTACAAATATAAATGTGTGAAAAGTGGCGACATCGGGTACGCATACTAAAATTACAAGGATAGCAAATCTCCCTTGTTTGATGTGATCTGAGGTTAGAATAGTTTTTATGTTCACCCTTTTTATATATTGGTCGTACTATGGCTTCTTTTAACATAATAGGAAACATACCGCTTTGCACAGACAAATTGACTAGGTTAGAGATCACTGGGCTAACTTTATCTGCCAACATTTTAAGATCGGACATCCGCACAAGATCGCTACCCGGTGACTTGTTTTTGTCCATTTGAGTTATTATTCGTTTAACATAATTACTGTCTACGGGCTGCCACCTCATACTTCTGTTCGTCTGTCCAACGTAGGTATTTCTATCTAACAGCTTAATACTACAAGTATGTTTGGTATTCTTTATTTCTTCGACAAATGTATGAGCAAAATTATTACATATATTTTTAATAGGCTCGTTAACTCCCATATTTTTTATTATCGCTTTATCCAAACATTGTTTTTCCTTTCCTAACAAGTAATTAATTCTCACCCATAGTTTTTTAATATTGTTATTACAGTCTATTATGGATTGCCTATCGTACTTATTTTTATTTTTAGAAATTAATTTATGACATCTATTTCTGTATTTTGTGTATTTTAAACGTTTTAACATATTTTTAGGGTCATTACTCCAAATAACAAACAGTCTATCCCTCTCCAATATCACATTTTTCAGTTGTCTAGTTATCCAGGGGGTGTTTTCCCTGTTTGAGTTAGTATGCCTTTTTAATACATAACAACTATTATAAACCTGTTTAAATATATTTCTAAATGCATCGTACAATTTTATGGGGCATGTAATATGCATTAATTCTTCAAAATTTACTGATAGTAGCTTTTCACGAACCGCACGATTATCAAGAATATAATGTTGTTTTGAGGTTACGTTATTCATGTGAGCAGGACAGACATGCACACGCGAGGAGGTGGAAGCGAGAACACAGGCGTTATCGCGCCGCTGGCCGTCGCCGATCGCCGGCAAGTCTACCGGAGTGCGTTTCCATTCCACCGCGACCGATACAATATAATGATCTGATATTTTATGTTGAATTACCGCGGAGTTTATTTTTAAAGTAGGTGCTCTAATATAAATATGGTCAATGCAGGATTCTACCAGAACATCGACTAATATATCACTACGTGTTACTTTGTCTATACATTTTGTGAATCCGAACTCAGCCAAAAGATTTTCATATGTAATGACATTTTTATCGTGTTTTTGCAGTAGGTTGATATTCATATCGCCACACAATATAACCTTGGAATTTTGCGGTAAGCTTTTTAAAAGATTTCTAAGTTCCTCGAAAAACAGTGTGATTTTATTTTGTTTATTTATTCTAGGAGGTCTATATAATGCGACAAGATGAATAGGTTCCCCAGAGTAATGAAGTGTAATGGAAACACACTCCGCAGCGTGTACGGCGATCGGCTGCGCCGCCGCCGGCCCCGAGTCCGGCGCAACCAACCCCTCCCGCGCGTACACCAATACCACTCCCCCCGTTCGTCCCATTCGTGTAAAACTATATACATTATATCATTTTATCTTAAATAAATCTATTAGAGAAAAGTCTATGTTGGGTTCTGTTATAACGATAACATCTATCTTATTTAGGTGGTTATTTAATGTTACTAAAAGCTCGCTGAAGTGCTTTTTTAAAGAACGTATGTTAATATGCACTAAACTAAAGTGTTGACTATAATTCCATGTCGCTATCCAATTGTCTACGCTGTTCACCGTTGACGCTTCGACTTCGCTTTCACTAATTACGTCGATACCGTCTATTATCGCCGCGAATTTGTAAGTTAGTTAGAACACAATTAACACTTTATTTGAAGTTGGGAGGTTTATTTTTTAGTTATTTCTTCGAGGTCGCTCTCTGCTCTCACCCAGACTGACTTATCACCGTCTTTCTTTTTTGCCAGAATCTTTCCATTGGCGACCCAGATGTACTTCCATAGCTCATGCAGTCGTTTCTTAGTATTCCACAATAACTCCTTGGTAGCTTTAGTAAGATCCTCGTTGATGAATATTTTATTTTGCACATTAGTTCCGGTGATAATGTCGCTAGTGAACCCCTTCAAGTTACGCCGCTGTGCGAGCCAAGTGTCACGCTGGTTTTCGCCGTTCGCGGTTGCCTTGAAACCAATCAAGATTGGTGCTGGTTTGCCACTGTCGGTACGCTGCTGACGACGTCGGCTAACCCACTCAATTTCCGTGCTGCTAGCGTTGATGAGTTGCCCAATTTTGGTCACCACTTCGCGCAGATTCTCTCCCGGCAGCTGTTCCACGCCTACAATTTCGAGGTTATTTTTGCGCGCGGCCTGATCATATTGCTGGACCTTCTGTTCCAATGCAGAGTTACATTTCTCTAGATATATAATCTTGTTATTTATATTTGTGACGTTCTTTTTGAGCTCTGTTATTTTTTGCTTAGATTGCTCGTGTTCAACGATAAGCGTATCATATTTCTCCGAAAGCATACTCATACTAGTACTAATGGATTCGAGTTGACTTTTTAAGGTAGGTATTCCACTGACCTTTCTCTGGATGTCCTTCAGAATTTTCTCGAAATCCTTTTTTATCTCGTCTTGTTCTTCATCGTCAGTTCGGGAATCCATTTCACAATTGTTGCAGTATGTTCTGCTGATACCCGCTCGAATATCTGCGAGAAGTCCTTTAATGCACCCTCGATGGAATGTTCCAAAGCATGCTTGACACTGAAAGTGCGATCCATTTTTGGATAACACTTTATTGCACTTAGCGCACTCCATTTGCAATAATACTTAACACAAAGTGAATAATATTATTAGAACTACTTTTTTACACACGTAAATACAGTAGGTAGGTAAACACATCGAGCGCAGGCGCATCGATTGTAACGCACGCGCACTCGTTGGCGTTCCGACCGAGACTGACTGAGACCGACCCTGTATGGAATTTGAAGGAAATGGGTAAAACAACACGCGTAAATGAAAAAAAAATGTAAGAAACGTTTATTTAATAACTTGTATTCCCTCCGCGAGCTCTTATTACTGCTTCCATACGGTTCTTCATCGATCGGATGAGAGTCACGATCACCTGTTGTGGTATATTATCCCATTCCTCTTGGATTGCATTTTGCAGCTGGCTAAGTGTTTCTGGGACTGGATCTCTTGCTCGAATTCGTCTCTTTAATGCATCCCATAGATGGTCAATGGGATTCATGTCCGGGCTTCTTGCTGGCCATACCATAATGGAGATACCGACTTCGGTAAGATAATCTCGTACGACGCCCGCGGTGTGAGCTCTAGCATTGTCGTGCATGAATATGAAGTCGTTGCCAATAAAATGTGCATAGGGCATCACATGAGGTTCAAGACACTGTTCGATGTACCGATGAGAGTTTAGTGCAGGCAGCCGTGGCCCAGACACAAAGGCAAGTTCTGTCTTACCGTCGGCGCTGATTCCTCCCCAAACCGTCCACGAACCGCCACCATAGCTGATCTTTTCTTCAATGCAGCATTGTGCAAAGCGTTCTCCATCTCTTCTGTAGACCTTGTTCCTTCCGTCGTTACCATACAGCATAATTTTACACTCATCAGAAAACAGTACTTTGCTCCACTGAAGGTATGACCAAGTTAGGTGCTCGCGTGCAAAGTTAAGGCGCGCTCTTCGATGGTCTGCAGTTCATTTCGGCCCATTCGCTGGCTTATGCGGTGCCAATCCGCGTTCCTTCAACCTTCTTCTTATTGTAGAGTCACTTACAGCTACTCTTCGTACAACGCGAAGCTGCTGCTGCAGTTGAAAAGCGTTAAGGCGTCGATTTCGTAAAGAAGTTGTTACAATAAATCGATCATCTCGCTCAGAAGTGACCCGATTCCTGCCAGATCCTGAACGGCGCGTGAACGAACCAGTCTCCCGATAGCGTTTGTAGACTCTATGAACAGATGATAAGCTTAGATGCAATCTTGCAGCCACAACACGCTGACTAAGTCCAGAATCCAGCAATGCCACCACTTGGGCGGCTTCTGCGGGCGAATTATCCAAATGTTTTAGAAAAAAAAGTTTTTTCAGACGTCCCTAAGTCACAGTAAATGAAATAAGAAACAAAAAGTTTAAAGACAAGCGCTAATTTTTAGTTTTTAAACGAGAAACGTACTCCAACCCTAAATACACATTTGTCTCAAAACAGTGATTATTTTCATTTATAGGATAAACAAATGAAATTCTAATTTCGAATTTTGATTTTTTTTCTTCTTACCTACTGTAATGACCAAACTGCCAGCTACACAATTATGTTTTTTTTTTCAGGGAATTAATTCTCTTTTGTAAAAAATTTGGACAAAAACAATAAAAACGAAAGTGTTTCGATTTTTTTGATGAGAAGTATAGTAATATAATTATTATAATTTATTAACGATTAAGACGTTGCATTGATCACTACTTAGATATCAGAAGGTTCTTTAACCTTCATTAAAAATATGTTTTAGGTTTCCTAAAGACCCAAACATCAAAGAGAAATGGATAGATGCAACAGGTAGAGTTAATTGGATGCCGACCAAATCAAGCACGATATGCTCTGAACATTTCTTAGAAGACGCAGTTATAATATCAAATAAAGGATATAGATATACAAAACCTACTGCGCTTCCATTAATCAAAATCTTTAAGTTTTCTGATCAAGTGAGTAGTCACGTTTTATTTTACTACTATAAGTAAGTATTCAAAATATTCTATTAAATATTATTATATTTGATATGATATTTAACAACACACCTATAAGTTATACATTTGTAACTAGATTGACTGATTCAAAAACAAATTAATTCATTTTTCTCCTATTCATTGGTATATAGGTATTTATGTTTTTTTTTTTTTCTAGCCACAAAATGATATTATGGGCTCTGCAGGCTCTTCAAATAAACAAAGTAATTTGGAAAGCTCTGACTTTATGCCACAGCTTAAAAAAAGACGACTTCATGAATCCGCTGATGACGAGGAAGCGGTTAAAAGTATAGATAGTAGTTCAGACTGTTCAACACCCAGAAGTAAAAAATTAGAAGGCCAGCTAAGATTTTGCAAAGAAAAAATTGTACGCCAAGGTCTAAAAATTAAACGATTACAAGCAAGAAATCTAAGGCAAAAAAAAATTAAAAATCTAGATGATTTATTGTTAAGGTTGGAACAAAAATTTAGCATGGCCAAAGAAAATTTGAATTGCCTCAAAAATACCAATTTAGAGGTTTGTTTTTATCATTTTATATAATTATACTCATTATATTGATATTGATAGATACTAAATGTTTTTTAACAGGTTCAAGAACTGGTCCGTCGAGAAATTGGAAACACGAAATCAGGGGTTGTATCAAGGAGAAAATATTCGCCAGCATTGCGCAGTTTTGCCCTGACATTACGTTATTACTCTCCTAAGGCATATGATTACGTGCGCAAGACTTTTCATACAAGCTTACCACATGCCTGGGCACTAAAGAATTGGTACGCGAAAGTCGGAGGTGAGCCTGGATTTACAAAGGAAGCATTAGCAGCTTTGAAACAAAAAACGGAATTGTCTGGTTACCCATTATTAGCTACCTTAGTACTGGATGAAATGAGCATTCGTCGTCATGTAGAATGGGACGGGCGCAAATTTCATGGTTACGTTAATATGGGCACTGAAATAGAAGGTGATCACTTGGCGGAGGCAAAAGAAGCCTTGGTGTTTTTAGTTACAGCGATCAACAGTAACTTTAAAGTACCTGTTGGTTTTTTTTTAGTAGATGGTGTAAATGGAGAACAGCGCGCTGACCTTGTAAAAATTTGTTTGGAATTAATTCACGAAACTGGCGTTAGGATAGTTGCTCTAACGTTTGACGGCTGTGCTGCAAATATTTCCATGGCGAAACATTTAGGTTGCTCCTTCGAAGAACAAAATGTTATATTTGAACATCCTGTTACCAAAAACCCAATAGTTGCAGTTTTAGATCCCTGTCATATGATTAAATTATTAAGAAACACACTTGAAATGTACAAAGTTCTTGTAGACAAAGATGGAAAAAAAATTCAATGGCAACATCTTGTTGAACTAAATAAATTACAATACAACGAAACCTTTCATTTGGCAAATAAATTAAGAGATCGCCATATTAACTTCAATAACGAAAGAATGAAAGTAAAGTTAGCTACCCAACTTTTCAGTACAAGTGTAGCAGAAGCTGTTAAAGTTTGTAGAGAATCGGGAATAAATTCATTTCATGACAGTGAGCCTACGGAAAAGTTTTTGATTACTTGCAGTAATCTCTTTGATATTTTTAATTCACGCAATTCAAACCTATTCGGGTTTAACAAAGCTTTAAGTAAGAGGAACGCGAACAAAGTTTTTGATTTTGTAGGTGAAGCATCAGAGTATATTAGTCATTTGAGATTGGAGAATGGAACTTTATTAATAAGTAGTAGGAGAAAGACCGGCTTCTTAGGCCTTTTGGGGTGCATCAAAGCTTTAGCACATTTATACTCAAGTTTGATCAAAACCAAAATTTTAGTATATTTACCATTTTATAAATTAAGCCAAGATCATTTAGAGCTTTTTTTTTGTAATATTAGGGCACAGGGTGGGGCTAACAATAACCCAACTGCCAGACAATTTATATCAGCGTATAAAAAAATAATCCATGTCCTGTTAAAAGATTCTAACAAAGGCAGATGTGTTGCGTTAGAGGAAATATCTATACTTAACTGTTCTTCAGCTGTTGAAAGGATAAACAGAAGTAGTATGGCTCAAGATATGTCACAATACTTAGAACAAATTGACGATAATTCAGAAATTGAAGAGTTAGGAGGGCAATTTTCTGATGTCAGTAATCAAGCAATAGGCCAGATTGCTGGTTACATTGTCCGCATATTAATGAAACAAATTAACTGTGATGTCTGTGTGGACGCATTAGTGACACATCATTTTCAACCATTCCAAAAATTTATAATCGCAAAAGATCAAGGTGGCTTCTTGTATCCTTCGCCAGACGTCATTAAAATTTGTCAAACAGCGGAAACATTTTTAAAAAACGTTGACGAAAAACCCCTAGTTTTTAAAAAAGAAGTGGCGATAACACAAATAATGCGAAAGTTCATAGGAACTCTTTTGTTTAACGATATTGCCTCCCATCAAGTTGGCGAATTTCCTGCGTCCAATCACGTTACCGATTTGATGAAGGCTATAGTTGAAAATTATATAATTGTCCGCATACACCACTTATTAAAATTAAAAATAAGACTTTCCCAACGCCAGTTTCTTAACAAATATATTTTATTTCAAGGACAATGAATAATTTTTACTATTTTTAACCGACTTTAAAAATAAAAGGAGGTTCTAAATTCGGATGTTTGTTTTTTTTTTTGTTAGTTTGCGCTTTCCAACCAATTTGAAATAATTTTTCTTTGTTGGCAAGGTCCTATAGTCACCAAGTCCGGAATCTTGGCGAGATCGAGGAACCTCATTAAATTTTATAGGAAAACGTACAGCGATTTCGGTATTTTCCACAACAAGTGAAACATTTGCGTTCAATAAGAACCATTCTACTATCAGATCTGATGATGAAGCCAAGATGATCTCGTGAATGTAACGGAAATTCGTTGGATGTGAGATGCGTGGCACTGGATTTCGTTTGATGGAAATTATCATGAGGATGATGAAAGGGTGGAAGCTGAAGTGGGTCTGGGTAGACTTCAGCTATTATCTAAGATTAAAAATATGTCAGGTAGATAATGGCGGTTGGCATCTTCAACGGGAATGAATATTATTATTATAATAGGGTTATAGGAAATAGGTCCCTAAACATTCAACAAGAAAATCAATTTGAACACATTTCTTAAGATTTTATTTGTAACGAGACGTCCAGTCAACCTTTGAATTAATTTAATTCCTCCTTCTGCGGACTCTGGATATTCTCCAGGCGTTCGGTTCTTCATACTTGTTGTACAGCGGCTCCAATCTCTGGTTCTTCTTGAACTTGGACAGTTTGGTAGGATCGGAGAACTTGAAGAAGGCGGGCGCGAACTCCACCAGCCATTTTGGATCGATGGTGGTCACTTCGCGCATGTACTCCTTCGTTGTTTGCACGAGCTCGTGGTAGATTACCCTGATGACATAAAAATAAATGGTTAAGTATCTTTTGATTATAGAGCTGATTTTTTTGACGTCATTGAGTGGCTTTAGTTTTATAAGAATAAAATTGTGGTTTCGTTAAAAATAACTCTATTTAGTAATATAATTAGGAACATAAATACAAAACTCAGCATCGCAAATAATTTGTCTATATTGCTGTTTCGTGATGACCAAACTAGATAATATAATTGTTGTTGATGTTACCATTCGGGTTGCCTGTTGAAGAGTGCACTGGAGGGATGTATGTAGACGACCTGGCTGTCGACGAGCGTGCGGTACCCCTCCTGCGGGTCCTTCTTGGCCGCGTTCCGGAAGAAGCCGGAGCAGATCGTCTTCTGGATGCGCACCGTGTTCTTGCCCGCGGATACCACGTCCAGCTTGTGCCTGTGCATAGAAGAATATATTTGAAAAACAGCCTTTAGATACCGAATTACGATCAATAAAGTATTATAGCACCGGTCAGTGTTAGATATAGCTCTCATCTCAATGGCGAATAGAAATCAATCTTTTTCAAGTAGGATTATTAGCAATCAATTTTAGTCTTTCGTTTTGGGATCGAATCAAAGGAGCTCATCCTTTGATTCGATATCTATCCGACTTCCTTGAGAATAAATGTCGAAATAAACTCATAAGGTGAGTTTATTATTTTTTTTAATTTAATTTTTTTAATTAAACCAACCACGAAATGGATCTACTCCGAATAAGATTAACCGCGAAATTTGAGAATAGGACCAATCGCAACTTATACATGTAATCTTTAACTTACCTATCCATAATACCGAGCAGTTGTTTCCTGACATCCTGCGCCCGCTTCAGCGTCCGGATCTGCACGAAGTTCTCGTAGCACCAGGCGTTGGAGAACTTGTTGTTCCGCCAGCTGTTGTACACGGCCAGCAGCGTGAGGTGGTCGCCCTCCGGCTGGTTGAACTTCGCCTTCTTCTGGTCGGCGAGCGCTTGCTTGTCTTTAGGCCGGTAGAACACGTTCTGGACGCTCAGCATTGAGACTATAGTTAGGATCTCGTCAGAGCATTGTAGTGCTACCGACATGATGAGGATTTTTGAAAGGTTTGGTTCTAACGGGAATTCGGCCATCTGTAAAGGGAATATTTATTAGATTTTCAATGTAAACAAATATTTTGTGTATATTTAGGAAAGTTTTTCTAAGCTTATCAAAAAATGTCTTTTTCATATTATCGAGTGGTAATAAAAGCCTCCATGAGGTTAAAAAAGCCGCGCTCAACAAAAAAAACTCGTCTTTAATACTTGTAAATGTGTTTCTCGCCTATTAGGGGCTTGTTGTTTCACGTTATAGTACGCATTATTATAAGGTTAAGCATACATACCCTCCGTCCGAGCCTGGTGAGCAGGCCCTCGGAGTCGAGCGCGGAGAGCGAGTGCAGCTGCTCCAGCGCCATGATGAGCGACTCCACCGGCGGCGCGTCCATGAAGTCGAAGTGCAGCAGGTCGTTGATGCCCATCGTCTTCAGCTGCAGCACCTGCACACAAAATCATGTTAACATTTTCGAAGTCGGAACACTTTCCGGCATTAACTTGCTTGAACCAAATTTGAAAATTCGTAAATTTTGGTACATTAAACTAATTATAATCGTAATCATTCAAGAATCTAGTTGTACCCAAATAAAAGGGATCTTTAGCAACGGAAAGATTTTAGATAAAAAAATAATCTTATGCAATAAAGTGGATATGGAACAGAACAGTCATTCTGAAGGACCAAAAAGACCAAAATCATTTATTAAGACAAACAAACATTAGATATGTTTGTTTGTTAGTAAGTGTTACGTACGGTAGTAGCGAGGTTAGTCCGTTGTATCTCGGGCACGGGCGTGGGCAGCATCTCGTCGCGGTAGGCGCGCTCGGTGTAGAGCCGGTAGCACTTGCCCGGCCCCGTGCGCCCCGCGCGCCCCGCACGCTGCTTCGCCGCCGCCTGCACACTCACACATCTTTATACACACTCATATAAATAACATCACATACATTGCTCTGGGGCCTGATGCCGCTATTTTAAGTCAATGAATGGCGGGTTAATAAACGTTCCAGTGTACTTGTTAATGTATCTAATTTTCGTATTCAGATAATTTTAGTTTAATGACAAATTTACACCTAATTGCTACTTTTGCCATGGTAGGATTGAAAGTCACTGTCCCTATCTAAGTAAGAACTGAACCCGAAGTAGGAAGCTAAATCACTTGTGTTATGGAATTCAGGAACAACGAAGGTACCACAAACACCCAGACCCAAGGCAATGTAGAGGAGTTGTTTTCTACGTAGATCCGTCCGAGGATCGAACCCGGAACCTCAGAGCTAGCGACACCTTGAAACCGATGCGTAACCCACTCGACTACGGTGATCGTCAATATAGGTAAATACAGGTAGAATAGCGACCAACTAGTAAAAAATTGTTTTTTTTTTTTTTTTTTTTCTTTTTTTTCCATAAGATTGCACTTACTTGTGAAATGGGAGTGACAACCAAAGAATCCATTCCAGTTTTTGAGTTATAAACTTTTTGCTTCACAAATCCTGGATCGACGACGTAGTATATTCCGTCAATAGTTAACGACGTCTCCGCAATATTGGTGGCTATGACCACTTTTCTGGAGCCAGGGGGCGCTGGCTCGAAGATACGTGTTTGCATTTCTGATGGCAAAGCGGAGTATACGGGTAAAATGATAAGTTCCGGTACATCAGGGCCCAAAGACTTCATCCTCTCGTAGAGAATCTCACACGCCGTGTCAATCTCTTCCTGACCCGTCAAGAACAACAAGATATCTCCCGGAGGTTCCCTCAGATGTATTTGCATGACCGTGATCAACGACGCATCTAAGTAATCCGTCTCTGGTTCCTTCGTGTATAGGACTTCAACGGGGAAGGTTCTGCCAGGGATAGTGAATATAGGAGCTTCGAAAAAGTACTGCGAGAATTTGACGGCGTCGAGCGTGGCTGACGTGACGATGAGCTTGAGTTCCGGCCGCTTCTGCACGGCTTGCTTGAGTAAACCGAACAGCACGTCCGTGTGGATGGTGCGCTCGTGAGCCTCGTCCAACATGATCACGGAGTACGTCTTCAGGTCGAGGTCCATGAGACACTCGCGGAGCAACATACCGTCTGTCATGTATCTGTGGAAGAAATATATTTGTATTAAAGTTAAAGGATATTTGAGAGGATGGTGCAACGTAAAATGAGCTTTAAGCGCTTAATAAAAACATGAATTTTCTTTAGCTCAGAGTTGATGTAAAACGTAGGCTTTTAAAATAAACTCAAATCATTAATTATGTAACAACTTTTTTTTATTATAAAAAGAACATTAACATGAGCAACAAGAGATCAACAAGGGCTGATAAGGTAGAATTCAAGATATCATCTTTTTTTTTATTCATATTGATAATGGCAGAAAACTCACTTGATAACAGTCTCCGGGCTGGTACAGTCCTCGAACCGTATCGTGTAGCCGACCTCCTGCCCCAGCCGGCATCCGAACTCTTCAGCCACGCGCTTGGCGACGGACATGGCGGCGACCCTGCGCGGCTGCGTGCACGCGATCTTGCCGCGCGCCGTCAGCCCGCACTCGGCGAGGTACTGCGTGATCTGCGTCGTCTTACCGGACCCCGTCTCGCCGATCACTATCAGGATCTGGTTGTCGGCTACAGCCTGGGGAGATGTTAGTTTATATTGTTATATGATTTTATAATCTAAGAAAACTGTAACTAATAGATGTTTGTACAAGAAAGATAAGAAAAAGTAACATGATGGATCTTTATATGAACCATAGGAGCCATTTTGATTTCTGAATGTTTTTGGCAATATCCTACACGCCTAAAATACGGCTGCGGCACCCACTTGAATATGCTATTTATTTTGTTCCTGAGGGTAAATAACTTAAAATATCGTTTTTCGTGTGTTTCTATTGATACCTCAAAATAATAGAAATTACTTAGATCAAGAATTCGCGGACCCAAAGAAGTGGTACAAATAGATGAACAAAACTTAACACTCACCTTAGTTAACTCATCTCTCAGCTTATAAATAGGCAGTGACTGTCTTTGCTCCAACAGAGACAAATTGGTTTTCTTTCCGAAAGAAGATTTCTTCCCTCCAATAACATGCTTCTTCCATTCCGGCAGGTCCTGAGGTGTGATACCGGTACCTCTCATATTTGCCGCTAAAGCTCTTCCATCGCTTTCTGGCAAGGGATCTATCCAGTTCTTGTTCAGTCCCATGGGCAGACTTTCCATCTCCTGTTCTCTTTGTATCATCTTCTGTTCTCTCCTCTCCTTGGCGAGCGCTGACTGCATCATGGCGGCTTGCGCGAGGGATCCGTCAGGGTTCTTGACGATCCGGACCGGAGAGAGGTCGTGCAGCGCTCGGCCGTGGCCCTGCAGGAACGGAGGCTCCTCTTCAACCAGTTCTATTTCGATGTCAGCCTCGCCGTCTTCGTCTTTCGGTAGAAGACCTGTCTCTTCGTCGAAGTCTGGTAACTCACTCTTGTCTATTACTCCTGATGATATCATCTGTAAAAGAAAAGATGGTTAGGCCAAAAATAATAATTCAACTTTTTGGTATAATAAGTAAAAAGAAATGGCCAGTTTACTGGAGGATAATTTTTATTGGAGAAATAAAATTCACGTGACACGTTTCTGCGTATAGATGAACGGTCAAAAAATCGAAATTATTCCTCATCTAAAAATATTTGGCGTTGGTAAACTAGCCAACTTATATTTTATATTCTAGGTGTATTCTGTCATACCTGTTTGATCTCCCAGCGCTCCGGGCTGGAGATCCTGGTGACTCGCTTACGGCTGGAGTCCTCGTCAGGGTCCAGCCCGCCCTGCAGTCCCGCCAGCACTGTGGCGTTCGGCGGCGGACGGTCCGGGTTACGGCCTTCGCGTTCAGCCTAAAATATTTCACAATTATTATTAATTAAGATTAAGACAATTAATTAATATATTGAGACTGAGGAAGCTATGATGCCAGAGCTAAATGTGGTTACACAGTGCTTGACAAATATTATAAGCTTTTATTAAAAGTAAATAAATTAATTTACCTCCAAATGTGCATGTGATGTAGGATTCAGATCTTTGCCAGTGTCTTGACATACATCCTTCATAGTAAGAGATACTTTTTGCCCAGTGACTGACAGTACTTTGACCTGAAAAGTAAATAAATATTGATTGATACATAATTTGCAGTCAATAAAAACATATTTTTTTACTAAAATTAGCCAATAATTTCATTATGTATTTGTACCATATCTTTACATACCTTTACTTTGTCTCCTCTGTTGACCACATCAGAGACATTGGTGACCCTGCCCTCAGACCGCAGCTGGGAGATGTGCACCAGGCCCTCCCACCTCTTCCTCACTCCCTCAATTTGGACAAAGCAACCAAATGGCACTATGTTTGCCACACGCCCATTGTATATCTGTGCAGAAAAATAATTTTATCAGTATAACTAATCTAGAAAAAACAGGGTATTTATCCCTGCTTATACCCAGCAGTAAAAGTGTGAAGGTTTTTGATAATGAAACTTTATTGTTAGCAATATTGGCCTCAAAAACAGATTTTTAAGCGCCATGTGCAAAAGAAAGGAAAGGACTATTTGTGAACATTGTAACATAATGAGGTCATGTATAAAGGAAATAATAATACCATGGAGTTGTTTCATAACATAAGGTAACAAATATGTTATTGCCTAAAAACTTACTTTCCCTGGCTCTGGATCATCACTCATTTCAACCTCTGGACTCCTCTTCTTGGGCTTTTTATTATAATCACCATATCTGTCTTCTCTTTCTCTTGACGGAGATCTCTTGCCTCTAGATCTAGACCTCCTGTGTCTATCCCTAGACCTGTGTCTGCTTGAAGTAGGGCGACTTCTAGACCGCCTCCTTCTATCCCTGTCCCTATCACGACTCCTACTCCTACGGTCTCTACTGCGACTCCTCCTGTCTCTGCTTTTACTGCGTCTCCTTTTCACATCTCTCCTATCTCTTGACCTTTCTCTTTTCTTGATGCTATCTTTGCGGTCTCTACTGTGGCTTCTTTCTCTCTTTTTAACATCTTCTTTGATGGCCTCCTTTTTCAGAGGTTCTTTTGTAGGGGCTGCTGGGACATGAGATGGTGCCAGAGCTTCTAACTCAGCCATGGCTTGGTCAACAATGGCATCATTTGTTTTAGTCTTAGCTTCATCTTTGAATATATCTTTAGATGTCAGTCTCTTGGTCTTCTTTTCTTCCTTCTCCTCTTCACTATCCTCATCAGAAGAGAACTTTGGAGGTTTCTCATTGGGTATAGCTAACCCTGGGAACTTGTTAGCCAATGGGTTGTCACTCTCATTGCTAGTTTCACCTTTTTGAGAAGGGTTGTTGGCAGGTTTCATGTGCTGTATAATACGCAACAAGTTTGTCATAAAAGAGTCAGAAAACTCGGCTCCATTTTCTATTAATGCTTTCTTGAAACAATCAAATGTAGGATTTTTGTCTGCGATATCTATTATGAACTCAGCTGCAACAATAAAATAATAAATTAACATTAAAAACTTATATGTATTACGTTTTTAACTAGATAGTACGTAATTGTGTCATCCTCCCAACTACAAACAATGAGTAATTACACAATGAATTTAACCAACACCAACAACACAATTAATATAGCTTTTAAATAAGAAACATAATTGACTTTACTGAGGTTTCAAAGGCGAACACAATCAAAGAAAGCTTTAAAAGGCTTTTTCTATTGGATTACCACCAAAATATTGCATGTAAATAAAAGATGCCATGCCACATACAATAAGAGTAAACTTACCTAAATCTTTATCGTTTAATCCCAAATGATTGTCTAGCTCCGTGCAGACCTTGGATACGAGCGACAGATGCTCTAGTTTAGCAACTTCATCCATTCTTCTAGTTTTATTATAATAAATCGATTAAAATGTACAACAATTCCACCCAAACTCCTTGCATGGCATTTCTCAATATTACACACATGACAGTGACAGCTTTGACATGAACTTGACATTACAACCATAAATTCCACTTGACACCATTGACACTGACGGTATCATTGGAATTGTCAGTGAGTCGTACAGCAAAGCAGTGTTGTTAAACCGAAGAAATAAATTTTGTAAAAATGACTGAATAAATCATAAGCCGGGTCTCCAGCGAGCGTATGTTTGATCAATCTTAGGCAATAGTCGATCTTTTCAAATGGAGAGACACCGGTCGACCGTTGGTCAAAGTGTAATCTTATTAATTGTGTCGAAATTAGGTGTTTGTTACTTGAGACCCGGCTTACAAAATATTTAATACTCAAACCAGTAGTTTTCTAAGACTATAAAGCAAAATTGAAGATGCAGTATAACTTCAGAATAACGTAAAAGTTCAGTACTTTTGCATAATTACATTACTGCAAAACTACTTTATTACTTTAGTCATTTAATATAAATAAGTAGGATAGATTTCAGATACCTAATACCTCTTCAACGAGATGACTATTGTAGCTCCGATATAGCCTTCTTTTAAAATTGGTCAATTTATCTAAAGTAGCAACACTTTTAGCTTTGTGTCCAAATTCCATCAGAAAGAAATGTCAATTTGGCAAAAAAAATGTCTTTTGTAGTCTACTGCTTGTTCAGTATTTAGAATCGATTTCTTTAGCTATAATTTAGTTATTTCTTTAGTGCAGTCTTTTAGGCAAGTTTTTTTCATTTGTGTACAGTTCATGTCACTTTCATATGATGGAAAATAACACCGACCATTCTGAACAAAACAATTTTAGTCCTATATCTGTGCAAGAAGTAGATGTAGATTTTTTACCGATTGTTTACGAAATAATACGAAGGTACTTTGCGTAGTGCTTTTATTTTTAGACTTATGTCATCATATTTATCACTGTATGAACCTGTGTATACTAAATATTCTTATCGTTTAGTGTCGAACGGGACTTTCATGACAACTCTGCCAAAGCAAGGGAATCACAAGACTGCAGTCAAAGGGTGCTTGAATTGCAAAAGAAATTTGACATAGCACGCACACAGGTGACGATATGTCCTTTTTATTGATGTACACAATCATAAATATCTCACTGATACTTAGTTTTTATTTGTCATAACCTAGTTTCATAGATTCACATATGGTTTGTTACAGATAAAGCGTCTACCTGGAATAGATTTCAACAAGCAGGACCAGTTGAAACAATTTGAGATACTGAGGACCCAACTGCGACTCAAGCGAGAGCTCTTGCAGAAGTACCGTAATATGTGCTCGTTTGAAACTTCATTCAAGTGATCATCACAATACAATGCCACTCAGAGCTCTACTCAGATATTTAGCCAACAATGAACAGCTTGTGCAGAAGATAGCAGAGTCATACCCAGTCAGGCGTGCAGCACAGATGGCAGTCTCAGTATTTTACAGGAGTAAGGAGAAGATGTCAGAGATAGATCCTCAGAAAATCAATAGGATCATGTCATTCATAAAAAAATTCAATGAAAACTTGAAGGATGGGATTCAGGATGCAAAGACACAATTAAAGAAGAAATAATGTAAATAATTTTAGATTAGACTAAATATTGCTACATGTTCATAGCCAATAATTTTTCACATGTAGACAATAAATAATACTACATTATTAATCTGAGCTAGTTTTATTTCACTCACTCTGAACAAACCATAAAAATATTCATTTACTTAAACTACAAAAATCACATAATAATGGTACTGTGAAGTTATCAAATACTGAATTATGATATGAAATAGAGCAGCTAGCCTCACTAACACTATTATATTATTGCATTATTTGTAATAGATCCAACCATCAAGTACAACAGATTCACTCGCCAGACACTTACCACCTGCTGTGCAAAGTAAACACACAAACATATTGAACCTAGACTGCTCAATGAAAATATCAGTAGAATTTAAACCAATATAATCTAGGAAACCAAAATATAATTTATACAATTCAAAACTAAATTATTTCGAACCTTGAATAAAAAGATAATTTGAATTTAAGAATAACAAATATAAATATATAAAAATGGTGCTATTTTCAGTTCTAAATATAGAATTTAGTATAATAAATAGAATTTCCCGTTTCTGTTGTACCCTTAAGACTTGAGATTATAAGCTATATTATTATAATTATAATAGGCAAAATGTCAGTGAATAAAATAGTAACATCTTTGTCATCTTACAAGGAAAAATTACTTGATAAAGATATTTTTTACAAAGTTATAGATTTATTCAAAAATATGTAACTGTCATCTGAAGGAGTGTACTTATGAGTAAATACATCACATACTATGTTAGGCATAGCGGAGGATGGGATATCTAATCACACAGAAAAAACATCGAGACCTAAGTACCTTGTACTCTGATTTAGTGCTTCGGACCAAATGAACTGCGCTAGGGAAGCTCGTAATATTAAAAGTAATTTCTTAAACCTATTATATTAAAAGGAAAATATTTACAGGAGTAAATAAAGTTTGACACCATTCAACAATCGTAATTTAGAACAAGTAAGATAACCGAGAACCGGCGCCCCCGGTCGCAGAGTCCCTAGCGCGTGCGGCGGCGGCGGCCTAGGTGGCGGCGGCCAGCGGGGGCGCGTCGGGCGGCTTGTCGTGCCGCTTGCGCCCCCGCCGCGCGCCCCCCGCGCCCGCGCCCCCGCCGCCTGCCGCGCCCCGCTTGTCCGCCTGCACCTCGAACGGAGAGTCCGTCGCCAGCACGTCGCTCTCTTGCTGCGGGGGAGACAACAAACAACATAATCAATATTAGAGACTCATAACACACTAGGTCCAACCGGCCGATATGGTATATAGTATATGTACCACGTGCGAGTTGTGCGTGTCGGACTTTTCGTGCGACTGCTGCGAGCGTCGGTCGTGGCGCGTGTTGGTGGTGCGCGGCTGAGCCTTCACGGCGGCGGGCTCGGGCCGCAGCACGTTGCCTACTGCTTTCGTGCGCCCTTCGCGGAAAACCTGCAAATATCACAATGCTATCGAAAATTCTGCAGGAAAAATACATTTACAAAGAATATACGAATGAAAATAAACTATACCATTCTCTGCCCCCTTTTGAGATATTCGGGGTGTTTGATGAAACGGAATCGCACGAGTGCCTTGTCTCCTGTGCGTAGACAGTCGCGTGACATCGATAGGATAGATGCCGTCTGTCGGATGCTGCCACAATGGACTGCAAAGATAACATAAGTTCAATTAATTTCCTATATCATTACAAGTAGATATGGAATTAGTGTCACGCAGTTGTAACATTAACATACCCATAGCTTGATAACGAGACGAAATGGTTGTGGGGTGGTGCAGCACGAGTATTTCACCTTCGAACTGCCAGCAGGCTTGCGGGTTTAGCGCAGGGGACACCATTACCATGCCTTTGCGGATCTGTGATCGCTTTATCTGTAAATACATGACAAAATATTGTTGTTAGAGCAAAATATCAACAGGATAGTAATTATGCAAATAATCCAACATACAATCAATGGGTCAGAAAGTGCCTGAAGACCTGAAGCCACTGACCAATTATACGTTTTTAAAATAAGTATGGCTAATAATTCCGATTTGTAGAAAAATAAAAAGGACTACTAAGTTCGGTTGAAGCTTGGCAGTCCAATCTTTTACTGATATTAGTTGGTTACCTTCTTAAGCGCAAAGCTGGCAGTCTGTCCCCCCCGGACCTCGGGCACGGGCATCCGCTTCCTGTGTATGGACTTGACGGTGATGGGCGTGAAGCGGCCGAGCGGGTCGGGGCCCAGCAGCAGCGTGTCGTTCAGGCGGATCACGCCGGCGAGGGTCGTGCCCGATACTACTGTGCCCACACCCTGGAGGAAAACATGTTGCTTGAGAAGTGTTGAAAAAAGAGGCAAGGTAATTATGAAGTCCTAAATGAGTTCGTTTCTTAAACTTCAATGGAGGAAAAAATATGTAGTCAAAATTATCAAAACCATCTTTTTTTCTTGAAATTAATATTTTGTCATGAACATCAACCTTACAAAAGTGTAAATACAGTTCATTATAGACAGACAAGTCTTTTTAAAAACTCATAAAAAAAATATTAAGTTGTACCGCAAACTGAACCCTATGCGCTAGCATAACAGCTCAGTGTCATGTTTACTTACCGGCACTGAGTAAGTGTCGTCGATCTGGAACTCAGCGGGCTTGTCGTCCTGCGAGGGCATGCGCGTCTTCAGCAGGTTGAGGAACATCGTCAGCAGCTCCAGGTTCTCGCCCGTCACGTTCGACACTTGGAATATTGGACATAGCCTGCAATACACACAGTTTATTAGGAACCGATCATAGGCTGACCAGAAATGGAATGATAACTAACTAGTCGAGGTCCTGACTGATAATCATAACAAAAAAACTAAAATACATTCTAACAAGCCAGTTCTGAAAAAAAAAAAATCCTTATTTTTGCCTATCATTGACACAACAAGAACAAGTAAAGGCCCTTTAGAATAGATTTCTGTGAAATATTATGAAAATACAGATTATACATATATGTTGAAAGGATGAAAGTTTCCTCAACTATTTCCCTGAAAAATAAGTACTAATAACACTAGTACGTACCTCTGTGACACGAAGTTAGTGGCGCTAACAATGACGTCATCTTTCGTCTTCACCATGACCGGCACCTTCCGGCAGCCGGACGACTTGAGGATCCGGATGAGCAGCTTGAGGTTGTCCTGCAGCACGTTGGGGGGGCACATGTCGATCTTGGTGACCACCACGAACACTGGCACGGAGAGGGCCAGGGCTAGACCTAGGTGCTCCTTAGTCATGCCTACTATACCCGCGTTCGCACCGATCTAGAAAGAAAGATAGAAGGAATAAAAGCTTTTGACTTCTTTGTCTGTTTTATGCCACCTAGTCTCTATGAGGAAACAAATTTCAGTTTTAATGGATGAATGCCAAATAAATTTTAACACAGCCTGGAATATATGAGAGACAAAACAAAACATTTAACAGATAAAAGATTCGTATTCTTGCCCGTTTTTGATGGAATGCTACCTATTTGAAAAAAAAATTAATTGACGTCCACCCATATCAACATTATCTAAGGAATATTATTTGACAAACAAACAAAGATTGTACGTACATTCACATTGTAATATATAACAAAAGGTTATTACTACATACCATAAGCATTCCGAAGTCAGGTGCGTGACCCGTCATGCCGAAGACGGTGGTCTTGAGGTAGCGCTCGTGGCCGGCCAGGTCGATGAAGGTGATGACCTTGGACGACTTCTCGCAGATCTTCACCCAGTCCAGCGTGCCGTGGTCTGGCTTGTTTACTACGTTGCCTAGAGAGGGAGAACATTTAGCGGGTTTGTAATTAATGTGGTAAAGAGTTAAAATCGGGCGAGTAGGCCGCCTGTAGTGTGTAAGCTTCCAAAAATACAGTTGATAATCGAAAGTCTAGTTTCATCTAGCGTCCTGGTATCTCATTTTCAATGCAATTTGCATGGAATTTTCACTTTAGCGCCATAGCTTGTAAAGTCGTCTTAGATAATAATAGTTTATTTTTATGTTTCGATCTTTAGATAATCAAGCATTCATCCGAGCCACAATATAGTAAGTTCCGAACCTACAGTTATCTTAATTCATTGAAATTATAAGGAGGCTTGTTATCAATCATTGTTATTAATAGAAAGCCAGCGACCAATACTAATCAGTAACCGGTTCAGCGCTAATAGTAGCAACGCACTGATTAAACTAATTACACAAATCATAGTAATATGTATATGCAAATAGCTACATTACGCGTTACAACACCGATCTAATTATTGCCACATAACGTTCCAGTAAAAACTGCGACTTTATTAGTTACGGGATTGTGACTCAGACAAAAAGAAGACTGATATTCTTTTTGTTTGTATTTTGCAATAGACCTCTTACAGACGCAAAATTTCGGCTCTATAATAAATTAGAGTTCTTGCTGGCTAGAATGTAATTTAATAATAATATACATGTAACATGTTGGTGTCAGAAATGTATCTTTAACATTTTAATTGTATTTGCATGTAGCGTGACAAATGAACGTGACGATTGTGTTAGTTAGATTAACAACTTTAGTTATTTTCAGAGAAAGCGATTACTTCAGTAATCAACGACTACTTTCCCTTATCATAATCTAAAGTTTCAAAACAACTAAATAAAACTTTTAATCTCAGTGTTGTTACACTGTATGGTTAACACAATTTAATTAAAACATGATTAAAAGGAAAATCAGTAGGCATAGGTTTTCTTTAGCTATTGTAGGTACTTCAGCAGTGAAGAGTTTTTATTACTTTCAAATAAAAAAAGTCCCAACACTTTTTCTTTACCTTTCATCACGCGTATTTTACTCGTACTTATCTTCACTTAAAAAGTACATAAAGGTGAAAAACATTCAAACAAGTAAAAATTAATCTCCTTTCACTTTTATGCAGATGCGGATTAGAAGGCCTAAGCCGCATCGGAACTATACTCAAATGTTATCCTACTTTATGTACTTTTTAAGTGAAGATAAAAACGCGTAAAGTACGCTTCATCAAAGCTATGTTTATCTATACACACATACCTACTATCAATAAAGGCATTCTAAATAAAACTGGGTTCCTTTAAATAAATAAATGCGGAAAACATCACATACATTGTTCTGAACCCAAAGTAAGTAGCTCTTAAGCACTTGTGTTATGGAATTCAGAAACAAAAAAGGTTCCACAAACACCCAGATCCGAGACAATGTAGAAAAGTGACTTTCTACATTGACCGGACCGGGGATCGAACCCGGGACCTCAGAGGTAGCGACACCTTGTAAAACCGGTGCGTTCGCCACTCGACCACGGAGGTCGTCACGAGTTTAGGACCCAAGATCGCATAATGTTAGACTCACCAATACTATCGAAGCCGAGAATATCGTTCCCGACGGAGCTGGTGCGGCCGCTCTCCATCTCGTGCTTGTGGCGGAACAGGCGCTGGCGAGCGTACCCGCGCCCGTTGTCCAGCTCGCCGTGGGTCAGCACGCCCAGGAGGGTGGACTTGCCCGCGTCCACGTTGCCAACTACCGCCACTCTATACAACGTATATTATGTACATAACAATTATGACAAGTGGCGTGAACAGGAATTGCTTTCTGGTATTCTGAGCACAGTAACTGATACTTTAGACAAGATTTTTTAGACAAGTTATTAATTTACGAGTCCAAACTGTAGCAATGTATTTACTACGAGAAGCGGGAGAAGATATGCCCAGGAGTCATGATGGCTGTTTTCAGTTATATCTGTCTGATTGCGTCAGACCATTAAGAAATGTGCTACATTTTCTTTTTCGTTAGACCTTATCGAGTCCCCTTTGTGTGTTGTTACCTGATCTCCATAAAGTCGGTATGGTCGAGTTCCGTCCGCAGAAGGTACTGGCCCGTGAGCCCGCTGCCGCAGTCCCAGCGGCGCAGCTCCACGCACGACACTCGCTCGCCGCTCACCAGGGACTGCAGCGTGGCTACTGACGCGCTATACTCGTCTTCTGTTAGCCCGCGCCCGTCTGTGTAAGGCAGTCATGTTTGTAGGATACTACTACGAGGATTGTATTATCGTTTGATATCCTATGTGTAATGGGAACGTTGGCCATAGTCACGATCTTGTCGAGAAGATATATTGAAGATATATATTGCAGGAACGCGATTCCCGCTTTTGGTATTCGTGCGTAAATTGCGTGCCATTCGTCGTTATTCTCATACGCTTTTATTTACACTCGAACTTTAGAGCTAATAGGGAAAAAATGAAGCCTTAATATTTTGATAAGTACTAAATTTAGCGTTGGTAACTCTTCAGCTCTAAAAGGATTGAATTTATTATTTATAAGCATAGATAGCATAAAGTTTTCCCTCGTTAACTTATAAACAAAGTTAACATAATATGTCCTCAAAATGCAAATTAATAACTTTACTAATATCTAACTCTTGACCTCGTCGCTATATACTCTAAGGTCACTTGACCATGAATGAATAGATATGAAAACGTGTAAGTAAACAAATCAATATGAGTACTTATTATAAAAGAAATGTGGCATATTCTTAATTGTCTGCCTAACGACATTGAAAGAGTCCTCGTTATATGTAATTAAACTAGACAAAGAGAATATATTTGAAATTCAATAACGTGATTACTATTGCATAATATTATTATTATTATAACTATGTATTTAGTTATTTACGCAAGTGGTTCTTATGTTACGTTTGAACTACTTTGAACATAGAGCTAGCTGTTATGAGTACTATGCTGTATTTTACGGCTGCGTGCACATAACTAAGTGATAACTTAGATTAGATTATACAAGTTGCAACATCGACTCTGCCTTATCTGTTTAATGAGGAATTCGTAACTGAATAACATCACGAACGTATTCTCGGAAAGGGCAGGAGCTTGGTATTACTATGTAACTATTATTATTATTGTGTAACAATAACAACCGTTTATATTGAAGATGTTTAAAAATAAATAGGTTCAAGTGGTAAAAAATTTTGATAGTGACTAAACCAACTATACCTTGATTCTAAAATTCAGATAATTTATGTAAACAAAGGGGATAACAGGTCAAAAAATTATATTATTAATGGTAATTCACTAAAAAAGCCGGAAAAAAGGTTAGGTTCTCTGTTGTATGCTAATTTAGGAAATAATAATTTAAAACATATCATACTGCAATAATTTTTAAAAAAATTCAGTTTTAAACAAAGTTATTAATATAAGGAGTTTTTCTGGTAAAAAGTTTTTTATGATACTGGTAACACTGTAGGAGTACAAAACATTTTCGAATTTCGTTTGATAAAATGTCAAAGTTAATTATTGTTTGTCTTAGCGTCATAACAATACATTCTTTTCTTTCCCGTTTTCGCTGCGTGTTTGTTATTTTGTAAGTAGCAAGTACTGTCACATGTTGAATGGAAACGACTGTAAAATTTGGTCTGATTTCGAGAAGTCCAAAACCGGACTTAAAAGGACTGATGAGAATTAGGACTACACAAGACATTGTTTAGCTATGGTATTTTGTTTGCATTATTCTTATAATTAACTTTAATATTTTAAATTATTACAGGAAAAATTTAATGATTAAATGTTTGGTACCACTGACCTGTCACGTTGACAATGACATTACTTTGTTTACATAAATTATCTGAATTTTAGAATCAAGGTATAGAAAATTTAAAAATGACTTAATTAAATATACCGTTATGTGATTTTAATAAAATTATTTAAGATAACTTAAAGTATCAATGATTAATACAAGGAAACATATTAGTTTTATTGCAACAATACTTATTAGATATTATTTATGAATACTGATATGATACCACAACAATAATCATATATCAACATATCTGTTTATTTGAATAATTTTAATTTATTATACTTTTTTTCATAGGATTGTTTAGATGATAAACCTTACCTATGACAGTAGTGTAATACCAAAACATGTTTGTTTTTTCATATAATAAAACATTATGCTTACCTTCTCCCTGTCCGATGTCATAAATGATCTCTCCATTGCCAGCGTCCAGCCTCTCCAGCAGTTGTTTGCGGAGCAGTTCATACTCATCTGATGTGGGGCTCACTAACACCATCTAAAACCAACATACTGTTCAGCAAGGCTTCAGCCATAGCTGGCAATAGATAAGCTTTGACTTCTACTATCACAGTTGCTGTAGTGACATCCAGCCTTATTAAGAACTAGATACACATTAAGGCATTAATTGTTATCATAAGCTTTAATGGCATTTTTTATTAATTAGAAATTAAATCTTAATATTTTAAGTGAATAAGATAGAATTAAAATATTTTATTATTATCTTGCCAGGTTTTTGGGTTACTTCATAAGCAAATAGGTTTAAATGCATTGGTGATGAATGAGATATTGTTTTATGTTTCATTTATTTATTTTGTGTAAATATGCTAGTCTCCTGCTAAGCCCATTAAATATTTATGATATGATTATGTAAGCAATGGCAAACAATAGGTAAATAAAGGTTACTGTTACAATACACACATGTATGGATGCATTATTTGATGTTTACATCTTTTTATTATGATGCAATATTGTTTGCACCTTTAAATAATAGAAATTTTATTAGAAACATTTTACATACTACATAATACATTTTTAAATAATATTTTTTAAATAATATTTACAAAAACAAATACATATTGATTACCTACTGATACATAAGATGATCAGGAAATTGAGTACATGATGCAATATTATGGTAGTGCACAATTTTTTGATATTAAACTTGAAAATTATTATGATTCTTACTGAATTTAGAACTGATGGTAAAATGTATATCATAGGAATATAAAAAAAAAACAAAACCAATTTAAAATAACAATAGTAGAAAGGCACACTGAAGTATCTTGTTTGAAATGCACCATTAACTTAGTTTATTATTGATGTTTAACATTATAGGAATTTATGTAAAAGTAATAGATTAATATTTTTTAAACGAAATGCACTTTCTAGTGCGTTTAATATGCAAGTGGGCGTCGTTTACGCGGGAACTACATGTTGGTAAACAAATCTGTTGATGTTGCTTACCTTTCCTCGAATGCTTGAGTAATCTGTCTCGCTCTCGAGGAAGCCCTCGGGCTCCGCGAGCGGGCTCGTCTTTACTGGTGACTCGGGTATACTATCCATGTTTAGGTTTGATGACAATCCGACAAAAACAGCAACAAACTCTTACACCATTATGTCATCACGTTACTTTACCGTTACTGCCTTCCCTAGGTCACAGTTCCTTAAAAACATAACATATCTTGATGAACTTGCACAAAGACAACAAAAGACAAAAATAGTGTAAAAAATGGAATGCAAAATTTGATCACAGATGCTCATGATCTACGTGTTACATATTAATGTGTAAACTTATTACTCAAATATAGTAATTTATATTGCATAAACCAAACAACTGGAAAATTTTGTTCATAAATTTATAAAACACGACAAATACCTAAGAATTAGCCGCAGTGTAAGTTATGAAAATAGATTTGCTTTTGCTAAATAAAACAGATGGAATAAATGCCAACTTTTTGACAACTCACATAAATAGTGTTGCTACTATTTTTTGTGCCTATTTTAAATTGTTCATGGCTTGAACATTATTTATAAAAAACAGGATTTTTAGTAATGTTTAGTCCCCTTCATGATGATTTTATGTTAAAACAAAAATATATATATTTTAACAACATTGTAACTATGAATATGTATAGAAGGAACATGGGAACGTAGGAATTTACAGTTTACACAACCATTACACAGAGCAAAACTAAGATATGGATTACCTATTACAGGTACCCTTCTCTTTGAAAAACTCACTCTGCCCTGAAAAATAACCAATTCAACCATAGGTATATATGTATTCTGCACTGACTTAGAAACCTAAATGGACTTGCCATACCTACGAAATGAACGTGCATACCTACAAAAATTGGGCAATTAAGATGGCTGCCTTTCTTAGGGTTGTAACTGCCTGAAACGCGCTAGATATCGATATTTAACTTTGAGTGTTATTTAAGCTATTACCCAAAATTGTCATCTGCCACAAAGTAACAAAAAAAAAAAAAAACTACTAAATCAAGTGGAATTATCTGAATATAACCCACCTGTTACACGGGCTAGTTTATTTGTTATTTTTATGTACCTACCCACTTTTTAAACAACAAATTATGTAAAATAAAACAATTTCTAGTGTAAAAAAGGCATTTATTCGTTTCTAAACAAAATTAACTTATTAAAATAGTTAGCTTTGTACCGAAACCTTATGTCTATGAAGGCATTATAGATTTCACAAGCAACAGCCTATGGTTGATGTTATGCTCTATGTTGTGCGGCGAGTATAATATTTTTTCGCTGTCATAATAGTCCGTCAGAAACTTGAAAATATATAAATAATAGTTTTCTGGTTTTTCCTGGTCAGTGAGATGAGGTTTTATTAAATTTTCCGTTTTCTTTATAATTTTTATGACTCCGTTGGAGGCGTATTGAAGGCCACCTCGAGTCTTTTGAGTAAAGATCACTATGGTCACTATAATTATTCAAAGTGCATGGAGCAGACATGCCATATTTTATGTCTTGGGTTTAAATTTTCAGAACCAATAGCTTCCATTCATTTCTTATTTGAAATTTCGTTTGCAGGAAATCTGTGGATTAAAATATAATTTCAATGTATTTTACACACTTCATTAATTTTATCGATACTTACGGTATGCGAACATCGCACATCACTAGCCGTACTTGACAATTATTATTGTTTGTAAACAATACAAAGAAATGAAGAAAGAAATGAAATAATAACGATATGAGCCATATAAACATGACACAGGTTTCAATAATATTCAAAAAGATTATCTTATAACAATACATTCTACAACATTCGAATGAATTAGTGAAAATTAATTACTTACTTGTGCAATGTCAAGTTAGGCTGATTTTTGCTTTTCCTCGCACCACACTGTTTTATGCAACACGAGGGCATGATTATCCTACTATTGTCCAAACTCAAAACACCAAAATAACTAATTACAATACGTATTTCTCTTTAAATCCACAAAAATATTTTGAGCGACCAACTGTTTGACAGCACAACTACCACAAACAACACAAGTACTTTTGGAACTTACAATGGCGACCGGCACGCAATGACATGAAGGTGACATTCCACAACAGTGTTGCCAAATTTGGTCCCTGTCAGACATTTAGTTCTCTCTCTTTACAAATTCATTTCTTCTTTAGTTAAAAAGAGACAAAAAGCTTTTTGACATGTGCGCGTCGATACGATGGATATTTGTATAACTATTATTCATATAGTAGAATATGCTCACTCCATGTGTATATATATCTCTATGGTATTCTGTGATAGGAACAATTCGGAAGAGTGGCAACCCAAATCCGATTAGGTTATCTTTTTTTTTAGTATGGCACTCTGTAGCTTTGTAGAACAGTGCGACAATTTTTACTGTGACTTTTTGCACTATCTATCACCTTCGGTGAACTATGTAAATATCGGCATTTATTTAGTTACGTAGATACTCGTAGTAGCATTAAATATCTCAAAGTGTTTTATGTACTTTTAATAACTTAATATTTAGTTTAATTCCTATAATAATATGGTCCTGTGGATACCTCTATCCTTGAACAATCAATATGGGTGATTTAAATTCATCTGAAAGTTCTTGGAAGAAAATGGTGATAGCGAAAGCCAATAACAAATGGATTTCTACTATAAAAATAGAACATGGTGAAATGGATGACATCAAATGCGCTAAAAGTATGAATGTAAACAACGAACAAACGTCGTACGGTCCTGTTAAAAAAGAAATTGACGAATCTAGCGGTGATCGCAGTTATGAATCAGATGAACCGTTATCGTTGACTCAAGTGATTGATCCACTGTTGTTATTGGAGCCTGAGAAAAGAAGACGTCGAAAAAGTTCGACACCTAAATGTGAATCACCCGAAGAGCGAGCTTCGCGGTTAGCTAAGATGTCAGCTTATGCCGCACAGAGGCTTGCTAATGAAACCCCAGAACAGCGGGCGGTAAGACTCAGACGTATGTCAGAATATGCTGCTAAACGACTGTCACAGGAGACCAGTGCACAACGAGCAGGCCGACTGTCTCGCATGTCTGCATATGCTGCTAAGAGGCTGGCCAATGAATCACCCGAGCAAAGACAAGCCAGGCTGGCTAGGATGTCCGCATATGCAGCCAGACGCCACGCCATGAAGAAGGTCAATAGCCCCAGCACATCTGATGAGAGTTCACAGAATTCAAGCTACAATATGTCAAATATAATGCCTAACCAAAGTTGAGAATACTATGTATTTGAGTCAATGATAATAATAGTTTACACAGAGAACTTTACATTTTCTCATTAATATTTTTACACAATTATTTTATATAGTTATTTTTTTACTATAATAGGTTCATCATAGGCACTTACTTAGATTTTTATTTAAACTTTAAAGCCTTGATGAACTCTTATAATTTTATGAATCTGCTGTAGTTTTGTATTAACCAGCATATTTTTAAAATAACTCTAACATCACAATAAATATTTACAACAAAATGCTTGTTTTATTAGGATAGCTGATAAAAACAAATATCATCCACTATCTTATAGGTTCTTAATGAGTTTTGTAAAAAAAGGGTCAATGTAACATTAAATATATTTTATTTTTATGCTTCATACAATACAATAAATGTGACAGAGTAAATAAATGAGGCAAAGATGTAGTCAAAACTGAAAAAGGTTTTCACACATTATACTTTTTGAGATTCAGCAGACAATTTAGGTAAAGGAATGTTGTTATCAGTCTGAATGAGCTATGATCAGTAAAAGTACCATAACATAATATAACAACAATAAACTTACATATAAAGTGGCTTACAATTAAACATATCTTACACAAAAAATACATTGTCTTATATACACTATAGCCAATACTAGACACCCTTAATAGTTTATACATTGATTTATTTCTAATTGCTACCAAGTGTCATTACAAGGGACACATTTCATTATTTACATGGTATTATCCCACAGCAATAAACTATGAAACAATATAATTCTGGCTCAGAAATGATTGAGGAGAAGAACTTATAAAAATACATTACAATTAACTGGTTGACCAATGAACAGTCAATGTATGTGTATGATTTTTCATATTTTTTTGAGCCTAAAATATTGTTACCTTGATTGGCAAATGAACTTGCCTCCTTAAATTAATTTATTCATTCATTCATGAAAAGGCCAATATGATATTAAATATTTGTGTTCTATATACTACTAAAAAATTACAGGCATTTAAAGAGCTACTCAATTTGAGCATCAATCTACAAAAATAGCCAAAATGTCATGGCAATTGCGTAACATAGTAAACAAACGAGTACTGCGTGCAAAATAATTTAAATTCCTAATTAATTTATGAATTTGAACAAGTTTGTAGAAACTTCCGTTTGTTCTGATATTTGCTGTTTACCCATATCCCATTTAGTATTTCAATGACTGAATTTACGTCATCTTACCTACTATACTATTTGTAATACGTATTAGCCTGAGTTTTTGAATATATTAGCAAAATTATGCAAAATAAACCTTGTGTTATGAATATTTTTATAATACCTAATAACTATTCAGAGTGGGCATGCCGGAAATGTTTCGTCCAACCTGATACATAATGAATACTTCGATACCTATCTACCAGTTATGTTTATATCGCTTATGGGCCAAAGAATTCCTAAGTATTCACATTACAATCAGGCCAGTGTTGGCCGACATGATTACCGTTTACATAAAGGCGAAGTATTATAACCTACGTATATAAATATAGAGCATCATAAGATAGCTGCGAACAGTCTAATTTGCTTACATATAACCTAGAGTGTTATTCGAGTAGTCGGCAATTCGTATGTGTTAGTAGGTGGTGTTAGCAGGCGGGGTGCGCGGGGCGCGGCGCGGCGGGCACGGCGGCCAGCAGCTGGCGCGTGGACGACGTGGAGCTGTACGAGTCGCCCGACGAGCGCACGCTCGACTGGCTCAGAGGCGTCCCTGCTCAAATGTTCAGCTCTCGTCAACCACCGACTCTTACATCACTCAATGTTCCACCACCATTAACTAAGGTTAGCTTACATGACAGCTGATTTACGAGCCATTAAGGATTTTCAGAACTCGCGATAAAGTAAATTTAATAAGAGATCGTACCAGGTAGAGAAGTTACGTGATGTGGTAGGGCCCAGCGCTGGGGAGTACAATCTCCGTTGTTAGTCGGCTCCTGCAACAGATATTTATATTCAAACGAGCCATACATAACAGGCAATCTCAATTTTAAATATATATATGCATATTTCTGACTCAGTGATTACACAAGATAGAAGATCATAGTTGTGTATTCTGTATCTAATCTTGTCAGTAATATGCACATGTAGCTGCGTTCCAAAAGCCCTGCAATGCATTCCTTCAAGCTACGTTAAGTGGTTAACGCAGTGCATCGCTCGGCTCCTGCAACATCATTTCAAAGTGCTAACGATGCTAGTTATGATAATGAAGTGCAAATTAAACACGACGCGTACAAACAAAATAAACATTGCGTAAACCAAAACCGAATTAACACGCACACAAACAAAGCTCAATGATGACGTCACGACTACGATGACAGCTGATGCAAGATGGCGCACTTACTGCAAGTTTGTTCGTCTTAGGAACGGTCAGAATGGTCGTGTTGGTGTCTTCCGGCGTGAAATAATCTGAGTCCTCGGCGACTGCCGGCGACTCCTCATCGTTACGAGACGGTGTTCCGCTCGCTGCGTGCGTATTTACACCCAATTATCAACTGTTCATGAAGCCACTACACCTCTCGCTTGCTATGATAGGTACACAATGCACTCATTCCTCTTTACATACATACATACCATACCGGTCATATCCCGTTGCAATAGGAGGGAAATTCACAATCCCACATGCCAACATTCTCACAATCCCTTTAGCCTCTCCCACAGAACGCAAGATGAATAATAACAAGCATGTCGAATTTATGAATTACTATAGTTCTTAATTGACCTTTAACTACAGCATTTATGTTGAAAATATATATTTTCATAACTATTAAATCTTGAATGTTTACTGGTTATCTATATGGGACTATCAACTTTAACATAAATATTTCTATGAATGGACGGCATATTACGGCAACTCATATGATCGTTTATACAGGACGAGCACATTTTACAACTAAATGGACAGCCACCTCCACACCTCGAGTTCAAAACCAAGCAAAGCTACGAGTATCTCGATGTCTATACATTTCTCGATACCTATTTGAACATAGCTGCCTACTAGCCGGTCTGATACGAATCTTATAGATACATGGTAAGAACATGAGCGCAGATTATATACCTGTCGTAGTTATAAATCAATTAATAATAGTAGGTAAATAATCTGCGTCATGAACTAAATTAATAGACAGAAAGGGAGATGTGTTTGGAGTATGCATTTTTGTTGTTGTGGAAAGATATGAAAAATAAATATCTTATCAGTATAAAATGATTACTAATTTGGAAGTAGAAGATCACTTCAAATATCTAATTAACATAATTAGCAAGAGTCTAAAGCCAAGGCAAAGGCTTAGAGTTATATGCAAGCATTTACATGCTTTGACTAGAGTCATTTATTGTAACAAGAAGCGCATGTCACGAGATGTATTAGTGTGTGTATTGTGACTGAGCGCTATTCGTAACGTAACTGTGTGTGTATATTTGCGGGTATGTGTGTGTTGTATGGGGCGTGCGTGCACTGACAGTGGTGCTTGTGGTCGGGCTCGTCGGTGTCGGTGTCGTCGATGTGCGCCAGCGCGGGCGCGGCCAGGCGCAGCGCGGCGTCCGCGCCGCACGCGCCGCCGCCCGCGCACGCCGCGCATCCTGCACAACCCGAACCGGAACCCGCGCTCGATGCCGTCTGTACACACCAATATAGGTCTTGAGAACAACAATCCGGAATTGATTAACTATAACTAACTATAACGTATTTAAAATATTTTAAACACCTGACTTTGATACAGGCATGCTATATATTATATATTTCACTTGTGGCTTGCCACTGAAAAAATCATTCAAAGATTCTTTAATTAACCTTTCAAAACCAGTGATTAAACAGTAATAAAAAAATTTAACATTTTAATAATATTATCTTATACAAGAAACTGTATGTGTTTGAAACTAATTACATTATGAAAAAAAGTTTTTTAGCTATGTCATAATGTTCCAATTACAAAGCGACAGTATGTAGGTAAGTAGTACATGTTTTATATGCTCACCCCGTTAGTGGCAGGATGTGTGAGCAGCGGCGAGAGTCGCTCGGCGTCGCTGTCGGGCTGCGCGCGCGCCTCGTCGTCGGAGCCCGACGCCTCCTGCACGCACTCCATGTCGCCGCCGTACTCCAGGCTCAACGACGACTACACACCAAATTATAAATCAAAATCAAAATACATTTATTTAACTTAGGCTACAAAGAGCGCTTATCAAACGTCAATTTTTTTACGTATGTAATATGAACCGACACCTAGGGTGCTGTAACCCTAGGTGTCGGTTCATATCCGGCGGAAAAGGCAGCGCGCAACATCGGCTGCGCAACGCCAGAACGAAAAAGCACACAACAAAATATCCATCCTCTCACACCTGACGCACCAACGCGTCGTCAGGTCAGTGTGAAAAGCCCAATGCCTCATCATGCGCCCGCCCGCCCCAGCGCCACGCGACCGACAACAAGCTACCACCGCCAGATATGAACCGACACCAAAGGAATAGGCACCTCTTTTTTTTTCTTAAATACGATAAATCAATATTCTGCAGTGGCAGCAGGCTAGTGACGCGACGTCATGATTTTTCACAAAATGTACAAAATTGTTGCATCATGCGATATTTTAAATCAAGGCATCACCGTGAGTTTTTGGTTACGCAAAATAAGAAAAAAAGAGTTACATTAAATGCAATAAATATAGCAATTACCAAAATCAATGTAAATATATCGTTACCTTAGATATCTTGTCTCCGTTGACAATCTTATGGTTATACAGCAGCGGGCTGTTGGCGGCGGCCGCCTTCTCCTCCGCGCGCTTGGCTTCCTCCTCGCGAGCCAGTAGCACTGACATGCGGAACTGAACCAAAATTATAAACTTAAATAAGACAATTAATTTCACTATTTTCGCCTAAAATGTGTCATGAAAATTTAAAAGAGACGGTCAGTATTCGAAGAATATCTTTACAACTATAAAAAAACTATTTTTATGAACTATACCACTTGCAGTGCTTCTGAAATTACAATTACTGTGAGAAATGCCATAAGAAATAGGTAGTGGTATTAATCCGAATAGTCCGTGTAGCAATTTATAAACGAGGCCTTTGTTCAACAGTAGACATCTTCTAGCTGATGATAAATGAAATCAATCAAGTGGATTCCGAGATACTTATGAACAAATAATCACAAGTATAACTACAAGATTGCCAAGTTATGCATATCTAGTGCCTTAGGTACCAGTGTTCTTACCTCAGGAGTAACAGTCTGCGCGGCGGACCTGTCGCGCACGCTCTTGACGTCGTCCTTGGAGCCGCTCTTGGCCTTCCGGCTGCCGCTGCTGCCCAGGCTCGTGGACGAACTGCGCTCTAAGTTGCAGCGGTTTAAGATCTCCGCCGCCTAGTGAACAAGATTTAGTTGGTTAATGTGCACGTATAACTTTATAAGACTATGGGTAAATACATAAGTGATTGGTTTAAAAGAATAAGAGTCATGTCATTGGTTGGTAACAGATTACCTTTGTTTACATGTTGCAAAGTAATAAAGAAATTAGTATTTTGAAACTTGCATCATTAATCTTGGCACAAAGTGTATCTCCCTAATTTGTAAATTTTAAATAACAAAATCATTACACATATAGATTACTAGCTGTGCCCCGCGGTTTCACCCGCGTGAATGACTACATACACTATCTTAATAAATTATAGATTATGTGTTATTCCGATGTATCAGCTATATTATTGTAAAGTTTCATTAAAATCCATTCAGTAAGTAGTTTTTGAGTGAAAGAGTAACAAACATCCACACATTCATTCTCACAAACTTTCACATTTATAATATTAGATGGATGTATTATTTAAGGAAGATTTTACTGTATTGTGTGAGTGTGCAGTGATACCTGTGAAGCGGTATCGGTGTCGGGGCTGGCGATGGCGGGCGCGGGGCGCGGCGGCGGGAGCGCGCGCGCGGGGTGCGGGCCGTTCAGCGCCTCCAGCAGCGACACCGGCTCGTAGCCCGCCGGGATGTTCTCCGTGCTGCCCTGGATACAAAATAAGACATAGGTATCAAAATATAAAAAGCCGTAAGGTATCTAGAGAGAGGGCTACGGCCAATTTTAAACCGATATAAGTGTCACATAAATGCCAAAATGCTCTCTGTTTTTTTATTTCGGCGTGAAAAAATACAAGTAACATAAAATTCTCTTGTCTGGTTGAAAATGCAGACAAAATACAGAATTCGTTAGTATCAGGTCTAAATGACCAGTTGAGAATCAACTAAATCTGGTAAGACAATATCAATATGCCTAGAAAAGAAGTTAAGAAGTGTAAAAATCTTAAGGAATTTAGTTATAAGTATACTAACATCATTAGCAGTAGCCGGCAGCGGGGGCGCGTTGTCCGCCCTGCGCTGGAGCGCGCGGATCTGCAGCAAGGCGCGGAAGGGCGCGCGGCAGATGGGGCAGTTGTTGGCCTGGTAGCGCAGCGAGTCCGCGCACGAGTTGCACAGGCACAGGTGCCGGCACGGCAGGATCAGCGTGTCGCGCACGTCGCACATGCAGATCACGCACTCCGACCCGCCGTCCTCCGTCTCCTCGTCCGAACTTGGCTGGATACCACACAGTTGGTACTTAATAACCTCGATAGATTGCAGTTCATGGTACGACAATCTAAAGGAGGGCTCTATTTACAGACTTGCTAAAAGGTATCTTACTATATGGCGTAGACAGTAACCAAAATTTGATAGTAAATGCGAAAACCGAAATTCATGAAGTATCTAAATATCAGATTTCCATCAATGTCATGATAATTTGGATATGGGTTTGCATTTCCGTAATTCAAACCCACATCCACATTGAGGTCATTGCACAGTGATCCGTCGAAATATGAGCTTTGTATTTTACGATTACATCTATAGCACATAACAAAGGTTAAATTTCCATGTTTATATCATTTTGTAGACGGGTGATATAAGTCTACTCGAATAAACCAAAAAGTCGCATTTGTTCACCCAGATGATATCCCTAAGATGAACAAAGTGGAATATACCATCACAAAATATCGCGGATAGAAAATCACATCATCAACATCACATATTCGTGGATATGGTAATTTGTCAACCTTATGCCTAAGAACATAAAGGCGATCATTGCAAAATTGACACATTCTCTTCATATGGTTTATGTGCTTACCTTAGTGTCGAGGTTCTTGTTCTCGATGCCGTAGATCTCCTGCAGCAGGTAGCAGAGGCCGTCCACGAACAGCTTCTGTTTGAGCGCCTTCAGCACGTACGTGCCGTCAGAGTGCTTCTCTACCACCGCGATCGTTGTGTGCGACTGTCTTATTTCTAAAATATTTCAAATGTACGTCATACTACGACTTCATCTAGCTTAGGAAGAAATTGTAAAAGTGATTTATATAGTCCTACTTGCAAATAAACTATTTCATTCAATACTGTGTAAATATTATTTTCCTCAAGGCCTAAACTTTTTATAATGTACTCTTTCGAAACGATGTTCGTCACGACCAGGGGAATAAATTAAGTTTCTTGGTACTTCATAGCAATGCAAAGATACTTTTATTTGACGTTAGCAAAAATAGTAAAGAATTCTAAGGGTGGCTCCAGATCTATGATACGGTATGAGCATCAAAGCTTTCGGATTTAATCTAACTCAAAGTAATCACCACAGAATCCACATACCATCTTGTCCTTCATCAACGACGCAGTAAATAGCAATGGGTATGATCTCCCTGTCGGCGCAGTAGGCCAGGTCCTCCTCCGGGTGCTTGGAGGGGTCGAACACGTGCGAGATCTGGCAGAACTGCTGGTTCGCGCCCTTCTTGTAGTGATACGTTTGCGAGCTCATGGCCGGGTCGCGCGGGTAGTAACTGATCATCAATGAGAATTAAGCCAACACTTATAGTTAAAAATCCCAAGTCATTACAAAAATTTGTTTATAAATAATCAAATTTAAAAGATATCTAACATTTATATTGCTATGCATTACGCAGTGTTTAGCATCTTAAGTTTTCATGATGTAAACAGACACTTAGTTACAAAGGTCATATTGTGTCATTATTTATTATTTACGTTTCATTCAAGTCAATCATAGTAATTATAACTTACAAGCAGTGTATATAAATACTTACACAACACCAGTGGGTGTCACCTCTTCCGTACAAAAGTAGAATACGGTAATAGCACATCTTGCGTCACAGTCAAATGTGAACTCAATATTGTAGTATGTGCCCTTGCCATTGTTCTCTACAGATTTGATCATACCATCTCCAATCTTGTTCTCAGCTAGCTTCCCAACCGGCTCAGGACATCGTACAAAACGTAAGGACTCCTTACGGATATTAACAAGACTTTTTAATGTCTTTGTTGGCTCATTAGACTGTGGCGGAGGATACGGGAACTGGGGACATATCAATTTTGATCAATTTGATTGTGATAACTCTGATTACATTTTAATAATGATTAAATATTTAAAAAGCTACAATTTTAAAGTCAAATATAATTTTAGTTTAAAGTTGTATAGAGTTATTATTTTTTTTACAATTTGTTTTAAATAATTCACAATAATTTCTTGAAACAAACTTTTATTACTGCTCATTTCATAAAGCCAATAGTTGTTTTATTTATTGTCATTATACTTACAGGTGTGGGTCTACTGCCAAGAAAGTTAAGGTCTGCATTTTCTCCAAATAAGTAGGCTTCAGGCTGTGGTGTGTCAAACCTCTCCCCACCCATGATGAAGTGGCTCCCAAAGTAATTACCTGCATCATCAGTTTCTAAATGTTCCTTATAGCATTAACTTACTTATAAAGTAACTTACACCTAACAATACTCATTTAAATTTGTTAATTTATTCAAAACAACAAATACTATCATTATAACTTGCCCAAGAAGGCACTTGATTATAAACAATGACTGCCTCAAATCTAGTTACACAACAAGTGAGAAAACAATTGAATGTTTATAATTTATAGATGCATTCAATTTCGAAATCACCATTTTAGATTTTCAACCAACACTAAAACAAATACTTCTATGCCTGATTAGTTATGTAGTTATGAATATGCAATTCAGTTTTAAGATTTGGATTTAAGCTTTCAGTATAATGTCCATAAATGAATCAGGCTAAACGGTATAAGGATTTTCTATATTAACACGACAACACAGTTAATAGCATAATAAGGTCGTATTTACCTGATCGAGGTGGATATTTATAAGCGTGATTCGATACAACATCGGCTTCTTCGACACCAGCATTCTGCCTACTTGTTAACGCACCCATTTTTATTCAACGAGTTATTAGAATACAAATAATTTTACGCAAAATAAGCAAATACGTCTGTTTTGTTCTCACACAGCTGACATTTTGTTTGACATATTGATTGACATTTTATTTGATGAAGTTGGCTAAAGATTTACCACAGAGTATTTTTCCAGTTTAATAAAGCAAATATTTTTATCTAGCAATTCCACAGTTTCCACTATTAAGAAAGTATAAGTAGAATTAATTTATTTGGATTTAAGAATGTAAAGAATTCTTTATTTCGAACCTGAACTCTGCATGGACAACAAACAAGCACTCACTTGCTAGCTCAAAAACTAAATAAATTGGAAACCTCGACGCCACAACGAGGGAGTGACGAGCGCACTGCCATTCATAATTAGGTAAGTTCCATCCATCAATAAAACAATTCAGAAAAGTAAAATACCATTTTTCAAGAGGTTTCAATTTTAGTACATAAATGGTAGAAATTGACTTTTTAATGTGACCACACTAAAAGTTTTTACCGTCAACGTCAAACAAACTTCCGTCTGTCTTTTCGTGGAAGTGGTGTCACTTTGTGAAGGTGCGATAAAACTTTTATTATAAAATCGAATGTAATCTTATTGAGCACTGAATATTTTCAGTAGATTTTGAACAAACGTGTAGTGTAAGAGTTACTAAGCCCATTTTTTGGTTTATTTCAGATCACAATGGGGCGCCGGCCAGCGAGATGGTAAATATTTTACAACCTCAAAGCTTGTTTTTATGACTTTTTGGGACCTCAATTAATGTATGTTTAATGTCGTTTTCAGCTATCGCTACTGTAAAAACAAACCGTATCCCAAATCACGGTTCTGTCGTGGTGTACCCGACCCCAAGATCCGTATTTTCGACTTGGGCAAGAAGAAGGCCACAGTGGACGACTTCCCACTATGTGTGCACTTGGTGTCCGACGAGTACGAGCAGCTTAGCTCCGAGGCTCTGGAAGCAGGCCGTATTTGCTGCAATAAGTACCTCGTGAAGAACTGCGGCAAGGACCAGTTCCACATCCGCATGAGGTTGCATCCATTCCATGTCATCCGAATTAACAAAATGTTATCGTGCGCTGGAGCTGATAGGTAAGTGTCCAGAATTCTTTTTATTTGCCTTGAAAATTTGAAATTCCTAAAATCTTGTTCAAAAGTAATTTTAACATAAAGTTTGTATCAGTACATAGTTCTAATGTCAGTTAAGACCATGTGTCTTAAATTTATAACCAAGTTTATGTCAGAAATACTTTAAAAATATATATATTTAGGTGTCAATGAGTTAGAATTTTATTAAAAGATAAGTTAATATCATAAGTCAAAGTCATGCATTACTTGCATCTCTCTCACTATGACTAATAGATAAGCCATACAATATGACAGTCATGAATTTCACAATATTTTGTAAACAAAAGTTGTTATTCAGTCATGATAATGCTAGATCCTTTTACAAACAACACAAATTTCAAACATCATGCTTGTATCATTCCCGATTTTCTGATAGATGGTGAACGAATAATGAATGACTATATTCTAAACTAAAGGTAGTTTATAGCATCCTCATGCTTGCTGATATTATTTAATTAACAACATCCATTTTTTAAACAGTTTTCTGCTATTTGTGTTGATTAGACAAGTGTCTAAAGACAAGAAAGTCAACAACTTAATTTTACATAATAATAATATCATACGCATTGCGCCAACCCCAAATAATTGGGAACAGGGCAGGGAGATGATGATGAATAATTATATCATAATCCAGCCTATAAATTTCTCACTGTTAGGCACAGGCCTCGAAGGCATGAACATTGATAACCACTCTTGAGGATTGGCAATTTAAGAGTCCAAATTTGGATCCAAGTTTCTTCACAATGTTTTCCTTCACCGGAATTGTCTTAGAATAATTAAGAAAGTACACACAGTAAAACTTTGAAAAAGCCACATTGGTACTTGCCTGGGTTTGAACCTGCAACCTTGTGTATGATACAAATCCGTTCATTTAACTGCTAGGCCACTACAACCCTTTTTATATTGTTCAGTATTCTATTTTTGTTGACTATCAAAAAAAGCTAAGTAAAATATTATTTTCATTATGAAAGAGATATATTAACAAATAACTTGTTCTTTTTGACTTTCAAACAACATCTCATCAGTTGTATTTTTTTATAAATTTTTATAATTTTACCCTCATAATTTCAGGCTCCAGACTGGGATGCGTGGTGCTTTCGGCAAGCCCCAAGGCACCGTAGCCCGTGTGCGTATCGGACAGCCCATCATGTCCGTGCGCTCCAGCGACCGTTGGAAGGCGCAGGTCATCGAGGCTCTGCGTCGTGCCAAGTTCAAGTTCCCTGGTCGCCAGAAGGTAAGACACCAATTCTTGTTAGATGGTAAACAACCCAAAGTCAGATAAAATTACGAAAAGAATTTGTATCAATAAATAATGCGCGACGATATAAAAGGCACTAGTAATGTTGACGCGGAATTTACAAAAGATTAAAATATTTTAGGATAAGATTATTTATATTTGCAATGCTTCTTCTGGAAGGTGATTATATAAATATTATGTTTATATGTAAACTAAAGTTCTAATGTCATATTATTATTTCAGATCTATGTATCCAAGAAGTGGGGATTCACCAAGTACGAGCGCGAGGAGTTCGAGAAGCTGCGTGAGGACGGCCGTCTCGCCAACGACGGATGCAACGTCAGGTACCGCCCCGAGCACGGACCCCTCGACGCATGGAGGAAGATCCAGAATGAGATCTACAGCGTGTAAATCTTTACATCATAATATACCATAAAAACAGCAAATTGTGTTTTAGTTCATAATTTATTATTATAATTCCCTTTTATTTATAAATACTTTATCTAAAGAAAGAATCAATAGGTCTGCAAGGCATTTTATTCTTCTTCACTGGTGATGCAGATTTACGTTTTCTTTTTACACTACTCCCAGCAAGTACTGGACTGTGCTTTTTATTCCATTCTCTGCTTAGTTTCTTAGCTTCATGTAAATCCAAGTGCTCTACAAATCTTTCTAAAGGTATCTTTTTTCCGCATTCTGCACACATCTCTGTAGGAATATTTGCATCGATTTTTACCAAATAACTGGCTATTGATGACGTACTTTCATTTCTTACATACTCTTCTGGGGCTTGGGTTTTCTTTTGCTCTTCATGTTCTTTCGGTTTCACAATGGTTTTTTGCTTTTCCTGACGAATTAACTCCCTTTCTTCATCTCTTAGTTTAAGAGCCATGTGATAATCCGAATGTTCAGGAACCATGTGGATTGGTATTTGTTTCCTGCATTCAGGACACAGAAAAGTATCTTCATCTGGGTTATGTTCTCCCTGAGGCAACACAGCCGCATTAGTGTTACTAGTTGTAGCATTAGTATTGTTATCACTTACTAGGGCGGATTCGGAGTCTTTATCAATCATTCTAGAGGAGCTGCTAAGTAATTCTCTTATGCTTTTTACACGGGCGACTTCTTTAGGATCATCTTCAAACAGAGCCACACTATTATTTATTTCGTCATTGATTGTGGACCCAGAGTAATCTGTATCATTGCTGTCTTGTCCACATGTGACTACATCACAAACTGGCGTCGTGGGCCGCATCTTATCAGCGGTAACTTCAGCATTTAGTATTCGGTTCTTTAAGGTATCTTTTTTATTCTGATCTAACATTTTGGCAAAGAATGACTCTTGTTTATCTAAAGTAGATTCAAGTACTGGGTTGTTGGTGTTGCTACAAGTAGCACTAGGTTTTTCTAGTGGAAGTGAGTCTGTTGTAGTTGTCGAAGGCTTATCACTTGCTTCTAAAAATTTCTGCATGATGTAATCTTTGCCTATATTTTTAGTACCACCTTTCTTAATTGTTGTTTCGTTATTTAGATTCTCTTGATTTTTACTATCTTTAGGCTTGTTCATAGTTTCGTCTTTAGACGAGCCTGCAAAATAATCTTTGAGATTCTTTGTTTTCTTGGTATCTACATTATCTTCAAATTTACCCACGCTTATGCCGAGAAATTTTATCGGAGCTTTAAATTTTTTGTTGATATCAATATCTGAAACAAGAATTGTGAGTTTAAATTTACTTAATTTAAAAGAGCAAGACAAATGCGTTAATACAGTACATAACTAATATTACCTTTTATCTTTATTCCTTCAGCGCTTTCCATGAGAAGTTCCAATGCTTTATTAGAAAATAGTTCGGCGCACAATTCGTCTTCAGGAGTAAAGTTATATGATCTAGAACTGCTAACATCCTTTTTGCCCAGTTGCAAAGAATAACTGACAACCATCTGTTTAGGAGTTCGATTATTTTCTAAAGCATCCTTTTCAAGTCTGTCTTCTATTTCCTCGCCGAGGTCTTTGAGCCATTTTTGGAGGGTGTCTTGTTTCGATATTGCAGCTTTGCCTTTGAAGTTTTTGCAGCAGCCGATACTTTTAGGATTGAACCTGGCTTCCACTGGCTCGGAATCGATGCCGCGCGCGATGTTAAACAGCCATGACCTATAAACAAGAGACATTGACATTCCGAAAATAAGATAAATATAGATATGGAATTGTTAATTCAGTCATACCCATTCTTGTCATCAAATTTAGCTTGCAACTGTTTTTCAGTAAACTTCTGCAGGTCACCCATTGTGCTGATTTTCAGCACTTCACAAACTAAATATCCGAACTTTCCACCTAGATGTTTAACTTTTTTCACAGGAAGAGTGCTAAAATCAAAAATATTTAATTAAAATAAATATTTATTGTATGTTTTTGAGATGCTAGTAATGCAGACCTACCTGTATAGTATATTAACTGAGTGTTTCGGTAGTATGGTCTGCTTGTTGGGTTTATTCATGCCACAGACCAGTTTAGCCAATATTTTATTATGAGCAATACCAGCTGAACATCTGTATCCTGCAATTTAGAATCAATTTCAAAAAACTAGAGTCACATAAATACTGGACAAGCAGAACAAAATACAGAGAAGCTTTAACTAAGAAATAGGTAAGATGCTGCTATCTCTGAAATGAAACCCCTTACATAAGATATTTTTCTATTACAAATGATTAATCATTTCATACTGATACATAATGTAGATCCCACCTAAGTAGCATGCAGTAAACATTAATCAGGCCATTTGCTACTGTGAATAGCATGTAAAAAACAAAGAACATATTGCATAGTTTACCAGTCTCCTCATAAACAGCAGCTCTGATCTCGCTGACTATGATAGCTCCAACCAACAGCCTTGTGGCATGGTTGTAGTCAAAGTCAATGTTGCTGACCCCACCCGTGTGGATGTCAGCCAGTAACTCATCCACACAGTCATAGCCCAGGGCATATGTATTGGGCATCATGTCTGTATTTATTGTGTTTAAGTTGAGAGTTTTTAGCCGCTCTTGTACCTGAAAAACAAGCAGTTGATCTGGTGGGTGGTGTATTGTAAGATAAACACTAAATTTTCACAAACAAAAAAAGGAGTCTTAGAGGCAGGTCTTATATACAATATAATAATGTAATATAATAGAGTATTCTTGTAACAAAATTATTGTATTTTGGCTGTTGGTAGTGGCATCTGAATGTAGTGGTATTAAAGCAAATAAAGAAATTTAACTCACAGGAACGGTGATGTCCAAGTAAGCTTCATCAATGGAAGCCCTTTCAAAAAGCGCTGTGAATCTCTGTAATACTTTAGCTACATCCTTTCCAGCATCTCTATATCTGAAAGTTTTAATCACAAATACATGGCACATAACATCATAATATAGAGCCAATGTTATACTAATATTTACCGCAGTTCATCCACTACTTAACTTTATCAGGAAATATATATTTAATTTTAAACTAAATAGTGTACATGGAAAAGGAAAGTTGGTAAACATAAACAGGCTCAGGTAGTCAGTATAATTATGTAAAATTAGGTATAGTCAGAAATAGAATACTTAGTGATGTCAGCTTTCCCTCTGAGGCAAGGTACTGAAGGCAGCTCTATGTCTGGACACTTCTCCTTCGCTTCCTTTCCCCGCATGTGTCGTGTGACGCCGCGGGCTCGAGCTACGTAGTTCACGGCTATGATACTACAAACGACAACACAACATGGTCACACTAACTTGTTGGGAGTTTCAATATTAAATATACAATTTAAGTTCTCTACTTACCCTCCACCCATCCAGGGGTTGTATTGTACTACAGCGATAGGCTTTCCACTTAATTTCGGATCGAGTTTCTCTTCCACTTGGCAATAAAAACAGTCCATGTCTATAAGTACAACAACACGATTATCTTCATCCATTTTCACTTCTTATTTGTATATCAATGTATTTAAAGTTATAGTATTATTTTGTCATAATTACTTAGAAATCATCTTGCAAATAAATCTGTAAAAGCGCGCGAAAAATCAATCATCAGCCAACTGATAAGTCGTGATTAGTTTTTTTTTGACGTCAGGTCATGACAAGATGTAACCTGCTCTGACAGAAAAACATCAGTGTGACCAGAGTAAAATAAAAATTAAATACTTTTTATGCAATGAACTCATTTCTATATTAAAATGTAATAGGGGACGAGTTTTGAAAACATGCTAACTCAATGAAGGGAGTAGTATACGTACAGTAGTACATTTATTATTATTCATATAAAATAAAGAGACTAAGTGAACTGTATTAAAGTTTATTAAAATCCTTGTCCATATGTCTTATTCCATTTAACATACTGCCCAAGATCATCTTGCGAGACGCTGGGCCTCACCCTTTGTAAAGCGTTCACAAAATCTTGTATGTTTACTGGCCGCACCTGCAAACAAAATATGACAACGTTTAATAAGAGGAGTTCAAAATAATTTGAGGAGAGTAGACATGGGTTTATTTATTTATTTATTCCAACGCGAACTCATACTGAAGTCAGGACTATTTCTAAAGATATGAATTTCCATTTGTGCACCTTATCCGGGTCAATGCTGACGATCTGCGAGAGTGGCACGGAGCGGATGGGCCCCATGGCGGCCTCGGAGCAGAGAGACTTCATGTCGGCGCCCGAGTAGCCCTCCGTCAGGCTCGCCACCTCCGATACATGCTGTGACGTCAGATCGTTGTTCTCGTTCTTCATGAGATTACTTATTATTTGCTTTCGGGCCTGAAACAGCGCACATTTTTTATAGAACGTAAAGCTACGAATTCACGAATCCCTGTATATTTAATTCTAAACAACTATAATTCCTAGTATAATATCACTATACTTACGCCAGCGTCCGGCAGAGGTATGTATAGCCGCTTCACGAGTCGCCTGCGCGCGGCTTCGTCTAGTTCTTGAGGCCGATTGGTCGCGCCAACTATTAGCAGCCTGTCTTCTTCAGCTGTTATTTTGAAATAAAAACTAGTTAATTTAAAAATGTAAAATGAAATGTATTAAAACACACAAAATCCGAACTTTGGAAACAGATTTGAAGGGGCTTTTACGGGCAATATAAAAACTGTGTTCCAATGTTAGGTAAATAAATGATACCTAATGTTTTATGTCATAGATTGAAATGCTTAATATGTTAAAGCATACCAGTGGCAGCACCATCGAACTGGACTAAGAACTCCGTCTTGATCCTGCGCGTAGCCTCGTGTTCGGAGTCACTGCGCTGTGTGAGCAGGGAATCTATCTCATCTATGAATATCACCTGCAACAAACATACGACTAGTCAATCAGTAACTTTACTTCTGCCTTCTTGGTGCAAATTAAATGAGGAATAAGAGAGTATTAAGCAAAATATAACCTTAACGTTAGGAAATAAGGTTCATAATTACGGATATTAGCTGTTAACTGGTTGGTTTTAGGGAACATGTACAGTAGATATTGACATACGGCAGGCTGGTGGCAGCGGGCGACGGCGAAGAGCGCGCGCACCATCTTCTCTCCGTCTCCGATCCACTTGGAGGTGAGCGACGACGCCGAGATGCTGAAGAACGTGGCCTGGCACTGCGCTGCTACACACCTACCTGCAAATAAATCATGACACACAGTGTGTGACTGCCGGGAGAAAGGAACAAAGCTTGGTGGTTTTTAGAATATTGGAAACTACAGGGAGAGTCTTGCTTGTCAGGGGTAGTCACACAAAAACTTCTGGTAAAAAAAATACTTTTATATATGTATCTCCTAGACCAAAAGAAATGCCATAGATTTAAAGCTCGCCGCCAATGCTGCTTTGTCTACGACAATCATTATCCCAAAAGTGAGACATTCATAAAAACAATGTCTTAAAAGGAGTATAATTTACCAATCAATGTCTTTCCAGTGCCTGGGGGTCCAAACAAGAGGATTCCTTTAGGAGGCCTCCTGAGCCCAGTGAATATATCGGGCCGGAGTAGTGGCCACACTACTGCTTCCTGTATCACCGACTTGGCTAGTTGAAGTCCTGCTATGTCATCCCAACCTTAAATAATACACAATTAACATAAACATTTAAGACTCAAAAATGCAATTCTACCAAGGCAAAGTGGCCAGAAATCGCAATGGATAGACAGGTTTGAAGGACGGAGGGGGAGGCCTTTGCCCAGCAGTGGGATCCTATGTAGGCTACTAAAAAAAAAGGCAAAGTATTAATTGAAAATTTTTCTCGATATAGTGAATATCTTCTTGCCTTCTTTGTATTGGGAAGTTTAAAACACTAGTCATTTCGATAATGGCAGCGTTTTCTGTGCAGTATGAAAAGAATAGCTATATCAAAGAAAATTAGTTTATTATACTTACTGATGGGTGTCCCCTTATCAATGATTTCACTTTCAATCAGCTCTATCATTTTAGGATCAATGTGTTTGAGTCTCTCATCTGTTACCTCTGGCTCAGCATTCTCCTGCTTATCTCTGAAAATAGGTAAATAAATATCACATACAATATTATTTGTGCAATAGAAAAACAAAAAGAAATATCTTAGGTATTCAGAATATTAAGTGTATTATTTTCATTACTTTTATATAGGTTACTACTTACTTACCATGCAGAGTGAATCAAGTAAATAACTAACTGTATTTTTTTTTTTCAAATCTTTTTAGTATGTTTACTTACTGGGCTCCAATCATAGGTGACACAAACTTGGCTTGAGCCTTCCTGGAAGTTCCTAGGGTCCGTTTAGCAGCAGGATTTGAGGCCAACAGCTGTTCCTTGGCTGTCTTGAATGTTATCTTTGCCACATTTGCTTTATGTGCCTTATTCTCTTCCTCTTCTTTATCAAAGTCCACTTGTTCAGGTATTTGAGAAATTGGTTTTGGAGGTGGAACAACATTTTTAGGTAGTCTTGTACTATCTGTGACATTTTTAGTTCTACCAAACTTTGGTTTAAAAAGTCTCTGATCATCACCCGATCTTGACTCCTGGCTTGAATTGTCATAATTGATATTTTTAACAAAAAATGAGCTGCTTCCTGCTTCTGCATTATCCTTGCTAAGTTTATCAGTGGTGTCATTTATACCTAAATTGCATATGCATTTGTTCTTTTTAAATTCCTTTAATCCAACATGACTGGAAGTGTCACATTTATCGCAAGATGGCAATGTGTGTTGGATGAAGGATTCTGTATCAAATTTACTGCAACAAATTTTATTTTGTTGATTATTAAATTTATATCAAACTTGCCGAGTCTAATGATTAAAAGGTGTATCATCTTGAGGAATGGACTTGTGAAAGGTTTTTAACTGGTAGTTTCAGAGATTAACAGGTTCAAATGTTCTTAAGCCCTAAAATAGTAGCTATAGATACTACAAGGTGAGGTTTAAATTTAGAGTTATCGTTAGATGGAATTTTAATACTTAAACATTAATAAACATACTTCAAGCCAGTCCTCCAAGTTTTCATATTACTTGTGTCGGCATTCTGTAGAAGTACATTAGCGGAGTCAAGGATGTGTTCGATAGATTTCTCATTGAACAACTCTTGGTTGCAATTCCAAACGTCGTTCAGCAGAACATTAGACACCGTGTTACTGGAACTGAAAATAATATAAATAATGTTTTAAACAGATGCAAAAGTTTATGACAAATTGTATTTTAATATTATTTACCTTTGTAAAGAAACTTTGTAGTGATGCTGAGTTGACTTATTATTTGTAGTCAAATGGTTATCGTAGTCATCTTCAGGCAGCAGACTATCAATTTGACCGCTTTCAAACATGACTTCGACAAAGAAAATACTTTAGGTACTATCAAATTATTGGATATTTTACAAATGTTTCGCAAACTAGACGAACAAAATCAAACCAAAGTGTCAGACTCAAAACTTTTGCCTTTTCCCGCGTTTTGACAAATTGACACACTTCCACAGACAAATTTTTGGAAGATGGTAAAATACGTCTTCAATTTCACGAATAGTCTAAAATATATTTGCAGTACTACCTACTTTTGCTGCTATTACCTACTAAATAAAACATACTTATGTAGACAGCTATGGATATAGTAAGTAAGTATACGAGATAGTTTTTAAAATCGATTGCAACTTGTAGCGAATAAACATCACTAAAACACGGATTATCTGTCAAAATTATTGCATCGTTTGTCAACTTGAACTGTCAAATGTAGAGAAATTGTCAAGTTGTGAGTCTGGAGTATATAAAATTATACGAAATTCCTTAAATTTCAAGTGTTCTAATGAAAAAATATTAAATTCTTGTTAAAACATTACTACAAATATTGTTCAGAAAGACAATGTGAGTTTGTTTGATAGAAACACTGAATGGGACGTGAACGCGATGAGTTCGAAGCCATCAATTTATCATGAAAAACAAGTTAAAGAGCTGTGCGCTTTACACGCGCTTAACAATTTATTCCAGGTAATTATTGAATCTTAATGAGTGTGACTGAGATCGTCAGAACGAAACGCGCTATTGTTGAATACACCAAAGTCACAGTTTGTTTATTATTGGTAGCTTACCTCCAAGGTTTGTGCATTACTTAGTAAAGGAATGTTACTGTGTGTTTTCAGATGCGGGGTACTTATTCAAAGACTGAGCTAGATGCAATATGCAGTAGACTGTCTCCAAATGTTTGGATAAACCCGCACCGCTCCATGCTGGGGCTCGGCAACTATGATATCAATGTGATAATGGCAGCCCTGCAGAAGAAAGGCTGCGAAGCGGTGTGGTTTGATAAGAGGAAGTAAGTTTATTGCGCAAGTTTTCAATGTACAATTTATTACATCACAAATTATGTTATTTATTCCATATTTGTCTACCATTTAACACTTTGTCTGTTGTCTAGTTTGTTAAAGTTTGATGTTTACATTAGGACATTTAGATTGATTCAAGGCTAAGCAAATATTTGTATTTCCAGGGACCCTGGATGTTTGGACTTGTCAAACATCTGTGGTTTTATCCTGAATGTGCCATCGGATTACAAGCTGGGTTTTGTGATGTTACCGCTGCGCCGGCGACATTGGATCACAATACGACAGATACAGGGGAACTTCTACAACTTGGACTCCAAGCTTGAAGCTCCTCAACTGATTGGAAGGGTAAATTTATATTTAAATGTATTTCATTAAATTAATTTTTATTTCTTATAAAATTTTAGCTCATTTTAATCATTAATTATTAATATTGCCATATATAAAGTGTGTAAGTGATGTGCTAGAGTTCAATGTATATTATCTTTGTACAGAAGAGGTACCTTTTTATAAAATAACATTATTTTTTACTCAATTTCAGAGCAGTGATCTAATAGCCTACTTGAAAGAGCAGCTGGACAGCAAAGAGAAGGAATTGTTTGTGGTGGTGAGCAGAGAGGTGGAGGAGAAACAGCTCTGGATGCACCAGTACGCCATACAGGGCAACCGACCCAACACTCAGAGCTCCAGCCAGCCCCAAACCAAGAGTGAGTGTGAGAGCCCCATCGGCAGCATATCCTCACTCGCGCAGTACGACTACAGAAACCGCGACGCCGAGTGCCTACAAGTGACGGAAGTGCGGAACTGTGTTGTCAGTAGAGAAAATCAATATTAGAGTGTGAATTTTTAGACTTGGTAACACTTTCCAGACTGTTGGTGAAAAACTAGCAATTATTATGTGTTCACATATTTTTGTTCACTGTATGTGTGTTGTGTATTGAAAAGACATTTTTATGAGTTGTCTTTCTAATTGAAATATGGTGTTGGTTTGCAAGAGATCAAGTAATTCCGGGAGTTAGCAAGGATGCTGTTGTTTCAGTACTTAACAGAGTATTGGTCATATTAATTTATTGATACTATTTGTTTTTATATTGCACTTTAGTTTTGTTCTGCACAAATTATGTTGAATATTGCAGCATATTGTTGTTATTTTTTATTTAATTTTATTTGGTTTTACATAAGGCCTGTGGTCAATGGATAACTTATACGCCTAGTGTTTAGATCTTGCCTATTTTGATGGTAGTATTACAGCAATATATCTCTTAAGACTGTAATAATAATGTAAGCCATCCGATCTTAATAGTGAGTACAGGACTTTTAGAGATCTTGACATGTTTATAAATATAAAGTATAATTCCAGTAATGGCAATAGTCTTGATGTTAATGGAAACTGTTGAATGTTGCGATGTATAATACTGTTTCAATACTATGCCAAATATGATAACCAAACTGTTTGACTCTATTTAAATGAATAAACTTGGCCAAACTAATAGATTTACAGTTAAAGTTATCTCGTTTTTGTTATATAAATTTTAAGCAATAACTTTACATTCTATACATTTATTTTAGGTTTATAGCACAATTCTGTTTTGTTTGAAATCTTTATAATACTTATCATCACATAGGCTCTGTTCTCATTACGGGCATTTACTTCACCTACTCTCATTGGATCATTTTATATGTACGATACTTGACTCTACACTTACTATATTATTAATGTTTACGAGCAGGGCCTAACTCTGACGTAGGTCGAGAGTGAGAAATTCCTTGTGGATGATATTTATTTCGCATTGAATTGTTGATCTTCTCATAAGTTTTTTACTATATTAAACTTTACTGTAAATATAAGATATTTTTCCAAAAAAATAGAAAGTGTGATACTCGATTCGTGTTTTTTATTTCATTTTACCTTTTTTCACCACCATACCTAGACATAAGCAGATGATTTGTGATTATGAATAGTTTTCTCAGAATGCGATTTGGCATAAAATATCCTAAATATGTAGTACTAAGATATTTACTATGTGCTCTTATTATTGCGCTGTAAAAAAAATGAACGCACAAAGTACACACATGGCAGTGTCAATAACTTTTCGACCTTATTACAACATTCACTAAGTCGATAATCCTTTGGCAATAAACATGATCTACGACTTCGCCATGTATGCAAGCCCTAACTATTCAGTAGTTAAGCGATATTACCAAATACATTAAACAATACAGTTATGATATTATCATTATTAGGTATATTCCACCTGAATCACGTTGGTCACTTAGTTCCAAGGTATAAAGGTGTGATATGAACTGAGCGCAGTAATAAAAGGCTTGTGTATCGTCTATACTTGATTTAATGAGGTGTCGGTACAGTTGTTGTTCTTAGAGATGATGAGCCGGTCGGGATCGAGGCGCAGCTCCTGCATGATGGCGTAGATCTGCGCGCGCACCGGCGCCTCGATCTCGCGCCGGCGACCCAGCACCCAGATGTGATCTGATAATCAAACATAATAATGTTAATAACATCGTTACATCCCTCCTAATCTAAGTTAAGGTATCATTTCATTACAAAGTCGGAAGTTGTTATATGAAAGTAATACTGAACTTGGCTTTACATTATTTTTTCATGGGAAGAGATTTTCTGGTTCAAGGGTGCACATCTGCAAATTCACATCACATCGAAAATACCTGCGAGTCCGCGATCCATTTTGAACCTTATTTAAATAAGTAGAAGTTACTGCAATGCGGCGTCGCATCGCCTTGCAATTTCTTTAGATAAAACTAGTGTACTTAGGTACTAGGGGGGAGGCTTTTGTTCAGCAGTGGACGTCTTCCGGCTGATGATGATGATGATGACTTAGGTACTGTTGTCAGTTCAATATAAATCGATTAAGTATAGGGTAGCTATGACTTGACATTCTATGTAAGTATTCTTTCCCTATACTTATTGCATATTAGGGCTATAAAATATTTCTAAATATCTTTGCTGTAGGCTTACATACCTAGTTATGTTAACTCGGGGCTGCATTTTTCAAGGAATCTTGAAACAACTTATTATTTACCTTAAGACCTAACATTAAAGTCCAAAATCCAACAAAAACTATTTACAAAGTAATTAATAATCACCTGAATGCGCAATACTGACGCTGGTGCAGGACCACACGATGGCGAACTGGTCGTAGTCGGTGAAGAGGATGTTGTAGAGGCCGGCGCCGGGCAGCAGGCGCCCGATGATGTACGGCAGCCGGTTGTTCAGCTTGTAGCGGAAGATCGACGAGCCGTTGTGGCTCGGGATGCCGATGCCGTACGTCGTTGATGGGTTGTTGGTCCTGGGTATAATAAGATTACAGTTCATAATTATCATCATCATCAGCCGGAAGACGTCCACTGCTGAACAAAGGCCTCCCCCCTAGAACGCCACAATGAACGACAATTGCATCCACCGGTATAACAAGATTACAGTTACCTTAGTTACAAATCCAAAATGGAAGGTATACCGGATAAGCTTCATAAAATTGTTGATAACTATAATTTTTAAGACTGAACCAATCTTCTTTAATTATAACCAAGAACCATTTGGATCATCGGCCTAAACTACCTATTCAATTCAATTCTTTATTGCATACCACAATGTTACATGGGTGGTCAATACAGTGAGTTAACAGTTCATTATGGACCTAAACTGTATCAAAATTTGATCATTAGCACAATAGACTACGGGCCCATGAGGTACAGAGGATACAAGGGATGCTAAAGTTTTTCAAACCTTCGCCCAAAGCGAAGGGGCTTTGGGCCAAGGTTTAAAAAACTAGGCCTCCTTGGTATAAGTCCTTTTCTATCGAGTTCAGTTTTCTTCCAGAGGGATAATTCTCTCGATTGGAATTTTGGATCCTTTTAGAATAATCGACGGCAGAAATTGAGATGTGATATGAAAACAATGAAATTGGTTTCAAGGGTATCTACATATGCAGTAACCTAAAGATTAATTAAATTTTCATTACGTTTTTACAGTTTTACGACGAGCTAATTACTATAGCCTGTGCAAGAGTGTTAGTTATGTCCGTAAAACTTATCAGTTATCGTTCCTTCATGTTGAAACCGTTAATTCATTATTGCCTCCGCCGCCGTAGTTGTAATCTAACATCGTAAAAACTATGATCGGCTGCACGGAAGTTGTAATATGTTACAGCGAACTAAAATAAGAAAACACCATCAAAAATGTATGAAGTTGTATTGGTATATATAACATTTAAAATACTGAACAGGCAAAAAAGTCTAAAAACCATTTCGAATATGTCTCTTTTCAAACAAAAAGCCGCGTCATAATTATTCCAATCGTTTAGGCGCTATGATGCCACAGACGGTTACACAAGCACCTACATGTGAAACTTAGAACACCTCTTTTCATGTCAGAATTAAATAAATATTAACTTTATCCACCCCTCTGAAATAATGGTGATGGCGCAGATTGGCCGACCCGTTTACTACGATCTATGGAACTACCTTACTAGGTTCTCAGTAAGATAGGTAGTGCAGGTCTAAAAATACTACATAGTAGGAGAAAAAGTCTTACCATTTGTTGAAAGTATTTATAGTAATGAGTAGATATCCCCTTTCGTTGAGCGTCACGGTGAGTTCAGTGCAGCTCGCCGTTATTTCCACCAGGTAGAACGATCTTTCTACTTCGTACCATGTGCCTGTCATCTGGAACGAAACAATACAAATTATATGAGCTCAGTGGATAAATATACGACCGATAATAAGAAACGCGTAATACTGTATTACTTTTTATAGCTAAACTTTAAAACCTAGGTACCTATTACATAATGTGATGAAATTTGTTTGGCATATCCCGGTAAAATATTTAGCTCATGGTCGTCCTGCTGATAGTACCTAACTGGAAGGGCAAAATTACCGTTTTATTCTCCGGAAAATCTACTGGCTAGGTACCTAGTTTTTTTAAGTTAAGTGAAAGATATACTGTCCACCATCAGGTTCAAAATTCCAAGTCAAGTCTTGTCGGTCCATGCAGAAGGTGGACATCAAAGTTGCCTATGCTTCCAATAAAATGACAGCGGAAGCTGAAAAGAAAGTAACTATGCTTACATAGTTTTGTTTGAGGAGTAGGTAATAAGAGCGGCAGACAAACCCAAACTACCGCTGAGTGACGTCACATGTTATTGCTCTCTATGTCAACAGTCATCAAGGCCAGTCATTCAGCTATGCGGCTTATGTGTAACATGTAAATCAACAAGAACGCTTGTATGTTTGTTCGTATTTCATGTAGCGTAAACAGATAGTTTGTTTGATCTTGAGGTGACTTTTTAAAATAACAGCGATACCACCTTAACCACCTATAGTACCTTCGTTGTTTCTGAATTAACACAAATGCTTAATAGCTTGGGTTCAGAGCAATGTTTGTGATGTTGTCCACATTTTTTATATACCTGTTTTGCATGTTTCGATTTTTCGATTCGATGACGGGGGGCAATGTAGGCATTAAATATATATATTGAAGATGTAAATACAGTAAATCTTGTTAATTAAAATCATGGAGGATTGACATGGCAACAATCTATGTAAGCTAAGCGGAAAACCACAAATGGAAAATGAGGCGAGTTGTTTTTATCCGTTATTACCACCGCATAGGAAAAGCATGGGGTTTGATACCTCCTACTGAAAGTGAATCATAAGCCTACCTCAGTACTTCCTGTTACCACTATAAGAATGAATGAAGAAGAATACTAGAGAACGTTAGCTTATATTAGTTAGGCAATGGCTCTACCTTTGCTGCCTACCAAATTATTGTAAAGTCAACGACCTCCGTTGCTTTTAAATATTTATAAAAGAAAATTGGGTAGTCAATAAGCAAGCATGTAACTGTAGAAAGTACCTAGGTAAATAGTACTTTTTATTTCAAATAAAAATATTAATTTGGGCTTAAGGAATGTAAATTAAAAAAGAAAGGAACACTGGTTAAAATATACCAGCAAAATAATATTTTGGTAAAAACTGCAATCGGTTAGAAAAAAGCAATTGCTCGATATTTCTACCTACGTCAAAAAATGCACAAACCAGGACAACCCTTGTAATTAATGTTTTCCGCACAAACCAAATACGGACTACAAATATGTTACCAAAGTATAAAATTGATTAAATAGGAAAATTTCAATCGAAATACTACTCGATTAGCACACATCGTAGCGTGATCCCCGATTATATCTTTAACGTAATAAGTGAAGTGCAATCAGCTTTTTTCAGGTAAAGCACGCAACAAACGCAATCGTTGTAACCTGTAACGTTCCATTCTAGTCGCTTCCTTCCGTTTTTCAGCGATGTATTATGCATTATGCAAATCGTATGCATGGCTACATGTTGACCGGCTGACATTCGGACTTAAGCACGGCAAGGTGACTGTTTACAACGTCGTACATTGGAATATGTAGACTACTCGTCTACGCGTTAGCCTTACACTTTTTCATTAAAAATATTTAATATTCAATATCATTACATACTTTACGATTGACCTTATTTTTTGCTGTACATTTATTTTAAGCATGGCATAAGAAACAGCGCGAGGGTCGTATAAAATACTTGTGAAGTGTATGTCACGTGTTAAAACATGCGTCTGTTTACCGAAACCCTTTACACACAAATATTTTTACTGTTTAACTTCTTATTGTTCCCAAATATATTTTTTTCCGCTTTAACTTTATATTGCTGCACAAACAATGACATTTAATAATTATATGAATAACTGAAACTTTCACTCGCGATATAAGTAATAAAAATATGAAATGCACTTTTTAAAAAAAAAATGACAAGAAATCAGGCACTCATCTAAACTCCAGATCATCCTAGGTCATGGTCATGGATATAATAATTGCGTTATAGTATGCAAAGATTCCCAGAAACACCTAAGCACTAGGTAACGCGGAAGAAATAGTGCTATTCAATTTTAATTTAATTAAATAGATAATAATTCTAAAACTTTCAGGTGACTTAGATAAAAAAATATATGCTAATACAGCGCTAGGCTAATAGGTAAAAAATAATATGAAACTCACAACCCCTAACAGACCCTAAAATTTATAAAAAAACCGTAATTAAATTATAACTGAAAGTAGAATAAGAGTGCACTCACCCGCTGTATGTCGTAGTCGGGCAGCGGCGGGTAGACGGGGCACTTGCCCAGGCCCGTGCTGATCACCGCCTTGATGATGGTGCAGAACAGGACACAGTATATCCGCGAGCCGGTCACTCGGGAGCCCCCCATCGCACTCGCACCAGCGCTCTATGCGGACGTACAGTTGCAGCGCACCTACCTCTTGTTTTGTAAACACTAAACATTATTTGTACAACATGAAGATTGGTCGCTCGTCGCGGCCGCACTCCGCACTGCACGCGCCTTACAATCGCCCACTGCGACCTGTCGGCGGGGCGCGCTTACACCATACGGGACGGGCGGGACACGGGACGTAGGCGGGACGGTACGAACACGGGACGGGACAAATAGGCGGATTGATCGCGAGGCGTGATGTCACCGGGACGTCACAGACGCAGAACTTGGAAAACGGATAAGCGATACGAAATCGGGCCGGGAGAAACGCGAGAACGTTCGAGAGTCAAACAAACGAACGCGCGACGGATCGCTTCCAGAACGGAGTGTGATCGTAATAGCGGTCAAAATGGACGTGATTTACTATCACCGTTGGTTACAACACAGTATCTGATCGATACGGCTTCAGGATGACTTAGCCACGGTCATTAGGCACAATTACTTAACAAATAGTTTTATATTTGGTAATCCTGTTACGAAGCATGTCGAGATTGTTGCATACTGATGTGTGCGAAATATATTGAAAGTGAGCGCTCGGAATGTTCACATTTTACACGGTATTTCCGCTAAACTAATAATCTTTAAGATGACTCGTAAAGAAATATGGTAGATATTCTAAAAAATAAATCTGATTATTCAATGCTATTGTTGACTTTTTAAGCATTTTGAAAAATATTTAAGAAAGCAATATTTCTTTGAGTAGTAGTATATGTTCAGAAAAGTAGGTATGATTATAAAAATATAGAATAATTATGTGTAAGTGTAAAAATACTGTAACAAAATTTAATTAAGTCAAAGTCGTCAAAGTATTAGAAACATCCGGATTAAATTTGTTTTCAAATAGCGGCTGGGAAAACCAAAAGTGAAAAATTCAAATGACAGCATTTCGTCGCGACACAGGAGGTCATCCATTTATATTATAAAGAAACAATTAAATATTTATAGAGACCAACTTGTTCGAATGTATGTAAATAAGTAGCCAACACACAAACACGATGATTTTCAAACAAATGTATTGTTCTCATATTGTTCTTACAATTAATTCTTAATATTTACAGAGCTTATGTATAAAAACAAATATATATCATAGCTTACGAATAAATATGAAGTTCTAATTATCACATGTTTATCGGAAGTGTAACTGTGACGTCAAAAGTAGGTACAGTGACGTCAGCAACATGGGCGTGTTGAATGACAAATTAGTATTCGTACCTATTATGTAACACATCGTAAAATTAAAGACGAACACAAAACATACAATAGTGCGCCGACATAGTTTAAATTATCATTGTTTTTCAATTGATTGTCTAAACTGGAGGAGTTTATAGTTCTGTTCAAAGGCAGACTTAGGTCGTTTCCAAAAGGTACTATGCTGGCTTATTTACTATAACAGACACACAGCAGCGATTGTTTAACAATTAATATTATAAGCGAAAACAAAAAAAAAAAAAGGATTAAAATAATTATTATTTCAATAATATTATCGTCTTAAACATAATCCACAACCTGCCCGTCAGATTTGCTAATATACAAATTAAGTGCGATACATTTATATCTCTTTCCGGGATACTCAAACGGAACTTCACTTAAGCCCTTCATACACGAGGTGACGGAAGACTTCGATACCCGACAGTAAATCCCCAACGACGCGAGCCTGTACGAACCTCTATCACTCTGTGGGGCGGTCTTCTGAGACTAAAATCGTCGGGTATTATAGCAGTCCTGTAGCCTTGTGTATGAAAGGCCAAAGGCTTTATCTATATCATAGCATTATGCCTGACACTAACTGAAAGACTTAAAACTGAGTTCCATTTGAGTATACCGCCAATTATCTACTAGACCTAACAATCACCACTTTATATTAAGCGCTATATCTGACTTCTCGACAGCATGGTAAGCAGTATGGAGCATGGCCCTGGCCTTGTCGGAGTCCTTCCCGCCGAGCCACTCCGCGTACAGCTTGCGCAGCAGCTTGTTCTGCGAGGGCACCGCCAGCGGCAGCCGGCTGTACAGGGCTTCCAGTTGTGCCACCAACTCGCGACCACTCTCACCTACTAGGGGTCGGACTTGAGCACCACCGTTTAGGCACCCTATGAAAAAGTAAGCAGAAAATTATTTTCATTTCAAATATCTATTTCATCGCGAAATTGTAATGTTTTGAGAGAAGTGGACAGAAGGTTTTAACTCAACTGAGGGATGGAGTAATTACTGATATTTATTCGGCGCAAAAAGCCGAATATAATGTTATATGCTTCAAAGAGTCATGGCCTTTTATCTTTAGTATCATTCGTAATCGTTTTTTCTTTGAGTCGTTTGTTCGAACTGTAAATTCGAAATGTACCTACTTAATACTGAAAGGATCCTAGGAACCTTTCAGTATTAAGTACATTTCTCCTTTGATATTTAAATCGGACCTAATTATTGATGCATACATGAAAATTTTGTGAAGTACGTACCTGAGGGGCAAGCCATGACCTCGACGTAGTGGTAGGGCGACTTGCCGCGCTTGAGCTTCTGCACGAGGTTCTGGATGTTGCGGAAGCCGTTGGCCACCGCGAACCGCAGCACCTCCTTGCCGTCCTTCTCCAGGGTCACTTCGCGGAAGTCAGGGTTTCTGGGGAACGATTTTATAACCTGAGTGCTTTTTCGCACTAGTGGTAACTTACCACGATGACCTACATGGTATGAAAAATTAATGGGTATTATATTAAGATGTTTACTTGCAAGCCATAGACTGAAATACCACCTTTGTTGATTGGCAAAAAACTATCCTACCACTTAGGGTCCTATTTTGGTGATGGTAATAAGGAACCACAAGGGGTTGAACTGAATTCTAACAAAACTTTAATCTTCAATTATGGAACATTCTGTGACTACTGCGAATGATTCTCGTGGCATATTAATGATTTCCAGGATACTGTCAATGTTTACTTAATTCAGGCAAATTATTCATAAGACAAGAACGAGCGCATTGTTTGCGGCGGAGTGGCGGTGTGTAAACAATTCGTACAGTGGCACAGTGAGTAATTAGTGGAACGAACATGAGGACACAATGGTAGGGGTCACGAGGAAGACGACGGAGTAACGTTGCAACACGGTACGCAAATGGTATTGTTTTGAATACTAGACAACTGATGTGAAGCTAGTAAGTATTGTGGACGCTTGGAAATTAATATTTCCGTAAGTAGAAACCTATATTTCGTGAATAAAAAAAGGTGGAAACATCGGTTTGCTGAGAAGTGAAATAGTTATATTTTGAAGTTAGATAAAAATATAAGAAATGGATCGTCCTCTTTTTGTGTTGGTGGTATCACATATTTCCACACGCTGTCCAGCTCCGAGCTGGCAACGTCGCCCAGGCTGAGCCCGGTACTGTCCAGCATACCTGAGGTTCCTATACGCGAGCTGCGCGTCACTCTCGCCGAACAGTTGCTCAGCAGCGTGCAGGAACACGTGGTCCGCGTACCCGCCCGAGCCGGAGCCCGCGTGCCGCCGCAGCGCGCCCGCCTCGCCCCACACGCTGTCCAGCTCCGAGCTGGCAACGTCGCCCAGGCTGAGCCCGGTACTGTCCAGCATACCTGAGGTTCCTATACACGAGCTGCGCGTCACTCTCGCCGAACAGTTGCTCAGCAGCGTGCAGGAACACGTGGTCCGCGTACCCGCCCGAGCCGGAGCCCGCGTGCCGCCGCAGCGCGCCCGCCTCGCCCCACACGCTGTCCAGCTCCGAGCTGGCAACGTCGCCCAGGCTGAGCCCGGTACTGTCCAGCATTTGCTCCAACTCAACTTTATCAAGAGGAGATTTAGCACATGTTAGAAAAATCAGTACAACATGCGAAAATGTCTATTTTTAGGGTTCCGTAGCGCAAAAAGGAAAAAGCCGATCCCCAATAAGATCATTTGGGGATTAAATGGTTTCTACGTCTACGACCGTCCAGAAATGGAATCTCCAATGTCCGAATCCAGGATGTCAGAGTTCTTACTGTGGTCTGATGGATCAATAAAGACAAATACAAGATGTAAAACCTCGAAAAATATATATTTATAGTATCTTTCAGTCTGATTGTTACATCAACAAACAAGATTCAACTGCTAAAAGCAAAACTTTTGTTAATTGTCAAAAAAAGTTAGTGTGGCTACTGAAAATAATATCGGCTACTTTTATCCCGGCAATTTTCATTAAAAATACTTACTACTGTACGAACAGAGTCGCGTGCAAGATGAACTGATTCTAATAAAAACTTTTTGTTATTACTTGTTTAGTACACTTACTCGCAGTAATAACACAATCCACATCGTGACAGCTCAGCATCTCGCTATAGAAGTCCTCTCTCGACGCCTCCAGCTTCTTGTCGTAGCACGGCATGACGGTCACGTGGTACACCTCGGAAGCTGCCAGCTCGCGGCTGTGGGAGAGGTGCTGTTTCACCAGCGACCCCATGACTTGCTGCGGCGACTTGGTACTTGATATGTAGGGGAGGATGAAATTGCCGTGCGTTTTTTCCGCGTAGCATACCCAACCTGGTTAGAGAGAGATACTAGTAATTTACCTACTAGTAATATGCATAGCATACAAACTTAACTTAAAGTGTCAAACAGTTCATCCTGAAACATCGGAGCGTACCTAATTAAGGGATCTGCTCAAATTCTGATGCAGAAACTATTTCGAAACCAAGTTATTTGGATTATTTGAAAGGAAAATATTCGCGGAAAATTACTTTTCTATGTTATAAACCAAAAAAATATATTAGAAAAATAAATAACGTAGATTTGTGGCATGAAGAATGTATATAAAAACACGAGGGTATAATAGTAACGATTGTGCGGTTGGTCATCTACATAATAATTACTAAAACGTATTATATGGCAATTACCTGGACAGGAGCTGGCGAGCATCGGCAGGTTCTTAGAAGTGGGATCGTTCTGTTGGTTCTGGTAGCGCTGGAGGAACTCCTGCTGCGCCTCCATCAAGGAGAAGTCTTCCGCTATCGTCATGTCTAGGACTAGGTCTGCTCCTAGGCTTTTGAAGTAACCTGGGAAAGACAAGTGCTAAAAATAAGTAATTTTAAAAATATTTTCATTTCCTGTGGGGCAGGTATTATTTTTATTTAGGTATATGTGAAACATCAAAACATGTGATATAATAATATAGCAGACAACTTGTTAGTAATTAAATGAATCGTCAGTATCAAAGTGTTACCTCCAACAATGTATCAATATACACTTCTCATCAAAAAAATCGAAACACTTTCGTTTTTATTGTTTTTGTCCTATTTTTTTTACAAAAGAGAATTAATTCCATGAAAAACAAAACATTATTGTGTAGCTGGCAGTTTGGACATTACAGTAAGAAGAAAAAAATCAAAATTCGAAATTAGAATTTCATTTGTTTATCCTATACAATGATATTATAATAAACAGATATGTTGTTAGCGCGCAATCGTGAAGACTCGAAAACGTCCTAATGGAGACGTATTGCCTTAGTCTGCCTCACGCATCTCGACGAGTGACACACTCGAACGAAATTTACATAAAAGCTTTTAAATGTCATTGTGTGTATCCAGAAACTGTATCATTTATGATAACGAAGTAAATAAAATACAAGGAATCTCATACCACATGTAAATACGCAATATACTTCGATTTAATAATATTTTTTATTTATTTTCCTAATATTCTGATAATTGGAGGTTAGAAAAAAGAAAGAGACGGTAAATACATTTATTGTCGTGAGGACGACAAGGACGCGTGATCGCACACATATAGAATAAAAGTACAGATGCGACTATTAGGCATTAAAGTCATCATTACCCCAGAGTTCTGTTTTCCTTTTTTCTAATGTTGGATTATTTAATCATTTGTTTTTTTGAAATAGTCGATATACTTAATTATAAATTAAACATGTCATGTGTGGGTAAAGAAAATATGAATAGGTTACCCTTATTACCTTAATATATCGCAGAAAATGTTAAAATAAAACTATTTCTATTTCCACTTTGTCGCTTTAACATCGTGATTTATTTCTCACCTACCTACCTTTAGTAGTGTTGCTTAGTTGTTATAGGCACAAACCGTGGATACAAATTTAGTAGACGCGGTTTGTACCTTCTTTCTCGTTAAATTTGTTAGTCTATGACGTTTGTTTAGATTGAAGCGTAATTGACAACACTAATTGTCTCTTTTTTTCTTATGGGTTTTATCGCGCTATCTCTTTTGTATCATTTTGACATGTGAGCTGCCGCTGCTGCGCGGAACACTTTTTTCGGTTGTTTTGTATGGGTGTAACATATCTGTTTATTATAATATCATTGATCCTATAAATGAAATTAATCACTGTTTTGAGACAAATGTGTATTTAGGGTTGGAGTACGTTTCTCGTTTAAAAACTAAAAATTAGCGCTTGTCTTTAAACTTTTTGTTTCTTATTTCATTTACTGTGACTTTGGGACGTCTGAAAAAACTTTTTTTTCTAAAACATATGGATACTTCGCCCGCAGAAGCCGCCCAAGTGGTGGCATTGCTGGATTCTGGACTTAGTCAGCGTGTTGTGGCTGCAAGATTGCATCTAAGCTTATCATCTGTTCATAGAGTCTACAAACGCTATCGGGAGACTGGTTTGTTCATGCGCCGTTCAGGATCTGGCAGGAATCGGGTCACTTCTGAGCGAGATGATCGATTTATTGTAACAACTTCGTTACGAAATCGACGCCTTAACGCTTTTCAACTGCAGCAGCAGCTTCGCGTTGTACGAAGAGTAGCTGTAAGTGACTCTACAATAAGAAGAAGGATGAAGGAACGCGGATTGGCACCGCATAAGCCAGCGAATGGGCCGAAATTAACTGCAGACCATCGAAGAGCGCGCCTTAACTTTGCACGCGAGCACCTAACTTGGTCATACCTTCAATGGAGCAAAGTACTGTTTTCTGATGAGTGTAAAATTATGCTGTATGGTAACGACGGAAGGAACAAGGTCTACAGAAGAGATGGAGAACGCTTTGCACAATGCTGCATTGAAGAAAAGATCAGCTATGGTGGCGGTTCGTGGACGGTTTGGGGAGGAATCAGCGCCGACGGTAAGACAGAACTTGCCTTTGTATCTGGGCTACGGCTGCCTGCACTAAACTCTCATCGGTACATCGAACAGTGTCTTGAACCTCATGTAACGCCCTATGCACATTTTATTGGCAACGACTTCATATTCATGCACGACAATGCTAGAGCTCACACCGCGGGCGTCGTACGACATTATCTTACCGAAGTCGGTATCTCCATTATGGTATGGCCAGCAAGAAGCCCGGACATGAATCCCATTGAACATCTATGGGATGAATTAAAGAGACGAATTCGAGCAAGAGATCCAGCCCCAGAAACACTTAGCCAGCTGCAAAATGCAATCCAAGAGGAATGGGATAATATACCACAACATGTGATCGTGACTCTCATCCGATCGATGAAGAACCGTATGGAAGCAGTAATAAGAGCTCGCGGAGGGAATACAAGTTATTAAATAAACGTTTCTTACACTTTTTTTCATTTACGCGTGTTGTTTTACCCATTTCCTTCATATTCCATACAGGGTAAAAATTACTCATTATACAAAATACGAAACCTATGAAGACTTAATTTGAATTTAGAACATTAACATTAGGATTTAAAAACCTCATACTACTCACTATTAAATGACATTTTACATTTATTCCTAAATATACACATTTTTCTGATAATCCTTATCAAATCATAAACTGCGAGGTGTTTCGATTTTTTTGATGAGAAGTGTATTTGTCTACAGAACAAAATAACTAGATTTAAACGTCCTGCTTTGCTAGATTTTAGAGAAATATTTTTTTAATCATTTTTCTTATTTTTATCATTCATTAAAATAAATGTTGCCTAATTAACTTCTTGCATCTAATGTAAAAAAAACATGGAGAGATTTTTTAGTATTTTGATAAAGGTTTCAAGTACCTGCTAGTTTATGAGTGGCGTCCTCTGGCGAGAGCTTGTAGCGAGCTGCCAGTGACAGTGTAGGCTGTGGCGATAGAGATATCACTATCAGACTCACATCTCTGCTCACCCCCTTGTTGTCTGTGTACTTCCGCTCCGAAAATACTCTGGAATAAAAACAATTTAAAGAAGCTACTAAGATGGTATGGTGGCTATATACGAAAATGAACTTTAATACATTATTTTAAGGCACATATTTCAGTGTACTATTATCACGCATTTTTTAGTACATATTTTCTTTTTATGTTTTATATTTACTCAGTTATGCAAATTTAATGGCATCGAAAATAAAATAAACTTTTGAATAAAACAATATTAAAAGAAAAGTATATTTAGTTATCAATATAAATACTTAAACCCACTTGCTGTCCAGACATACAGCAGAATACAAAACAATACTGATTGTGTAACTATTGCAGCGGCTAGACGGACAACTTAAAAACAATGATATTACATGAGTATAAAGTGTTTTTCTCACCTTAGAAGTTCCTCCTGGCTCTGCTTAGTAACAAGCACGCTCTCAGCTGACGTGATGCACCCGCTGCACGCCAGACAGTCCGCCAGAGTTATCTCCACCTTCTGCAGCTTTTGTTCCTGACCATTTGACACATCAAAGTACCCATCCTCACCTATCTTTATCTTTGCACCAGTTTTCGTCTTTGTTTTCTCGATTTTGACAGGCTTTATACATTCCTGTGGAAAAAGAGTAGTAAATAAGGAGGCATGCTTTTGTGAAGGACCTTTTTCAGAAGGTAAACAAAGTATTGAAAATCATTGGTCACTATGAAATAATTTCCATATTGATATCAATAACTGTTTAAATTATTATCTAATCATACGTATCAATATGAAATATCGTGCAACAATAATCATGATTGAGAAATAATAAGATATTTTCGTTTGTTTACTATTAGGTTATGTTATTTACTCACCTGTGATGGCGTAATAAAATCATCCAAGTCTGTCAGTTGTAATGCACCACTGAAGCGAGAAGCCATATTTTACGTTTATACTTCCTTATAATAGAACAATTCGTTAAATTTATTTAAGTTTTGGGTACATAAGTTTCCAAAACACTTCACAGACAGCACAGCTGATTTTGACATTGACAGATAAATGTTGGAACTGTACTTTTTTTATTTCTACCAAAATGTTGCTACAGTAGGAGAATCGGTATTCCAGTAAGATTCTTTTTGGAAAATTCGATATGAATAAAAGTGAACATAAGTTAACCTATATAAGTGGGATAAAAAAGCAGAACAATGCAGAATTGGTAGATTTGAAGAATTTAAACTAATTTCATTTTAAACAGCAATAAGGAAGTTTGAATGAATAAGGAGTAATGATGAAGAGCTTAGAAACTTAAAACATTTTTTTAGGACTACCTTAACAACTACAGACAGATCACAAAGCTTTATTACTCCTCTAGTAAAAATATATTTTAAAAATAAAACTAATATCAACTATATTAGTTTTATTTTTAAACTAGAAGAGTAAGAAAGCCAATGAAAAAATATAGAACATAATACACGTTTAGCATGACTGCATGAAAGACCTTCATACTTATTTGCTTAATTCCTTTGCGGAGTCATCGGCATCATAATGTTATTATTATAAGATTATACACAAAAGTGAAGCAGTATTCCCACGCGCAACCTTGGCGGTCATGGCTATTATTTACTACTATTAGTAGTTTAGTGGCCAGTGACGCTGGCTGGTTACAACCGAGTCACACAGAGCATGCACTGCGTCGAGAAAAATCAATCAGAATCTTCCCGCCTCTGTCGGTTTCCAAGGCAACGAGTAAACAGTGGGGAGACGTTGCATTGCACAGGTCACGGAGAGACGTCGCGTTAATATTATTTTGTGATTGTGTCGTGTTCATATAAGGATTTATAAGTTTTATGGACGATGGCGGAGGAGACTGCAGCTCCAGGAATAACGACTGAGAAAGTGGTACATACGTATCCACTTATTAGGGTAAATGCATTATTTATTTACTCCTACTGTAGTTTTCAGTCTATCTATCTAGTACGTTTTTACGTATGTAGTTACTCTCTTGCTGCCTACACCTCTGACCTACCTAATTACATCTTTATAAAAATATTAAACCCTGCTTTACCTCAAAGGCCCAATAGCAAAGTGGTGTTTTTCGTATGGTATTCCCAAAGCATAAGTAGGTTCGATTATGTACGTCTTTTCATTGCATAATTGAATAGAAATCTTAAATTAAAAGGGTTAAGATCTAAATATTTTTGTTAGATTATTTTATTGCTCATCTAGATAAATTATTTCGTGATTGAGTAAGGTATTAGAAATGCTAGTTTTCCAAACACTTAATTTTCTTACTACTAAAGTCGATCGGAAATACTACACATTTCCATTTTTGTTTTTTTTTTTTATGATGATTGTTTACTCTCTATTTATGAAATCATAAAGAATGATAAATGTACAAGGCTAAGACGGAACAAGTGAATCGCTTACATTGTACTTTGATGTTAGAGTCAGGATGTATGTGGGTGGGAAGTTGGCCAGTATCGCGCTGACTACATAAGTTCTCAATTTTCAATCCCATCGCTTTTTGCTTTGAGACAAACTTCACTACTGATTGAAGACTTTCTAATATTTAATTGATAATATTGACAAAATACAAAGATTGATCGAACTGGTGTAGATATTAAATTTCGGCGGAGTCAAGGTCCGGTAGAGACTCGACTCGCTGCAACGTTTCGCTCAACCGGAACACGCTATAGAGTTACCCGACTATTAATCCCGTAGTCCAACCTCTTGTGATAAAAAAAACAAGCAAGCAAGAAGTTCCCGAGCATTTCGGAAGATTGATAGTGTAGTTTTACAGAGATCGTAAAAAGTTTGGAGACTGCTGGCAGCTAGAATGTGTTTTCCGAGCACTGAACTTAAATAACAAATGAAAGATGGCTAATTTACATTTTCGGGTTAAAATACTAGAAAATTTTCTGAGTTGTTCTAAAATTTCTGAAACCTGTTTCTGGATTTTATTAGATATGTACTGTTCTCAAAGGACTTTTGTAAGACAAGACATAATGTAGCTAGTTACTGCTTTAAATTTTATAAGGCATGCTTAGCAAAAACTAACTAAGTGCGTGCGTACCATAGCGCATATTACCAACCAAGCTGTAATATAGGATAGGAATCATGATTATCGCTATTTATCACCTGGATGGATATATCCACTTGAACGAATTGCAGGCACTGCCAAGGCCAAGAGCGGAAAGATTTCTAAAAAAGGAAATGTAATATTTTTCTCTAGCAGACTTACTCGTAGTATGACGGGAGCCTTGTGCCTAATTACTATAACGAAAGTGGCTACACATTCTATATTTGTCTGTTTGCTATCGAGGTACCTACCTATCGAACAATATTTTGGTTCCTAGTATGCAGGCCACTTTCGGTAACAGATTTCTCCCGTCCAAATATCGCTATAAATTACCGTATGGCGGCAAGTAAACACATTTCGTTGTTTGCCGACAGCTCTCGATCTCGTCGATCACGATGCTTCATCTGTTTGTTTTGGCAGATGGTCCCAAGCTATCTCTGTACACAATACAATAAACCGAGAGAATGTACGCGTGCTTGGATCATCGCTTATGTTAAGTGTAGACCCGGTTTGGTAATGGATTTGCGTGTAATGGGAACTGTGAATAGAGCGTTGAAAATGATTTTAGCTACCGTGAGGAAATATTTCACACTTTCACTCTAATATTTTCTTGTAGCTGATACTTGGAAACAACAAAACTAAGCACTCTCTAGTTATTGTTTGCTCTTCGCTTTGTTAAGTAAATATTTGTTCCTATTGCACGATAAGTGAGTTATTCGAAGATTGTAGGCACACGTTCCAATAACTTGAAAATTATCATAAGCACATAAGCAAATGAAAATCAAACATATAGTTTGATGCCGGTTCTTCTCCATTTGGTTCGGGTTTTCAATTGTTTCTGTGTTCGATGAAGTATGTTATATATGATATATCAAAAGCTGTAGTCAATTAAGGCAGGAACAGATCATGAGCCGTTCCTGCTTGCCTCTTACATCCAAGACCCAAGCTTTTGATATTTTAATTAGGCAGTTTCTACTCGGACAGTAAATAAGTTACCAAAATGTGTACAGTCTACAACTTTCATTGTTTAAAAATTTGATGCTCCTGGTTATTGAATGACTCTGAGATTGTTTTACAATGTATTATACCTAAACATCTCCATTCTTTACAGCATTCAGACATGTCGGAAGAAATGCGAGTGGAAGCGGTTGAGTTATCAGTCACAGCCTGCGAAAAGTTCTCACAAAACAACGAGTTGGCCGCTCGTATGGTCAAGGAGTCTATGGACAAGAAGTTTGGACCTGCCTTCCACGTCGTGGTGGGCGAGAGCTACGGCTTCGAAATAACTTATGAGTGCACCACCATATGCTACATGTACTTTGGAGGGAACCAAGCTATCTGCATATGGAAGTGCTCGTGAAAATCAATACTTTTAGTTAATCCAGCCAAATGATACTCCGAAGCAGATTACTTTTATCAAGTACTTTTTAATAGTTTATGTTTCATAGGTATATACCAAATAATCATTTATAGGGAATATGCGAACGGTTCCGATGAAGATTAATCGAGGAAATGAAATAAACGATTTGAAGACATTGCCAGTAACTTTAAAATACGTCTTACCTAAATATATTTTGAAGAGTTTGTAATAATATCATTGTAAATATCTATTACCTACTTACTGCTAATCTACTTTTTATTTGAAAATCTAGTTCCATTTCTAATTCTTTTGCGTGCATTGTATGTAGTTAGATATAGCTTTTCTTCCTATAGAAAAACTTTACATTTCAGTTCCAGAGAGTTAGGCGCATTTAAAGTTAAACAATGGCACTGACGTTTTTCTATTTCATATGTAAAATGTCTTTAGACACGCGAGCGACGTTTTTATTTTACAAACATTTCTAAGCATACATTTGCATAAATGCGGAAAACATTTTTGCTGGCTTTTTGTGATTGTAGTTTTCTAAACTTTTTAACTCTTTATGCAAATTACTTGCTTGAAGAGTCGGTATTATTACGAAATTACATGTGCCTACATGATATTAAATGTGCAAGAGTTTTTTATTGAAAATATAATAGGTTTAATAAGTAGGAGTCACGCGTGCTCCCTCCGTGCTCACTCGTACCACCCAGCCCGTCCTGCGTAGCTTAGTAATTGCCCTGTAGGTACCTACACGGTTGATTTGTTAGAGAAAATTTAGAGGGTTGTGGACCCTAGCCCTCTCCCTACTCCAGCCAGACAGATTCATATAGATACCTATCTAATATCGATTTTATACTCTGTACCTGTATGAACGCACATGTTACTCTTCATCTGTTTTTGGAACTTTCTAATCAATTTGTATCGAAACCGTCGCCAAAACGTCGTCGTTTTGATAAAAATAGAAATGAAGGTTTTCTACTCAGAGCTTTTTCATAAGGGTTAGGTACGTTACGGACTACGGTGATGATCTGTAAAAGTTCAAAGTATGATAACACTGCATGTTTGTCTGCTCTACTCCCATCCCCCTTGTAAATGATTGCAATATTGTTTACACACTGACCTCATTTAGTACCCACTGTATGTATTATAAGGTTAAGAAACATTTCCCACGACCTGTCCAAATAATGCCTACGCACGGTATGAATAGTATGTAATTATAGAATAGGCAGATTTCTATTATATCATTAATTGAAACGTGACTGTGTAACAGATAGTATTTTTTTCAGTGTTCACCATAGTCAACCGTTTCCAATTACGAAGTCAGGGTCAAACATGGTATCTACGTAAAACGGAGTCATTTGTGCCGCTATAATGTAACAATTTAACGCTAGAACTGTCGTGTACAGTCCACCTAACGTGAGCGGTCAAATACACAGACAATTAAATACACTCTTATTTCGGGGGGATAAGGTTGGCTTTAGCCATTTATGGTTACCGCTGGCGAGGTCCACTGTTCCTGCTTCGACAAACTGTTACGAACAGCGTATATTTTTAAAAGCCACCATACTTTTTGCTAATTTATGCTCGGGCCTTGAATGTGTATTTGTCGCAGTTGTAACATGAGATATTATTCACTATGTTTTGTCTTAATGAGAACGGCAATCAGGTAAGACCGTCAGCTATTTAAAGAATAATTTTGACAATTAGGTATTACGATATTTTTTGCTATAATTATCTACCGTACTGTGTTTTAAATTTAAACAAAACACGCCATTTGAAATGTTATGTACAAAATAAAACATAAACAACATATTACCTGTGTTGGATAACGAGCATAGAACTATGTATGTTATAATTATTACGAGCGTGTGAAAATTTTATAATTGAATAAAGTATATTTTACATTTTTTGTTAGTTTAATTTGTGTTCAATGTAATTTTAAATCCAATTCTTTAGGCAGCATGTTAAGACATCGTTTTTTGTTATTTCATTGTTACAAGATAAAATTCGAAGCTTATTTTATCTTGTAACACAATTATGCGCTGTTGTCGTAATCAGTGTGGAAGTCATCATTATTGTAATTATCATTAAGTACAGTTTTGTTAGTCATAATACCATACGAATTTATACCAATTTTAGACATCATCAAACAGTGAACTCCCCCTTCGTATCCTATAGTACATATAGGTACAGTCGCCATCAGATATATCGTAGCAGACAAGGTGACCAAATACTTCTGAACAATTTAAAATGTCAATAAGTTCTATTCGCTACAAGTTACCATTAATATCTGAACATTTATTACCTCGTTAATATCTGAGCAGATGCTTGTCAATAATTTCTATACAAACTACAAACCAAAACTATCTGAACACTAACAACGTCAAGTGTATCTACGCAGCAAACGCTGAGCTCACCTAGTTCGTTATTGCGTGATATAAAGGAGGAATAAAAATAAATAGATTATGGTTTGTAATAAAATGAAAAATTATTGAAATATTTTTTTGTTAATGACAATTGACAACATAAGTAGTATACAGGGTGTTACAAAACCTCTGTCCGACCCGAAAGGGGGATAAAGGGTTCACCATCACATGCCCAAATAAAATGCTAAATTTGGAATATTGATGATAATAACAATAATAATGAACTGTGAAGTAGCCGCCAAATTCTCTAAATTTGAAGATAAATCAAAAACTACACCACCGTTTTCGTCGGTGTTAATAGTGGCCTTTTGTATGATCATTTGGCACAACCTGTGACGATGCAGTAACTCTCAATATACAATTAGAGAAAAAAAAAAAATTAGGTTATATAATTTTTTTCATTTCATTTTTACATTATTGTTATCAGACATCGATACCTAACAACCCCTTAACGGATCGGACAGGGGTTTTGTAACACCCTGTATATTATTAAATATCCGTCTTGTAACCGTTTCCGCATGGAACCAACAAATAATTGGAGGTTGACGTTGTTAGTGTTCAGATATTTTTGGTTTGTAGTTTGTATAGAAATTATTGACAAGCATCTGCTCAGATATTAACGAGGTAATAAATGTTCAGATATTAATGGTAACTTGTAGCGAATCGAACTTATTGACATTTTAAATTGTTCAGAAGTATTTGGTCACCTTGTCCGCTACGATATATCTGATGGCGACTGTACTATGCATGTGCATGCACGCATAATGAAGGGTTAAGGTCAATAAGATCAGCGGTGCAGTTGCGACGCAATACCGATGCTACGTCATCCAGACACGCCCCCTATCGCGACATCCACACGCAATGAATATGCATGGTTGTAGGCCAAGAGTTCACACATTTACGTGTAATGACAATGTATAGGCCAGCATCCTTGCCACCTGTAATACTTGTGTTATTTATGTAAAGAAATTAGTATTTCTTTATGTGTTCTAATGAAGATAAAACAGTGCCTGTTTTATCTTCATTAGAACTAGATGGCGTAACTGTCATTACAAATGTCATGGCGGTATGGTAGATAAAGCAGGGGGGTTTTTTGAAATATGGCGAAAGTGGGATTATTAAGAATAAAATAACGTTAACACTAAAATATTATAATATTGTGATAGAGAGTAATAATAAACTTTAAATGTCGTTTCTTTGTTTTTTTCAGAGCAACACATCGTTTATTATTGAATTGAATTTATTCCTCAATATCATTGTCGAATTGACTTATAAAACGACATTTCTTGTTTTAAAAAATAAAAATGGAAAAATTAAGATTTACATTCGCGGTATTACCCGCAAGTGATAGTAAAACGAATATAATTTGCATAACCTCAATCGAGACACCTGATGGATCTATATACGAAGTTCCAGATGAACTTAAAAATGCTAACAAACATACTGGTATTACTAGTTCTGCAATCTACGCGAAAATCAGGAACTCACTTAAAAAAAGACACCAGACACGTAAAATATGGATCCCGCTAACTGACGAATTACAGAAAATCTATTTGGATGCAGGCGAAAATGTCCAGTTCGGTGACCAATATTTAGAAGAAATTTCAGGGGAAACAAATAATAATAGCAACAACAAGACCGAATCTGAGCATAAAAATCTAGTAAAAACAGCTGAAAAGTTTTTGTTAGAGAAGTTTTCGGGAAGAACATCAAATGTGAATCAATGGATTAGCGAGTTTGAAGCTGAATGTGAAAGGTTCGAGATAGTACAGGATGCCAGAAAAATTGAAATTTTAAAACATCTTCTCGAGAAACAGTGTTTAGATTGGTACACAAGTATGATAATAAAATTTTCCGTCAAATCAGAATGGAGTTTATGGAAAGAAAATTTCCGTTTAACTTATGGAAATAAAGGATGGTCTCCTGTAAAATATGCATATACATTTAGATACCAAACAGGTTCCTTGCTGGAATATGCCACAAAGAAAGAACGCCTTTTATTGGAGGTAAACAAAGACATTGACACCCAAACACTGACAAATCTTATTGTGATAGGTTTGCCGGATTACGTCATGGACAAAATTGATAAAGCATTAGTAACGTCCACTGCAAGCCTATGCAATGAAATTGGTAAACAAGAATATGCAGTGAACAAGAAGAATTTTACCAAGAGCAAGAAAAATATATTTGATACTAAAATTGAGAAAACCTCATGCAAAATTTGTGAAAAATTAAACAAAGGAGTACGCTACCATCCAGAAGATAAATGTTGGTTTAAACAAAGTGATGACTATGAAAACAAAAAAAAGTATAACAAGAATGTAAACAATACTGTGTTGGATGTTGAATTAAATGATGAGGACCAAAAAAACGAGTGACTACACCATTAATTAGGGTCAAACTAACATTAAATGAGCATATGGAAATATTTGGTATATATGACTCTGGCTCTAACGTTTCACTGATAAATTCCAAATTGGTAAATATAAAGCAGGAAAAAAGAGACGATTACAAAAATGCAAATTTAATAACAATTAATGGTGTAAAAAGGACTCAAGGTTTGACAACAATAAAGATTAAAATCATAGATATAGAAAAAAGTGTAGATGTTTATATAGTGGATAGCAATGAATTTAAATATGATTTCCTGATTGGACTTGATTTGATAAAAGAATATCGTTTGGTTCAGGACCAATATTTGAAAATAACGCAGAAACAAGAAGAAACATCTACAAATAAGGAACCAATTTATGACAATAATTGGAAGAAAGAGATGAATAAAAATGAGATTTCCATAAATTTCAATGAACATATAGTGAAAGAGAACTTTCAAATTAATATGTGCAATTTAAATACTCAACAACAAACAGAAATAAATAAATTGATTGATGAGTATAAATCAAGCTTTGCGAAAGATAAATATGATGTTGGAAGAGTGAGAGACTATGAAGCACGCATTGATCTGCTAGTTGATAGATACTGTAGCAAGAGGCCATACAGATGTTCTATAGAGGACAAGAAAGAAATAGAGAAACAAGTGGCAAAATTGCTCCAAGAAAAACTAATAGAAGAATCGTACAGTCCTTTCGCAGCACCTGTCACGTTAGCTTTTAAAAAAGAAGATCAAAGGAAGACCAGACTATGTGTTGATTTTAGGGAACTAAACAAGATAGTATTGCCACAAGCTCAACCGTTCCCGTTGATTGATGACCTGGTGACGAAAACGCGAAATTGCAAATATTTCTCAACCTTAGACATCAACTCTGCCTTCTGGTCCATTCCATTACGGATTGAAGACAGGAGTAAAACAGCTTTCGTGACCCAAGAAGGACATTTTCAGTGGACCTGTTTACCGTTTGGGCTCAAGACATCTCCGGCAATTTTCCAGAGAATATTAAGTAACATACTAAGGAAATATAAACTAACCGAATTCACCGTTAACTATATAGACGATATACTGGTATTCTCAGAAACTTACAGCGAACACATTAACCATTTGAAGCAATTGTTGGAAGCAATAAGTAATGAAGGATTCAGATTAAAGTTCACAAAATGTACATTTGCTGCAAGTTCAGTAAAATATCTTGGACATATAATAGAAAACAATACAGTTCGACCACTGAGAGATAACTTAATCTCTATACAAGAGTTCCCAATACCAAGAACACAGAAAAACATAAGACAATTTTTAGGAAAGGTTAATTTCTACCATGAATACATACCAAAATGTACAATAATTTTAAAACCACTACATGATTTACTAAAAAAGAACCAAAAGTTTATTTGGTCCGCAGACTGTCAAAATTCATTTGACAAAATAAAAAAACTACTGTGTTCACAACCAATCTTAGAAATATATGACCAGGATCTGCCAATAAATATATATACAGATGGATCACTGGAAGGCATTGGAGCAATACTAAAACAAGTACAGCCGAATGGAATAGAAAAGCCGGTAGCATATTTTTCAAAAAAATTAAATGAGACACAAAAGAAAAAAAAGGCCATATATATAGAATGCTTAGCAATCAAGGAAGCTGTTCAATATTGGCAGTATTGGTTGATTGGAAAATGTTTCACAGTTTACTCCGACCACAAGCCGTTGGAAAATATGAACATTAAGGCAAGAACAGACGAAGAATTAGGAGAGTTCACATATTATCTGTCTCAATATGATTTCAAAATAAAATATGCTCCTGGAAAACACAATCTAGAAGCTGACTGCTTAAGCAGGAATCCGGTATTGGAAGCCAAAGAAGATGTGGATGAACAATTAAAAATAGTTAATTTAGTACAATTACGGGATGTGGTTATGGACCAAGAAAAGAATGAAGATTTACAAGCTAATAAGACTAAATTAATACACAGACACAACATATACTATAAAAAAATGAATAAACAAGAAAAAATTATATTATCAGAAGAGTTTAGTATAAGGCTTATAAGACAAATACATAACAGTATGTGCCATATAGGAATAAAACAAATTCAAAAGAAAATTGGGAAAATATATACAGCAAGAAATTTAACAAAAAATATTAATAATGTGTGCAAGAAATGCGAGATATGTATAAAAAATAAAACAAGAGGACAAGTGAAGTACGGTTTAATGTCACACTTGGGCCCAGCTACAAAACCATATGAAATTGTATCTATAGACACGATTGGGGGCTTTGGAGGCACGCGGTCGACAAAAAGATACCTACATCTACTAGTGGATCATTACACTCGATATGCACATATAGTTACTTCGAAGACACAAAGTGCGAAAGACTTTATAAAGCTGGTCAGTAACATATCCAACCATAATAAAATTGGCATGATTCTGAGCGACCAATACCCGGGAATTAACTCGAAGGAATTTAAATCTTTCCTTAGTGAAAAATCCATTTCATTGATATTCACCGCAGTAAATGCACCATTTTCGAATGGATTAAATGAGAGACTGAATCAAACGCTGGTGAATAAAATACGATGTAAAATAAATGAAGAAAATACTAAGACAGCATGGACAACAGTAGCCCACACCTGTGTAGATAAGTATAACGATACTGAGCATACTGTTACTGGGTTCAGTCCAAGATACCTTCTTGATGGCACAGAGGTTTCATTGCTGCCAGAAGAGCTCAAACAATCTAAATCAGCGGATGATTGGATTAGAGATAGAAAATTAGCATTTGAAAACTCTGTAAAGTCGCACAACTACAATAAAAAGTTAATAGACAAAAATAGAATTCAGTATAATTTCAAAACAGGTGACATGGTATATGTTGAGAATGGGCATAAATTAAACAGAAGAAAACTAGATGAACTAAAGATAGGCCCTTTTAGGATTGAAGAGAAAATATCTGATACTATATACAAAATAAATACAGGCCATAAGAAATCAGAATCCAACTTATTTCACATCACGAAGCTGATCCCAGTTTCTGTATAAATATGGACCTTAAGCTGCGAAAATTTTGGGAAAATTTTCTGCCCTGTGAGGGAAGATGTAAAGAAATTAGTATTTCTTTATGTGTTCTAATGAAGATAAAACAGTGCCTGTTTTATCTTCATTAGAACTAGATGGCGTAACTGTCATTACAAATGTCATGGCGGTATGGTAGATAAAGCAGGGGGGTTTTTTGAAATATGGCGAAAGTGGGATTATTAAGAATAAAATAACGTTAACACTAAAATATTATAATATTGTGATAGAGAGTAATAATAAACTTTAAATGTCGTTTCTTTGTTTTTTTCAGAGCAACACATCGTTTATTATTGAATTGAATTTATTCCTCAATATCATTGTCGAATTGACTTATATTTATATGCTGATAACTAAACACTATGGCATTCTTAAGTGCGATGAAACGACAAATACACACGTCGGTGTTGATATTAAACTAATTAACTGCTTGCTTTGTAGATATACTATGCAAGGCACAGTGCATGGTATGCAATATTTTTAAAACATGATATATTTTTATAAATTTTAAATGTGTCTACGGATAAATAAAACAATTAAATGATTTCAAAATTAATAATATTATAAATTTTAATATGTTAAACGTCAAAATTTTCAATAAATTCCATACGAATCAGCTTGAGATCATGTTTCCGTAGCAATTTAGTGATTAATACAACTCTATGGTATATAAATAACTGTATATATTGTATATAATATTTTGTGGGTTGTTGTGATTCAGGCTGGTGATGCTTGAGTGTGTGCGAGACACGCGACTTTACCTATTACTTCGCTTAGCTCTACAGAAGCAAGTAGCCTTTCTCATGAACACAGCAGCTGAAGCGAGTGCCTTCCCGACGCGTACTGTATCGCCCACACACAAACACCACCGAACATAACATATTGTAAAGCTATTCTATATAGTGTTGGTGGGCTCGTGTAAATATGTACAAAAATACAGAAACAGGATCCCGCAGTGCTCACCGCTCGCTATTCTACGTCTTTTACATAAACATTGGCACATAGAGTGATCACATAATACTCATGTATAATAAACATACAGGTCTATACTTAGTACGAAAGCTAATATTGTTATATCAATAACCACAAGTGAATCCACCTCGTTAACTATACAAATACCTATCTAACAACGTAATATAGATTATTATGAAACGCTCATATAAAATCTACGAACCGATAAACTTATCTAGGTACGTCTAACAAATGTATCAATATAACATTTTTAGGCACAATTTTTATCAAAATTCAGTGTGTACTGGGTACAAAGGAGCACTGGGATGGAGAAACGATTACGTATCAAGCACCTCTATGTAGGTATCGTGTAGGAAGTTCACGAGGCGAAGCATACTTCAAGACCAAATACGGGATAAAGTGCAGACAAAGATAGAGAAAATCTTTATAGCCTTGTCGAATTTGATATGATTAAATAAGATTGTTTTTTTTCGTATTTGCTTATAAAATATGCCCCACCTCACAGTAACTTTATTCTAATATAAAACAAAATACTGTTACAAGATAAAGACATTATAAAGAAGTGGAAGTATTACGAATACATCTAGAAACTTTACAATATACGATAGAACACATCGAATGGAATGACACAGTGTAAGTAGAGAAATGCAGATTTGTGACAGTAGACTAACATAATAATAAGTAGTATTAAAATATAGAGAATTAGCTTTGGTCACACCAATTTGAAACAAGTAGAATTGATACCCCTGTGGGCATGGCACTTGGGTTCACCACACATGATCACATGTGGTACATTCTAAAACAAATAACTCGACTGAGAAACTTTAAATATTATAAAACGACTTAAGCTTTACTTGAAAAAGAAATGCATCAAAATAATTATAAATGCTCTTCTATTATTTTCTCAAATAAGCTATCAATTTACTACAGTCGAGTTGTCACTACACGTCAATTAACGAAACGATACTTGTCCAATTTTCTAGTTACATAAAACACAATATCCATATTCTTGTTTTAACTTAACTTCCTCTAAACTTAAAGCGATCCTTATTAATTTAATACATTACTAACACAACACAACCCGACCTAGCGATACAAAGCCAGGCCCGTCACAACTCTCAACCTTGCGCTTACGGACTACGGTTCAAAATGACACGATTCCTTTAACAAATTGTACATATTTGAACTAAACATTTTATACAATTTATCTAGACAATAAGCGTCGCTAAATCGCATTTATTTAGGTACATCGAAAGCGTAAAGCATTTTTGTGAACAATGTGCAAATATAAAACACATTATTCAGTATTTATTTGCCATTGTAACCATCGCCTACCATTTACCAACTATGAAAAAAGTCGGTATAAATGCCAACCGTCAATTTTTCACCTTTATGACTTATAGAATTTCTGTATTATATTTTGTCGAATAGGTTTTATAAAACTGTACTACGTTATTTACCCTATCATCCATATAATATAGAAATGTAGGAAATTACTGAACAATCAATTTGGTTTACAACAATATTTGAAACACATAACAATTGCCGACAGTTTTTTTCTAGATATTAAAACTTTTATAACACCATAACCATGTTCTCAGTTCTCGAAATATTATTATTATTACTAATTACATATTGAACAGATTTATCAATATTACTATTTATATGAAATTAATATACATTTCTTTTATAAATATGCATATTTAATTGCCCGTAACTGCTTACCCTACAGTTATATAGAGCGCACATCAGCACTAACATAATAATATATTTATATTTATTATACGAAAATCGCACTTATTCCTATGAGCTTAAGAGCGATACAACTGAACTGACATCGACAATATAATCATAATATATTTTGTAAATCTCTATGATTGAGTATAGAAGGTAATTTACACTTGAACAATACTGAACAGGAAAGATCTTAAGACACTGATTAGCCTCTAGGTTCACAGCTGTTACGCGTTAATCATTCGATTTTGAACCTTATTTTCTTCACCATACATTACGAAATTAATGTTCATATTGATGTTTATTTTACGCTACGCAATATGCTTTGCTTCTCTCTTTATAAATTAAAATCAACAGAGTGAAAACAGAACTTTGATCACACATTCGCGACGCTTATTAAATAACTTATTATTTATAAGAATCATTTTGATCTTATATCCGATAGAAGTTTCATTTAATACAATTTCAGCTTATAACAATAATTAAATACAGTATCTTAGCTGCAGTGATGTTGAGCTGCGTATTACAACCGATTTGAAAGGAAGACGATCTTCAACACTTAATTGCGAATTATAATTGTTTTAATTAAACCTTCTTGATTGTATACCTTTGTGATTCAAATTGCTCACTTTTATCTAATAAATAGGTTATTAGTATTTATTAATTAACTATCCTAGATTACATTTTAACGTTGCTAACGCAAGTCGAACACCAGCATATCTTAACGCTATGCTTTATTACAATAATATTTTTCACTTGGCACGCGCCAATAAGCCTTCTGCGTCAAACAAAAGAAATTCACGAACACTTTGAAAGTCAAATAGTTTAAATCAAACCTCATTGTGATAGGAACCGGTGAGGTTTGTGCCACTACACGGTGGTGTAGTAGCAGAGAGGCGATCGCTATGAGTCGGGCTGGAAGTGCGTGACGAGCAGCTTGGTGGCCTTGGCGAGGTCGTAGGCGGCCGCGCGCACGTCGTTGAGCGGCGACGGCGCCGAGCACGCCAGCGACACCTCCGAGCACGCCGCGCGCAGCGAGCCCAGCACCAGCGACAGCTCGCGCGACCCACACGACTGCAGGAGAGGGACAAACATATGAACACTTGGCTACATCTTTTTTTTTTATAATGTCATATGTCAGTTATTGACACCTAACCTAACCTACGTTGCACAGACCTGGTCACTAACCGATTCACAAAAGAACCGCCTTGGAGTTTGCCAAAGAGCTATGGAACGCAGCATCCTTGGTGTTAAGAGACAAGACCGAATCCGGAACACCACGCTGCGTTCCAGAACAGGTATAACGGACGTATGAAAAAAGGCTGCCAGGCTAAAATAGGATTGGGCGGGTCACGTCAGCCGCATGCAAGACGACGACGAAGGACTTGGAGGAGGCCTTTGCCCAGCAGTGGGACAGTAAAGGATGGTAAAAAAAAATGTCAACATCCATTGCTCGGAATCCAAAGTAAGAAGCTAAGGCACTTGTGCTTTTGATTTCAGAGACGACGAAGATATCACATACAGCTAGACCTGAGACAATGTAGAAGAGTGATTTTCAACGTTGGGGAGTCCGGTGATCGATTGCGGTACCTCAGAGTGAGCGATTTCTTGAAAACCGGTCACAACAGCAAGAACATGTAGTGATGTAATACCGTAGTCCGAGATGGCGCGCGTCACCGCCTCCGCGCGCGCCTGCACCAGCTCCGCGCCCGGCAGCGCGCCCCCCGCGCCCCCGTCCGCGCCCCCCAGCATGATATATTACCTGCGGGAAGAGCGCGAGCAGCGCGCGCACGGCGTGTCGGATGGCGTGTCCGCGCTGCGCCAGGCGCGGGTGCTGCTCGCGCGCCGCCGCCCACAGCTCGGAGATGGCGCGCGTCACCGCCTCCGCGCGCGCCTGCACCAGCTCCGCGCCCGGCAGCGCGCCCCCCGCGCCCCCGTCCGCGCCCCCATCCGCGCCCTCCAGCACGTCCTCGCCCAGGCACAGCGGGGACAGCGACCGCTCCAGGCTCGACAGCGTCGTCAGCTGACAAACAACTCCACACTCAATTATCTTTATAGATCACTTTTTAAAGATCTCTCCTTGGAGTTCATTCAGTTCTTAAACCATTGTTTTTAATACAATTTTGTAAAACTAGTACCCAAAATACATTCTCAACTACATAAGTAGTTCATTCTTTTATAAATTAAATTATTTATTATGACTACCACCCTGCCCTTTTTTATTTTATTAATAATCTCATTCTACAAAGTTAACGAAGTTAAACTGATAATATTAATCTAGTTCTACTGTCTGGTCTCCTTAACATCTACAGAATTAGTGCCAGCTCTAAGTTAATAAGTTTAATATTAATATAGATTAGTACCTGGTGTTTAGTAACCTGCCAGTTATTCTTTGGTCCCTCCCTAGTCTCATACATACTGACCGGTCGCTGCGCGGCTTTCAAGAGCTTGGCGTCGGCGTCCTCCGCGCGAGTGAAATGCTCAGTCTCGAGACTTTTCCCTCTCTCTTGCGTCTTGGAACATTCTAGAACGTTACTAGAGCTGTCGTTCATCGACATCTGTGACGTCATGCTCTGATCGTCGTCCACACTGCTAGTGGTTTTTAAAACGCTGTTCTCTTTTGTTAACTGTTCGACTATTGTTTGTAAGCTCTTGAGTTGATTCTTGAGTTCTGTGATGGTGGAGTCTTTAGTGTAGAGTTCCTTCTTCAGGGTTTCTATCTCTGGGTTCTGTTCTGGGATGGCGCTCTGTGCGAGGCTGGTGGGGGAGTGCGTGCGGCGCGGCTCGCACAGCGTGTGCTCGATGGGGAGAGAAGGGTTATATGTAGAAGATACTGTTTCGCCGGCACGCGGTATCACTGTCGATAACTGTTAGAGGAAAAATATAAACAATGTTCAAAAATATTAAGCTGATTTTCCCATTTATTTTTTATATCAAGTATTTGTCCCCCTACAACTTACATGCAAGTCTATGGGTGCCAAAGCAGCGTAGTCTTCATCGGAAGCTACGGAGTCGTACAGCGGCTCATCGTCCGACAGGTGAGAGAAGTGCTTCAGGTGGCTCGCCGACAACAACGGGTTCAACAGGGCCGTGGGCGCTACAATATTATGAAATCTTTTGTAACATGTTGCAAACATACAAACAAAAACTTTCGACTGGTCGAAAGCGAAATGACTGATTGAAGTGCACAATACGTGTTAGCAGGGAGCTGTAACTGCAGTACCTATACATTGAAAGTAACTTATGCAACGATTCGACTCTGATGAAAGCAGACATATTTTGAGAAATCTGATTTCCGAGAAATATTTTTGAAAATATTTTTGTGTCTTACTTAGTTATTTCTTTTAACATGTTATTTAGGTTAGGGTACTGACCTCTGGGCTGCAGCGTGGCGATGTGCTGGCGCCGGGTGGCGTCGACGAGCACGTCGCGCAGCAGCGTGGCCATCTCCGCCGTGGACAGGCGCGCCAGCTTCTGCCGGCCCTGGTTGCGAGGCGCGGACAGGGCCGGGTTCACGGGCAGGAATACTACGCCGGATCGCTCTAGACCCGTCGCACTGGTTTGCCATACTATACCGCAGAAAATGGACATATTATTATAACGGTAAAAAAACAGTTTTTAAAAGGAAGTTGCGCGTCGTTATCGTTTATACGACGCAAATACGCGGCAATTTATGTCTCTCGCGCAGGGTAGGGTTGGAGCAAATGACGGCCGCGACCGGCCCGGAAACATAATTTAGGATGATCCGTGTGTCGCGAGAGTTTATGTATAGGGTTTATATTACTATATATGAGAGTTTATATAAAGGAGAGTATTTTATTGAGAAATACAAAAAAGAAGATGTATTACTATGAATCTAGACAATCATATTTGTGAGGAAATCCAAGAATGAACAATTCTGAAAAAACATTTTCACCAAAGTCACATGTACAAGAGAAAAAGGTCAACACATTACAAAACCACAAAGGAGCATTACAAAATGATTGTCAACAACATGTACTTACTGGCTTCTGTTTCCCTGCGGTCGATCTCGTCATAAATATCCATGACAAGCTCTTCGAAAAGGTGATTCGGTAACTGGAACAATACACTACATTAAACCACAAAACATTAATTATCGAACAAAATTAATATTACTAATGTACAGGATAGAAAGGCTTAATAAAGACTGATGTTAAAATACGAATTTACGTTATACAGTAGTACTCGATTTAGACAAACAATAATAATAGCATCATCAGTTTATTATTTATAATTATTTCACAATAACTGTCTCTAAAAACAAACATGATGAATTAAAGCAGGTATGTCGGCGCCGTGGCTAGGAATTGGATTAGTAAATCTTAGCTCATTAAGGTAACGAGGTTATATAAAAATTATGTTAGGTGGCGGAACAAGAGTTTTGACGCAATTTGACAATTTTGATCGGAAATAAACAAAGATCAAACGAAACAATAGTGATTAAATTTATAGCTTCCGTTATTAGAGCATATACGAATAACATCAAAATACACATCAAATGGCCAGTTGTTCATATAAATATTGCGAGTTATGAGCCGCACTTCCCATTAGCAATACCATAAAACTTCCCCCAAAACTCAACGTTGCGTCAGTCACCGGTGACTGACGACATGAAAAACACTTGGGAAAATCAAATATATGTGTTAAAACTGGCATAAATCAAGCCTTGAAAAAAATTGTGACGTCCTGCAACATACTAACTTTTAAACTATCGCGATGCATGTTTATAGTATCATAATTCAACGGGAATAAGCTCGTAGATGCATGAATATACGGTACGGCCGGTGTTACCCGGTCGGAACGTCAAGACCAAAAAAACTGATTATGCATACGCGCTTATTCCCGTTGAATTATGTATTTATTGTCATATCTTGTTCAATATTTTCATTAACCTGTCGACCAAACGGGCAATGAGAGCTGAAATCTTTAAACATAATTATTTAGTATACCATACCAGTTGCAGCTTCCCCCTCGCCGCCTTGGCCACATCTGTCATCTCATGCGTATCATGCGCTCGGGGCACTATGTAGTGTCTGCCGGCCGCGTGGTCCGGCTTCTCGCCCGTCAGGAAGTAGATCATGCGGTCCGTGGCCTCGTACACCAGCTCAGTCAGGCGGTCTGCCAGCTCCGAGTGGCCGCCTTGTCTGGTATGTAAAGGGTGATGAAGATTTATTTAACGTATGTAAACATTTGTGAGAATGTCTATTAATATTCCACGCAAAATCTTATTAACGGAATCTGATTTATCTTCCTCGAGAATAGAGCTTAAAGCCCTATTCTCGAGGAAGGTATTTTGTTTTTCAGACTAATATTTTCAGAGATACACGGGGTCAATTAAAGGAACTGTTAACTTTATTTTATTAGAAGTAAATAAGTTGAAATAAAGCACCTATCACATAGCTTGACGTTTTATTGATCGAATTTCATAAGTCTTCAACTTTAAATAAAATCTTTTATTGCATAATTCAAAGATCCAATAATTCCAATAATAGACCATTCTCAAGTTCCATATATTTGTATTGTAGGTGTTAAACTGCAGAAAAAACCTTGACTTCACCATATTTATAAACAAATACAAACATTATGGTCTCTTATGTGTAAGATTACGTAGGTAGATAATAAATGAGCTTCCAAAAACACAAAGCAGGTTTAACTGTCTTCACTAATAGTTTTTGAAATGAGTTATGTTCATTTGCATAATACTATGTCCTGTGAAGTGTGAATTATTATAGTTTTGATCGCTTTTTGTTATACTTTTTTGCTCAGAGCTACTAATTTTTGGACAATATATTGACAGACAAGTCTTGGCATTTGCCTTTTCGTCTATTTTGCAGATGGCCTTGCAGAAATATATTTTAATTCAAACAGAGATATATCTAAATAATGGGTGTCTAATTACATTATTCTCGTAGTTTCCCGCGATTTTATCTTCATAGTTCCTGTTTCCGTAAATCTAAATAAAACATACCCTATTTGTTAATATGGATTGCAAACTCATCTGTTGCAAATTATGATTTATCCACATACAATTATTTTTGTAATGAATAAGTTAGGTCCTACCTTCATGTATAATATAAGTAGAGTACAGACCTGGCGCAGTCAGCGGGCGTGTTCCCGGAGTGGTCCCTGGCGGTGGGCTCGGCGCCCCACGCCACCAGCAGCTCCGCCTGCGCCGGCTGCCCCGCGCGACACGCCACGTGCAGGCATGTATAATATAAGTAGAGTACAGACCTGGCGCAGTCAGCGGGCGTGTTCCCGGAGTGGTCCCTGGCGGTGGGCTCGGCGCCCCACGCCACCAGCAGCTCCGCCTGCGCCGGCTGCCCCGCGCGACACGCCACGTGCAGGCATGTATAATATAAGTAGAGTACAGACCTGGCGCAGTCAGCGGGCGTGTTCCCGGAGTGGTCCCTGGCGGTGGGCTCGGCGCCCCACGCCACCAGCAGCTCCGCCTGCGCCGGCTGCCCCGCGCGACACGCCACGTGCAGGCATGTATAATATAAGTAGAGTACAGACCTGGCGCAGTCAGCGGGCGTGTTCCCGGAGTGGTCCCTGGCGGTGGGCTCGGCGCCCCACGCCACCAGCAGCTCCGCCTGCGCCGGCTGCCCCGCGCGACACGCCACGTGCAGGCATGTATAATATAAGTAGAGTACAGACCTGGCGCAGTCAGCGGGCGTGTTCCCGGAGTGGTCCCTGGCGGTGGGCTCGGCGCCCCACGCCACCAGCAGCTCCGCCTGCGCCGGCTGCCCCGCGCGACACGCCACGTGCAGGCATGTATAATATAAGTAGAGTACAGACCTGGCGCAGTCAGCGGGCGTGTTCCCGGAGTGGTCCCTGGCGGTGGGCTCGGCGCCCCACGCCACCAGCAGCTCCGCCTGCGCCGGCTGCCCCGCGCGACACGCCACGTGCAGGCATGTATAATATAAGTAGAGTACAGACCTGGCGCAGTCAGCGGGCGTGTTCCCGGAGTGGTCCCTGGCGGTGGGCTCGGCGCCCCACGCCACCAGCAGCTCCGCCTGCGCCGGCTGCCCCGCGCGACACGCCACGTGCAGGCATGTATAATATAAGTAGAGTACAGACCTGGCGCAGTCAGCGGGCGTGTTCCCGGAGTGGTCCCTGGCGGTGGGCTCGGCGCCCCACGCCACCAGCAGCTCCGCCTGCGCCGGCTGCCCCGCGCGACACGCCACGTGCAGGCACGTCGTGCCCTTCTCCTGTGCATAACAAGTGGCTGGCTTATACCCAGTAGTGGCACAATAGTTACTTAAAGGTTGATGAAGATAAGATACAGGTTCAGAGTAACAGGCCACTAGTCTACACAAATGTTATGGAAATAAAAGCTTCAAGCTAGTTATATTAGTTTTTGGTTAAGAGCTATATTTAGGTATGATTTCAAAGAGCATAATTAATGTAGCTTATTAGCTATTAGCCATCCTATTTGCAATAATGGGAAGGAAAATCTCACCTAAATATATTTTAGTACAACATATTTAGCATCATGACACATTCATTATATCGAAATTATTGCAACAATTTTAATAAATAATTATTTTAAGCAGAATTTATATTACCTGGTTATAATAGTTGGGGTCAGCTCCCTGTGCCAAGAGTCTCATAGCAGTGTCTAGGGAAGAGCTCCGGACTGCACTGTGCAGTTGTCGCCCCAACTCACTGGGTGGCTCATCTCTTCTTGCTCTGAGCACATATGCCAGTCTTAAGTGCTTTGCTAGGATGAACTCAGACTTCACTGGGCTAAAAGGGAATGAAGGATGTTATTTTGGTAATGGACACAATAGTAACTGATAAAGGGATGGTTGTATTTTATGAGTTAAGTTAAGCTTCAGAAATACTAATATAATTTTTCCTTAAATATTTCGTAATATTAATATGCAACACAAATATTTGCTATACCATTTCTAGACATTGTTTTAGACTTTTCATTGTTGTATTATTAGTGCAGTGTTTAAATGTTTATGTTTTGTCTACTACTTGACACAGTTCTTAAGCATACAGATAACTTATCAGATACTAGACTATTACAAAGCCTATGTTTATTTAACACAGATTTCAAACATTTCTTACTGTAAAGGGTCCTTTGGCTGTGGTTTCTTGCGGAGGTGCTTGGGAGCTGAGGTGTCCAGTAAGGAATGTTCCCAAATGCAGTTTACATTCTGAGCAGTAAGAGCTTGCACCATCTGTGCCATGAGGAACAAGAAAAACATATTTAATTATTTTATAAATATTAAGAAAAGTTTTCTGTTGTTATTAGATAATAGTAAATGTTTTCTTTACGAAGCATAGTGTTTGTTACTAGCCATGTAGCTAATATTAGCCACTACTAAGAAGTATGTCATTCTACTCTTGTTTAATTAAAACAATTAATATTCAGATGACTAATCCCTGAATAAGAACAACAGCCATTAAACAACTTGGGATAATTAGGGCAAAGTTGATTGACTGGCAAGTATATGATGCTGTTTCTTTTCTAACACTTATTAATTTTAAATTTAAAGACGAGGTATAGATCATATCAAGAGGAGTATCAATTACAAAGTAAGTTATTGAGAAGAGTAATATTTATTTATAGTGTTGTTGTTTAAAAATAAATATATATTTGCGAAAGACATTAAGCTCGGGTACAGACCGCCAGCAGCGAAGGTGGCCAAGAGCCCTGCCGTAAGGATTTAACGTGTGAGATGTGACGGCCCATGCTGCGGTGAACACTACAGCACTCCGCGCACAGCAGCAGCCCTCGGTTGATCGACGCCCATGACGGATCTGCGCTCATTAATTAACACAAAAACCACTTAACAATCAGCACCGGAACTATTAAAACTATATCTAAAACTGGAACATCGCCCTGACCTGATGCACCGCAGTCGGCGCAAATCTCCACCGACGAGCGGTGCTTAGACCGCGATATTATCATTTTCTAAGCACTTATGAAAAACTGTAGGTGGAAGTGACCACTCGGTACGTCTCACTATACTTATTTAGCTAATTCCAGGAGCAGGTTTTTGATACAAAAATAAATCATTTTACGAAACGTCAATCAAAATAAATTGACACCACAGTAGTGATGGGCAACTCGAGTTATCTAACTCGAGTAACTCGAGTCACACCGTAAGCGAGTCAGCCCGAGTCAATATATCTGCAACCCGAGTTGGCCCGAAGAGCGTGCGCGGCAACGGGCAAGAGCTGTGGGCCTAGCTCGCGAGTCGCGAGGCCCGAACGATTACGAGCGAGCCCGAATTAGCCCGAACAACCGAACGTGCGAGCCGCGAGTGAAAGAGATAGTTCTCGTAGTCGGTTTCTTATTTGACGGTTATGGTTGTGATTTGAACTTTGTAAACAATTTTAATAAACGATTACGAGCGATTCCGAGTGATTAATAAAAGTCTGAAGTCTCAGTTTTATTTGACTATCATTGACTCGATGCCACGCAGCCCGTCGGACCCGACCCGGTGAACCGTGGACGTAGCAAAACTAGTAACCCGCGGAACGATGCACCGAGTTGAGCGTTTACTGACTCGGACGGACGACGCGGCGATGCGACGTACCTTAAGGCAAATCGAGTCGAGTCAACTCGAGTTGCAGCCCGAGTTGGTTACCGGGTCAACTCGAGTTACCCGAGTTATCAAAACGTCGACTCGGCCCATCGCTACACCACAGGTAATAAAATAATCAGTGCAGCCAATTGCAGAAATAAAAGAAGAAATGTACTTGTCTATGATTAGGACTGGTCCACTCAAAATATTTTGTTCTTTTCTAGTTGGTTCTAGGATGAGCGGTTGGTGTTTTATGCAGAGACAGTGGATTTTATCGATACTTTTATTCCAACGATATTCGACACTACACTTGTAAATAAACTAAAATTAACTAAATGTTCGTTGTCTATAGTAATTTACGTACACGTCATTGAGTAAATTGAGTTGAAGAATTGGAGATTTGAGGCAAAAAAAGTGAAACAAAATGAAGATTACACTAATTTTAGGAATTATAGCTAGCTTTTCATTAGCTTTAGCTGAACAAGAAACTCTTGTTCTAGTAGATAACCTTAATATAAGAGAAACTCATTCACAGTTCTTTAAATCTTTGCAAGGTAAGTAAAATCAATGACGGCGATAAGACGCCGGCTATGAAACATTATATGTGATATATCGTAGCACATCAACATATGAGGTAAAATGTTTATCGGAATCGCTATATAATCTATCTTAATATATTTCCAGACAGGGGATACAGTCTAACATACAAACTAGCCGACGACCCTAACCTAGTCCTCGCCAAGTATGGCGAGTACCTGTACAAGAACTTGATCGTGTTCTCGCCGTCGGTGCTGGAGTTCGGCGGTCAGATCGACACGGAGGCCATCACGAAGTTCATCGATGATGGCGGCAACTTGCTCATGGCGGGCAACGCTGCGGCCGGAGACGTGTACAGGGAGATTGCCTCTGAATGTGGATTTGAGGTAAAGGCATACTATGTGATTCCAATTTGATTCTAATAATCATGATGCCTAATAAGTAGGTATATGTGTAGGGAACATCTCAGCAAATATGTAGATAATATTAAAAATATTTCCTTGAAATTTAGTATGAAAAGAATCTATTTTGGCTCTTTTTTTTACTGGTGTTCTCCTTGGCATGCCTAATGTACATTGCTTTTCCTTGTTATAAAGCATACATACATATTCTTCTTCAACTTATCACCTATCATGTACACTTGTTATCTGTTTGCTACTTTTGAACATGTTATTTTTTACTTGATATTTGTACTAAAACCAATTCAATATTTCTAGATGGATGAGGAATCAGCAGCAGTGATTGACCACTTCAACTATGATGTGTCTGATGATGGAGAGCACACCAGGATAGTGGTGTCTCCCAAGAACCTGATCTCCTCACCTACCATAGTCGGGGAGCAGAACACGCAGCCGCTACTGTTTGAGGGCACCGGGCTTATCCTGGACAAGGATAACACTCTGGTGTTGCCTATCCTCACTGCTGACTCTACTGCATACAGCTACAACCCTAAGAGCCAGGTTTGTTTTTAATTCTTTGTTAATAACTTAAGTTAGATTTGTGCTTAACCATTTCAGTACCACACATGTGAAGAGCAGGCTGCTTCAAAGTAGACTAATGCTTTACTTAAATAGTGCTTATTATTGAATGTGTAAAAGCTAAATCATGCACTTGCTGAAATATAACGAGCTGTCTCACTAGTGTCACATACCTTTTATACACTGAAATTTCTTTTATGTTTTTGATTTGGTAATTGATAATTAAAAAATGTGCTATCCATATTTTTCAACAATCGTTTACTTGATACTTGTCACTTTAGCACATTAATTACTACTTTATTGCATATTTTAATCCTTATGTCTTATATCCAGGTGAAGGAGTACCCTCACGCCGTGGGCCGCAAGACCGTGCTGATCGCCGCCCTGCAGGCCAGGAACAACGCCCGCATCGTCTTCAGCGGCTCTCTGTTCTTCTTCTCCGATGAAGCCTTCAACTCTGCCGTCTCTAAAGTTCATGTAAGTTTTATATCCTATTTTATTTACCATATTATGATGACTAGTTATGCCATACTATGGTTTATGCCATCCTCCTTTCGAATATGTATTTTTATTCTTTTACGAAAATACTAGAAATATTGAAAAATATTACTGTTTCATATAACCACCACACAATATAACTGAATAAAAACTAAGTTACAACTTTGTACTTTGTAAGTAACAAACTTACTTTAAGATCATCAAAAAGTAGTTTTTCTGTGATCTTAATTTCATTCCTTAGAGCTGCTAGATAGCTCTTTGTATTTTGTACTTAATTTATTATACTTATTTGTCCTCCTACAGGGTGACAAAGTGAACTCAGCCCAGTCTGGAAACAAGAATCTCGCAGCGCGCCTGAGCGAGTGGGCGTTCGGTGAGCGCGGCCGCCTGCGTGTGCGCAGCGTCAACCACAACCGCCAGGGAGAGAAGACCTCATCCAACACATACACCATCACTGACACTGTTGTAAGTATTATATTACTTTTAATAAAATCAATTTAAGTGTGTTCCTATGTAAGATATAGGTCTGTTCCAAGTTCTTAAATTATAAATATACTATCCAACAAAAAAAAATCATAAATCAGTTGGCAAGCAAAGGAGTTATATGCGAAAAAAAAAAAACAAAAAAAACTAACATCCCAATTGAGAACCTGAGGTTTTGTCTTATCCCTTGTTTTGACATACTCATCAGAGTATTGCATATCAGACCACAGAACAATATATATAAACAGTTTTATAAAACATATTGTGTGGTTACTGTGTATTTCAATACATATAATGCCTTTGTCCACTTTTAATCAGGTATACAGAATCGAGATTGAAGAGCTAAAGAACGGCAAATGGCAGCCATTCGACGCTAGCGACGTGCAGCTCGAGTTCGTGCGCATCGATCCCTTCATCCGCACCACTCTGCTGAAGAAGCCTAATGGAGTGTATGAGGCGGTGTTCAAGGTCCCTGATGTGTGGGGCGTGTACCAGTTCAAGGTCGATTATGATAGGATCGGATACACTAGGCTGTATCATTCTACACAGGTAAGATGTTTAACCTTTTTTAGTTATTGTGATAATAAGGAATCAAAATGGAATAAAAAACGAGAATATTGAAAATAGATTTATTTTGTAGCGCAGAATTTAAAAAGCATTAATATTGCGTATAAAGTCTATGGACCCAAATTGTATACTAGATAGAAACTAAAATTTTTTGCTGATTAAAAAAAAAGAGATTACATTTATTTGTGAAACATATTTTCTCTCTACCACGTTCATCTAACAAGTTCAAGCAAAGTTATTGTAGAAAAATACACTTTTAAGATACAATGCCCTCAAAGATTATCTTTTTGTTTTGATTTTAAATTAACCTCTGTTATGTTTCCCTTAGGTGTCGGTGCGTCCGCTCCAGCACACGCAGTACGAGCGCTTCATTCCCAGCGCGTACCCGTACTACGTGAGCGCCTTCTCCATGATGGTGGGCGTGTTCCTCTTCTCCTTCGTCTTCCTCTACTACAAGGACGACACGCCCAAGTCCAAGAGCGAGTAGAGTGGAGATATGTAGTGTGTAGTGTGGCACTTGTGTATGGAAGTGTGATTGTCTAATGTGAATTATAATAAATTTCTTATTTACACGTGAATTTGTGTTTTATTTTTTGTCGTATTATTAAAAATGTGGACATTCAATGGAAATGTAGTTGTTATGTTTTGACGAATAAACATCTTTATCTTTACTTTGTGGAACATGCTTTGAGTTAGTTTCTTTGCCAATAAGGCTCCCGTTGCATTGCTAAATGAAATCAAGAAAGTAAATTAAGTTTTGTAAACTAGAAGTTAGAATATAATAATAAAATCCTAGGACTGCTGGCACACAACCATCTAATCCCAAACTGGGCAAAGCCTGTTCTGGGGAAAAAGAACATTGATAATCAATTTATATGTATTTGTTACTACCCAATAAATAGCTTTCGCAAGACTTACACAAAATTATTAATACACCTCACACAAGAATTTGCCCTTAATTACTTATTTGCTCTGTGATTGTCCTGAGTGGGAATCGAACCCACGCCCTCCGGTTTAGCAATATGATTGATGACCTCATAGATTTATTTTTACTATTTAAGCAGTTGTTTCAATAAATACTTCGAATGTTAGTTATATTCCGAGTAAATACGTTACAGTATATTAGAATTTATTCTGTGGATATAAGATATGTATTTAATAACATAAAACATAAATTATTTTAAATTAAACCCTGAAAGGTTTGAATGGCAACTCTGACATGTATGTTTTTAAAGTCAAGGATTCAACTTATTTTTATATAAAAATTAATTGCAATTAAAATTACTTGGTATTTAAAATTATTTTGTTTTTTAGTTGGAGTGCTTTTCTTGATTTCGTCTTATTGGGAATTAATACAACCACTGAACGCTTCCATAAATTTAACTGACATTCAAACGGGTTGTTCTCGAACGCAACGGTTTTAAATGGCAATGGCATGCATGTCATACATGGCTTTTGTAAAATTTAATTTTAGTAAAAATGGCATAATTTACGATTTTAATGTTAAATAAACGTTAATATCAACCGTATGAATTCAAAAGTGTGCCAAATAATTTGTAACTCTATGTGTAAAGTGTTATTTTAACGCATAATCAGTGTGATTCGTGTAGGCAGTGAATTGGTGTCGCCGTATTTCTTAAAAAATTTGCAAATTTTTTACGTTTCTTTTGCGCTTCGGTGTGGATTAGCATAATCGTGAGATCGTGTTGGGACCGATGACCGATAAGTAGGTGATAGTGATCGTTGCAGTGATGTGTTTACATCTGTAACTGTCCCAGTAAGTATGCAATGATGTCATTGTAGTGACTACCATAAAAAACTGTGTTGGCTTTGTGCCCACCCGTTTTCCTGGTGATCGTGACTCCAATACGATTTTGAGGAAACAGGCATGCGGGATAAGCTCAACGAACCCCTTAGGTTATAGTCAACCTGTTTTTCAAATTTATGTTAATTATTTAGTGATTGTGGTCAGGTAGTGGACACTGTTTACGAATGCTGGTTCCAAAATACACGGCGGCTGTATTGTAATATTGTTTTGGGTCATGCATTATGTGAATGCTGACTGTAACAATATTTATAAATTAATATCAACATACTGGTGTTTCCATATAAACTGCATTAGGTAAGAACTAACAGACTTAATGAGAATGTCTCAGTATTGTGATGTTGAATTTCTATACACATTTATTTGTGCAATTATTATATACAAAACAACTTTACAATATGCTGGAAGTATATTTATGTAAACACATTGATTTATCTTATCAAACTAAGAATTGTGATTATAGATTCTGCATTTGACAAAACGAAAAAAAAGAATAAATTATAATATATGTTGACATGTTAACCATAATTTCAATATCAACATATAAACCTATGTAGGTTAACCATTAAATCAATTAAGCATGTGGTCTACCAAGAGTAGTCATAAAGCAATCTTAAACAGTTCTGAGTCATTAGTTCTTCTTTACTATGTTTTCTTTATTTCTCCTATGGGACATACATGTTACATACCTATATGCAATAAAAGTATTAAGAGTGTTTTTTTTAATAGTTGACCTAATTGCTTTCTTAGAATTATGAATATGTTAGATATAGGTAGTAAATTATCTTATTATATTGGTTTTATCCTACTCCCTATACTAATTGCAGTATAACTGCTTCATTCATTATGTTTTGGAAACAGTATGAGACGGTCAAAATTACATACTAATATAAATATGGATGATGAATATGGTTACTACCAGCATAATCAATTGTTTTAAGGAAACATGTAGTATTAAACAGGAGGACAACAATACTAGTCACATGATAACCTTGTTGCGGCTGATGATAAGGCATGCATCTGACACATTGGTGTCACAGCGAACCGCTAATCCAAGGTCACGGAATAACGCTACATAAGTTTATCACAATGCTACAAGTTAATTATTTGTACCTAATTGTTTAATTCATTTTAATTTTGTTAATTACATTTTTAATGTACCTTTTAGTGCTGTATATTTTAACTTTATTTAAAGAAATAAGGATGTTACTCGTTATTTTTTAGTGGTAGTGTAGTAAATTAGACTTTTAAATAGATTACATAATTTGAGACGAGTAAGATGTTATTTATTAAGTTAGTATTAATTTAAAACATAGTGTTATTTAAAAATAAATTATTTGCCATGCAATGGGACACAACACACTTATAAGATCGAATAATAAATAATGTTAGGACCCATGGGAACATTGAAGTTTACAAATAAACTAATATATTATTGTTTGTGTGCAGAGTGTGAAGTGTGTCGTGCGGAGATGGATCCGTCGCGGCGGCAGCGCACGCAGACCAAGGCCACGGCTGAGGAGCAGGCCCTCGACCAGATAGCCAGAGAGGTGAGCAACAACACTCATGACTTACATGCATTAGTTTAAGACTTCTACAAGCTTTTAGTTATGTTGTATAAGTAAAAGACATTAAAATAAAACAACATACTGGATACCAATATTAAACTTCTCTAAATTAATAATATTATATAATAAACATGACACAATTTTAATGCTGAACCTAAGCTGACGAAGCCAAAAAAATAAAACAAAGCACAATCTTGTATTTTAGAGCCACATAGTTTTGTATCTTAAGTCACTTCTTAGTGATCATGAAAAGAATAAGATTAAAGTCTTATACAAGTACTTGTGACCAGCCAGTAAACTGCATTTATAGTTAATCAAACTATTGAGACTTGTGTGATCCCATGTGATTTATTAATCCTTGTTTACGTTATAATCTCGTTTAACCAAATAAAGATGTTTGCTGCACGAGGTACTTAAATAAAAGAAGTTTAATTAATGAATAAATGGATAACTAATCCCAAACATTCGGTAAATTTCATTCTATTGGCGTATTGCTTCTCTCTATCGTATCTACACGGAACAAATATTCATGTAATACTTATTGCCTAGTTCAATTACTGATATCACTGGGTGGGTCAGGAAAACTACGAACAATCAATGTTTAAAAATAATAACATACCATAGTGTCAAATGTAGCCGAGAGATGGCGCCCGGTGGTCCGTTATAGATGCGTTAAAATACGAATTTTTAAATCGCGGTTCATAAAGACTTGAGTTACTCACTCGATGATGTCGTATCGCAGACTTACACTCGATTTCTAAGCAGTGTGTTTTATGCTATATTATTTATTATTTTATGTAAATAATAAAACAATACACAATACTCTATACGTAATACGAAAACATGAAACTGAAGAGGCTTACTTCTTTAATGACTAACGAACGGTTCCACTATCTTGCGATAAGTAAGATAAGATACAGCGTTTATTGCACGACACTTCACTAGTTAGGACATTATTTTACGGTTATTAAGCACAATTCACTTCACCTGTGTTACCGAGACTAGAATATGATCCACAATGTAGACGGCCGTGCCACCCGTCGCGAACGACGATCCAAAATCCTGCACACTGTGCCAACTATGCTCTGCTCTTGGAAAAAATATGCAGATGCCATAACTAGTTGTCGGTGATACGTTATTGATTTATGAGTCGTAATTAGACGGGAGTTATAATTCTCAGCTATCTTATAACAACTATTCCACGTTTATACAGATTTTATAAAATACTATGTAGAGAAATTGATAAACCTAGGCTTGGTGACTCGGTGACAAAATTCTAACTACGCAATTTACAAGATTAAGTTAAGTTCATTAATTGCAAATCGGCCAGATTTACTTAAACATTTCCGTCATTTCCAAAACTAACAATTTATTTTTGGTTGAAAAGGCTGATGCTTTCTCCTCATTTCATAAGGGAAAATTATAAATTATATCGTGCAACCTATTTCTCTAACAACCGTATTTTTCTGATAAGACATATTAAGTCCTTTATTAAAGTAGCGTACCTTTCGACACGCAATGTTTCAAGCATTGCCCGACTTAAAGACTACTCTAAGCCACACGCGAATTATAGCAGACCTCATTTTGACGAGTACACCTGCAGCGTGGAAGCACAGTGTAATTTGCCACCTGTTAATGGTGGTTATAAAATAAGGCGCGATCAAAATAGACTTCCGCATGCGACACCTCCCCGACCGACTGACTCCTCTGATCTCGTCTTTGATACACTCGGAAATGAGATACTTAAGCCTCACTAATGAACCTTCATTAACTATTAATAACGATTTGTTCTAGATTATTTTGCTATGAGAACAGATTGATTTAGTTATGTGAAAGTGGACAGCTTGATTCAAAGCCAGCAATATAAACTGGTTTGAGGATTAAATAATTATCATTAAGCAAAATGTAGATCATAAAGTAATATCTCGGATGAAACTTGATATTAAAATTCATCTACATAAAACTGGAAATAACTATGTGGTAAAATATTTTGAATAAATCAATCAGTTCTAAGTAGCTCTCCCTCCCTTTACAATATTATTGAAAATAGCAAGTATCTATTAGGAAAATAAATCTAAGTAAAAATCCCGGCATAATATTTGTAATTTTTTTTATCGTAGCTTAATATGAGCAAATCAATCGGAATTTTAACACCTCTCATGGTGGTCAATAACAAGTTCATCCTAAGATTAATAAAACATAAATTACATATCCAATAGATGCACATAACTCGGAATGCCAATTCAAAATATTATCAAATTGAATTGAACGTGCGCGTCATTATACGAGCGAATCCAATGTATCGCAGATCTATCTCACTGACGATTATTGCTTTATGACCTGTTAACTACATAGGGTTGACACTTTGCAAAGATATTAAAGAAAATGTTGCTCTTTAGACACACTTCATTTGAATGCTTTCGCACATAGCTATGCAAGTTGATAACGTATAAAAACAGAGTCATTTGTTTCAATGGTAACCAGCTAGCATTCTACTCAAGAAGTCGCACGTTATGGTTCATTTAGCTAGGTCACATACATTTTTGCTAATTTATTTCCTATTTGATTAATTCTCAGAACATTGGCTTGGTTTTTATTAACTCATGAAATGATTGACTGTGAGAACAGTGTTCCTTCATTTTTATGTCTCTGTATATCTGCAAATGCTAATGCTAATATAATTAAGAAATATACTATGCTATTTGTTTCCTAAATATATTAATCATAGCACTCGTTCAAAGAGTCAAAACAGTAACCAGGAGTTTGTTTTAAGTTTATCAAACGCTCACGTGCCATTGTGTTGCGTGTGGATGCAAATATTTAACTTACCTTGTTAGCTCAACAAAGGGTGCGATAAGATGATAGTTGCTACAGTTAAGCTTCCATTTAATTCTAGGCGACGCGACGTGATGGTATCTGTCCTCTACTGTTACTCGAGTGAATTTCTCTCCTCAAGGTTTTAATTTGGATTAATCCTTAGACAAAATGCAGAAATGAGCTATGAATTTTCCTTTCAATTATTTAAATATTAGAAAGTAAGTATCAACCCTAAGTAATGCTTAAAATATATTTATGCGCAAGCGCATACAGCGTGCATCGGAACGCGGTGCGAAACAAAACGACGCTCGGCCGAAATAGATGCGGCCCGGCCGCTCGCGCTATTTACGAATATTCGGAGTATGTGGGACCCTTCGCGACACTAACTAGTGCATACTGCAATGCCTAGCACTCGGCAGCCTGGACGGTCAGGCCACTAAAGCTAATTGCGGCCGCCGACCGTCTATCTTTATTAACGTGGGTACGCGACTGTACGCACATTTCGCACACTCACTGATGTTAATAACGCAAGTTTACGTTATTAGCTTGATCCATCGCTAGACGAACAGCAATAAAAACCTGAATGTTTTGGAAAAACGTGTACATACAAACGAACATAACATAAGTGTCATTTATTTCTCCAGCTCTGTTACATTTGGCAAAAGTAGGCTACGGTAACTAATTAATCGCAGGTTAATTGCATTTATAATCACAAGTCAAGACTATTTTTAGAAAAAGAAGGATATCCGCATTTGTATTAATCTAAATCGTTTAAGTATGGCATGACTCCATATAAATAGTTTAGTAATTATGATAATTGAGTAAACATACATCTAATTGGCAATTATGGAGTGGGTTGTGAATGCTTGATATGAGAGGTGCACGTACATAATGTATACCTTTGTTGAGTACCGCTTATGGAGAGCTTATTGATTCACACTTGAGAACTACGCAGTCAATCAGAGATTATTTATGGCTTATATTCTGATATGCTTGAAGTGTGAACAAGGGGAACAGAAAACGTACCATGTTTTTGAAATTCGATGTTAGAAAATACCTACTTTCATTTGTCATTTGAATGTCAGTGACGATTAATTGATGCCATAGCAAATGACGGGTTATTCGTCATATCGATACAATTTCTCTTGAACTGAATCTGTTGCTATGAGCCAAATTATTCTGTTGAGTGCCAATTTACTGTGTACTTAAGTATTATTTATAGAGTACTCCTTACTCCTTCTTGGATGAACAAAAACTAATGTAAACTTTAGGATTTGATGTATATCATGTATGCCATATGTATGCCATGTATCCCCAAAAAATACAGAAAAAAACAACATTTCAAAAAATCTTGAATATGTTTGCTGGCAGCGTAAACGTGTAATCCGGCGCGTGTCGTAGCAAACGTTGCAGTAGGTCAGTTGTTTCCGCGAACTAACGGACACAGTTGGCGCGAGCCTCATCTCGCAGCAGTCAGGCTGCCTTCTGCGTGCCATGTACCACGCAAACCATTCCGGACTCGTGTAATACTTTGTTTGTCCGCATTTTTTGTTGGATTCTTTTTGCTTATTTGGTTTTTGCACTTGAATAAGTCCAGACTGGAAGAGTTGTGGTAATCTCTCCTCAATAAAAACACTTTCAAAGCGAATCATCGCAATTTTATCATCTCCCTACTTTGTTTCCCAACTTTTGGGGTCGGTGCAATGTTTATATTTTGATTCCATTCATATCTCCTGTATTTTTCAAATCATCTTCCACCCAATCCATCCATGACTATTTGAGTTTTCTCCGCATCTATACCATTTACTGTCATACTTATAAATAACGGTACATTATCTTAATTATGTATTGCTTCTGTTTGCATGTAACATGTAAACTGTTAGAAAATTAAGAACAGAATACATACCGTTACCCGTTCATTTGAATCTCATTGTCCATTTATGTCGGTCAATCCAAACACTCTGTGGCAACGAACTGTGACAGATGGGCCACCTAAATCATTTAGGAATCTAGGTTACCATCGATACATGCTATTTAATTAAAATATTTGTATCAATCACTTACCAAATGGGTGACTGTTTGTCTTAGTATTTTTGGATGGTGTTGTATTTAGTTAATGTCACTGGTTTTGGGGTGGAGTTCAGCCCCAGGGGTACTGGTCGTATGATAGATTTGCTCCGAGTCAAGGTTTTTGTTTATAAGTACGATATTGAATGTTTGATAAACGCACAATACAGAAAAAAGCCTAGTGATGGGCATTGTTGAAATAAGATGTTCAATTCAAATGCCTTATTGTCCATTATTTCTAACTTCAAGCTCTTTTCAAATTTCACTTCAGTCGTAAAGATGATTTACTCGAAATCGGGTTCTGTATTATAAATGTTCAGTTGCATGAATGTAAAGTGGGGATAGGAAATATAGGTCATTTGGCACCTGCGGGCTTAGGGTCGTTGTACTCCGGCTGATCGATCCACGTCCTACTTCCACAGCCTTCCTCGGACCTACCCTCATCCAGGCCGCGTTACGTAAGGCGCCAGAAGCATTCCACCACATATTTAAAACATGAATGTTTATGAAGTGTTGTTGCATTGCCAAAGAGAGCGGAAAACGCTGTAACTTTCAATACGCGTCAAAATGAGGCTAAATGGGTTTATGTTTAAACTTGTAAGTAACCTTTACTTTTTGTTCTCTAGTTGTTTGATTAACTCACAAACGTATTATTAACACACTTATTTAACAATCTGAGCAATTATCTATCGTACGATGAAAAAATGTATCCATTGTCGAAACACATGTCTGTTCTGGAATTTGCTAATTCGACAGCGATATTAATGTTATTCTGTAATATCAAAATTAAGTAGAACATGTTCTCACAAACAGGTTTGCCAACCTTGTTTTATTTCTTTGAAGTCTGTATCTTTAATTTTGTTATATCACTTTTCTTTTGTATTGTTTAGAACTTGGAGTTTTTGATATGATTTTGATTAATAACTTATATTAGGTGAATAAGAAAGCCGTGTTACCTCGGCAATTTTTTTTTGCTAGTTCTTTAATCCTTCCCCACAAAATCTAGTCGGCCTTCTATATATGTATTTGCGAGTACATTTGGTTTACAAGTTTCCTAGAAAGGCTTCAAATATTCTGGAGGGTTAATCATTTTACAAAGGATTCTATTGAAAACAGTTTCAAAAGCTGAATTCATATTAGACTGAACATGCGCCCGCCCCCAGTCTGGGCCTGCTGACGTCAGCAGCAGCATCGATCTGTCTGAGTCCCATCCCCCGCTGCCTCGCGCCCGGCTCGGCTGATGCAACGCTCGAACCTAATGTCGTTATGGTAGCCTATAATACTGTATCGTGGTGTGTCTTTGGTCCTTTGATACGTAGCTCAAGATTGGGAATTCGTAGGATCTTGAATGTATCTCCCTGATAGTTTAGGCAGTAAGTGTCAAGACAGGTATATTAAAATATCCCAAATATAGTATTTTAAAATGACAAACTGTAAATCTGAATCTTAGGGTTTTCTACAAGGCGTTGATTCGACTGGAACCTAAAATAAGATAATAAACCGCTATGAAATCCGAAAAAGTTTTATGTCAGTTGCTTTTTTATTATTTTATATCTCAACAGAACTTGAATCTCAAAACCTGCTTATTTATTGTTAAAATTATTGCTTACAAGCCTGACCTAGTTAACGTCAGCAGATTGCGCTGACGGACTGAAATTCATTAATGTTGCTTTACGACTAATTCAGTGTCTTTTTTAAAAATAGACACACATGTAGTGCAGTTCCATATTGTAACATCTAAGAAGCCCTTTCAGCTAGCATTCATTTTGCGCGACATTCTCTTGCATGTAAAGCTAGGGGGGTTGTTCCTTTTGGGCGGGCGGCTGGAGGGGCGCCTGGGCGGCCGGCGGAGGGGGCTCCAGCGTCAACGACCGCCACTCGTCTGTCTGCGAGCGCGAGGGAACACCGTCCCATGCTGCACCCGAACGATCCAACTTTCAACTTTCGACATTTTCTATAGTTTTACGAAACGTTCGATATCGCGTAGTGTGCGTTGTGTTCCGGGCGCTCAGTGAGGCAATCGCCTGTCGTCTGACAATAACCAAGTGAATTGCGAACACTCACTCGTTTGGCATGATGCGTTTCGTGACGGTTGTGTCGTCTATGCGTCGGTGTCCTCTGGCATTTGGCACCTGTAATCACATTAATGTGGAATATTAACTTTAAACTTATAGTTCGGCGTGCGCACGTGTGATCTTCGTCTTGCGGTGACACGTTGATGGATAATCCGTGGCGTCCGCTCGCCGGTTTCGGTGACACATTGCATGTGTGAAAGTGTGTGGGACTGCATCGATCTAAAATAGACGTTTTTATTTAAGAACAATGCGCTACGCGACGTCAGGCACTTCCTAGTACAGTGACGGGGCTAGCTATGCTGTGAGACTTGTTTTTGTTTTTGTGACTGAGTACTGAGTGATTTGGTACGATGGTTCGATTGGGGTTGGCGATGGTGGTCGGAGTGGCGCCAGCTCTAGTCTCGTGGTGGCGCGGGCAGGGCGCGTCCTCGCCGCTGATTGTGACTTCGCCGTGCTCTGAGAAGGCTCCTAAGTCGTGGCCGCCTCACCGCTCGCCCTCTTTGTCTGACTGTCTGGAGAGCAGCAGCGACGAAGACTCCGCGCGATCGATCGTTTGTTTAGTCAGACCTAAATTAGTAAGTATTTCGACTTGAATACTTGCTTATTTTCCTGGCCATATAACATAGATATTTTTGTGTAGCCATGTTAATGATTTATGTATGAGTGGTCAGCACAACATTTGGAAGGAAAAGGAATATGTCGCATGAATTTCACCGTATATCGTTTTGTATTTTGGTAAATAGTCGTGTCTATGCAGTTTATGGTTTAAAAAATGCTATGAAAATAAAGCTGTACAAAGATGGACACTTAGTTGTTAACTCTTCTTTAATTTTGCACATTCTCAACATGTTACAGCGAAGAAGTTTGTAAACACTCTTTAATTAGACGCTCTCATTAAATTAATTGCAATTGTACACGACTTGCGACCATTACCAGTTGGAAGTATTACTACATCGGATAAGGATATACATAATTACTGAAACAGGTTATACAATAACAGACTTAACGGCGTTACGATAAAGAGGCTATAATGTTTTGCAGATGTTAGTACAAAGAATCTTAACCGGTCCGCGGACCGCGGTGAAAGCGGCTTATTTGCATAATATGAGATACATATTGTTCAAAGTTATGGCTTCAGCGCAAAGGAGGCGACGGCCGCGTGTGGTCCCACTACACGGCCGCCTGTCCCATGAATCACACAGAACACTTCAATAAATTCTAAAAATAAGTCGTCTCGTAAAACTCCCCTATAGTTTCTTTTGATTTAGAGCTAAATAATCGTTATGATAATTGACTGCGCGTGTCCGTTCGTTAAATATTAGCAATAAAACATAAGCTATTTTATGTTCACGTTGTCTGTTGTTTGATCCTATAGCCTTTTGTTCCTCTTTATGGAACACTTGACTTTGCTTAGTGATTGATTTGTTCTAGTTTTATAATGTGCCGCATCTATCAGTCATCATATGTATTATCTATCGCAATTAATAAAAATATAAGAGTAAAGACATCGATCGTTCACCTTTGCTATTACGAAAGCGCATCTCACGTGCGTTGGCGACGGCTCCACGGCAGCGGATCGTCGCAAATGTCACGATATTTACGTCCGCGTACCGTCGCGTGCGCACCTCTCCGTCCATCGATCCCGTTCGATCTCCTAACAGTTAATCGTTCGCGATCGGTTTTTACAAAGCTCCGCGCGACAGTCGCGTGCCGGCCACCTCAATTATTATTCCTGCGTGCGGCCGATAGTTGCGTTTGCGCAGATTTAAGTGCGTACCGTACGCAAGGCCCGGTAATAGCAGTGTTTGTTGATTGGTCGATCGGTTAAGTGCAATCTGTTTATAAGTGCGCGATTATTTCATTATGTCACCGTGTTAGTGTTCATCCGATTTAATAGCGTGATTAACAATCTTATTTACAAGTAGTTTATAAATAAAACTGTTAAATAATAAATTAACATAATTCATTAAGTTTTATGCTTATTTGGTATCTTATTTAGTCATATTTTTTTTTAATTAACTCTGCTTTCAAAACGGACATGACATACGACATTGATTGTGATCGATTACTTGATGACCATAATATCATTTATCACTCTCTAACTCGTTAGTCCAGAACACAAACATTTTCACTTTTGTAAATGCAAGTTTTAGAGATTCTTTAGTTTCCTTGCAGTATAAATTCGGACAACTGCAGTTTACATTCCTAAATAATGTCTTACTAATTAAGTATTAAACAGAATAGAACTTTCGGTTTTATTGATATTGAGATCTTCTTAAGCATGGTATAGATTTCGAAAGAATCTAAATTTGTTTTCGTATATAAAATTAGTAACGGTCACTTTCATTTGTGGTGCCTTTTGGTAATTATTTTTATAGACGGTCAATAATTTGGTTTTATTAGTTTCTTTATTCAGGTCAATATCTATTGAGACAAGAGGAAAGTTTCATGTAACAATGAGTAGAATTTCTTGGCGGCCTATTTGGAACGCCTGTCCACTATATTTTTATTCTTTCATAAGAGAATAAGAGTAGAAAACAGATCTAAATATTCTTAGAATTTTAACGATAATTACACATTTTAATACCGATTATTTCTCGGTGGAACTCACCTTCCCGTACCTACCCTATTATTAACAGAAGGAATGATCCGTTCACTTAGAAATGATCTTTACGTCACTGTCATAGGATATGTTTTGTAGTGGTTAATAGATGATACGAGTAGATGTGCGGCGGGTATTGTGTTGGATAGTGTAGCCGTGACGTCCTTGCACCTTTGTCTGGCGGCGATCGTGACGCGGACACCAAGACCACTCCAAGAGAGTATTTATACAGGAAATACTACCGACTGGGAAACTAACACTCCTTCTGCATTATAGGTAACGAAACAAATAGGGCCTATATCTATTAATAGTAATGATTAAATATTTTAGGACAGTTGGATTTCATAAAATATTCCGATTCCCATTCGGATAAAAGGACAGAAGTTTCTAATTCTTTTCCTCCCAACCGAACGCATCAGCATAAAGCTTATATTTAAAATTATGGCCCACAGCATTTTATTTTTAATATTTTTTTTTTTAAAGAGCAACATTTAAATCTTTGTAATAACCTTGAATCGTTAACCTTAAACTTGCGACCTTGCTATTTAGCTATTATGCACAATAGTATAAATAAGCACGATTATATTATTGCAAGACAATTTGCACGAAGCTTGGCTGACTGAGAGTGTGCAGTCAGGCTTGTTCTAGACAATACTGCCATTACCAATCATATAATCAATAGATTCTTAGAGGTACGACGCTACCTCAAATAAACATGACTATCATTGGCTTATTTTTGTATGTGGCGCCGCAAAAGCTATAATTATTCATAATAATAGTAGGTACTTTTTACTTTCAAATCACATTGCAGCGTTACATAAAATCTTAGCAACCTTTTTACAAACCGCAAAACATACCGCTTGGCCAATCAGCCCGCAACTAAAACGCAACCGTATTGCACCATTTTAATTTTCTTGTGAACTGTCCGTACCTTGCGTCGCACTGCTTTATATTTACTTGACATGTCGTAAGCTCGTAACCAGCTCAGCCTTATTTTATGCCTAGCTCCATAAACACTGGCGCACGCAATGTCTATCAAAATCTTATCCAATACAACGGACCCGAAAAGAAAATTGTAGATTTTTACGATTTGTATGACCTGGACATATCCAAGCAATAGTTTTCAGAAAAGCGAGTTATGGGGTGTTAATAGGCTTGATTTATGAATTGAAGTCTTGATACTATTAAAAGTTTATGTCCTTGTTTTGAAACTTCCTATTATCCGCGAGAATGCTCTTTTTACTAGCTTGACGTCATGGCGTCACCAGTATTACCTACCACTGAAATTGTGAATTGCGTTCTAGTTATAAGGTATCTAATGAAGCTTGACTGTAATAGATTGGTTAGATTTAACAAGACTGCGTATTAGCAAACTTAATACTTTGTATTTCTTCAGACGAGTCCAAACTTCTTTAAGTATTGAGACATTCGCTTCCCGGATGGAGCAATTATCCCAGATACTGGAGACTTTCTTGTTACATTTTTTCCACTTAACGGGATTGAAATGCGAATGGCAAATGTGCAGCTGTTAATGGATCGTAAACATAGGTTTATCTTCCGTCACTTCATATTCAATCACTTGCAAAAAGCTTTCGAGATTACGAGACTCGTATAGTTCCTTTCGGAGATAAGATAGCCCAGATTTAAGTTACCACATTTTAATTTTATGTTACTAATCGTGGAAATAAAGTCTAAATGCAGTAAACGCGTAATTTGCGAGATTTAATTTCCTATAAAAATTTGCTACGCTTATGCTCCCTTATCGGACACATTGTTATGTTGTAACTTGTTTTCCTCTGATAAATTCAATGTCACTATTATTAGAATTATTTTATTGTCATTTTACAGATGCCTGTCGAATGTTTATTTTAGATAGTGGTGTGTAATGACACCGAACCTGTAAAATAGTTACGAAAATCCTTTTTTGTTTCCAGAATAGATCTTGATTTAACTCCATCAAGTTGATCAACCACCACCACTACTATTTGTTACATTTCATCAAATATTTCATAGGTCTTTTTATTTATTATATTTTTGTACAAATCGCAAATAGTACTTAATTTGCGAATAAAACGGAAAACAACTTTCAGTATTCCATACTCCATTATGATATCCATAATGGTATAATATGTGGAGATGTCAAAAACAAAATTAATTAATCATAGCAAGGCTCAAACTATTAGATCATACTGCGTACGGGCTATGCAAAGCCGCCTTAAAACGTAAGCCAACCTCCAAGGGTTGTAGATAAAAAAAAACAATTATAAGAAAAAAAAATACATAGATTTTGCGAAACAATATATGAATCGACCCATTAAATCTCATGTTAGATTTAAATATTCAGTTTGCAAGGTTTTCATTTTGAAACCGTAACAAACATTATTAAGGTCCATTGTTTCTTACTTACACACAGTGTGGCCTCTAATTTTGTTTAGTTTTGTTAGTATTTTTGACTTGTACCGTAACGATGAGCTATTACGAAAGCGATAGCTTACAGCTCTGTGTGACGTACGGCCGCAGCATGGCGGTCACTCGCAGTCGGTCGCAGGCGTCGCTGCAACCACACGTGTGCTTCATGCCTTAGCGTGGCAATTATAATCAAAACCGCGCGTATAAGTTTTCGCGTTTTATTAATGACTCAATCCTATTGTTCTTGAAGATACGTAAACAATCATTGTGACAAGTGCTTCTATAGAAACTATTTATTGCTATCATACATCAGCAGTTTAGGTGACGCTTGCTAAAATAAAGAATGTTGGTCAAGGAGTGCTTAATAAAGTGGAAAATATCGTCGATAAGATAAAGCTATACCGCGACAATAAATGTTATCGCGATTGGTTATAGAGTGCAATTCGAGAAGAGCTCAGTGCAAAAATTGCGTCCTTCCTTTCTATTCAAACGCTAGAGACGATGCTGCAATCTAGTCGCCTGCGCACACAGAACATTTGTTGACGCGTGCTGCACAAGTGGGAATTCGAAAACAGTGCGCGACTACGTTTGTTTGTTTTCTACGAATAAGTGCAACAATAGCTGGCGGATACCCAGTGACGAGCATCATGGGGCAGCGATCTGAAGTGGCCACGCCGGACAATAGTGACGAGGAGAGCGGGGACGCCTTCACTGACGCTGACTTCGGGGATTCTGATGATGACACCATTGTGGAGCGACACGATGCAGCGAAATCTTCACACATACCTATTAATGAAACAGTCAACAAAGAAGTTCAGAAAACCGCATCTATAAATGGTCATACTAATGGTGATGCGGTAGATGAACAGCCAAGATTGAATGGTCGCAAGATTAGTGGGAGTCAATCGAGTGATGCTGAAAACCAAAGCTTAGTCTTAACTGATTTGCGCAGAGATTCTCACGGCGATCAGAATCCTTCCATAGTTGGCATACTCGGCGATCAACAGAACCATGTACGTATACTAAAAAGTTGTGATATTGACCTGATAACCTTCTTCGAATTTTGTGGTGTGTCATATAAATCCGAGATAATATTCCGTTTCCCAAAACGCTTCAAACGTGCGTCATTGCCGTCTCCTACTGATTTCCTTTCCCTTTACTTAACGTACAATCGTGTACTTGTATTAAAATTTAAAGGTAAATATATTTAACCACCCAAAACGCGCCTAGGTGTGAATTATCTTATCTCGGTATGTTTCACTACGTTCTGTGCGTTTTGAAGGTCGCACTGTATAAAGTTGTCTCAGGTGAACATCATATGAGTTAGAGTCATTTAGAACGTACATTGAAGTGTTCTTGTGGCAAACACTTATAAGTGCCTCACGTGTCTTTTAAGGTATATTATAATGGTCGTGAGTGTATGCTATGTATTGCAATAGTAGCGGTCAGATTAGAGCTACATAGTACGGTGTTCGTAATCGGGCCGGTGCTGCGGTGAGATGACCTCGGGCTGCTAGATTGCATCGATATGACGTTTCCGGAGAGCTTGTTAACTCTCGCCTGCAAACTCTTGGTCCTTTATGTAAGTCACCTTTGAACAATCGAACATAATTTACATAGAAAACGATGGCATCCTAATGCGGTTTCAATAGACTATATTATGGTTTTCTTTGCATAGTTCGAAGTTGTCCCATTATGTTTGAAACATAATAATGGTCAGTGTACATGTGACATCAGTTAGGAACACTTGTGTGATGGTATTGTCACGTCGGGTGACCTCATAGTCGCAGACGTAGCCGCAAAATGTCACCGCTGGAGTTGTTGTTCTGTCTGGCGGCTCGAATTATAATTCTTTATGTGAGTACAGCTTACAGCGATTATAGTACCTTAAGCCGCTTGGACAAGTTTTCGCGATGTATTTATTACAAAGATCTCGAAACTGTTTGGTCAACCACAACTATGTGTGATCATATTATGAACTTGATGTCCTTGTTATCGTTATAGCTAATTTCACTGCTTTTGATGGAACCAGTGATTATTTAAACTACTTATAAAACAGGTTTCTAATCAATCTTGTAAACTATGAGGAATGTGCAAAACATATCGCTGCGGTGTTTATTTTAACCATAAATGTATTGTGTCATCGACTACAGCGTATTGGATGTAATAACTGGTATGTTTTTATTCAACACGTGTATTGGGTTTAGTTAATGTGCTGGATATGTCTGAGCGCTCACTGCTAGCTGCTCCATACTTCCAACTCATCCTTGAGTTATGTGTTTGTGCTAACAATATAAACAATTAACGTTAAACCAAGCAACAGTGACGATTTGTCACGCAGTGTTTGCCCGTTGTCTCTACAAGTATGACAATCATTCTTCACAGTTAAATGACTATGTTTACCATTCTTAATACATTTTTAAATGATGGCTACTAGTTGCGGCAATCATTAAAACGTTACACAGCATGATTCTTTAAAATGTATTTCTCGCGTCTAATCAACAGCCTACCGCATCGAATTACTCAACGGGTGATTAGTTTATGACATTTCGTTCCGTTGCGTGATCAAGTAATCACAACACCGGAAACCAATCTTTATCCAATGAACCAATAAATTATAACATTTCTTATAATAAGCCGAAATCTTATATTGTCAATATAAAAATTGCAATGGACCATTACAGATAAATGGAATGGAACTTGAGGCAATGCTGTTATATCTATATCGGTTCGAATTGCATTAGTAATAAATCAATAAAAATGTTGGCGGATTTGTAAATACAAGTAACAGGCGACATGCCACTCTACTCGAGATTATCGCCCTCTAACTAGAACACCTCTGTTTATCCTTGCTGGCGTACGACAGTCTGTTCAGTTTATTTAAGACATGTCAACAGCGTCAATTGATTTCTAACGGATCTATACATTATTAATATATCATCCGTGTCGAGGAAGTCGGTCTATCGTTTAAATACCAACCTAAGTAGTCACCTCCTTTCATCGCACCTCGTTCGGCGCGATAGCTTCATCAATAATGTCGGCGAGTACCCAAGGACCGCGGCTGTGGGGAATGACCTTCATATCCTTAACGCATTGTGTCCAAGGATGATGTCACCATCCACGCCAAATACATTTTATTTACTCCGTGCTGACACCATGTGCTGTGAATCACATTTTTAATGAATATTCCGTTGCAAATATTTGGTGGCTCTTTTTTGTATCTTCATATTGAATATGTTTATGTGTTTTCAAAGTTTGTCTAGAAAAATATTTTATCGCATTTTTCTGTTATCACCGGTGAGCTCGTTCTGTAATCGGTTCGTGCATTAACCGATTGGGATATTTTTGTCTTTGACATGTTTGTTTCTTTTGAATCGATTGTGAATGTACCTGACGTTTATCATGTGCCTTTGTTTTTAAACTTGTGATTCATCGTCTATCAACTGAGATTAGTTTGGTTTCAATACAATATAATATTCAATTGTATCAGCTGACTTCGTCGTTTGGAATATTTTCTTTCTAATAACATTAAATATTCGTTGCACGTACAGGCTTATGCCGTGCAGCCGCCGGTTGGAAGCGATGGTCGAAAGACAAAAGATAAGGTTATAATAATAGTCTACAACACTAAGGAAGGGCAGTGTTATCGTACAATTACGCCACTGCTTCCCGCCACCCGTATTTTAGCTGTTACTTTATACATGCGCCCGTATCAAGGATATGCGTGACTGCGCATAAAGAATAATATGCACGAAAAAGGGTTTTAATACCTTCGTTAAGTGGTTTTGTGGCCTATAATTAGTGCCAAGATTCATGCATACAAGGCCTAATGATCAGATTAAAACGTCTGATGTAAATCTGAACGGAGAATGTGCAACAAAGCTCAGCCTGCACTTTCGGTTAGTATTATGTTGAGACATAATATGTACGTGCCTCTTTTATTCTAACAAAAATTACTATCTGCATCTTTATTCAAATAGGTTTATGTCCTAAACGTCCTCGAACTTTTGGTAAATATTGTTTTCATGATTATCATGCACCTCCACCAATATTTCACCTCTTGATTATTTATCAAATAAAAGATTATTTTTTGATAAAACTGTATAAATCCTTAGTCTTTGTCCGATTTGGTCACCAATGTGAGAGTTATTTGTATAGCTACTGCAAAGATTTCAGATAAATGCAAATATCTTAAAACAGTAGGTCAAGATAAAAAAATTGGAGACAAGTTTTAGTATTTAAGATTATCTTAAAACTGTTTAACTTTGAATATTTGGACATTACAAGCTATTCAAAACTAGTCATACCTAACTGAGACGGGTTTCCCCGTTCTCGTGGTCCGAGTATGATATCATAATGACACAAGTGTCTGTTATTATTTGGTCCACATGACCGCTAGAGGCCGGGGCGAGCCCGCGCCCATGTCTAGTCTAATTAAGTCTACATTTTCTCACGCCATTACAACATAAACACTAAATTCCATATTTTAAACTTAAAATTATAACCCTAATGGACCTCTTGACCGGGATTTGAAAGTTTTAAACCTCAAAAGTGTTAAGTGACATCGTTTGGCACTTCTTGCCTTAAATGCCTTAATGCTTGTCATCTCGTGACAGTATTTTGCGTTACACAAGATACTTTAACAGGCTTCTTGACGTTAGCAGTCATATTTAAAAACCAGGCCATTCGCATCAGACATTGTTCTAAATTGCCTATTATTTACAAATGCTTAGTGCCTTATTGCGTCATGTCATTTGAAAATTATACCGTGGGGTTATTGTGCAAAACTGAATTAATTTATTTTTAGAGATCTAATCTTAACACAATGCCGTTATATTTTGAGTATTCCGTCGTGTAAAAATCATGTGTATAAACAAAAATATAATTATGAACGCTTAGTATTGTGTGGGAACCTGAATAAACCTAATTCCCGTGGCACTGAAAGCCATCCCGCTAATCATTGGAGATCAACATATTGTTTTGCACACCATTTTAGTGGCAGTTTTAAGCTTTGTTTATTAGTTTTCATCGCGAGTGACAGCATGACAAGTTAATTACACGTGAGCAGTTGAGCACATGACGTTACCCGTTAACTTTATAACCACGTGGAGTAATTACGGTCACTTCCGACTCGGTTTCAACACCTTCCTTCAGTTATGACATAAGCCCGTTAACGTATTTGATGCAACATACACTTTTTACATGTTAGGGATGTTATTTAAAATTACTAGTTTATGTTATTTTAGGAAATTAGGACGACGGACCGGCGAATTCTTGTCGAATCATTGTATGTTGTTTCAAATTTGAATAATCGTGTTTTGTGTTTATATCTAACTGCATCGGATATTTACAACCGTTTAATATTGCAACACGTTCTAGCAATCATCGTCGACCGCTTACGTGTAGAAATCGGCTAATAATTACCATATGCAACAACAATTCATGTTTCAATAACATTAACGGAACTGTTATTATTGCACATATTCATTGCTAACAAGATCTTCTCGGACAGGAAACCAAAATTAGGTCTGAAATAAGGAGACAGGAGTATCAATCTGAGACCTGAGATGTTAATAATAGTAACTAAAGTCCTTTAAAAATGATTAATCGTCCGAGGTAAGGCCGAGCTATTTATGGAATATAAGTTTAAAACAACAATGCGGTAAAACTAAACTACACGTTTGCTAAATGGTTTCAACATCCAGATTCATTCAAAAATTACAACACAATCGGAACTAATCGTGGTATTTCAAATAAATCAACCAACATTATCTCGGTACTAACATCCTTACGCCGTGACTCGTGACTAAACAGCAAAGATCAAGACATGTGATTTGCATGACCGTCTTCACAGATTACACTAACGGGTTCGTATTAACGTGTGTTAATTGAACGCGTTAGATTATTCCCCGCCCACCAGCTGGTTTGAGCAACCGGCGATGCTGGCAACGCTCGGATCATCACATATTAATTAATCAGCGGCAAGAACCACACTTGTTTGATTCCTCAGCGTTGCCAACTAGACTGAATCATCTAGGGCTTTGAATATCAGTCTGTTAGGAACCAGAGTTAGGCAACCAGAGACAGGTTTTGTCGGACCGCTCGAAATCTTGTAAGGATATTTAAAGTGATCTTTCGTAGATTATCTATCATTTATTGTGTTAAAAGAAATACAGTACATAAATCAAGTGAACTAATGTCTGATATTGTAAATTGTAGGAGAGGAGTTGAGTTTGGGATCGTTAAGAGAAAAAAACAAAATCAAAAGTCCAGCGCAACCTTATAAAATATCCCGATAATAAGAAAAGAACCTCGCAACCCCAATATTCGTAGAAAATGTGAAAGCTGATTTCCATATTTTTTGGGCAGGCTGAACAGCGACTTGCGGCGCGACGCGCGGCTCGCGCTGAAGCCCGAGAGATCCGCATGCGGGAGCTAGAGCGGCAGCAGCGGGAACAGGAGGACCATGCGGACAAGGCATACGACATGTATGCGGGGAAGACGCCAGGTAAACAACGCAACTGTTCCGTATCTATGTTAAATTACTTATTACCAAGATGTGTCTGAAATGCTGTGCGGATTTCCTTGCGTAAAACTCAATCGTGTTGGCTCATAAAATATCACTAGCGGCCCGCCCCGGCTTTGCGCGGGTGCAACGCTGATACCAAATATAACTACGCAATCATAAAGTTCTGTAGGCCGAAGCACCTTAGAAGCATTTTTTGGTATAGGCACGCGCCCCCCGGCCCCCGCGCGGCCCCCCGGCCGGTACCGCCGCAACCGCTATGTCCCTGCATTTTAAATCTGTAATATCTTCGAAAATATTCATTTAAATTACATGCTGTAAAAGGCAATATTGATCTATATTACATGCACAATTTTTTGAAGGTACTTATTTGGATAAGGATTATTGCTGTTTGGCTTAAAATCGTCTTTTCGTGAATAAGTAATAAATAAAGGATAAAAAATGGTTATTGTGGGTTACCCTCAAGAGATAGACATATACCATCGCAGACTTTTTTGTAGATCTTTATGAGGTGCACAATACTGTAGTACATTATTTTGATCTATCTCGTAGGGTTCAGCCAGCGTTTGCAATGAAAGCGCAAAAAATGTGTTGATTTACGACCTGACGTCAAAAATCTCTAAGATTATCCATGTTTCTCTACTATATTACGCATGTATTATACATATAAACCTTCCTCTTGAATCACTCTATCTTTTAAAAAAAACCGCATCAAAATCCGTTGCGTAGTTTTAAAGATTTAAGCATACATAGGGACAGACAGCGGAAAGCGACTTTGTTTTATACTATGTAGTGATATGTGTTAATACAGCTATTTCGTATGTATTTTTGCAGTAAAAGAATAACAAACATCCATCAAACCAACCCTTATCTTTCATTTAAAATTGTTACAACATTATTAAAGATTATATCTTTGAAGTGTACCACAGCGGCAGGGCAAATTCTGGAAACAAAAATACATAAATCTTACTTTCCTATTTATAATGACGGGATACCATAAATTCCACAATGTTTAAGTCGACTACTCCTAGTTTAATGCCATTTATAACCGTGCTCTTCAAATGGAAGATGACAAAAATGTAGTTTGGACTTGGCCTATTTAGCTGAGCGTGATATGAGAATGTAAACAACTTCTATCTTCATATAAACGATTTCTATTGTATTTTGACGGTCAATAACGAACACAACAATTGAATGAACTGATATTATTTGGGTTAATACCTATTAAATCTAGGTATACATATATCAAATGTACTGATTAAATCCATTCAATATGATGTTAGGAAACAACTTATCAAGCACTTAACTTAATTCGTTCCAAGAGACGAACAAAGAGATAATATCAGTTATTACGTGGGCAGATGGTTGATTTGATTCAAGCTCCCACACAAATAATGCATTCGCAAACTTAAGGAAAGTTGTGACTTATCAAAACCTAACATCAGTGTCTGTTGATGTTTTTTGTACTCCTACATACAAAGTAGCTATTTATGGCTCAATTCAAACGTTACTTTATTTTTATCTCATACTGTCTCCTTAAGGCGTAAAAAAGCGACAATAATTACGGCTATTGTGGAAATGTATGGAACAGTGTGACAGCAAGGGGTCCTGATTATATGAAATAACGCTGCTGCAACTCCTCTTTTACCTGCTACTTTTATCTGTTCCTTTGAAGTGCTTCTCTCTACGATCCTGTGCCAGTCTCATCCAGATTCGATCCGAATTTAAGCTTACTGCAACATATTTCGGGATATGATTGAAGATAGCCTGTTATCCTTGCAGATCCGGTGGCTCGGCGCGGCGGCACCCGGCTGGCGGCGCTCAGTCCCGCGGGCGTGCACTCGCCGCGGCGCAGCTCTGAGGACTCCGCTGACGACACGTTCAGCATCAAGGACCTCAGGGTAAGGCGAAACTGCTGCTTTTCTTATATACCCTTCTTCCCAGATTTTCGAAAGCATCTAGATAAACATTATTTCTATGATCTTTGGTGATTGGTTAATCCACCATTGGCCAGTCATTAAAGAATATAATGCTGTTTTTTTTTCTCAATCGGCGATAACGATAAATAATTACATAAATAAGCATCTGCCACTTCCGTATACCATTTCAGGACAAACCAGTGCCAGTGACAAACTGTGGTGGAATTTCGAGGGGTGGTTCTATAAATATCTTGAAAGTCGCCGGGTGAATTTGGCACGGTTAAAGTAGTTTGGTTCTGTGGAGTATTAAATCGATCCGCTATCGTGAATCATAAATAATGATTGTGTATTGATTATTCTAGATCAAGCCAGTAGGCGAGTCCTGGCAAAAGATAAACCTTATCATGCCAAGGTATATCATGTATGTGTTGTTATTTACAGCATGATTTGAAGGAGGTCGAGGAGAAGTTCCGGAAGGCGATGATATTGAATGCACAGCTGGACAATGATAAGGCGGCACTGGGCTACCAGCTGGAACTGCTCAAGGACAGGATAGAGGAGCTTCACGAAGAGTACGCGCAACTACAGGTAAATACTGTTGCTGTAATCTGACTTTAAGAGCTTTTGTACAATTGTAGAAAAAAATGTAATCCAATGGGTTTAATTGAAGAATGTAGAGATGTCAATAGTTTAGCAAATAAAAATTGTAAAAAAAAAACCTTTTCATTCGATTAGAACCACGTGCCAATAGGTAAATGTATCTAACAGAAGCTTGTAATAAATTCCAGCGCGAGCATAAAGAGAAGTGCTCATCATTCGAGCGTTTAAAGCGCGAGCACGAGTCTGTGACGCGCGAACTGAACGCGGCGCGGGGAGCGGTGCGAGCGCGGGACGCGGCCGCCGCCGCCGCCGGCTTCGCCTTCGTGGACGCCCCCGCCGAGCCCCCCGCCACCCCCGCCGCGCCCGCCACCCCCGCCAGCCCCGCCGCCGCGCCCGAGCCTTCGCTGGCGCTCGTCAGCCACGGCGCCGAGCAACTGCTCAACGACGCCGGGGAGGGCACGCTCGGTAAACACTCATCTTATTCATAAATAGTCAACTATACACAAATCAGAAAAAAAAAAATTAACAGAAGAATGTAAAGTATTAAAGCAAATGAAAATCGAAAACCATGAAAAATAAATGTTTCCTTATCTTAATTTCAGATGTGCGGTTGCAAAAGCTGTTGAGCTCGAAACAGTCGCTAGAGTCGGAAGTACGTAAACTGAAGCTGCAGCTGAACGAGGAACGCGCGGCGAGACAGAACGGAGTGTCCAACCACCACGAACACGAATACGAGAACGAACGTGAGTATGAACAATAAATAAGATATACATACAAGCTAAATAGTGAGTTAAGGCCGTTACAATATCGTGGGTCAGTGGGGGTGTGGGGCGAACACACCAGCGAGATAGCAACCTGTCTAGCGTTAAAAACTGCCATTAAGTTTGAAAGCATAATACTGTACTAATATGTATTGTCATGTGGTGTTGACAGTGGAATCAGCGCGCAAGGCTGTGTCAGAAGCTAAGGCTCGAGCGGCACGCGGCGAGGCAGAAGCGGCCTTGCAAGCGGCACTCGTGGCACGGCTCGAAGCACAGCTGGCGCGGCTGCGGGCCAGGCAGGACCACCAGGACGAGCACGAGGAGCAGCTCAAGCAGGAGCGCCGCCGCCTGCAGCGAGAGGTACGCACACTACAACACTAGGGCGCGGCTGCGGGCCAGGCAGGACCACCAGGACGAGCACGAGGAGCAGCTCAAGCAGGAGCGCCGCCGCCTGCAGCGAGAGGTACGCACACTACAACACTAGGGCGCGGCTGCGGGCCAGGCAGGACCACCAGGACGAGCACGAGGAGCAGCTCAAGCAGGAGCGCCGCCGCCTGCAGCGAGAGGTACGCACACTACAACACTAGGGCGCGGCTGCGGGCCAGGCAGGACCACCAGGACGAGCACGAGGAGCAGCTCAAGCAGGAGCGCCGCCGCCTGCAGCGAGAGGTACGCACACTACAACACTAGGGCGCGGCTGCGGGCCAGGCAGGACCACCAGGACGAGCACGAGGAGCAGCTCAAGCAGGAGCGCCGCCGCCTGCAGCGAGAGGTACGCACACTACAACACTAGGGCGCGGCTGCGGGCCAGGCAGGACCACCAGGACGAGCACGAGGAGCAGCTCAAGCAGGAGCGCCGCCGCCTGCAGCGAGAGGTACGCACACTACAACACTAGGGCGCGGCTGCGGGCCAGGCAGGACCACCAGGACGAGCACGAGGAGCAGCTCAAGCAGGAGCGCCGCCGCCTGCAGCGAGAGGTACGCACACTACAACACTAGGGCGCGGCTGCGGGCCAGGCAGGACCACCAGGACGAGCACGAGGAGCAGCTCAAGCAGGAGCGCCGCCGCCTGCAGCGAGAGGTACGCACACTACAACACTAGGGCGCGGCTGCGGGCCAGGCAGGACCACCAGGACGAGCACGAGGAGCAGCTCAAGCAGGAGCGCCGCCGCCTGCAGCGAGAGGTACGCACACTACAACACTAGGGCGCGGCTGCGGGCCAGGCAGGACCACCAGGACGAGCACGAGGAGCAGCTCAAGCAGGAGCGCCGCCGCCTGCAGCGAGAGGTACGCACACTACAACACTAGGGCGCGGCTGCGGGCCAGGCAGGACCACCAGGACGAGCACGAGGAGCAGCTCAAGCAGGAGCGCCGCCGCCTGCAGCGAGAGGTACGCACACTACAACACTAGGGCGCGGCTGCGGGCCAGGCAGGACCACCAGGACGAGCACGAGGAGCAGCTCAAGCAGGAGCGCCGCCGCCTGCAGCGAGAGGTACGCACACTACAACACTAGGGCGCGGCTGCGGGCCAGGCAGGACCACCAGGACGAGCACGAGGAGCAGCTCAAGCAGGAGCGCCGCCGCCTGCAGCGAGAGGTACGCACACTACAACACTAGGGCGCGGCTGCGGGCCAGGCAGGACCACCAGGACGAGCACGAGGAGCAGCTCAAGCAGGAGCGCCGCCGCCTGCAGCGAGAGGTACGCACACTACAACACTAGGGCGCGGCTGCGGGCCAGGCAGGACCACCAGGACGAGCACGAGGAGCAGCTCAAGCAGGAGCGCCGCCGCCTGCAGCGAGAGGTACGCACACTACAACACTAGGGCGCGGCTGCGGGCCAGGCAGGACCACCAGGACGAGCACGAGGAGCAGCTCAAGCAGGAGCGCCGCCGCCTGCAGCGAGAGGTACGCACACTACAACACTAGGGCGCGGCTGCGGGCCAGGCAGGACCACCAGGACCAGGTTGTATATGGAGCTATATGAAGCGGGCCTCACAAACATCTTGGAAACCCTCAAACGTGATGTGCAAAACCACAGATTTTGCTCCGATATTCATTCAAGAAATAAATATGTGATTTAATTTTCAGGAAGTCGTTGACTTCTGGGCCGTTATCAATAATGGCGACAGTTAACGGTACAGTTGCGTATGATTTACTATCGGAGTGTGCCTTCCTTTAAACACGCAACCGATTACCAAATGTAATACCTATTACACTGGTTAAAAGGTCTTAGGTTCTAGAGATATTAACCAAAGCTAAATGCCGAATTTCGAAATTAATAATGTCGATCTTTAAACCCAGTGTGATAGGTACCATAACGCTCTATGCAGAATAATAAACTTAAAACAAATCGTGAATCCCGCACTGGTGTGCTGTATATTGAGTTTAGATCAGCTAAATGTTAACACACCTGTAAATAGGTCTTACCAATGTTACTGACGCCTGTCCCTACGAGCCCTCTGTAAAGGATTTAACCTATCCGCATGTTATATGTTAAACTGAAAGAAAACTACAAATATTGCCATCGCTTATTGATGTCAAGTTTTACTATTTATATCTGTACATAACGCTAATCACCCCAATATTTAAGCCTATTGTAATGAAATTATAAACGAGTTTTCTTCAACTACAGGCTCGGGAGGCGCTCAATCGGGTGGAAGAATTGGAAACTGAGAACAGCCACCTCACCAAGCGACTAGACAAGCTTAAGAACGCCAAGTCAGCCCTCCTGAAGGATCTGTGACAATACTGAACACACACGAACTGTGCCGGCTAACAGACACAGCCGGGATACAGCCATGGATGGGAGGTACGAGTTCTGCTAATACGTACTAACCGTGATGTATGCAATGCCAATATTACGAGCAAAGAGATTTTTGTACACGATTACATCTTGTAAATTAAATATCTATTTATAATTTGATTTACAAAATGTGTCCTTAGAGTAGGATAACGGATTGCCCGTAAGGTTTTGTAACTGACATATTGTATCTAATATTGAGTATTCAGTAAATAATAATTTAACCATCATATCCCCGACATAATAATTTCACACGTTTATTGTAATAACTTGATATCATTATCGTTTCGATCTTATATTATGTTGATCATAAATTTATTGATATTTTTACCTATTGACTTGTAAATGATTATAATGCACGATGTGAGCATGAATCCAAACCTATAAAACTGACTTTGCAGTTCGGATTCGCTTCAAAATATGTGTTTTGCATAATTATGTCATCTGGGCCTAAGTATAGCCTATAACATGTCGAGTGTACGTTGAATGACTGATTTTATATGTGAATCGTAGAGTTCACAAAGTTTCTTAAGAAATAATAAGTAATGACATCACTGTATTACTTTATTTTGTATATGTAGTACCTATCGCAACTGGACGATCTTAAACAAAAATATACAATAATGAGTGCCATGTTATGTCAAAAACTTTGTGAACTAGAACTTTATATAACAGCAATGCTGGCATTTTCAATTGATATGAAACCACGAGTCATTTAGATGGAAGTCATTGACCTTCATCCTCTGTAAGATATTGATGTGAAGTTGGTTCAGACAAGCGGACGGCGGGGAAGCTTCGTACTTGGATATAAGTCTATATACATTTTGAATAGTTAGAAAATATGTAGGAAAATGAGTCTGATTGAAAACCAGCGTTTACATGTCTGAACCAACTGTGTGTGGTAATTAAACATTTGTATAAATAAAGAACCATGCTTATAAATATAATGACACGTCATTGTACTGTAATGCAAATAATATGGTTGTATTACGTATAACCAGTATATAACTATTGTAAATCGCTTTTTAACTGAATATTCCCTGTAAAGTATGAAAATAATGTGTAAAATTAATGTTTTGTTTAATATTAATAAATAATTATTTATTTTAACTACGTTCGTATTTTTCTGTATAGTTATTATATAAGTTTTATTTAGCTTGCCGATTTCATTTAGCTTCCTTACTAATCTTATTTGGAGTGATCGATTTGTTACTTGCCATTGGTATCACACAAATTCAAATATTTAAGTTTGAGCGCAACTCTTTACTTCGCGCGCCTTTACGGTGAATGTTAATTATTTAAATGAATTATTGCTTTTATCTTTAATACAATTGCTCAAAATTATATCCCATGAACGATGTGATAGTCTGTTGAGAACATTAACGTCCAATAGGATTAGCGACTCGAAGACGGGGTTTTCGTGGGACTGATCATTGTATTTTTATATTTGGAGATTGTTTTATTCATGACTCTACAAAGTTACCATGCTGTTTAACTGATATCATTGTAAATTATTTTATCTTGTTATTGTGACATTCTTTTATAACTTTATTGTGACCATTTCGATTAGATCTCGAACTAGTTGAGTTTTAAAGAGAGGGAAACTGAATAAAACATAGTATACTATCTTATAATGTACAGGAGATTGTCGAACCTTAGCTTATACATGGTGTCTACTTAGCAACAGCATTTAATATGATTGGCTTGATAGATAATGAGCGCAGCATAAGTCAGAACAAACTGTACCAAATCCCCTAAGTAGCCACCGTGTATACATATAGTTGTAATAGTTGTTAGTGATGCTCACTTTTAACGTACAGTGCCATGGCGCACCAAAATGTATTAGTAATACAATAAATCTATGTGTATTGTAGTTACGTGTAGTAATGAATTGGAAATGCGGGTAGCGGTAGAGACGCGCGCTTGTCAGATGTTTATATGTACAACGTATGGGTGTAATATGTATGTATATCTGTAGATTTTTTATTAAAATGTTACTTACATAAGGCGCCTTTGATTACAACATAATAGCCGTTTTTGTTTAGACAATAGACACAGGATTTTGTTAAAGCTAGAAAAAAGAGAAAGTTGGAAGAATTTAACAGCTATTCATTGATTATTGGATACTACCCACTTAAGTATAAAAACTGATAAATAAAATTATTCTATAAATTGGTCTCAAGTTAAAGGCTGACTGTTATTAGATAGCTCTTGCACCACCGACTTATAATCTCTTGTAACAGTCAGCCGACAATTTGTGTTCAAGCATTTATATTTATAACAAAATCCTGTGTTCGTCACAACATTCAGTTATTCTTGCGTCTAGTCGATGTACCTTTCGTCTCCATGTAGACAACGTTTCCGATGTTTATATTGTTATTCAATGTTACAATAACTGAAATTAATCATGGACTTGTTAGCTAATTAGAGAGTTTTTAGTCAGGATTTTTGTATAATTTTGTACGACTCTTAATAACATTGTCAGGAATATTGTAGCTTGGAGTTGAAATAGTTATTGGGCACGAGCTTATCTTAGATAATATTACGTTAAAACCATGATTATTTCTGCAATGTAAGATGTAGGAGCCATATGTATAGTGAGATCAATATCTCTTCACAATGGAAATGGCGTATTTTTTGTATAAATTCCTTGTCTACATAGAGGCGCGAGTTGATGTCTGACGGGCGGAGCCGCATGTCGGCCTGCGTAGATCTTTGTCCCTATATCATTGTAATTATGAACGTGATGTTTTAAGTAAGATGTATGTATTTTGGTGCTGCATTACTAATTTATTTTGTTTTCAATTTAACTATGAACTGTCTTTTTTATATGAAGCGAAAACAGACTTAATATTGTATAAATTTGAATATTTTGAATAAATTTCGCTCTGAAAGTGTTGTTTTATTTTGTTTTTAAGTTTTAGGAACCTATAAATAAGATGATCTTCATGCCAAGGAATTGCAAAATTGCGAGAGAAATTCGACCAAAAAAAAAAACAAAGGTTATTACATCTACCCAACCATTTCTAATACATAAAATAGTCTTCACTCTAATATGAAGTCAGGATTGATTCTACGCATTTACTCAATATCTCGTAAAATATCGTCGACAAACCTTGACTACCGCGGTCCACTGGGCCTATCGATCGCTGCAAGCTATTAATATCTACGGGCTAATGGTGCAATACTCGCAAACGTAAGTTATGTACCTACTTGATTTATTATACTTACCAAGCTACGATCTTCTGGAACTGGTATTACCACGGTTATTTTCCAAAAGGGTAGTTAGAAAAGGATAGCGAAATTCTTCCCTCGTTTTCTTACGAAATACAGCGGGAATTTAATTTCTTCCATATGTAGTTGTATTTTGAATTAAGAAAATAGTCTATCTATGGTATGGTATTTTTTTTTGCCTTTGTTGTATTCCATTGTTGGGCAAAGGCCTCCTCCTTCCAAACCTTTTTTTTTATTTCTAACCATGTGAGCCCCGCACAACTGAATACTACTTACTTTACTTTTTTATTCTAGTTCTTTTTTAGTCATTGGCTGCAGGATTGGGTTACATTGAATTATTTACTTGCATTATAAATGCATATTTATTGTGTACCATGTGTATTTTGTTTAAGAAAACAACACAATAACGTTCTATCAAATTTATTACGTCTATGAGAATGGTACTTCTTAATCATAAAATAAAATCAAAAATGATGTATGAATATTTACAATGAATCGGGCCCTCGGGTATGCTGAAGATATAGAAAGAAAGAAAACTAACAAATGGTAAAAAAGAAATATTAATTACTGTATAATATTACTTAATACTTAATTTCATAAGAGTCAAGCCCAAAGAGATGACGAGATTTATACAAGTTAAGATATTGGTAAATCAACTACTTGAGAAATGATTGTATGTAACCAATGCATTATACCCTTCATATTGCTTACTCAACAACATTAAGAATAGTAGAGTGATTGTATTGCTAAGTGTACACAGAAATTAAAGAAAACATCAAATTAACGTTAGTCAGTAGGTGTTTCGAACTTAAATAATTTTAGTAACAACACCATCATCAATGGCATTAGACTGTGTTTTCATTTAAAACAACTAGACTCGAGTTCAAAATCACTCTCACTTATCTAGGTCTACAACTTACATAAAATAATTGAGTAGAAGTATCTATTTATATAATACACTAGAGCATATTAAGATAGTAACAAATAAATAAAGTTATTAATTCCACAATATAAAACACTCTTCCTCAAACCCTCTAATTAATCTATCATCCATCACCATTTATTTACCTATTACAAATATTAAGCACTTCCTACAATTTCAGTCATTATATTCGGAATTTTTAAAACCGCTCAATTTTATGCTATCTATGAACCCAATTATTTAGTTATACAATTCTTTTCTTCATAGGAGTATCTTATAATCTGGTGAATCACTACATGGCCCTATTGTCGTACATTTATCAAAATATCGACGGCCTTAGGTGAGACTCATTCGAGTGTTTACAGATGAGAGTTTAAGACAAAGAAGGCTTTATTTACAAAAATGAAAATAATTACTATGATTTGATTGTAAACAACATAGCTGATGTAGCACATGTGTAAGTGTTTTGCTAGCACTTGACCTGGTCATCCAAATATTCACATTATTCTGTAAATACAAGTCTTAATGCAAAGATAAATAGGGTGTCTTTTATTACCCAAATAGTATGAATATGTGGAGTTAGCCCAAGTGAAGTGCTTTATACATGAAAAACGATGGTGCAGTCTCTTTGGGCTCAATAGCTTCAACTTACATGCTACACTACTCTAGCTTATGGTAAGGGGTGCTGGCTAGGTGTGAGGCCTCCATGCTCCGGACTGTGTTTTTGCTTTTTCCTCTTTTTCTCCTTTTTCCGTTTCTTACGTTCCTTGTCATCATCATGACGTTTCTGCTTTTTGTGTTTCTTCTCATATGTGTCTGGGTTTGATGAATCTGTTGAGAATTTATTTTAAAATGATGTAATCGATTCATATAAGAAATGAATAGTGAAAGTGGCAGCACAAAAAAAAAGGCTCTTAAAATTAATATCATCCAATAGGGAATTTTTGGCATCTTTGCCAATACCCAACCATAACAAAACTGGTTTACATTTCAGTCAAGTTTTTACTGTTTCATCCAGAAGTGCTATTTATTGACCTTATTTGGCATTTTTATTTCAACAATATTTGCTTTTAGTTCAAACACTTAACCTTGTGTTGAAAGGTTGTTTAACTAGTGGTTATAACTATTACATAAGACCTGAGAACAGCTCTTAGCTTAAAGCTTAACAAAATTTCTGTATAATATGAATACTACATTAATTTATATTAACCTATCATAGATAACAAGAGATTTATCTAACACATTTATTAAGTACATTAAAAGCCAATGAGACAGTCTCAAGTATCATACCAAACTGTTTTCCCTGCTCAGATCTCACACTACACAAATAATAAACCTCTCAGTCCAAAAGAATTAAGATATCAAGTAAGTATAACATAATAAATAAAATGATGCTTATAACAATTGTGTAACTGTAATGCAGCTTTTATGAATTTCCCTACCAAAAAATCTAATAATTTACAACCTAAATCTAAAAACAAATAAACCAACACCTAAGCAATTACTATTAATGGCCAAAAGGAACTGATGAAATAAAATCATATAACCATAAATAATAATCAAGAAGACAAAAACGTAAACAAGTTTTTAGTGTAATGCAAGTGATGCAGCACAATATGTTACCTTGCAGTGGTGTCTCTTGTCCTGCGGGCACTCCATCCTTGTGCTTATGTTTCTTGTGTTTGGTCTTATGTCGCTTTGGTGGGGTGGCACTCACATAGCGGTACTGCTCAGGCAATGGGCCTGGATGCAGCCGGAAGCCAGCAAGCTGGGCACTACTCAGAGGCAACAGTTCCTTACCACCAATGGGCCTTTTAGCTATTACCGAACCTAAAGTACTATTATCTTCTTGACCTGGTCCATCAAGGATACCAGGGAGATTAGGCAGAAAAGATGATAAAGATTCTTTTAGTTTTTTGCCATTAAATTTACTATACGAGTGCTCAAGCCCATAATAAGCCATTAAATTTGTTGCCCCTGTGAGTTCACATTCTCCTAAAAATAAAAATGTATTGTGTTATAGCTTGTAAATAAATAACTAAGACATGTCTAACAAACAAATACACGGTACCTGGAGGTTCTTTCATCAAATAGAATGGTCCACTATGCACTATAGACGGGTTCTTGCCCAGTGAGATGGTAGTTTTGAGTGTTCCCGAGGAGTCCTGGCGAGAAACCACTGGTGACCTCGCGCCTCGCGGCGAGGACTTCGGGGAATATGGTTCTACTTTTCTAAACTGATCAGACATCATCTTGAATCTGCATTGTCTACATAACAAACGTAAAGAAAATAAATCTCACTAAAGAAAACGATAAAAACTTAACACCCTCACTTCGAAGAGCCTTTTGACAAATTTGCAAAAAAAAAATGACGAGGTAGGTAAACGCAAAGCAGCTATGTTTAGTCGATAAATTTTGTTTTATCTACTAAGCATTTTGCACAATATACCTATTGACTATGACAAAAAGAAAAATATTATATTAGAAAATTATTTTACGAATCCATTAATGTTTCGTTTATTTAGATATAAATAATTAAAAATTGTGTGGAATTTGATCTATTTAAATCGACTAAAGTATAGACACAAGAAGATTAGTACCTCTCTGAAATCTCTAGAATCTCTACAAGTGAAAGGAAAAAAAGTATTCAGTCAGTTGTTTCGGATACACATACATTAGCAAAAAATACATAGTTGAAGAAAATACTTCATGTCCTAGAACTAAAGTGCTAAAAGTATATTATTGCAATATTACATCCTTCAATACCTACCTAAGTTACTTCAGAAAAATAACCACAATAGTTAGAAACTGCAAATCGTTATATTTCTCTGTCTATGGTTAAAAACCACGTGTTCACGATGAATGCGGTCCTCGGACGGAGTAGTTTAAAAAAATAAAATTTAAGAAGTAAAAATTTAGTCTATGGTTCATGAATTAGCTTCTCGTAATACGCTACGATTTTCGATAATGTGTTTGGAAATAAACAATATATCGGGGTTATTCTAGTTTTGTTTGTGTTTATTCGTGCAATATAAAACCCGAAAAATGTTCGTGAACTGTGATTTATGTGGTACAAATAAACAGCAACGCTTTTGATACCACGATTCTTCAGTGTGCGGAGTGACGCCATTTTACGGGAATGATCAGCCCGCGGCTGCCTCAAACTAAGCCTGATGTAAGGATTGCTGTGTTTAAACGGATGCATGGAAACGAATCTTTATTCTTGCACTCGTGCTGGACGGACGAATTCCGAGGTAAAGAGCTTATATTTATATTATTGTTGATACGATGATAATTCAAATCATGTTTCGATTTCCTCTTGTTTGAGCGTCTTTTGTTTCCTAGTAGTCAAAAGCACGTGTTTTTATTTTTTCAGAAAACTATGGAAGATGGTAATATTGTCAATACGAAAGATGATAAAATCACAACAGCGTCATTGACAAACATATACGGCGAACGCCCTGCAAAAGTAACCGCCAATGGGCATGAATTCGCTGGCGAACCATCTAGTCCGCCCGACGAGCCGTTCGAACAGTGCCGACAACCCGCTGATACTTCCACCGACGACAAGTTTAAGAAACGTATCAACCCTCTTCGAATACACCTTGGAAAGAGGCCTTTTGTAGATAATTCCCTGCAATACTATAGCACAAGCAAGAAAAGAAAGCCTTCATTGAATAAAAGTTGTGATAGCAGCACCCCTGCCAATTCAGTGCCCAGAGTGCCCAAACTTATACCTAAGCACATAGATCGTAGTCAATTTCATAATGTTTCATCACAAGCAGAGAGTGATGCCATCAGTGAGCGGGACAAACCTGTGCCTAGGCTTGTGCCTAAAAGCCAACTGTTACAGTTTAAAAAGGGTAAAGCTGAAAAGGGAACCCAGTTGAAAGAGTATGCACAGAGCTTGGGTTTGCAACCAATGGTGAAGTTCAAATGTCGGAAATGTTGCTCTATGTCATTTAAAACCCTGGCTATGTTAAAAGAACATCAATTGGTTTGTAGAGCTCAAGCAAAAGAGCCAGCCCTAAGTCCGGAGGCAGCACCGTGTCCAGAGCCCAACACTAGTGGACCATCAAGAGTAACAAGAAAAGTATATTTGTGCTCAGCTTGTGGAACTTATTATGAAAACTGGAATCTCTTTCTGCATATGAGAGAAGTACACAATAGACATATTTGCCTATTTTGTTTAGGTATGTTTTCAAAAGCAGAGAAACTATCATCACATTTAACAAATAAACACAATGTTAAAGAGTTTAGTTATGACAGTAAAGAAGAATTCTTCAATGTTTACAGTGGAACTTTATATTTAATGTGCTGTGCATGTGATGAGATTTGCAGTGAACAAGATGATTTTTTCAACCATGATTGTAATAATGTTAAGCCGAAACCTGTGCCTGTTCTCATCAGCAAAAATGCTGTTAAATCTAATAGCATAAAGAACACTAAAAGTATAAATGAAGTGACAACTAATGGACCTACAAGTATAACAAAAGAATCATTAAAACCTAATGATAGAAAAGAAACTAATGAAGGTAAACATGAGACTGCGACATCTCAAACACTCAAAATTGCAGCTGTAGCACCTGAAATAAATGTTAGTGAACCAATAATTAGTGATACAAGTATTAGCTCTGACAGTTCAATAACCACTGGTGGTAAGGATACTAGCAACACAGTTGACTCTGGCATGGAACTAGAGAGTTCTGATGCTAAACCTGTATCAAGTCCTGTTCAGCATAATACCTTTACTCCGGAGAGAAACAAACAAATGCCCCTTAATGGTGATGAGAGCCTGGACCATTCAGAGGAAAGTGATTCCCCTATGTCAGATGAAATTAATGAACCTATAAAAGAGGTATCACCAATTAAAAATGAAGAAATGGTTTATCCTCCTTTGGAAAGGGAGAAGGAATGTGGTATAAAGCTAAAATTAAGTTTAAATAATGCAAATTCACCTGTTATTATCAACTCCACTGTTGATCCTACCATTGGACAACAAAAAGTACATAAACCTCCATCTCGTCTAAGGAGGCCACCTAAGCGTTATGAGAAGGCATTAGCCCCAGAACCAATAGGACTTCCCAAGACTCCGTCTATAAGAATGACTATATGTGATAGAGCAGATAGTCCATTTGTAAAGACAACTATATTTGAAAATAATAAAGAGACTACATTGAAAACACTGTTGAATAACAATTCTGAAAACATTTGTAAAACACCAGAAATGAAGTCAGAGAATACAGTTAAAACAACAATTTATGATAATAAATTAGAAGATATCAATACACTGAACAGGGTACCTAAGTTGACAGTTAGAGTGCCTAAAGAACTATTAGATAAAGATTCATCAAGTGATTATTCATCTGACAGTGATGTAAGTGATAAACTAACTGTGGACGAAAATAATATCACCACAAATGAAGAAGAAAAAGAAAAGATACTAGATGAAACACTGAATGAGGTACCATCAATACAACCCTCATCATCGCCTACAGAGACCAAGGAAGAGGAACCAGTACAACCTAATGATGATATACAAGTTGAAGATGACAATCTAGACATAAAAACTGAGACAAAGGCTGAGGTAGAATCTGATGAGCTGCCTCCTGTAGAGCCAACAGTAGTTGAAGAGCCAACAATTCCTGTTACTGAATTGACACTTAATAGACCTTTAGATAAATATCCCCTGAAGGATCTATTAAAAGTATTCTTAGCATCAACAGTTTATAGCTGCATATACTGTAATCATGTGCGAAAAATAGCCGTAAATTGTGAGCAGCTTGCTTTACACATGGTAGCCCAACATCGCTTTGCAGCAACTGTTGAAAGTATCACTGCGGAAGAGCTGATGCCCGAAACTATTACTGCAAAACTTAAGACAAGTGCTTCAGAACTAAATACAGTTTACATAAACTTAGACTCTTATGACAGTGTAGATAAGTGTGATGATGTACAATATGACTATATGTTTGAATGTTTTCAGTGTTATTTTAAAACTGCTATCCATAAAGATCTCTATTTACATAATCGTAAAATGCATCAAAAAACTATCTTACTGTGTGTTATGTGTAAATCTAATTTTTATAGTTATAGTGAGTTATTATGTCATTTATGCCCTGGAACTTATGATTCTGAGTATGAAATTAAGTTTAGATGCTGCTTGTGCAATGTAGATGCTATCCCATCACCTTTCAGATTGATGGTACATTTACGAAAAATTCATCATACCTGTGATGTATGTTTGGAACTCTGCCACAACCAAGCTCGTCTCTCGAATCACGTATGGAAACACAAATTGCACCATTTATGCTACAGGTGTGGAATTGCTTATAGGAATAAACCAGACATAACTAACCATTTATTCTGGAAACATGGCACTGAAAGTGTGTTGTGTAAAAAATGTTTACAAAAGAAATGGCCCCATGTGTACCACTTCTGTACACCACCCGCTATTTTTGTTTGTGAAGAATGTAGTTTACAATTTACGAAAGCTGTATACCTAAAAGTTCATAAAAGATTTCACTCTGGTGAGTATCCCCACATTTGTACAGAAGAAGAGTGTACTGAGAAATTTGTCTCCAAGAAACTCCTTGACAAACATTTAGATGATCATAGAAAGAAAATAATGATTGAAACTTTAAATGAAGCAAAGCCTACAGTGCCAAGTGAGATAGTACCAGAAGCCTGTAAAGAACCTGTTCCTGTTATTGATTTGGAAGATATTAAACCTAAAGAGGAAGCTGGGACTTCCGAAGTTAAAGCTGAGTCTGGAACTGAGCAGCTAACCAAAAAAGAGAAAAAGAAAAAATTAAAGGATAAAGATGCCCTCTTACTTGATGTTAATTTACCAGCTTTGAATCTTTCAGAAAGCGATAGCAGTGACGAATCTGACAGTGGTATTCCGCCAGTTATTAAAGATGAGCAATTTGAAGAAAAGTTTAAAGAAGAACCTTCTACAGTTGACTCCACAGAAAAAAATAACGCTGACATTGAAGTAACCCCTAAAACTGAGGACAAATTGGAAGCAGTAGACGAAAAACCTGACGAGCAACAGGTATTAGACATATGGGACAATTTCAAAAAATACCAAGCTAAAGTTGAAAAGCGTGAGAAAACACCTCCATTAGTGCCTATTAGAAAACACGTCTGCGAATCCGACCACGACTATTGTTTGGTTCCGACTGAAATGAACGGAGATGATGATTTATTCAATAATAGTGATACTAAGAAGAAGAATAAAAAGTCTCCGAAGAAACAACGTGGTGACTTATCGTCAAGTAGTAGCAGTAGCAGTGATTCTGATTCAAGTTGTTCATGCGGATCCAACTGTAGCTGTTCATCTAGCTCTGGATCTTCATCATCCAGCTCCTCTGACTCTGACTCATCGGATGATTCAGGTAATGAAAAGAAGAAGACGAAGCGCATTAAGAAAACATTGCCTAACAGAAGATGTAGTACTGGTTCAAACGTGGATGTTATGGGTATGTCTGAAACTCCGATTTTGATTCCTGAGAAAACTGAACCACCAATTGCTGAAACAGATCTTGAGACTGATGAAAGTGAAACAGATGAAGAATTTTATGATGAGCATCCACAAAAAATAGCAAACAAATTATATGAAGAAAAACGAAACCAGTTAATGAATGTTTCATCAGTGGCACCATCTGATACTGGATCTATTTCCGGAGAGGCTAGTCCGAGACCTACTACGCCCATTAAGGAAGAAGAAAAGGAACCCAAAGAAGAACCTGAAATAAAAGTAAAATCATCCAGTAGTAAAAAGAAGAGTAAAAAGAAAAAGAAATCCAAGAATTCCAAAAAGCATGGACCCATAAAAATTAACATTCCTAAAGATGTCATCGCGAAAGCTGAAGTAGAGGCACCCCCGCCACTAATTCCTAATAAAATAACGATATCATTACAATCTAACACAGTACAAATCCCAGAAGCACCAAAACCTGCTCCAATTGTCACAGAATTAAATACTCCGCAATCGTCTGTCGAAAGCAAGCGAGCGTCGAAAAGGAGAAGAGTTCCTAATAAATTTTATGGGTACTCTAGTGACGAAGAAGCTCCTCAAACTCCCGTTGCTGCCTTAAAACCACAACAACCGCCGAAACTTGAGTGGAGGAAAGAAGATTTGCCATCGCCTGTAACGCATAAAGCAAAGAAAGAAGTACCGTCTACTGTGATTCCCAGTAGACTGTATTATACAGATCCTATCAGGTTGACTGCTCCAATACCTGATCCCGAGCCGCCGCGAATCTTAATGAATTCTGAATCAATGGAGTCTAGCGACTCTGATTCAAGCGAAGAAGGAAATTTAGAAATATATCAGCCTAACAGTCAAAGTTCCGTACCGCCACCGCCGACATATCTAAACTCGGGCACGTCTAGTTTGCCATACGCGTTCCAGCGGCCTGCGGTGCGGGAGGCGCGGGAGGGGGAGAGCGTGTATTGCTACTGCCGGTGTCCGTACGATGAGGTGTCGGAGATGATCGCGTGTGACGCAGAGGGCTGTCCTATTGAGTGGTTCCACTTCGAATGCGTCGGTATTATGGTACCGCCTAAAGGCAAATGGTACTGTCCCGAATGTAGGAAAAATCAAAGTTTCTCAGGTTACAGATAATTATAATTGAAATTTAAGTGTATATAACATTGCTGTATTGTTATTATATCTGTATATAACTTATTGACGATTGTAGATAATTTAGGCTTTACCTGTATATCTTTGTAGGTAGTTTCTGTAAGTTTTAGGTTATTAGGTCTGAAAAAAATGTATCATTGTTATAAAAAGTACACGTTATGCTTGATACCGGCTGTGCAGCCACATCTGTAACCTGGCAAATTGTTAATGACATTAACCTACTGCAGCATATGGAAATATAAATCCGATTTTTGATACCAAACTAAGCAGTTTTATTTATTTTAACAATACCACCCATTTGTATCAACACTCCCGTAACATTACTTTCAGCTCGAAAGTTACATTAGCTATATACAGATAGCAAAACAACATTACGCCTATAATTGTTACACTAAATATAAATAATTGCCTACACTAAATAAAACATACATTTTCAATTAAACACTTCATTTGCGAGTGAGCTTTAAATAATGTTTACGCTATCCAAGTATTTCAAACGATAGGTCATACCCACCTACAGAAGTAGGTAGTTATGGAGTGTCTTTTTGATAATAACTACTAATACATCAATCAAAACTTTATGCTCGTCACTGATGAGAACATTATCATAACTATTCATTCAGTACTTATTTACAAGTAATGGTGTACACGTATCATAATTTTGTTATTGGTATCTATAGTACCTTAGTAGTTATAGAAGAATTAACAAGCAAAGTGTTTGCATTTTCTTATTCACATCACTATATGAAAGCCTTACCAAATAGGTTTTAATTATTTTATTGAAATTTTTAATAAAACCATAAATCTATGGTTAACATCAATGTCATTTGGACAGAAACAGGTTATACATAATTAGGGTAGTAGTTGTTTATTAAAATTTGCAGCAACACTAATACGTGGTAGTAAACATGAATATATCGGATCTTTGCCCTAATAAAGAAAATTGCAGCAAGTTCGGTAAGACATCTATCCTATTAAATTTGTACCTCCTGTATAACCAATGTTCATCTGACACAATTTGTTTGTGTGCCTTTAAGTTTAGAGGATCTAAATGGTATGAAAAATATACCTGCTCCTATATAAAAACTACACTTTCTAGTACCTAGCATGTCCTTGCCTAATGATAGGTACTCAGACTATGTACCTAATCCATTCTTTAGATGAATGTGCAGTTGACTTGCACAAAAAGCGTGCAATAGAATAAAGTTTATTGTTTATATACTTCACGACTGAATATTACGGTATCTACTTAAAACAATAAAAACTAGGTTTACTTAGATGTGGTAAAATACCTTCTAAATTAGGTTTATAGGGTCGAGATACCAGCTAATAACGAATTTTTGTTGTATGTGCGTGTGAAGCTGGACAAATACACATACTAGGTACGTATATTATGAAACACTGATTTTATTAACTATACTTATTATAGTTATTCAGTCTTTATAATGAAGTTACATTCTGGAATGATACTTACCAACTATTCATTTAGGGTATAGTACCATGTCAAATGAACTCTACTGAGCTTCACTCGCAACGGTGCCAGGTGCCATCTATGACTGTCGATAATAAGTTGAAATAGCTATACAAACCTATCACCTATTGTCTAATGAGTTGTATGAATAGGAACACAATGTTCAGAGGAGATAGATGCTTTAATTAGTAGTAAATTATGCTAAAGTCCCAAAAGGCTAATCTTGTTCAATATAGGTGACAAGCAATCCAAGAAGTCCGCTTGATAATAGAAGGACCTACACTGATAACTAGTAATACGAGCTTATAACTAACCCACTAAGGGCAAGGACCTTTTCAGACGGAGAAGTATGATCACCGCACTATCTCTCTTAATAATGATTGCCAATTTGCTATACTGCCAACCGCGCTACATGCTTGTTTTCACCTTTCCCTACTTAGTTATCATCAGGGGCCCGAGTCTGCTATTGACAATTGTTTGAATCGTCTGTGCGGGTGGCGTTAGTAGGTCCATTTTAGGATAATTAGCCACCCACTCAGACGATTCAAACAATTGTCAATAGCAGACTCGGGCCCCTGGAAATAACTCGGAAAGTATTGATGACTTCAAACAGGGAGCTGGCCTAAGTTAGTAGCTACCTACCTGCAATTTTAAGCAAACGAAATCTAGTTTGGTTGTAGGTTGTCTACCGGCATTTGCAAGTGGAATTAGTTATGCACAGTATAAGTTTACCGAAAAGAAACAAAAGTAAAAATATATAGCTACTTCAACCTTATTTCAACAAATAGAGTTTCTAATAAGGAAATGTAACGGCGAAATGCCTGCGATAAATATTAATTACATAACTAGGTACCTACATATATGTTATATTGATAAGCAATACATTAACAGGCAACACTGTTGTTTATCTACATTATTCTAAATGTAAAATTGATATAATAAATATCAACCTGATAGGTACGTATATTGTTCTAATGTAGGTGTACTTAGCTAATGAGAATGTGAGATGTTATAAATAGGAATCCTAGACACATAGCTACCATTTTTTTTGCTTTGTAATTCATATTGGTTTCTTAGGTTTACGCGAATGTTAGACATTGAATAAAACTACTTTTTACGGATTTTTTCGCGGTTTTAATTTTAGATTTAGGTCCCGACGTTTCGACACCTTTGCAGGTTTTTTAATTTATTGTTGAGTTCCGACCTACGCAATATGAGCTCACTATGTCTTGATGTCTTGCAGCGCTGCTCTTGGGTTTGGCCTTGAGTTTGTGTATTATTGGGTCCCAAGTAGGTGATATCTTCCAGCCATCTTCTCTATTGAAATTAGGGTGTTTTTTAATCTCAATAGCCTCGCGGAACATCCTAGGTAGGAATCTGGATTCTTTAGCGAGGATCTGTGGTTGATCAAATCTAATATAATGGCTGGAGCCTTCAGCATGTTCGGCGACTGCAGACTTCGTTGAGCGGCGGTGTTTTACGTCAGCGATGTGTTCTTTAACGCGGGTCCCTATGCTTCGTTTTGTTTGACCGATATAAGAGAGGCCGCAGTCACAATCTAGTTTATAAACTCCTGCATCTTGTAGAGGTAACGTCGGGACCTAAATCTAAAATTAAAACCGCGAAAAAATCCGTAAAAAGTAGTTTTATTCTTTGTAATTCAGTCAAGTTCTTAGGCCAGTCCACTCTAGACTATAGGTGATCTAAACTTATGATATTGGATTATTTATTCAAGTCACATATTTTTTATTCTCTTCACAGTTTTTATAACAAAGAAAAAGACTGAATTCGTATTTACGACTAAAGCGCTGGTTGTGCAGTTATACAATTTACCGATCGATTTAACAAGAGTGTAGGGGAGACTCCGCTCGTGTGTCATCTGTCTGATTATGTATGCGTGCACTCTGCGCACTGCACGGTGCTCACTCGATATTCCCGATATACTCCATTTTATTTATCTTTCAAATGAATGAAAACTAATTAAGTACCTATTTGAAACTATGTACAACAGTTTGCTGTATACTGTCGATTAATGGTAAGCTCTTGCTTAATCATCGTTACGAAAAGAATAAGGAGAATCTCATTCTTCTGCTAAAAACAGTCGGCATAACATTATCTAATAGCACCCGGCAACGCTAAGTTTATTTTCACTCGCCAGCGCTAGATGGAGTGTTATGACGAATAAATGTGTTTTGTTGGTTTCTTCTTTCTTTCATGATTTTTGTAATACATAGCTAAGTATAAATAAAATAAATGTGGGCAACATCATATACCAACACTGTGCCTTCATTTAGTAGCTAAAGCACTTGAGTTATGGAGTCAACAAAAGCAACACAAATACCCAAAAGTGGATAACTGCTTTTTGTACGTTGACTCGTCTGGGAATCGAACCCGAACCCCTCAAAGCAAACGTGTAAAATCAGTGTGTACGCCACTCGACCACTAAGATCGAGTACCCTTCTAGATATCTACTTATATTACAAAATACCAGAATTATATATTCTATAAATAAGTAGGTAAACCGTCCTAGATTTAGAAAAAATATAAAGTCTATCGAGATACATAAGGTATGGCTTGGCTAAGAAATAAGTTATTATTATACTATACTGTCTCACAGCTAGGCAAAGGCGTCCCTCCACTTCTACCACTCGTCCCTACGACTAGCGACATCCGTCCTGTATTCCACAGAACATGTTTTAAACACTATACCTCCACCATATTAGCGGTCTACCGCGTCCTCTGGTAGTCGTCAGGTTCCAGTCCTGTGGGCCCACCGCTCGGCAAACATGTCCAGCCCACTCCAGTCCCTCTTTAGCAGTGCCGTCTTTTGTCTTGGCCCATATAGGTGTAATCTTCGCAATATGCAATTTATTCCCCATCCAATGTATTGCAGTCATGACTTTGGTAGTTGACCTTCATTTCAAACTTCAAAGTTTTCATTGCTCAATTCTTGAAGCATTTGTTCTAGTTATCTAGGCTTATGTAGAAAAGAGAACAATGTCATTAACACCTTTGGACCCTTATTCTCCACTCATATGGCTGCAGTGCTGTGGCTATGTACTTTATGTAAAAGGTTGATGTATGCATCGTGTATGTTTTGCTTTTTAGGGCTTGAAAATTGGCCGTGTGTGAAATACGGTCGAATGCTTTGGAGTTATCTTCGAAAGATAAGTAAAGAGGGATTTTAAATTCTTGTTATTTTTCTATTAACTGGTTAACCTATGTAAGTGGTCAGTAATGGAAAGCCCCCGAGGTTGTTGCTACAAATTATAAGTTTCAAGTTGGTCTGATATGTGACATTCAAATACTTTAATGAAAATGTTGTTACGATTTTAAAATAATTTTGCAAAACAAAACAAAAGCAGTAGCGGTGTTATACCGCTACTGCTTTTGTTAAAAGTATTAACTACTTAACTACGTCTTTTCGCCCTGGTTAGCTGCTTACTAATTTAAATCAATTAGCACAATAATGCTTCGCAGTTCGTTCGCCTGTGCCCTAGCTGTGAGACGAAAATCCTTAGTATCGGATGTGGTTTCAAAAGTCCATAAAAGGAAAAACTATTTGTAGGATTCTTCTAGGATTTCCACAAAACCTTCGGTACCTATTTAAAATGTGTACCAGCCAGTTTAAACTTACGAAAGTATGTGATATCAAATTCTAGATCTGATAGACCTGTCTACTGATTTATATTCCGATACTCACCCTTATAAAGTAAGAGTTGGGTAGGTCCTTTAAAAACTAATAAGAATCGTAATAGCAAAACCCACCTAAGAATATAATAATTAAGATCTAACATAAGGCGTAGTATCTTATGATGACTAATCATTGCATCACTGTAGTACAAAATTACAAATAAACGATGCGTGATTCTCAAGTTACGGATGTAAAAAAACCGTAGGTAATCAGTTGCGAAGGAGTCTTGTATTATGTATTTGCATCTTAATTAAAACGAATCACATATTTAGTGTTTGAATTGTTAGCACAATTTATAATGACTTAAGAGTTCACGAATACAAACTTAGTATGAGAACGATGTCGTGTTTATAATGGATCTCGTTGAACAAGGTTAAGCCACCCTTTTGTGTGAAGACACAGCTGCGTACACACTGCGCAGGGAGCAGCTTTCCTTTAAAGCGCGCCAAAAATTATAGTCATAATACCCATCGCTGTACTTACCTGTCCTGACGTAGGCAATTACTATAAACATGCTGTAATACAAGTAGATAAACTTAATGTTTATAAGTTGCTTGGCAATCGTCCAATCCTTAGTGAAAGCATATCTTAACCAATGCCAGAGACAATCAATATTTAGGAATGAGGGTACAAACACTACCGCTTACTTGCAAAAATTAAATAATTGTTTTATTTCAGTTATGACACCAAAAGGAGCTTGCAAGGTTATACCAGAAGCTTTAAGTAAGGATCTCACTGACCGCGCTGGGTGGGAAGGTAAGTCGAAATAGGATGAAAGGTATAATATATTAAATATATTTACGCCTACTGAATTTATTAGAGCAAGTCGCTTATGACTAGGCTTAGTTCGTTGTAAGTACTCGTAGCTAAATAATATTCTGCAGATAATTGGTATACTAGAGTTTGCAGTTAAGAGGCGCCCTGTGTATGATCTTTTAGAAAATTATTGTAAGGTTTAGAATGGCATTTGTAGATGTGCCTACCCTAAATATTTGGAAAAAAAAGGGTCTTTGTACAGGGGTTTGTTAAAGCTACACGTAAGTACTTACCTAATTTACGGGTAATAACCTAAGATACGATTGTTTTTTGTGTTAACTATTTAATAATAAATGAAACTGTGCGGCAGTATAAATTAAATCTGTTTTTATTGTGCGTTTCTAAACCATAAACATTTTTATATCCTAAACTACTTCTAAGCGTTTTAAATTACCACGGCAGTTCTGTGCCATCGTAATTCAGGAACTTTCCTGAGTCGCCCTCGCCGAGTTTGTTGATGGTACTAAATATTCCCGAGACACTGGTATCGACATCGAGTGGTGCGTTTTTCCCGCCCATATCGGTTTTCACCCACCCCGGGTGCAGGGACGCCACTATAATATTATCTTTTTTCAAATCCACGCTCATCGACTTGGTTGCTGCGTTTAAAGCCGCCTATAAGAAAGGAAACTATTATTTAAAAATAATTTTAAATCAAATATTATATGGTGTAATTGTGTTGTATTTTTTGTTATACCTTCGAACACCGGTACGGATAGAATCCTCCTTGGTCATTCTGTGAGATGGAACCGAGTATGGAGCTCATGTTGATGATGACGGCGCGTTGGCTCCCCATAGGTTTGTCGCTGTTAGCTTCCGCAGCTTGTTTGAGGACGGGAAGAAGAGACTGGAGAACAACGTAATAATAAAAGTGCAACATACCGAGAGAATCATTGTGACTAGTGGAGTAAAGTGGAACTAACATTAAAATCAGTCTTTATCAGAATTATGGAAACGGCATTTGAAAACATTGCTAAAATATTTTTAAAAATATCTACATCTTAATCGCAGTAAATATACAGTAACGCCGTTAATCCTACAACGGTGCTTTTTCCACACGAACTTTTCTGGTCTATATCTACTTATTTAATAATTTCAATCAGTTTGGTGTTATAATTACCTTAGTAAGCATAATTGGAGCAATGGTGTTGACGGTGAGATTATCCAACAACTGTTCAGTTTTAACGAGCGCCAACTTTGTGAATTTGGTGGTAATGCCTGCATTGTTGATTAGCAAGTTTAAACCTTTATCACCTACTATTTTAGATATTTGCGACGAAATATCGCCAAAACTTGCCGTCTTCGTGACGTCTGAAATGAGAACATACATATAAGTAGGAAAAATTGGGAAAAATTCAAGCAAAATTCCCTTCCACTGGATAAAATTAAAACGCAGATCTTTTGTGAAAAACGTAATATGTGCCTAACATGTTATCAGAAATTCAATTAAACAAAATAAAAAAATAATACATTTACCTAAGTTCAAAATAACCAGATTTTTGTTTTCTGCAGACAAAGTTTTGAGTTCCTGTAAGAGATACAATTTTAATATATCACATGATACCTATTAACTAATATACCTTATCCATTATCATGGTAAATTTTAAGCTTAATAAATTAAATACATACATAGTTAAACCTATAAGACTATGAATTGCGCGCGTTTTCCATGTCAGTGCGCTGGGGCCTGGGCACAGCATATGGGGCACAGTGGCGACCGTGGCGCCTTCATTTTGTAACTTGTGTGTGTATCTAATCATTATTTTACTCCCATTACATTACTTCGTCTAAAAAGTTAATACATAAAAAATAAAATATCTACCGCTTTAATTCTCTGCATTAACTAATTTCGAAGTATAATAATGGTAACCCATCAATAGGAATTCGAGAACATTTCAATTTTTTAAGTTTGAGTTTTGACTAATTTTTATGGTTTTTACTTTGATTATATAATGTGGTTTTTATTTATTTATTTATTTTATTTTATCTCTTTTTAGTTAATTTATCTTAACCTGCAACTAATTCAATATATTGAAACGCTTAAGAAATATATAAGTCTTGTACGCTTCGTACAACAGGATAATTAAATTTGAGATGAATATTTAATAATTTGTTGAATTTGCATCTAATGATGACCTCATCAAAAAAGTGATACGTCATCATCACAGCACGCTTTTCCAATGGCAATATATGACGTCAGCTGTGAGCTGACGCTGTCAAACGAGATTACGATACAGGCGGCAGCGCGACCGAAGCAGCGAGTGGCTGCTGATCTATCTCTTTCACACGCTCGCGTAGTTCGCTACAAAAAGCACTTTACTCCTTCAAACTAATAGTATTTGATCGTGAGACATCGTGCGTTTTCAGTGCGCTATTATTATAAGCAAAAGTTTGCAAAGTGTGAATAAAACAAGTGTTTAAGTAAGCAACCTTTGGAGCGATGGCACCTATAGGTAAGTGAGAAATAAGATATACCTCCGACACGGTCCGGCACGTCGCTATTATATTCTGCGCGTTCTGCTTAGTGAGATATTTCACCATCCCAAGGCCGAGGCCTCTGTTGGCGCCGGTGATCAGCACGCTCTTCATCTTGACAATGTGTACTAAACTTGCTCAAATATTGTAAACTGACATTTGTTGAAAGTTATCATTAATATTACAACCCCTATCGCCCAGTGTATTATTCTTTCTTGTCTTTGACACATTTACGTCAAAATGACAATCCTCAATAATTTAGTAAGGATAAATATTTTGCTAAAACCGCTTTATACGGAGCGAGTGGCGATATTGGCACAGCGATCACTTAGTTCTCGTAAGTAGCCCTTAATTGACAAAGTTTTAACCTTGAAGTGAAGATAATAGTCTTAACTAACCTCACTCTCGATTGAGCAACTCATATAACCCTGTTTTTTACTTGTTCATTATTAAGATATAGGAATTCATAGCAAATTGTACATTGTTCACGTCATTTTAACACTATTTGTCATTCATGTATCGAAATTGGGATAGTGGACTTATCATATTATGAACATTTAACATTGCACAATATTTAAATAGAATACAATATTACATTGCTAGGTATTTTCACTAGATATGGATAAAACCTACATAAATTAATATTTCACTAAATGTTTGTTTGGATTTAAACAATATTTATGCTACAGTTTAAAAATCTGTTTGGTGGTGTCAGGAGGCTGGCTGTGTTGTAGCCGTAATACCAAGTTGGTTGCTCCTATAGACAATACCGACAAAGGTATGAAAACAGTGCCATTATAATATTTGTCATAATGTACATCTGGTATCTGCGGACAATTCTTATGGGATCAATAGGCAGATAAGATGGGTTGGATAGATTATTTGTGTGTAGATTGTGATTAAATTTATTTGTTAAATGGCACTTTTAATGTGGATGTGTTAGCTATTTGTAAACAAGGGGGAGGGTTATAGGTTGTCAAATTGCTTGAAATAAAAGCTGCCTTATTTTACCACTGTAGAGAAGTTATTAACACTCTGTTTTAATAGCTATATTAGGCAACAAAAAAATTTATGCACCTCTAATAAGAATTTTCACTAAATTCACTGCCTATGTAATTTTAAATTGATAACACATTTGACAGTTTTTATCAATTTATATTATATTTTATTCTATTATTCTACAATAGCTTTGCTTTCATCGGGATAATGTTATTTCATACATCACAATTATTACTGATTTTATGAATTATTAATAAATTGAATTTAAATAAGTTACACATATTCTGACAAAGAACACTGTCACTGATAAAATGATAATACAAATTATAGATGGAAATTTCGACTATGACTTGGCGGTCATTGGCGGCGGCTCTGGTGGGCTCGCATGTGCCAAGGAAGCCGTGAACTTGGGCGCGAAAGTCGCCGTGCTGGACTATGTGACCCCCTCGCCACAGGGCACCAAGTGGGGGCTCGGAGGAACCTGTGTCAATGTAGGATGTATACCTAAGAAGCTGATGCACCAGGCTGCGTTGCTGGGAGAGAGCATTCACGTAAGTTATATGTTTGTGACTTGTGTTATGATTTTTATGTTAAATCTGGTTAGTTGGTCAATTAGATTAGAATTGAAGGTAGTTACTTACTACCTTCCTACGCTTTTGTAATTTTAGGTCACAATTCTATAAAATCCATTAATTCTTTTTAGGTGGTAAGTGATGGCCCCACCCTTTGTCCTACCCTGGAACCTACCCTTATCCTACCTCAAACCCTGAAACTTGGATTATTCTTGGCTGCAGATGGTTATATATTTTTCTTCTCTCTGTAGTTAGTTTCTCACATTTTAATATTAATTCACTAGCATCCATTTTTATGACAAAAAGTATCATGTACCATACGAATACATAGGCAATTAACTGTTTTAGGTGTATGTAATATGCACATATATAAAGATTTACTCAAAGGCTTAAATTAATTTAAGCTTCATCATTAGTTGCAATATAATCATTCTCGGTAACTCAACTTGTATTGTAGTTTTTTGTAGTGTATATTACACCTTTATTCTTAAAATTGGCATTATATGTCCTGACTGGGGCTTGGACTACATGAGCTGGTACTTTTTTACACAATATCCGTGGTTTTTGGTCCACCGAAACATGTTACGAACTTAATAAAAAGAAAGCTTTCACAGGCAATAAAATACGAGTAGCATAGAAATATTTTCTATGCTACTCGTATTTGTCGTATTTTTTAGCATTTAATCATCCATCATCCGTTTTTTTGTTTAGTTATTAGCTTCTAAATTATAGTTGGCTATTGAATACGTTTCCACGACTATTATCAAAGAATATTTATAACGAAAAACAGGACATAGGTATGTGGTTTGCCAAAACAAATACAAGCCTTCAATTGTTTCAATATGTTACATGACTACATGAGCGCACTCCGCGGTCTGGTTCACAACGGCTGGCATGGCTTATCTCTGTATTGGAGCATCGTTGTAGCGGGCCACTACAATGTCGCAGAAACTACAGTTATTAGCTATTGTGCATTGTTTTGTGCAAGAAATGGAGCTATAGTGATACCTGTGATTCAAACTACAGACATTAACTTATTTGGATGACAACTTCATTGCGACTGCCTCATTTATCCATCTTATGTATTTGTACCAACTGGCAGTTTTTATCATAGAACTTAGTTTTGAAAAAAAAAATACGCAAATAAACTAGTTTTGCTACCCACTGAAATAAGTGTAGGAGGCAGAAAATTTGTATTTTTGCTTAGTATCAAAAACATAAGCCCATTTGTGAATATTTGAAATCTGCATAACGGAAACCCACATTCCCAGGATCCTGGTCTACTCCCCGATGTCACGGCAATACATTCTGCGAACAAATACAATTGATAATGTCTAATCACTATATAAATGCACATTTTTCTGATGTAAATAATACATATTATTATTATGATTATAGTAAATGCACATTCCGGATGCGTCATGTCATAGTGACTGGCGTTACTCTAGTAGGAACTTGGTGAGACATAACCTGCCTAGTTTTCCTTCCTATTCGTTTGGGATTTACCTAATTGCATTTCTTAGTGATTAAATGGTTTCCTTTTTTGAGTATTTTATACTTATTAAAAAAAAAAAAACAATTCCACATTATTTTGTTCTTGGTGTGGCGATTTTAATGAAGCGCTCTGCAAATACATTAAAATTTTACATTTCCCCGGAAACAGACCTATCGACAGACCCATACCTCAGTCAAACTTTCTGTTATCCATTCATCAAAATGGAATAGTGTGTAATTCCTTACATCAACATAATACCTAATCTAAGTATTACAATATCCACTTTTTGCTACTTATAAACTAACACCATCCTAATTACTATAATATTCGTTATCTCTCAGTAAATATACCTAATTACGTGTCGTAGTGGCAAAAGGAATATATATTTTATTTGTATTTTATACCGTATCTACACGTTTCGCTTGTATTAATAGGCTTTATCTCTGACAATTCATGTGAAATTGTCTTTCCTAGGCATTAACGATTTAAATTTGCGTTGCATAGACTTGGTTACAGATAATGATGGCGAGCAAGATAGTGTCGTTCCATACCATTAACGTTCTGTGGAATCCTGATGTCACTTTACGGTTTAATGCCCATCACTAATGAGATTGTCGCAGCACCTTTGTACCACGATACTTTATGGCACCGCACGTAGTTGCTTTCTTTGAAAATGAAGAGGTTTTTTTAAACATAGACCCTAAAAGTCTAAAATAATTCTTCATTCTTCAAAATGTTCCTTTTTACCCACTCATCTTTGCAATCATCAGACGAGTAGAATGTAAGAGATAGGATATAAAGTTGTATCATCTGAGGGTGTCTGTGATGGTATGGTATCCCTAAAAACCCAACTGTGGGTCCTAAACACAAATACACACGCACCCTCGACATGGTTACTTACTGAAACTTTAGGGCTGGGCATAGGGTAAGGCTTCATTAAAAATTAAGTCGGTAAACACTGTGACCTCGCTTAATGCGAAGGTCGCCACTCGCCAGCCGGTCGATTATGAAAATATAAAACACCCCCATAAACCACTGGCGACATGTCTAGCCGATCAATAGATTAGAATTATGTTTATAAATTGAAAAAGTATTGTTATGATGTTATGTCACGGTCTTCGTGTAACAATGAACCATAAAGGAAATAAATAATGCAATATATTACTTGTTTTTAAAGTCGTTCACGGTAGCTAAAGTTTTATACGCGAAGCATCTATCTTACATTGTTTATATGTTTCGCATAGCTTATTAATATTTTGTAAGAAAGTTTCTGTCTAGAAACCGATCCTTCCGTTCTGGTTTTCACATAAAAACTTGTTTTGGTTGGACACTAATGAAGATATTGATGGTTTTAATACATGAGTCGTATAGAATCAAAAACAGCAATCTTACTTTTGACTTATTAATAAGATTGCTGTTTTTGATTCTATACGACTCACATATTATGACATGGAACATTTACTAAGAACCTTTAACAGTTTGACGACGGACGATCTTCAGAGTACCATTCAATGTAATTATAGTCTCTATTGCAAATATTAAAAGCCAATGTTAAGGAACATGAAAGATACTTCATGAATCAAGAGGAGAACATAAACGACTTACTACTGACTCTTGAATGTTTGTAATATTAGAGAAAAAGACTCTTATTTTACGCATTTTAATATGACCTGCATAGAGCAACGATGTCATTCAGTCTAACCGTTTTCACTATAGTTAATTGACATGGCCTTGATGTAAACTTTCAGTCTGCAAATTAAACAATGTATTTTTATGTAAATTATATGGTCGCTAGATCCGAACAGGAGGTAGGTAACAGTCATGTTTAAATAAAATTAGAGCTACGAAGGAGTTAAGTATTTTTCCACGGAAAGCTGAGGGAAACCATCGATGGAAAAAACCTTATATGGAGTAAAAATAGAGCAGTCAATAAAGTCGACCCATAAGGGCTTGCCTCATGTAGGTGTTCTATTATTGGGACTGAATTCATAAGAAAATTCTGTATGTCAGATAGGTTAAGTATATAATGATGGTATCATAGCGAGAGCACTCCATAATATCAACTCTACATGACTGATACTAATTGTGCAAGTCATTGTTTTTATTTCATTGTTCTTTAAAAGTTAATGTATAACAATGAATGACAATTCATAAAAAGTATGAATAATTTTGTATTTCACAATTTTCTGCAAAGTTTTAGCGAGTCATGTCTAATTGCATTAACACTTGCCTACTGGGACCTAATGAAGTGTTAAAGCCATTATACGTTTGTTAGAAAGAAATGGAGCTAGCTATTTAACACCTCTACTGTTTTAGAATATTTTGCTGTAGAGTATAGACTAGTAGTACAATGAGGAATGAATTGGTTTTCGTCTTGTTTTATTTGCGGCGACTTTCAAAGACTGCCAGCTTTCTTCGAGGAAATCTGCTGAGTGTTTAAAATGTGGTTCTTAGTTCTCTCCAAGAACTTTTGTGGAAGTTTATTGCTGAAAACTGTTTCTGACTGATAATGGACTGATATTTCAGTGACTGACAAAAATTAAGATAGAGAATGTTATGCTACATTTTTATGTAAAATTCTAAGTTTTTTAAGATTCTACATAATGTTGGTCGATAACGTTTCTTTTTTCTCAATTTGTGTCGGGAAGGTATTTTTTTGTAGCAGGTACCTATTATCTATTCAGTCATAGTTTTAAACACCACGCGGAGACCGGATACGTCCTTTTGTTATTGTGCCGCCTATTATCAGAAGTTGTAAACTTTTATTCTATGTAATGTGTAATGAGCGTTTAATATAATTTCACAACGATATATTGTTTTGTTAAATGGAACATTCTTTAATAGATTTTATAATTTTAAATTGATTAAATATTTTATCTTTAAAATTTACTAGAATTGAGAATTTAAAGACATAAAGATTCACGATGAAATGTGCTTGTGAATATTACTACACTGCATGCTAAAGTTATCTTTACTTGTGGTGATAATTATGAAAACTAATAAAAGATAGCTGTGTACTCGTTTAAATCAATGAGGTTTTGAAACATGTTATTTACTCTAAATAATGATTTGATACGAATATTGTAATGTCAAGGACTGCGTGCCAAGAATAATCCGAGTTCGTGTTTCGACGTATAGAGAAACTGGGCCATCTGTTATTGAGTACGATTAGTACGAAGCATTCAGCACTGAAAATATTCTTATTTACCTATTTATGTTGATTGAACAATAAAGTACTGAATACTACTTTTGTTTATTTGTAACTTAGTTTTAACTCACTCCATATTATTTGCTAGAAATTCTAAATTAACATTACAGGAAGCAGTAGCATACGGATGGCAAGTGCCTGCCTTAAAAGACGTCAAAATCAGTTGGTCGGCGCTCACAGAGTCCGTACAGAACCACATCAAGTCTGTCAACTGGGTGACGAGGGTCGACCTTCGGGATAAGAAGATTGATTACATCAATGGTCTGGGAGAGTTCAAGGACCCTCACACGATCATCGCGACCATGAAGAATGGCAGTAAGAAGGAGCTGACGGCGAAGAACATAGTGATAGCGGTGGGCGGGCGGCCGCAGTACCCCGACATCCCCGGAGCCGTGGAGTACTGCATCAGCAGCGACGACATCTTCAGCCTCAGCCACCCGCCCGGCAAGACCCTTGTCGTTGGCGCTGGATGTATCCTTTTATTACAAAATATAATCACCAAGTAATTGGTTACATTTTAAAATATCATAGTTCAAGCTAATCAACCTGTAATGTGTCTAGATTATATCTGATAATATCGATGAGTTGTGCGAGTGGTTATCGCTTGAAAATATTTATAAAAATTATGTACACTTATCTACGGTATCGATCACATGGCGACTTTATTAGTTGTTAAAAGTACGAAGTAATTTTACCAATATTTTTTTATGGTTCAAAGTTTCATTTGGAATCGTCGAGCATGAACCTATAAAAAGCATAAACCTTATATAATATCGCTTTTATCGCCTTAAGGCAGTTCCAATGTAATTTAAGTATGGCGCCTCAGGAGTTTTATATATTAGTAGAGTATATCCAACCAAAAGGAGTATATCCTTAACTCTTGTAATCAGACATTGGTCTAGAATGCGCCGGCTTCCTGAACTCGATGGGTTTCCCGGCGACGGTGCTGGTGCGCTCGGTGCCGCTGCGGGGCTTCGACCAGCAGATGGCGCGCATGGTCAGCAACGAGATGGAGCAGAAGGGCGTCACCTTCCACCACAAGTGCGTGCCGCTGTCGGTCGAGAAGCTCGAGTCTGGACAGCTCAAAGTGCGCTGGCTGAACACTGAGCTGCAGGAACAGTGAGTATAATCCTACTATACAACATGAATTTGTAATGACTTCCTTTTGACGGTAGCTGCATCATTGTGTGTATGTATTGTAAATCAGTTGACAAAGTCTCTTTGCCAGTTTTCATTAGTTGGTTGACAAAACGAACAGAAACAATTTGATTTTCTTTTGTAGACACTCTTGTCTTTAACTACCTTATTTATTGACCTTTATTTATTTTATGTATAGATTCGGTCTACATAAAATAGCTATCTATCTTCTTATCTACAAGCGTCTAGACTGAGTTCGTTTTATTGTAAAAATTGTCATTTCAATACAATGCAACATAAAATTGTATCATGTGCTAAGAAATATTTTGTAGACGACAGGGAGAGGGTTGTAAAAATGATAGGCAGGATATCGATTTGTGACCGCCGCGAATACAAGTGTGTGCCCAGCGTGCGCGCCGAACCGGACTGCCGTGCTATCTAATAGCTAAGGATTACCTGACCCGCGCCCCCCGCGAGCACTACATTCCCCTGTGTCGTCTGGACAAACACTTGCACGAGACGAATCATTTATTTTGACACACAGTAATATTTAGTTAAAAAGTTCAAGACAAATTATAAACTAAGAACAAAGAAATACACAGTATATACTAATAACATACATATATAGTGATACCTAGCCTACCTAAAGTTCGCGTCGCCAACATATTTCATTGTGTATAATATCCGTTCCAGATTCGAGGATCAATTCGACACCGTACTGATTGCGACCGGGCGGTACGCGCTCACCAAGCAACTAAACTTGGAAGTCGCCGGTGTCACCGTGAGTAATATTTCTCTTAATTAAAATAAAAATCAGACTTCTAAATAAGTTTTATATGGTTTTCTTATGGATTCCACTGTCAAAACTGGACCAAATTGTGGTACCAAGGGGAAGAAACCAGCTTTAAAAAAAAAAAATATCGTAGTTGGTTCACTCAGTCGAAATTTCTGTGGTAACAAACATAAAAAAACAGTCTAATTGAGAACCTCCTACTTTTTTAAAGTCGATTAAAAACTATTACAATACTGCATTGTGCAAAATAATTACAGATTGTATGTTAAGCAGAATCTTATAGAAAATGAACATTAACTGCCAGACAAAGTACAATATGATAATAAATAATCTATTCAGAGGGACCGATGTAAATAGGCACTTATACATTAAATGCGATAGGTAATATGTTGCCACCTGGCTCACTTTGTCGGTCAAGGATACAATTACAGTTTACTGACAGATACATAAGTGACTCACTAATTTTAACAGACACATTAGGGTATAATTAAAATGTTATTGATTGGCTGTTTATTGGGTGCGATACCAACTAATACTAATGAAATGGTCTTCAGTATTATTTATTACATGGTTTATGAGTTTTGAATTAATAATTACTGTGTTTTGTTTTCTTAATAGCTGTGTTAGTTGACAGTATAAGTGAGAAAATTTACGAGCTATTTATTTTGTGAAATGACTGTTTGCATTGTAAGAATACTTGTTTCGTCACATTTGTATAATGCATAGTACAGGATGCGATGCAATTATTTGCATTCTTCTAACAGTTGGATTAGATTTTAAATCGATAACAAAACGCGCTTTTATTTTTAATGTGAATACCGTGCCACCTTTAAACTTGTATGTTCCACTTGTATATCTCTGTAATGGTACGCCAAATAATTTCGTTACATGCATTTGTCTAAGTACATGTCTAACTAAAGCGTTTCTAACGTCTCGCGCAAATCATTCCTCCTCTCTACTATTATATTCCACCCAACAAAGAGATTGTAGAGTGCGTGAGCGCCTTGCTCACGCACTCTACAACGCGTACAACGCCTAAGCAATTACTTCAGAAAATTGTTCAGGGTGCTTGGAGAGTTAACATACTAAAAGTCCTGACGTCTAGAGGGTGAGGCGGAGTGGGGAGGGGGTTAAGGTTCCCATTTTTCAGTTTTTCGCTAATATCTTTTAAACGGTGCGTCATTTAGATAAGAAGTCTTCTACGCAACGAAAGCTTATAAAATTATGTACAAATTTTACCTTATACACTTTTTCACATTCCTATTTTTGAACTACACATTCCTACACAGCGAGTCAAGCCAAGTTCAAGTAAAGGAACTGGCTAGCCAGCGCCAAGTGTATCGTTACACGAACCAGTTGGTGCCACTTTTGACCCTTCTATAACTCAAAATGTCTTAAGGAAAAAATCTAAAAACAAAAAAGTTAAAAAGTAGGGGGGGTCCCCATACAAAAAAAAGTTAAAACACAATTACCGAGCTGGATGCCAAATTTCATTCTACTACTACACACTCTAGAACTCCTTATGGGTGATTTATTGGGTGAACTGTTAGCTTAGTAGGTAGCAGACCTGCGAGCATCGTTGATTTAAGTCTGTTTAAGTCGTGTAGCTACTGAGTCTATAATATAATGTGTATGTCTGCAGTGCGTGACGGAGAGCGGCAAGATCTCGGCGGCGACGGAGCAGACGAACGTGTCGCACATCTTCGCGGTGGGTGACGTGCTGCAGAGCCGGCCGGAGCTCACGCCCGTGGCCATCCACGCCGGCCGCCTGCTGGCGCGCCGCGTGTTCGCCGGCGGGAGCCAGCACATGGACTACGACAACGTCGCCACCACCGTCTTCACGCCGCTCGAGTACGGCTGCGTCGGGCTCAGCGAGGAGATCGCCACCGAGAGGTAACTACCGCACTCATATACTGTGGCCATCCACGCCGGCCGCCTGCTGGCGCGCCGCGTGTTCGCCGGCGGGAGCCAGCACATGGACTACGACAACGTCGCCACCACCGTCTTCACGCCGCTCGAGTACGGCTGCGTCGGGCTCAGCGAGGAGATCGCCACCGAGAGGTAACTACCGCACTCATATACTGTGGCCATCCACGCCGGCCGCCTGCTGGCGCGCCGCGTGTTCGCCGGCGGGAGCCAGCACATGGACTACGACAACGTCGCCACCACCGTCTTCACGCCGCTCGAGTACGGCTGCGTCGGGCTCAGCGAGGAGATCGCCACCGAGAGGTAACTACCGCACTCATATACTGTGGCCATCCACGCCGGCCGCCTGCTGGCGCGCCGCGTGTTCGCCGGCGGGAGCCAGCACATGGACTACGACAACGTCGCCACCACCGTCTTCACGCCGCTCGAGTACGGCTGCGTCGGGCTCAGCGAGGAGATCGCCACCGAGAGGTAACTACCGCACTCATATACTGTGGCCATCCACGCCGGCCGCCTGCTGGCGCGCCGCGTGTTCGCCGGCGGGAGCCAGCACATGGACTACGACAACGTCGCCACCACCGTCTTCACGCCGCTCGAGTACGGCTGCGTCGGGCTCAGCGAGGAGATCGCCACCGAGAGGTAACTACCGCACTCATATACTGTGGCCATCCACGCCGGCCGCCTGCTGGCGCGCCGCGTGTTCGCCGGCGGGAGCCAGCACATGGACTACGACAACGTCGCCACCACCGTCTTCACGCCGCTCGAGTACGGCTGCGTCGGGCTCAGCGAGGAGATCGCCACCGAGAGGTAACTACCGCACTCATATACTGTGGCCATCCACGCCGGCCGCCTGCTGGCGCGCCGCGTGTTCGCCGGCGGGAGCCAGCACATGGACTACGACAACGTCGCCACCACCGTCTTCACGCCGCTCGAGTACGGCTGCGTCGGGCTCAGCGAGGAGATCGCCACCGAGAGGTAACTACCGCACTCATATACTGTGGCCATCCACGCCGGCCGCCTGCTGGCGCGCCGCGTGTTCGCCGGCGGGAGCCAGCACATGGACTACGACAACGTCGCCACCACCGTCTTCACGCCGCTCGAGTACGGCTGCGTCGGGCTCAGCGAGGAGATCGCCACCGAGAGGTAACTACCGCACTCATATACTGTGGCCATCCACGCCGGCCGCCTGCTGGCGCGCCGCGTGTTCGCCGGCGGGAGCCAGCACATGGACTACGACAACGTCGCCACCACCGTCTTCACGCCGCTCGAGTACGGCTGCGTCGGGCTCAGCGAGGAGATCGCCACCGAGAGGTAACTACCGCACTCATATACTGTCAAACAGTGCACGTCCACCATACATGCTCATCAAGGAATAATAGCATTTACAGTGAGTTTGTGCCGACAATTTTCAGCCATAAACATATTCTGCCAAAAAGTAACCAAAATAGGAAGAATTAAGTAAAGTACTCCAGTTCGCGAAATTTATTTATGCAGCGGACCGCGTCTCTAACAAGCCACATAAGTGTTTCCTACTTAAATAATTTTGTTTTGTCTGTAATTTTGGTCTAGTGAATAGTAAACTGCCCTCCTTCGTGACTATTTGCGGCTGATATCTACCAAAAAAAACTCAAAATCCGGATACCACTGAAAATTTATTTGAAAGTGTCACATTAACCATACATCCCTGATGTTCCATTTTGAATTAAAGATTTATTTAATCAAAGTAACTTGTAACGCGAAATACAATACACCTCAATTAGCGTCACCGCTTCAAGATCAGTTTATCGTCATGCGACGTAATAGGTCTTACAGTATCCAGACTCATTAACGCGAGCGTGTGACGTCACCACATAATCCGCTTCGTGATAGCCAGAGGCATAACTATGACATATCGCGGTCTACTTCTTACGGAAATTAGATAATTCTCAAGGTCTCATAGATTACAGCCATTAGACGATAATGTAATTGCATTGTTAAGTAAATTGTGTGATACGACACACAATAAAATTGTGTGTTAGACACGTTATGTCAATTATGCAGACATTGATCGATTATTTAATAATGTTGTTGTAATGCTTACAAACGAGCTTCTAATGTACAAAGTTGCGAGTTATTTTAATACTTGCCTTATGAGATCAAAGGAAATTAAAGCTATACATCCACACTTCCGATAATAATATGTAGGTAGGTACATATTATGTAAAGGGTAGTTCCTTTATTATTCATATTCGATTACTGTTTTCTTTTGAAGGCCTAAAATAAAAGAAAAAGAGCCATTCTTGACAGTTACCGACCTTATGTGAATGCAATAAAGCTGATAATTCAACAACGAAAATTTCCTCTCCAGATTCGGTGCGGACAACGTGGAGATATACCACGCGTACTACAAGCCGACGGAGTTCTTCATCCCGCAGCGCAACATCAAGAACTGCTACCTGAAGGCCGTGGCCCTGCGCGAGGCCCCGCAGAAGATCCTCGGCCTGCACTTCGTGGGGCCCGTCGCCGGAGAGGTCATACAGGGCTTCGCCGCTGCTATCAAGTTAGTATCAACCTTACTTAACAAGGCTAATATAAATAACTTGTCCATAGATCACTAGACTTTTCCTATCAAGTTATTAAACTTTAAAACATAAGCGTCATACAAAATACGTCAGATTACTACCATTCTGTAGTAAGGAAAAATCTCTACATATTATTGTGACTGGTCGTTAATTTTCGGTTTGACTTTACCGTTTTAGCCGATTTTTTTTTGCGATTTTGAACTCGTATCTATTTAGGTTCAGTCATTCCAACCATTGTGTCAAAGTAGTATTACAGTATTCTGTAACGTAAATGTAATTCCCAGATGCGGCATAACAATGGAGCAGTTAACGAACACGGTGGGCATCCACCCCACCGTGGCGGAGGAGTTCACGCGCCTCAACATCACCAAGCGCTCCGGCCGCGACCCCAACCCCGCCTCCTGCTGCAGCTAGGCCACCACGCCACCACGCCACCACGCCACCACGCCACCACACGCCACCACGCGCCACCACACGCCACCACTCCTCACAGCGACCGTCAACATCAATAATACTTAAATCACAGGGTACACTAATCTTGTAATGCTAACCCCACCTTGTGTTATACAAGGTTTGCAGGGAGATGTTATGTCTTTAGAAGATCAATATGCTATAAATTACAGACCAACAGTTTATTAGTGGTGTGACTACAGTTAATTGGAATGATCGTTACAATAAATCTTGAAAATGATATTATGCCAGTGATTTATTTTTTGTTATCTTTTTTATGTTGATCGGCTGTGAATAAGTCGCGTTGCACAATAATGTTAATATTTTCTAGCATCAATGTTACTATTTAGTCGATTTTGTAATGTCTTGAATAACATATTGATTTCAATTTGATGTCGCTGTAGGTGTTTACGGTTACGACTTGTCAACTCAGTTTAGGAGTTGGTTTCGCTAAATATTATAGCCGATCCTAATCGATATTGTACGAATTTTAGCATTTATAAATTAATTTGTAGTTGCAATGGGGAGGTGTAATTAGTACTTGGTTGAGGAATTAATTTGATATGGAATTTGCCTATTATCACTCTTGTAAAGAATTTCTAGTTCTTGTCACATGTAATGTTAACTTATTAGCTTAGTGTTTAAATCCCTCCTCTTCGAAAATAAAATCTAACTCTGTTTATATACTTAAAATATTTGAAACTGATTTCGTGTGATCAGTTATTATTGTGATAGGACATACAATGTCGGTGTTACCACCTGTTCGGTGCTTCTTGTCTACAAGTACATCAAGAAACCTTTACTTTCAATGTTATAGTACAAATTCTTCAAAAATGATGTATAAAATGTTGTCTCAAAATGTGTATGACCAGTTGTATTATGATATTGTTACTATGATGGAAATAAAATGGTACAGTATTATTGTTATTATCAGTTACGTTCATCTCCACAAACGATATTATAACGACATTCCGGACGAACAAAAATAAAAGAAATCAGTTCTTAAAACTATTATGTATTTTCTAATTTATGTGATTTTGAACTTAATAAAGTGATATATTTTTAATGAACAACTTTTCTGATTGAGTTTCTTTTCATAAAAAAAATGTGAGTCGGATACTTTGTCGGTATAAAAACTAAATTATTACGAGCACTGGATTTCAATACATGAACTACTAGTTGGCAGTTAGCTAGGCTCATTGGCTGGTGTTCAGGGCCCATCGTTAGTGATGTACCGGTCCATGTCGGCGGTGGACTGGCAGTTGAACCACACCTGCGCCGTCGGCAGCGGGTAGTACTCGTGCGCCTGCACCAGCTCGTTGTCGAACCGCCAAAAACGAGGGCCTTGGAAGAAGTACGTGTCTGGAAACACATATCACATATTACAAACCTTCCGTTAAAAATCATAATCAGAACATACTTCAATAATCAAATGAATAACCCTAATTGGGAGTAAATCGAGAAAAAAACTAATAGCTCTAAAGTCGAATACATGCTGGAACGCTGTGTGATACAAAATATGAGTTCTAATATTTGAAGCCAAACTAATGTAGTCAACTCAAATATCCTTTTAGACGTATACAAAAAGGAGTGGCAACAAATAGCAAACAATAGACACCTGTGGAAAGAAGGAAGGGAGGCCTTGGCCCTGCAGTGGGACATTTCAGGCAAATCAAATCAAATCTTTATTTCGTAAAATATGGGTACAGACAGATGTATACAGGGTCGCAGAGTTTCCACATATTTTGCCATAAGTAGCATACGAAAATTAGTACATAGGCATTCTTATTAATTAGCATCAAAGTATTTAGCATCATATATTTTAAATAAATAAATAAAAATATATCTCGTATTTGTTCAAGTCCAAAGCAAAGTAGGTACACATGAAATATTTTAGAATAGTATACGTAAGGACAAACCTCCTTTCCATATAATAGCGGCATCCACTGGATAGGGCACCTGCCTCCACATGGCCATCTCCTTGGGGAAGCCGCGGTCCATCCTGGCTTCCCGCTCGTCGTACCGCCAGTAGCGCTCGTCCTCGATCAGGTACGTCTTGTTGTTGTAGTTGGACAGGAACACCGTGGTCAGCTCCGGAACCCGCTCGGGGATGGAGTAGTCGGATATCGTGCCTTCCTTTATGGCTCGGAATGACGTGTCGAATTCCCAGTATGTGCGGCCTGTATAAAGTCTTTGAATATAATGTGTGTGTAACAATTGTGGTCCTTGTTGCGCAGGGTAAGAGTAGAAGAGGACGAACAAAAAGTAGATAAGAAGATACGTTATGTCTTAATGATAGACTTACCCGAAAATATTACGATGTTTCCATTCTGCTTCTCGTAAATAGTTTTGATGATGTTGACATGGGATGGAAGTCCTCGGAACACGTCGTGGAACCGCTGCGGGTAGCCATCCTCCATCTCGTTCCGGTCGCGGAGCACCCACACCCACTGAGAACAGGTCATGAAATTATCTTATGTAGTTTGTGCATCAGGTACTATTAGTCAGTTTTTTTTTTCAAATGAGACTTTTGAAACAATTATTTGCATGAGCTTAGTGAAGGGCCTAAAATTCTATAAAAATCGATTAAAAAAGAAACAAAAAATATTCTTGTCCAGAATGCAGTACAACTGTCTGCTGATAAATAAAATCAAAACCCGTTAGGTATGAAATAATGTAACATATCTACTGCATAAAAAACAAAATAATATTCTAGTAAAGACTAGTTTACCTCTTCCTCAAACACGAAGATCTTGCCGTGTATGACTTGCAGCGTGTCGTAGTTGGTCATGCACAGGTCGGGCATGTAGTTCTCCTCCTCGTCGCTGGCGGCCTTCGTGAAACGCGGCACCAGCGGCACGGCCGGGCTCTCGGTGCTCTCCACCAAGTATTCCTGGTCTTTTACTAGAAATTTATTATGCAGTTATAGCATGTGTTTCAGTACCTAACGTTTCAGAGGAACCCTTTTCAGGCATTTAACATATAACTTCATTAGGACGTTCAAAAAAAGTTTGCAGTATCAAAAGATAATAATTAGATAAAATAAGCATTCATGTATCATATTACAAATATTCTTACCCAAAAGACGCCATAAAACTTTGGGCTTCGATAAATAGATGCGTAATCATCATATATTAGAGTGAAAACTTACTGTAGAGTTCCTGCATGCCCAATATATCGTCCATATGCAGCCTCTCGACGGGCACCTGGTAGTAAGGGTACATGACGGAGTTCTTAACGTTGGAGTGCGACATCCCCAGCGCGTGGCCGATCTCGTGCACGGCGACTGCGAAGAAGTCAGTGGCGTCCTCCTCGTCCTCCTCAGGGTTGTCGCCCCACAGCTCGTCGTCGTCGAAGTGCATAGCGCCGTGGGGGGGCGGGAAAGCGTGAGCGACTACTCGCCCGGGCCCGTCGAATGGAAATCTACACAATGGAGACAGAATATGGTAGTGAAAAAGATAGAGATAAGGTGCTCGCTACCATCCTTGCTGATTGCTCAGTATAGATAGTTTTTGCATCTGAAAATTCAATTCATATTGTATATAAGTAACTCAACATATCTACAAGCTACAACGTTGTTTTTAACTTTAGCTCTCTTAATGATTATAACTCACCTTTTCTTACAAAAATCTGTGTAGGTCTAAGAAATGATTACAGATAAAGGTACATGTATGTATGTGCTCACCCGTCTCCATGGTCCCCGCTGACGAAGGAGACCTGTATGTCGGCGCGGCCCTCGTCGATGCGCGCGAAGCTTAGGCCCCCGTGCGGCGCCCACACCTCCAGCCCCACCGCCATCAGCTCCTCCACGCGCGACTTGCCCAGGGTCGACGAGCCGTTCACTACTCTGCAATTATCCAGTAAGAACGTTCAGCATGGTTAAAATACCTAGTAGTTAACTGGAAGTAAGTAGGCACCTTTACATTTATTTTTGTGGGGTTAATCCGTCATTAAGCATTTGGTCTTATAGGGATTTATAAGACTGGGGAGTGTGGGCTCCTTACAAAACTAAAACCACCCCGTTGGTCACCATCAGGACATGAAAAGAGACTTCTGTTACCTCCTAAAGAACAAACCAGAACCCTCCTGTGCAACGCCACTTAGAGCATCTCTCTGGGATGACTGTAAAGGGGTCTTCCCTGGGCCTCTCTATGCGCGGCAGCATTGACCAGTGCTGCCATATTCTCCGAGGACAATTATTGGGCGATACAGTCCCCTCCCTGAGCTCCCGTGGCCTCCAAGTTCCACCTACGTCAGATCAGCCCTTTCTCGATTCCGCTCAGCGGTCTCTTTCCGTACCATCACCGCTTCACAGAAAGAGGTCACTTCTCCGGATACCTATAACTATTACCTAAGAAAAACTCACCTGTATGTAATATATTTCTTGTTCCACGCTTGCTGTAAAATGTATCTCTTACTTCTTGCGGCTGAGGGCGTGGGGTCAATATCTTTCACTCCACATCGCTTTGTTCTGAAGAGCTGAAGTTTTAAAAAAAAAATATTTTTAGAACGCATACAATAAATTATTACTATGATACTACGTCGGTACCTACATATCTACTTTATTGTGAGATTATTAATTTATGCTGTACTATGGAGGTGATGAGGGGTCTCAATGTATGTGCATTACTCAGGCTGTTGATGTGCAGAATGAGTAATTGTATTATCGTAACATAATATATTATTTTTACCCTTTAGACTTTATAATTTTTTCTTCCCATGGCAAAAAGTATTCCGTGCTTTCTTTTGAGATACCTTTGGCCTACCTTTTTGGTGTGATCATCGAGTGTCCCGGTCTCGGGCAGGCCGGCGAACGCCTGCATCTTCTTGAGCGCCTCGGACAGGGACTGCGGCGTGTACGCGAAGTCCGCATCACCCTGCTCCTCCGGCAAGTACCCATACTTCTTCAGAAACGATAGCTGTCACACAAAAAAGTTACAGTTCAAAGCTTTGTTCGGCCGTTGTGATGTTTACAGCTTTTATAACCTTAATAGCAGCAGAAAATCACAGCTTTATACTTTAATCGGCAGAGCTAGAACATTTACTAAGTTAGTTCTCTGACAGATCTTTAGTAAGGTGCTTATCCCAAATAACATCCAGTTACCTATTATGCCCTTAAGACATTTTTCGACATACGCTAATTTATCGACAGTAACTTATGATAAGTACTTAAATCAATAATGAAATGTAATAGAAAATGAAGTTAATTTAAAATAAACCTAGAAATAAAAAATATGGGTTAGTTCCATTGTATTATCTCAAGCCAAGCACAGTACACACACATAAACAAGGTTTGTTTTAACAGAAGAAACGATGTAATAAATGACGCTGACCTGCTCAGTGGTTGGTGGATTCAACTCCAAGAAATATGTCGTCCTGCAAGTCACTACACTTAAACATATTACACTAATTACACACAAAACACACTTGAAATCCATCGTTGTTCTGAAGGAATGAGGGAAATATGCTGAGATAATACAATGGTTCGTGCTGCCTGACCTTTGACTCCCGATAGTGAATCATTATTGATGCGATCTGGTTAACGACCTTCGACGGAAGATCTCTTTGTACGTGTTGATTACACAAAACAATGTTGAAAATCCATAATTAGTCATCCACGCTTAGTATTATATCTGGGAAAATTATTGGATCTGCCTGTACAGCTAAACTACTAAACCGATTTTGATAGTTTGGCATAGAATACCCGCTACCTAGAGCTATATTTGTGAAATCGTTACGAAGACTATACTTATAAGAAACTGAAACCTAAGAACATGCATGCTCTCAGGTTTCAGCAAAACAGCAGCATAGCTTTGTGTTGCTCTGATAACATTCCCCGAACCTAGACCAAGTTATGATCTTTTTTCAAATATGACTTGATTAATATTAAAGTCCTGTCCTAACTGCATAGATTTCCCCAAACTGGATTACTGTGAACTCACTTTGTAATACCCAGGGACTATGCCTATACAATCTCTTTGTTATGTTTTACATCACAGCATTAAACCTACCTGTGATCAGTCATCACTTCAATAATCAAAGTTGACATTTCAACTGTCAATAATTGTTTTATTGCTAAAATATACTTCATATATTTGTGTGCATTTATTTCAAATGACTTCGCTGCCAGAAAATAAGGACGAATGTAACTTTCAGCAGAGAAATGATAGAAGAGAGGCAGGAAGGTCGTCCGTCAGCCAGAGGGCATCGACATCGCGAGGCAGGCCGGCGGACAGGCTGTCCCTCTCCATGCCGAACATGAACGAAGCAAGATCCATCTCTGGCACGGATCTCCGCCGAATACAAAGTCTCTCTCAAACCTTTCTAACCAGACAAGCGGAGTTCGCACCAAGACATAAGCCTTCTCCCTTTGTAAATATCGTTATTTAAATGTCTTTGTCATAAACATTCTGTTTAGTTCTACTTCTTTAGACGCAAGACCTAGGTATCGAATGAGATTTTATTTATTTCCTTATTTAAACATTACAAGCTTACAGTACATGAAAAATTCCAAAACGCTGATAATGATAAAAATAGCAAAACGAACCAACATTACTTAATAAAACGGTACACATAGTAGGTAACACTAACCAATTCAAAAGCAAATAATAAAAGACTAGAAGATGTGCATAATTGGTCTGGTCACTACAAATATGTAGAACAAATTTTAAGTTGGGGTTTTTTTTTTTGGTAGAGATCTTTGCAGTTAGCCTGAGCGCAGGCTTTGACTGCTTCACCGGACTTTTGGCGAGGACCTTAAGGCCTCCAGCCAGAGCATTAGGAAAAACTAACTACGTTAGCAACGTCTACTAAGGGCACCCCCTGCGGGGTTCGGACCTCGACTTAGTGCGTTGCTAACAATCTTAATAAAGCAAAACAGCAAGGGATGGCTGGATCTAAATTTTTACTACAAATATGTGATTATTATATATCCCATGTAGCTAGTAACATTTTATTGTTTAAACTACTAAGTTTTCTAAAAATAATTGTATAGTACTGATCTACTTGTATTTAATAAATTAACTTTCAATATATATCTTAACTAATAAAAGACTGTAATAGCTGTGATACGGACCATCAACTATAAGTAGTTTGAAGCCCGACTGGGGCTAATCATGAGCTCATGACGCGATGATGTTATCGTCTGTTAATAGTATTACGAGACACACTTATAACTAACGGTCTGACCTGACGATAAGTGCATGACATGGTGCTCTATCTTCAATATATGGTTGTTGGTACAGAAAATGCGCTGGATCAACGGCTTCAACCACAGAGTAGGCGTGATCAACCTGAACGATAAGGGCAGCACCACGCTGTTCTACTCAGCCTCCAACTGCGGGGTGCTGTACAACTGGACCACCAACAACATGTGGATCATGCAAGGACACGTACGTTCATTCTGAGATTATGTAAACCAAAAAATAGAGAAAATTAATATGGCTATATTTTTTTTTGCATTCGTCGTTGGTTTCTCTGATAAAAAAATATGGCTGATCATAATATGCACAAAATCTTAAATTAGAATATTTTTTCTCTTTTGCTACTTAGCTGCGAGACCCACAAAACATCAACAATAATGTAATCGGAATAGAAGTCTTGTATTTATTTATTACAGAGGCATATGATCACATGTATCGCATCGGACGCGCTCGGCAGGTGGCTGGTGACGGCGGACTCGGGGCCGGAGAACGTGCTCATCATCTGGGACAGTACCGACTTGTTCCCTCAAAGAACTATCTTCGCACCGCACGGCACCAACAGAATTGCCAAAATCGCGATGAGCACCGACGCCAAGTACTTGATAAGCCTGGCGTATCCAACCGAGAACGTTGCAGTCCACTGGTGGATATGGTCTTACGGGCTCAGTGTACCACATGGTTAGATCACCTCTTTGTTTCTGTAAAATTCTTTAGCAACTAGATACTGTACTAATTGTATAACCATTTCAATGCCCAATAGTGAAACTAGTTAAGCAAAAACTAAATTGTCATTTCAGCGATTAAAGAGATACCAGATTTAGCTCGAGATTCTATCATTCAAATGGGTTTTAATCCGACCAGATCAGAGCGATTTCTACTACTGACGAGAACTCACTTTTTTATTTGTATTGCAAAGGTAAGCTTAATAATAATAACTGTTATAGGTAATTATATTCTGATGTGAAAAACTTTAATGGTCGTAGAGGTACTTAGTTAATACTACAGAGTGCAGAGTGTGTTGTAACATAATAATTGTATCGTAATCGTTTTTAATGCATTTTTCATATTCGAAAATCTTTTTTTTTACCTTTATCGTTTTCACAACGTAACTTTGCAGAAAATCAAAGTGGTGGAAAGAGGACTCGTTAAGGAAACAGACGACTGGGAAATAAAGATACGGAGGCCTGACCACGTGGAGCGGTCGGTGGAGTGCGGCAAGTTCATGTGCTACACGTTCTCCAGCAGCACGGCGCAGATCCTGGTGGCCACCAGCCGCGGCATCGTCATCGTCTACGGCTACACCATCGAGTACCGCACCAACTTCTCCCCCTTAGAAATCGACCGCTTGAGGTTTATCAAAGTCGTCAAGCTGGAGAAAAGGATGATAAACATTATTAAATATATCGATGGGTTAGTACACCTTAATAAATTGAGAATTTTGCAAATTTTTCATTAAGAATAACAATTTTATTTATTGTTTTAAGGCTACCTGATTTTGTTTACACATAAGTTTGACTGATTGTTGCATTGACAGTGTGTTGGTGACGGGCAACAGTGTCGGTGAGATCCACTTCTACGATGACCAGCTGAAGCTTCTGTACTGGGTGCACGGCTTCACAGTCGACAAGGTCAAGAGTCTCAGCTTCAACATATCTCCCAGGAGCTTTATGATCCTTGACCCTAAATGTAAGAAAACTATAATGATATAAATGATTCGAGTCCGAAATCTTAGACCGCAAGACTTGCGTTACGAAATCATAATGTTTCCCACAATGGGCAATGTTATGTGAAGTGTCGATCAACAGGAAGTCATGAAGCCTTGAATTTACACATCCCAAATAGCTACTTAAATAAAAATTGTTTTGTCCTAACTCCTAACCCTGGTTTGTTTCTGACATATCGTTTTTTTTACTAATGAATTTCGTGTCTAAAACCATGGAGAAAATGCAAACTTTGTATTTGCTCGGTTCGGTGATTCATTTTGCAGAGATAACTACAAATTATAAGTAGCTATAATACGTCTTACACTGTCGCGTTTACGTTGGGCGCCACTGCTGGTACTGCTACTTATATAAGTAAATATACGTAGCTATCTACTGAAATACCGTCGCACATTTAATAGTAATAATATTCCAGGCAACAAACCATGTCTCTGCTGGGAGAAGGTGGAGGTGCAGAAGGACCCAAAGACGGGGGAAATGAAACAGAAACTGATCAAGATGCGACTACCCTCAGATGCTACTGTCACCGGCAAGCCCTTCCTCGTCAGGGATTTTGTTGTCAGTAAGTTAAATCTAAAGACATCTTCGGAAGCATTCTGTGAGAACGTACGGAGAGTTTAGCCTCAATGCAAAATAAGTTACTTAATCCTGAAGGTTCAATGCGTTGGTTTCGCAATAACAATCGCATTTATTATAAAGTACCTTAGTATTTAGCTTAACATATAGTTATATCTTCCTTTCAGCTACGTATAACCAGGGAATTGGCTTTGTGGACTTCGTCACGGAGAAATACGTCACGCTTTTGGACAACAAGATATCTCCTATTCTCAGTATGAACGTGCATCCGGAAAAGTTAGACATTGCTCTTAAGAATATCCGTCATATAATTATGTCCCTCCTTACAGATTTCTAGTGTTACTTTAAGAATAAAAACACATCGTGAAAAAAAAGATGCTATAACGTGACGAGAAGGTACATAGAACACATTTTTTAATAGGGCCTTCCATGAAGATATACATCTAAATAAAATATATAAGTATATCTGAGTGAAATGGAAAGACCGACATAAGGGATGTCGGTCATTCCCTTTGCATAATTATTCATGCAATCGTGAGCACCAACAAAAGCGACCCCACAAAGTGTGAGATTGACTATCCCTAAGCTATTCTGCTGTCATATTTTCTGAATAAAGTGTGTGTGTGTGTTGGCTGGGTTGGTCCGACACAAACATGTAAACTTTCGAAAAGTATCTATCCTTGACTAGGGCACCTAATCCTCGAGCTATTTCCTGTAGGGAACCAGATCTTGATGGAAGAACATTAAAATAAGTGTTGTATTGTGGTCAGGCCGCTCATGGTGCTCGGCTACACGGACGGCATGGTCGAGCTCGTCAACTTTATACAACACCGAGTGCGCATGCGCCTGGACCTCCGGAACAAGTACACAGTAATAGTCCCGCCTGACGATGACTCCATCAACTGCAACTTTCAGGTCACAGTCCCCGAATTGTCTGTGACCTGCCTTAAGTATTCACCCTCAGGTACTTACGGAAAATAGATTCTTCGTAAAATCGTAACTAATTAAAGATTGTACCTAATTAAAACACTTGTACCTATACATACTTTTGAACTCTTTTCAATACCTTTATAGAATAAATCTAATTTACCTGATATTTATTTGGTGCTTGGAGTTAAATATGTGCTGTTTACAGGTTTACACCTTGCTTGCGGGCTAAACACAGGCCAGATTTTATTCTTAGACCCAGCAACTATTGAAATTCTGACCCCATCCCCATTCAGTGACACCAAGAATGGTGTAAAGTATATGAGTTTTAGCCCGGACTCTCTGACAATGGCATCAGCTGTGAGTTTTTAACTGCACTACATTTTTAACATGATGTGCCCCATGATTCAAGATTCTTAGCGCCGACCAGCCATATTCTATTAATTAAACAAACAAAGTACGATTCCCCGTACCGAACTGCACATAGTCAAGTTTATGTAATGCATTACAGTTACATCGACGTAGCTATACTAAATATAATAAGTTCAAGAATTTTTACTAACTTAGATGTATTTTCAACTCTGATTATCACAGGATTTAGGTAGGACAGTGTCCGTGTACAAGTACCTATGCGACGAATTTCGATGGGTTTTCGTTGGAAAGCATCGAGCTCATTACAAGGATATTACGTCGTTGAACTTCCTGCCTACTAAGACGGCTGCAGGAGAGTACAGGCTGATCTCAACGGGCTTGGACCGTTGCATGGTGGAGTTCGACATTGCAGCAAGTTCCGAGGAGCATTTGGAGATTCTGAGTCTTGACCGCATGGAGCAGACTGCACTGCCACTCTCTGCCATCGTCTGGCCCACCCCCAGTGGTTTGGATCCCGAGGAGTTTAGAACCGATTTGCCAATGATACTTGTAGCAAATGATGAGGTAGGTACTGTATTTACTCTGTTATGACAAAACCATTTCAAAATGTCACTTACCTGGTACTCTTTTGGAGTTGGTCATACTTAGCTACTTACTTACTTAAATTTAATGCGCCTAGTACCATAGTAGTAAACCGAGTTAGCTAACTGCCCTAAGCTATTCTCTATGTTAAAACAGTTTTGTTTGTCGTCGTATTATTTGATTTATGGCAGATTTTTCACTTAATAAATACAAAATCTGTCTAACGTGATTCGAGAATTTTATAAGTATTTGACGCAGAAAAATCTGCCCTCAACCTTCCGTTTGCAGTTTAAGTACAAGATAGTGAACTACGACACAACGATGACACTGGCGACAGTGTTGGGACCCCGATACGATTACCCCGTCAGTAAAATGCAGTTGATCACTAGGAGAGAATCTAAGGAAATAGAAGCGGAAAACTCTCAGTACTTACTTTTCTCCGCGAGAGACGTTATCGGGCTTCAGAAGATGCCGCTCGATGGCAACCCCTGGAAACATGTGGGCTTGCTAGGACATTCTTCAAGGGTAGGGTACCTTCACATCTACTTATACCCACTATCATAATAAATCTCGGGAACTGTTTTCTTTGAACGCGCTAGTTTCAGATTCTAATAAACTACTAGTCGGCTAGTCTAGTCTGAAATAACCTAGCATGAATTAATGGGATTATAATTTTCACTCGATTAGTAGCTCCTTATAGCGTTCAAACCTAACAAGTCCGTCTCTATACCTATAAAAACGGTTATTTAAGTTGCCCGTAGTAAAAGTATACTTATTGGTAAAAGTATTATTATTACTTGGCAGCTTCTACAAATGTGTTTCCGTGAAGACCTCGGGATGCTGTTTACTATTGGCGTGAAAGACACAACCATGACTCAGTGGCTAGCTAACTACAGGTACCTACTATACAAGAGATACTTATGTAGGTACTAGAGAAATAAATCCCTCTGCCACAGGGGTCGCTATCTGACACCGAGACCAAACAAACAGTAAGGCTATTCTGTAACATTATTTTCGTATCTCGACAGCGGAATCCGCGGTGAGATGTCAAATACGTATTCTCAAATTTGAATTCTAAATCAAGGCATATTGGGTTCACTTTTTAAATTAGCTTTATTATCACTCAGGTGAAGCTCGATACCGAAATTATTTACAGAATAGACATACAGTTTTATTTCCACATTTTACTAGCACAACTTTTTTCTACTTGCGGGGATCAAACTAGCAGCATGCCCGCAGTGCCATTATCTTTTCATCCTAAGTTTTAACTTACCACTAATTTAATATGGCCTTATAACAACCAGGGAAAACAAAAGTACCTACCACATATTCAACAGTAGGTGCCTAGGTAAGCTACCTAATTAAGTAGATTAACAAACACTTTGCACCAACATCCGCAGAGCCGTAGAAACAGCCGCAGCTCGTGGTGGAGGAGATCTGGATCCTTATTACTGCCTGATAGACAACGGGCGCCCTGGCTGGCTATTCCAAGAGATCAGAGATCTGTTCTACTACATCCAGATCTTATGCCAGGGCACGTTCTCTCCAGCCAGGAGGCGTGTCAAGGATTACATACCGATTGATTCGCTGCCCGATTTGATGAGGGCTTTGGGATTCTTTCCATCAGAATATGAGGTCGGTATAGATATGAGAACTTGCTATGATTTTAACTTAACTGCGCCAGATGTGAGTTATGTTTTTGAAGGTTTTGCAAGCTCTCTAACTACTAAGCATGAAGCTTGTTTGTAAGATATGATTCTGCCAGTATCAATTAAAAAAATGTAAACGTTCCTGAAATTTCGGACACATATCGGGACCCTGACTGAAATCAAATAATGACGTTTTAAAGCATCTGGAACTGGACGAATAAATTAATCCAGTTCCAGATAGAGACCACACTTTGTGTTTAGGACGGATTCTTTTAGTTCTATAATTTACCAGGTGGAAAACTTGATAGTGGAAGCTAAGTACAAAGTGTTCAACCGGTCGCCTGTTACGGAGATCGAGTTCGAAGAGTTTGTGAAGCTGTACCTGAACCATCGGCCAGCGTTCGGAGAGAGCTTCAAGCGCATCCGAGTCGCCTTCAAGAACTTCGCCAACATCAGCAACGAGGGCTACGTCCTGAGCCGAGAGGACCTCGTAGATATCCTCACTACGAACGGTTATTTCTTTGAATTAACCCACTACCTAGCGCTATAATACTTAGATACTTATTTTGAGATAATCGTACCTCGACTCAATAGGATAGAATAAAAATCAAAATGAATAGTCCACGCAATAAGAGGTCTTCCGTAGTATTAGCTCAGTAACTTTATGCTAATCTTAGTACTTAATAACACCGTCAAAATATGTTGCAGGTGAGCATTTCTCTCGCGAGTTGTGCTGGTACCTGCTAACGGTGCTTTGCGGCCACAGCTTTGAAGACAGGGCCGTCATGAATGAAGAGGACTTTTCATTCTTACCAGAGGTATACAGTTCATATTATGGATATATCATCCGTGATTTGTACTGGACATCACTCAAGCTTTGAAACTATTCGCTCTTATTTTAAATTTCGAATGAGGTTGGTTCACGCACCCTTCGGGGGTTGTATTGAATTGAATACTTTTTGTTTTGTAATGGCGCAACGTTTCAAGTCTTTGCGCAGAAAAGAGCTCTCTGGCACAAGGTCCTGAGAAATAATCGTTTTAATATTATTATTATTATATTGCAGTTCATTAAATTCAGTGACTTCGCGACGGAAATAATTGGGATACAGGAAATGGACAATGTGTCAGACACATACTCAGGAGTGGAGTCATGGGCGTCCATGCACACCATCACCTCCGTTGATTCAGATGACAAAATTACTTAAATTCATAAATTATGTATCTTTATTGTTATCTTATCATAATATAATACATTAAATTAACATTTACAATAATTTGTCACATTATTTTAAGAAAAACAAAACATTTGGAATTTACTTACATATTGGTGATTTACTACCTATGCAAGCATAATAACATTAATTAAAACATTAATGACATCCATATGAGGCATGAGAATTATTCTTAATATAAAAACACTTTTGACACAGTAATATCGTTCATAATATTGATTTTATAAAATTTATTAGCTAAATTATATGTAACCTATTTGTTCATAGAGAATTTGGGGCTTTGTATGCAAAATAAAGGACATAGAAAATAAGGTTTTAGTGCCATCAGACCAAGCAAATAGATCCTTACATATTACACCACAATTTTATTTTAAACATGTTTAACTTCTGAATATGAATGATAGTGCAACTAATTTTGCACCAAGTATATAAAACACTATAATTAGGAATTAGTTATCTTAGCACTACAACATATCTGATGTATCTGCAAGTTTATAAACTAGACAGTAGCATCTAAAAACTGCCTTACAGTAAGAAAACCAACTGCCTCTTGAATATGTCATGTACAGACACAGTTAAACCACCAATGTGCAAGATGATGATGTCACATATGTCACAGCACCACCCAATCCTCTACAGGGGTTTGTACTGTCTGAACTCACACAGGAATTGTTTCTTGTACAATATTCACTAAAATACTCTTTTACATACAAATACAACATTATGTGACAAATATCACATTTAGCAAACACCAATTCCCAATCAGTTTGTTAAACTTATAAAATAATTTCTATAATTACTTTAATTAAGTCACATTTCATGAAACCAAAATCAATATTTACAATATGTAGTAGATCTTGACCTATTAAAGTAAATTCAAATACTATATTCAAAATAAAAATCACTCTAAGTCACAATGACCACAATGAATTCAGAACACATGTTGAAACTAATTAGTCATAGACACTTCTTATGTATTAAACTAAAACACTTGAATGTTGCAGCTATCCATGCTATATCCTAACTCATATAATGCACTCACACCCACAGCACATACCAAAAGTTTATAATGTCAGTTCCATTATAAATGTAAGCAGTCTCTAACTCTAGGCTTGCACCTTGCCGGTTTCATTTGTTTGGCAAGCCTCAGTCAGTTTTTAACCGCTTTGCCGGTGTTGTGGTGCCACTACTTTGAGAGTTTGAGTCCTCAGAGAAGTTCAAGTTGGTTGAGTTAAACTCTGTTGGCCCTTGGGAGTCACTGACTGTTGAGAAACCTGGAAAAGATTTAATTTTAGTCAACTATTTGATTTTGTTACAGTCATAAGAATGTGTCAAGTGATAACAAATATATAATAAAACCCTAATAAAGTAAAAAGAAAAGATACATGTTAAGAAAACAAATCGCTGGAAATTTCGTTGCCAAAGATTTGAACCCTGACCTACTTGCTTAGACCCAAAAATCCACCATTTTAGAAACTATCAACATGGATAGTTGTGTGCTAATAGTATGATTGTCACTCTACTCACATGTGTTGGAGTCTTCAGCCATGCCAAAGTTGGAGTTGGAAGAGTCGTGTACTTTCTTCGGTGTCAAAGTGTTCTCCTTATTCTCACGTTTAGCCGCGTGTTTCTTCTTTTGCTCATTTGTAGAAATCGGAACCCATTTGTAAATTTTCATAGTAGTTTCACCAATCGTCACCCATTTTTTCTCCCTATAAATGAAGTTATTAGTATTTAATATTCATTGACAACTTCATAAAAATATTTGCACATTTCCATGTTACTTACCAATGGCGAACTTTTTCCACAGCTTGCATTACTCTTTTGATATCATCTTTGACTCGGTTCCTAGTTTCCGCACGGACAGAGCGGGACATTTTCTGAGTATTAAATTAGAATTTAAGGAAAAATTAAAACTGGAGTAATTGTACACAACAAAATATTTGTATCAGAGTAAATTTCACTGAATAATCTCACAAGCGGCGTTCTTCATAAACTTCTTGTTCATCCGCCATTGACTTAGCGTAGTAAAGTTGACATTCATTAAAAAGTACGTTTAGTTTACACGTGTTACATTATTTCAACGATTCTAAATGATCGACAAATATTTAAATTACTTATTTTCGTAGCAGGGATAATTATTAAAGATGAAAAGAATACATTTCATAGTCAAGTGTTTTACAGAAATATAGGAAAGTTTTATTTATGTAATTTAAAGCAATAAAATGTCTAAAATATATAACATAATAAAACGCGGGTCAAATGCTTTTTTAATTCTTCACAATGGTACGTTTTGTTACAAATTTTCAAATGACGTTAATCTTGATTTTGCATCTTTAATATATTTTGAATTCATTTTAATAAATTGTGGATCACCATAAGAAATATTGATCGCCATATGAGTTCAATTTAAATTTATAAAAATCTATTGCGATCTTCCTTGCCGTTATAAAAATTTGTAGGGGTGACCACTAGTTCCACACTAAACGTTCATGCTTGCATAACCATACTAACTTGTGATTGGTTACAAAAGAAGAAAAAAATCTATAGACCAATGGGAGAGCAAAAACAGTGGAATAGGAAACTGAACATTTCTAGGAGTAAGAAAATCGAAAATTGAAAACAGGGAAAAAATCTATGAAAAAATTTATTGGTAATATCTGCCGAATATAAATTTAAACAGGGAGTGATATATCCAATATGATTCTTTAATGCACAGGTAAGTCGATGAATTTCGTTCTGTTTTATATCAGTGCAATTTTCACGCGTCAATTTGTATTTATAAATTTTATCATGAATCAATTTTTGACTTATATTTAGCGGCTGTCAGTTGTTTTACGTCTCATCATATTTTGTTCATAACGATTTATTTCTATTATTATCGCTAAAGTGTATACAAATTTCACGCGGCTTGGACTACAGGGATGCGCATCGATTACGATGATGCAACGAGATGATAAGGTGCAAATTACTTATATGCTTTCGATGTACGCTTGTTACCGATGTACTGCTTATTCTGCACTTCTTTACTTTTATCTTTTAACATTACCTCTTGAAAGTGTTTGTTTAATGTAGTTCGATCACAAACATAACCTCAATACTAGTAGGCTTCTAGGTGGTTGCCCACAGCACCAGTAAATCATGCACTTTTGTATGTCAAATCGACTCCCGCATGCTGTCAACGGCTGGATCAAACTAGACCACTCACCAATAAGCGAGATCTCAAAAGACAGTTTCTTTCAATTATATTTTTGCTTATTTAAAGTACTGAAGCTTGTGAGTCACCAAATATTAATGAAAAGCAGAATATTTGCTATGTTCCCACTGCGTTTTTTCGTTAAAAGATTCATTTGATCATAATAATTGAGATTCAATATATTCCATTGTTTATAATGAGGTTTTTAATACATCATAAAGCATTTAAAAGTTTAATGAAAATGTTTTAGAATGGAGCTTGTAACTAAAGCTATCTATCATAAGTGTATGTAATCTGGAAGTCATTTTTATTAGTACCTGTGTAGCACTGTCCTGTGTTTTATTTTGTTTGCACTTTTTTATGCCTTGTTACGTTTTTGTTGCAGCTTTACCGTGCATGCATTGTTATAACTGTAGAAGTGATACAGTGACTATATTGTTGGCATTGTCCGGCATAAGGTCCACCTAACGACAACCGTGAATATTTCCTTCCCGTATGGCTGCGTATGTTAACCGTACGATATCAATGATGGCTGGCGACGGGCCCCACAACGTTGCGATGCTGAACAATGGCGCCGTTCGCGTGAACATGTCCAATGTGGATTCGCCACTACAGATATTTGTGAGGGCCAAGAAGAAGATCAATGATATATTCGTGGAAATTGATGATTATGTCAAGGATGCCGTCACTTTCATGCATGGTAAGGAAACATGTTTATGTATATTTATTGATAAACAAAATATCAGCATTTTACACACATTTGTTGACTATTTTGGTCATAATTGTAGTCTGAGGAAGCATACTTGTTTATAATATTTAAGGAACAAGCACTATGAATGTAATGCACTATGAATGAGTTTATTGATCAGTTACATTTGATCCTACTTTAGACATATAAATTAATTTAAATGGTCAGGTTTGAAAGGAAGCATATCATTTTAAATACTTAGGAACAACTTATAAAAGGTACTGTGGCATTTTGTAACTTTCTGAAATACCACTCAGTTGTCATTACCAGTGCTAAACAAGAGAGAAAATATACATGTAGTTTTTATAAACATTAAATTAATGAAATAAAAATAGTATAATGTACAAAACTAATAATAAGTTATGTGTAAATTTTATCTAACTCAATAATATTTAGTTTTTTTATCATTTTCAATCATCTGTGTCAGATCTGATCATTTTCAGTCATATTTTGCCAGACTTATGAATTCTTATTACCTCTTATTAATCATAGTCTTATTAGAATTGTTTGCAACAGATCAGAAACATATCTAAATGAAACCCTTAAGCTTTCAAACAACAGTGATTTTTGGATTTCATAAGTAACATAATTTTATTAGTACTCAATCATTTATACAAAGTACTTGACAGATAACATGCTTATCTATTTACTCAATAAGATCTAGTTTATCAGTATTGTGGCTTTACGGTTACACATCGTAAAGGTCGCGTGCCGTGGCTCACTATTTGGATAAAGGTCATTATCATTAATGTTTTATTAGGCCAGAGGGACTATTATATACGCCATCCTTGTGTCACAGTTGGAATACAATACGTGACCACATTAGCACGCTGACACCTCGTCTGTAATTATCGTTTTATTTAGTATTATATTTTTATGCTCGCGTAATTTATGCGTATATTTACGTGTAGGTCTTAAAGTTGTGATGTTAAGTGAATCCCGCAAAAGGCGGGCCTCTTCAGCAATATTATAGAAACTGAGTTTTTTCAACACTTGGCATGATATAAGAGCGTGAACCTCATCGTATTAGTTTAATCGCATCTACTGTCTCAATATCTGTGTTTCGATCAATTCTATGTGCACCTACTTGGGCACTACAAAGACGAAGATACGATAATTTTTCAAAAAATCGTCCAGTCACTTCAAAGACAATAGCTATTTTTTATTGTTTACGTATGAGCACGGCCCGTTCATCGTTGCAACGGTTCCTTTATCTAGGCTATTTTAACTGTGATGAAATGCTTAAACCATATTTTCTCTACACTTTTAAATAAGTTATTAGTCAGAAAGACTTTTAAATAAGTCAAATATGGCAAATGTATGGAGTAACACGATCTCCAATATTGTTGTAATGGGTTTGGCAGGTATCCAACAAAGCTATCACTTGTTTGTATAAAACAGTTTCATAACAAGTGTACATAGCGCCACAACAATGTAATAACGAAGGGAAAAGGCCTGATTCATGATTACGCTGACGCATATAACGGATGCCCACCGGACCGAAACGGCGGCAAAACTCCCGGCTTTCATAAACGCCCTAACAAGTCTCATGTCTAAGTAGGTGCTATAAATTGTATGTTAAGGTTTTAATATATTTTCCAGTTCCTAGAATCGGTAGCTTGGCAGATCGTTACGTTAGTCGTAGACTCAAAGGTCATATGACTATATGGCTTCAAGGCGAAAAAGTCTCAATTTAAAACCTGACTTATTACGTTATTACTTTTACAATGAAATAGTCGACAAGTTCTGTCTGTATAGAACATACACGTTTCTCACTGTACTACATTACCTACTGTGTAATCATTGAAAATGCAAGATAATAATTTCATTCATTGATATTTGTATATTTTAATTTCATAAACGTAGGTAGGTATATACGTTTAAATCCTTTTAAAATATAATTACGTAGATCTTTAAAGCGATGTAAGTAACAAACTTCGTTTCCATTGAATGAAAAAGTCCTTTAATGTGTCATCGTGTGTTGCAGCTGTTACAGGCGAGAATGGGATCGCGACGCCGCAGGACCTCGCCAACGTGGAGGCCTACGTGTCCAAGGTGCAGGCTATACGGGAAGTACTCAAGCGAGATCACATGAAAGTTGCCTTCTTTGGACGGTAAGTGACACAAACCTACCATAACTCTTAGGCCATAGCAGTTACATTATCAATGATGGTTTAGTTTTCATCCATGTTATATCTTTCAGGACAAGTAACGGCAAGAGCACGGTTATAAATGCTATGCTGCACGACAAAATTCTTCCGAGTGGCATCGGGCACACGACCAACTGTTTCCTGCAAGTCGAGGGCTCCGACACCGACGAGTCGTTCTTACGGACCGACGGCTCCGAGGAAAAGCTGAACGTGCAGGTGACTACTTGACTTATTTAACTTCGTATGTATTAAAATAAAAAAAAAAAAAATAAAATAAAATTTATTGCGTAACACAGACAGCCTTAAAATACAAAAATAAAATAATAAAATAAAAAATAACACTTAAAATTAACAATAACAAATTATGGTTTCTAGGTAGGTACATGTATTATTTTCTGAATTTTGAATGGAGAAGAGTTCACATTTATTTGAATTGGGAATGTTGAAAGCAATGGCTGTCATCGGATTGATTCGCCCTATCCTCTCGTACTAGTTAAAACTGTATCACGAGAGAATAGTATTCCTCATCCTCAGAAAGTATCATTATAAGCAATCATGTCCATTTCCTTTTGTGAATAATTATGATTTGGTTGTTTAACAAGTTTGTATTTATTATTACCTATGATTAAGTATTTAATTTAATTTGTTTGTGGTTAGAAGTTGTGTGCGGGTTTAGAGCTGTGTTGGGATGTGTATTGTAGGGTGTGTGAATTTTATGGAGGTATGTATTTGAATGAGTATGTGTGTGTGCAATTATAGTTTAGCCTACTTTATATGCAGGTCTCTAGAAGTTTCTCAGTTTTATTGTAATCTAAAGATTTTATGTATCCGTCTATAACCAGTTTGCATTTGTGTTTATTGAGGACTCTTACATCTATATTTTTGCTTATTTTGTTATATAACATGGGTCCGAGATAGTTACAAAATCTTTGTGCAAAAGATGTCCTATATTTTGGCGTGATATAAACTTTATCTGTCCTTCTTCTTGTAATGAAGTGTGGTTTAACTGAGTGTTGTCTGAGGATCACTGATTTAATAAATAATTGTCTTACCGTAAGGACTCCCGTCTCTGTGTACAACGTCTTTGTTGGAAAGGTATATTTTTTACGTGATAAGACTTTTAGGATCATTCGTTGAGCTCTTTCTACTTCTAACATGGTGTTTTTGGAAGTACCTCCCCAAACCATAATCCCATACGTTAGTATAGCCTGGCATAGTGCAAAATAGATTCTTAGTATTATGTCAGCATCGCAAGCATTCCTAAGATTTTTAAAGACATATATCAATTTTCGGACGCGGTTGGTTAAGTTATGGATGTGTTGCTTCCAGTTTAGGTTTTGGTCGACTATTATGCCCAGGTATTTAATGGAATCGGTCCTAGTAATAGTGTTACAATTGCAGGTATTCGCATTAGTACAAGTATGTGCCTGTATTCTTAATAAGTTTTGACAAGGCTGGGTGTTCGACTTAATGGTGAAAGTAATAAACTTTGTTTTGTCTATGTTAAGCGTTAGGAGATGGTTGTCTAGCCAGGAGACTACTGAGGCAAAACCTTTGTTTGCTGCATTGTAAACGTCTTCCCATGTGTTGGCACTAAACAGCAAAACCGTGTCATCCGCAAAAGTAATAATTTGTCCTTTTTCCAATTGTTTTTCGCATAGCTTATTAATATAGATTAGGAAAAGTGTAGGACCCAGTACGCTTCCCTGCGGCACACCGAAAGTTATGGTTTCTTCCTTACTAAAGTTGTCATTAATTCTTACAATCTGTTTTCGATTCGATAGATAATCCCGAAAGAGCTGCAAAGGTATTCCTCGAATTCCCAGGGCTTCAAGTTTGTATAGGAGAATGGGAATAGACACGGTGTCGAAGGCCTTCGCAAGGTCTAGGAATATTCCTAGCGTTTTTTGGCCTTTATCTAAGCTTTGCACAATAAAAGATGTAAGTTTGTGCAAAGCATCGGAAGTAGACAGCTTCTCTCTAAACCCAAATTGGTTGTCGGAAAGAAGCTGATGAGTTTCCAAATAATGCTTCAGTCTTATATTTATCAGTTTTTCCAATATTTTGGAGAATATGGGGAGAAGAGAAATCGGTCTGTAATTTGACACCTCTTTTCTGTCACCTGCCTTGTATATGGGAACAGTGATCGCCTTTTTAAGAGCATCTGGGAACGTTCCTTTTGAAAAACAGTTATTAAAAACGATCTCTAAAGGTTTTGAAAGAGCATGAATCGCTTTTTTAATAAATAAAGTTGAGATACCATCCCAACCTGAAGAGTTTTTGGGTTTTAGGTCATTTACTATTTTTGCTATTTCCATCTCATTAGTCGGGAGGAGTACAAATGAGTTTAGTGGTCCTATATTATTTATTGGTTTAAATTGTTTACATAAATCCATTTCAGTTGAATTTTTGTTTGATAAAATGCGGTTTGCCAGGCTACTGCCAACGTCAATAAAGTATCTATTAATGATATCTAAAGAATCTTGTGGGTTTACTGCTGTATGCAGTAGTTCCTGTGGTATTTTAGGGCATGTGTTTAGGTTACATATTTGCTTAACTAATCCCCATTGTTTTTTTATGTTATGTTTAGCTTGAGTGAACTCAGCCTTAAAATAATTATTTCTAAGGTTTTTTAGTATGTTGTTACATGTGTTACGATAGCGCTTATATGTCACTTGCAAAATCATGTTTTCAGGGTCCTTTCTTAATTTTTGGTGTAGTCGGTCGCGATTTTTCATGCATCTACAAAGACCTGGAGTAATCCATGGCTTAATAGTCCTTTTCCGTCTAGACTGCTTGAACGTAAGTGTGTGACGTGTTAACACTTCCTTGATAACACTAAGAAGTATGTTCATCATGGAGTTAGCATTTTCATCGATGAATTTTTCTCCCCAGTTAGTATTTTGGAGATCTAGTATAGCTGCAGCATAGTCTAGTTTTGTGTAATTATAAGTTTTTTGAGGTGTACTTGCAGTCTTTATTGGTATCGAAAACATAACGCTGAAGTGATCCGTTATCGTGGTATGACACACTATGGTTGAAGTTTTCGATTTTGTTTTTACAAAGCAGTGGTCGAGGCAGTTTGATTCTCTTGTGGGTAGAGTATGCGTAGTAAGTAAGCCATAGGATGCTAGAAGATTCATGTAATCACAAGATTTAGCAGTGAGACAATTTTGTTGTATATTGATATTTAGATCACCCATCATTATTATAGTTTTGCACTGTTTAAGACTTGCTAAAATTCTGTCAAGTGACTCTAGAAATGGATCCAAGTCTCGGAAGCATGGCGGTCTGTAAATTGCAAGAATAGCTAAGTCATTTGCATTACCTATTTTTGTGACAAGGCAATTTACTTCGCGAGTATGGTTTGGTTCGTATACCTCTGCGCGAATATTATCTTTTAGGTATAATACGATACCATCATTCTGGTTGTAGTGAGTTTTGGTGTGAAAAGATGTATAATTATCCATTTCTGGTATTGTGGAATTTTCAGATATCCAAGATTCTGTTAGCATAATTAGATCGAAGTCAATGCTGAATCTCTTAAGAAGAACTGTTAGCTCATTGTAGTTATGGGTTATGCTTCTAATATTTTGACTTAATACTGTAAAATTCCTAGATCCCGCGTTTAATGCGACCTTGCAGCGTTCTGGCATGTCAATAGCTACAGCATCACCGACACTGACCTGTTCGTCAATGTCATTTGAAATACTCTGTATGTCAACCATAAAGTTTATATTGTAATACAGGAATACGACTAGTGGCAATGCTATAGTAGAGACAATGTACGTGGACGCAAAAAGCAGGTAGTAGGATAAAGTAGGCACATGATGTATTGTTTAAGAGTGAGGTGTCAGTGTGTAGTAGGTTCAACTCAATATGATATGTGTAGTGACTGTATGAGTGTTTACAATAAGTGAGAAAACTATACAAAATATTAATTACTAGTATCACAAGAGCGGGAGATATTATTTTAAATCTAAGATTAATCATGCAATATTTTACAATAGTTAGCACAAGGCAACAAGACAGAGCGTATTTGAGGATTAAACAAATGCGCAGAAAACAATTTAGTCATAGACTATCTTGGATATTGTTAATATCTGCTTCACTTTTAATTATTATCTGTTTATCACCTTCCATTTTTCTTAAAAACACTCTACCGTGAGATGTCCAGCAGAACTTGAAACCGTTATCTTTGGCAGACTGTCTTGCAAGATAGAATAGGCGCTGATTTTTGAGAGTAAGACTCTCTGATAGAAATATGGGTTTAGCAGGGCCTTCTATTTTGATATGTGCTGTGTTAAGTTTATTTCCCTGGTTAGTTTTGCTGAAGTTTCGGGAGGCTTTAAGAATGATTTCTTTAGTATTTATTTTATTAAAATCGACAATTATTGGAGAGATGCCTTCCTTCTTGTACGGACGGAATAAATCTTTGATGTCGTGTTGTTGTATTTTAACACCAAGGGTAGATGTCGTTTCGGATACAATTTTGAGTAGGTCATCCTTTGTTTCCCCTTGCTTTTTTGGTATATTACGTATTTCAATTTTTGATAGGTTCAACATCCTTTCCAGGTTATCAACTCGATCCTCCAATTGATTAATGTAGTTTCTATCCGACTTCCTCAAATCCTCTAGATTTTGCATCCTGACCACCATATCATCATATTGTATAGACATGAAGCTAATTTTTTCTTTTATTTCAATGTTTTGAGAGATAACTTCCTCCATTGCTTTTTGTATTGAATCCAACTTAGTATCAGTCTGAGAGGTGTGTATTTTTAATAGCTCTCGAATCTCGTCTATCGAGTTTGAGTCAGCGTCATCACGTTTGCGCTTCCGGATATTAACATTTTCATATTCTGGATTTGCTAGGTTGGGAGCTGAACCAGCCTTAGGGATAGTTTGAATAGTAGTTTCCAATTCCGTATCTGTTTCAGTAAAGGTGAGTATCTTTGGTGGTGTGCGTCTCAGCGGCATTATCTTAGTTTAAAATTTTGCTTCTTATAGGATAGTAATTATAAGTTTTTTTTTTTTTTTTTTTTTTTTAATATGCTGTAAATAATCTGTATGTCTATGCAATGCCAAGCAATATAAGAAAACAAGAAAGCGTTTATAAAAAGAAAACACAAAAAGAGAGATGCGATCCTGGTTTTGAACTCAGGTGTCGTAGACGCAGACCGTCGGCTCTCTGCCGCCACGCCACGACGTCTTAATAGACACAGTTGAAAAAGGTGATCTATTCCACCACCCTTTGATGAGCGGAGCGAACGACCGGTGTTGTCGAGTGGTATTTATGACCATATAAGGTCACGTTTTGTGTGCTCCGTTGGCTTCTGACTCACCGTCAATCGACGAATGGCGGCTGCGTAGCTATGTGAGTCACTGTTTCTTTGTTTACGTTGGAACTTTTTGTGCAATTTCTCTTCTATACCACTTGTTTATTTCACTTTATTTGTGTACTTAAGTGCCCGAGTACACAATTGTGACGATTATGTGCCCGCCTGTGTACTATTAAAATTTTTAAGGTAATCTTCACTGTTAATCGTATTGAGAGCGCTTTGAACACGTCTACCTCGAGTGCGCGCGGATGCGGAATGTGATGATGAATGTATTGGGTTTAATTATGGCCCAGTTTTTAACTGAATTACATTAAATAAATAAAAAGAAATACTGCAATGACGTAAGTTATTTATGGTGCGTACATCTATTTTCCAATACCGAAGAGACTACGCTAATAATTCTGGGTCTAAAAAGTAAAGCGCTGGACTGTTGTTCGATTTTTAGGTAAAGTATTTGTTTATTAGTTGAGGTATATGGTTTAACATGTAATGCGTGCGGCGCAGTCGGTGAGCCAGCTGGGGCACGCGCTGTGCGCCACGCGGCTGCAGGAGTGCTCGCTGGTGCACGTGTACTGGCCGCGCGAGCTGTGCGCGCTGCTGCGCGACGACGTGGTGCTGGTGGACAGCCCCGGCGTCGACGTCACGCCCAACCTCGACGAGTGGATCGACAAGTACTGCCTGGACGCCGACGTCTTCGTGCTCGTCGCCAACGCCGAGTCCACGCTCATGGTCACTGTGGGTACACCATACTACTTATCGCTTACACATCAAAACCTACATGTGTTATTGAGCCATTTATGAATCCATGATTTTTCTTTTTCAGGAAAAAAACTTCTTTCACAAAGTATCGACAAAAATATCTCAACCGAACATATTTATATTGAATAACCGATGGGATGCGTCTGCGTCCGAACCCGAGTATTTAGATCAAGTGAGTTGTAACACTTTGTAATCGAAGCATGAAATAAATTTTCTTTAGTTTCCTTATACTAATTATATGGTATAATTGTTTGTGTGCAGGTCCGCACGCAGCACGCCAACCGCTGCGTGGACTTCCTGTCGCGCGAGCTGCGCGTGTGCTCGCCCAAGGAGGCGGAGGAGCGGATCTTCTTCATCTCCGCCAAGGAGGCCCTGCTCACGCGCATGCGCGAGAGGGAGAAGCCTGTCTCGTGTGAGTACTTCTATACATGCAATATTGGGTATTTCAATTTAGTAGTATGTGATATTGCATGAAATACATAAAAGATATGGAAAGCTAAATATTCACAGTTCTCAGTAACTTAATTCAGAAGGAAAAATACAAACATTTTTTTTTATAAGCCCATTAGTTGTCCAAATACTGGACATAATATATGCAGGTTAAATCATACACGAATCACACACTCACACACGAATCGATAGTATTATATTAAACGTTACTAAAGTATGCAATTCGGTTGTAGTACTAGTTTTGGTTTAAAACGGAGCTTAGCATAAGCTAGCAGAGCAGAACCTGGAAGTGACCTGTAACGCTTGTCCCTGTAGCGCCGATCCTGGCGGAGGGCCACCAGGTGCGGTACTTCGAGTTCGTGGACTTCGAGCGCAAGTTCGAGGAGTGCATCAGCAAGTCCGCCGTGCGCACCAAGTTCGCGCAGCACTCGCGCCGCGGGAAGAACATCGCCGCCGAGGTCATGGCCGCGCTAGAGCTCGTAAGATACTACATACATACATCCTCTGAACCCTAAACTATGTACACTTGCCTTATTTAATTCAGAAACAACGAAGGTACTACTAACACCCAGACCCAAGATTTTGTAGAAAAATTATTTCCAATAATTATTCGTACGGAGATCGCACCTGAAATCTTTTGACATATAGACATTGTATCACCACGCGACCACGAAGATCTTTTTAAAAAACTTCAGTACATATTTTTTTTACTTATTTATGACATTATATAGTTGTCGTGTGACTATTCCAGGTGTACAACACAGCGACAGACCAGAAGTCAGCGAAGGTGGAGAAGCAGCGCGTGCTGCACGAGCAGCTGTCCGCCATCGAGGACCAGCTCACCACCATCACGCGCCAGATGAAGGACAAGATCAACCGCATGGTCGAGAGCGTCGAGCACAAGGTACATACATGTTTCAATTCGTATCTTGCGTTACGATTTGTCGATTTATACATTCATACATAAAACGTAATTTTGGTACTCAAAGCTAAACTGTCGCTATTTCTCCGTTATCCAACGGTTGTTTAAAAAAAAATCCCTTGTAATTAGATCAGTCACTCAGAAAATGATATAAAATGAACCTTTTGCAAAAGCAATACATAAAAGAGCTACATAATTAGTAGTAGAGAGCTGAAGAGTGTTGTGTGGCGCCAGGTGTCGCTGACGCTGAGCCAGGAGATCCGGCGCCTGTCGGCGCTGGTGGACGAGCACGAGGGCTTGTTCCGCAGCGAGCGCGCGGCGCTGGACGCCTACAAGCGCGCGCTGCACAAGCACGTCGAGGCCGGCCTCGGCTCCAGGCTCAAGAAGCGACTCTCCGCCGACATCGGACACGAGATGGACCAGGCGCAGAAGGAGATGGCCGGTACACACTATACCACTTACTTACCTGTGCGGATTTCTGATCCAAACTCTAAAAACATAAAATCTAAAAAAATATTTTTATTCCTTACAGGCCTTTTTAGCTCTTTTTAAAACCCAATTAAATGAAAACATTATCAAATGATTATTTAGATGAGTGATTCATTATGCATTATGGTACTTATTATTACACTTGTCGCCATCGTTAACCATTGCGTCGTCTAATGCGGTGATGCAATGCTCCAGTTATAGAAATAAAGTTGATTTATTACATGTTTTTAGAAATTAATTCATATGCCATATTATAACGTTTTGTTCGTGTGTTCAGACCGCATGTACAACATCCTGCCGGTGCACAAGCGCGCGGCGGCGGCCACGTACATCATCCCGCACCAGCAGCCGTTCGAGGTGCTGTACCGGCTCAACTGCGACAACCTCTGCGCTGACTTCCAGGAGGACCTCTCCTTCCGCTTCTCCTACGGGATCACCGCGCTCATACAGCGCTTCCAGGGGAAGAACACCAACAAAATCGCGCTCAAAAACCCTCCACAGTATACCCAGGTACGAAAAACAATACCTACCGCATTACGAACCGGATGGTGATCAAAACATATTATGATGTTAGGAGACTTTAAGTGAATTTTGCTACGTCTTTTTTGGGTAACTCACTTATGCTATAATTAGCAGCCAATGTCATGAAAAAGTGACTTCGATCAGTCACCTTACACAATCCATAACGTAATTTGTGTATAATTCCAGATCCCGCCAAGTGTGACCCCTATCCCGGCCAGCATGGAGGTGTCGCGGACGGGGGCCACGTCGCTGGCCAGCAGCGTGGGGCTCTCGGCCGAGGAGTGGGGGCTCGTGTCCAAGTTCGCGCTCGGGGCCCTCACCTCGCAGGGCACCATGGGCGGACTGCTGCTCTCTGGACTGGTACACCACATCTTGCTTATACTTAATATACTGTTTGTGATCATAAATATCAAAAACGTCTGCATACAACTCAACCTCATCCTCACTTTTACTTGCAAAACTCTAAAATATAAAAAAATGACTTTTCTCAAACAAAAAAATAATGTAAAGTTTTGTGTTCCAGCTACTAAAGACAGTGGGTTGGCGGATAGTGGCGGTGACGGGCGCCATCTACGGCGCGCTGTACGCGTACGAGCGGCTGACGTGGACGGCCAAGGCGCAGGAGCGCGTGTTCAAGAAGCAGTACGTCGCGCACGCCAGCAAGAAGCTGCGGCTCATCGTCGACCTCACCTCCGCCAACTGCAGCCACCAGGTGCAGCAGTGAGTATACACAACTATACTAATGTACTTGTCATTTACACATAGTTGACTGGTTCTTAAATTATGTGGTTTTTCGCAGAGAGCTATCAACGATGTTCGCGCGGCTGTGCCGGCTGATCGACGAGGCGACGACGGAGATGGACTCGGAGCTGAGCGAGGTGAAGGAAGCCATCAAGATGCTCGACAGCGCCTCCACCTCCGCCAAGAAGCTGCGCAACAAGGCCAACTACCTGTCGCACGAGCTCGAGCTCTTCGACGACGCCTTCCTCAAGCACAACTAGGGAACGACGATATTAGGTGATTATCTTACAAAGCGACCTCAACAGTGCACTAATAATAAGGAAAAATAAGTTTACTGCAGGTTACTGGTGGACAATTGAAGTTTATAAGTAATTTTGTTACAGTGAAAGGTACAAAATACGCAATCGCCACCAGCACATGGCTCAGCGTGTAGGGCGCTGGCCAGCAGTACCGAGCATGAAGCGAGGCCGGGTGCGGAGCCCGACATATGTGTAAAGTAACTCGCCGCCCAGTGCCGCCTGCCGGCCGCTGTGTATGTACCGCGTTATGTTAGTCTTGTTGTTGTTAAGAGGAATACGTCTGTTTGTTCGCGTCTCGTATCAAATTATATAAGTAAGTCCGGCGAGAGCGGAGGCCGGCGGCACTGCCGGCGAGCGCAGGTGACATGACAACTGTAACCCACGACCTCTAGGAAGGTAAACATGTCCCGTGCCAGTGTATAGCTAAATGAAATACCTCTATTGTAAATTAGAGCTTTTGTTGTTGTTTTAAAGTTATTTATCAGTTTTTATGTGTTGTATCACAATGAAATCACGCGTAGACGATGAACGTCTAAAAACTTGTTATGGTATTCATTTGTTGTATTGAATTTATTTTAGTTTTTACATGGTTCCTGACAATATTTAATTTACTTTTTAAAGTTTACCTTCCCCTATGTATGAAATAAACACCTCGGTGCTACCAAAGGATGAATAAAAACAGCAAAATCTTACACACAATGTGGACGAGATTTTTATAAATTGTTATTACTGATAAATTCTACATGGAGGTTGTCTTAAAAAATATTTACTACTCGTGAGGTAACGCTGTCTATACGCTTTAACATCCATTTCTAAGAAATTGTTGGCTATTTATACTGAGAGTGTAATACCTAGATAGTTATTGGGTCCTAATTTATATTCTATTTAAATCACGACCTCGTTAGCGTCATCCTATCTGATTAGTTACCATTAACGACATTTTCTACATCGAAACTCCGCAATATCGACTATGCGGCCGCCCTCAATATTTTATGATCTGTGATATTACTCATTCTTGTTACAAAATTGTTTGAATCCATTGACACACTGCACTTTCAGTGTTTGTTACACAAATGGAGCATTTATTATGTGTATTGGTGACTCATCTTAAGGCTAAAAGAAATCTAATAAAAAGTGTAGCATGGTCAACATTGCGGATTGTAATGAAATTGTTTCAATATAAGAATTAATTTATTTATGATGTAGTAGCAAAGTGGAGTGTGGTTCTCGGCTGTTATGTTGTAGGTAAAGCTGTTATATTTTGCTTTTCTCACTGTCTTATTATTATATTGCCAAGGAAATGACACTGTTCTCATCATTGGAATACGAATCTAGTAAGAAAATAATTACGTCTCGAAGATTATCTATAGTAGTAAATAAATATAATTATACTAGATTTGAAACTATTGGCATTTCTTTGACTGTGTAATAAATACTTAACATTTCTGGCAAGTTTTACATATTGTTATAATTAAAAAAAATATGGATGTACGTCACTGTGGCGACGTATATCTAGAATAGGGAGGTACACAGCATACTTAATTAAATGAACTGGACTTTGGGAGCCATGCAACCATTTGATATTAGATAGATTTTGTTATCCATTGTAATTAGTTATTGCATAATTAGGAGAATTTTCTTATGTAAATAAAACAAATAAAGGATTCCTTTATAAACAATTGTTTTATTGTAGATATATAATATTTCTGAGATCAGACTTAACGGTCAGTTACATAAATATATAATCATTTACTTGTATATGTAAATATATCTATTATACTTATATCAAATTTCTGGTTTGATTGACTTCCTGATATTTTATTATCATTGAGTTTTAATTGGTGCTGAAAAGAAAAAAAATGTCAAATTATCTAAGTAAAAATGCACAAAATTTTAAATGTGTTAGTTGGGCTATGTGAGAAACTTACCAGAGCTGCATTTCTGTTGAAGTCAGTCTTATCGAACCTCACCGCGCGTCCTACGGCTTGGAGTCCGTAGTGCGCGCACACAGCTTGCGCTTCCAACTCGTCCCCGAAGTGCAGCCAGCGCGACAGTGCCTCACTTGGTACCGTCAGCCGTTTATTGTTGTATGCATGGCTCAACACTTGAAGAGCATTCCTGTAAATAAGTGCACATAAAATATATCCGTTTCAAAACCCATCAAAAAGGTAACTTATAAAACCTTAAATACAATGACTGTTACCTTTGCAATGTAGGTAAGTAGGTAAATAAGGCACTATATGTAAGAGGACACACTTTATCCAACAGTCTGCACACTTTTATATAATTGCCCTGTAAATTAGCTATTGCTATGTCATAGGCTAGACGCAGTTTCGGCTCTCTGGAAATATACAATACAGTAATATATCAATATACTCTCTTTTATAACCAGCAGTAGTTATTTAAAATATAGCTCACCTTCTTAATTCCTTTGATTGATGGACATATCTATACAATGGATGCAAATCATTCAGATTGCACACTATATACAGGCTTTCTATTAACACTCTATCATTCATAAGCTTAGTACTTTTAGTGTTTCTGTTTAAGTCTAAGTTAGAAAGGAATCCTGACAACTCCTGCAGCTTGCCTTGGGTTTCATTGACTGTGTCGCAGCAGGAAAGATACCACTTCATACATTCTAACAATGCCTTTTTGTTGAGCGTTGGATTATAGTCTTTTAGAGGTAGATTTGATAGCCTGGAACATCAAACATTTAAATTACCGCCAATATAACATATTTTGCAATTAAGAATGTAATTTTTGTTTAGATGAAAGTCAACTCTTAAAATATTTTTATAAGAAACTAGTTCCTATATCCTAATGCTGAAAGTTCACATTTACTGTGAATAATAGAGTGAGAACCATAATTTAGGATACCTAAGGGTGTTACCACGCCAATAGATCGATAGTCGATCGATCGTAGAATGGATTAATTGACGTCGTTCGATAGTTTCTACCACACCAATCGATCGATAGTCGATCGATGGTAGGATGGATTGGTCGACGTAGATCGATAGTTTCTACTAGGTATCCGTCGACCGATGCCGATCGACCAGCAATCGATCGATTGGTTAGTCGACCGGTATCCGTCGATCAATAAAAGCGACCACACTAATCGATCAACGTCGATCGATAGTCGATCGATGCCATCGATCGACTATCGATCTATTGATGTGGTAACACCCTAATTTGTCACTAATCAAATTGAGTGGCTGCAAGTAAATTTTGTTATTTTTAATACAGCTGAACTAAGTTACTTAAAAGTCAAAAGACTTACTTATGACTGTAATAGACATAGAACCTGACCATAGGTTCCAGGAGAGAGGCACACTCTTCGGGAGCCAGCCTCTGTATCGTCATGTCTTGCCGGACAGCCCTCAGCCGGTCATCCACAAAGTCATAGACAACTGATGCAGGAACATCCCTTCTTCGAGTTATTCTAGAAGCAAATTATTTAATTTAATTATAAAATTCAAGCAACTTGCAATATCTTGTAAGGTTAATTATTATAAGCTGAAATGTAATGCTTTCAGTAAAATCAATGTTATATGGTATTTAAGTTAATAAATATAACTAAAGTAAACCTACTCAAAGAGCAGGAACTGAACAGTAGTGACGAGCACAGGGTAGGGCCGCAACAGGTGCGGGACGGCCATGTTGGAGTCCGCTGCTGAGCGGCTGTAACTCTTCACCAGCTTCCTCTCACTGCCCCATACTTCTAGTACATGAACTAAACGTTCTACCTCGCGCCTGTAAACAAATCATCAGCTGTGTTATATCAGTGTTACATAGGTAATTATTCGTTTTTTAAATGCACATCTATCGTTAATTCGTCCGAAATAATTACTTAACAAGGTAACAAAAAATAATAAATGGATAAGCATTCTCCTAATACTTACAGCTTTACTTCATCTTCAGGGCACATTATGTTACAAGTTCCGATGATCCGATCAGTTTTTTTTTCCTCTGCGCTTTCTATATTTTTGCAAAAGAAATCAAAGTAGGAAGACATCATTTTATTGTTATCGTAGACTCGATAACATAAATCGTTGCTTTATTTATTACTTTAAAACTATATATTACATAAATTCAAAATTCTAACAAACCATAATCATTTTTTACACCGTTCCCGTTGCCAATGCCAATTTCAGCCAATTTGACACATTAATTTGACTGACAGTGACACCTATATTTTTTTTTATTTTTTTCTCATCAAAAAGATTTAACCGCTTTAAAAAAAGAGGAGGAGGTTCTCAAATCGGATGTTTGTATGTTTTAGAAATTAAACTTAAAATATTTGCAATAATATTCACTTAATTTTTTTATTGCATACCATAATGATACATAGGTGGTAAAATAAAAAATAAAAATAAATACAATTTAATAAAAACAAAGCCTACACAATAAATAAAAACTACGATGTTTTTTTTTCTTTTTGATTATCCTTTGGTGATCCTTTGTGTCTCAGAGTTGTTAGTAATTAGTCTAAGCTTTGGGTAGTCTTTCGAACATACCGCCATAGAGCAAAGTAATAAGTATATGTATGTATCGTATCTTAAGGTGCTTCCTCACCGAGAGCATTCGCATGTAATGTAACGTTACAGTTTGTGCATTACATCAGTGAAGGAGGAGAACCGAACATTACAATGCGCACCTTGTAATGATACAAAACGGGCATACATCAGTGAAGGAGAAGAAAATGTTACATTACACGCAAATGCTCGTTAGTCACGGAGGTATTATTGTAATGTAATGCTAAAAGTCCAATCTATAATGTTACAATACACGTGAATGCCCCCGGTGAGGGAGCACCATAGATAACTATAATAAGTAGCTAGGTACTTGCAGACGAGCACCTTTAGAATACTTTAGATACAATTACAACGACTATTAGCTCCCCAATCCTTCCCAAGACTAGCAACACTCTAGTCTCTACACTAACGGTCCCGACACTATCGTGTCCTGTAAATTAATGTAGAGGGATCGTGTCCGTCCTCGCCGGTCGCGTGTTGTTGTAAATTAGTAACGCTGCCCCCCCGTCCATTGGTTGACGACGCGAGTTCTACTGGTTGACTGCGCGACGTTTATTGGTGATAACGCGGCGTCCATCCGTAGACTATAATACCTGTCGACAAGTGGACGCCGGGATATTACTTTACTCTGACGCCAGGCGGTGCGGGGTGGCTATGAGCTGTGACCAACGAGGTTCCATTTAAATAGAGCCAGTCTAACGGTCTTTGATCCGAGAGCACGGCTGATCGGGTGATCACCCACCAATTTCAATGTCACGTCCAATTACAGTTGTCAAAATATAATAGGTCCGTTTTGATATTTGAGAAAAACCCTAGAATGTTACTTGGAACGAAACTGGAAGAAACAATAAAATAATAAATAATTACATAGTGTTTTTAACATTAAGCGGTCTACACACCAAAGCCGCTGACCCGGCGGCTTAGTGCCGGCGGCTTCAGAATGTCCAAGCTGGACGACTTTGCCGGCGGCACGACAGCCGCGGCATGTGGTGTTCTAGTAATTGCCAAATACTCGTGAGATCTCTATGAAAGCCGGCGGGCAACTGACTGAGTGAGTGGAGAGGGATGCCGTCGGCATCAGCATGCTGCCACGCCGGCTTGCCCGCGCGAGCGCAAGCCGGCGGCATGATTGTACAAAATAAGGCCGGCGGGTTGGGCCGCCGATCCGTGCCGCCGGGTCAGCGGCTTTGGTGTGTAGACCGCTTTAATTATTATTTTATTGTTTCTTTCAGTTTCGTTCCAAGTTACATTCTAGGGTACATATCAACTCGGAAAGGGATCGTAACCGTATCAACTCGAGCCGTTCAGTATCTTTTGCATGAAACTCCATACTGCAACGCACACTAATGGGAATCGTAACGTTACCGCCTCGCCTCGGGACAAACTCGAGGACGCCGCGCTTACGGATATCCGTCGCCTCGCTTACGGATAGTCGTCGCCTCGTTGACGAATAGTCGTCGCCTCGCTTACGTCATTCCGTATCGTAGTAACGTAGGGTGAGACCCCCTGTTATTGGATTCAACAATATTTTAGATTATAACGTTATATTTGTTATTATTTTACTTTGATGACATATTATTATGAGAAAGTAAAGCCGGGCTTCGACCTCGACGCTCGTAATAAGGCCAGCAGGGGTATTCGCTAACTCTCGCGAGGGTGAAAACGACCTAGACTTTTGTAAAAGAACTGTCAAAATGCAAATTTCGTATTCGCTATCGTCGGTGTCTAACGAATGTGACGTCATCGTGCGACGGTGTATTTGAAGGCAACTGAACACCATTTTGACAGTCGTTTCTGTATCGATAAACTCAAAATTGCGATTCCGTAAGCCTAACTGCTTTCATTTGACATTTAAAATCCGGACTACTAGACACCTAACTGTATTCGCGAAAGCAACTACTCACGGGTAAACGTTAGAGTATTGAATAAAAGATACTGAAGCAATATTGTTGCTAAAGTGACTAAAAGAAGCATATTTCGTTGATTTTTATTGTTTTTCTTATTTGTCTAGAAGATTAGAACGTTTTATATTAAAAATAATTGTTGGAGAAATGCATATACCTTTTGCCATTTTCTCATCATTCTCTTTCACACAAAAAAATGCTCAGTAAACTTTTATTGATCCCTTCGATATTCTATAAACAAATACCAATTTAAATTTGATTTACTTAAATTGGTAAACAAAACAGAACAATTTCGGATATTTGAGTACCTGCCTAAATGGATATTTTTTTATTTAACGATTAACAGAACATCAGCATATTTAATGGGAAATATCAATACCTATTCAATCAATGATTTAATAAAAGTAATTTATTAATTTTGTGGAAACAAAAAGGTTAATAATAATTTGAACAGTTATACTAAAAACTCTTTATTAAATCCTACTTACTACTAAAATCAGTAGGCGATGACGGCTACAAACTACAAAGATTATAAACGTCAGCCTTTTGCATGTGTGTTTGTGTACTTAGATTTTCAAGAAAAAATACTGTTTTACTAATAGAGGATGTAATTCGATTAAATGAAATGGTAAATTTTATTCTACGAAGTTTCAAGAATATGTGTTAGTGAACAACATTCAACAAACCTAACTTTGATGGATGTTTGTTGTGTTTATTGTTCATAAAATAATTAGTTTTTCATTTTGCCATAATGCCATTTTGATAATATTGTAAACTATGTGAATAAAATACATTAATAGGTATATAATAATTGTTTTAATCTTTTCAAACCTATCATGGGTAGGGTACACTTTTAGAGACATTTAATTGTATTAGTACTGCACAGTACTGCACATAAAACTATGACAAATGTTAAGGATTATAATAATTGGGTACTACTGCATCGCCAGAATAAGCAGGGGGTCGCATGTAGATCCTGATGAAGTGGTGGTACATACGTGGATCTCTGTAAAATGTAACAAAAAAAACGTTATGACCTGACGGATGTATTATACCTTAAAGACAACTTAATAAAGAATCAATAAAGCGGTAGGACTGGGGAAAGTACTGAAAGTTTTATTTACATAAAATAAGCAAGAGGAATACATTATATTTGCACCCACAAGAATCATTTAATGTGAATGCATATGAACTTAACATAAAGGTATGTAGGTACTCTTGAGGCTCAAGTATGCAAAACAAGAATTTGGACAAATATTGAAGCAGGCTTACCTTCCACATTATTAAAATAATCGCCATCGTCTTTTCACTCTGCTGCGGCGTTTTAAGGTTTTATATTGATAAAGTCCAAAATCCAGCGTGCCATGCGGGGTGATTTGGTCACAACCCTCTAGTCTTGCCGAAGATCTTCTCAAAGGGCATAATAAATGAAACTTTGGTATCTTGAAACACATTTTAACTCGAGTATATTATACTGATATTCTGGGTTAAATTTGGTTTTTCATTATTTTAGGACACGGATAAAGCTACATCGCTGCACTCCAGTTGCAAAATAACTCTAAGTAATAGTCAGAACCAATAATATTATGAAATAGATAAAGAGATTTAAACATAACTATTGTTTGTTTTGACATGTAACGTAGTACAAACCCTCTTAAATAAAATGTTGTCTTATCAAGAGTATTACAAAGCTCAAAAAGTGTCACAGAATTAAGCCGTATAATAGTCGATAAAAAATAGAGCCGCCTCGAAAGCAGTCGAACCCGAAGGAAAGCAACCGGAAATAGATACAGAGAAAACGAGTTAGCGAATACCAAAATTTTGACAACTACTCGCGGCAACGAATCACGGTCGCCTTCGATTTCGCGAAAGCAACTGTTGTCTATGAAGTTAGCGAATACGGCTGCTGAACACCTTGCTATCAACCAGCGGTCGGATAACCGGCCGCGAGGCGTCAATTAGTCGTCACCTGTCCGTAGCAGATTGGATGTGTCATGCTCTGCCGCGGAGCCACCATCTCAGAAACCGATCAATTATATGTGCTTATGTAAGGTTGACGAATAGTTGACAACTAGTTGACGGCGAGATGAAAGGAGATACGTTTACGATCCGTTTACGTTACGTATAAGTGTGCTGTGACCTTAAAAATTTACCTAAGTGTGTAGTGGGTACTACCTATGTGCAGGTTTCTCTCGTAAATCGTTGAAGTTTACATTCTCAGCTAAGCTGCTGTGAATAAAGTGTATTTAAAGCATAGAAGGAAAGGCAGATTATTTTTCAAATTATATTTCTCTTCAAAAATGTTCTTAAAAATAATAATTTCTGCAAGACAATTATTTTAAAACTCTCACACCAAAGGGCCACACTTCATAATATTGTTTTATTTTCACAAACAATAAAATGTTCTTTTGAATAAACTCTGTTATTTAACACTCGATAAATAGGTGTATTTAAAGCAAACGGCACATAACGACAATTTATCAAAAATGCCACATCTTGGGAATCGAGTATCACGTCTTATTACATTCACCTCGACTTACACCTGCATTTCAAACATTGTTACATTAAACACAATGTTCAATAAGTTATCGCGATAGTGAATGTAACAATTGACCTGCTATAACAATTGATGGGATGAGGAACAAATCATTGAATGTTATCTATTTTTTTACGTTGTCAACTTAACAAAACAATGAAAAGTTAATGTGGTTAACTTTGGTGTGTTGGGAACGTTTTCACCTTTACGGGCAACTTACACTTGCTATACACATTTTATCGTACCCACGCTTGACATAAGCATAACAACCAAATAATGTGTGTATAATTTTTTATAATACAAGTGTAGATAGTCCGTCAGAGGAAAAAGATGAACATAATTTGAACCCTACTAGGACAATTTTTATTTCCGGACAATATTATATTGGGAATTAGCAACCAGCGCAAATATTTTCTTTAAGTTCCTTAATTTCTTTCATATGCATCCATTTGATACCTGTAGCTGATGCCGCACTCGAAGGTCTTGAGATACATCTGTAAGGGGGAAATAACATTTATACATTCCCGTACATGTAATTATCTAAATAGTAGGAAAAAAGACAAGGAAAACGAGGGATTCAAAAGGTAAGGAAACCTAACACACTCAATCATTCATGTATTAAAGTAGACGCTTTCTTACTCGATTTTCTGTTCGAAGAGGTTCTCCATGCGAACTTTGCAGTATAGCCAAGCTCCTTGGTTCCTGTGCTCCTCTTGGCACCAGCACTTCTTCGCCTTCTCGTACTTACAGAACTCTTGGAGGACCAAGTCGTAAGGGAACGGGTACAACTGTTCGATACGGCACACGGCAATCTTATCCTCAAGTTTCTTCTCTTTCCTTACGTCATTGATCTTAATAGCAACGTTTCCAGAACAGAATATTAGTTTTTTAACATTCTCAGGTTTTTTGCTAGCTGGTCCATCCTCAGGAATCACTCTGTTGGACAAATTACGCTCTTGTGAATTCTCTAATGTTGGTTTTACAGTTGAGCTTTAGTACTGATTAGTTGAAACCCTTGAAAAAGAAATGTAAACAAAAGAATGATATACCTTCTAAATGAAGTCCCAGGAAGGAACTCTGAGAACTTGGAGCGGTAGTAGGGGTGCTTGAGGCCGACCTTCGGGTTGAACACGATCAGCGGCTTCCTGAAGGGCATGGCGATCTGCCGCCGGATCATGTGGAAGTAGTTCGCGGGAGCCGTCGGGTGGCACACGATCCAGTTGGCCATCCGCAGTTGATTCACTATGCAATACGCGTCAAAACTATTATTACAACACACAGCCGTCGAAACAAGGACAAAAAAATTGCGGAAGAACTAGTTTCAAAAGAAGCTTAATTTTTACACATTTACTACGATTTTACTTGGGACATGTAAATTTCACTGTTGGGAAATCAAGCCATAGTCTACCCATTTAGCACAATTTTTGCTACACCTCATTTCGAGCTACTTACGTGCCATATTCTTGTCATCCAAATCAGGAATGAAGCTCTCGTCGTCATCACATTGCAAAAGATACCTTTCAATACGTGATGACGAATGCTCTGGACCCTGACCATTAAAGAATATATATGAATAACTATAAATAATACTTATAGTCTGGTCTATATGAAAACAAGAAAAGTCGCCGCATCTTGAAAGAAAATGGAACTAACATTGTTTCCACTATGTTTTAAATTTTATAAATACCGTATCTAGATGTTATAGTCGTACTATAACGGAGCAAAAGTTTTTTCATCATATACGCGATGGACCTCTTCGCACAGACTAACGTTTCCGACCTCATGAGCATAAATTATGATGCTTTAATATTTATTTATTTATTATTTATTAAATACTTTTTGCACACTATGTACAATGGCGGACTTAACGCCTTAGGCGTTCTCTACCAGTCTACCTTTGGGTGGTGGAGAGAAAGCATAGGTAGGTGCCAAGAAATTAAACAGAAACATTATTACACATATACCTACATATAATACAAAACACATATAATTATTATAATCATATATACAAATATATAACTATATAAATATGTACACTACATATAATACTTATACTTACATATCAAGAAAAATAATTAGAAAACGGAATACTATTATGATTCTGCTAATTTCCCCAGAATGTGGTCACGTAATTTGACTTTAAAGGTGTGGCGGCTGTTTAACATCCTGATCTCTAGAGGTAACTCATTCCAGAGAAGAATAGATTTGACAAAGAAGGAAGAATGAATAATATCAGAACGATGTGCAGGGCAGAGTAGAAGACGATTTTTTGAAGAACGAAGATTTTTGTCATGTTGTGAACATAGACTTTCGAAGTGAGAAGTTAAATAGGAAGGTGAAGTGGGAGTGTGAAGTATAGAGAAGAGAGTGGTCAACGCCCTCAACTCACGACGCTGCCTTATAGGTAGCCATCGGAGCTGCGTTCGGTACACAGAAACATGATCGTACTTGCGAAGATTAAAAACGAATCGAATGCAATTATTGAGAAGCCGGTCAAGTTTGTTTAGCAGATCTGCATTCAGGTCATAGTAGCAAACATCACCATAGTCAATTATGGGGAAGATTAAGGTTTGCATAAGCATCGCTTTCACATTGGACGGAAGCAAATTTTTCAGGCGGTATAGGAACCGTAGCGTGTTCGTAACCTTTTGGCTGACAGCTGCGACTTGTGCTTGCCAGTTAAGTGTGGAGTCCATGTGTAATCCAAGATTCTTAACGTCCCTACTATAAGGTACTACCATGCCATTGAATACTACAGGTGGTAAGCCGGAAGCATCAACTTTGCTTATATATCTCGAGCTACCGATGACAATGGCTTGGCATTTTCCAGGGTTGACTGCCACGCCGAACCTGTCAGCCCAATTTTTCACGACAACTAAGTCTTCATTGATTTGTCTGAGCGTGACAGCCAACTCATCAACGGTAGTATGACGATATAACTGCAAGTCATCGGCATACAGATGATACGAACACTGAAGCTCAGGCGTAAGTAAATTTATAAAATACTGCGAAGAGAAGAGGTGAAAGTATGCCGCCTTGCGGAACGCCAGCATCCAAATTACACCAGGTTGACGAGGTTTCGTCCACCCGAACCGACTGCTGGCGCTCCCGAAGATAAGAAGAGAACCAGTCTAATGCTTTGGAAGAGACCATGAGATATGACAGGATAGATAGAAGGATATCGTGACTGACGGTATTGAACGCATTGGAGAAGTCTACAAGGACCAACACAGTCAGGTTAGCGTCTTCCACGGCGAGTCTAATATCGCCAGTCACTTTGAGAAGGGCAGAGGAAGTGCTATGGCCTGGCCTAAACCCAGATTGAAATTGGCTCAAAAGCTTGTTTTCATAAACAAAACGAGTGAATTGCTTATGCGCACAAGCCTCTAGCACTTTGGATAAGAAAGGCAGGATTGAGATTGGACGGAAATGATTGGGGAGTGTTGGATTAGAAATTTTAGGAAGAGGACAAACGTATGCTCTTCTCCAAAGCGAAGGAAATACTCCGGAGAAAAGGGAAAAGTTAACAATATGGGTGATGACAGGAAGAATTGGGACTAGGATAGAAATAATCATATGGCGGCTGATGTTGTCACAGCCCACCGCTTTCGATTTAATAGAAAGGATAATCTTTTTGACCTCTTCCTCGGCGACTGGCGAAAAATTAAAAGAATTGATATCAGGCCGCGATAGCCCAGAAATGTAGTTAAGAGTATCCTGTTTGATTATATAATCCACATTGGAAGAAGTGCAGAAATGACTATTTAAAGTATCTAAGCTGATTGAGCTAGGTAGGTCTAAATGCCGTGATTTGCCAATACCGAGCGTTCCAAGAAATTTCCAGATATCAGCAGGAGAAGATGACGAGATATTGTTTAGAATATGGCGGCGTTTGGCGTTACGTATCATGTGATTACACCGATTCCTTGCAGTTTTAAATTGAGCCCAATTTTCATCTGTGCGGTCTTTTTTAAAGTTCCGAAACGCACGATCCCTCCTACGCATTGCGATTTTAATAAGCCTGGTCATCCAAGGTGCTGGTGGACGTTTAACTCTTACTCTCTTAACGGGCGCATGGAGATCAAATAAAGTGTTCACCCGGTTGTTAAAAATATCCAGCTTATCATCCACTGAGTCAGCTTCCATCAATGGAGTCCAATTGGTATCGGAAGCATCCTTGAGAAGCTGATCAACGTCCATACGCGCAAAGCAACGCCTATGCAAAACCTTAGGCTTGGACTTAGGAGGTTTAAGGATATAGGTAAGGAAAATAAGGTCATGATGAGAAAAGCCGGGAGCTACAAACTGACCATGAGAGGAAACAAGGGAAAGGTTGGAAGTTAGGATTAAATCCAGCCAGGAATCATCACCTGCTGTAGATCGGTGAGTTGCCTGTAAGGGCAGGATGTTTAAGCTGGATGATTCCACAATATGAAGGAGTTTAGTTATTAATAGAATTTAGTTATTTTCACACTTCAAAGAAAATATTCAAAGGCAAATAGAGGTCGCCACACACTGGATATCTTCAAATAAATAAAGGTAGTAGTACTGACCGCTCCGTCGATGCCGTGCGGCAGCTGCACGACGATGCCGGACTGGCACACCCACTTGCTCTCGCCGTTGGAGATGAACGTGTCGAAGATGGGCTGCGCCGTGTCCGCGAAGTCCCCGAACTGCGCCTCCCATATCGTCAGCAGGTTGGGGCTCGAGTACGAGTAGCCTGTCTCGAAGCCCAGGATACCTGTTCAATCAAGCGGTATATCGTACAAACGTGTTAGTTCTTCTTAGAATATTTGAGAGAAAGTTTTCTTTACTTAGCTTAGTTACCTATTTAGAAAGGTTTCATTTTGTATCAACTTATAAAGCAAGACTAACCGTTCTAGAATCAGTTCCATTTTAAATAGTCCTTAACTTTAAGTATTCAGGACTCGATCATGATGATATGGATAGGACAGGAAAGTCTTACCAAATTCTGACAGAGAGCTGTTATGAAGCTCGTAGCGCGCTTGGTCGGGGTACAGGAAGTCGAGCACCCTGTATGTGGCGCCGTCCACGCCCTGGTGATGGTACACGTGATGCCTGCAAACAACCATCATTAGCTATAATACAAATTAAAAAAAAACTTTAAGCTGAGAATTATCTCAAACAAATTGTTATAATACTACTTAGCTTAAGGACATTACACCGATAACGTTTTACGAGAAACTTAGTTTTTTCACGTATGCGAGAATTGGTACTAGTTGAAAAAAAAATTGATCTATAATTTCCATGTTAACAAATCGATAGTATTGCGTGTTTCGTTCCTCCACGAGATTATAACAAGCATTGTTGACTGGCTGCAGGCTGCAGGGTGGTGTCGCGGTACCTGTGCGCGAGGGTGCCGCGCTCGACGTCCTCGCCGGTGAAGCGGATGTGCACCTTGTCGCGCAGCAGCGAGCCGTACGCCAGCGCCTCGCCCATCGCCCAGTCCGCCACGCCTTCCGCCACCTAACAACAATAAGCTTAAAGAGGGAGGGAACTTGTATGCAAAACGAATAAAATTTGAGCAGTTTTTGGGAACCACTAAAATGCTTGATAAAAAAATATTCTTCCGTCGATTTGAAACCACAAAATATAGTTCAGGTTTTGGCTAAGGAAAAGGCATTTTACCATTTTCTCTCGAGTAGCCAATATCCTGACGATACCCGGGTGGATCTCAAAGGCCCAGGGTTCTGGTGGCTTGCAGAAGTGACTGGCAATCGTCGATATTGACGTCTGGCAGATGCCAGTTTCTTTGATCTGAAACAAGTCAATTAATTAATTCGAATGTAGGAAAAATGTTACCTGGGTTTGTGGAACTAAGTGAGTAATGTACGATGGAAATTAGCAGGCCAATCAAAGTGGTTTCGAATGCACCTAGCGTAGTGGCACCAATGATCGACACTTTAAGGATCTTAATCGATCATAGTGGGTTTCTTTATTAAATTAAAGGTATATTAGTCACTTTTAAACCAAAAGTAACATTTGAGTTTGGTAAGGTATATTCTTGAGATAAGAATAGAATGTATTATTTTTATTTGCTATAAACAGAAAAGAAAAAAAATAAAAAAAATTAAAAAGTGTAAGAATCTCCAGTAACCGACACCTAGTCATTTGACTGTTACCAGTAATCGACACCCCAGTTATCGACACCCCAGTCATCGACACCCCAGTTATCGACACTTACCAGTTATCGACACCCCAGTTATCGACTATTATCTATAATGAGTATTTGCCAAATAATCACACCATTTGACCACATTTGTCGGTATTTAAAATAAAATTACCTGTTTAATAAGTATGCATATTTTGTTACAATAACCATATTTCTCTTACTAATGGGTATTAATCACGTAAATACTCGTACAAGACAGAAGATATTGACAAGTTGACTAGCACTTGGTGAAGGGTGGGCGATTTGGGGTCGTTTCATATCTGACGGTGGTGGCGTGCTGTCAGTCGCGTGGCGCTGGGGCGGGCGGGCGCATGACGCATGACGCGTCAGGTGTGGGAGGTTGGATGTAAAGTTGTGTGCTTGTTCGTTCTGGGGTTGCGCGGCCGATGTTGCGCGCTGCCTTTTCCGCCGGATATGAACCGACCCCTAGGGTGCTGTCTTTTTTGTATTAAAAGTTCTGATTTTGTCTGTGTTGATAATTTTTAATTTTTGAGTTGAACACTTCTTTAGCGGCTTTTTGTAATGGGTAAGAAAAATTAAACTCGCGTCAGGTTAATAAACGTTCCAGTGCACTTTACACTTGTTATAGCCACTGGCAATCCTACAAGGTCAACATTGGCAAGTAGGTGTACCTAAATTTTTCATTAAACTAAAATTATCTGGATACGAAAATACCTGCCACTCACTGACTTAAAATAGAAACATCGGGCCCCTGGGCATGTGACCTGATCGAAAATTCGTATGACGAAAACTTCTTTAGCGGTGCTGTACAGTTTTTTTTTTGTAATGAGTAAAAATGATAAACCCGCGTCAGGACACGTGCCCTGATCGAAAATTCGTAAGACGGATGTAATGTTTGTGTACGATAGCGCAATAAATTTATATTGTATTTCTACCACAGGTATGATAGTACTTTAATACTGATAATGAAAGCAAATCGTGCAAAATTATTACCTAACCATATGGTTAAGAAAACTATAATTTTTATAAGTCATGTACAGGAATTTTTTTTTTTTTTTTTTTCGAAATCTTTCCGAATTTTTTCTTGTATTATGTTGACCTTGTCTGTAGCAACTATTTAAGTTCTAAAAAACATGGCCCCACGACGCACCGTTTTCGAGTTATGAGCCTTTTACTTGAACGGCCTTTTAATGTAAACGGCCCATAAGTCGGAAACTGTGCGTCGTAGGGCCATACTTCTAAGATCATAAATGGTTTCTATAGATAAGCTTAATCAGATGTTGCAATAAAAATGCTCGAATTCAATAAAAAAAAAAAAAAAACTAAAAAAGGACTCCCAAATTTTTTTACTATTTTTTTTTTGTTTTCTTTGGTGCTCATAGTGCCCAAGCGTATGCTCCAAGTCCTACCCTCCGCCCCTAAGACGACCCACTGAACCTAACTGGTCGGGAGTATAATTTTTTCTCAAAGTCATCTCTAAAACCAATCATTGACACATATTTTTTCTCAATAATCGTCACTTGTCGATTTCTGGTAGGTCAACTTTGATTAGTTTACTAAAAATATCTACCGAGAAGCAAAGTTAGAAGAGCTATATATTCACTTATCAAATGAAAAATGTTTCTAATAATTACTATCGACACGTGTCGATAACTGGAGAAAGTCAGTTTGTGAACACCAATGATCGACACTAACATTTTACTAATATTAAAATAATCTTGAATTTGTGTTATAACAAAATTCCACCCTTTAGTTCTTATAAAAATACGTAAAACTCATAAAATTCAAATAACTTACAATACATTAGCATAATTAACAAAGAAATGTACTCCCTTCGTTAACGATTTCAATAAGAAATGTTGTTTTTCTCGCCGGTACTCGAGCCTCAATCAGTTGTCACACCGCTACTTTCAAATAAAACTGTAACTATCGCTCAAATGTCAATGGGAGCCAGTAATAAGTATGCTTTCTATGTTACAGTGTCGTCAAATAAATAAATCGGATTCCTACTCTTTATTTTATTAAATAAAAAAATAAAGTGTCGATTACTGGTGCACGTCGATTACTGGTGCCACTACGCTAAGTATTATATAAATTGATTTTATCTATTACTAGCGGCCCGCCCCGGCTTTGCTCGGGTGCAACGCTGATACCAAATATAACACAATCATAAAGTTCTGTAGGGCGAAGCACAGCCTTAGAAGCGTTTTTTGGTTTAGTATAGGCACGCGCCCCCCGGCCCCCGCGCGCCCCCCCCCTCCCGTACCGCCGCAACCGCTATGTCCCTGCATTTTAAATCTGTAATATCTTCGAAAATATTGATTTAAATTACATGCTGTAAAAGGCAATATTGATCTATATTACATGCACAATTTTTTGAAGGTACTTAATTGGATAAGGATTAATGTTGTATTGCTTAAAATCGTCTTTTCGTGAATAAGTAATAAATAAAGGATAAAAAATGGTTATTGTGGGTTACCCTCAAGAGATAGACATATACCATCGCGGACTTTTTCGTAGATCTTTTTAAGGTGCACAATACTGTAGTACATTATTTTGATCTATCTCGTAGGGTTCAGCCAGCGTTTACAATGAAAGCGCAAAAAATGTGTTGATTTACGACCTGACGTCAAAAATCTCTAAGATTATCCATGTTTCTCTACTATATTATGCATGTATTATACATATAAACCTTCCTCTTGAATCACTCTATCTATTAAAAAAAACCGCATGAAAATCCGTTGCGTAGTTTTAAAGATTTAAGCATACATAGGGACAGACAGCGGAAAGCGACTTTGTTTTATACTATGTAGTGATAGTGATGTAGGCATGTCATAAAGTTATATTTTAAATGTACCCTTTTTGGATCGGTTGCTTCCCAGAAGCCGGTCCAGGGTGTGTCGATCCAGTCCATGATGCTCAGCTTGGTGATCTTCTTGGCGAGGTCGAAGTGTTGGTTCAACGTGGTCATGTACTCAGTCTCCCACCCCTTGATATCCGCGTCCGTCGCTACGCCCTCCGCTTTTAGCCGTTCGCCGTAAATGACGTCAACTAAAATTAAATATAAAATGGTTTAAATAAGTTTTTTGTTATCCAGGAGTGATTAAATCATTCAAATCGGTATGCTGCTGCCGCAATGCTGCTGAAAATAGCTCTAAATGAAAGCATTGTAAGTAACTTGAAAAGGCTGAAACTTCTCTTACAAGTTGGTTTGAATAACAATTGGTTTAGGCATCCAGATAGCATTATAAAGTCTCTCATTACAGTTTGATTAAAAAAACATCGCATCTATACCGACCCTAATAGCATTTTGATGTGTCTCATTATACTTTAGAAAATAGATACGAACCAGTCTTCATGCTCCTGATTTTCTTGTACATGAAGGGCTGCGTGAACATGGGCTCGTCCTCCTCGCTGTGGCCGAAGCGGCGGTAGCAGACCAGGTCCAGCACGACGTCCTTCTTGAACTTGCAGCGGAACTCGATGGCCACGCGCGCCACGTGCGCCACCGCCTCGGCGTCGTCGCCGTTCACGTGCAGCACCGGCGCGTCGATACACTTCGCCACGTCTGGAGTAGGTATTCATTGAAATAAGTCTACAGTTACTTATGTGCACTCCTACTTCGACGCGCAGTCAAACGTATGGTCCCCCTTTCGGGACTCCAAGTAAATCTTTCACTAGAAACTAACTTAAAAGAGTGTCATATGGGATGGTGTAGCTAAATTATAGAATACTACCCATTAAGGGATTTTGATACGTCGCCATTATGTACCGCTAATCATTTCGATAAGGTTTCCAAAAAACTGTTTTTAAACCCATCTTTATCATTTTTGCTTTAGGTTCTAAAGTTTTGACGCCCGTTTAAGGGGAGGTCGGTATTACTAGGTTAGAGGCAGTCTACCATGAAGTTTAATGGCCACAAAATAATTTTATAACCAGTTTTATTTCGTATTTAGTCGCACTCACCAGTACAGTAGGGCGAGCTCCTGGAGAACCTGGGGTCGGTGGTGTAGCCGATCTGGTTGTTGCACACGATGTGGATGGCGCCGTGCGTCGTGAACGCGGGCAGGCTGCTCAGCGTGATGGTCTCGTACACCACGCCTTGCCCCGACACCGCGGCGTCGCCGTGCATTATTATAGCCATTACCTGCTCATCACGTTTGTATAAATATACCTACTTAATAAATAAATGATCTAGCTGTTGATATACAGTGTTAAAACCCTGCCCGATTCGTTAAGGTATCGATATCTGATTCCACTAATGTTAAAAATTATTGGTAAAAAAAATCTAACAAAGATTTTCTCTCTATGTTCTCTGTATCTATGTTATTATACCTAAACTTAATCTATTTACGAATGTATCATTTCATCAACAGGTTGGCCCAGACTTGTTTTTAGAAATTCCTGTCCCTAATCAGCGAAGTAACTAAAATGTGTGCAGCGTGTTAATCCTACGATCCTGACCACTAGGAGGTACAATCTAAAAACTTGTGCATAATTCACCTTATCGCCATTGTTGTCACCCTTCCAGAACTGCTCGGCCTTGGCCTTGCCGACCACGACGGGGGAGACCACCTCTAAATGCGAGGGGTTGGCGCTCATCGACACCTTGATGTACTTGTTGGTGCGCCGGATGAAGCGGTGAATGTAAGTACCCAAATGGTACTTCACGTCTCCAGAGCCCTATCAAACCATGGCCATAAATCATTTCTTTTGTCAAAATATTGTATCTTTTGTCATATAAAGGGTGTTACAGAATATAGAGGTATATCTATCCAAAAAAGGTGAACAATAATCTTGGTACAGTAGTACTGAATAAATTATCAAAATTCCAGATTGTAATGATTTTGGTAACACCCTGAATTATCTACCTAATTTCATTTTGCTTGGTTAAAGATCCCGTGGTAGTGATGGTACTTACCGGTTCTTTAGGCTCCATGGGCTTAAACTGAGCGAAAATATCAGTCAGCTGCTTCCGACAGACATTCACCAACATATTCAGACGACCTAATGGAAAAAATGCTATTTACTATTTATGTTAGTTTGGAAAACCAACCACATCTATACCAATGTAAGTATTTTCCTGAAACGGTACTAGTGTAAGCTCTAACGTGCAGCGTCTGGTCTAAATGCTATTTGGTATAGTTTTCGATGGTGATGAGTGAAATAGGAAACGTACCTCGATGTTGCATGGCCATGACGATGGACTGCACGCCGAGCTTGGTGCTCGAGTCCACGATCTCCTCCAGCATCACGATCATGCTCTCCCCGCCTTCAAGGCCGAACCTCTTCTCCGCCGGCCATTTCGTTGCGAAATACTTTTCCAAGCTAAAAGAACGACAGAAAAATAAAATCTAAAAACTGGGCGAAAGGAACAAGAACACTCGCAAAATATTTGGACCAGTGAGACTCATCATCTCCCGAGCCTTTTTCCACCTATGTTGGGGTCGGCTACCAGTCTACTGAATTCAGCTCAAAACCGTATTTTACATGGAGCGACTGCCTTTTGGACCAGTGACTAAATTGTTATTCTATTGATGTTGAGGAACTGTGGGCGAAACGAAAGCCTCTACAAATTGGGTTCTTAATAGACAAGGGCCGCGTATAAGACCCAGGCGGAGATGGTGGAAAGATCTGGATGCTTACAAAGATAGGTGGCGACACATAGCAATCAATAGAAATCTGTGGAAAGAAGAATGGGAGGCCGCCTTTGCCCCGCAGTGGGACGGTTCCGAATCAAAATAAAAAAAATAGTATGGATACTTGGGTATCTTATAATTTGTGAGGAGTCTTTTTTAACTTTTAAAGTATCGCGCTGCATGTTTGTAGTAATATAATTCACGGGAATAAGCGCGTACATGCATAAATACCTTTTTGGGGCTTGTTGGAGTATAATTTTTTCTGTAAGTGTAGTATACAAGAATATACATCCAAAATATCTGCATACTTACAAGACAGCTTTGGTAAGGCGCCTCATGATGAGCCGCTTCTCCTCGGTGGACTTGTCCATGGCTCCGGGCAGCTCCATACGCTCGCGGATGAACTGCAGCGCGTCGATGTCGTACACGTGCATGTACTCGACGCCGATAGACTGGCAGTACACGTTCTCCAGACGACGGATTATTTCCCTGACAAATATAAGACGGTTAAACAGAAGGCCCCGTTCTGGGAATCTTATTTAAGGCTATCGGTCTCTTTTTTACTTCTTCTTCTTAGCGTATCGATCGATCGATGAGCCATGGTCTGAGTCAATCAAAAATTTTCATAAATTAGCTGATATGCATAAACGTGGTCTTCAAGCACGCACAGCGATGTTCAAGGCTAGTTTGCCATTTGAAAGGGACCTGTTGACTGTAGCAGTGCTTGTTCGTACTATTAGCAAGAATAGCAAAGGTTTAATATCGATTTAGTTTGCGTCATAAAATATCAAAAAGCCTCCATTTACATCCATGGTTTTGGACAAGGGAATCAGCACCTTTATCCAAAGTGACTACAGGCGCAAATTATAAATTACAGGACTTCACTTTTTTTTCTTAGATACAAAACACAATTAAAATGGAAAGTTATGGTTGTTTTAATTAAAGTAGGTACCCACATTCTAAACATTGCTTAAAATCACTTACCTTAGCGTCAATTGAGTTTCAGTGCCACCAATAAAGGTTCTGTCAGGTAGATCAAATAGCACGTCCATATGTTTTTCACCTACGATTGATGAATTTGTTTTAGTTCTGGCTGAATTCAAAGCTAAGTTAGGCAGGAGAACAAGGTATGACAATCGATAAGAATCAAAGTGACATAAAATATATTCGTGAGGATTAAAAAATAAAAAACGGACTTAAATACACAAACTACTGAATAGATTTTGATGATTATTGCCAGTTACGAGGAACTGCGGTCTGTTATTTATCAGATAGTATCTCGTTATTCTTACATAATGTGGAGGTGAGCTCTCGAGCCACGATCTGACACTGAACACCTTGTGTGTCCAGCGCCAAATTCTTAGCTTTGGCGAGGAGTCTGGCCGGCATCGTCAGGCCCAGCGGGTCAGTCTTCGCGAGAAGGTGACCTCGGGCCTGCAAACGTTTAGATATTACATAATATCCTGGGACAACTCACACACGGTCATCTGGTCCCAAACAAAGCAGAGCTTGTAGGTAATATGGCAACCAGACATCTGATAAACACACCTATATTTCTAAATAGATACATATTGTAAATAAATTACACCTAGACGCTGAACGGACAAATATTTTTGCGATGACTATGCTCATCACACAAATATTTGTCCTGCGTGGGAACCGAAGTCTGAACCCACAACCTCCGGTACACTATAGCAGTCAAGGTCAAACACTAGACCAACAGGCCCATCAAATATTAATTCATTAGTTCTGGCACCATTCATTATAGCCACAACCTTACAAGTAAGGTAAGTTGTACCTGGTAACTACGAATAAGGTTTGCAACAGCCAGACTTAGTTTAATTTTCTCTCTAGATGCTTCTTCGTCGGCTTTGCCCGATCCGCTCTTCTTCGGTTCTGAAAATATTTTCAGTTGTAGTAACGCAAAATAAATGCGTAAAATATTAATTTATATGAACACCTAAATGTCCCAAATGTAAATGTATCCCACTTACGGACGGTAGTAGGACTAAACTCATCTTGCACTTCATCTATCTTAAGAGCTGGCCCGCAAACGCTGTCGTAAAATCCATCCCATGACTGTAAAATTGATTATACTTTAGTAGTCCAATACATATTTATTATATTACAACCACATCAAATATTTGCTAAACTATTCTAGCTTAAGCTTAGCTAAAATACAATTATTTGTCGTGCACTTACTGAATCAATAGACCCTTTAGATTTTGCCCAATCTAAATACTGGGCTTCTAAATAGTTTGCATTCGCTCCGCATAGAAACGACTCTGCATTTGACGAGTAGCTATCTATCAGACGTAACATATACTGCAAGGAAACGAGAAGGGATCAAACTCCTGAGGATGGTTAAGTTTCAACTTCAGTCTATCATAGAGATTTAATTCTACGGAGAGTGATGTAAAACTATCTACAAGTGTACCTAGGTCAAAATCACTCTTCAAAATACAAGTTTAGTTATAAATCTTAACTGACATTTTTGTTTTTATATTTTAATTTACTTACAAGTAGAATGATACTTACCACAGGGTTAACAGCACATTTACATTTCTGAGAAGCTCTAAACAACTGTAACGATCGAACCAGAGACATAGTTATCTGAAACAAGCGCTTTCAATAAGTACATAGTCAAAAGAAGTAATGTAACGTCTCAGGAAACAGGCAGAACTAGAAAAAAGGAAACCCAAACATTTTGGTAATTGTAGCCCGGAAGACCGTCGCTTACCTCCATATTAACAAATTGTGAAATCAGATTCTAACTACAGAATCATAAATAATTATATTAATAAAACAATTGTACTTACATAATTTAATAGGTAGTTTTATAATTTTGTATTACATTTGATTTTTATGATTTTAATAAACTAAAAAATTACAAAAAAATATATATTCAAAAACTGGTAGGTATGTCTCGTGTAACTGTCATTTTTAGAACGTTACGAATTTCTGCGTTCGACTTTATTATAAAAAAAGAGCTTCGGTACAGAATATTTCCAGCCAATACTTTTCGAGTGAATGTTTCACCTTCTTGTTTAGTCGTGGAGTGCGATCATGGTTGATGAACGTTGTTGAACTAGTTGTACTGTTGTATTGTTGATCGAAGAATCTATAACATGGTCATAACTAAGTTTAGCGTATAAGCTAAATTACATACTAACATATGATTTAAATCCAGTTGATTTAAAACTGTATAGAGCATACTTATATCTGAAAAGAAAATAGAAAAGTTGTAGGTAAGAGTGCCACACAGATCACACCAACACGTTACCATCCATTTTAAAAGCCGGCCAAGCACTATTATGATACCGGGTAAGGACTTAAAAATGAACAAACAGCAGTTGCATAAAGCAAATTAAAAACACAAATCGGTTAGATTTGTGTTCTGATATTTAAGAACAGTTATAAATGGCTGAATTAGGCAAATTAATTTTATTACAAATAGCATTTTTGTAAGTACCGGTACCATTTATGTTTTGATATTTAAGTTAGCCTAACTACTTATCAAAATTACTTTAACGAGAATAATATAAATTGCACACGTGTATTTTTTTCTATAGGCCGTATCATTGTTTGCTATAATAATGCTGGTTTTATTAAATACAGGATATAGCATAATGGGTAGTTTTGAAATTATGTTAAAGGCCATAATTAAGTAAGTAGTTTATTTTTATCAAACATTGCAGATATTCTTTTGTTTATTAGATGTGGATTAAATAGATCAACGTTCTGTAACAACCTAATCAGATCGTTTTATATAAAAGCCACTTTTGTATAATCATTTTATGTTTATCATGGTTTTCATTCAAAATGGTGATATGGATTGGACATGTGTATATTTGTGTCTTCCTAAGTGCTTTCTGGATATGTATAGTTAACGTAAGTTCTCTGTAAACCAGTAGGTAAGCTAAAATTTAAAATCTTAATTAGATGAGGTTCGTCTCTTGACCTCTGTGGTCGAGTGGCATACGAACCGGCTTTTAAGGTGTCGCCAACTTTGAGGTCTTGGCTTCGATCCCTTATGCCCCGGACCGGCCAATATAGAAAACAACTTTGCTACATGGTTTTGGGTCTGGATGATTGTGGTACCTTCGTTGTCTCTGTTTCCATAACACAAGTGCTTTAGCTTCTTATATGGGTATGTGATGTATTCTACATTACTAAATTGTTAATTGCACGGGGCCGTAGCTAAATCAGAGGCCACACAAACTACACGATATGAATGAAAACCTTTTGGGAGTGCAACTAGTCCTTAATTTACATCAAGTCTGATTGTTATCATCATTCCGAACAGTGTATGACAGTGATTCCGGAGCGGGCGCTGGTGACGTACTGGAACCCCAAGTATGTCGCCAACAGTACCATCAACATCCGGCGCTACGGCAGGAAGTCGGCCTACTACATCAACGTGAAAAGCGTCTTCTTAAAGTCGTGGACCAACAATATTACAGTATGAATTTACATATTTTTAGTTTTTTTTTAATGGAGCTTAAATGCTCAGTGGCAATATTTTGCATTTAGGCAGTTGCCCCATTTTGGGCCATAGGAAAACTGCCTACATCAATTCATAATTTACACGAAATCTAAATCTTGTTTCTTGAGCGATAATAGTCATTAGTTACGAGTTTTCTCATGTTACGGTTTTTAATTTATTAATTATTAATTATTTATCGATTATGCACCAGCTGTATTTTGTAAATTGCAGATGGAATTGTCAGTGAAACAGTATTTGCACAACGAGTATCGCGATTCTTTCGTGACGTTGAAATGGAAGTTCTGCGACGTGATCAATAACGAGCCATACTTCGGGCGCATGCTGAAGGCCGCGGGGATGAAATGCCCTGCGCCTGCTGTAGGTATCAAGGAGATGGTCCTGGTGGCTGTCCTTTTGTAATAAAATTTTGACTTTTGATAAGTGCTACTTTGTAGCCTAAGTTAAATAAATGATTTTTGGTTTTGATTTTGATGGGTCACCCGCACTAGCGTCTGTCGACCCTCGTCTCTTCTTGCCAGCGCTGACGTGCTGATGCGATGACGCAGGTGTGCGGCTCTCTAATATGTACCTAGATATTGTGATGATAAGAAAGAATTTAATTTGAAAGTCGGACTTATGGAAAATAAGTACCTACTACTACCCAGTCTCAAGGCCTAAACTATAAGTTTGCCGGTCTAGTGGTTCAATAAACCTCAGTACTTATCTGTACATAATGTACAAAGTCTTAGTCTTAAACCTACATTCTTAGCTGTTTTACTAAAACAACGTCGAGATAAAACTTTTATTTTAAAGAAGAATCTATAACTAACTAAACTGAACATGACTAAAGCTCGTCAGATATTTTTGTCTCACCTACTGCATGTAACAACATAACATTTGTCCCCAGGGTGTTCACAGCTACTCCAACATGACGGTGCGCACGGAGGACTTCCCGAACGTGTTCCCGTTCGAGAAGGGCCGCGGTGACGTCACGTTCAGCATCACCGCCACGGGCGAGGTGGTGGTGCAGGGCCACGTCGAGGCCAGCTTCAAGCAGAAGCTCAGCGGAAAATAAATGACGCTCACCAATCAAACCTTCTTTAATTCAGTTTAAGCACGCCGAATCTCTTGACTCTCGATCTTGAAAGTAAAATTTGCATCCAACGAGCGAATACCCACTCAATTCCCACAAACACATTGTTATTCATATAGAAAGAGATTTGTGAGGGGGGAGGAGGGGTAGAAAGAGCATTCGCTTGTTTAGTTGCCTTGATACGCTTACGATCAGTAGGTACTTACGATTGCCATCAGTTTAACTATTTACCTACTGAAATGAAACTGCGGGACACAGCTAGTTATATATAACTGACGAAATCGCCACTAAATCGCAGATATTTTCTTACCATGACATTACGGTAGTAAAAAAATATTAAAGTATGTAAATGAAACAAACGAGTTGACTTATAAAATTCTTTTATTTACACAATGAAAACGGTAACGGATTTAAAATTCATGAATACTAAAACAAAATCACAATACAAAATGGGAAGTCCGAACAACTGATTAATAGTATTTATTACATAGTTTAATTCATACAAAGTATATATTTATTTACATAAATCTCGTGTATAAAAATGCTAGTTTAAAATAACTAAACTAAGGCCCTTCGTACACTACGCGACATTAGTCTCCAACGACGAATATTGATATACTATAACTGAAAAATAATGATGCGCCAAATATCGTTTTAAAGAATATCGATAAAACGTCACGATATTTGCTATGGCAAAGCTAACTCTATGATTATGAAAACGAGGGTTTACAATATTTGTTTTAATAGGCAGAGAACGTCATGGTATTAGTTCTCGATTTAACACCATAAAGGAAAAAGAAGAAAACGTTTTACTATTTTTATGTGTATAAAAGTAATACTTAAAATTGAGCATTTTAAACTTATTTATAAGGAAGCATACGATTACATATCTCTGTGCCATCTAGGTTTTGACAATAAACATAATAGCTGTTTTCATCCGTGAATCTATAATCTATTAAGAGAATTTATAATAAATCACTTGACGTTTTTAAGGTCATGACAATTTAATCGTCTGATTTTACTTGTAGAACAATAAATTTTAGAAAACTATAGACAATTTAGGACATCCCTTTATATCTTAATCAAGTGAAACTATTTACTCTGTATACAGCAAATAGAAAACAAATGTAATTTGCTTTACACTACACGGAATGCATGCAATATGTCAACTGATTCAAGGAGGAAAACAAATAATATATAAATATATCACTATTTTCAGACTTAAATGTACAAAATAGGGAAGATTTAAGGAGATAAAAAATGGAAAAGGTAAATATAGTAAATGCTTATTAATGCAACATGTTTACAATAAGTGACACTTTATAATTTGATAGTTTTTACTTTGATTTTAAATTGTATGCAAGATACGTTTATATAATCATTATTAATCATACATATTTAAAAAAATAATGTTTAGAACATTATTTCACATTCAGAAAATACAGGTTGGTCCTTTTCTTGCTACACTACATTCTCTTTAAAACACTTCCAAATTCTATCACAAAATGAATATATCGATAGTACTCTCTGCACTAAAGAACAACACTAGTATTCAAAATAACTGAAAGTTCAACCCGAACCTCCACTGGTTTTTTTTTTATAATATAATTAGGCCAAATATACTCTATCTGATTAGATTATCCGATAGTTCGCTTGTCCTTGGACTGTGATTGGCAATATTTAATGAAAATGATAATCTGATTTATAAAAATGCGACCTGATATTACAAATAAGTCTTTCTCAAACCGAAGTTTTAAAAGAAAAGGCTCTCAAAAAAGGCTATATATTCGGGTCTGTATTAATCACCCTTGTGCTTAAAACTCTCCCAAGAAGATGTTTCAAATGAGTGAAAGAGACAATGCTCCATAGATATAACTCCATCTCTTTCTCTCACTGGATAGCAAAGCCTTAAGGTCGCGACTTAGCATAGCTTACAAACTAGCGAGGCATCTGCGTGGTTTCCTTAGCTATTTAACTTAGTCTGCTTTCTTAGCTTTCTGCTTCTTATCTTTAATTGTCTTTGGTTTTGAAGGGTAGATCACGAACAACGCCAGCTGTGCGCTGCAGAGAGCTACCGCGACAAGGTTTTGTACCTGGAAGGATAAAGATAGGTTTCAAATATGTGATACTAATATAATAAGCAGTATCTTCACTAAACCCACAGTCCAATGCGTGGTGAGTTATACAATAAGTCTGAATAACGTTCTTGTTAAATGCAGTGACGCAGAGATTAATTCAATGAATTACTTGTTAAATTAACAGTAATCCATATGAAAATAAACCACAGAATATTGTTATCAAAAGTATTTGTGGAGGTGTAACAGGAAAATTAGAAAAAAATGATGTAATTTGTGCATGAGATCACATAAATGACATTAATAGACTTATCTACGTCGATAAGGCGACAATATCATCGTATTGATTGTCAACCTGATTTGGTAAAGAACAGAATGAATTGACAAATTTTCATTTCCTGGGAACGATAAAAGTGTGAAACCACGTTTTGTTTTTCAAGCCGTCTATTGCCGCACTTCCTTAACTGCATTAGATTGATTCCTAGTACTATAGTTCTCAGGAAGCAGCTTTCTATCTGACATTATCGACTCTAAATCAGGGTATCTTTTCATAGGAGGGGTTGTCAGAAAACCCTAGCTAGATAAATAGGACTATACGACTGACGACAATGCTTGACAGATGCGACTAACCGTTTAAACGTGCTATCCGAGATACGGAAGGTATCAAGGCTTAGTATGTATACCTAGGATGAGGTCATCTTTCTACGAACCAAATCTGTATTATGGAGTTAACTAAAGTCTAAGGTAATCCTGTATAATATATATCCTTCGAAGTCGGCTCATATCTTACGCATTTTCTTTTATAACGAATAGAAGTAAATTTTTCTTGGCGTTATTAACGATTCAAGACAAAGATATGTACTATAATCACAGGTCTAATCTAAGTCAATGATATATTATCATTTGAGTTACGATAGACATTACATGTCGTATGTGGGTTCAAGACAATGGGTGCTATATATATAGCTATCCGAAGGAAAATGATAAATATAGATGATGATTTTAAATAAAATAAAAATTGTATGATGGAAGATACTTTCAAAGTATATTCTAAAATTACAGCCTTGGTGATGAGATGGTAGCAATAATTTTAAATGAATACTAGACCAGACCGTGGTTTATCTAGTCGATAGGTCTTGTGTGTGTGTGTTAGGGTGTGTATATGTATTACATGAGGGGTGTACTTACAACGAGGAACTTGTTCCTGAGGATGATGCCGTACAGCAGCCACGCGAACGTCACCACTGACCCGGACAGGATGATGGGGAACGGCATGCCCTCCGTGCTCTGGTTCTTTATTATGTCTTTCTGTAACATGAAATAAGATAAAACTTATAAAAAGACAATTCACTCAATTTGGAGGTAAGAATAAGAATCGTTATTTTCAATGAAAAATGAGTACAAATGTAAAGTATTACATAACAACAAAGACAGTCAATTCATACACTTAAGATTGCAATTCGATGCACTTGCCGTTGTCATTTTGCCGTAAAATGAATAATTAAAAAATCGTACAAAACAATGCAAATTGATATTTTTTGTGAATATGATCAAATTAAATACGTTCGATATCAAATACATTTAATAAATACGCCGCACCTAATTAGGTACAATAACTACATAAAATAAGGGGTGTAATAAAATCGCAGTAATTACACAATCAAGTTCATTGGTCAATGTAAACATAAGGTCATTCAACATATTATTATTGTCTAATTTTATGGTAATTAGGCACTGATAAAGTTTTACTATAACTATTCCACTATTTGCAAAAAGTTAATGCTTTTTATGTAACGACGAATCTTTGACAGGCCTGTTGGTCTAGTGGTTAGAGACCCTGACTGCTATACCAGAGGTCGTGGGTTCGATTCCCACCCGAGACAAGTGTTTGTGTGATGAGCTCGATCATTTGTTCGGTGTCTGGGTGTAACTTATCTATAATATGTATGTATTTAGAAATATATAAGTATGTTTATCAGTTGTCTGGTTACCATAACACAAGCTCTGCTTAGCTTGGGATCAGACAACCGTGTGTGAGATGTCCCGGAATATAGTAAAACCTTTTTCTGCAGAACTAGAATTACAGGTCAAATTATTACGATCATAAAACCTATTTCTGGATTAGTATAATAGAAGGTAAACTTTAGCTTTGTATTGATATTATTATGCTCGGATGGTGATAGGGAAAATATCGTCCGTATTTAAAATGTTTTTACTACCTCACAATTTTTATTTAATCCATTTTAGTTTTCAGGAATCTTTTTATTTATGTTTAATTAACTAACGATTACTCTACTAAGATAACACTATCATATTATGGTAGATATAAGATTTATATTTGTACACATGATAACTGCTATTTCATAACACTTTGCAAGCGCTATCTTAATTCTAGTCTTACAATCAGGTTAAAATGAATATAGGTATGACTTTAAATAAAGGATCACCGATAAGACTACAGAGAACAGTTATGTTTAGTAAAGGTAAAAAAAAAGACTGCCCCTTTGACCTAGTGGTGCTAAGCGCGACTTCTACGCTAGAGGTGTTGGGTTCGATTACCAAGTCGACCAAGGTGTTATTGGGTTTTTCTATGAAATCCTTAGTTAGTGGCAATAGGCTCGCCCCCTATTACATGGGATCTAAACATATCGGCGAACTGTGGGTGTACATTGGTACACATCTGCCTAACCCTTTCGGGGATACAGGCATGATGATATGTTATGTTTATGTTATGTAAAAAAAGAACTCACCAATCCAAATAGCGGTGACGCAATTAATATGAACATGAATGCTGTGATGATGGATCCAAATCTGTTTTCGACCAACGTTGGGTCTTCCATCTCAGCGTAACCAATCAGCGCGGCGGAGAACGCTCCAGCCAGCCCCATCTGCGCCCAGATCTTAACCTTCTCGTGCGTGTAGCTGAAGTATACCATTAAGTAGACGATGTTGATGGCCAGACCGATCAGGTTGACTTGGATCATTGTGTCGTCACGAAGGATGAAGCCGAATTTCAAGTTGAGAACGCTCCTGCAAATAAATTAATATGTAAGCATCCTTACTTGACGGGCGGAGAACTGCATTGTGAAAAAAAAAAGTCAACACCCATAACGAGATGTCCTGCTGGGATCGATCGTCGCATGGGAAACAAGTGGAGAGATCTAATAATGACTTTGACATTTTGGAAAAATACTTCTGTGTTACAAGGGGTTTTAAAATGATCCACGCACAATAATGCCGGTTTGAGTTAAGGGAGTCAAAACAGGATTCTAGAGCAGGGGTTCTTGTTATTACAATTTCAGAAGAATGCTGTTGCGATTGATTTTCATAGGCTCCATTAAGCAATAAGTATCTAGCCTATAATACTATCCACTTACATAACGATACCACCAAGGAAGGGCATGATGCCGATGCCGACGGTGCCCTTCTGCTTGTAGATGTCCCAGCAGATGAAGGAGCCCGAGAACATCTGGCCCACGGTCACGATGGCCGCGATGTTGCCCACCAGCTCCTTGTACGGCTGCAGGGTGTCGGCTAGTACTTCCAACATGATGATGTTGTTCTGTGGACAAGGCCAATGAAGCAGAGTTAAACACTAGCCCTTTACTGTACCTAAACATGCATCCATATATTCAGCGAACATCTTCAGATCATAGCAAGTGGACAAAAGTTGTCTCTGCCTACCCCTACGGGGAAGACTCGTGATTATATCTATGTTTGTATCACTCATATCTCCGATCAGGCTAATGGAGCCTACAGAAAAATTGTTTCGCATCAGGTGTATCCGTCAATTTCCAATAATCACAGACCAATTGCTTGTGTCTCGTTGGTACTGGTGTTTCACTAGCCGATTTGGGTTTCCCGGTGATATCAAATTAGACAAACTATTCAAAAAAAAATTGCATACTCATCAACCACATAGTACTTGATATATTTCACATAAACACTTACGTGTTCATTGATAATATTTTATGACAGACAAATAATTTGTTAAGTCATCTCTCGTTTAAAATAACTGAAATCTGATGTAAGAGATAGCAACAAGAGATTAAGGGTACGTATCAGCTCTAGTACACGTCAACTATTGCCTAAATCTGCATGTATTGCATTAGATTTAAATGATAGATGGATGGGAGATAACATATACGTATCTAAGAATGTAAGACAAACAAGTAATAAGTGTGATACGTAACTATTACACCACAATAGAAACATGACACGTCGGTATAAATCATTTGATCTAGTTGACCATACAATTCTCTTGAGCACGAGGCTGATTAAATACCGTTCTATTTTCTAACGACGGCCTGATTTCTTATGAGCCAAATTGCAAATTAGTTAATTTTCTGGGTGTAATAAGTTTTTTTTTAAAGTCTAGGCTGGGAGTTTCTTAAAAGCTTGACATTCTGTTACGGAGTACGTTGCTTGACGATGCAGAGATATTTAAAACTAGCAGTGCCCCGCGGTTTCACCCGCGTGAATGACAATACATACACTATCTTTATAAATTATAGCTTATGTCTTATTCCGATGTGTCAGCTATACTATTGTAAAGTTTCAATAAAATCCATTCTATAGGTTTTGCGCGAAAGAGTAACAAACATCCACACATCTATTCTCACAAACTTTCACATTTATAATATTAGTAGGATGTGCATATTTTTTTATTCAATTCAAGTGGTTTTTGAGAAAGACAACTTTATTAAAGAGCATGCTGCTGTATTCTTAGATACAGTGGTTACCGCTATTGACACGTGTGCGGCAGTAACTTATGTTTGCATATTTTAATATTATTTAAACCTCATTACCATATTTCAAGGCTATATTTCGTAGGTGGAATTTAATTCAGGTTATCGCTCATTCTAAGAATGTTTCTCATTCTATTCGTTGTTAAGAAGTCAGATAGAAAGTTTTGAGTTAAATGCAAATGGTCTAGATCTTTATGGAAAGTAACTGAACGGTGTTGGAATTAAAATTCGCAATATAATGTACACTACCAGACTTGATGAGAAATCATGAATTATTATATTTGCAGAATCATGGGTGAAGCATTAACAGTATTTAACTGTCGATCCACTTTTGCTAGATCAAATTATCCAGTTAGAAAAGTAGGAAAATGAGGACTGAATAAGTCCTGCCTAGTTTTGAGCCTATATCTTAGTGCAGATCCGATTGCATCAGCAACATACAAGAAAGTAGTAACAAAGGTGTGCTAAAAACAACTGTGTACAAAAAAGCCGTTGTAGTAGATCCATTTGGACGCCGTGACCCCCCTACTTCTTATAACAATCGCAATTCATAACAACAATCACTGCGTACTGGGTCTTATTGCAACAAATTGCTATTTAAATTGGCAAAGCGTCATGCGCACACCCACCGACGGTTGTGACGTTGTGACGTATCATGGCCACTTCCATCGAGTGGGGCCGCTAAACGAAGGCAATTTACTAGCGACCCCACAACACACAGTTAAGACAATATACGTAATTAATTACTATTTGATGTTCTGCGACATACGTAGTACCTTTATGATTATATTTTCTAATGGGTCTTAACCTTTACGATTCTATTTTTTATATGTCTTATTGGTCTCTCTGACACCTTACGCATTTCTATATTATTATTATTATTTTCAGCCCATGTTGTCCCACTGCTGGGCAAAGGCCTCAATCGCTTCTTTCCATTCTTCTCTATTGAGGGCAAACGAGGATCAGTCCTTCATATAGGAATCCAGCTCATCTCGCCAGGAAGAGCTATTGGTCCATGAAAGACTTTATGAAAGGACATGTCTATATTAAACCTAATATTTTTTTGTTTTTTAAATCTATGCAGAAGTCTATTTCCTTTTTTCTTCTTACTCATTTATTGCGCTAATAAACCTACAGTTAGCAATCGTGTTTAGTAATACATTCATAAAAACTAGCTGACCGTGCAAAGGTCGTTGTAGAGTTCTAATCGTGTTTCGTTATCTACTGGCGTGTTCTTAACACAGGAAATAATAATACTTGGAAACTTGTCAATTATACTGATGCATATTTATTTAGTAAGGACTTTTGAACAAACGATATAATGAAAAAGAAACACATTTTTTATTTATCTGACCGCGCTGTCGGATTAAAAAAAATGTCGTTAAAGTTATCGCTCAGTGGTTAAATGATTGGAATTCGTTTTAAAGGGATCGCTTCGATCGACGCCTAAGAAAATTTGAATTAGCGACCAGGGGAGTTAAGTGTGAGTATGCAGCCTAGGTAGGTATTTTATGCATCCATATACAGACGCAAATAATGTGGAACAAACAATATCGGTTTTGTCATTGCCAATAGTAATTAGTCAATTTTCCCAAAAAGTCGGAATTCTACCGAGTTGAACAACCTTGGGTGACTTCAGAGCTAATTAATGTCTTAAGCTTACGCAATCAGCTGACGTAAACATGCATCGTCTCTCAAGGATATATTTTTTGGCATTTAATGTAAGGCCTAGTATCTATTGGAGAAGGAAAATATAAAACTTTTCCGTCATTGGTATAGTGAATCGGCCCAGTATGGGTTCAAAGAATGACAAGAGATGGGCGACGCGATAAAAGACTATTAATTATTATACAACGAAATCTGAAGCAGCCCTGCAGTTATAATATGAATGTTTACGCCCAACATAAGCACACTGCTAGATAAGGTCGGTATCCACTGCATCAAGCAGTATGCTGTTTTGTGTTGATCTGGTTAACTGTTACACCCGTTCGTGTATCAGCGGCCTAAACCACCAGATCTCTAGAACTCGGAATATCTTAGGGTGCATCGAGATCCAGAGGTTTTTGGAGGTTTCTGCGCATTCGTGGCGCTTTCGCCAGACCTGGCACTGCACGCAACTCGAGTGCGGCTCGCGAACGGTTCCCGAGCTGCGCATTCACTTTCGCCAGATCTGGACACACCCTTAGCTCTTTTATAATTTTTAATAAATTTATAATACTATGTCATTAAATGATAACAAACACGCCTACTATCATCAGCTAATTCATGCAAGTCTACTGTTGTTTAAGGTGACATGCATAAAACCTGATAACTAAAATTGCGTAACCAAGACGCTGTTTATCAAATCTGGAGAGATTAGCGACAAAAGGTTTAGGCTTGGCAATGCCCAATATTGGATGATGATAATTATTATGACCAGGATTTTTTACAGATACAGGCTCAAAACAAAATCAAACTTTACGTTTTTTTTTAAAGAAAAATTAGACCAAGTAAATAGGATAACCAGACCTAATTACTTTTTTATCTTATGTATGACAAGCAATTCCAAAAGAACCTTAAATGAAAAAGAATATGACTCAACAAATAAAAATTACTTTAATGATACATTATGTTGTCTATTCCAAAAGATGACTCTTTAAAAATTATATGAAGCAATTAAAGAATTAAAAAATCTGCAATGTCTTTACATAGTGAAATATTGTTACAATAGTTTTAAAGGTAAATAATCTACTGTTGGAGTCAGAAGTTTTGTAAAAATATTAATATAGATACAGACAAGTTTTTACAGAAATTATTGACACATATTTTGTTTATAATGGTAAAAATTACACACAACGCGTGTGTAATTTTTACCATTATAAACAACAATAAAAAGTATGTGTGAATGAATTGTGTGCAAAATAAAATTTTACCTACACATTTTTTACTTTTCTGACAAGTTTTACATTAGAGAATATAAGAGGCATGCTTATTATAATTTACATATTATTATAGATTATTTTTCAAACTCTGAAAACAAAGATGTAGTCCCTCAAGTCACCTTCCCAATTATAATAACAAAAGAATAACTTAAACTAATATTTCTTATTGTAAGATAATAAGAAACAATATAAAGTACTTCATGCCATAATTGGCACCAGAGTACAGATAACAAGTATACATAATTGTTAAGTGTATAATTTACATTTACTATATGTGTACAGAGTGGAACAGGTAACTTTGATGATGTAACCACGACAATGTTATACCAAGTGGATTCACAAGTACTTAGAGTAATGTACTTAATTATTTATTCTGTTAACTTTATAAGGAATCTTGTCATTAAATCCCAAAAAAAATGGTATATTTTATGTCTATTTTTACACATTAACATGATAGTAAATTCTATACAAAATACAAAAAAATATATATTTTAATAGATGACAAACCAGTACATTAATTCATTAAGTACTAGCTGCTTAATAAATCTCCGGATTCTTATCCACTTTAAATGAAACTTGAGAATGTTTACATTGCATAAACTACTATTGTATTACAGAAACCACTAATTATGTGACAATACTAAGGCAGTTACTATGGCATTAGCTAATTTAAGGCACAAAATGAAAAAAATTAACGAAAAGTAAATGTATAGTGGAAAATATCAACATTAAGAGCTGATTTAATATTTTTTTAACAAAATCAGGTGATTTTCGTAACCTATAAAAATAGTAAAAAAACAATACGTACCAGTTAAACTTTAGGGATAAATAAGACTATTTAAAAATAGTTCACGACACACAATCAGTTTAGCGCCAGACACTGATTCTTGCCCGAATAACTAATTCACACGTCTGTCTGCAGCTGAATTCCACTATTTAAGTAACAAGAATTTCTTGACGTTTGCCTGACAGCCGGCCCGGGTTTGAAATGTACATGACGTGTAGTTTAACTTGTGGGTTGACGTAAGACAAAAATAGTGATTTCATAAATTTTCACATTGTATCGATAAAATTTAATTCAGTTTTTTTTTTGTTTGTCGATGATTTACAATAGTTTGCTTCAATTTTTAATGGTCAAATATGTGTTCGTAATTTGTGGAGTGATCCATGTAGCTTCCATATACCCATCAATGGAAAATAAGGGGACATTCACCTCCTACGACTTACTTTTGTTATTTAAATTAGATCGTAAAGTACAATTACATCAGTCAAACAAACAGCATTATTGAGATGTAGTTATGTATTGAATTTGATTTGTATGTAATCATACTATATGAATATTTTCCAAACCTCATATAGAACTAAAAAATACAATTCAAACTTGATTTTAATCGGTAAACAATGGACAAAGTGAAAAACATTCTTAGTTTATCAGTTTCCTGGAATGTGAAAGCAGCTGAAACAAGCTAAGTTATCCCTCTTCGGAACCAAACCCTAAATCCACTATTGTCTTGTTTATCGACATTTTAACATTCCTATCTTGTAATTTCGAACGACTTGAAACAATTTGTGTTGATTTAGTCTCAATATAGATACATCAATTTTGGTAAATGTAATAATTTGCTACATTTCAATACGTTTTCAATAAATAAAAAGACTCTTTAATTTCCTAGTATGTTAATATTCTTTCAATTTTTTACATCAATGGTATTATGAGTCCCATTAATGTTGTATTACGTTTTATTGATCCCATTAATTTTATTAAGCAGTTGTCTTTGCCAGTTGCGCAGAAAAATAACCGAGTTGGCTATGGTTTGGCCCAATTGACATTTTGTAATTTTTGTGAGATTTTAGAATTTCACCAATTTTCAGCCGTTCTATTTTAAGACAAATGACTGATAACAGTTTTTGAGTTTTCCGTGTTAAATTCACATACATCAGTCATGCTTTGCGTTGCCGTGTTTGAGGTTTTACTATGAGATCAATCTGGAGGAGTAAGGGGGATTTATTCGGAAGGGTTGATATAGAAACTATTTGGTAATATGCAATGGAAATGCAAGGGTTGGAAAGGGCGCTGGCTGTGGGCTGTGCTGGTGCTCGCGCTGTGCCCCCTGCTCCTTGCTCAGAAGATCGGTGACCCGTACAAGATACTGGGTATACACCGCAAGGCTACCCTGCCAGAAATACGCAAAGCTTATAGGCAATTAGCTAAAGAGTGGTGAGTATTTATCGATGCCATCGTAAACTAAAGACATTAGAAAGATTTATTGTGTATTTATTTGTAGCATGTGAAACAGTACAAGAAATAAAGACTGTTTTATTTATTTACTTACTTTTTTTGTTGTTATTGAGATTGGAATTTTTAGACTAAATGGCTGAATGCTCATTTTAGAAGTTAGTAAAAGTAAAATGAGAACAATAGAGTATTCAGAATTTTAATATGGTCTACCTCCTAATGTTCAGGGACATTAGACCATACCTAAAACATGTACAAAAGACTTTCTTCAGTTATTATTTCCTAAAAACCATATTGCTTGGCAGAATATTTCTGTTCTATTTAAAATATAACTGAACTTGTTTTTACAGACTCTTCAAATAATTGGTATAAGTAACTAAATTCTAATATTTCAGATTTGTTCTTTCTGTAACCAAGGCAGTATATTAATTATATTTTAGCTTTAAAAATCCAAGTTATAAATAACACTCCATTGCAGGCATCCAGACAAGAATGAAGATCCAAGTGCAGAGACCCGCTTTGTTGAGATCAAACAAGCGTATGAGCTGCTCTCTGACACGGAACGGAGGCAGGCGTATGACTTGTATGGTATTACGAACGAAGACGACCATCTCTATAAACCTAGACATGATTACAGCCAGTATGCCAGGTTTAGGTAAGACCTTCATTTGTTAATATTTAGTTTATTATTATGTTGTGAGCTTCTGCACTCTTTTTTACTTATGTCTTAAGAGTTGTGAGTGAAAAGCGTACAAAGTCTTTACTTGAAACCTTTGAAGCTATTGCTGCTGGTTCCAGTACAAAATTATGACGATATTACAATTTCTGTATATAATTGAAATAACAATATGTCTCTTACATTGATTGTTTTCGCAGTTAGTTTTAATTTTTCCCTAAAACATTTTTCTATTTTTGGTCAAGACAGATAGACATACACACAATATTGTAACACATTATGTGTATTTTTTCAATCATATCAACAAGGAAACACTTGAAACATTTTATAGCTGACCTATTAAACATTGTGAGCTCCAGAACAGTCCAAATTAAATAGTGGCCAAGTAACATATATTTAATAGAAATAAACATATTTTCAATGTGTACCTTGTTGTGATGTTTGAAAACCTAATATGTTTTATTCACGCGTTTATTTGTAGAATACAAAATTACTCAGGGTGCATTCCCGCGACATTTGCAATCCCATGAGTCACAGGTTCATTGATTATGCTTGGCCAGTTGAAAGATGTGTCAAATATTCTGAATTACTATCTTATGAGTGTGACAATAATGTATTCAAGTAGTAGATTTCGACTGTTAAAGTTAAACACAATTTGTGGTAGTTCTTGTTTGATTTGCTTAATGATGCTGGCAATATATGGATGAGGTGTGCCTTAGACAGAGATGGTTGGAAGTCTTAAGGGAATGCTTACGTTCAGCATGAACAGCTAAAGGCGGATATAATGACTTCTTGCCTGTCTGTGTGTTCATGATACTAGAAAGAAAAATCAACAAGTTGAAAAATACTGCGTGCACGGAAAGCACGCCACGAAAAAAATATTAAACGTCGGTAAAGCAATATGTACTTCTTTTTCAGTAACGACCCATTTGAAGAGTTCTTCGGGACGCATTTCCGAACTCAAGACCAAGACATCACATTGTTTCACAAACTTTCTGTGACAGCGCGGTAAGTTATGTTATTATGTCGATGTAAATATCGATACTTTCGAATTAAATTGGATCGAATCTTTCGTCACACAAAATTCATGTTTATCATCTATTTGAATTTTGCGTAACTAGGAAATTCTTGATCTAGTCCAAAAAATCCATCACAGTTAATTATTTTCCAGCCATTTCGAAAACAACATAGTTGAGAAGAGTATCCATACTCCCGCATTAGTCCTATTTTACACGGACTGGTGCTTCGACTGTGTGCGCTCGGCAGCGGCATGGCGGCGGCTGGTGGAAGCCTTGCAGCCGCTTGGCGTTACCATGGCAACCGTCCACGCGGGCCACGAGGCCAGTCTGGCGCGGCGCGTGGGCGTGCATGGCGTCCCGTGTCTGACCTTCGTGCTGGATAAACATGTGTATATTTATAAGGAGGGGTTGGCGTCGCTGCCTAAGATTTTGGGTGAGTGGATCCTCCAAGCATTATTTTTAAATATCACAACGCAATACTAACTTTAACGCGAAACATGCATAAATACCTTTTAGGGCTTGACGTTTCGACGGTTTACACGGGCTGTTGTCGCAAGATGAGCTGAGCTGGTCAGCGAAAACTCGCGCTGATTCCTATTTAATTATGCCAATCAGAATTGATCAATCAGAATTTCGGTAGATAATAGAACTCTTTTTTGTAGGTCCTGCCCAAGTAGAAAGAGAATATACATAAAGTTATTTTTAAAGCAATTTAACTAATTGTGTATGCTATGTTACTTATATCAAGGAATGTTTTTCTTTACAGAGTTCATGCGCTGGAAGTTCCCCTACAAGCTGGTGAGCGCGATCGGCGACGGCAACGTGGACGGCTTCGTGTCGGACTTCGAGGACAACAAGGTCAAGGCGCTCATCTTCGAGGAGCGCACCACCATCCGCCTGCGATACCTCATCACTGCATTCCACTATAGAGATAGAGTCGCCTTCGGGTGAGTACCTTGCTCGACCTTAAGTCAGATATAGTGTTCTATATCATTTTGATAACTTATTTTTCGTCGGTTTCTGGCGGACTAAAGCATGTTATTGATGTAACCATGTCCGTTTGCCTGCAGTTTCGTGGACATGCGGCTCCACGACAGCAGCAACGTGACGTCGCGCTACAAGGTGCAGCGGCACGTGGACACCATGGTGCTGCTGAAGGAGGACAGCTCGGAGCCCGCCGCCACCGTCAGCACCACCGAGATCCCCACGCAGACGCTGCGACAGCTCATCGACGCTAATCAGATGCTCACGCTGCCGAGGCTCTCCTCACAGGTCAGATATAGCTATTCTGTAGACAAGGCTTCACGACAGCAGCAACGTGACACCATGGTGCTGCTGAAGGAGGACAGCTCGGAGCCCGCCGCCACCGTCAGCACCACCGAGATCCCCACGCAGACGCTGCGACAGCTCATCGACGCTAATCAGATGCTCACGCTGCCGAGGCTCTCCTCACAGGTCAGATATAGCTATTCTGTAGACAAGGCTTCACGACAGCAGCAACGTGACACCATGGTGCTGCTGAAGGAGGACAGCTCGGAGCCCGCCGCCACCGTCAGCACCACCGAGATCCCCACGCAGACGCTGCGACAGCTCATCGACGCTAATCAGATGCTCACGCTGCCGAGGCTCTCCTCACAGGTCAGATATAGCTATTCTGTAGACAAGGCTTCACGACAGCAGCAACGTGACACCATGGTGCTGCTGAAGGAGGACAGCTCGGAGCCCGCCGCCACCGTCAGCACCACCGAGATCCCCACGCAGACGCTGCGACAGCTCATCGACGCTAATCAGATGCTCACGCTGCCGAGGCTCTCCTCACAGGTCAGATATAGCTATTCTGTAGACAAGGCTTCACGACAGCAGCAACGTGACACCATGGTGCTGCTGAAGGAGGACAGCTCGGAGCCCGCCGCCACCGTCAGCACCACCGAGATCCCCACGCAGACGCTGCGACAGCTCATCGACGCTAATCAGATGCTCACGCTGCCGAGGCTCTCCTCACAGGTCAGATATAGCTATTCTGTAGACAAGGCTTCACGACAGCAGCAACGTGACACCATGGTGCTGCTGAAGGAGGACAGCTCGGAGCCCGCCGCCACCGTCAGCACCACCGAGATCCCCACGCAGACGCTGCGACAGCTCATCGACGCTAATCAGATGCTCACGCTGCCGAGGCTCTCCTCACAGGTCAGATATAGCTATTCTGTAGACAAGGCTTCACGACAGCAGCAACGTGACACCATGGTGCTGCTGAAGGAGGACAGCTCGGAGCCCGCCGCCACCGTCAGCACCACCGAGATCCCCACGCAGACGCTGCGACAGCTCATCGACGCTAATCAGATGCTCACGCTGCCGAGGCTCTCCTCACAGGTCAGATATAGCTATTCTGTAGACAAGGCTTCACGACAGCAGCAACGTGACACCATGGTGCTGCTGAAGGAGGACAGCTCGGAGCCCGCCGCCACCGTCAGCACCACCGAGATCCCCACGCAGACGCTGCGACAGCTCATCGACGCTAATCAGATGCTCACGCTGCCGAGGCTCTCCTCACAGGTCAGATATAGCTATTCTGTAGACAAGGCTTCACGACAGCAGCAACGTGACACCATGGTGCTGCTGAAGGAGGACAGCTCGGAGCCCGCCGCCACCGTCAGCACCACCGAGATCCCCACGCAGACGCTGCGACAGCTCATCGACGCTAATCAGATGCTCACGCTGCCGAGGCTCTCCTCACAGGTCAGATATAGCTATTCTGTAGACAAGGCTTCACGACAGCAGCAACGTGACACCATGGTGCTGCTGAAGGAGGACAGCTCGGAGCCCGCCGCCACCGTCAGCACCACCGAGATCCCCACGCAGACGCTGCGACAGCTCATCGACGCTAATCAGATGCTCACGCTGCCGAGGCTCTCCTCACAGGTCAGATATAGCTATTCTGTAGACAAGGCTTCACGACAGCAGCAACGTGACACCATGGTGCTGCTGAAGGAGGACAGCTCGGAGCCCGCCGCCACCGTCAGCACCACCGAGATCCCCACGCAGACGCTGCGACAGCTCATCGACGCTAATCAGATGCTCACGCTGCCGAGGCTCTCCTCACAGGTCAGATATAGCTATTCTGTAGACAAGGCTTCACGACAGCAGCAACGTGACACCATGGTGCTGCTGAAGGAGGACAGCTCGGAGCCCGCCGCCACCGTCAGCACCACCGAGATCCCCACGCAGACGCTGCGACAGCTCATCGACGCTAATCAGATGCTCACGCTGCCGAGGCTCTCCTCACAGGTCAGATATAGCTATTCTGTAGACAAGGCTTCACGACAGCAGCAACGTGACACCATGGTGCTGCTGAAGGAGGACAGCTCGGAGCCCGCCGCCACCGTCAGCACCACCGAGATCCCCACGCAGACGCTGCGACAGCTCATCGACGCTAATCAGATGCTCACGCTGCCGAGGCTCTCCTCACAGGTCAGATATAGCTATTCTGTAGACAAGGCTTCACGACAGCAGCAACGTGACACCATGGTGCTGCTGAAGGAGGACAGCTCGGAGCCCGCCGCCACCGTCAGCACCACCGAGATCCCCACGCAGACGCTGCGACAGCTCATCGACGCTAATCAGATGCTCACGCTGCCGAGGCTCTCCTCACAGGTCAGATATAGCTATATTTAAGCTTCATATATTTCCTCTTAAAAGTCAGCTTTTCAATTAAATCTAGACTTAACTGAAAATTACTACTTTGTGGCTAAGAATAAGGCTTTAAATTGTCGAGCCAAAAAATGTGATTTGAGTGCAAAGGGCATTTCGTAAAACTTTACTTACATCAGTGTTTGTGTTGTGCAGAGCGTGCTGGAGAGCGTGTGTCCGGTGGAGTGGCGCGCGGCGCGGCGGCGGCTGTGCTGCGTGCTGGTGTGCGGCGGCGGGCGCGCGGCCACTGCGGCACGACGCGCACTGCGCGTGCTGGCGCGCGCCGCACCTCCCGACAGGCTGCACTACGCGTACCTCTACGCGCACAAGCAGCCTGCCTTCCTCACCGCGCTCGCTAATGGCTCTGGTATGACAAACTACTGCTTATTCCTGAAGTTGATCAAGATTTTAAAATTACCCTTTTTAATACAGAAATAACTTCTCGAAGGGAAATCGAGAAACGCCGTGAGTTCTGCGATCCTGCTCACGATCTACTTTTATTAGTGACTATTTTATCTCGTCAATTTTTTTTTTCGCTACGTCAGAGTTACTAACATGCACTTATTTGCAGGCAGCGACATCTCGGAGATGGAGCACCGCATCGTGATAATCTGGCGTCGCGAGGCGACTCGCATCCAGTACGAGTGGCTGAACGAGACGTGGCCGAGCTGCGCGCACGAGCACTGCGGCGAGCCCGCGCCCGCCGACCCCGCGCTCCGGGACGACCTGCTCAAGTACCACGAGCGTCTCAACGAGACCAAGCGCGCGCTCGACCAGCTCATCAAGCGACTGCTCAAGCCCACGGAGGTCATGGGCTATGAAGCTCATGTACAGGTGTGTAAATACCGCAAAAAAGGATTTGTAGAAATGTTCTATTTACCTTCTACACATTTCAAAGATTGTTAATGCCATTACTAAAAATAGTCGTGGACCAAAAATTTAAAACATTTCATATTTGTTCTGTCTACGACAACAACTAGTAAACTTCCAGTAATTCAAAACAAAATAACAGGAAATGAGCAAGGTGCGCTAATGTACCGTAGCATTCTGTTATCTTCGTTCGACAAGGCTTAATATCTCTCAAGATTCAAGGGAAGAAGAGCAGTAGCGTCTACGAGCTCGTGCACGCTTATACGAACACGCGTACAGCTCACAGTTTGACCGGATTGTGACGATGTTCCCTGTTCCCTGCAGGAGTTGTTGGACGAGGCGGCGATGGGCACGGTGTGGCGCGCCGTGCTGAAGGTGTGCGAGTGGACGGAGCGCGCCGCCGCCGGCCTGCGCACGCAGCGGGCGCTCTCCGCGCTCTCCGTGCTCGCCACCGTCGCGCTCGTGCTGGCCGCCGGGTACCTCATGGCTTACCTCATGTAACTATCACTGAATTATAACTGTGTTGTAGTGGACAGAGGTCGCGACAAGATTCTATATTTAAAAAGAGATTTATTTGTAATAGATCGACCAATTGCGAAGTTCCACCGCGCTCATAAAGCCTAGGAGAGCGTGGTGGAACATAACATATTATCACGCCTGGATCCCCACAGTTCGCCGATATGTGCGTGGTGGACAATTCGCATAACTAGCGGAAATAAGAGCTTGTAAAGAGGCGCCCGCAGAGGATCAGCGCTCGTAACGTGACACCCAGAATTCGCATTACACGACACAGTGGTCGTGAAGACGACGCGTCCATATCTCGCTTTTGGGCGCCAGGCGCCGTCGTTTGTTATTATTCCATTACCGGGCGCCTGCGAACATATCAACCATATAATAAAATAAAAAAAACAAAACACGGTGTCGCGGTGAAAGTGCGGCGGCCGCGTCGTATGCACGACCGCTTATACGTTACACCTATCTGGACCCGGCAAACACTTCTAAAATCGCTGACCTTCTATTTAACTTCCAGACGCGTGGAAGAAGAGTCGGTGCAGCGTCAGAAAGAAGAACGGAAGAAGCAGAACGGCGCCACCAAGAAGAACAACAACGAACCGAGCTCGGAACTCAGACTGCATGAGCTGAGGGCTGAGAAGTATAATGGACTTGTTAGGTAGGAAGTTACCTAATTTTTAACCAAACTGAAATAAAGGACCAATATAGACCATACCCCAGAACCTGAGGTCGACCTACAAGAGATTAATTTCATTGTTATTGTTTGTAGACTATTGAAGCCCGGTTGCCGAACCATCGTGTTACTGGTGGATATGCAGAGTCGAGTACAGCTGCTCTCCAAATTCCACAAGATTGTGTGGCCTTATCGCAAGTAAGCACTGTCATATGTTACATAACACTTTACAATCTTTAAACAAATCTTAGCTTTCCACAAGGTGCTTAAAGTCTATATTAGCATGCCGCGCATAGTTGATTGACGGCGAACGTCTTTAGGGACAGTCGCTCGGAACAACATGTTAAAACATGCGCTCGGCTCGATTCGTTTGCCATCGTGTGCCATCGTGTCCAATCGGATCATTTCGTCGACAGTCGCGGGCGCTCGGTACAGTGGTTGAGCGGTATACTAACGTGCGGCAACAAAATCGGTTACGTATGCAAGGGACGCAAGCCGTAAGCGGTACGGAGTCGACATTCCATTGCTATCCTGTTGATGATAATAGGCGATCGATGCATCAAGTCTCCCTTTTGACCAAATGCTATGCGTGCCGATTATTCAAACTGGTACTAGAACATTTCATTTTGAAATATAATATTTCAACAAAAAAATCCTTCTAACTACATGTCCTTGTGTGTCAGGAACAAGACGCTGCTGTTCGCGTACCTGTGCGTGGAGCGCAACATCGTGTGGTTCAGGCGCGTGCTGCAGCTGTCGCTGGGCGGCGGCGAGCTGCGGCTCAACGCGCGCAACTGCGTCGGCACCGTGCTCGCGCTCAACCCGCACCGCAAGTACTTCTGCATCTACCACGCCAAGCACCCCGAGTGCACCAAGCCGCACAAGGTAACAACATCAACATGCTACTATGTGTACCACCTACCAAAATCCACCTTGGACTGCTCTAACAATGTATATGTAATGTTCCTAGCGTATGAGCCGCATGACGCGGTCGCTGGGCGAGAGCGGCGTGCTGGACCCGGAGGCGGGCGCCTTCATCGGCTTCCACACCTCGCCCGACTCCTCCTCCGCCGACGAGGCCACCGACCCGCCCGTGCTCATGCAAGGTCTGTACTATACTCTCAGTAGCGCATGCGAGAGCGGCGTGCTGGACCCGGAGGCGGGCGCCTTCATCGGCTTCCACACCTCGCCCGACTCCTCCTCCGCCGACGAGGCCACCGACCCGCCCGTGCTCATGCAAGGTCTGTACTATACTCTCAGTAGCGCATGCGAGAGCGGCGTGCTGGACCCGGAGGCGGGCGCCTTCATCGGCTTCCACACCTCGCCCGACTCCTCCTCCGCCGACGAGGCCACCGACCCGCCCGTGCTCATGCAAGGTCTGTACTATACTCTCAGTAGCGCATGCGAGAGCGGCGTGCTGGACCCGGAGGCGGGCGCCTTCATCGGCTTCCACACCTCGCCCGACTCCTCCTCCGCCGACGAGGCCACCGACCCGCCCGTGCTCATGCAAGGTCTGTACTATACTCTCAGTAGCGCATGCGAGAGCGGCGTGCTGGACCCGGAGGCGGGCGCCTTCATCGGCTTCCACACCTCGCCCGACTCCTCCTCCGCCGACGAGGCCACCGACCCGCCCGTGCTCATGCAAGGTCTGTACTATACTCTCAGTAGCGCATGCGAGAGCGGCGTGCTGGACCCGGAGGCGGGCGCCTTCATCGGCTTCCACACCTCGCCCGACTCCTCCTCCGCCGACGAGGCCACCGACCCGCCCGTGCTCATGCAAGGTCTGTACTATACTCTCAGTAGCGCATGCGAGAGCGGCGTGCTGGACCCGGAGGCGGGCGCCTTCATCGGCTTCCACACCTCGCCCGACTCCTCCTCCGCCGACGAGGCCACCGACCCGCCCGTGCTCATGCAAGGTATGTACTATACTCTCAGTAGCGCATGCGAGAGCGGCGTGCTGGACCCGGAGGCGGGCGCCTTCATCGGCTTCCACACCTCGCCCGACTCCTCCTCCGCCGACGAGGCCACCGACCCGCCCGTGCTCATGCAAGGTCTGTACTATACTCTCAGTAGCGCATGCGAGAGCGGCGTGCTGGACCCGGAGGCGGGCGCCTTCATCGGCTTCCACACCTCGCCCGACTCCTCCTCCGCCGACGAGGCCACCGACCCGCCCGTGCTCATGCAAGGTCTGTACTATACTCTCAGTAGCGCATGCGAGAGCGGCGTGCTGGACCCGGAGGCGGGCGCCTTCATCGGCTTCCACACCTCGCCCGACTCCTCCTCCGCCGACGAGGCCACCGACCCGCCCGTGCTCATGCAAGGTATGTACTATACTCTCAGTAGCGCATGCGAGAGCGGCGTGCTGGACCCGGAGGCGGGCGCCTTCATCGGCTTCCACACCTCGCCCGACTCCTCCTCCGCCGACGAGGCCACCGACCCGCCCGTGCTCATGCAAGGTATGTACTATACTCTCAGTAGCGCATGCGAGAGCGGCGTGCTGGACCCGGAGGCGGGCGCCTTCATCGGCTTCCACACCTCGCCCGACTCCTCCTCCGCCGACGAGGCCACCGACCCGCCCGTGCTCATGCAAGGTATGTACTATACTCTCAGTAGCGCATGATGACACGGTTAATCTTGTTAACTCCATTTTCCAAAAAAAAAAAAAACTAATCGTATTCTCCACCAAAAACAGACCGACAGTTCACTCCTAATATCTAAAATAAATTGTATTCCCTCTTCAGAGAACCTTCTAGACGGGCTGGAGAACTGGCTGGACCGGCTGTTCGAGGGTAGCACCCACCGATACTACATCAACTACTGGCCAGACATGACCACCAAGTGAGCTCCGCACTGCCTGCTGTGAGCACTCACCTTTGTTTACTCTGTACCTGCCTTGGCGTAACTAGACGTATTCAAATACAGGCTGTATGGACACAGACCTTTGCATGAATAACGTTGAATTCAAATATAGAACTGTCATTAACAGACATGTTTATCGGTTTTGAAATATTAATGGCTGCCTTATCGGAATACAAGTATAGAACGCTAGTTTGCTTCTTAAATAAAGCTAGTGATGATTATGTATTCTTACTTACAAAATATTTAAATCTATAATATTATTGGTATTTCTAGTTACGCCAAAGCTCTACAGAGAGTTCAAACATATTTATTTTTATTAAAATGAGTTCTCGATTTCTTTGTCGTTGTTAAGAAAATATACTGCCCGGTTATTGTCGTTTTTCGACCGTAGTTATTAATAAGTATTATAGTTATTCGTAACGGTTTGCCTTAGCGCTGGTACCCGCTGCCAGTTCCAATTCGTAACATGAAACTATTGAGACCAATTAAGATGGCTACAAACATTGGCTCCAATGTTTTCGGGAGATGGGTTTGAGGTAGAAGAAGTTAGGTCCCAATGTTTGGGCCAACGTTTGTAGCCTAGGTAAAAGTGCATATTTCTTTACGTATTGGACGGTTGCTGCAATTGAAAGGTTGCGTGGTGGTCGCGCATTCTCGGGATGTGAGTCTGTGTGGCTGAGTACGGTAGGACGATAGCTTCGATCGATAATGTCGTACGAACAAATGTAATCAATGGTTTCGAGTGCACTTCGGTTGAACTACATCACTGTTCTTACATTACGAAGTCTGGCAGTCGTTCGCTACAAGCTCAGGCTTGTGTTCAATAATACAAAGTGCCTCTATGCTGAACTTGTGGTAATCAAATATTATTAACATGCCTTAGACGGGAACGGGGTAAGTCCTATTTGCTCTGGCTCTGATTTTATTCGTTCTTGCTTATATTTAGTTACAGTACAGAACGCAGTAGTAGTTGCTCTATCGGTAAGAGTAAAACGGACAAACAATAACTGTACTGCAGATTTATTAGCATTATTTGTTCAGCGTCAAGTCTGCCAGACTTCGAAATGTGAATACTTTAAAATAATTGGGTTGTCAACCGAATTGCGCCCGGAACGTTAGGCCAAATTGTATTAGTGCCTATGTCGAGTAATTAGGCGAACTGACTCTCCTTCGATAGGTGTTAGCTAAATTGTAGCTCGGATGTTTATCAACTAACAGACATCAGTGTAAATGGGTAGTTTGTAAAATAAATAGCAAAACAATTCCTTTTTCATGCATAAAATCTAAAGATTTTTTTTTTATTATTGTTCTTAAACCTTAGTAATTTGCCCATACTGACCAAACAGAACCCCATTTACACTCATATCTGTCCTGAAAACAAAATTAAAATTAAAAAAATAAAATATTCACACTTTTATATAAATAAATTAGCTGTAAATTAGCAGTTTGTCTTCACGATATCACAATAACTAGTGTTATAGTACAATACAATAATAAGGACAGTATTACGTCACCGCACCACTTAGATGGTAAACACTACATGTCGTGAAAGACATCGATGTCTATTGCCATGGCCGAGGTAGATTCTTTTTCTATCGCATCGATAACGCAATCATTCATGGCGTGGTACGAAAAGGTCAGTATATTCTAAATGGGTGCTTAAAAGTCACCTAAATTGTGTAATGGCTGTAGTGTGTATACGGCTAGCATCGCTTGTGGCCATAGTCATGTAAGTTACATTTAGCTCGGTTTTAATTCCGATCTGTCAACTAGACTGTTCAATTATAAAGTTAACCTACAGATGCACATAGGATGCATATAAAAGCTTGACTCATGCACAAACCATCAATAACGACCAATATTATTAAAGTACAAAAAAACGATGTGCCATAATTTTTTGACCTATATTTTATAGCAGAATTCTATAGCAATAGAGATTGATATCTATCGCGATATGTAACAACTACTTTACACATTTTTAAATCTTTATACATTCTACCTAGTGCCATTTGATTGAGCTTCGTAATACTGCCTGTTGAGTGCTGGGGAACACAGAATATGCTGGGAAAAGAGGTCTTTATCTATTAAAATGTATTGTCGTTGCCTTTTGCCGAGATTTTATTCTAAAAAAATGTGGTAAGAGTTAATCATAAAATTAAAATATTGATCTGCAGCTCAATCATGTTGAGTTTGAAGTTAACTTATTTGCATATCAAAATATGTTCTACCATCTGAGCATTTATTTTATAATTGATACGTACCACATTCTAATAATGCTCTCTTTTTTAAAGTAATGACTCGGTGAATGACAAGTAATGACGGAATTGCTAGACAAATCGCTACATTAGTATTCTGATAGTATTAACTTTGTTGAAATATTTCGATTAACAATCACGTTTATTGTTCCTGGGTGGAGTCGGTTGTCCCGAACAACGTACTAGTCAAATGTATTACCAAATGTTATTTTATAATTTAGCTAAATATAATAGTTGTCGCCTTAGTTGGTATGTATGAGTTATGGTAAGGAGCGAGTGGGTTAATAATAAGTCTTTACAATCGTGTGTTCAAATCGGAATGATATATTGCATGTCACAAGTTTTCATTGTCGGTCAAATATATTATAAATATTGTCTATATGTTGTTAGTGAAATGTTATCCTTTTTCTTGACATTTTAATTATTTTGCCTGTTGCCAGTCTCAGGATTGTGACTATGGCTCTACAGCTGTAGTAGTTCGTCTAAGTAACTAAAAAATAATATCTATAGAATTATTATTTGTTCATTTAATTGTTTTAAAATGGTATTTATTTAAGAACCATAATTATTGTTTTATATACCCGTGTGTATGGTAACAATAAAGTGCATTTTTTTATAAAATGAAGTTTGATAAATAAAAAGACAAATTTGTATAAATCTTGGAATTGTATCATTACGTGAATGTTTATATTGTATCTGTTCAACGTATATTGGTGGGGACTGGAAGATGTACAGACATTGATAATTAAGCCGGAACCCCACAGCGGCGCACGGAGAGGCTGTGCACGTGTGTTCAGCTTCGCTTTAGTACAAAATGTATGAGAGCGTTTCCACCGCAGCGCACGGACATGCTACGCAGCAAATGACGTCATAAACACACGAACGTAGCTCAACCCACGGCCGTGCGACGCATCCGAGCTGCGTGGGTCGGCCATTTCTCTGCGACCCACGACTATGTACAGTCTCGAGCAAAAATATGTATACACATAATATTTTTAAGAAATTATTATAAGAATAAGCAACTATAAATAAGAGGTACAATTAATGTTCCTAGTATATCTACATATTATTTTTTTTATTAAAAAAAATATTTGAACTATTTTATTTTCAAGTGTCATCTGTCAGTATGCATTGATTGCTAGATGGCAGAAGAGATTCGACAAAAAATCTCACTAATTTCGTTTAACAATTTCGCATATTATTATGTTACATATTTTTGCTCGTGACTGTACCCCACGCATAGCTATGAGCTGTGTGAGCGACACATCCGTGTCCGTGCGCCGCAGTGGAAACGGAGGCCGACGCCGCCGAACTAATGAGCCCACGCAGCAGAGGTGAGCCACGCATCCGTGCACAGCCTGCGCAGCGGTGGGGTTCCGGCTTTACTCCATAACGCACGATAGCATACCAAATAATGTTCTCTATTTTACTTGACCTATATAAATTGCTTCAGTAGTAATCTCGAAAATGTAATGTTCACTATTAGTTTATATTTCAACACATTTATAATTGTTGTGTAATTAGTATTAATTTATACGTCAATATTTGGTGTTATGAGTGCACTTGTTGATTGAGTACTATTTTATTGATATAAAATGAATTATCTTCCTTGGAAAGTTTTAATATTTTTATTGTTGTGCAACCAATACGGAAGGATGCGGGTAGGAAGGTTCTGAAAGCATGTGCAAGTTTATTTTATGATAAAATGAAGATTACAAACCTAGTTTTCAATATTTCAGAGTCATGATTTATATTCCTTTCAATTATAGATATTTTAGTGTTATATTCAGCTCTATATAAATTTAATGCAAGTTTCATGTTACTGTTATTTTAGCGCAGCTGACCTGTTCCCCCAATACAAAACTGTATAAATGTGCTGTTTAACCTGTGTTGCCATGTTTTCTAGTTATAATTATCACCGCGTTGGTGTCTGTATATGGGTTGTTGGTAAAGCTTGTCTATTCATACTAAAATATAATTATGATTGTATTTAAATTATTTTTATTGTTAAGATACACTAAATCTATCCTTTATCTTAATTCCAGTATCGATTTGTACAATAAATTATTAAATATTGTTCTTTATTTTTGAGTTTTATTTACTTAATATGATTTACCCTGAAATAGGTTATAATAAATAGAAGGTACTTTGAAAATTGTCTAATTGTCAATAATTACAAACCCATATAAGTTTTTTGAGATTCTCAATTTTTTTAATCACTTATTTAGATATTACGCAGGTGTTACATATAACACGATGTTATGAATCAAACTGTGTAGTAACTTTAGTTCGTACGTCGATGTTGAAACAAATAACCAGTATTTTCTTAAATATTAGGAGCGAAATAATTGTGTTGGTAATATAGTACTTAACTACTGAATAAAACTAAATAAATAATTCTACATCTTTATTCATTTAATTAATGTTTTATAATGAATACCACCAGAACCACTTTACTGAATACTCGTACAGTCAACCGCAAGTCAGTGGTGACACCAAACATTTTATTATTGCCAGCCATTTACTAAGTAGTTGCTGCCAGAATTCTAGTTACCACTATATTGCGTCCGACTGCACATCGATAAACAATAAAAAAGAAAAAAGTATTTAATAAATTAACAGTATTTAATACACTAAAAGATATTTGTACAACAAATGATATTTTCTATAAAAAGGGACGTTGCTACTGTCGGTTGCACGCTGTTTTTGTTTTTTTCTGTGGGTCGCATGGCGGTATGGTTGATTTTTCTCGAAGGCTGGAAGAAGGGAATTAATAATAAATGAACAGTTAATAAGTTACACATTTTTGTCAGTTCACAAAAGAGATTGTAATACCACAATAACAAGAAGTGGTATTAAATTCATATTATTGGTAAATCAATAGCAGTCTCATCTATTAACTTAGGTGAGACTGCATTAGGGCTTATTGACAAAAGTTATCAAAAATATTGATCTTTGAAAGCATTTAAAATGTTGTAATATTTTTTTGGACTTAGCAAGATCAGAATTAAAAAACTTCAAAAATACCAAGTCTATTGTGCAAAAAATGTCATTTAGTAATTTAAACGCGAACATATTTTAAAATTATCTTATAATTACATCTTTTTATCTATATTTAAAATCGTAGTCCGGAAAATTTTATCCCCATAAAAAATATTTTTCAATTTTAATCATATTATATCATTATGTAAACTGAAAAATGCTGAGTTGCATTATCTACAAATGATAACAATTGAAAATGATAAACCTGCAATATTTAGATAACTTAAATTCGAATAGTTTTTATTCTTTCTGTGATTATCACACACTTAACTATTATTTGTTTATCTACGAATGTCCAATTTTATTAGCACTGCAGCGTAAAATAGGTCCGGCTTTGTGGTCAACCGGAATTGGTTAGAGTTTTATAAAACACAAATTGTTGCTCGCGACACTGCCCGCGTAGGTATCGGATTTCGCGGCCCAAAAGCCCATGTCCCTTCTTAGGCTCCGAACTATCTCAGTACCACTTTTCACTTAAATTGGATGAGTAGTTTTCACGTGACTGCGTAACACACAGTTACATTCGCATATATTATATTAGTAAGGGTGAAGTGGAGGTGATGTCCGGATAACAGCTACATTAAACAACCACGAATTTCACGGGATAATAAGTAGCGAATACCTTCTTATCTCCGGTATTAAGTGTTCGATCGGCTCTTGGGTATTTACGCCGATTTACACCTCCGCCATAGCCTCCTGAAATGTACTTGTGTTTACTATATTATTATAAACTTTACTTCTTTATACATGCGTTAGTACCGGTTTTTTGGGGGTTGGCCTTCTAACTGTTATATATATTATTTTTTATGGCTTTTTGTACACTTATAAAAAAGTGGTGGCTAAATATATTCACCAATGTTTTGTTAATTCTTGCTAATAAACTTTTTTCTCCTAACAAAAGTGTTTTGTCCTTCACATCAGTTATTTTTAAACATGAGTGTATTTATGAGTATACATATTTCAATCAATTTTATTTTCAAACATTATTAAGAGTACAATGTTACCTAAACCTAGTCATATTCTTTCCTTTTTATTTTTAAGACAGTGCATATTATGAATTATCTTAACACAGATATACAACTCAGCATTTTCCTAGTTAATTTATTGCTTCACTTTTATTTAATGTGGCATCTCTATTTATTTAAAAACTTTGTTTTGGACACTTTTGCATAAACAGACAAGATTTAAATCTAGAAATAATACTTTTTAACTAAAAACTAATTAAATGGGTATAACAAATTACTTATGGAAATACAATATGGGATGGTAATGTTTAAACTCAACTACACAAAATTACAATATTGATATTAACTTCTTTCTACAAATTACAATACTCTGCTTATAATTAAAATAAGGATGAACTTACAACTACTTTACAGACTATACTAGGGCCACTGTATGATGGCATTTATGATAGAAACAATGTTTTCTAGTCAGAATAAAAATGTTTAAGGAATTTAATTGCTTTTTTTTATTATTGCTTGCACTAATTTTAAAAAGTAAATAGTGCATGCATACAATGATATATCTGAATACCACACTAAATGCTGAATGGTAAATGTTTAGCTTAAGAGCATTTGTTTGTCTTTTCTCAAGACTAGAACTTTATGAAAGACTAGCTGTGCTTTTCATGCAAAGCAAGTAAAATAATGTTAAATAGCCTTATATATATTTTTGAGAATTGAGCTATTCAATGCAAAAAGGATTTCAAAACCATCTGAAAGTTTAACAGATTTTCTCATTCAAACAAGAAAACTCTTTTGCTTTTAAATACAGTGAAAAATTCACAAGTGCCACCATAATTTGACTCTAGTATAATCTCAATGATGCCTACCTGAAAACTGTAGTCCCTACTATGATATTATTATTAATTATGATCGTTCTTTCTAGGATTTAGTTCATACTCGCAGTTGGCGTAAGCAATGCCCACACCCATGCCAATTCCAGCTACGATGGGCCATCTCCGCTGACTAAAGTAAAATACTGATATGACTGTACCAAGTATGAGACCACTGCCTGTAAACATAACAAGACACAGATGTAGTGTGATAACAGCGGCATATGTACACGTATGTGTGTGGGGAGTTATCTAACATGTTGCCATCCAATGGAGATCAGTTAAGGTTATAAACTTGTCATGTAAACAACGGTTATTCATTTTACTATCAAATGTTATATTTAAAACATATCTGATTAATATTTCCGTAGTTCTTATCAAAAATACTGTAGACAAAACCACTGAATGGTATTCCGAAGGTGTCGGCTATCACTAAAGAATGTTTTTCAGATTCTGACATCCAAATGTAAACATGTTCCTATTGAAGATTTACGTTAGACATTAACCAAATAGCCACAAAAAATTCACTTACTTGTTTTTACTATGCCGTCAGTGAGGCACATGTCCAATTTGGTACTGTAAGAGTCTTCAGGGTCTTGGCCTTTTCCTTTAGTCATATTTTTTTAGTAACAACGGTTACAATCGACGGAGAAGAAATGTTTCAACGATCGGTACACTAATACCGGGGAATTAATAAATAAATATTATAGTAGGGCTTTTACATAATAATTCAGTAATAAAAAATTTGACAAACACGGTTTGGGTTTGACAGCAGAACAATTAGTGACGTATGAGAGAGCGTGACATTTGAGCACGATCGCCATTTATAGTTTTCACCAATCAGGTGCCAGTATTCAGGGAAATATCTGTGATTGGTTAATATGACCGGGATTCACGTGAAGAAACAATCGTAAAGCTAGGATTATACTATTGTCGTGTTATGTGTTAGGGCGCGTTCTGACCTTATCGAAAACACATTATCGTACGGCTATGATTGATACTATACTACAAACTGTACTATAAACGATCCACGTGGTAGGGCATAATCATCTGGCATAATATAGTATTTCATTTCATTGTCCTTCCGCACCCGAACACACCGCACCACAAAAGTATAAATCTAGTTGTAGGTACGGCTGCTGAGAGGTACTGGCAATTATCGCTATGTTTTAACAATTATTGAAGGTAGGTACATATCTGCAAGTTTTAAAATTGTAAATTACGTGTTCGACAAAAAGAAAAATTGTTTTAATTTGCTACTGTGGATATGATATGCCTGTTTGTGTGGCTTAAAGCACAGGGCAAAGTATTATGTAGGATGCTTTGAAGTATGCGATAGAGATAGCGGCGTAAATAAGAATAAACAGTTTTAAGTTAAACTCAATTACTAGAGAAAAGCGGCAAACAAGTTGCAGGAGCAAAACAACCTAAAGTACCTACGGACCTAAAGTACTTAAAAACTATGTTATTGATGTGGAAATAAAAACAAAACATTTTGTTCAAAATTAGCTTATATTTTTTTGTAATTATATTTGTAAAGAGATTAATTCTTACTTCTGATAGTTCCATCTTGAATTATTTTCGCAGTTCTTGAAAACTTGATTAACGTAAGTGCATGGTCGGCGTAGGTTTCTTTGATTGAATGATTTGAAATGGAATATAAATTTACCTTGCGTGAGCAACGTGTGTTAAGGTGCTTTCCAGCCTGAGGTTTGGACGTTCTTATAGTTTATTTAAACCTAAAAAAGAAACGTATTTTGGAATTTACAACTAAAAAAATACATACAGTCATTGTTTATCATTTACCTACTCTTTTCCTTCGCGTTCAACTTAAACCACGGAAACACGAAAGGAGCTGTAGTAGCAACACGGCAGCATTAAAATTAATTTACTTATAACAGCATCGATTTTCCAGCTTCTGTTGGTAGTTATTTTAAAAGTAAGGTGAACAAGGATTAGGGCCAATGCCAACATCCTAATCTAGATACTCAGAGCAATTATACACCGTGAAAATTGAATCGTTGTTTTCCCGCGGCAGGACGATTACCCATCAGTAGTACTATCGAAATACAAAGTTTAACTTTAAAAACATAATGTTTTTTTTTTCACATCATTAAAAAAGTATTCATAAACTCGAAAGAGCGATAATCAATAGTAGTTCACTCACTAGAGATCACGTAGGCACCTGTAGGTAACACGAAACGCACACGCCGCCGCCACGTGTTGTCGGCAAACTTACAAAGAAAGAATCAATAATAAATGTTCAGAGCAAAATAAGCTCTCGGTCATTGTGATACGGTATAAATTAGCTTGCATGCACGCGGCAAGCGCCGAAACACAATAGAATGCCGCCAAATGTTGCGCTCTGTGCCTACGGCTTAGTAGACTTGGGCATTGTCGTTCCTTTAGTGGAATTCGTTCCTCAAATCTCGTTCCGAGAAGTGAGCTGTTCCGCAAAATCGTTCCACAGTTCCATTCGCTCCGGTATCAGTAGTACTATAATAATGGCACAAAAATCTTTTTCTATCGAGTCCGGAGTTGAATTTTGTAACTTCCGGAGTCAGTATATAGCTAATCGTTCGTAAACTGTAAAAACCAGTGAAGTCCGTTAAATCTAAAATGAACTTATTCGTCTATGATATAAAGACTAAAATAGTTTACGTCTCCAGAATGACAAATTTAACTAAAAGAAAGAACTCCTCACTCCGGAGCCGGAACTGTGGAACGAAAATACCGCACAATAGTGAACGAGATCGATTCGTTCACTGAATGTGAGCAGTTCTTCGGAACGAATCACTCCGGAGTTACTCAACTCTACGGCTTAGTTAGTGTTCTGTGCGCGAACGTCGATGACGTCAAGTGATGAATGTGCGATGAAAGTGCTCAACACAGAAGGACTGCATCCTTATCATTTTTTTTTCGTGGCGGGCCACACCCTTGGCCACCGAGGAGCCCGGACTTGACTCCCTTGGACTTTTATTTGTGGTCGAGTCTGAGCTCAAGAACTTGGTGTATCGTGAGGAACACCAAACACGCGACTCTTTGATAAGTGCGATAGTGGACGCTTTTAATATCGTGAGACGTGACAGAGACACTTTAATGAAACTGAAAGACAATCAGTTAAAACGTGCTCGTTTGTGCATTGAACGTAGTGGTTTACATTTCGAACAATTACTCCGCTACCGTTAAGTGTAAGTACTCGTACTTTGTAAATAAACATTTAAAAGTAGGTTAGGTAATCAAAATCATTGTAAATAAGTCGATTCCATTTTTAAATACCTACGCCTTAAATACTTAATTATCAAATTCCGACTTTTTTTAAAGATACCTATTTTGATTTTTTAAGTATTTATGACGATCCTAAGCCCGTAAAAGTTTGAAGCGAAAATTTGAATTACTTATTGGTTTTGTGTTTTATTAAATCACGAGTAGCGATCAGCTGATTTACACGCGAAGTGCAACGACCGCGCGGCGTTCGGGGTAACCGCGCGCCCGCCCGCGTAGGTATAGCGCGATGTATTACTACTGGGTCAAGTCACTTTCGAGTTTTGTTTATAACAATTGTTAATCCGCCATTTATTGAGTCTAATTTTTTTTACATATATTAATCGATTGTATGACCGATACAAACTCATTTCGCTTCGGGAAAACAACGACTTGATATTCACCCTGTATAAATTACCTTCGACTGTGATGGGTACCGTTGTCCACGCCCTGTGCAGCGCTAGTATATTGTCATCGGTAAGCGGATGCCTCGAGACCTTCAGGTTCGGCCTCCTCTACCTCCTCTTCGACGTAAGTCGGTTCGTCGATGGCATAATCCGTATTCTTGTATAAAGTTGTAATTCTGTAAGTACGCACGATACCTACAGTAGGTATGGCATTGTATATTTTTTTATCCCCGAGTCTCACGAATGGGCAAAGGTCTCGCACAATTTTTCTCCAGGCTCTTGCCACCAATCCGACAAAATATAGCGATAGCCAAAAAATTTCAAATCTTTTCATTTCTAGCACAATTTTATTACAATATTTGATTTGATTTAAAATTCGGAATAAATTAAGTAAAATATTCTTGATGTTGATCTTAATTATCCAGTTGGGAACTCTACAGGAAGCACGATATGGAAGTTGATGGTTGTTGTTTTAAGAATTGTACTTCGTCCCAGATTTAAAGTTACTTATTAATCTCAGAATTTTACCTGCATTGAGCCCAAGCGTTGCTCGAGCCCACGGCTACGCCAACGATGGGTAGCCATCGTTGGCCCGGTAAGTAGAACCTGGCCAACACATGCCCAACCAATAGACCAAATCCTGAAAACGTACTAACCAGTTCAGACTATAAAGCTTCTACTGGATAGTCCATATAAGATAAAACTGAATAGTTTAACCAAACCTGATTTAAAAACTAAGTCGGACACGCAAAGGTCAAGTCTCTGAAAGAATGTTTCGTCCTCTGGTAGCTTATCATTGTTTTTATCCATTTGAAATATGAGCAAGGGCCCACAATAATATTTTTATTTCTTGGTCTGGTCTGCAACTGTAGCCATGTTTGATCACTCTGTTCGAGTTCGCGATTCCGATTCACTCACTTCGCTTATCCTAGGACGGAATACGTGCAATACTCTGAAAATTTAAATAAAAGTAAGAAATAAGTAAGCCATTTAAATACAATTGACTAAGTAAGTATGTGTGTCATTCTCTTTAGGTCAAAACGGATCATTTTAATCAAAATTATCTTGTATCCTTAAATACAGACCGACGAAGAAGGTTGCAGCGAGATCACAATTTTGTTCTAAGAGTAATTTGAATAAGAAACATAAAATATGAAGAAATAAAAAATAATGTTAAGGAAACACAATCATGCTGAAATATAGAAATAATGGTTCATGTTTTGTGTACTAAAAAATAATTAGAATAATATTTAAATGTTACCTGCACGTTGCCCAAGCATGAGCTGCGCCTACGGCAGTTCCAACGATGGGGGGCCATCTGTGGCCCGTAAGGCAGACCCTTACAATTACATGACCAACCAACAAACCAAAACCTTGAAATACGTGAATCCTGTACCTTTGTTATACTTGTCAATAAACTACTACTTAACTACTCTTTACTTTATATATTGCGGTCAAACTAAGGTCTTTGAAATTGGGTATACTCAAAGACCTAGTTTACGTTTTATAATGGAGAACCGAGGAAAAACTAATTTTTGAAAAAAAAAAGAAAGTACCTAAGTATTAGGCGCTACTTGTACTACACGGTACCGTACATAAACATACATACGGTATTTGTGTATCTACTTCATTTGCTGATCAATTTGTCTCTTCTCAAGAAGACGGGGGTATTAAACTAAACTACTATGTAAAATGCTTGCAAAGAAATTAAGCCATTTTTATTACCTGACTTAAATATTATGTCCGACACACAATTATCAATTCTCGTAAATATTGATTCAGTTGGGTCATCGTCCGACATTTCTAATAAGAGCATGTGGCCTAAAATATATTATTATTTATATAACTACCTATTATTAATTACACATTCATTCACTTTCTGATTCAGTAACAAGGAGCATACCTTTAAATGTTTAAAGTTTAAGAAGAGCACGTAGCTTCCACCCTTTGTTAAAATTCTAATCTTCAAATAGGAAACTGAAAAAACAAAATGAATTTACACTTCTATGCCCTCTTTTTCTCACTTTCTCTCACACTAAAAGCTGTGTTTGAAGAAATGCTTATTACATTATTCAATAGAAACTAGAGTAAGATAAATTCAGATAAGAAGTAAGTCAGGCATACTTGCAACTCGTGAAGTAGGTGAAACAAATGCCAACGGCAAGTCCTGTGAGGTGAGGAAACCTCCGACCGCCGAGCCAATACCTTGAGACGACAGTTCCACCAACAAGACCGTAACCTACGAAGTAAGGAAGTAACAACTTAAACGCTCCTTATTTGTTTACAGCCAAGTAGTTTGATGGTAACCAAATGGTTTCTGACGCGGGTAAGTAAAGTGGAGAGGATAACACGATGGTTTCAGCCATTAAGACAGGGACTTACCCACCTGAATTGTACATTAGATCAATAAAGCATAATTCTAGTTTCCCATTGAAGGTCTCGTAATATTCTTTCCAAGCAAGGCTGTCATCTTCGTCATCCATGTTATATCTATGGAGTAGGTACCTATGTACGAGTTAGACATACCGTGTTCAGGCGAACTTGGTAACGCGTAAAGTGAGATTTTTGATAGATGAATTAAAAATACTGAATTGTTGAGTTACATTATTGCATTTGAATGCTTGTAAATGTTTGTAATAAATTCACAGCGCCGATACACGGCACCGCATTGCGGCAGTTTGGGCAGTTTGACAGAATTTGTTTGACAGAACTTCCTAACTTCCTTGTATATCTTTGGATAAGACTCTAAAAAGAATTCTAAAAGGATAATAGTTTATTATGATCTTGATGTTTTTGAGACAGGCTCGAGAAAGGGAAGGATTTAATTGATTGCAAGATACATAAATATCAAAGTTCCGGTAGTTCTTTTGAGCATCAATGGCCTAAAGCCTGCTCTCGAAAGGATGCTAGGAATCGATAAGTTTTAGTGCAAATTTTAACTGTGGCCTACTATCACAGCATCTGCAGAGTTGGAGAACTGTAAAGAGCAGTAAATAGCACTAGAGCAGAGTTTTAGGATCAATTGCTATACAAATGAAAATGGCGCTAGAACTTATGTCACCGGCGACTACTGATAAGATTAGTTATATACTTCGAAATACTAATAAATAATAAGTTAAGCTTGCACTTAATATAAAATATTTGCGGAGAATATACGCGAAATATTTAAAGTGTCCGAAAATTACTTAATTCAAAAGTCAAAATAATTGCGTACAAAGGAACACGCTTTGATTAAAACCTCTTCCGTCACAGCTGATTTTGACAGTTCCCTGTTATAGTTTGTGTTTTTCGCAAGTGTTCAAAAAATGTGATTTTATTATATTTTCTAATAAATTAAAATGATCTCGAATCGAATAATTAAGTTTAACAGACATAAATCATGTCTACTTGTGTCACGAAATGCGAGTATGACGCCGGATACGAAGTCAGTTCAACCTCCTAACCCAAGGAGGATAAGTTCTGATATGGTCGGACCCCCCGATCCCGTGTCCAATCTAAGGAAGGTGATCTTTAGGATACCACCGAACGAAACTGAGCTAGAACGAAAGTACAGAGAATTGAGGACAGAGGTACAAGAATGGAATCAAAAGTTTTGGGAGAAACACAATTCCAGGTTTTATCAGGTAACCATACTCATTCAGTCGATTGTATAATAATACGAGTTTTCCTGTTCACATAACCAATTTATGGTTTTAGAAATTATTTACAGTTAACCATATAAAACATTACTTATTCATTCAGAAGAAATAATATCAGAAAGAAAGCTGATTCCACTTATTCCTAGTTCTCAAAGGACCACTGTCCAGTTGCCCCTAAGCCTAAACAGTTCATAAAAGAAATAAAATACTATTAAGAATAATAACAATAGGTTTATTATGCACTTTATATTATTTGAAATCCATGGTGTATTTATAACACACAAATATTGGCTGATGTTTTTATCATATTAAAAGATAACAGCCTATCCATAGCTTACATTTCATAATCAGTTATTGAATTCTCAAAATTTAGTATAATGACTTTTATGATCATTATTTCTAATATTTTGACCTTTTTATCAATTTATTGACCCAACAGAAGTGCCATTTTCACCTTGCTATCATTGTTGATATCCGCATACTATTTAAGGTCAAAAGTTTATTCTTATCAACCAATTTCTGGACTTTTTGAAGATAAAAGTGTTCCTTTTTGAAATCTGAATCTGAATAGGTATATTATCATTACTGTTTTAACCAAATTATTTTGTTATTGTTAATTGATATTTGATTAGGTACTGAATAACATGCTCACTATAGAAATATAAATGAGTAATGATTAAAAAGAAATGTCAGACATACAAGCCCCACTTCAATGACACTATAATAATATTTTCATTTATAAATACATATTTATTATCCTTTGCAGGAAAGAGAAGAATATGTAAAGAAAAATATGCCGACAGACAAACAAAACCTCACCGCAGATGAAATGAGTGTGTTTTACAAAGCCTTTTTAGATAAAAACTGGAAACTACACCTGAACTACAACATGGAATGGTACAAAAAGAATTTCGCTCTACTAAGCCTAGCTATAAGAGTAAAGCTAATGAAACTATTTAGATTTAAGGATTAGCTCCATTATCACATTTTATAGGCAATTGTTTGTAAATGAAGAATGTTTATTTTGTATTAATAAAATAATATATAAATAAAGTATCTTTGTTAATTTATCGTGGATTTTAAAATCTGGAATCAAACCTTATACCCTCTGTATGTATACACAATCATGTCGAATTTGAGCACAATGCATGAATGCACTACTATTGCATCAAGGGCTCGAGTTTATTTTGCTTTTTAACCCCAGGGCCAGGCCCGCTAAAACTACAATCCTGGATCGGCATAAATTCGTAAACAAAAATAATTAAGAATACATACAACGAATGTTGTGCGATTGTGGATTGCGAATGTGGATTTTTTTGCGGACACGTTCCGATAATTGTACATGTCTGGTCTGGTGGTACCTACAGTAGGTATGTAGGTGTACCTACATCAAGTATAAATAAGTATGAAATTGATCCAAATACCGAGTTAATATTAGAAGCGCGCATCAATACGATTGAATTGCATTACTGCGTATTATTCTGCTATGACAATTTATTTAATGCGCCTGAAATATTTATCATAGTAAAATACGATCAGCCGCTTATAATTATTAGTATAATACAGTAGCTCTACGAATCATTAAAGTTTGTGGGGCGTGAAATCCCCAATATCCGATATATTAGAGATATTTCCCTCGTTAAATGGTTCTCTGTACTTTTATACACGGATTATGTGTTGATAAGGAAATAAACGCATGGTTTTGAGCGGTAAGAAAGAATGAAAGAAGTATGCACAAAAAAAACCATGTCACTATAGTGCAGCGGTAGGAGTTCAGAGGCGTGCGTATACGCGCGTTCACTTCCCGCGCAACAATTCTATTTTATTACTAAAAACTTTTTGGTCGGGACCTTTCACCATTTAGAAGCATTGTTAATAAATACTTATAGTTTTATCATTCATCCAAGAATAACTGAGATCGACCAGAACAAATAACAATTTATGTTCAAACAAACAAATAGGTACCTACTTAGCTACTGACGATGTATTATTCATAAACCTTTTAAAAACAGCTAAGACCATAGATATAAAATAATGTCAAAAACTATTTTCTATCATCAAAATACTGTTCGTTTATCGTGATATACCTACTTAAGTAAAAATACAAAAAAAGCCACGGGGCATTTTGGTTCATTCATTGAAAATGACATCAAACTTTGTCATAAGATTTATAATTTGCAAAATATGGTTTCGATAGCTAATTATAAATTCACGGTTCGGTATCAGAGGGACTGTCAGACTATATTACATGTGAAATATTCGTAATTTGTATGTACCTAGATATATTCAATCATTAAAATGTACATCGCATTCAAGTGGCTTATTGGTTTGACTCTTGCAATGTGGGTTACGATGTGCGGCTTCGACTTGGCATTCAAAAGGAACGTTCTAATGAAGCAGGATGATGGTTAGTAATCTGAAGAAGACGGTGTTCCTAGTGTAGTTGGCATATAGGAACAGGTACCTGTAGGATACTCTTTGTTTTATGTTTTAGTTTGCCCACAAAAGATGGAGGGAACGGAAATCACCAGGAACACAACAATACCAGTGAAACGAAGGATAGAGTTCCAAAGAGGTAGATTTAAACAAGCTGGCGACAAGCTACAGGGCGTCGCCGTCCTGCACGGGTTCATGTTTCTTGCTGGAGCTCTAGTGGTGTCTTTATATAACAGAAAAAAAGAAATTATGATTTACACGAAAAGAAAAATTTCCAAAATTAATACAAATACTATTTTGGAAGTATCACAAAATTTTTCAAAAAGAACCGCATTCCAATTAAATCTTGTCACAGTAAAATACAGTAGTATGTTATGTAATAAGGTAAAAAAAATATTTGTCAAAATTAGAGAAAAGTTTTGCAGTTTGTATATGCAGAATGAATCACGAAAACCAAGAATAAATGTCATCTTGCTCAAAAAATTACAAGAAATCGGCGAAGAGAGGAAAAATCTCGGCCAACTTCTAATCGCAGCCATCCATGAGAATAAAAATATTAGAATGCAGTACCAACTGGAGAACATGGCGAAGAATAGACTCGTGAGGCACATCGAAAACACACAAAAAGTTATCAAAGAAAACCGATCGAGATATGTGAGCTTCCAACAACTATATTTAGTGACACACCAAGAAAATACATTCCTCAAATCTCGGTTAAAGAAACTTGCGAAAGAGAAAGAGGAAGCCGAGAAGAACCTGTTGGAATTGATGAACGAAGTGTATAAATCCAAAAATAACGAACTTAAATCGTTTTGCAGTCGATTCATTGTAAGGACAAAAGACAATTTATTAAATACAGACGTCGGTGCAGAGATCCAAAAATTTTTAGCCAAATCTCAAATACCATCTGCCACGTCATCAAATTGGCAGTTATCTGATAGTTCCGATGTTACGCTAAATGCAAGCAAAAGTTGGCCGAAATGCGCAAATACTAGATTTGCAGAAATCATCCAAGATGATGTCCTTGTACCGTTGGTGTCTGATGCACCCAAACTTAAAGGGCTTCCTGGGGAATGTGTTTTGACTGTGAAAGACAAAGATGGACTAATTGAAAAGTTGTACGAATATGATTACGAGTCAGATCTAGACAACGGTGATACAATCAGAAGAATAAGAGAATATTCTGTTTATCACGATAAAGACTGTTTATTAGATTTTTCGAGGTTAATATTATATTTTTCGTAATTTAATCATGTCATAAAATTAACACATTTCTCAACTTTTCCATTTTTCTTTTTAGTGCAAGAACAGCTGATACCGATACCCATACACCTCCGTCAGGTTGTCGAAGTCCTAGTGTGGACTACCCTCTAACCACACCAAGGTTTCTCACTGGCTCAGAAGCTTTTCAAAAATTTATGCAAAACAATAGAAATGTAGTGTCTATACCCACGTTACCTGAACCGCCGTTATTAACGGGTTGATTTTATGGAAGCTTTTCTTTTTGGATGTGATGTTTTTTGAGAATAAAACTGTTTTTTCCCTATTTTTTGTTTTTTTTTGCCCCTTATTTCGGGAACTCATAACTTTTTTGTTTGGCAACATTTGATACACTCGTGTTTGTGAAGAACTCTCGCCGGCTATCTAAATTATGATAACTAGTAAGAGGTATGTCTGTTAATGTGTTGAGCACTGTTATTCACTATTTTAAATATGTTTTTAATGAAATTACTGTTACATTGTTATTTGGTGGAATGTTTGTGTTACGCTTTCTAAACAATTTCTAAATAACTACCTTCCATGTGAATACAACAATATTTGGGAAATGTCAACTGTCAACAAGTTGACAAGTGTTGCCAACTCAATAGAAGATTACCGATTAGTTTTAGGAAATTGATTTAAAGAGATGGAAAAATTAAAACAAATCGACGTGAATTCAATAATCTGGAAGTCTATTAAACAAGATGGTCTTGATTTAGAATATGCTGTAGTCATAAATAAGAAAATAGCTAGTGAGATTTTTGCGGAACTCGAAAATACTTTAGAATATTTTACTGGAGACCTGTCGAAAATAAAGTAAGCATAAAACTTATTTTATGATTGTTTCATAATGTTGCTTTTGCTTTGTGATTATTTCTGTGGAAAAAGATCTAATTCAAAACATACATTGTATTTAAGGGTATTTGGAAAAGTTTACCCTTTACCGCGTCAGCAGGTAGCTTATGGCGATCCAGGAATAACGTACACTTATTCTGGAACTAAGATCCCTGCATTACCTTGGCCCGAACCTGTGTTGGCTTTACGAGATTTCCTGACAGCCCTCAAAGGAATCAAGTATGATTTTGTTTTAGTAAACAAGTGAGTGTTGCAATTTAATTGTGTTATGATTTAATTAAATAATGATGTTCAAATCGACTAAGCATTGCAACTGCAACCTAATTATTGCGTTTACTAGCATTTTAGTTTACTCCCATGCTCTTAATTCGCTCCTATAGTCATTTCTACGATAAGCAGGCTCTTGCTTGATAGAATAGCTCATCGCGCTCATCATGGCCCTATTCGAAATATATATAAACCTAATTAATCAGCAGCGCATTATTTAACTAGTCTTAATTGTTAGCTAAAAGGATTGGTGACAGAAATCTAAATTATATTAAGAATACGTCAACCTACTTGCAAATAATAAATAGATAATAGCTACTTTATGTAGCTTTGTAAAATTTCATGCAAATAAATTGTATCTAGGCACTCCACTTCCCCAATAAATTATGTATTATCGCAACTATTGATGACGATATCTTAAATTCCATACTTTATATTGATGTAGATACAGAAATGGTACTGACCATATGGGTGAACACAGAGATAACGAACCGGAATTAGACCCTGCAGCACCCATAGCATCCATATCTCTTGGACAGGAGAGGACCTTTGTGCTTAAACACAGAGATGCACGGAAACCAGGAAAAGATAAAAAGCCAATACCTCCAGGTGAGCATTTATTTTAGATCCTCATACTTATTAATAGTCACAGAGTCATCGATATTCCTTAACTTGTAGAACATGTACCGCAACAGACGTGCTTCGTAAGTCACCGTCTGCTTAGCTTTGTTATGAGCGTCTTCTTCTTGGAAAGGGTTCTCGATGACCGTACTCACGCGTCGCCCGTACGTCTCGCAACCTTCGAGGAACTGCAAGCAATCCTTTATAGTATTATCTTTAACAACAATCAAGTGCTTAGCTAAGTTCTCCAGAAATGATAAAAAGCAACGCTTCGCGTAGAACCACGTATCGGTCCCTAGACGCTTGTTAAAAGGTTCTAGAGATTTAATAACACGCGATATTCCAAACTCGTAGTTGCCCTTAGCGCAATACAACGTGCCGATAACCAAGTTAACTATGCACAAATGATAAAATTTCTTCTGAGGGTCTTCAAATATTTGTTGCTCTTCCTCTTTTTCTATTTTCCTCATGATATCTTCGGCCTCTTCGTTTTGCGACGTCATTATGTACGAGACACACAGGTTAGCTAAAACGACTGCGCTTATATCTAAAATGTTGTCATACTGTTTCTTAACTATTGGTTCATAGAAACTGGCTGCTTCCTTATACTTATTTTCTTGCATAAACAGCACATGAGCTACATTTAGCCGCCAGACATCTGATTCATTGCAAAACTCTACTGATTTGCGAAAAATCTTTTCCACTTGTCCATAGTTTTCCATATCCCAGTATATTTTTGCTTGGGCCATAACAACTGGAATGTATCTCTCCAAAGCCTCTTCATATTCGACGACAGCTTTCTTTACCTGATCGTTGTCCCCTTGAGACCGACTTTCTTGCACTACTTTAGTAAGCTTCCTGAGTTGTTCCGCGTGCTTGGAGGCTATATCTTCGTACTTCTGGAATGCTTCCTCAGGGGAGGTCTGGCTCGTAATAATAGCATCCAAAAAGTCATATAGGTATGGGGTTAAGTACTTATAAGTGAATTGAGCATTTTCAGCTAACACATCAGCTGCTAAATCGAAGTATTCGAACTTACAGTACAGAAGTAACAGGTTAGCAAAAGTTTCTGCCGGAAAGGGATCTTGTTGAAGCAAGAAATGTAGCTTTTCAAAGCCATCCGTAGGTTTGATATCTATGGAAGTGAGAGCTATGTTGTGTAGTGTCACCGCATCTAATTCGTGTTCGTGTCTCGGTGGCATATCGCTGAGGGCTTCGCGCGCCGCCTCTATATTCTTCAATTGAAACTCGATAGCGGCCTTTAGATTGAACACTTCAGTGAGCGCCGTTTCATGTAAGGTCAACGTATTTCCGACAGACTTTACTTCAGATGTTTCTGCTTGCATGCCCACGGCTAGCTCAGGATGGTCACGGATGCCTCTCTCAATAACAAGAGTGATATGTTTTAATGCCTGGGGGTACTCTTTGAGTTTAAAGTAACATAATGCTATATTGTAGTGTAGATGTGCATTGAAGCCCACTACGTTGAGGCTCCTTGAAAACTTTTGCAACGCCTCCTCGTATTGGTTTTCTTTGAATAAAAGACATCCGAGATTTATATCTTTATCTGGGTCCTCTTGGGGATATGAATCTACCAATCCTTTAGCAGTTATTGTGTCTTCCTCCCCATATTTAATAGCAGATTGCAATTTAATTACCTTTCGTTCAAGCTCTGGAGCAGTTATTTGCACGGTGACTTTATAAGATTCGTCATACATTGATGCTTCATGCAGTGCCTGAGCAAAGTATAGTTTGTACTCTGGGACATCGGGATGCATAGCTGCTAATTGTTCGTAGCAATTTGCCGCTTCGATAAACGACTGGGTTCTAAAGTAACAGAATCCGAGAAGAGACAGTCCTGCGCGGTTCGGACTAAAGTTGATAGCTTCATTTAGAGCCTTGATTGCCTCATCGTATCTTGCCTCTTTTATCTGAAAATAGTCCAAGGGTTGTTATTAATTCGATTAATCACGTTAGATGATAATAAATAAAATATAAACGCAATAACGGTCTCTTTTCAACGATTATCTTTGTAGATTATTCAAATTACAAGTGGAGTGGAGTTATTAAAGGACGAATGTAGCATGCCTCAGCCGAATGTCCCTTTTCAATGTTTATCAGTTGGATATTCGGTTCTAAGAGTTTGTGTCTCGAGGAACACCTATCACGTTCTCTGGTTCAAAAACCTGCTCATATATTTCACCCTCACCGCAAACCATATTTTTTATTTATTTCAAACAATTCTAGGTCAAGGGCTCTTTTTATTGACAGGATTCATAATTAGGTATACTTAATATTGAATATAATGCATTTTTCTAGATAAATTTAGGCGGTAGCCTTGTTCTCTTATATTGATATCTCGAGCTATTGTTTTAGCCCGTCTGTGTCGTATTATAAATAAATCTAGATACTATGTCGTAATTTTTGCCGTTATAATTCAAGAATGAAATCCCATTATACTATATTTTAGTATCTGATTGAAACCACGCGTGATCCTATTGTTATTTTCATCATCATTCATTTTCACAGAGAACTTGCATTGCTTTTAGGTATGTAATGTACTACAAAAAGGCTTTTAGATCAGACACTAGGTATTTATGTAAAGCGGTTGATAAAATACATAAACATCGATTAATATTATATTTGCATTAGGTATAAATTGAACAAATTACGTGTACATTTAGGTCGAAAGTATTATCGTTCGCTGTCGTTAATCTTATCAGATGATCGTTAAACGAAATGCGGCTCAGTGCACTAATTACATTACATTCTTATCTTTATAACGACGACTGTCCGATTACACTCGTTTAGGTAAATACTTTTTCGCGAATAAATACCCTTGAAAGCTATTTCCTTGTCATAAGGCTATGGGTGTAGCTTGTCCAATATAATCTATTGATTGTTGAAACATGGTGTTATCGCAATACATGTTGCGGAAATTGTTTTCGTTAAAATCGAAGGTTGTTTAATGTAATTCGGAAATATGAATCTACAGATAAGAAGGTTGTTCATTTTTCGACTTAGAAACAGCTAATTCAGCGTCATCACATCAAAAGTATGATTAGCTCAAGTACGGAACTAAAACAAAAAGAGTCTTCTTCTAACTGTTAAATTAATGAGTAGGCAGTGAGTAGGCACTCAACTTGAAGGCGCGACTGAAAGAAACACTAACTAGAAACGTGCTTAGAAACAAACCACTTGAGTACCTACAACTATTTCGCTATTCAAACGTCCTACTATAAGAATAAATTGATCCTGTCTTACCATAGTATATATCGTTTTGGTGTATTGACCATCTTTTATCTGCATCGTCAGATCCATCTTGAAATTGTTTACAGAGAGTAAATAAACACTACGTTTTAATTGTTTATTCTAACTTCTGTTTACAGTTTACATCCTCGTTGCTATAGCGACCAACTAGATTAAAATTTTAATGATCTCAATGGTACACTATGGCTTATTATGAAGATACTGATCAAAAATATCGATTTTAGACATTAAACTAATCTTATTTATTATTTTTTTGCAGTGAAATTAGAATTGGAGCACGGCAGTATTCTACTAATGAACCCACCTACAAACGAGATATGGTATCACTCTCTTCCGACTCGTAAAAAGTTATTGGGCGCAAGAATTAATTTAACGTTCCGGAAAATGATCTTGAAACGTCATTAATTAGAATCTAGCTCCGACAAACCCGACAATGTTTATTGTGTGCTACACAATATTTTTTTATAAGCAGAATGCCATTGTTCCTTTGTCAAAGTACGATGTCGATGACGTTTAAAAAAAAAAACAAATGTCAAATAATAATGATTTGTTGTGTGTGTCGATGTTACAATTATTCGTTTTATTTTAATTAAACAGTATAAAACATAATCCTGTCATTGTTTAAACATCAAAGGTAAGTCTGTTGTTGGTAGTTTTGTAGTTATATTCACTACTCTGAAGCTATGTAAATATATGTCTACGTTTAGATAGATTCATTTGGTTATCAGATACTCGAGTACATACATTTTCACGATAAGAGGTGACTATATAACGAAGGAAATCGTTGAACGGCCACCGTTAGCGCTGCATATTGAAATGAATACTGTTTTCCGTGCAAAACCACTCCCCGTTTTCGTAAATTGCCAAACATGGGCTGAAAAATTTGACGTTGAGTTCGATGGGAAACAATTCGAGTGCAGAGCGCTAAAAGTTGACTAAATTTGTTGAGTAAATATCGTTGCGGCCAGTTGTGGCTCGTATGCCACGGCCTAAGAATTCGGAATTGACAGAGGTTTAAAGATTTCTTCAAGAATAATCCAATATTTTGTAATCAATTGTCAAAATAAAGTTGATCAGTAGTAGATAGTAATTGTGACTATGTGGTTCGGTCCAAATCTCCAGAGATCTTACAAGTATATGATGTTTGCGTCCAAGATGCCGTCGCTGCGGATAGACCAGAGTGACTTGAAGTGCAAGAATGGGTGTGATTACTTTGGGAACCCGCAGTGGCAGGGGTACTGCTCCAAGTGCCACCGGGAACAGATGCAGAGGCAGAGGAAAGCTGGTGAGTGCTATGTATTATTAACAGGGTTACTTGTTATTTAATCTTGTTTATGTTGAGAGATAAGTAATTCAATACGAATGAAAATATTTTTAATGAGTTTTATATAACTTAAAAACTGATTAGAAAATGGTCTTCAAGAATAATATAGCAGTACTTTGTTTTAAATTACCCTTGTAAGATTACATGGTAGACAATCACTACTTAGAAAATAATACATAAACAAATAAATGTGTGGGTTTTATTTAATTATAGCTTTTCTCATAATAATACAAATAAATTGCAATGACAAAGGCTGATTAATATTGCAGTTGTATTTCACAAAAACAATTAATTATATCACACTCTCCATGTGCAACATATTTAATAATTAGTTAGGTTACCCCGATAGGGGTTTGCAGTGACTTTTGGCCTTCTTTGTCGCACTAATAATGCTTGCTGAACAAAGGAAAATAAAAGTATTATCTAAGCATGCATTTATATCTACACCTGAGAAAGTAGAAGAACGATATGAACTGTAGCTATTTTCATTGTCTTAAAAAGTTCTACTGCTACTAAAGGTTTGTTAGAGGAAGAAACAAGGAAGTATAGGAGTGTTAGGGGAAACCCATTATCCAGCTTCGCAACTGTTTAGGCTAAATGTCATTCATCTGTTATTTATTTGTATACAGAGCAAGGGAGTTCCTGAATATCTCAGTTCTGACTAATCATACCCATGATTCATAGAGGGCAATTATTATTTCACTAGTTTTGAAACCCATTAGCTTTGTGAGTGGTGTTTATGCCATGTATATGCTTTTGTACAGCAAATTTTATTTCATACAATATGTATAAGAGCTTTTTACCTAATGGAGCACAATCAATTTTATTGCAGTCACAATCAATTTGCAAAACTAGTTGTGTCTATAAAAATTAATGCAGTTTATTGAGTACTTAATACACTTAAAATGTTCTTTTTTCCTAGAAGTTTCTTTATTTATGTGATATAAAATGTAATATCATGAACTGAAACAGTGATCACTTGAGCACTTACTGAGCTTCATTATAATACTCTTGTTTGAAGTGTTAGGTGCTTGATCATTTTTGATTTTATGTTGTTATATTTTTTTTTTTAATTAATATACTTATCTTCAATTTCTTGCTTTGTTCAAAAGTCTTTTTAACGTTAACTATGGAGCTATTTTTTACTGGTCCAAGCTTACAGCCCTGTGGCATACCCAAAGTATTGTTATCTTAATTTCTTTAAACTATGGGTATTTCATTATCATCAAGAAAATCTTTTTAATTTCTTAATAGAGTAAGTTATGGTCCCGCTTACTTTTATTACTTTTCATGTATTTATTTATTTATTTTCTGTAACCTTCTCAATCAAATGCTTAAAAGAAATCTGCGATAGAAACAGTTTCTTTAGTGGCGTTCTTTTATCGGCGGATTATAAAAGGTTTGTAGCTGTTTTGTCGATTTATTACCTGCGGATGCCTTTAAAAACCTTGATTCTAATAAATTTACGTTGCTGCCACAATAAACAAAAAATCAAAGCAGTGTTTCGTAAGAAAATTGAGTAACATGTTACATGATATAAATCAAATCAAAGATAATACTAACAAAGGTGTTTTGAATTTAACTGCGTTGATAATGTGAACTTCACCTTCCTAGGAGTTATCATGATGATAAACGCATGGCTTTTCACGTAACATACTAGATAATATGTAATTGAAACCTCAAGCCCCAAGGTGATTTACTTAGGTGTGCCGACAATTACGTGATGTTATGTTGGAAAGTATTATTAACTGTCAAGGACATGTAAACTATTTTGGTTCTTTTGAAAGGCAGCTCTGGTAGGACTGAAAATGTCCTTTATATGACTCCTAGAGAAGAGTCTTAAGCTCTGAGCTCGGTTTGATTTTACGCATCATAACGAAAAATCACCAAAAGTCCTCTTCTTTATCATGATCATCACGAAACATTTTACACATAGTCACCAATTTTGTTTCACCTTTGTTGACTTTCATTGGCTTCACTTTTCCCGCTTTTGTGCAAAACCAGTCCAACCGACATTTAGATTCACGTTCCCTTCTAATGCACGTAACATTTCAAAGAGTAAATAAACTGTGTTTTGGTCACGAGTGTATTTTTTGCACGTCCCTATTAAGAGGTGCACATGGGTTCGACGAGTTTTTGTATGATATGGGATAACCTGTTTTCTTGCTTGATTAGATCGATATAATACTTTTTAAATTCAAAACTGGTCATTCACTCTTGACTCTTAGAGGTTGAGTAGATATATTGGAAGTTATTATTTAAAATTAATGCCTGGTCCTGAGGTTATAACACACTTAAAAGAGCCGTCTTGATAGCTGCAAAGACGTCTAAATTATTATGTATATGAAACAAGTTTATACGATTTTCAAAAAGATGTTATTGATTGCTGTGTGATTAGACAGCTGCGTTATATTTTCGATGATGGAAGGAATTGTAGTACCGAGTAATTATGTACTGATTTATTTACTAGACAACTTTTATGAAAACTGACATCTCTTCGACAAAGTAACTTATTAATACTAAATGTAAAGCTATATTAAAACCATGTTCATACTCAAGAATAAATCTCATTTGGAACTTAGGCCTATTTTGCAAACGCCTAAGGTTAACGACACCTTTACAACTCCAACCCGTAAAATATTTTGTTTTTATTTGTGTTCCCTTGTTGTAAAGTTTAAAATATGGGGTTACTCACTCATTTGCGGGCTCAGTTATCTCTCCAAGGTTTACTACCTGGCGAATGAAGCCCTGTCCAAGTTTGTCGACCTCATAAGCTCAGCGGCCTGTGATAGGAATCTCTTTTGAGAGAAATAGGTGTTATTCGCAGAATTATTTACAAAGGGCGTGCGACAGTAGACATAATAATATTAGTTAATACGCAAGGGATTTCCCAAAGTGAAGTAATAAAAATAGTACGTAGAGTGCAAGGCTAATTCATTATGAACACATAATATATACTTTCCTGTTTTTTGTGGGGTAGGTCATAGACATTGTTATTGGGCCGCTGCTGATTTTATAGCAGGGCAAAGACTTCGTCCTTTCTCGTTCACAAATTATTTCTGTTGTTCTTATTGAGTGCTAAAAATTTCCTTGAATGTCTCAGACACCAATACGGTGACGGCTTTTATGGTTGCCGAGCTTTGACTAAACTCGAATAAAATGCAGTGTTTTAGAGCTACTTTAAAACTGAAGTTAGGCAGGGATGCGTAATTATAGTATTTGAAAGACGTAAAATGAACTAGTATGTAAAGTTTCTAGAAAACAATAAAATACATTACAATGTAATTATGTAGATTAAGATCCAAACTAGATATAGGATGCGCGTGTCGGTGTTCATTGACTTTTGCATATAAATATTGTTTGAAGATGACTCATATTAGACGCAATTTATTATTCTGTTTGTCTGCATCTCCTTTACCCTTGTGCAGTGATTTAATTATGATTGTTTTAATTATTTTTAGCGCGCATATAGCGGCTGTATGAATGTTGTTTAAAGCCTTCCTGCTAGTTCTAAGAAGTTAATTAAAATTATTTGCTGTTACTTACCTACAATTATATAATAGTGCCATTATTGTATTAGTACTTTCGACCATCGTCTACCTCAGTTGCTACCAGAATATTTAAATTTCGTTTGTCCTTTGGACAGTAATCATCATTAATAAAAAGATCATATTTTAGATTACTGACGTCAAGGTATCGATTAAGATTCCGCCTTTCCTTTATCTTATTAAAGATCGATTAACATAAAAACTCGTGAATCTTTGTAAACAGAGAAAGCGTCATCGGCGACCCTACCAAAGCCAGAACAGAAGAAGCAGGAGCGAGGGCTGAAGATCACGTCGCACTCCTCGTTCTCCAAGTTTGAAGAGAAGAGGCTCCGGCAGAGTGAGACCCTGAAGAAGGCCAATTTGCTCAAGTTCAGTGTTTTCAAGAAGAGTAATACAGGTAACATTGTTTACACAGTCTTGATATTCCATATTTACTTCGTAATTTTCCTCCGTAGGTTAGAAATATCTTAGCCCTTTATCACCTCAAATTCTAAATTTTAAGCTGCAATGAAGGTTCATCTTAAAGATTTTTTTAAACTGTATGCGGATTTGTTAAGTTTGTCAAGTAATACACATGGTTTCGACCGATGCCTAGAAAGTAGCCCTTTTCTGCAAAATTTTGTCGTCATATGTCGTGCATAGACCCTGGTCAAGATAAAGTTCCAATATACATCACCTTATGCAGTACACTGAACTTCCAGAAGACCACGAGCACAGCAGCGAGAAGCGTCCGCCGGAGTTTAAGATCCCCGCTCTAGTAAACGAGGGCATGAAGGGCGAGTTCCGCGCGCGCTTCCCGCAGCTGCCGGCGCAGGTGGACCGCGACGCGCGCGTGTTCGTGCACGGCTTCATCATGGACGTCATCAAGTGCGCTAACGTTATGACCGTCGATGAGCTGTCGGAGAGGGTGCAGAGGCAGTACCAGGTGAGGATGGAACTAGGTTAAGGGTTTAGGGACACTAATTTTTACACAGTTGAACAAGTTACTGAGATAGTTAATAAAACGAAATGTTGAAAAAAAAATCTTACTGCTTGGATATGAACGCATGGTCAAGTTTAATTGGTTACGAAAAATGATACCTCAGCTGGAAACGTGGTATATGCGAGCTACGGGTTAGTCTCCCGAAATAAAATAAAATTGTTGACCACCTCCAAAAAAGGCCTCGATCTTGCGTTTTCATTATTGGATAGTAATAATAAATATTTTGATCATTACAGCGTTTCATGAAACACATGGACACATCCTCCCACTTCGCGAGCGTGGACTCCGACACGAAGGAGCTGCTCATGGACTTCGTGGAGAAACACGCCATGACTTACTTGCACGAGTGAGTAGCTATCTGTATATCTATACTATGCTAGATAATAGCTGTTTGCTCGAGAATTAGAGGAAAAGAACGACTGTTTGTTTGGGAATCAACCGTGGAAATATCCGTCTATTTGTAGTTGTGAGGACGATTTAATGCAGACAATTATGTCGCTTCCTGAATTGTATCGAACTTTACTGCAACAGAAATTACGCGGTATTCTTCTGATCCAAATGGTCACTAGTTAAACAGCAGTCACTAGACACAAAACTCAGAACGTAAAAATAATTGTTCTACCCACAGTTTTTAACAATAAGGCGCATAATTTTATAACTACCTTCTTTCAGCTATGTTTATAATTCTAACATACTGCGTTTGGTCCCTAGGTTGCCATCAGTAGTATTCTCTCCCAGTGGTACAGACGACGAGCGTCTGGACCGCGCCATGTCGGAGCGCATCCAGCAGCTGAGCTGGGTCGGCGAGCGACACCTGGAGTGCAAGCTCGACAGGTCCAACGCCGAGTGTCGTCAGCTCCTGTACAAGGCCATCAATGGTAAGTGTGTTACATGGCTCTATGAGTGCTTGAGCTGGTTGACGAGCGCCTGGACTGCGCCATGTCGGAGCGCATCCAGCAGCTGAGCTGGGTTGGCGAGCGACACCTGGGATAAAGAGTAAAATATTCTGGATCTGCGTACTGGTGATAACAATTTCTTGTTTTGTTTTTAATGTCTAGAAATCTAAGTTAGGCTACAGCAGAAGAATCAATGCAGGCTTATATCTATTTAGTAACACAGTTCTCCTAGGTTATAACTTGCGCGTCTCTCCCGTAGAGTTGCTGGGCATGGACAGTGCCCTGGGCCCGGGCGGCAAGCTGTCGCGCGTGCGGCGCTGCTGCCGGCACGTGCTGCGGCTGTGCGGGACCGCGCCCGCCTCCGCTGATGACCTGCTGCCCGCGCTCATCTTCACTGTGAGTGGCCTTGTTGTATGACATACAGAGTGTAGTTATATGAGTGGGGGGATAGTGTGGCTGGTGTATGGACAGTGCTCTGTCGCGCGTGCGGCGCTGCTGCCGGCACGTGCTGCGGCTGTGCGGGACCGCGCCCGCCTCCGCTGATGACCTGCTGCCCGCGCTCATCTTCACTGTGAGTAATGTCTTATTGAAAGCGTATATGTATCAGAAAGGGAGGACACACTCTGTGTCTGGTGTATAGGCAGTTTATAAATTTTGAAGAGGGATAATACGCACGCACGTACGAACACAAACATAGCGAACACAGACATCAAACCTGATCATTTAGTTCGTACGTGGACGGCATATTCGAGCACGAATGCGAACATAGTTCGAGTCGTGTTCGCGTAAAACAGTCGTGAACTCTGTCTCAAAGCGCAATACACACTGAGCTCGCCGGGCCGCCGACAAAGCCCGGCGACACATCCCGGCGGCCTGTATGAAAAGAATCATGTCGGCAACATGCGCCCGCGCGTGTTGGCGGCTTGGGTACAGGCGCTTAGTTGCCCGCCGACGCTCGACCTGTAGGGACTCTGTAGTTTCTCATCTCAAGCCGCCGACCAAATTTTCCGACTTGTAATAAGTGGCTGGACCACCAGAAACCAGTTCGGTTTTCGTCGGGGGCGCTCCACCATAGACGCGGTCATGCGCGTGAGGGCCCTGGCGGAGGAGACGGTGTCCCGGGGTGGGGTGGTGTTGGCGGTGTCTTTAGACATCTCCAACGCATTTAACACTCTACCCTGGAGTAGTATTCGGGAGGCGCTGAACTACCATCGCGTGCCTCCCTACCTCCGCCGTACTGTAGGGGCTTATCTGGAGGACAGATGCGTCACCTATCGGGGACGTGACGGTGCTGCTCGGCACTTCATGTCGTGCGGTGTTCCACAGGGATCGGTCTTGGGACCGCTCCTGTGGAACATCGGCTACGACTGGGTGTTGAGAGGTGAGCTTCCGTCAAGCAGACTTGACGTATTACCTATGCGGACGACACGCTTGTCACTGCCCGGGGGAGCTCGCTCAGGGAAGCGACGTTGATAGCCACGGCTGCGGTGTCACAGGTGGTGAACCGCATCCGGCGCCTGGGCCTGGAGGTGGCCCTAAACAAGTCGGAGGCCATAGTGTTTCATGGCTCCCGACGGGCGCCGGCGCCGGGAACACACATTGTGGTCGGTGGGGCTCGGATAGCTGTCGGGTACACCATGAAGTACCTGGGATTGGTGCTCGACAGCCGATGGGAATTCGGGCCTCACTTCCGGTGGCTAGCGCCCAAGCTGATGGGCGCGGCGGGCGCGCTTTCAACGTTGCTTCCCAACATGGGGGGCCCGAGCGCCGCCTGTAGGCGGTTGTACGTGGGAATCGTGCGGTCCATAGCCCTTTACAGGGCTCCCGTGTGGGCGCTGAACATGACGGCCAGCACTCTCGCCATTTTCGCAAGCCGCAGAGGGCGATGGCCGTCAGAGCCGCGGGTACCGCACGATTTCCTACGAGGCGGCTTGTGTCCTGGCCGGATCCCCGCCCTGGGACATGGAGGCGAAAGTACTCGCGTCATTGTACCGATGGCGCGAGGAAGAGCGGGCGCGGGGCTCGACGCCGGTGCAGTGGCAGATCGAGCTGCGCCGAGGAGAGCTCCGTCAGGTCCTGGTGGCGGAATGGCGGCAAAGGCTTCTGCGCCCTGCCGCCAGCCTCGCTACCGTCGAGGCGATCTGGCCAGTACTCGACGACTGGCTCGGGAGAAGGCACGGTTCCCTGTCGTTTAGGGTGACGCAGGTGCTGTCGGGGCATGGGTGCTTCGGCCTGTGTCGCATGGGCAGGGAGCCGGACGCTCGGTGCCACCACTGCGTCCATTGCGGGGAGGACACGGCGCAACACACGCTCGCTGAGTGTGTAGCTTGGGAGGAGCAGCGCCGTGTCCTCACAAATGAAGTAGGAGGCGATCTGTCGCTGCCGGCCGTAGTGCAGAGTATGGTCGGTAGCGCAGAGTCGTGGGACAAGGTGGTGGCCTTCTGCGAGGACGTGATGTCGCAGAAGGAGACTGTGGAACGGGAGAGGGAGATCTCGTCTCTCTTCCCCGGCCGCAGAAGGCGCACCGGGCGCAGGAGAAGGGCGGACAACGCCCTTTTCCGCCCCCCATGAATGAGTCCAGGGGCGAGGGACTTGGGGAAGTCCCCGCCCCTAACCGCTGGACCCGAGGCGTAGGCGCGCGCGTCCGAGGCGGAGCACGGGGTAGTCTTACACCACACTACCCCGTGCACGAGATGAGGCCCGGACAACCGGGCCAGCATCAGCGTGGGGCTGCGAAAGAATTTGGATTCCCGCGGCCCCACGTGCACGTGCGAGGAGGAGACACCGGGGGGTTTTAGCCGGTAAGAGTCCGGCATGCCCCTCCGTCTCGCCAGGCGGAGGAAGTCCATGAGGATTTCCCCCCGAAAAATCAAGGATTAGCTACCTCTGCCGCCCCGTCCGCACCCCGCCAAGATCTAGACAAATAGTTTTGTTTCGTAACATTTATAAAATCTCTCGTCCATATAGAACATACTAAAAGGATCGCCGCAAACATGTTGGTCGAACAGAGTATTCGATGTTCGTTAGTGGTACGCACGTGCGACCCAAGTTGTTGCGTATCACAACGCGACAAATTTGCTCGCATGTGCAAAATCAGCTTTACAATAACTTGATAAACAATAACATAATGTAACATTTTCGTACAGGTGTTGAAAGCGAACCCGCCGCGCCTCGTCAGCAACATAAACTTCGTGACGCGGTTCTGTAACGCGCAGAGGCTCATGACCGGCGAGGGAGGGTACTACTTCACTAATCTGGTGAGTTACTATCACAATATGATTAACAGTTCCGACCTTAGCAATATGAGCTGTAAGGCCTCCAGGCACAGCCAACTTATATTGGGTAGCTTGCAATATGAAATAATATAAGACAGATAGAATCTGCTTGAATTGTAGTTTTATTTCTACCTTACATGGATTTGAAATGACGCCTTACGTCACATTTTTTTACATTATTATAGGTCATTCCTAAACATTGATTCGCTTAACTATTTAGTTAATTCATATTTTGAAAATAACTAAATAACAGAGTAAATACATTTCGTCTTTTGGTATTAAGTACACAGTCGTCTACCCCGTTTTAGGAACGGCAAATATTTTATATGTTCGAGTATAGAACGTTTATTTTACAATATTTCAGTGCTGCGCAGTATCGTTCATTGAAAACCTGACAGCGGAGTCTCTGAATATGGACAAAAAGGAGTTTGACTGCTACATGGCCATGCCTGCCTCCATCGGCGGTAGTTCCTGGGTAAAATATATTTTAACTCGTAGTTCTAAGGTTCATAGTTGCTTTAACACCTGTTCTATTTGATATCGGTTATTCGTACATTGGAAAGCATGTTAAGCTGTTGGTCCCCTAAAATTTTGACTACAAGTTTCACCTTAGGATACTGTTGCCCAGTAAAATGGGTTGCGGAGATCACATAAGCAGTCGCTTCATGATTTTGTTTTAACTGAATTCGGTGAGATTCGAAGCCTACCGCAAAATACCTTCGAAAGGCAGAATTCCCAAATCTTCACCTTAGCATGACTTCTTATGATAGGGATTCAACTCTACCACTGTGATTATATTTCCATAGTTATTGTAGTTTAGTTGAGTACGTGTAGTTAGCATTGTATTCCCTATTGTAACATGTATGTGTTCCTTAGGCGGCGGCGCTGTCGCTGTGCGGCGCGGCGCGGGAGGCGCGCGAGCAGCGTGCGCAGGCGCAGCGACTCCTCACGCAGACGCAGGAGATACACCAGACGGCTGACCAGCTTGCTGCCAACGCTCTCAGCTTCGAGGTTACTTACTACCTATGACATTTTATAAAACGTTTTCTATTTTAAGGAAAATAACAATTTGTTTTTCTTATAAATTAATATATTTATTTTGTCTAAGAAGTATCAGAAAACATATTTTGTGCAAATAAATAATTAATTTTCTCCTTTCCAGGAGCAAATCGCCAAAAAAGTACAAGACGTGTTAGCCAAAACGCCGCTAGAAATTAAACCACGACGAGAATTACCTCGAATTGGCAAGTTCAAGGAAATCAGTACTGCGCCACTGATCGACCTGGGCACCAGCACCGACCGCGAGGAGCCGCAGCTGCAGCCAGCGCCCCAGCCCGAGCCAGCAGCAGGGCCCCCAGCTCCGGCAGGCTCCAAGGAACTCAACGTTACCCTCGACCCACCCGAGGACGAGCCCAAACTCAACATCCTGGGATTCGAAGTCATAGACACACAATCGCCATCAAAATCACCACAAAACCTCGACCAGACGTGGGATTTAAAACAGACCAGTTCACTAGAACTACTGACCCCGTCGCCCTTGGGATTCACACCTTTCGACTCGCGGTCGATCGACGAGCTGATGACCCCCGACGACTTCGGAAATGACCAACTACCTCCCGGCTTGAGCAATATCAACTACGATATAGACTTGTCGGACTTCAGTGGAGACAACAGTATAGCCGAGGACGCGCCCAAGTCCGAACCTAAAGACCCCTTCAGTCCAGATGGAATCAAGAAAACACACACATTCGACCCTTTTGCACCCCAAACGTCACGGAGTTACGGACCACCCATAGATACTTTTGACGAATTCAGTTTTGTCGATCAGAAAAATAAGGAAACAGACCCTTTTGAAGTGGTACACAGAGGACAAGACCCGTTTAGTCCAGTCGAGTGGAAAGTAGATTTAGGGAAGGATCCGTTCAGTCAGCACAGCCCAGAGAAGCAGTCGACCTCTATCTTAGACGACAACGACTCTCCCACGACGGGCTGCCTGCTGCCGTCGCCGCTGCTGCCGCAGAGCAGCGGGAGACCAACTTAGTTGGTTGACATCCAGTCGAATTAGATCTATGAACCAAAATGGTTGGTGCTAAAATGTTGAAAGTCGATTATAGATTTTGTTCTTGTTAATATTTATTTAAATTATACTTTATGCGTCCCGGTCTAATAAATGGCATGGCAAAATTACTTGTTGTTTATATTAAGTACCTATATATTATCTGTTCACTAGATGATGAAATGAATAGTGGGTTAGTTGTTTTGAATTTCTATAAGTAGGTGTGGTAATGAAAACTACATTATACATTACAAAATTTATTTCAACTAGAATTTTCATAAAATTTTATCAGTTTATTCTTAGATATAGAAGAGATTTAAATAATAAAATTACGATCGACGTCGCGTTCGTACCACAGTTGCGAAGTGATATAGATGAGGCAATTAAAACTACACAATTAAGTAACGGATTGTATAAATAAATGAAGCTAAAACTAACGAATTACAGTTACCTAAAATATTCATTAACTATAACAGTCACGACATAGAAAACAATATATTCTGGTAATCTTGAGCTATTGTTCTCAGAAAACAAACTTAAAATGGTAGCTACATACAATGGAGAGCAATTAATTAGCCGTCGATTTTCTAAGCTTTTCCTCTTAGCCTTTCAATATTAACTTGGCAAGTCCTTAAAGAGTATTCTAAACCATTTAGTTTTGGAACATTATCTCTATCGGCATAGCAAACTGATTGATACAAGAACAATGCTTATATCCTATAACAACTTGCAAATTTATATAGCAAACACTTATATGAAAAACTTACACTATCAAGGATGATGCTATTTATTTGCTCGCCACTGCGAATAATGTATAAAATACTAAACACAACTTATAGAATAAATTCAAGATAATGGTGAGATGAGTTTCTCTATCTTCAGTGACATGTTTCAACCCCAAGAGCACTAAATATTAATAATATAATTCTACTTCATAAGTCGGGCAGTCAGGTACTGGCAGAAAACGAATTTCACATAAAACATGTCAAGATAACACAGTACCATTAATAAAGTGAGATCTTAAGTGCACATCATGTAGAGTAGACAGTTTGCTTCTATATTTTGTACGTACTTATTGATAGGTAGTCAAAATAATTTCTGTGCAAATATTGCATTGTATCAGACTTCACTGTTAACTATCCTTGTAACTAAGTAAGCATGCAAGTAGAGTTGGTCTTATTGACAACAATCATGAAACATTGTGTTGAAATATTTGCATGCATACACTAATTTGATTTTAAAATAGCTCTAAGTGAGGCAGCAGCAGCAGCAGTGAGCACTATAGTGCTGCACAACTATATGCTAGACAGTTGCATGAGACTCAAGACTATCTGACAATGGCTTAGACCTGGTGGAGCCAGTGCCTTGGGTGTCAACTCATTGTGACCTTACAGAAGCCAGCACTCTAAGTCCACAAAGCAACATCACTCACTTAACATCAAATGTTTATGTTCCTATATACATATGATTATAATATTTATGTTAGTACAAATTTGTTCAATGTTTGGAATAAAATAATCACTTTCTCTCGAGAGAGGTCATAATTTCATTATAAACTATGTTGACAAGGCAATTCCAAAGTGAATATTTTCATTTACTCACTCTGAGAATTCAAAACTTTCCACTACTTAAACCCTAAAGTTGAACACACATTTACAAAGTAATGAGATAAAAAAAAAACATTATTTTTGGCTTACTTTGATGTTGATTATTCCATAAATTCAATACAAAACATGTCAAGTCAAAATTACTTCTCAAACACCACAAACTGTAACAAAAATAGGGATTTATTTTAATTGAAATATGTCTATATATTTACTATATTATATGTATATCATCACTATTTGAGTGTGGTAAAACCTCCATTGACATGCAAATATAATTAGATTATTGTTAACAGCCAATGAAAGCCACTTGGTTACTGCACTATAAATAATAACAATGTGGTAATGATTAGGCAATGGATATTGTGACATTTATTCCGAGGTTTCCATTATCCGCAAACAATTGTGCAAGAGACGTGTCAAACACAAGACAATCTGAATTCATGATGGCAGATGACACTCCTTCATGTATGGAGCGGGGCATGGCTTCCCAAGTGAGTCTCCTTCGATGGCCATTCAACTCCAGTCTGTAAGCAAAGTTCTCTGCTTCCTTCCGAGATCCTATAAGCTGCACAATGGCAAAGAATTGTTGATGCCCATCAAACTTCTCTTGTTTTTCAAGGACTAACATAAAATGGTGATTAAAACAGGACTGCATCATAACCCAATCCACTGCTCCAGGGAGATTTATATCAGTAGCTAGAAACACTATATCCTCACCCTGAAGAGTAGTAATACTTTTATGTGACATCATAAGGTGCGGCATAACTTGGTCAAGGCCGCCTTGCCATTTGCATGATGCACCGGGGCAGGGGCATGAGTAAGGCCTGAACTCGCAAGCTTCTTCATGCTCCGCCTTCTCCGTGTGCACGAGAGTGACAGTGCAGCCAGTGTTAGAGTGTTTACACGGGAACATAACGTTGCTGGCGACCTTCTCCATAGCGAGGTTGCGGATGTTGCCGAGCGGACCACGGCACGTCGGGCAGCAGGACAGCTTGGGGCGGCAGCTAGAGCACACCAGGTGCCCGCTCTGGCATTGCAGGATCGGCGGCAATACATAGTCAAAGCACACGGGGCACTCGAACAGCGAGGCGAGGTCGGCGGACATGGCGGTCGGCGCGTTCACGAGGGCTGGCACCCCAGGGACAGAACAACTGGAACCGCTAGCTCCGCGCCGCTTGTTGTTTGTGCTCATGTCACCGTCACGCGCATATAAAACCCGTCTGTCGACGATCACTTCACCTCTTCTCCGGGTTCCACAAAAGTTACGATGCCGATTAAATCATTTATAGCCCTCTTCAGCTGATTCTTTCCGTCTAGAAGTCGTGTTGAAGTGCGTTTCCATCACAAATCTTGAGGCCAATGTTATTCAGTACATACGACGTGATTAGAGTTCTAATCTCCGTGGGATTCAGGGCGATTGATACAACTAGTTTTACTTGCGAACTCCTTACAATTTAATTCATAGTTATTGCGTTGAGTTTGTTAATACAAAATATCAATTTAATGCGAATGTCCTAGATCATTACAAAAGGACGAAATTCGTCGTAGAACTCAATGACGGCCAATCGAACAAAACTCACAAATGACATGACTGGACATGACAGCAACACCAACACCATCATGATGTCACAACATAGACAATACATACATAGAGAAATAGACCAGCTGATAAAGGTTAATTGCTTACATAAAAATCTTGAAATGATTTTGCCTTCGGTTTTATAAATTGATTTAACATGATAAAATGTACCGATCTTTATAAAAATTGATTTAGGTGCAGATCAGAGACATACTCTATAAAAGACAGGTAAAATCTTTGAAATCGGTTCACCGCGTAGCAAACGTTACAGAAAATTAGATAAGGTAAACACACACATCGTCGAATTTAGAACCTTCATCTTCTCCTAAAGTGTAAAAGTTGTCTAAAAAGTTGAGAATAGGTACTGAACAGAGCAAATTAAAGGTACCCACTGACTATACGAATCAACGCCATCTATTATGTCGAGACATTAAAAAGCAATCTGAAAAAATATATTTATCTTTTATATTGCGCCTAATTCATAAGGATGATTGTTAGTAGCTATATAAATTCTAAAATTACTTTGTTTCTCATCACAGTAATCTAGCCTATTAGAGATACCTACTTTTACATAAAACATAAGTTTTTAAACATTTCACATGGCTTGATGGTTTTTTCAAGGAACGAAATTTCCTTCCTAAAATCTGTTAAAATTACTGATTATATAGTTGCACTTTCTCTTGGCAATGACCGTACATCAGCGACGTCAATGTAATACGGATAGGTTTATTGTACTATATTGACGCACGCGATTTCTAAGAAATATCGTCGATTGTGCTGTTATTAAAACAAATCAATGATGCTTGCAGACGAATGCTTCCTTGAAACGAATATACCTACCGTGCTTAAGGGTCCTTTAATTCTTCAATTTCTAGAGGTAATGCAATAGGGTCGATATTTCATACCATGACGGCTTTATATTTATTAAAAAAAGGTAGGCAAAACCGTTTTCAAAAATAAATAAATATGTCTGCTGAAGGAGGGTCATCTTTTTCGCGTGTAGCTACCGTACGTACTATGTTCTTGGTTTGTACACTTTGTACTCATGTTAAATTACATAACATGAGTACAATAATTTAACATGGGAACAAACCAAGAACATACGTATTGAAAATCTTTTCTAATTAGGTTGAAAAAAAAACACATATTCGGGCAGAATACAGCCATGTCAAAGTTAAAAAAAAAAAAAAAATGAATTTAAATCACGTATTTTACAAATCTCTTCCATTAGACCTGCCATGCCGTACTCCGTTACTTAAATTTAATAAGCAAATAATCTTTAACGCCTCTGAGTGAGCAGTGGTAGAATGGCAGTCTTTCAAAATATTTATTTGTTTTGAATTAAGATTAATGTATTGCAGGTTTTAACTTTCCATAGTAACTAATCATCATAGGCTATTTGTTCCTTGTGCTTGAATAAGATAATTGTTGTGACTCCTATCGCCTTGTATGATGTTCGATGTGTATCACAGTGTAGAATGAGCATGATACCCTACCTACTAACTTTGGTACCGTATCTGATGTTTTTACGTAAGTAAACTACATGCATTATCACAAAGATCTGATCTATATAGGTATTGTTATCGGATGTTACTCAGCGATTAGCGCCACTTTAAAATAAACTTCGCCTTGCCAACGTGGCATGCCAAGGCAAGAGTAGTCTGTGATGAAAACGATGTGAAGCCTACAACTTGGCAAAACCGTACTTGCTTACAAAACTGGTATCTAAGCTGTATTTTTCAGCATAAACGATTTCTAAAAAATACACATTAATTTCAGCTATATTAGAACAAAAGCATTTCAACATGGTGGGTACATGGATAGCAATTTAGCAATGGATCGGAATTTCTGTGGCATTTTTGCAATATCGTTATCCTCTTCTTATTATCAGACAGCTCTTAGAAATGTCCAAATTATCTTATAGATAGAGGCTGAAGCACCAGTCTGCGGCGTGACTGACACGATAACAATAACTAAAGCCTTTGTTGTTGCAATAAAGATAATTCTATGGCGTAACGCCCTTTTCTATACCGACGTGAGACGAATATCAAGCCCTATTTTGATATTCTGAGCGGTTGGTAACAAGTGATAGTAGTTGTCTAAATAGAGGGAAAACAAACCTCAACATTATCAAAAAGAAGATTGAATAGACTAGAGACTATCAAACTTCTTCCTCACGGTGTCATGAAAGTAATGCCTGTTACATTTTTTTTATGTAGGATCTATTCTATGTTCCACTAATATCATATGTAATGAAAGTACCTAATGCTCGTTGTTATCAGTAGATAATGTTATTGAAATACATCTGACAAAATCTTATTAAGTAGATTTGTTTGTATGGGTTAAAGTTCATACAGTTCATGTGAAAAACTAGAAAGGATTTAGCTATACTCCATAGGTTTAGGTAGTTAAAAAAAGGTAAACAAAGAAAAACACGTGACTCATAGATGCAAAACCTTTTATTTTAAATGTCAAAATCATATACATATAGACACACATATGAATACATTCAGATTCAGAATAAAGCTTACATTAATAAGCTTTATTCTGAATCTGATGATGAACTATCCGTCACATTAATAATAAATCGTTCAGTTGTATCGTCAATTATTTTGTCCAGTTGAAACATTTTCTGTTCTTCTTTTATAATGTGATCCTCGCAATTTCTCCAATTCTCAGCCGTCACATTGGCTAAAGCCTCTGGCAAAAGAAGTTTGAGGTCAGCCATTTTAAAAGTTTTATTTTTTTCGGCTACAAATCCCTTAACTTGAGCCCATATTAACTCAATGGGATTGAGCTCACAGTGATATGGTGGCAAGCGCAATACTGTGACACCATTTTCTTTTGCTATTTCATCCACAACATAGGATTGGTATTTGTGTTTTTCATTTTTAACTTTTATTAGCAGTTGCGCTTTCAATTCCGACTCTTCAAAGGCTATATTTTTTTCTTTTAACCAATTTTGAATATCAGCCTTTCTTGTAGCGGTTGTTGGCACTTTTTCTTTTTTTCGACTGTGGTAGGGTGCATTGTCCATCACCAAAATTGAATTTTTTTCCAATATATTGAAAACTCTGGTGATCCATTTTTCAAAATTAAATGCATCCATTTCTGAATGGTAATCACCATCACCCTTAGAGGCCTGAAATATCAGTTCACCTCCTTCAACAAAACCACTTGATGAACCTGAAATATAGTTTTAAATAACATTCAACAACTGACTAATAATCATATTTTCTTATAATATGAGCATCTCGCATGAACTTTGACTTAAAATGGTAATTTATTGTCCATTGACTGCCTTATTGGTCTAGTGGTTGCAAGTAGTATTATATGGTACTTAAACTTTAGCTTATAAAATAAAATTATCATCTTGGCATTTCTATTAAAGGCTATAAAGTATTATTCTTACCAATGTGGCCTAAAATGAGACGTTTTCCTTTCCCGCTGGGATTCTTTAATCCTGTAGACAAACCCTGCCTGTGAGCCTCTTTGCAGGATGTTATAGTAGTATCCTGCCATATTAAAGATTTAGTGTGTCCTGCAAAAAAAAATATTAATGGGTTTATAAGATATTTACAAAGGCAACAGTGCAGAGTATATATTTTAAAATCATATTAATAATGTTATCATACCTTCATTGACCCATGTTTCATCCAAATAATATATTTTCTTTCCGTCTCTTCTATGTTTTGCTATCTCATTTAAATAATTTACACGCCATACTGCAATATCTGGTTTGTCGATAAGCATACTCCTGCGACTGCGTTTGGAGTATTTAAAGCCTAATTTCTTCATTAACTTACACATTACATCCTTTTTTATATTAGGTAGACTGTCATCATTATTGACACTTTCCATAACTTTTTCAATAGTGGGTATTTCATTAGCAAAAAAAAACGTATGTACTTTTCTTCTCACTGCGGCTAAATCCATATCATCGAAACTGTCGATTTTGCTTGGTTTCGTTGCCGGAGGAGGAGGTGAGTGCACTCTATGCGATGTTTTATATTCGTTAATAACCCTGTACACAGTTGGTACAGAAACACCCATTATTTCACCGGTTTTTTGGACTATGTCTGTTTTCGACGGATAACAGTCTTTGGGCCATGTTTCTTCGACATATTTGAACACATTTATCAATGTCTGTTTCTCAGATGATGAAAGAGGTCCGGCTTTGAAGCGTTTCTTCTTCGGTGATGGAAATGTGTGTACGGAGTTGGTCTGGCTAGTACCAGCTTCGGGTTCACTCATTTTTCCACGATACGAATTTAACAAGCAATAACGATAAATAACAAAAACGAACAATAACTAAATAACAAAAACAAAACAAGGAAACGAGGTATTAACACAATCCAACACAATCGAAACAACAAACTGCAAACAAACAAACTTCAAACGTCTGTCTGGTTAACCGACTAAACGTAACACTTGCCACTTCAGTTGCCAACCTACGTCAACGTTGTACTCTTCAATTTAGCAACTTTATCTTTTTCGTTGAATTTTCAAAAGGGTTTGGGGAACCTGTCTTTATGGGTTCTTTATAATAGACAGATTAAAAAATATTATACCATTTAAATAAATCTAACTAAAAAAATGTGTTTAAGCAGTTACATCTACAAAGAGTAGAATAAAAATAAATGATAAAGCTTAACATACTATAATAAAAGAGGAAACTATCCTGTGCTCGAAAATAAATTTAAGTTTGTTATAAAGCATTTTTAAACAAGAAAGTGTCAACCATGAAAAACCCTTTTTACGATTTGTTTACATTTTTTTAACTACCTAAACCTTTAGAGTATAGGTACTATTTTAGGTTTTAAGTATCTTACTGAAAAGTTAACTTAAAAAACTATTTGCTTAGGTATATAGAAAATAAACTTGATATCTAAATACGTGTAATGTCCAAGCTCATCAACCAGTAACGGTCGAAATATTTGGAAATTAATGTGACTATTAGAAGTGTTAATAAAATTAATTATGTTTTAGTAGCTATTAGTTTAAAATCATTCATTCATATTCTATTACGCTACCAAATTTATGACAATTCCTATTGTATAGGCAAAACAATACAAATGGTATTTTAAACCATTGGCGTACATAGTTTTTAATGATGTGATGAAGAAGTCAAGAAATCAGCCTAAAAATATATTAATAATTCATTTTATTCACAGTTCATACTTTAACCATAAGTATATCAATTACCGGTACAATTCCGTAACCTTACACAAGAGTCATAAAAGAAACGGTTGTCTCTCTTCAAAATGTACCCATTAAAAGACTCTAATTAAAAACAATGCCTAACGCTAACAAATCAAGTAATCACACGCATTGTTACGCAACTATTTGTAAAAGTAAATAAATGTAACAAAGTTTGTTCGCGACCAACAGGTATTTGTCTCGGCCGCGCTGTGTACAGTCGGATGGGAAAAATAAAATTAGTCTATGGAAAGTGTTGTTGTTGAACGCACGCTGCACTGAACGCGCGTGGCGCGAAAATTGATTGACATTTCGTAATATTAATTCGAACTTAATTTATTTTGTGGGTGATATTTATTCATATTATTTTGGTGAAATATAAGTGTTTCAAGAATTTTAATTTGGCTTTTTGTGAGTGCCTTGGATTTTTGTGTTACTACATATTATAAAATATAATTTACAGGTATGTAAATAATGATCGTTAAGTACTTTTACCTTTTTTATCTTTAACACTCTTTCTTAATAACTACACGGTTATTGTAGAAAGTTTCATTATGTTTCGCAACGCGTCGTTTAAGTTTAACTACATTGTTATTTAAGTAATTATAACACAAGAGAGCGAATATAGGTACATAGGTAATATAAAATAAACTTAAAACAAAATGTTAACTAAAATATTATCCACGCAACAAACCGGTTTTAAACTGAGCCGAAGAAAAATTATTAAGTAGCAATTATTTTTGATAAGAGAAAATGTAAAAGAATTATAATATTAAAAATATATTAGGTATTTGTTAGGTATGAAGTATTTTTCTTTTTAAATAACATAGTAAAAAAATACGTAACAGGCCGGCTATTTCTTCAAAACAATTAATTTGCTGACCTTGTGAATGCATTCATAGAAATTGATAAGGGTTTTTCTTTACACGGAGTGACGTCAGTAGCATGTAACTTTCTGAATGAAACGGAATGTTACAGGTTCCTGTATTTTGTGAGGTTTGTGAACTCGTTCTACAGGAAATACAATAAATTCTACTGACTTTATCAATACACTTGTATGATTAGATTAAATATTGTTTATCGATGATTATCGACTGATTTCGGTCTTATTTAGGTAAAGTGAATCAACTGTATCAAAAAGTTTTATCCTGATATTTCAATTGTACCTAATTTTTTTTTTAATGCGGTCTCTTTACAATCTCTTCTCTCGTCTGTGTAAAGTCCGCTCAGCGTTGGTACATCATACCCTCGTAACCTGAGTTTGGCGGTGTAGATAATTTTGAGAAGGTAGAGTCTTGTCTACAGGGGCCCGAGTCTGCTATTGACAATGGTTTAAATCGTCTGAGTGGTTGGCGTTAGTAGGTCCATTTTAGGATAATCAGCATTCTACTAAATGTCAGAACGTCAAAATTGGCCGTCCCAATGGCCAATTTTGACGTTAAAATTACGTTTTACCTACGTAATTATCCTTAAATGGACCTACTAACGCCACCCACTCAGACGATTCAAACATTTGTCAATAGCAGACTCGGGCCCCAGGTGATATTCATGAACATAAATCGTGGGTTGCTAATCTCTACACCACGGCTATAAGTGTGACCATTTTCTCTAGTTATAGTATCTATTATCACACCCATAGATTTTATACTCTCATTATTTTATAACAATGATATCAGGACTGAAGTTCTCGAGATAGTTCCATAAATAGTCGCAATCTGTTTGATATCAGATTTAAAAAGTTATAGTACTTAGAAACATTATCTATGTTATTGTAAAAATATTGGGGTCGGCTTATTTTCTATAATTGAACGATACATCGATAGGCAAATGCCATCAGTGGGATTTGTCCTCAACGGATATAAAAGTCAACTGAATTCCAAAAATAATTATCGCAGTAGAAATAATATTAACGTGATTATATTATAATCACGTCCGAGTTGCAATTTCCAAATTATCCTTAAATCATAATTATTTCACTGTGCTATTATTTTATTGGAATGCTAGGTGCTCATCAATCAGATTTGATTTGACATGTTTTAATGGCTTCCATATGATATTAGTTACGTACCATATATCTGTAATCTCTATGAAATATTTTAAATAAAAGACTTCTACTACGTCACCGGTCTTTCAAATATTATATATACTTATCGAATTAATTTTCGTGTTTTGGAACATTTTATTATCAAAATAGCCCTATTTCTGCAGAAGTCCTCGTATTTAACTATAGCTATCTATGGAACTACGTTTCAATATCCGATGCGAATTAAATGTACTGTAAATGGAATTGTACCATTGCAACCACATGAATATTTGGCACGTATGATAGAAAATAAGTACCAAAGGAGATACTCGGTGATTCATGGACAATACAGACAAGTCGATAATAGTCAAATTAAAAAAATGGCTGAAGATAGCTGTTGAGATCTGACATCGCCAGTGAGTTTGACGGCAGAAAATGTGGTCAGATCAAAATGATACAAATAGCTATGGACGAGAGTTTCAGAAAAAGATAGAGAAGAGCTTTGCAGAGCCATAGAATCTAATGTAGGTTTTAAATCGTAGATAAGTTGTTCCTGAACTTTAAATCAAAGATCCTATCACACTTAATATTAGTCGTAAGTACCGAGTGCGTAAGAACTGAGCCATAAACTTTATCTTGGGTTTTCTTATCAGGAGCGACAGAATTAGTATTTGTTAGTTTCACGGTATTCGAGAATTCTTAACAAATAATCTCTACAAACACCTACTGGTTTGAACAGTTTCAATGTCTTACTATTGAGAAATACCGAGAAATGCCTCGCTACATTAAAAAATCATAATTGTTGCAAAAATTACCAAATTAATTGTATTTACCATTTACACCAGTTCTTTTAAAGCTAATTTGGACTCCCATTGCAGCCAGCCTTGACCGATAAAAGTGCCTTTTAAACAGATTAAAAACGAAGGTGGTTTGCAGACAAAGTCCAACAAATCCAGTCGACTTTAATGATTATGAATAGGGCTTGTTCTTGACCTTGGGTTCGCCATGTCCGAGGGTGCGGTGAGAGGTGACTAAGACATTTTGGGCGAGTGGCATGACACGGCGACAATCTTGCGATTTCACGAACTACACATTGCAGAGGTCTTCATTTACCAAAGTATTGGGATAGCACGAATATCTCTATAATTACCTGATAAAAAATACTCTCGTTGAAACGGTGACAAGCTTTTTCTACGAAAAAACTAATTTAAACAAAAAACTAAAAGTTCGTTTAAAAGCATGTAAAATAGCTCCTTTTTCAGCTCTGTCTTGAGAAAATTGACCTGTATCAAAACTAGAGTCTATGTTTTACGAATTCGTAAAATTTACAAACATGAAATTGTCCTATTTCAGTGATTCTTTTCAACAGTAACTTGATATAGAACATGACACATGCTTTTATTAAGGCGCCGACCTAATTACAATAACCGATTTTAATTGTTGAATGAAACCTACATAAATATTAAATATTGATAGAAGTATATTGAATGCCGTAAGCGACACCTAACTGTTGATCGTCAGGTGGGTTGTCTGTCCGTCGCCTTTGTAATGATAAGCCTCTATTATATGCTAAATGAGGACCGCCCCTTAATTCAATAGATGAAGGCTGACCTTAGCAACTTGGCTTTTAATTTAGATTGGTTCATGCAAGGTGCAGTAGTATATTACAAAGGCATGTAATAACTATAGTAGTCATAAAATGGATGAAACAGATGAAAGAATAATCAGCTAACTTTCATAAGCTGATTTTTTTTACTAAAATATGACCTCCACAATACCCTCTAAAGTCCTAACACAAAAGTAATATTTTTATTGGCGCGAGATGATTTGTTTAAACGTGTATGGGATTGCTTTCATAATACACATACATATGTATGAGGATATTCTCAGACATAAGTAAACAATTGTCTCCCTTACCTACATACCTTGAGTATCACTTAAACTATTACCATTCGTTATTTTATCGGTTATGGCACTCCAATTTAGATAACATTCCGATTACCTGTCTAGGCACATTTCATGCGTAGGAATGTATAAGTACTTAATGACGTAGTTAGATGAACTGATAAATGAATCCTTAGGGATCGATATTCGGATGATATTGCTATTACGGTTACTCATCTCATCTTCGTTTCAGTACATACCATAGAGAATATATAAAATACGTTTATAATACTTGTATATTATTAGGATAGGTGCACGGCTTATTGAAATCGGTTAACCGTGTAAAATGCTCATAAAACCGTTCCGCGTCAATTTGGATTACCTTCAGCTGTAGTAGCGTAAAAAACCTCTTACTCGAGCGTAAAATATTAGGTAATACTTTGTATTGGTCTTAGTTGGTTTAAATACATAAATAACAAAAAAAAACTACGTTAAACAATTATTTATTTCAGCGAAAATGCATTAACTCGTTTCCCAATTACGAGTGTCATTCAACATGATATAGTCCAATTCCAAATTAAGGACAAAAGTCGTGTGGCTGAATACGGTTGTATCTGCTCACAGCCACAACGCACCAAGCCATACTCTATGAACTCTATTATCCCAATTCATTAATATTATTCTCATTACAAAACTCTCAGACTATACTTGTAGTTATTTCATCCCATCTTTGGAGCCGTAGCAACAATATTTACTGTTTACATTCTACAGTTCAATTGTCTGTTAATCAGGCCGCTTTTGTTTGCATTGTAGAACACCTAGTATTTGTATGTTAAACGTAAACAAGTTTAGGCCGTGTCTAATCAACCTTATTGTGATTATAAAAGCATTAAAAATACCTAGATATCTCAAAAGATAATTTGCTTTGATGCATATATTGGTAATCGTGCGTAAAATTCAATCAATTCGAGGTAAATGATCCAATAAGCATTCACAGAACGTGGATGTCAAGAACTATTCTACCGATCATATAGAAGGTTAGATATCATTAAAATAAGGGAATCAAAAAGAACCTAATATAATATAGGCCATTATTAGAGAATTTTAAAAGGTTATCTAACTACGATAGCCTGGCATGTTGATGTGTCTATGATGATTCCTATGCGTTAACTAGATCATAGGTTAAGTGGCTTACGGCCACATTTATTGTGTATCCGTTACGAAAGATACATTGAATCATGTTGCACGAATGTTATTGAGAAGGATAGTTAGAAATCTCCGAAGATCCATTGCATTTAAATGACATGACATATTGATTTGTGAATTTGTAATAGATCCTTCAAATCTTCTGTTGTGCTTAAAATTCTCTCATATTTTTAAACTGCATTTCCAGACAGAATGGGCAATCAGTGGCATTTCTGGTGCGCTTTCCTATTACTACTTCATTGACAGGTGAATATTATTTTTTTTCACGAATTTTACAGAATCTACAGGAAAAAACATCCTTATCGGAATCCTATCGTTAGTAAAACGCGCGTGGAGCACGTCTGTATGATGCTTCAGAAGTTTATGAACGTGTATTTAGATACGGTGATAGTTTTACCCATTAACGTCCTCATATATTTTGCGTTGTTTGTTTAAGTAATTGATTCTTACTTAGCAAACCAGCAGGTTAAATACTTTTAGCGCATTTTTCTTCTGTATTTCTTTTTATCCCGAATCCTCCCATTTCTGTAGTGAAAGATTTTCCTTGACGGAATAGAATGGGGACCAAAACTTTTTGTACCATATGCTTGTTTTATATGATAATTAATTTGTTCCGTAAATAAGTCAGGATGTAAATTTTGTTTATTTTGCGGTAATACCACGATTTAATGAAACAGCGAGTGTGCCAATGTCCGCGTTGCCAGCTTGTTCTCGTAATTAACTATTTTATGAGCTAGCTGCATTAAAATTTGTGGGGTACGTTTGTCTGTAAATTGCCGTCAGAATATTTAAAGACCGTCTACATAAATATACAATACAGTCAAGGAATTTATATGTTTTGAAGTAAATACGTATGAACAATTTTGATTTGGTTGCATATCTCACACCGACAAAAATTCCAACACAGTCTAATAATTTAAGGAGTAAAATCTTGTGATTAAAGGTTTTCTCAGGAAACTATTTAGCCAGCTTCACTTACACTGAGGAAACTATTGATCGTGCAATTACTTGATTATTATAATCAAAGTGGCAATAAGGGATGTTGTTACTTATGTACTTCCCGATGCAAATGTGTGCTAATAATAAGATATCGACCTTAAAAGAGTCTAATGAGTCAGTAACTATTTTAAGTGGTTGCTATGCAGAGACCAAAATTCCTACCATTTCGATAGAAGTGTTGCTAATTAAAGGTACTATTTATTGAAATGTATCTACAGAATTCTTCATTCTTCTTAAAGAGATAGATAAATGGTGACTAGTGCGGTAGTAATAAAGAGCGGATGATTTTTAAAATATGAGTCAAGTTTAAAAAAATCCAAACCTATTTATTTATCTTACGATACGGTACAATCATATCATAAAGTGATATGATTATACTGTACATTTGAGAGCTGTAAGTAACTGGAAAACGTGAAAGAAAATTGGGTATGGAAAATTATTGAGAAAAATAACTGAAAATAGTTCTTACGTTCAGTGACCAACCTTCAATTACTTTATCTGTGTTATCAATAGTGAATAATATACCTAAACACTCACAAGTTTATTGTATTTGAGTTTGATAAGAATGCTGTGCGAATGTGATTCAGTCGGCAAAGTTCTCATCAACAAGATACGAGTATGTTTCCCTCGGGTGGGTGGTATGCATGTGTTTGCATTCTTAAAATCTATGTTATCTTTGATGTTAGGTTTTTACTGTTAAGGCACCTACGCCTTTAAGTGTAGCTTTAAATAATGCGGGAACGCATCATAAAATATTTGACCGTAAATCTTTTCCACCAATTTTCCACTAGTTCAATGGAAATAGAAATGATTATTTCTGCCAGATTTCTAGTTTGAACCTTCCATTCCAGAAATTATCATCCATATAATATTTTTATTGAATGTAATGTTTAAATAGTTATTCCACATAATCCATAAACTAGAACATTTCGTTTATTTATACTAAGGCAATTCCTTGAATTTATTTTGTGAGACTTTATTTGGTGGGTTATACGTTAGATTTTCCTGGCATCGTGGGTGTATCGAAAGATATAAACCTTATGTAGCATATATATGAGACCCATGGGACTTGACGGGACCCTTAGCACAGAAATCTTTACATTTTGAGTAAGATCCGAGAATAGGGTCGCCAAATTTCATAAAGTTCCAAGAATTTATTCTCACAAGTAGAATTATTTTATGTACACACATAATAGTAATATAATACACAAAGATTAGAATGTACAAAGGCACTGCTTATTTAATAGTCAACAAATACAAACAGTACTTTTTGATATATAGTGCTATAAATCGAAACGTCACTCGAACTATCTTATAGGCTTTTAATTAAAGTACCACAAAGCTGGTAAAGATAGTTAAATGATTACATAGTACATAACTTTACGTAACACGTAAACTACAGAACACACCGACATCTAAAGCGACTTTATTAGTAAATATTGTGTTCGTATCTCATGTCTCCTGCGAGCATCACTGCTTCCGGCCGCTACTCATGTGACGTCATCAAGCAATTTGTGACGTGAGTTAAATCATACCGTTAGCAAATGTTCGTCACATTAAGACATAATAAGAAGGTCAATTTCAGTTACAGTGACATTGGATGAAGCGAAACAAGTATGTAAGGATCGTAGCAAGTGGAAAGAAGTGGTATCTGCCTTCCCCTACGGGAAACAGGCGTGATTATATGTATGTAATTTTAGTTACAAGGGTCGTCATTCACAGAGACGTGTAGGTAGCAATGTATAGGTATTAATCTAAACTCTACTACTGTAGAGGCAATTCGTAATTAAGGTCAGACGCAATGTTTGCAGGAGAACATCCTTTTAAATAGACCTTGATTAGTTTTCTCGAATGTGAGTGAGATATTATGCATTTAGATAACTACTTCAAGTTCTAAAGTAATAATTTGTTCTGGCTGGAGGCCTTAAGGTCCTTGCCAAAAGTACGGTGAAGCAAAAAAGTCAAACGTTTTTTATGACTTGTTTTTTAAATAGAATGTCTTTATTAAGCAGACAGAACTGTTAATCTTCTGAGTTAGCTCAACATGAGCGCAAAACAGTTTTAACGTATGCTTTTACTATCGTTTTGTTTACGCTCTACATATGGGCAGAAGAGTAAATTCTAATCAACACAGAGCTACGTCATTTATATGCGCGGCTAGATTGTTTTCTTGTCTTTTATGGGGAGTTTGTTTAATTAGTAGCATCGGATAAACGGTAGGGATAAGCCAACGATGTCATCTGCATGTTAATAGCGGCGTGCATGTTACAGCTATCCTAGGAAGCGGAATGGGGATTAGTTCTGATTAGCCTAGCGTTTGATAGCACACTATATTCGAAGCAACTTACGTTCTCAATCTAATAAATAGCATCTAAACTTAGTTATTTATACACGCATAAGCGTTCCATTTCCACGTGGATTCGTACATAATAGAAACTGAATATTATTAGTATATTGTCGGTCGTAAAGCTCGCCTCAACTATAGGGTGATTGTACTGCGGTAGAGCTGCATGCATTTGCAGCATGCGCGCATCACTGTGACGTCACCATTCCCACATTACGCCAGGGAAATTCTCACGATTATGCACAAATGCCTGTCTAACGCATAAACTCTGTGGTTCACGGTTCGCTACGTATATGTATGTATGTTTACTTCCTTTTTCGGTGAAAGAACAATTAACATTCGCCGTTTGTTTTAATTTATTAATGCTTGAGCTCTTGTTTTTCCTTGATATTCTGTGTTTTGGTAAAATAATTGAAAATAATGGGTCATATCCCAAATAATGGATTCAATCGATGAATCGACAATTATCGACCATTTACCAAATAACAAATGTTTTGATTTCGATTCGACTATTATTTATAATAAAAATACTCTTAAAATCGGAAGGTTTCTCCCAATCCCTGTTCACAGCTGTGGTGCATGCTTTATCTTTAGCTCGTACAGACTGCTAAGGTCGTAGTACCTCGCTTGCACAGTCACTTGTCCTGTCTTGACCTTTGGCCGACTCATCTGAACACTAGGGTTGACAATTTCGTGACAGATTCTTGATACCTAATTACCTTACTGCCAATAGGGCAATGAACAGAAAACTTAATAATAATATAATAATATTTAAATATTTCGGAACATCTCACACACGGTTGTCTGATCCCAAGCTAAGCAGAGCTTGTGTTATGGTAACTACACAACTGATAAACATACTTATATATTTCTAAATAAATGCATATTATAGATAAATTTATGGTATAGATAGAATAGATTTAGGGATGATGGATAAGTAAGTAATTTTAAAGCTCGGCAAAAAACCTGAAATAATATATTCTTCTGGCAAAGGCGATGAACCTCTGATATTGCAGTACACAGTTATTATCAGTACATTAAGTGATAATTGACAATGTCGTGAATATTTTACAGTTACCTACATACACTCGGTTGTAATATACCTATCGATTCTCGTAAAATTTTTACGAATATTCATTGACGTACGTGCTAGAATACCTCTTTTTAATCGACTATGACTTACTGAACTCTTCGATACGTTTTTGTTTTCTACCATTCCATTAAGAACCAAAACTTAAGTTCTCTTAGGTAAATTAGACATTTGCTATAAGAACTTACAGCCGTTTCCATTAAGTGCCAGCCCTATCCGCTCATGACAGTCTCATGGTCGTCATATTATAATGATAGTGGATTTTTTGCAACAATCCACAATGCATTGTTGAGTCTCTCATTTGCAGTAGCTATGCGTCGGTAGGGATTGAACTACTGTAGCTAATACCATCAATAGGTACTAGTACTGTTTTACATCATAACTTTGAAAGAGTTTCAGTGATATTCCACAAAAAAAAAACAATTTGGTTTAACTGCTAAATTATATAATTATAGTTTCGATTCGATTTCTGATGATTTTGGGTCCAGTCCGCACCTTAGTTACTCTTTGCCTTGAATGAAACTTTATTTAAAAACAGTAAATTCTCTTTTCGTTTCTCTACAAAAAGCAGTTCATTGTACTTTGCTAGAATCAGGGAAAAGATGCTATATTAATTATCATCATTATGCGTATGTAAATTATTCAAACACTTGCTAATGCATGCGAGTTATCTAGTCGTCTGTCGTACTATATTTTATGAGTATGAAATGGAAAGTGTATAGAATTCTCTAATACATACATGAATCGGCTTAATTATCTTCAGCCATTTAGACTTTATTTGCATATTATTTCTTATGTCAGGACAAAATTTAAAAATAAAACCACTAGTTTTAGGTTTTTTTGAAATGTTTAATTTGATTTATGGTTCGAACAAAGTATACTTTTTATATCTTTAAATATTTAATGTTGCAAATCAATCAATTTAACTGTACATTCCTACAATCATCAGGTGTTGACGGCAGTTTCGGTGCCGCAAATTGACATTATTGTCACGTAATGAAAAGTTTTAATGATTTAAACATAATTAGCTGATTACTGCCCGAGTGTATTCCGTTATTCGTTCCGTGGGTGTACATTGGTACACCTCTGCCTAACCCTTCGGGGATACAGGCGTGATGATATGTTTTTATTTACTCTTTATGTGTATTCCGTTAATTTATGTTACTTTTTATTTTTTTAAGGTAAATCTTCCATTCAACTGTGTTTGCTCTGTACTGAAAAGATTATAATTGGAAAAGATTATTTTCCATTTTCCTTTGACTATCAAACTATTTCTTTATTTACTTGCGTTAACAAAAAATGTCCAATAACTATGATAGGATCGGAAGCTATTATCTAATCCGTATCTCTAGGTTCGTCTGAACAATAAGAAGAGTGCAATGAAGCCCAACTATCTAACCTTGCTGGTTTCTGGCATTGCACCAAAAGCAAAACAATTAGCTTCCACGGTCAACTGCCTGTAGGAACTTTTTTGGAGACAGTTTTTGTTCCAAATGCGCGGTAGCATCTGATCGTAATTGGTAGCGACTCTACAATAACAAAACTAAGTACAGTACTAGTAAATTTTATAATAAAACTAAATTTCTGCGTTCGGTTATAGCCGATAACAATTTCATACGGTAATTAGCCATTTAATTAAACATGTACGCTGTATGAGTCGCTGTAGCAGTGAAAATATGTCAGGGGACCTCAATCAGTTTAATAAGACGTGGCTTTGAAATAAAACATTTAACAGCCGATGTCAATTAAAGAAGAAAAACCACTTAATTAACACTATTGTAACCCACATTGTGTAAGTTAAATATACGTATTTCGCATCACGATTAATTAGTCTGGATGCGACATTTTTTGCAGTGCGGCGCGCTCAGTCATGCGTCCAAACGCTCGGTGTGAATAATATGTGCACTTTCCTTCTGCTAAACATTTCTTATCAACTTTCAAAGAGGCGCTAAATCGTGACTCACTGCTCTAAGCACACTGTTTCCGTGAGATACACCTGACCTTTACTTTTCAGCATCTAGATTAACTAAATACACTTGTATTTAATTCTCATAAGAATACAATGTAAAATAAAGGTGATTTTTAAAAGAAAGTATTTATAACCATTTTCCGACATTCGTGCACATGATTTAGTGCTAGAATTATTCATATTCCACTTCTAGTTTCTCTGGGATTGTCTCACAATTTGATTTAAGACGCAGAATACCTTTATATCAGTTGATGCCAAGCTGATCTATTTAAATACCACCTTCTACTTTTCCACTTCTCACTTCCACTGTTCCTCTTCCATATTCCTTATAATCAATAACCATTCGCTATCAAGAACATTAAACCTCAATGTACGTAGTCTTATTGTACAGAGCATCAAAGTAATGAAGGTAACGTAAACAAAAAGATCGCAGCTATTTTGTTCACCACCCGTATAATTAATTCAGTTCGTGAAGGTGATTGGTCATCTTTCCGTCGTAATGTATCTGGGGCCCGAGTCTGCTATTGACAATTGCTTCAATCCTCTGAGTGGGTGGCGTTAGTAGGTCTATTTTAGGATAATTAGCATTCTACTAAATGTCAGAACGTCTAAATTGCCCGTCCCAATGGCCAATTTTGACGTTAAAATGACGTTTTACCTACATAATTATCCTAAAATGGACCTACTAACACCACCCATTCAGACGATTGTAGCAATTGTCAATAGCAGACTCGAGCCCCTGTTGTGGCGTTTAGGTGACACGATACATACCTTGATCTCTCATACACATATATTCCAAAAGTACGGATGACAATAAAGATTGGTTACTCGTTTACAATATTATTGCTATTTTACAAGCAGTTAAATGGTGTGCATATATTTTGAATATATAATTTTATGTGTCTCACCCACCGACTAAATTTTACATTACAATACGCAATATATATTTAGATACAGGTACTATTAATGTGAGGCTCCCCTGTGGTTACATGACAAGCAGCGTATTTTCTTGGTTTGTAGAAGAAGACTAAAGGCCCTCGACTCGATTTCATTCTTGTATGATGAAAATATTTGACTGGAGCTTCTAAAATGCATGTTTTTCGAATAGTATGGGTCAATGATGAATTGTAAAAGACAGATGATAGTAAGCGCTCCACTTAAAACGATGACTCAGAAAACTTGTTATGACAAGAACCTGTCAAAATGTTCATTGTAATAAATCACTGACTTTAAACTTACCAGTCACTCTAATAACAACCAAATTACATATTTGCGTGTATGAATACATTAATTAACTTGCTCACTCTTACTGTAATGACATTATTATATTAAGTAAATTAAAAAGGTGTTGCAGAGAAAGAACTCGTTATGGCTGTATGTAATTATGATGTAAGTATAGTTGTGACGTTCACACGGGAACTGGAAATATCGCCTTAAGGGGATTCCAGGGTGACGGATTTATTGCTTTCTCTTCGCAAAAACAAGGTGCCTATCAGTAGCCATTAATAAATAATCATAATGTAACATTGTAATTTGTACTGTGATATCTTGTCACTACATCTACTGTTTGGCTTTTCCCGTTCTGCTTATGTTCGAGCCAGTGAAGACCTATTTAATTTTTAATTAAATAATAAATAACAACACAACTTAGGCAACAATTGATAGAAAATATTTATTTGATGTTTACTGTTAATCCATGTTTATATCTATGGTGAAAATTACTAATTTTGAAAACCAGTCATAAATATTACGTGGTATAGATAAACAAAAATCCTTAGAAAACTTTTAATGAACACAAGTTAAGTGTTTAATAAAATCATTAGTGCAAAAAGAATTGGCAGTAACTTAACTGTGAGGTAGCCATTTTAGATTTGAAAGTTTGATAGTAATTTAGATAAGGCGAGTACTTTACCTCAATATAACTTGGTTAGCCTAACTTTCAGATCTTATCAAAGATATTAAAATCATCTATAATTAATTTAAATAATGCTATTCATTTAAATTGCTTCAATAAACTGTAAAGAGTGAGTAATTGATAAAGTAATTGTAATTAGCGATGGTATATTAATGGTAAATTTATCTAGATCATTGAAGCGTAAGCACGTCTAACTCGTATCCTAAAATTTGTCACTAAAATCACAGTAAATCCATTTAGTACTGAGTCTATTCGCGCGGCGAGTGTGGACCGGCCGCCTGAGTGCGATCAGATTTACCGACTCTATTTGCACGGTTCGATCGGTCTCAGCTTACTCGTGTGATGGTCGCATTAAAGGCCTAGTTTCCCAATACCTGACAACCTAAGATTTACATACATAATGACGGATTACTACAATATCCTGTGATTTTATAACGATATCTGGAAGTCCGCCGGCAGTTATATCAGCTTTAGTTCTTATTGGCGATTTGTTTTATGCATTTAACATGCTCTATAACGGCGCTTGCAGACCTTAACTTAATTAATCCGCATACAAAATAACTCAAAAAAATATTTAAATAACTGCTAACTGCAAATGGTTTCATTCAAGTATAACCAGCTTCACTCAGCAATAAACTTGAATCAGACTCACGTACATCAATCTTTATACGATGTCTTTATTGCGGAAGACTGCATTAATACAATTATAATTTTACGACCTCTTTACCGTTGTTCAAAACTCTTTAAATGTTAATCGCAATAATAATAGCGTGTGAACATTACTGAGTATTTCACAGGGAAGTACATTTTCCGTGAGAAACCGTGGCATTATGGTTTGTGTGATCGCACGGCACTTGATGCGCCTTCCTCGATAATTAAGTGAAAGGAGTATGTGCGGGCTGGTGCATGACTTATTGTCTTTCGTCGTACAAAATACCGGTAATCGTCTTATCGTTTTTGTCGGTTTTTGCCTCGTTACAGATTTCATCTACACGATTTATGGATTTAACGTTGCGAGGAATTTATGATCGCTGTGATCAATGTTATGGCTGAATTATATTGAGTAAAATACTCACTTCAAATTGGAGGTATGTCGGTGCTGACCTAATACATACTGACTTCGTGTAAATGAATTGCGTCAGCGCTAACTTACTGATACTTGAAATATACCATATTGCATATTTTTGTCAGCTACCTCTGTTACTGAAGCCGTGACCCAATGTAAATTAGCCTTTAGTTACAAAAACTAGCACCCACACTTGCCTAAGCTATTTTGAACTACAGAAATATAAAAAATATTTATAGAAGCGTAACGGATGCATTTTAAAAGTGTACTAAAATGAATTGTTGAACAAACGAAGTTTACGATAAATTCTAACAAAGATTTATTATCGGCACCCATTTACCGAATGATCACCTTTACGACCCATTTACGTGAACGGATTTAACCAATCGGAAGACTCTTTGATATTTAAGATAACAACAAGATGAAAGATACCAAGAATTTCGCGTGCAAAATATTGCGTTGATTTTGGCTGACAATAATTATAATTAGCTATGCAAACAGCCTTGGATGCGAGGGCAGAATAATATTTATTAAATACACAAAAATAGCCCCATCGCAAATTCATTAATTAAATGAAAAATCGTTTTGAAGCACCGTCATATCTAAATTATGTCTTTGTTTTGAAGAAAATATAAGCACTGACAGTTTTTTAAGTCGATGACAATTGATTTATGTCATTAATAAGAATAAAGATAATCAGTATTTGTATATTTAATAAAGGAATCATTCTTATACAGCCAATTTTAAAGAGTTGTTTATTTATGTGTATTGTATTCGATGACAAATAGGTATGATGTATTATGAATTAACCAACGTCTACAGCAGTCGACATTTTTGTTACCTTATTAGGAGAGGATGCAAGAAAACCTCTTAGAATTAATAATAATGTTTATTGCAATGGTTAAATATATTATGGCCAGATGACTTTAAATGATAATATTGTCATTGATTAATAAAATATATAAACAATAGCTGTGTACCTAATTGAAGATCTCTTCGATTTATAACTATTCAGATTTTTACAATGTTTAAAGCTTAATTAGTGTGTATTCAATTACGTATTTAAACCATCACGCGGTAAATAGCAAACAAACAAATCAAAACCGCATGTCAAACTCTCAGCTGTAAAATCTGAACACCATTTAAAGTGATGTATAAACACGAGCTAAAAGACATACATACTGTATAAAGTATAGTATATCGCATATATAGCGCACATGTTGAATCTTAGGGCCATAAATAAAATAATAAATAAAAAATAAAATAAAAATAAAACACAAGGACTGTGATAATGAGAACTCTATTATGTTTAAACTTTGATGCTTTTCCTTATTTCCATGTTTTAAACAAAACATTTGTCATTTAATACGATGTGTCTTGTATACGAGGGTTTGGTCAGAGGTATGCAGCAGTAGGTGCGGCGATACGTATCTTACTTCCAGGAAAACCTAGCTTTAGAACTAATAAGCGACTGTGGATAAACGTTTAGCAGTTATTAGACAATCGAGTAGCTACTTGAATTGAAGTAGGATTGCATAATACGTGTATATGAATACATTGAGATGTATGTAAACAAATCTATTCAATAATTTAGAATATTGAAAGAATACAGCTTTCGTGACAGTCTACTCATTCATTCTCTTCTAATAATTCTCAATTGATACGATCATGTTAGAAAAATAATATAATAAGACTATAAAATACAATAAAGTGACGACAATTCAGTTAATTAGTAATTTTACACGACTTCTGCAGTAGAGTCAACTATTATGACGTGGTTATAAATGTCAGACTCATATCAAAACACCGGCGAAACATTGAAAGCCTTAACTTACGCGAATTGCGGTGGACCTCTTAAAAAAATATCTCCAATTATTTAATTTCATTGGTGAAGGCAGTAAACCATAACCGAAAGTCAATAACAAACAAATCGTTTCGTATTTTCGATGAGTCCGATAACTAATACAAAGTATTACCTTGCCATTTATATAATACTCGCCGTGCCCTGCGGTTTCACCCGCCTACCTAGGTCCCGTTCCCGGTGCCTTTATGTTATTCAGGGCGCAGATGAATCCAACAAATCACTGTCGTTACAAAGGTCAGGATTACTTAATTATTATTTTTTTCCCGCGCAATTGTCCAGATTTTTTCTGTTTATAAGAACCTTCTCCTGATAATAACTAACACAGTAAAAAAGAATTAGCGAAATCGGTCCAGGTGTTATTGAGCTATGCGCTTACCAACACATTTAGCGATTCATTTTTAAACAGATTTCATTCAAGCTATGTACTATTGTGCATTTGCACTTAATTCTTCAGTACAGTATGATTCATCACGTAGATTCTGATAAAAACAATCGTTTAGCATAGTGATAAAACTATTTATTTTTGTTCGTTTATTGTTTTACCTTCATGATGTCACTTTAGGCGAATTACTTATCACAAGTTTTTACTCATCATATCATCATCACGCCTGTATCCCCGAAGGGGTAGGCAGAGGCGTACCAATGTACACCCACAGTTCGCCGATATGTTTTAGGTCCCATGTAATAGGGGGCGAGCCTATTGCCACTAACCGGGCACAAATCCAAACTCCGACCTGCTACTGAGAATTTCATAGAAAAACCCAATAACACCTTGGTCGACCCGGGAATCGAACCCAAGACCTCTAGCGTAGCAGGCGTGCTTAGCACCACTAGGCCAACGAGGCAGTCAGAAGTTTTTACTCATAATATATCATATTGTTTGCAAAGATATAATAATAATAATAATAATAATAATTCCCATACTTTTAGTATCTTGCTGTGAAATAAAAGCATTGGTAAATAGTAATATTGTAGAAACGTCCTGGAATAACCCGGTCGAAACGTCAAGCCCTAAAGGTATTTATGTATGTACGCGCTTATCCCCGTTCTATCATATTACTATAACATGCAGCGCGATAGTTTTACAGTTAGCATTGGTAGATTCTAGACTATTTTTAGTACGAATAAAAAAGTAAATATTGCGCAAACATCTAGATTTGACGATAAATGATTAAGACAAGATGCGTTAATTGTTATAAACGTATAAGTTCGTGTTTCCCACACAATAGAGATGTAGAGCATTGTGATAATAGAGCCGTCTTCTGACTGACGCACACAGTTTTAATTTGTGGGTTTTTATAGAGTTCACTATAAATAGTCTTGTCAACTACACGATCAGACACGATCACGACAGTTACGTTGTAACGGTAGTTATCTGCTCACAATATCTTTGATATAGGCTTTGTTCGTTTGTCTTGGGTTCGATTCCCAAGTCGACGTAGGTGTTATTGGGTTTTTCTATGAAATTATCAGTAACAGGTTGGAGTTTGGATTTGTGACCGGTTAGTGCCAATAGGCTCGCCCCCTATTACATGGGACCTTAACATATCGGCGAACTGAGGGATTAACCCTTCGGGGTTACAGGTGTGATGTTATGTTATTTTCAGTTATCTTTATAATTATAATCTTTATAAAATGTATAATACCTGCTACAATGTTCGATGATTGAAAAACGACTGATTTCATAGTACCTTTGTCCAAAATACTGTTTTCATGACATCGTGGTATATTTCAGACAGTTAAATGTTGTTGGTTCCCCTTTTCTGTTTATCGCAGCCCCACCTCTTTTACCCATACTTCCGTCAGCGCTTTTGTCTACATACCTAACCTTGCAATAGTTTTTACTATTCATGGTTCTCGCTACTTAAATTTCGCAAAGTGCTGACTAACCGCTTTCGGTTTACTCATAACTGTTTAAACAACACTAAATGCAACATTTTATGTAAAGAAAGTCTCAGAAGTCGTTTGTTTATTCGCGTCGTGACGTCACATACATTACGCGCAAGTACGCTATAAAAGATTCGATCTAGCAACATTGCGCCCTATACAGGAAATGAAAATGTACAGAAATATCACTCTGAGCAATTGTGGTAGTTTCATTAGGTATTTTGTCACTGTTAAAAAGTTTTTGCAAATGCGTACAATTGGCATGTAGCAATTTCATGACGAGGTAGTGTGCAGGTACAAGGTGTTTACAAGTTATGTTGCTTAGAGCGTGGGCACACGATGCGTTGCGGCGCCGCACCGCAAAGATTTCACCGTGTGATTACATTTAGAATCTATTGACTGGAAGAGATCCTTGGGTAAACTCCTGTGTCTTGCTTATAAAGAGAGAGAGAGAGAGTGTTGAACCTGATGCAGTTTATTAACGATCGAATGAAAACGTTGAACAAGAAAATAAAAGATGAAATCTTTGCGGTGCGGCGCCGCAACGCATCGTGTGCCCGCGCTCTTACGATGGGTCCCACATAAACTGTAGCAAGTGCAAGAGCAAAAATTTACAGTAGAGCGATCTAAAGGTTCTAACGAATGTATCATGACATATCTCAACACAATTTTTGATATTTGGACATGTGTACAAGTACATGTAATCAAATGTATGTGAAATGGTTTATCTTCTGCATGTTACACTTCTGCACCATATCTGTATTGTGTTTTACGGTATTGGGTGGCTCCCCTCTCGTAAGTACGACTAAGTACAGCTCATTGGCCCGGCCTTACTCAAATGTTATTACTTCGTGTGTTTATTGACCAATGTCCGCCCGTAATGAGACCTTCGTTCACTATTCTTCATATTTATAGTTCTGTTTGTTAAAGGGCGTAGGTGAAGTCAATGTTTGTTTACTAAAAGCTTTTTAAGCTGCCTCTACTTTTTTTATCGTTTTTTCTTTGTAGTTTCTTTACACGATTAAATATAGACTAAGTCGTAGTGAGTGTAAAGATTGAATAGCTCATAAATACTATCTTAATTTCTTAATTAGCACTGATGTGTGAGGATAATATAATATGTGTCAAATTAATGTGACATTAGTGACATATATGATTGCTAACGAGTCACATTCTGAATTTAAATCAATCTTTTTTTACAAGTCATTGCAACTTAATTTTAGTTTATTACTTTTAATTACACAACATAATTTAAATCATTTTTGTAATGGGGCAGGTCTGTCATATCCTACCTGGATACTGTCACATAGATATAATATTGGTTGTAACTTTTCCCGTCCCGCGCTTATCAGTAATTTTGCTATTGTTATCTCTCTGTAACTATACATTACACGATTTATTTAATTAATTAATAGAACGTATAAACAAAATCTGCGAAGTCATTTTAGTGCAATCGAAATTGTTGTTAACTTTTAAGTTATCGCGCCGCGCTGCACCTATTACTTAGCTCTATGACTGACTTGAAAGTTAGGTTTTTACAATAACTAATAAATAAATAAATGCGGACAACTTCACATACATTGCTCTGAACCCAAAGTAAGTAGCTAAAGCACTTGTGTTATGGAATTCAGAAACAACGAACATTACATAACATACATTGACCCGTCCGGGGATCGAACCCGGGACCTCAGAGCTAGCGACACCTTGAAACCGGTGCGTACGCCACTCGACCACGGAGGTCGTCAATAATGTGTAATCATTATTGACGACCGACTAATTAAAATTTTTAATCTGTGATTATTTAAAAAAAAAACAGTCTCGTCGGCCAGTTGGTATTTTGCGATTAGGTATAATGTCACCATTACTAGGATAATTGGTAAATTTACCAATTATCCTAGTGACACTATTATAAGCAGATATCTTTCGATCTAAAACTTATCGGCGGAAGTTGAATATTAAAGTAATTGTTGATTTTAATCTTGTGAATTACAATTTGGGATGAATTCGCTTTATTATGTATAATCGAAGGCTAAGCCACCAACTTAAAAATAAATATTAATATTGAAGTTGCTTGTTTTGAGTCACATACTACGACTGCAAAAATTAAACAAAAACGAAAAAATAAAAAGGTTGTTTACATATTAGTATAAAGGCACTTGGTTATCAACATTTTTCATTGCGCTCGCCGAGCTATCGTGGGTAGGCGGGTAAGGAGAATTGCGAACAGCGACACTCCACCAAACACATCTTCTTTCAATGCGGAGCCAGCAGATTCCTTTCCATCCGACGGCCGCGAGCAAGAGTCTTGCATTATACAGTATATTATCTATAAGCAAGAGAGCCCGGACTTGTGTCAGTGTCAAGAAACGTCCACCTGCTTGTCATATTTCAACTATTCCTTGTCACGTTTAAAAAATATCGAAGTGCCGATAACTATTTGTTCAAAGGCCTTTTACATACAATGTAGATTTTAATTAATACACGTTATATAGAGAACGCCGAAGGACATGTAGATTAATTAATTAATTTGTATGAACGCTGCACACCAGCCTGTTAATTATCACGCATTGTTAAGCTAATTGAAAATATTGGATGTCGGGATCTCTTTTCATCAGAATTAAATAATGTAGGAAGTAGATTAAAATGGTATTCTTTATTTACAAACATACAGACTCGACTTGAAATTAGAATGCATTAAAGCCGGAACCCCACCGCTGCGCAGGCTGTGCACGGATGCGTGGCTCACCTCTGCTGCGTGGGCTCATTAGTTCGGCGGCGTCGGCCTCCGTTTCCACTGCGGCGCACGGACACGGATGTGTCGCTCACACAGCTCATAGCTATGCGTGGGGTACAGTCACGAGCAAAAATATGTAACATAATAATATGCGAAATTGTTAAACGAAATTAGTGAGATTTTTTGTCGAATCTCTTCTGCCATCTAGCAATCAATGCATACTGACAGATGACACTTGAAAATAAAATAGTTCAAATATTTTTTTTAATAAAAAAAATATTTTACTTAAAGTCAATATATTATTTTTATAATATAGACAATAGCTCTTCCAAGTAATAATATAATTTAGCTATTGTGTAGTAACATCTGTTTTACTTATTTGTATTATAAATTACTTAGTTCTTACACAAATTATACTTATCACAACTTAAATGTATGTATATATACTAGGAACATTAATTGTACCTCTTATTTATAGTTGCTTATTCTTATAATAATTTCTTAAAAATATTATGTGTATACATATTTTTGCTCGAGACTGTACATAGTCGTGGGTCGCAGAGAAATGGCCGACCCACGCAGCTCGGATGCGTCGCACGGCCGTGGGTTGAGCTACGTTCGTGTGTTTATGACGTCATTTGCTGCGTAGCATGTCCGTGCGCTGCGGTGGAAACGCTCTCATACATTTTGTACTAAAGCGAAGCTGAACACACGTGCACAGCCTCTCCGTGCGCCGCTGTGGGGTTCCGGCTTAAAAGTTAACCGAGTATAATTGTGTCCTTAGATGAGGTTGTTCTTACAATTCGCAATTACCTTCTCCGTCCCGGCGCCCTGGAGTTACTGAATAAATATGTCTTTTGTTATTATTTATTCTTAACAATGACTTGGTACAGGCTGATCTGATCGATTGACTCGGTAGTATCACAAAATGCGTTCCCACCTGGTCCCCGACAATAGAGAACGGAGAAGCACTCAAGTCTTCCCCAAGGCGGAGGTCCATGGAGGATTTCCACCGGGTCTAAAAAAAAGGCTGAACTGATCGATGGAAATTTGATAAAATACATAAATCTGGAACAGACTTTATTGCCGTTTTGGAAGCTCCAATTTCACACCTAATCAGATGACCGATTGATTAGGTGGCAAGACTCCAAAACGCATTTTGTCTTACGTCCAGTATAATTATTTTTAGGTTAAAATACGGTACCTAATGTAGTTAGTTCTATTTTATGCATTAACAATGCAATGCAACTACGTGCTCGATAGCATATTTCACATTGAATGAATGTAAATAAACCTATTATTATCCGCTGATTCTATTTTAATATTATCGATATTATATTGATGTGAAAATAAACACGATTATTATTATGAATATGGAGAATTTTATTTAGATATCGGTTTGATTAAATTTATTTTAAGTGCCAAAACTATTATCTATACTATTTTTAAATAAGGATCAATAGCTATAGAAACATTTCGTGAAAACTTTCTTTCCCAGCGCCCTAAAGTTTACTTACTCAAACAATAAATTAGATTATAAAAATAATTTGTATCTATAAAGTACCGGAAAAAGTTACTAATTATCTACAAATACTTGTATAAAAATAAAATAGTCATGACTTTTGATGAGTCAATTTCCCGGCCATTATTAGATCTGCAACATACTATTTTGACAATGTACTGACTTAGCAAACACTTTATCTTGTTGATGAGATAGTGACGTCAGAGTAAGTCAACTACTCTTATTGTTACCTGACTCACTGTAGAGCAAGATAAAGCACGTGAAAATACTATTACATACCGCTTTACAAAGTGAAATGTTATGTTTTGTATGAAAACGAACATATCGGCGAACTGTGAGTACATTGGTACACCTCTGCCTAGCCCTTCGGGGATACAGGCGTGATGATATGTTATGTTATATTATGAAAACGAAACTATTTGAGAGGATGAGGTCCTCAAAAGGTCTAGTGTTCTATTTATCAATATTGTAATCATCTTTATCCGTCACTAGCTGTTTCCCGCGGTTCTGCTTGCGTAACCTTCTGTCCATTCGGATGGGATTCCGGATTATTTTCCTATATACCGAAGCGTTGGAAGTGTAACAGACGGACAAATAGAGTTACATATTTTGTATGGAAGAGTGGATACGTACTAATATGGATTGTTACATGACTTACTAATAACTGAATTTATTGGAATGGAAATGATAATAAATTATCTGAATAACCAGCTGTTTTTATTAATTAGTAATTTATTGTTACGTTTTACTTCCTTTGATGTTTTTATTAGTAAATTTATTTGTTGTTACATGTTACTTCCTTTATTATTTACTGTGTTGGTTAACAACGGGGTATACCAGTATATAATAATATTTTAATCAAATTATAACGTAAATTTACTTTCTTCTAAGCAAGAAAAAGCTATGTTTGAACCAGATCACGATTAGGTTATTACTTACGTGACATAAAACAAAACAGTAGAATGCGAACTCTCTATTTTTTGCTAGAATTAATTAGCAGACCAAAACAAAATTAAACGTACGTAGATACATGAATCAAATACATATCTTCCAGATACCTTTGTAGTAGACAACAGTCACCAGTAACTTTTCGTTATCAATTTCATTTTAACAGCGTCTTTATTTCAAAGCAGTAGAGCTCATTTTCCCATACCGCTGGTATCGTTGTTCAACATTACTGGTACTTTTTCTAACACACGGTAGTCAAAACTTTTCAGTTGTTTGATGATGGATGTTACTTCGTTATATCAACAAATATTAACAAAGTCACTGCCAGCAGTGTCAGTGGACCTTGACACAGATTTACAAGAGAAAAAGATTACTTTTAACAATATATTTTCATCTACGATTACGCCTAATGGGAAATTATGACGTAAACCATTTCTTACTATTAATTGTTCGTGAGCACGCGAGAGTTAATAGGTACGGCAGAGACAATTATGAAACAGTTCTTCATAATGTAGAATATTTTGTTTTAAACCAATGTGTTAAGGTTGAAATTTGGGTGAAAGAGGTATTTAAATTATGATTAATCAACTTCTAAACGGTGGAAGTGTTGGCTGCAATAATTTCTCGTCTTATTTTATAAAGAGTCGTTATTAAAGAAAGTATCGGAAATAGAACTCCATCATATAAGTAATTGGTAATTGTTATTGTTATAGGTCGCTCTGCTGAAAATCAGTGGTAACAACGTCAAACCAAACTCAACTTTACCGCTATGATATAAAGGCGCGTTTGTATTCATAAAACATGTGTTTATTTATTGTGCCATTAACTGTATTTTGCAAAATTTTATACTTATTATAAACATGAAATTTTATATTAAACATAAGAAAGGTCAGAGACATTCACTATAGATTAAGTCACGTTTGTAATCAGTCGACCCTTAGCGCAAAAGGGTAATAAAAGTTAAATGATTATAATCAATCTGGTAGCCTCGACTATTTTTCGGCTGCAATATATTGCAGTTTTTTTGTAAAATTAATAATTTGGTGTAAGAAATTTACTATTTTCCTTGCCGTTACGGTACTTATGTTGTGATTAAGATCACTTAAAGATACTCTGACTATATCACAACATTTTGAATAAAACGAATTGAATTTTGAAATAACTAGGGCAATTTAAATACTACAATACTTCCTCGATGCAGCCAATGAATGGAATACCAAGGGTATTGTACCATTTCATTAAATGGGGTGAGATCTTGTGATCAAAATCATACGAAATGACAAATGGCCCTCAGTAACACCTACAAACAAAAGTTAAGGTCTCAATTATACATGATCCCTTGACATATGCACCGCCAACCAAAAAGGTTAAGTATTCCCATTAATGACACTCTTTAATCTTTTCAGACGGAGCCGCAGAACAACTTGTGTCACCGACAAGCGAATTTGAACCTTATCCCAAATAGATGGGGTCTTAAATAAAGACTAAGATGAGCTGTCTTCAAGAAAAGGCCGTCGTTTACGTTTGCGTCACTTAAGCAAAAAAGGTGAGAGTTATTTCGGCTAATTATATTAAAAACATTAATAAAATTATCGAGTTTTGTTGTTAAATTCCTGGAACCAATTTTTATACCATTTATAATTTCATTCATAATTAAAAAGACTACCTCGCTGGCCTAGTGGTGCTAAGCGCGACTGCTACGCTGGAGGTCTTGGGTTCGATTCCCGAGTCGACCAAGGTGTTATTGGGTTTTTCTATGAAATTCTCAGTAGCAGGTCGGAGATTGGATTTGTGCCCGGTAAGTGGCAATAGGCTCGCCCCCTATTACATGGGACCTAAATATATCGGCGAACTGTGGGTGTACATTGGTACACCTCTGCCTACCCCTTTGGGGATACAGGCGTGATGATATATTATGTTAATTAAAAATCGTCCACTAACACTCATGTTACTTATTTTATTCTCTGTATGTGTGAATTAAACATGAATCTCATTTACATGATTAAGGTCATAATCAAAACGAAGTAACAGTTACGTCAGCACTTTCTGTTGCGACCTTTTATTTTAATCTCTGAAACAGAGTAACTAATATTACATTGTATAGTTTACGCTCAATTCAGGCTGTGGAATATTAAAGAATTACAAGAGACTAATAGTTTTTTTCGCGTCTGTCCTTTAAAACTGCAAACAAATAATCGTGCATGATAGTTTGTTGTCATCTTACCTATGGATGTTCAATTATATAAAAAACTGACGAATGTGGCGCTGGGATTAAAGACCTAGAATGTAGGTATACAGCGACATGTGTATACTGCCGCGATAAAACATTATCATAATACGCGGAACAGAAATGTACAAAACTCATTTCTTGGGGAAAAATAATTATCTCGTTATCACGGGATTAAACGCAAATAAGGCTAATTATTCTGAAGTAGCTTAAATAACAGGATCCGTTTCGACAAGGCGTGATGGTATTCAAAATATTTGTTAATTATAGTTGGATTTCAGTGCTATATTTATAATTAAAATTGATAATTGTTTTGCGCATCCTGTTTCCTGTATGTTTATAATAACATGTTTTTATTTATTAATAGAAAGTGTTTTTTTCAATCTGATGAAAAATATGATATTTTAAAGAAACAAATGAAAATCATAGGAACTTTTTTGAAACACCCAGATATTAAATAACAATTCGTAAATTGTAGAGGAAAACTTACAGCTAAAGAAAATGCCATATAATTTTAGGTAATGAGTAACTTTTCACGGCAATTTTCCTCCGAATTTTACGCAATCAGAGTTGATAGTGTATATTATATCGGTAATCGTGTTGAGTGGTTGCTTGTCGAAGTTATCAGGATGATATGGCGTGTCAATACACGGAGATAACGAACCGCGGATAGATCATAGGAATTCCGTGCAGTGTGACTACTTGAGTGACGTGGAAATAAGTTTTGTGACTGTTTGAGATCTTGTTATGGATTTATTGAAAGAAGGTGGAATTTCTTAATTTGGTTCTTCTTTTGTTTCTTGATTGAGAGTAATATAAGGCAGATATGTACAGTTATTCTATTAATAAAGTTAAATAAATGCTAATTATTTATGTCATAATGATGTCACAATAATTTCGTTATTTATTAATCATGTTCATCGACATAATGACAATTAACATAATGATACTAATCGATTTATTCTTTGCTTTCTTTTAGATGGTTCTACCGTACCGAGTTCCCACCGTAGCTACGCTAATACTCCTATTATTACTACAATCTTCCACAGAAGCAAAGAAATCAAAAAGAAAAGTTATATGTCCCATAGGATTCCAAATAGCTTATTCTAATATTAATGGAGAGCCACTATGCTACCGCATAAAAGGCCCAGAGAAGATATCAGACAAGTATGTAAGCTGCACAGGTAACTTGTACACTGCGAGTTTATACAACAGCTTAAACTTAACCAAGTCTGAGTTAGTATTATGGACAGACTACAAGTCTGTGTACCCCGGGGGACCCTTCGTTGATTATTCATTTACGAAATCAACAGGCTCCCTTTTAGAGTCTACCTTCGAAGTAGACAATCCACAAGAAAGCATCGATGAAGAACTATGTGTAGTTATAGATCCTGTAAGTAATTTTACAACAACAAGGTGTGATGAAGAGTACTATAGGTACTGTTTAGTAGAGCCGTACGCTGAAGAAGAGGCTATGTCTAGAGAAGGTTGCGAGGATCTAAGAGGTTCCTGGAGGTTCTGGTCTCCGAAAGCGACCTGCCTATCTCCAGCAACAGCAGTTGGGGGTGGTGCAGTCAGAGCGACTTGGTTCCAGTCTAAAGAGATATGTGACAAGAGAGGCGGTACTGTACTGTACAATGGTTGGAGATATTCCAACAACCCATTGCTACATATCTCCGGATCGTTCCCCATCTATCCGCTGGGCATTACGTACGACCCTCAACGTCACAGCCATATTGTGAATGAGGATAGCGCTACGGTGAGTTACGTTTTAAATGTTGTTTAGTTTATGTCCATCATCGCTATGTTTTGTTAAGTCAAACTCAAAGTCATTCGGTAAATGCATTCTTAAATATTTCCAAGAATAAGATTCTCTCTAAAAATAAGTGTGGTTGAAGCTTCAAAAATACTTTTAATGGCAAAGACTCTTTTTACTGTTGAGGTAGATACATCCCGCCAGATATTTTCAAGTACATAATAGATGGACGCACTAATTAATTGGCTCTTACTGTCATCTGTCACATTTCACTAAATATAAGCACGATGCAAGCTTGTACATGTGCACCATGGCACTGCCACCAATAATACTTTTTCATTAGATACATTTTAGACATTTAATATAGATAGATTCGATGTTTCCACCATTAGTTTCATGACCATACCAAATGCCGCTTCTTGTTCTAGAATGTTTTGTTTTTAATAGCTATTGGACTGTGGTGGGTGGTTTCCATTTGTATCGCCTTCGACCACTCAGAGCCCGTTTGAGCTCGAAACATGGGGCTGTTGTAGATATCACCCAACGGACCAAGAAACCAGAACGACGCCTCAACCCGAGTTCAGGGATGTTTGGGTGTTGGTGGGAATTTTGACAAAATTATCTGCATGAATGAATGACTTATAATTGATTACGATACTATTGCTATACCTAAACCATATAAAAAATATAACACGCGTTACAATTAAGGAATGCATAAAGAAAGCTTACCTTCAATTATATATTTAAACTTTAGAAGCCCAATTTAAACCAAACTAGCCCTATAATTCAGCAAATCGACAACGTGTTAATAGCTACGCCTAGAAAAATATCTAAAATTGAGCTTCTATTCAACGACTTTCGTGCCTAACTATGTGTTGCCTGCCATGTTCTAATCGCAAGTTTCTATGTCGATACGTAAATTATTGCTTCCTGACATTAATTCCTGTTTATCTTTTAGGCGCCTCCAGCCGAATGGGGTTTGGACGAGAACCTCGGACTGGCCAATGGTAACGAAACCTCTTATGGTGCTGTACGCAATGGCCTGTGGGACTTGGTCAACGGTTCCTATTTATTCTTTGATGTTATTTGCGAGAAGAACGTTGAATTGAAAAAAGTTGATCTAGTCGTTAGTGCTGACGAGTAAGTTACTTTGTTAAATTTAAGAGGGTAGATATTGAGATAGACTATCTTTGTAAACAAATAATAAAATTGAGTTTATTTATTGTATTTTTCAGACAAAACAAGCTAATATTGACTGTAAGCGAGAATGTTGACGAAAAGAACATCAAATGTTTCACGGACTCCGAGACCTTTTACCCCACACCAGTTAAAATCAGTTTTGATGACATCCACAACAAGCTACTAACCTTCGTTCTAAAACCTATTACTGATGGCTACTACTGGTGTGTGCATATCGATTCTAAACGGTTCCTCGTCTCCGAGTCCAACAAGGCCCTCTGGGTTCGAGGAGAACAATCCCTCCGATACAACTTCGCCGTCAAAATGTACCTCGACAAGGAATACAGATTCGACAATCTAGAAAGACTGATGAAAATATGGGAAAAGAAGTTGAAAGAATACATATTTTACTCAACGAACTACTACAGAATCAATGGGGTTCTAGAACAGACCCAAGATCCGAAAACATTCGAAGATGTGTTAAAAGACTTCAAATTATCGCATCCTGACTTAAATCCGAGGGAGAAGGAAATTGTTTATGGGATGAAATTGAAAAAGGTGTTCTTGGATGCCAAGACAGTGTTAGTGCATCTGCAGTTGAATCCTAGACTGATGCCAGTACAACCAGGCACTTGGGACGGCATCAAGATCGAATACATGAAGCCGGTGTATTTCTGTACGGCTGATAAACACGAGTTTGGTAAGTAATGCATTTTCATAGAACAGGTGTTGAACATTAAAAATGGAATTCATACACTGACATTAACAAATGCTTTCCAAAATATACCTATCATTGTCAATAACATGTCTGTGAAGATGGAAAATATTCTGAAGATATTTTTGTTGTTAGACGTGTGTTATGACGGGAATAACTTTCTAGAAAATTCTTTATTTTTGTCAGTATTTGTTCCGTTAGAGGTGAGTTTGTTAATTCTTGAGATCAGACAAATCTTGGAGGAGAGGTCTTAGTCATATAATTATGTCCATTTGTCTTCAAGTGCAGAGGTTAAATACTTACAGACGGTCAGGGCTCCTTTAATAATTGTTATGTGCGATTACTTTGTTATCTCTCCTTACAGTCTGATGTGTTTACTGATAACACTGGTTCTTTACCGTTCTGTCTATTTCGGTATATACTGCGTAGATTTAAATTAGTCATATTATATTCTTGAGTAATATTGTTAAGGACTTGTTGAATGTAAACTCCATCTATTTTCATTATCTTAACATCTAGGTTTCCGTTTTACCTTGTCCCATAGAATTTATCTTTGTCTCAATTTCACAACCGATTATTAACTCATCAATTAAGTATAATATCATTCATTGTTGACGACAAGAACTCTTGTAAATTAAAATTCTTTTATGTCTACATTGTCTTGATTATGCACTAGAAATATTAATCTCGTAAGTTATAATTAAAACATTGTAAAGTTATAGTGACTTAGGTAAATTATGTGCAATTGTCGCAGTGATAGGTATTTTATCTACTTACAAAGTTTCGTTCTGTTGAAGCAAGCAACTCCGTTATAATATTCCACATTTAGTGACACTTTTTTATTATGCAAAAACTGTTTTCTTTTTCATGTATCTAGTAGTCTATAAATATTAATACTGATCAATTTCCTTCTAACAATTCTACCTCTTCTTTTCAGTTGATTCAATAAAAGTGAAGTGCCAGATCCACAAGTGTGTCGGTAACTTCAACGATGGTGTGCAAGTGGTTACCACCAGTGACGAGGACTGCAGTAAGACCACTGAAGCTGTGATGACAGTCCAAAATGAAGTGACGACCATGACGCCGACTGTCACACCTGCTAGGCTGGGACCGAGGCCTCAAGTACCTGTGAGTTTACCTATTTTGAATAAATTATCAGTTCTTGTTGTACCATCAGTAAGAAATTCTAATTTACCAAGTAACTTTCCATTGACAAAAACTGGTAAATTGATTCCATCATTACCGCAAACTAAATGCATGTTGTAATTAACTTCACAAATATTTTCTACTTATCTAAATGTTGTATTTTCATCAATCACAGCATATACGAAGCAGCTATTATGTTCCCAAATAATTCGCTTATCTTAATCCCATATAATCACATCCGGTGATATGGCACGATCAATATAATATTGACTGGCTAATTCAAATTGATGTGCATATTTTTTCAGTTATCATTTAATGACACATTAAATCACAATTATACAAACATAGATAAGCGATTCATATTAAAAATCATTCTCACGCCACTTTCACCTCTGCACCAACAATAACAAAATAACCATTTTAGATACACGAGATGATGTATCAGAACAGCGAAAGTTCAGAAGAAACAACAAGTACTACGGAAGAAACGGGGAGTAATAATACATTAGCAAATCCACAAACAACAAATAATTCAACAAGTACGTCTCATTGGCCTAAGCCTCCACCTTCTACCACCACCGAATTGACTTCAACGGAAACGTCGACCGAGACACCGACTACAAGTACGAGTATACCGACCACGCAAGCTGTAAGTTTCTCTTAAAGTGGTCATAGAACTCTATAGTTAAAAAAACCCCATAGTCTTTAAAAAGAGTTATTTTAGCCCTTTGTATCAAATTGTAGATTTTTTAAAATACGTTAGCTTACTAGTATGTGGGGTACTATTTCCAATACATGATGAAGACGGATTTTGAGTATACACTAAATTAAAGACAGGTGATGATCTAACTGATGTATGCATGTATTAACAATTATCATCTAATAGTTTACTTTCATAGCATGTAGCTTTAACACGAAACGCATGTGCATTGAAATATTTAATGTCTTTATTTGTTGTATGTTAATTTATAATTTTGTGTATTTTGATCACAGATCTGTCCAATAGCAGATGAACTCTATCGGAACACATTTAGTATTATAGAATAATAGTTGATATCGTTTTATTGCTGTAGTTTCGATTATTGATTTATTTGCCTCATTCAAATTGGTTATCTCTGGTCAGAATCCACTATGACTTGATTCATAATATTGTGCTGACAAATTCTCACGAAATCTTTACAGCCTGAAGATCAGCTGCAGCAAGTAATGGAAGACTTAGAAAACTTGATCAACAATGAATCTGTCCCCGTGTTACTGGAAGACATTAGCACAGCATTTGATCAGGTAAGCAATCAATGGCGAAGCTGATGTCATTTAATATAGAGTAATGTTCATTAATGTAAAAAAAAAATGCTTGACTGCAATGAAATCCTAATGATTATTTAACAGCTCGGTTCCATCTTACTACAAACCAAATCTATCAAAATGATAATTAGCCGTTTTAGAACCAAGTTAAAAAAGTGAGGTTTTGAATTCGTCCGTATGTCGTGTTTTTTTGCGTATGCTACACAAAATATTCGGCAATTGGGAAATGAAATCATTTTTTTACATCCATTTTTTTACCTCAGAGATCCCATATAAATTCGATCAAAATCCACCAATCAGTTTTTTTAATCATAGTTTTTTACCTCCATGTGCAATCTATTAATAACGAAAACTTCTGTCCTTCAGGTCGACGAACTGCTAGAAGAGAACATAGACCTGAACATTCCGGGACAACTCCTCCACTTGCTGGACGGCATCGGCTCTCGGTTGGAACTGGGAGGGTCGGAGAATGCCACCACTATCAGGAACAACATAGCGCTGCTCGTCACTGACGCGGTGCCGGAGATGCCGGTCAAGGGGCTCCGGATCGCGGCCAGGGATAATGATACGTTTTATGAAGGCGCCTTTGAAATTTTAAGAGGTGTGTGACCTTTTCTTCTTAGTAAAGTTAAGTGGTACTTAGGTGGTGTCTCCAAACGAAAAATCTGGAATCATACGAGTGAGATCTTTGCGGTAAAAATAAGTAGGTAACTTAAAAAAATCATAGTTAATAGTAATCCAAACCCGCTTAGGCCAATAAAGGATGAGACTGAGAGATACCAAAGGAAGAAAGGCTATTACAATTAACTTTTTTGCGGGTGGATGTGAACTAACTTATTTAAATAAAACAGAAAACCCAAGCACACGTGAAACGAATATTTGCTTGTGTTTATGTAGAGTTGTTAGGAGTCGTTCTATGATATTTTTGTTACCATTGGATATTGTCTGCATTTGAGTCGAGCAGTGGCACAATATGTGCTACAAAAACACTCTTTCTTCCCATGTTGATTTCAAGTGGGTTAAACATTTTACGTAATGATTGAATGCAGTTTCCATTCAAATGGTGGTTTGGAGCATGTTTCTCACGCTCGGTCTAGTACTAATTATATTGCACATGTTTCTTCTGATTCCGATTAGTTCGACGGTGCGTTCATGCACGTGCATTGTGCATAGGCAACACTAAATAAGCGATTGTTCAGAACCGTTTAAATCATGTAAAATATTTTTTAAATTACTGTGAAAATCATAAAATTAACGTCGAAGTAATTACATCCTTTTAAGAAAGGCAAACAGATTATTAGGTATATTGCCAATTTAATCTAATTGTCGTCATGAAAATTTTAGCTATATACCTATACTATACTTATACCATACTTGCACACGTTACGTAAAATATAAACTATCGGTTTTGACCCATATCTCATTGCACCACAACTGTGTTATTTATGAGTAACTCAAATCTGACATGAATGACATTATCAGCGATGTTATCAGATGGTGAGCAGCATAATATTTCTGCTCACGTAAAACTGCTATTGTTTCTGTACAAAGAGAAAACGGCTAAATGTCCAGACCTTGATGTCAAGTAGACATCGACATAGGTATAATACAGATAGGTATAGGATTATTCTAGTCTGTAGGATCGGTTCATTTTGATCATATTCACTAACCTAATTACATGAGTAATAAGGTACTTAGTGGTAGCGAAAATACTTAATTTTATGGAAGAGATAAAATTATAGTTGTATCATTTGAGTTTAAAAATAAAATTAAGCTAGACAAATACCAACCAGTTCTTCAATTGGGTATTCTTTAAAATAAGACAGAGCCATTTTTTGCGATGACTACAATAAACTATTTTAATTTTCTTAACACATGTAAAACCTAGCTTTATTCCTTTCTGTATATTATGGAACAGGGGTAGTGTACCGTAAGTGTGCCCGAATAAATTTTAAAGAAGGACTTAATGTTCCTATTATTTGTTTTTATTAGCTGTGAGCCCTCCATGTTCCAAATAAACAAATATTATTCAACTTTCCTTCCAGACGAGTTCGACTCGTCCCAACTATCCTCCGAGAGCAACGAGGCGGTGGTGCAGCTGCCGAACTCGGTCGCGACCTCGTCTCGCCGCATCAGCTTCGTGGTGTTCCGCAACGACCGCGCCTTCCTCAGCAAGCCCTCCGACGTGTCCGTCGTCAACAGCAGGGTGCTGAGTGTTAATGTCGAGAATGTTACGCTTTTTGAGGCGGGGGAGGTGAGATATGAAATAAATTGCTGTATTGGGCTCTGGTTGAATTTTTGGGTAGGAGTAAATTCGCATACAATCTGTTCTTTTTAGTCGTAATATACTGCCCCCGAATGCTTTTTTGCAAATCTTAAATTCTTAAGTCATATTGTGACTCCAGAAAAGTCTGGAATCAGACTGGAAATACCTTTGCCCAGCACTGGGACAATAAACAGATTACAAAAAAAGATTAAGTATCATTTAGGTAGAAGACTGCAGACAAGACTAAAGGCAACGTGTTTCTTCTATTAAAAAAATTTGCGTATTAAAAAATAAGCTTTATTTATATTCTAATTCTAATACCACATCACCAAAGGAATATTTAAATTATCATAACGATGCTAATGTCATCGGTTTTTATTTCCAGTCAGTGGACATCCACTTCAGCTCTCTCTCCGGTGACCCCGCCCGCAACGAGAGCCGCGCTTGCGCTTTCTGGCAGTTCTCGGACGCAGAGGGCGGACTGGGGCACTGGTCGCAGGAGGGCTGCACCTTCATCCGCGCCACCACGCCAGGTATGCTCGACACCTGCCGCTGCAACCATCTCACACACTTCGCAGAGATACTCGTGCCCAAAGCCGTCTTCTCCGAACGAAACGAAGCTGTTCTCGAAGTACTCACAGTCGTAGGCTGCTTTCTTTCCATATTCGGTCTCACTATGATCGGCCTCACTGCCGCCCTGTTCAGGTCTTGGCGACGAGACTTCAGTAACAAGATTTGGTTACAACTGTGCATCTCTATACTGTTGCTCGTCGTTTGTTTTATAGTTATTATTTACGCTCACTTCGATACGTACGATATCCCCTGCATGTTGGTAGGGGTGTTGTTGCACTACTCGGTGCTGACATCCTTCTGCTGGATGCTGGTCGCTGCCGTGCTGTCGTATCGTAGACTGGTGATGGTATTCACTCGCGACGCGTCGCATAAGTTACTGCGAGCGTCTGCCTTCTCGTGGGGAGCTCCGTGTGGTGTAGTCGGCATCCTCCTTTCGGTCGACCCGCACTCTTACGCGGGACGCTTTGAAGAGAAAACCCCGACGGGAGCTTTCTGCTATCCTTCAGGCCTCGGTCTCTGGCTGGCCGTGTACATGCCCATCGCGGCCATGCTGCTCGCAAACTGGACGCTATTCATTCTGATAGTCCGCTCCGTGTTTGCTTCTAGAAGGATCCAGAGGCACGGCGACACGAACGAGGCGATGCGCTGTGCCTCTGTGAGTTGTTTACTTGTGTTCTTATTTGGTTTGCCTTGGATATTTGGTTTGTTCGCTTACAACGTAGTTCTAGCGTATCTGTTTACATTGACGGCTACTTTCCAAGGGTTCGTGTTGTTTATATTCTTTGTGGTTGGGAACAAGAAGACGAGGGACTTATGGTTGAATAAGTTGAAGATCAAGCAGACTCGCAAGGTGCCGGTGACGTCGTCGACGTTCACGAACCGCAGCACGGGCCCGGGCTGGCGCGGCGCGGCGCAGAGCTCGGTGGAGGCGAAGGTGTCGAAGCCGCGCTCGCTGACGTCACCGGACGACTCGCGCTTCTCCTGACACGCGCGCTCTCGCTCGCACGCGCCCTCTCGCTCGCACGCGCCGGTCACAGCAAGCACTCGCCACGCCTCTCAGCGCTAGGCCGGGGTCTGACGTCACCACACACGATACGAATGCATTTACATTCCAGGTTTCCCTTAGCCAATGATGTTCTAAATCCTATGGAGTCATAGTTCCTTGTCGGTTGTTAGTGTTTTATTTGCATGCAGGGTGGCAATGACAAAATATCGAGTTAAGTGATATAGAGCAGCCTACTACTTTCAATGTATTACTACGATCTCTATATAATTCGGATACTAACACTTGAAGTTAAAAATAACAACAATAATATGTTCTAAAGAGAAATGCATTACTTTAGGGCGTTGTATTGTAGTACTATATAATAATTATGAAATTAACTTATATTTATTTTATTATGTATAAATAGTTCAAGGCTTTTTAGATTGTAGAGTTTGTAAATATAAAAATATGTTGACTGTAGGTACCAAAGATGTATTTATGTATTTATCATTGTTTAATAAATAAATTATTTATTTTACCATGGACACTTCATTTTGTAATATTATATATTAGTAATCTTCATCATGTTTTTTGACTTAAGAAAGATTTATCTTTCACTTTCAATGTATTAATTATCATAAGAAAATCTTAGCCAAATCAACAAACTGATGTATTAGTAAATCTATCTAAATCATCTTAAACACGAAGCCATCAATCGTAAGAAAAAAAAAGATGATTGCATTTTACGATCGTCATTCATAAATCTGACGATAAATATTAAGTAGTAGGTACTTGGTTTTATGTGTCACTTTCTAGTCTGTGTCTAAATAAGCGTTCTATTAATTGAAAATTATTATTCTTGCTTTTTCTTAAATAAACATGTTTTTGGCTTCTGCGTTAAACGGAACGCAAAGGTAAGCATCAAAGAGAGTTACCAAATAAATAATTTTAGGTTGATATTTAATGTAGAAAATTACGTAGACGATCATTGGACAGAAAAATCAATAGACTTTTTTCACAATTAAAAGTAATTTATTTATTTTCATCACAGTATCGTAAATATATATAGGTTTTCTGCTAAACTGCTTAATTGTATGTGACTGGTTGTAGAAACGATAATTTGAATCAAGTTATAGCCTCACGACTAGAGCGCCCCTAGCGACCGTATAAGGTACTCATGTAGTTCCCCGCAAGGTCGCTAGGGGCGCTGTCACGACCATATGTGTTGATATGAAGTCTTCTAACTATATGAACATAAATCAGTAAATGAATAATATATTTAATGACTTGTTATTTTGCTATGTAGATAACAATTACATTAAATTATTTTCTATGTATTGAAATATTTCAGTCGTAACTAATATGTCAACTTCTTGTATAATTTGAAGAATAGCTTCCTATGATTTGGTTTAAATAATCGTTTTAGATTAGAAGCTACCAAATATAAAATGAAATTATTCTTCCAAGTATTAAAGCATACAGTAACCTATTATTGTACCTTTCGACTAGAATTTATTATAAGTATAGCTACCAACTGAGGTGTATCAATTTCATTTTACGATGTAACATTTTATAAATAAAATTGATTACAAGTGGTCTGACTAAAGACCGTTCTTGATATTCTATCTAAATATAAATTGTTACACTTGATTGATCAATGATACACCTCAATGAGCAGAGCGCTTTAGAAAAAGGTAGTGAAAGAATATAGAGTACCTATCAACTGTATTACTGTAAATATTGTTAGTAAATTGTATATAATATCGAGAACAAAATACTTTATAGTGACGACTAGTTGGCTTATTGGCTATATTGGCTATCTTCCATGATAAATAAACCACAAAAGCCAATTTTGTATCTACAAACATTGGTGACCAACTACGTTGAATTAGATCTAGTTGGCCATCGACGTCAGGCGATTTGAAATTAGTGTTCATTTTTATTAATATTGTTGTAGTTACCAACGGATATAGCCAATAAGCCTTCAGAAGATGTAATTTTTAATAGTTTGACCTTTAAAACTCAGGACTGGGGTGTTTGAAAAAGCAAAGTTTGTAACCAGCTATGATGAAATGCGTACCATACGTTTGAACCAAGCCTGAAAAAACCAATGAATGTCAAAAGATGTTAAATTGTAAACTCAGGGTAAGGCCTAAGAACCTCTCTAAGTATTAAAATTAAGAAAAAAATATTGTCTTCAAAAAGTATTTTTTCATTCAGGATGTATGAAACAATATACTTGTTCTTCTGGTCAGGTTTATGGATATATTTTTATAAATAATATTTATTATCACAGAGGCATTTACTATAATATGAAATATTTAATAAATATTTTAAGATATTTTCGTGGTTTTATTTAATGTTCCAAAATCTGCTGTTGGTCATGATGCCAATTCTTGTCATTAGCAATCCTGCAATGGTGTGATTTTTTCTACAGAATAAACAACCCATAACTAATAAAACCCTATTTGGCAGAACAGCTGGGAAAAGACATTGTCGTGTCGCTTACTTCCATCAAGTTAAGATGATATTTTTTTATTATAATACCATTTCTCAGTGATATAGAATAAAGCTACTGAAACCTATATTTATATAGGTACTGATCGATTACAGCTCTCTCTATGTAAGCTACATAAGAAAAATAAACTCGCATCATAAGCACGGATGGATCTTGTGTAATCGATACGGCAACTTATCTCCACTCGGCTGGCTATCTAGGACCTTCACGATATATTTACTATGCATCCTTTGCGGAGGCTACGTATGCATAAATAGATGGTAACCATGGTAACGCCCCGCTCGCTAAATAACACGCTCCACTGGCCGTCGCCATGACAATGACTTCCATTCCGTAATTGACAGCCGACGTGATAACACAAAATGTTCTGGGGTATTAGTCCAGCTATCGATTTGCAAGAAGTGTACCTAAAATATGGAGACAAGAATGCGTACGAGCTCAACTTCCTTGTCATCGGAGGCTGCGACGGCAGGCATCTCCTCAAGACGTTGGCGCAGGCGTACCGACACGACCGGCGCTACATGAACCTGTTCGTCGTCGACGGATGCCCAGAACTGGTGGCGAGACAACTTCTTCTTACCTCCCTAGCATTGGAGAAGACAACAAGATGCGGGCTCCTAGAAAAATCTCGACGCTACTTAGAAGTGTACGGGAATTTGCTACTGCGTCCATCCACATCGAGGTATTTAATCGCTAAAGCTCGCCAACTAGTCGGCATGATTACCAACCCAGATTTCATGAATTGTCTCTTGCCATGTGTCTCAATCGAGCAGATGAAGTATCGTGAACGTGATTATATGGAGAATCTCCTGAATTTCTGGACAACTGGAAACACTAATCAGTTCAACGCTTGCGAGCTTTGGGAACATCGCCTCAGACATAGTCTTGGTATGAGGTACGACTGCAGGATGGGAGTATTCGACTGGGACTATCACATGCGTATGAAGGAGATCGGAAGCCAGATTTGTTATCCCGAGTACAAACATTTCCGAGAACATGGTGTAGCATTCACATGGCTGGAGACCGAAGTGTGCCGTCCAAATGTAAGTCTTGCTGCAGGAGTTTATAAGTGCGGTGACAGATACCTACACAGAGGATATTTAGGAGATATAGTATCTTCCCCATACATAGGGTATGGTCTCGAGTGTGAAGATAAAGACATGCTGAAATCATCACACGGTGTCAACTACAAACGCGCGACAGATATCGCTGAAAGGAATGTTATGCGGATGCTATATGAGCTGGAAAATCGTCAAGAATTCGATGCGACTGCTTTAAATCTAGAAACGGAAAAGAATTTGGGCATGGTTGTACTATCGCAGATCGACGCTAAGATATCAGAAAGCGGTCCGGAAGCGCCTTTAGTGTTACGTGAGGATCGTGACACATATATTAATGTGGATTATGGTAAGGTGCATTTCTTGTCTCTGTCGGCGTTGGAGCACTATCCTCATAAGCCTCAGTTCCAAGGTTTGTTCCACGGTGTATTCCTCGGCCACCACATGCTGGGCCGCGTGAAGCCGAGCGTGTGGTCGATGGCGCGGGACGACGCCGTGGTCTTCATGGAGTCTAGGAAGTACTTGGTGGAGCAGAAGAGAGAGGATGTGAAGGCTTATGGGGACCAGATACAGCAGGCAGCCGCAGCCGCGCAATGCGAAAAGATCTCTTCATTCGATCCAGAGAAGGACGATTTCGCGAAATTTGTAATTAAAAGGCGAAGCGAGAGCACTGATGTGTCTATTTGAGTAGAAGTAGTTTACACTTTATTCAAGTTATTAAATAATATAGTATTTTATGCAGAAGTCATTTATTCATTCACAACTATTCTTATATACGGTTTTTATCAACAATTGTTTGAACACAATTGTCACTTTAGTCTTATTAAATAAATTAATCTTATTCAATTTTGGTTTTATTAAATTCGACTTGATTTTAGTTACGAGTCTTACGTTATAATTATGTAATATCCTAACAATTTCCAAAATCACTAGACAATGATATTATCAATGTAGTGTTTTAAACTCATGAGATACGAGTATAAATCTATTCTTTCTACTTGATTTCATAAGCGTACATTTACTTACGTTGTTTAAAAAACAGAATAAAATGTTCTCAATTACTTACGCGTATACTGTTGTCGGTACCATCAGTCTTTAGAAGTTCAGCATATTTCCCCACCAGTAGACAGCTGTAGTGCCTGGATGCGAATCTCTAGTCTCTTAGTAGCGTTACAGTGTAGTTCTTGTGTGCAGTTAGGGGTACTTATTATTTCTCAACCATTTTAAATGATCAGTAGCTTACAAAATGCAGTAAATTCGAGATTTTTATTACTTAAACTTATGTTAATGTGTCATTAGATTATTTTAATGTTTGTGTATGGTCGTGTGGTGACATTGAGAAGAAAATAAAAAGGGTAAAAGTAACAATAAAACAACGCTTAAAATTTGTGTTCATCTATTTTTTTCATTAATAATATGTTACATTCATTTAGTAAATCATATAGCAAATATATTTACAAGGACAAAATCAAACGGAAAAATTACAACGTCTTAACGTTTTTTTTTCGTTTAAAATTCGTATTTTTATATTACATAATATCACTTAACTTTAACATTTCTAAGTCAGTAGTTCGGAAGTGGTGACCGGTTCCTACGAATCATCGCAACTTCGCGACTGAGGATACGATCATTCATTTTATTGAGCAGATCCCTCTTAGCAGGACTCGTGCAAGTCCGTCATACATTAGTACAAAACATTCAATATTCAGTGTTCACGATTAATAACTTTTCGATACATACAATGCTATACTGCTGATTACTCGTCACTGTGCTATGCACTTATTTACTAAATAAGTATTTACTGGTAGAATGGAAGTCTAATGAACGTAGGTGATGATGGTAGGGACGTCGAGTCCTCACACCGCTCGCACGGATAGCGCTGTCAGACGTCAAGTGTTCCACATCGACACGTTTGAGAGCGCTGCGTGCTGCAGCTGGTGTGACGTCATAGCACAGTACGGTAAGCTATAACTCCAATAAATGAGTTACGAGAATTCGTATAAAGAACAGAGCACTACCGTGAGCAATGACGGTGTCCGGCGCCGTTCGCAATTGACGTGTTAGCCCTACGCGGGCGCCTCCACAACGCGCGCACGCGACGCCCACCGCGCGGCCGCCGGCGCTGGCCACTGTATAGTGCGCACTGTATGGTGCAGGCTCGCCGCCGCCCGCAGCCGCGCGGTCACAGAGTATTGCAATCACATCTACCCTGTACGTGTTCATAGTTCCTATTTAGACTTACTTAACTTTTAACGATTATCTATGAGAATAATTATGGAAACAGGGCGCGGAGCCTCACAGCGCCAGAGAACATCGTACCATTGTGACGCAACCATACGCGGCCGCTCCACTTTATTTTATTATTCATTATTTAACTGTAAGTAAACTACAAGTTTATATCCGTGGCCGTGCCACCTAACCTAGCGTAAACGCGAATGAAACAATAACTTCCTAAATTGTCACAATAAAATAAACTTGAAAACTATAACATATTAACATACATCTTTCTCATCAGTGTAATCGGCGTAAATTCGTTTTAATTCAATACAATAATAATAATAGATATTCTGATAAAATCGAAATAACTTTTATTCACATTTAAGTTTTAGAATATGTGTACGTTATGGGCTAGTTACATGAAATAATTTATTGGTGCACGGTGATACGAGATCGCTGATCTGCCTGGCAACACAACTCGGAACGCAGCGATGAGAACGTAACAGACAACAACAATCAACACATTACAACTAAACACGTAGGAGTGCGCGGTGATGATCACGTTGGTGTTCGTATCGAGTGAGGAGCGCGATCGTTACTTGAGGAACACGAAGCTGGGCGAATTCGGAGAGAGAACAGTATGAAAGCGATTGATGTCGAACTCTCCGGGGACGGTTGCAGGCGCCCACCTCCTGACTGACGCGATGAGCGAACTCAGCACGACTTACACTACAACCACCAGCTGAAATCATACGCTAGGACAAAACATTGACGCCGTGACGCGACGTCGAGCTCGGCCCTCGCCTCTCCCGCTAACATTGTGTTACATTAAAGCTTCGCTTATGAATTAGCTCAATTTGTTAATCGCCTATCTAATTTGCAAGCTACTTAGTTGAGCTTCGTTTGTCGGAAGGTGAACGTAATCGAGCTCGACGTGTCACAGGACCTCGGCACCGTACAACGTTACTTACTGGCTACGTCCATACATCGATGAGTTATACTTAAAGTTACTTTAGACATACAATCCGCCGCACCACCGTCAGGGTGGCGGCACTCAAACAGAGATAAGAGTTATAAAGCGTATCGATTTAATGAACGAATATAATTATAAAACACGTCAACGTAACAGATGTCACCCTCCGGCGGCGCGGCAGGCAACACTTCCTCCAATCGCGACTTACATTCGACGGTTACTCTAAATCGTTCAAATACTATATAGTTCAGTCATATCGTTTTATATAGTGCTTTTAATATGTACGTCATAGATCGATAATATTTACAAGTCACTGATTCGCTAACGATAACTACGTATTCACAAGCGGCGACGCGCCGGCCGCGGCCGACGCCGGCCCTACGTCCGACTCACTATACCTTTATTAGATTAACTACGCGTGAAAAGATTTATCGTGTTCCTTACTAACGGTTAAACTAGTCGGTAAAGTGATTACCCTAACAGTGCAAACAGAGCTCGATACATCGAATACTAGTAGGCTAGGACGTGCGGAGGCGGCGCGCGCGCTGGCGTCAGTGTGTGTACTCGGGGAAGGCGGCGGCGGGCGGCGGCGCCTCGCTGGCCGAGCTGCTGGGCGAGGGCAGGTAGCCGCGCGCCCCCGCGCCCCCCGCGCCCCCCGCGCCCAGCGCGCCCAGCAGCGCGCCCGTCGGCACCGCCTCCTCACTCGCCCACCGGGCTAACTGTTGTTGAGCTTGAATAAATTCATCACTAGAAAATGATAGAGAAGAGGAACGGAGAGTCGAGGCGCGCCACGGCCGGCCACCGCGGACCTCGCAGCGCCGGCACGCGGTGCGTGTGTGAGTTAAGTGTCAGATACATTAGTATGTAGGCAGCGTGGAAAAGATACTTCAGCAATATTCATCTGAGATATGAAAAATGCTTTGAACTCAGAAGCCTTTCCCAACGTTTCAGTGTAACTTTAAACTGAATTTCCTAATTCTTGCTTAATCTATAATATTTATCTTATTTATACAATTGAAAATACTTTTTACACATTTTGAAACTTGTAACAATCTAACAAGATTTTTTTAATTCAAATTAGGTAGGAATACTCCAAGGCTAGGATTTTGGGCCACGTCATCACTTGATCGATTATTGATTTGTGCTCGTGAATTTATTGCCGTTACCAAAACAGTATCAATTCCACGCTTATAAATTGAACATGTATAGAGTGAGTAGCCTAAAATTTTGGGATACTGCCGCAAACTTTGCGGATTGATTGCCAAATATAAAAAGAATTCAAGAGCAGAAAGAAGATACTTAAATAAAAAGTGATGCTCACCTCTCGCTGTCAGGAGCGTCTCGCAGGCGTTCTGCGTCGGCAGTCTCGTAGAGCGCGTCGTCGTCGGGCACGGCGCGTGCGTGCGCAGCGTGGGGCGAGTGTGCAACGTGGGGCGCGTGTGGCGCGTGCGGTGGCAGCGGCGCGGCGGGCGGCGCGGCGGGCCCGGGGAACATGGCGCCGTGGTGCCGCCCCGAGCCGCGGAAGCGCGAGTACCCGAAGCGCGCCTCGTCCTCGCTGCTGCCGCCGATACGCCCGCGGCAGCGGCTGGACTCACGGATACTGTCCAAGCGTGAGTACATCATATCATGAGACTACACATCCGAAAATCCAATAAAAGTAATATTTTAAAACTTTATGTTTCTGATTTGTACAAAATACTAACTGTAGGTACTAATGTTCAAAAATTGTGTCTCTTAATTATTGTGAAAATTATTGTAAATCAATATACTTACGAGGCTGCGATCTCGGCTGGTTCAATTCTGTAATGTCTATCAGCCTCGGGCTCGGACATTCTGATGTCCTCGGAGCCGGAGGGGCTCATGTGCCGGCTGGAGTGGTGTTCCAGCTGGCGGATTAGGTCTTCTAGGTTCCTGATCCTGATGGGGCCACATTGCGGAGCCTCGTCCTCTTCCTCGTCAGCTCGCTGGCGGCGGAGCTCGAGCTCGTGGATCTTCTCGGCGGAGGGAGCTCTCTCGCGCTTGTACTCGTACTCCTGTAGAGCCCGCAGGTCCCCCGATCCTCCAGCCGCGCCCGCACTTGCACGCTGCGCTGCCGCTGTCTTTAGTGCTACTATTATATTCTCGTGGTAGCCGTTTAGGTCCTGAAAACATAAGTCAATATAAATTAGCACATATTTAATAAAAAACATTAGCAAATAACGATTAATCTCGGACATCGCGAACGACAGATTTGGTGGACGCTAGGGGAAGCCTTGGTTCAGCAATGAGATCCAATATGGGCAATCAGGAAAAGAGTGACACTAGAAAAGAAAAAGAACTAAGCACATTTTTTTTTTTAATGAGACCCCAAATTGCCTTCCAACCCACCTTAAACTTATACTCCATATCAGCGACAGCCCCGGCCTGCTCCTGGCCGTCAGACTGCGAGCCTGCCTCCAGCTGCTCCGACTGCGAGTCGTCCCCCCACTTGTCCTTGCCGTCCACGGCGCCATACCCGTGCTTCTTCAGGATGCCCTTCTCAGGGAGCTTCGCCATCGAGTTCTGAGCCACGTCGATGAAGGCTATGTCTTCCTCGCCTGGAATTACGGTAATTAGTTAGATAAGATTTTTAATAAGTACTTTAAAATTGGCAAAGGTAAAAAAAGTAATGTTCTGACCAACCTAAAATAGGCTTTTAATTTAGTGTGATACAAAAAATCTTTCAAAAAATTTAATAAGTATAAATATAAATATTGTGTACCTGAGTGAGTGGGTTCATCTTCGCTGCCAGAGTGGACACGTTTCATTTGTTTGTGATCCCTGAAATAATGGAAAGTAATGATGTGAAAATTAGGAATTACAACAGAATTTTGTGTTGGATAGGGAAAGGCACTTGAAAACGGTTAGATAATCGTATATTAATACTTTTAATTTGTACTGTTGCTTTAATGCAATTTTACACTTTTATTACACTGTTTTGTTTTAAACAGCGTATCTGCTTGTAAACTGTTCGATCTACCCTCCTAAAGTAATGAGGTTATTACCATAATTATTTGAATACATTGGTTTATGGCAGAAAGTAAACTTACGGGTATCTGCTGGTGGCTCCAGCGCCGGCCATGTGGTTGCCATGTCTGAAGATCACTCGCTGCGAGTCGCCGCGACTGTACATACAAGCATCATTCACAAATATTTCTATTGATTGTTCTATCAAAGTAATTCAATGATGTAGCGCCATAAGTCTAACTTACGCGTTAATAATGCCTAATTACTCTAGGACCAAAAATCATCAAGAAATGTATTATGTGGGAATATGATGTTTTTATGATTTATAGAATGTTTTCGGGAGTACAAACTATTTTAAATATAATTGGAAGTGCAAAGTGTGTCTAATTACGGTAGGTATACTAATAATTGTAATTCTATAAAAAAAAAAATGGGAAACAAAAAGCGTGTTTAGTGTGAGTGCTTTCTCATGTTGTGAACACACAAATAAAAATAGCCAAGTCTGCTCAAGGATCTGCTATCGTCCAAAGCGTTGGGGGACTTAAGCTCAGTGTAATAAAAGCGAAAATCGTGTGAGCGGAAAAAACAGCGGTGCGCAGTCCAATCCACGCGAAGCTATTGACATACCTTAAAAGATTTCTTTGAGTAGACGTGTTCCGTTTAAAAGAGGAAAGAAAGTTTTAATTTGAGGATACACTTAGCGCAGCTATCCATTTACTATAAGTTATTTCAATTCGTAAAGAATTAAAATTCACAAAATTCACACCAATCTACAGTATTTTGAACTTCAAATTATAAGTTTCAAATTCTATAAAAAAAACTGTTAATTTTTTCCGTTGAGAAATGGATAACTGCGAGCATGGATAAAAATAAAGGGATTACAGTTTACAACATTTAAAATTAATTCACATTTATTAGGGGAAACGAAAGAAACATTTTTAATTTATTATTTTAATAGTAACATTAAACACCAAGACATCGATTTTAAATATACTTATTAAAGTTTGGAACGCTTTGGCTTGAACTTAAAGCTATAATCTTGTAATCAGGCTTTGATACTACAAAACAATATTTTCTTGACAGAAATTGTGAACAGAGAGTGACTTTTTCAAGACACGGACAAGGAGTGAATTCATAGTTATTGAATTGTGGTTAGTGTTCAGACGACATCTTTAAGTTCAACCGAAACGCTCTTAAACGTGGATACCTACCTGAAGGTATTATTGAAGGAGTGCATCTTCCCGCCGTCCAGGGAGATGTCCTCTTGGGAATTGTTAGAGGCAGTGGATCCAGCTGCAAAGCTCTTCGCGATGGGCTTCTTCACGTAAGGCGGGTCGTATTTCCGTGACGTACTCTTTTTCCTGAGGCAGGCGTGGCGTGGGAACGCACACTCAGATCAATCGATAAAGTTTACGAGAGCGGAGGACGGTGACGACAACAGATGCTGTCGACACCGAGGGTCTCAGAGTGGGGAGTAAAAGATAATAGGCAGTACTTCCACTTTGCAAGAGAATATTTTCACTCCCAAAGCTCCCAAGATCTAGCTAAGCAGCTTTTACTCCCCAAGAGTATTTCAAAATCTGAACTGACAGCAATTACTGGTGCTTTTGGATATTACAAAACAAAGTTCTTTTATGTACTCTTTTAATTTGGACTTTAGAATCAACTTTTCGTTTCATTCCTCATGGGAATTGATGTTACATGGAAATTAATATCAAGAAATCGATCTTAGCTTAATGATGGTAGGCTCCTTCCAGTAAATAAAAGCAGGGGGGATATATTATTGAATTGCAGCTTATATTAAACTTCTGCATGTATCGCAAGGGTAGTGAGCAATGTTTGCTGGAAAGATCCTAAATACTTAAAAGTAACATTAGGCGTTGCTAACTAGATAGACAGCTGCTTGAAAGAAGAATCCGTGCATCGCACATTCGCTTCTCGTGCAAAAGTTAAGAGAGTTTAGTGGTAGTGGTAGTGATTGGTGACGTTAGAGTCGAGCGATCTATATCTTCTCTGGTTGTTATGAAGTGCTACTGTTACTGTACATACCTCGGCGTGGAACAACACCACAAACCGTCCCCGAGCGGATCTGTAACTCGCGCGCAATCGTTATGAGTATCGTAAGCGATAAGTATTAACAGTTATGTTATCATCGGAAGATATAGACGCGACGCGCCGCCGGCCGCGCAGCGTGCGGCGCCCGGCGGCGCGGCCTCCGACCAAGAAAGGAAACGAAAACGAGTCACAGTTCACATAAGCCAATGCATACATCCAAGAGCCCAGAATCTTAAGGGTTTGAGTCGAGGTGTCTCGAGTACAACGAGGAAAGCCTTGTCGGCATGCAGCGAGGCGGTCGGACGGCGAGGCCTCGCTTAGTGCATAGGGCGAGCGGACGCCGCGCGGCCCGGCCGCTGCGCGGACACAGAACCACAGATCAAATGCAGTTGTGGCGCGCCAGCCAGGCCGACGCGCCACCCGCCAACTCTAGCTCTACGACCACAAAGTAAACGACATCAAGAACGTATGTCCAAAAGGAAAAATAAAAAAGTAAATGAAAACCAATCGCCGACGTAAAAACGAACAGAAACACCAACGCTAACGTCTAAAATAAACATACAAGTATACGAAGGTGACGATTTAAATTTCTTCTTAAAGACTACCTTTGGTCTGTTTTCTGCTCACTAACCTTAGGCACAGGGAGAAGTTTTTGTGTACTACGACTGACCTGTAGCAGAGAGCGCTCAGGGCAAATACTATGAATACCCCCCCTACCACAGACATGAGCACCGCCACGAGGAAAACCGTGTTCGAGCCGTGGTAGTTCTCTGCGCCCAAACAGAAGGGAGTGAGTCGCGGCCGGCGCGATCGGTGACGTCACGGGAACAGCGTGACGTCAGCGAGGCAGGCGGCCGGCGCCGGCGCCGCGGGCCCCGCGGTCGGCGTCAACACACGACACGGATACGACAAGACAGGCACGAGCGACACACACAGTGCAACAACACCGAGTTACCGTCCGTTACCTGAAGCAGTACGCCATCCAGGCGAACCCCACGAACACAGACAGCACGACCGCGAGCAACAATATCACCATGTTCATGGTGCTCATCTTGTTGCCCTCGTGCTCACCTGCAAGAGAGGGGTCCCGCGCGTTAGTGCGCCGGCGCCGGCCGCCGCGACGCGCCCTCCGAGCAATGCTCCATGCACCGCCGCCATCCGCGCGGGAGCCCAATACGTGACCTGACTTACACACGCACAAACATTGCGGCCCGCACTCGGTTAGCCAATATACTATTAACATTAACATTTAAAAACTTGTTTCAATAAAAACTAAGTCAGCTCACGTAAGGCTCGTATGAATACTACTCTTTAATTGTTGATCAACTTCCAAAATGTAACAAAACATAACGCAACCATTTTTGCGTTGTTTTGGAAAGCAGTGCTCGGATTGTTGGCCAATATAGTATAAAGTAGGGGGAATATTAATAGGTAGGTACAGTACATAAACACCTGAAAACATAGAAATTAATTAGAGTAAAATTATATAGGTAAGTGGTGATAGATTAAAAAATCATACAAAAAAAAAGGCATGCTTGATGAATGATTCTATCTAAGATATTACAAGCTTTTAAATATTGTGTACTTGTTTTTTATTAATATAATGTGTATAATTAAAACAGCACAAGTTTAGGCCAGCTTTTGTGACTCTGTCCTGCGACTGGAAGTTTAATAAAGACATTGATTAAATTATCATTAGGTTCTATATGATAGTGGTTACATCTATATCTAGTTTGTTTGTAACTATGTGTTTTATGAAAAGCTACATTATTGTCGTAAGCTTATTTTGTTAGAGAAGTTTTGAACATTATTTAAATACTGGTCAGAAACATTTTAAGCCCCATTCGATCTTTTTATGAATGGGTACAAAATATCATGACCTCATTGATAAATATATATTTTTCTTCCCTACCATAAAAAAGAAAGGAAGGGAAAGATTAGTCAAGATAAATAAAAAAAAAAACGTTATTAATAAGGGATGGAAATAAGTTGTTAGGTTAGGTTGATATACATAATAATCTTATAATTAGCATTTTATATTTCATAGAAATATACCTCTACAATTTAATCAGTAAAGTGTTAAGGTATATTTCAAATCATGAATGAATTTAGTAATTAAACACATAAAATTAGTTTTCTTTATTAAAATTCTCTAAATGCGTGATTGCTTCTAGAATATGTTTAGTCTTGAATCGGTCTTTATCTATAAAGTTGCAACACAAGAGATAATTTAAAATTAAATTCCTTATTATAATGGTAATTTAAAATTAAATTTATAATAACTTTGACTATCCCCTGATTTCTGAAAAACAATTCTCTTAAAATGGTTCAATTTCTTTTATCTGTTTTCTAACTGAATGTCAAGTGTTGTGATTGTTTAATCACAAGACGATCGACTAATCACACCACTTGAGGTTTGATAATTAATAAAATTATGTATGAAAATATGACGTCTTGTCTTAAGAACGTTTTATCCAAAGAATACGTTCGTCTTTCAGAAATCGGGGGTTTGTCGACTGTTTTTTTTTGTACATAACAGCAAATTCATAAATAAAGACTTAAAATAATTGTATGTGTTAGTAATTGGTGTAAAACTTATCTAGCGTATATAACTGGGGTCGACTCACCATACGGTGTTTCCTTCTTGGTCATGTTGTAAGCAGCTTTAGTCGTGTTGTCGGGCACGTATGGCGTGGGGGACGGGGGGAGCGCGTCGTGGTGCGAGCAGTCGGGCCCGGTCCAGCCGCGGTTGCAGACGCACTTGTTCATGTTTGAACACACCTGGAAAATATGTTGCAATATTTATTAACTGGTCGAAATTTATCAAGAAATATATTTGATAATAACATAACGTAACATATCATCACGCCTGTATCCCCGAAGGGTTAGGCAGTGGTGTACCAATGTACACCCACAGTTCGCCGATATGTTTAGGTCCCATGTAATAGGGGGCGAGCCTATTGCCACTAACCGGGCTTGATTTAATAAGACAGAAATTAATAAGACCAAAGTTTATGGTTATGTATGGTTTTGGCTATTAAGAAGAGAAAGGGTTGCTGTAGTTGAGTGATTTATCATAACCATTTACCGTCATGAGTGATCGGTAAAAGGTTAGAAGGGAAGAAATTATAACTATGTAATTAATGATTAAATTACGACTATGTATGGAATACTTTGTATCTCTCACTTTCGAACCACATCTTTGACTCCGATGTGGAAAAACAAAATTACCATACCCACAATACTTTTTGATGTAATGTACGTGTTTATTATTGTTTACGACTAGTGAGCACGAGTCAGCTCACATACAATCATAACGACAACAAAGTCACTTTAAAAAGTACATTATTTCCTCACAGTAGCTCATATACGTAAATTATTCAAGTCACCGTATAAAACGAATCAAAACTTATCCCATTTGGCGCACACAAACATTCTGTAACAGTCAGAAGCGAACTTAATATTATCGAATCAATTCTAGACTTAAAACAAGTTTCAACGATATTAACCGAATTAATTTCGCAGTAGAATCGATTCGTATTACCTAACTGACACAAATTGGACTCTAGTGGGAACTACTATTTGTTACGCGAAAGTCCATGCGAGTGGAAAATCTCTTATTACTGTTTATGTAGTTTCGATTAAATCGGTGAGAGCTTTCTGACCTTTAGAATAGTTTCCTTTTTATAATGTACAAAGCAAGTAGTATTACTAATTTAAAAATCTGAAATTCTTTAATTTAAGAAGGGTTAGTGGTTTTTATAGGGGTTATGTATTCAGATACCACATAACACTTGACTGTTTTTACAGCTAAATATACCTATTAGCAGAGTTATCCTTCCCCCAAAAACATCCGTAACGTTACATTTAATCGCCCGAAACCCGCACTAAAGAATGAACATTAACTCTCAAATTATTCTCGACAACACAATAAATCACTAGTTAAATCCAAAGGGTGGTAAGTGCGGCAACGGACAAATTAGAAGCGAGTTCGAAGCGAGTTGCCATGGTAACGCAATCCTCCGCGAATTGGGTTTCAGTTGAAATTGACGTTTGTGAGTGCGGAATCCGTGTTCGACGGAGGTGAGGAACGATGGACGGACAATTATAAAACTTTACACGAAATTTATTCATGGCAAAAAGTCCTTTTAAGTACTTTGTTCGTTTTATAATTTCATATTTCCGACCGATTCGAAAAATGAAGGTGGAATTCGTGAAAGCGGCTGTATATTATCTGAAAACTTTTTGAATTTAATTCAAGTATAAATGTTAAGTTTTTTTTGAGTTCCCATTGGAGCACTAGCCTGTGGCAAAGAGTAGCTTATCTCATTTTTTGTTTTTGGAACCCAAGCTTTATAAAGTTTCAGCGGTACATAATATTAGGATTAAGTTCCACATTAATTATTTTAGTTTGGACAAGCATATTTTAAATAAGATAATTAGAAAATAAGTTAAATAGAACAAGAAGTGATCACCCGCAATTTGTCAACTATACTCCTCCCAAAATATTCAGTAAAGTCAGAACCGTAGTAGCCAACCGGTCAACAAGCAGAGCAGTAACTCACTCGAGTAAAACCCTCTTGAAAGTGACGTCAACAAATCCAGCTGCAAACGGTTCCCGGAAGCTACATATTACACTAAAACGTAGCAAGTTACTATTTAAACTATTTACGTCCCTCACTACCAACTATTCGGGGTTCAGACAGTGGTACAAAATTCGAGGCACGGCGCGCGGCCAATCGGATTTCCCAAGGGTTGGGCACCCCGTTTCACCGAGATTCAGTTAAGGTGGCACTGTGACATTTCTACACTCTTGCTAGATTTTCGTGACGAATTTTGCGTTTCGGATATTTTCCGGTTGAGTGGAAATATGGATGCAGTTTTGGATGAATGTGAATGCTGAAACCTTTTTGGTCTGAAACTTCGATCGTGTCGTATACTAGCACGTGGCTGTGAAGTGTGGTTTTATATTTTAAAAGATACAAAATAAGTCGTATTATCTTTGGTGAATATCGTAATTTAAGGAAGTAGATAATTAACATAACTTCAGTCAGAAATAAGGTTTCCTTTAATTTAAATTTATAATAACCTTAATAAACACGTTACGAATGGTTGCAAACAGTAATTACGAAGCACTTTGTATTACTCATACCGTCTTACTCCGGGGCAAAGGCCTCTCGTATAGAGAAGCAAGGAACAATGGCCGGCTCTATACAAAACCCGAGACTCTTGTTGATTCATTTTCTGTTACCAACTCGGCAAACCTCATTAGGAAAGGTACATCCAACTTATAATTAACGGTGTCCAAACTATACGAGCGGACCAATTAAGCAATATTGAATTAAAACTTGCCGTGTTAAAGCTATTTAACCCACTTGAAATAAATTTATTGCTACATTGCATTTTAAACGAATATTCTGTATATTACTCGGTGGTAATTAAGTTGGAGCTGGAAATATTAATTTTAAATAAGTAGTGAAAACATGACGTTTTGCAGAGGAAGCTGCGGTCTTGACAGCGGATGAAACACTTTACAATTTGGTTCGTGAACAGTTACAGCTGTTGTTAAAATTTGTAATTGCAATACAACTTGTTTTTCTTCATTTTTACATTAAAAAGGACCGGAGTATGTTTGCAAATCCTAATTAGTAGATTTCGCACTTGAATGGCGCAAAAGAGTGCCTTCCATTGAGGCAGTTACTATCGGATTAGTGGCAAGTCGTATATAAACATCCAGTATCAAGTAAAATAATATTCTTCCTCACTAATAAAAGGCAAATAAACTTTGTTATATAAACACGTCTCAATTAATATTACCCGTTATAAAATTAATTAATTACAGACATTTTTAAAGTGATTTCGTTAACGAAGTGCCAACAAAGGCAGCGTGGCACCGAAATTAATCAGGTATCGTTTGATTACGGAGCCTTCCTGTAAATATATTCCGTGGCTGTATACATATGTATAAAACTGTATACATTTCAGCCTCTGTTAATTGTCATGTAAGTAACGCGAGTTCGTATGACAATAAACTTCTGAGGATGTTTTTTGTATTTAATTTGCCTTTTTAAGTCCGCCTCTTTGTCTATAAAGAATAATGTATTTTATAAAATCTCTTAATGACTACATAGGCTATGTCAGACACAAAACTGTTGTCTAAATTTTTTTAATATAAAATCACCTAGGTAATATTTTGAGATCGCCTTCAAAAATTAATGTATGTTTTTCCAAGAATTAGAATAAGTATTGCTAGAATCGTACAGCATAAAATTCTTGAAAACGTTCTTAAAAAACAATCAGGAAAAAGCGTTCTGCAAAACTTTTTGATTATATTACCTTCGTAGAGACCAACAAAGCTCGTTCATACACATATCTATTACACGTATTGTAAGTTGTGTGGGTGTAATATTTTTATATCGCCGCTCCGAGCCGAGTTACTTTTTAATAGTTAGAGTGGTGTCCCGGGCCTCCTGTTATTCAATTTTTGCTTCGCCACGCTGTTAGATTTTATCAGTTTAGTGTGATACAGGCCTTGCGTGTATGTTGACGATGTAGGATATTTTAATGCCTTGAGTTTTCGGTTCGTTATTATAGTTTTGGATTTGAAATTATTATTTTGTTTTAGAAATTGCCATATTGGATTGAAGTTGAGTGATCTGACTTCACAAAACATTTTGTTCAAATACATTATGGCTTCCTTTTCCTAACTAAAACATCCTCATGTATTTATTTTCGTTTCGTTGTTTTATATTAGATCGAAATATAGAATAAGTGCTACCTAAAAACAAAGACCAGAAGAATATAGACAAAGCACTGACCTCAAAGTGGCCCAAAATGGCGAAAATTGAATGGATTTTTTTTTATATTTCATAATATTGAAAAGTGTTTTAAAAGTTGTCTTAATTATTATTCTTTTTTTTTCTTTTCGATATGCTTCATCTACATTCTTTCTGGTCCTAAAAAAAGTGTTCAACTCACCCCTTTGCCCGAGCACTCGTTGTTATTATGGTCGGTAGGGCACTTGGTGTGGTCGATGTACGGGAAAATGGAGGTGCACGTCTGGTTGACGCACACCAGGTTGTCGCCGCACGGGGTGCCGTCGCGCACCAGGCCGAGCGGCGCTATCTCCGAGTGCTTCGGAAGACCGGTGGTGGCTCTGGAAGGTTTTGGAAATAAGGTTTTAGGGGTATTTCGAAGTTAGTCGTATTTAGTAGGTCTGTCGAGCACCGTTTATTGAACAAGCAGCGAAAGCAGTTATATAAGCTTTCTTGAGCAAGATAAAGCTTATTGAGCAATGTGAAAAATTAAAAGCTGTAATGGGTGAATTCGATTGCCAGTGAACACTATTTGATAATTGCGCAAATACCGGACTTAGACAAGCAAATACATAAAATATGTGTCTGTTGAACATAAAATATTTATTGATGGTTTATAAATAATGCGATGCGATGTGGACAGAGTTTTTTTTTGAAGTATATTTTTTTACAAACTTCAATTTTGATGTAATTGTGCATTGTGGTTAGTGCTAATGCTTAGTCACCAAAAAAGTACTAAAAATCAAAGTCCTCTAGCATGATGTTATGAAAATGATTCAAATGAAGTCTGGCTACTCACTTGCATTCATACTCATTGCCCTTGATACTGATGACGGTCCTGGTGTAGTACTCGTCCATGCCCGTCACTATCGGGTACCGGTTGCCCTGCTGGCACTGGAGTGAGCCGCAGCGGACGTTCCTGTAGAGGGAATTCCTACTTTAGCATCAACGTAATAGAGATTACAATCGTTTGACTATACTTGTTCGAACTACGACATCAAACAAAAACTAACTAAACCCTGAAATCAGAAGAATGGTTAACTCCAGACATGACACACACAACACTGTTAAATCACTAGCTAACAGTTAAAAAGAATGCAATAAAAATACACTTACTCAGTTTCACATTTAATAAAATGTCCATTGCCATCCTTTCCGCAGTGGCCCGTGACTGCTCCTTTGGAGTTGAACTGCTCGAAGCATTCCTTGTCGGCGCCCACAGTTCCTTGACCCCAGATCCTCTCGCACTGCAGGGAGAGCGTGGGGCATTGACCGGCGAAGCAGTAGCCCTTGCCTTCCTCGCACGGCTCTCCGTTCTTCCGGTGCGCGTCTGTAGGACAGGTCCCCGACAGACCGGTGCAGGTCTCCTCGAGATCGCACTCGTTGGTCGCGTCTCGACATACCACGCCGCGTTGTTTGAGCTGTAACAATAGAAAGAGAGTTTTATTTGTCTGGTTTTGCAAGCTCAGAGGCCAGATAATTTAAAGATATATACATAAATCAACTAGCAAAATTATGTATGTATAGTACATACCTACATAATTTGGTAGCATCTCATTCTGATGTAAATTTTAAGAACACATTTTAGAAACTTTTCCACTACATAACTTCATCATCTAGTGCCTACTGGTGGTCAGTAGGTCACATAATAAAATTATGAGAAGGACATTAATAAGGTTAGTAAATGTCCTTCGAGTAAGTAGTGACCCTTCCAACAAATCCACTTATACTCAAACACTCGTCCTTCATCATAGGATCCGTAACCAAATCACTCTTTTTGGATAAACCCTCGGATTTGCATAGTTGCCCAAAACTTCATGCGAAATTAACTTTCTATTATTCAACATTATGACACGAGCGGAAACGTTAATCGCTTTAAAACTGATGTAATACAGGCGTTACGTTGTAAATTAGTATGAATACATTTGTGTGACAAATGCAAATTTGTTTCAACTGTAAGTCTTGTGTTTCAATGTGATAATAAGACTTACGGTGAAACTTTGACTACACGGTATGAATGTGGCTGGGAATACTAAAATTTCGTTAGAGTTTGCTCTATATATTAGAACTGGAGACTAGATTTCACTTGCTACGGAGAACCATGTGTTCATCTAAACGTGCTCAAAGTTAACCAGGAAATAAGCCACTTTCTTCTGAAAGCAAATAAAGATTTGTGACAGCTGTTTCAGTTTTTCCATTTGCATGGACTCTGAAGCTTACTCACTCACAAAGTTATTTTTGTTACCTAATCAAAACCTTCACAGTACTAGTCGTTAGTTCTGCTAACATAAGACAGCTTTTTGCACATACAAATATCTTTTTTCGAAAAACAAAAATCACATTAATACTAGAAGGTAAGAAATTTCTTCGTTCTCACCTGGCACCTCTCGCAGCATTCTCCGGAGGCGCACTGCGACTCCTTGGTGAGGCGGCAGGTGAAGGGGTCGCAGCAGGGGTTGGTGTTCTGGCACTCGGTGATGGTGCCGCAGTCGCACTCCTCGCCCTCGTCCAGGCGACCGTTGCCGCACTGGTGGTGGATCACCAGCTACAAGAAACAAATAAACGACCAGTAAGTCTTTGGTTGGGTAACAGATGAGATAACTTTTAATGAGAGATTTCAGATTTTTTTTTCGCGTATGTACCTAAGTTTAATTATTTATTTTACATGCATGACATTGTTTTATGAATAGAAAAAAAAAGCAATGATATCGCCATGTAACTATGCTGAAACCAGCAAAGGTAACAAGAGAATTGATCACTGATCATGCCTGCTCACATTTTTTCAAGAAAGATTTTACGAATCTACATCTTATATTTTTTTACCTAAGCAAAAGTGGCAAATCCAAATCTGTGTCAAAGAACATCATTATTCGTATCTTTCCACATGTTACTAAACATCCCGGAATAGAAAACAAAACGACACACAAACCGAAATGTCAAACTCAGTCAAAAAAGCATTAGGCGAACAAGGGAAACATTTCAGAATGCCCAAAGGGTGAGATGTGCAGAGATATCGAATTTACATCGGGAATCGAGAATCAAAGCGGTATACGGCAGCTAAGGTAGGTAGGTAAGGTTGTTGCTATGCCTTCATGTTGAAAGGTGTCAGGTGACAGAAGTAACGGCATCCTTTTGAGGTTGAATGCGTATGGAGTAGATTTGAATCCGATTGGGGTTCGGTTGCGTTTTAATTTTAGGTAACATGTTATTTGTCTGCTGCGTTTTAGTATTGCCTTTTTAACATTCTGTGAAGCCATGTAATGCAAACATAAGGATTGTTGTTGGTGTTTGAAATGTGACAAATGTTAAGGGTAATGTTCAGGTACAGTAATTTAACATATATAATAACGTACAGTAGGTATAGCAATTCACTAAAAAGAAAAAAAAAACCCAACCTCAACTCTTTTTGAATATATTTTAGTTAAAAAGTTGACGGGATTCCAACATAAATTGTCCTAACAGCAGAATTTCTGAGAACAAATCAAGATAAATGTAATTTCTCAAATAGTAAGTAGTATCTAAATAATTCTCAATAGTCCAAGTTGAGTAAATACGTTAGAGATGGAAGTAAACTGGAAAGCGATTACAGGTCCTCATGAATACTAGATAAGGTAATGTTCCAGTTCATCAGAATAAATCGGAATCAGGATGCTGCCCGGCGGAGCTCAGACGTCTTGTCTAATTTATGTCTTAAACTCATTTAAACTTAGTATATAACTGTAACTGTTTATGAGAAAGATGTAACTATTATATAAGTTTAACACTACCGTCCATTATAATAGAAAATAAATCATAAACTTTCTTCTTTTGAAAGGTAAGCAAGGTATGAGAAAAGATAGTGACGAGAATAAAAATGTTTATGATTCGTCACGATCCAAATTTTGATTTAAATATAGCAACCAAGATAAGACATAACTCTACCGTAACACTTGTAATAATGTATTTATGTTGTACAGCATAACAAAGCGAACACGAAACAAAAAAGAGCGTAAACTGACAAGATATACACAGCCGAGGCACAAAATAGCGCTTCACACAATATCATAACAAATCACGCATTACTATGAGCAATCGCTACAGGAAAATAAAGGCATTCGTTCACAGTCCCCGATAAATATGTAAACGTGAGAAATCGAAGGGGAGAAGCAAGGCTCGGCATTATCATTCCTGACTATGCAAATTTATTCCAATAAACCCTGGCTGCCGTTCGTTCCTGTTATTATATATTCGCAAACGAAGAGATAATTCAGAGCGCGGGGGCAGCCAGAATTACCATAACTTTTATTAAAGGAGTGGGCCTCCGCGCGACGACAAACAATACGTCAGGCACTGATTAATTTTCAACGTGGAAATCTGTTTTGAATCGGAATGAGGTGGAAGTGTGCCGATGTCTTCAGAGAACAAGACAAGGAACTTTTGACGAGAACACGAGTCAATTAAACGTCCTGAAAGCGCGCCGAGCGTGTAAACGTGTGATGACAGATGGAAGTAATTTCCCTCCAACCTCGGCTATATTAAACTTTCCTTTTTTTATCACCTAAAGTTCCATTAAGAAAACAATATTCTTTTGTCTATTAAAAATAAAGTGATATAAAGCAGTCTCAAGAATATTGTTTGACACAGAAAGTAGGGCATCACTATAATGAAGCATAAATTATGAAGATTCTACTTAATTCTCTTCTGCATTACCAAGTTCTTTCATGTTTTAAAATAGCATTATGTTTTGCAAACTGTTTGTAGATACTGATGCCTGTGTTTTCGTTATGTTGATTTGCTCATAGCGTTGTTGAAATATTGTATGATGTAGACAGAATTTGCTTTGCAATTTTTTTATTATTAAACTTGGGTTAATAATTCCCTCGATACGTAAGTAGGCATTTATCGTTCGACGAATTAAAATTTAAGGTTTTGCTCAATGTTCATGAAATCTTAAAAGGAAATCAAATCGCTTTGGGACCCCATCGAAGCCCATTTTTAATCGCAAAATAACGCGATTTCTATCGAAGATCAGATTTCCCGTTTTCGAGTTAATTAAAGTTTAAATAGCTAAGTTTGAGGAGTTCAATCTAATTATTTGGAAACGGAAACGTAGAATGGGTTATTTGTTATATTAAAGTTGTATTATGCTCATAAATGTTTTTGAATCAATTATGGAGCCAAAAAGACTAAACAAACTTATTTAAACATATTTCATTACAAATATTGAGGGCCAGAAAGTCAGTCTATGCGTCGTTTCACCAAATTCTATTTAAGGTTTGTTATTGGAAACTTAATTCGTCATATACGTGGAGACGCAGCCAACCATATTTCATGACTGAACTTACCTCGTTAGGTTTATTGAGAAGACACAGTCCCTGCCCCACTCTCAGCTCATTGATGTAGTCGTTCTTGGAGCAGTCGGAGAACTTGTAGGGCTGCACGTTGTCGGAGCCGACGATGGACTGCGCCATGATGCAGCCGTGCCAGTCGCGGCAGAAGCATTGCTCGCGACCGTCGTCGTGGCCCATGCCTGTGGAAGAGAGGAATTCAGTCATCACTTACTTACTTGAGTATTAAATTATAGAACAATTATAGTGTTGGTTATTAGAATCGCGTAAGCGCTGCTTAAATCATCTGTCAAGATGTCTAAGGCCTAATGATGATAATGACGATGATATTAGAATGAGCACTAGTGAATTACAATCTGTTAGGGATTTCTATTTCTAAACTTGGTTGTAATTTGTCCCTGTCATACTAAAATATGACATGGATGATACTTTCGATGCCGTTATATTCAAATGTAATAGTGAATAAACATTAGATATGAGCTATGAATAACACACAACAGTTCGACATTCCTGTTAGTCATAAAACATAAACAACATTTACAATAGGAGATGCGAACATACTTCACAGCAAAAATTGCATGTTTTTGGATTTCCCGGTAACAATGATATTGCAGTGAACCCAGTGAGCTATGAATACCATTTCTAACAATGTCAACTGGCGCTTTTCAACGAGTATTGTTTTGTGAAACGAATACAAGGGGATGGAACAGATTATACGCATATGAAACTAGTTTTATATCTAGTTAGCAACAGAATAAATAGTCAACAGTTCCAAAATATCAGATTTTCGCTTGAAGTTAACACAAATGGTGTTCCAAAACGTCACACAGTTCAAAAATATGTTTTTTCTTCATCTGTATTTTTTATTTATTCCTTAAAGATTAAATTTTATTTTTAATGTTAAAAAAAAATTGAAATAAAACAGGATCTCATTTTGCATATTAATTAACACTTTTTGCCCAGAACTAAAAGCAATACAAATTATGTTGTATTTTGAAGCATAGGTGAAGCATAGGACTCTTACAGATCTTTTTAGATTGTTTAAATATAGAGATGCAAATGTTTCTTACCGATATTATGTCCTATCATATGCGCCATGGTGCCAGCGAGCAGGTGCGGTTCGTAGGTGTTGGTGTCGACGGAGATGCCCACCGACTTGGGCGTGCACAGCGTGTCCGGCACCGAGATCCCGGACTCGCCGCCCGGGAACGTCAGCCCCCTGGAAATAAACGGAGTTATTGATCTGATATTGATGTTATTTACCAAAAACGTCGCCTGTAATATTGAAAAAAAAAAAATACTTTTTACGGATTTTGTCGCGGTTTAATTTTAGATTTTAGGTCCCGACGTTTCGAAACCCTTGCAGGTATCATGGTCACGGACAAAATGTCCGTAAAAGTAGTTTTATTTCAATGTCTAATATTTGCCTGTAATAATTACGTGATGAAATGTTACCATTTACTTAGGTGTACTGAAAGCAATATCAGTGCGCGTTTTAATCAGTCACGTCATTTAGAACTTAGTTCTTGTCAGAAATCAGCGCAATAATTAGATTTCTAGAAGAAAATCACTTTTATCATTTTTAAAGACATGGAAATTAAGTGCATCCTTTTTATTCCTAGAAATGGTTTCCTGCAACCAGAAAGACCGAAAGCAACCCACCGAAGTTTGTGAAATACAATAAATCTGTCAACACTAGTCTGAATACCAACTCGATTCGACAAGAGATTCCCGTTTTACTTTGAAGACACCAAAGAACACATTTCCTCACTTAATATATTACCCACACTGCAACAGTTGAACTAAATTCCCATCTTTACGGAGAACTAGTTAGTTTCAAGAATCCTACGCTATACGCTCCACATTGCTTGCAACCAAACATTTCACCGTATTCGGAAATTCTCTTTACGGAGAATATAATAAGATACATAACTGGTAATTATGTACTTAGCCGAATGCAATGAGTGCTTCTGCGAACCTTTGTACTGCATCCGTCTTTATGCGGAACCCTGAGTGCAGCTCAAACATCCTGCTTTTCCACGTGCAAATTTGTTTGAGATGCAAGTCTACTGAAGTTCCTTTCTAACAATTGTATGCTCTGTGTTGTAGTAAATAATTTATTTTTTCTGTTGTTAATATTGTTGTTGAGCTTTGAAATGTCGTAAGAAGTAGGTAAATCAGAAATTTAATCATAATCATCATCCACAGCCCTTGCCATCCCACTGCTGGGCATCGGCCTCCCTTCTTTCGTGCCATTTTCTACGGTCCTGTGCCAGCCTCATAATCAGAAATTTGCCAAATGATTATTCTTGCTTCAACAGCGTCAATTGTGTTATAAAAATCAAACCATCGGCACATTTAAAAGCCGCTTTTAATTAAAAAATAAACAGATTAAGAGCCTCAAAATGGGGTTATTACCAGGTCCACTGAAAACGATTGGGTACCTCAGTAAAGTCATAAAAATTATAATAATCAAGCGGTTTGGGCTATTAGGCCGTTGTATGGAAATTAAGGTCATGTGGGCCTGTTGTCCCTTTGTAAATATATTGCGGGGTCACAATGCTGAGAATGGCTTCAGATGTTTTATTAATTACGGGCTAATTATAAATTAATGATGCCATTAAGAGCAAATATTTGTGATAACAATAGGTATAGACACTACTATAGTTATGTTTGGAAAACTAATATTTATGGTGCTGTGTAATTAGATAAAGGGATTAAAGTCAATTTAAGGTTATTATTGCGAAATATAACGTCATAAAATAGTACCTCTCAAAATAAGGTTATACCATCATTAATTAAACTTAGTAGCTAATAATGTAATGACTAATGATAATGAAATATAATTTTTGTCATATCAGAAGAAAAAATAATTCAGATAGAAACTCTTATATCTGAAGCATCTCAAAAAAATAATATTTTGTAAGTTTTGGTAATCGCTTATCGAGTTGGTGATCGAACGAGAATATGACAAACTTGGTAACGAGAGGCGATAGCGTCAAAGTTACTGGAAATATTGCTCGCGATCAAATGTGCGGGTGTAGGGTAGGGGCGGGGCCGACGCGGACAAAGCTGGTGGTTTTGATAAAGAAAGATAAATACAAATATAAATATTACTCATTTGGAAGGAAACAACCACAAAAGTAAAAGGATGAAACAATATATAATGATATTGGAACACAAACATGTAACCTTATCAGAGGAAAGACTAACGAGCTATGCATTCCTAAAAGCAGTGCACGCAAATAGTTGCTAACTAACACAGATACCTGAAAAGCGTCCTACAAACAACGTATCGAGCAATTAGATCACCGCGTTCCATTACTAAACAGACAAAGGAACAAAGGTACAGTAAATAAAATGCAGCACTCCAGCTCCACCTGTCGGGCACGCTCGCAACTCGCTCCCGTATGTTTCCAACACGTGGGATACTTAGCGACGCAACTTTCAAAGGTACACTCGATGCTCAAAGAGCGGTACGCTTCGACAAGAACCGATTCGACTCGGATATCGGAAATTATAGTTGAATTACTTCGCCAACAAGCGATAGCGCTGACGTCGCGGCAGCCATCTTGGATCCTTTTGTAAGATGTCAAGAGATAATTAGAAAAACTGGCTGTCTGTGCATTGATTTTGTAATTGGAATGATTGGTCTGATTAGATTTGATATTTAATCTTCTGAAAAGCGCGAATGGTGTTATTTATTTACATAACAGAATTGAAGAATGTGTTTGTTAAATAGATGTTATACCTAAAAAATTTAAAGTATGAACCTTAAAATCGAAATTTTAGTCTGTTTCAAATATGCAGCTATAATATACATCCAAAATTTTGAACTGTTATAACACTAGTAGAGCCACCCCGTGCCAACCGAAAACAAAACAACAAATAATTAAAACTACATTAATTAAGGATCATCCCAAGAATTACGACTATCTTCAGTACCTTTCGTAGAAAACTCATAAATCGGATAGACATAAACCTGCCTCCATTTTATATATCTCTCATCAACCACGGAGGTCCCATGCCTGGAGGTCGTAAACCTGGCAATTGTGGCAAATATTCAAGGCACGTCAGCAGGTGGCTTTTAGGATACCAATCACTTAGATTTTTTGTACATAAATAAAGTCGCGGTGGCCTACATTACGAAGTAACCTTGATAATATGGAATAGTTGTGAAAAATAATCGATTTCGGCAGGACAATTTATGTCAAATAAAAACATGGCATGTCCATAAATGAATCTTTTTTCTCGTATTTTTTATTTAATTAAGGCAATTCCAAATCGTATTAGGTCACGGTAACATCTGATTTCCAACATAAAGAGACGTTATAAATTAGATAAAATTCCCATGTTTGTCTATAGCCCGGGGCAGAGGCCGGTCAGACTATTTAATTTCACTGCGAACTGTTATTGCGTTAGCCGTGTTTGTGTTGGACCCTGTAAGGTCCGCTGACCCCTCAGCTCCGGCCCAGGAAATACATAAATTAATAGCAATGATTCGATTTATCTCCAATTGAGTTCCTAAATACGTTTTAGTTAGGTTTAACTTTGTTTGTATAAATATTAGCGAGGTTGTTAGGTTGTTGATGAGAAAAAAACACCTATTTCTATCCTTCAATAAGGCCGTAATGAGCCTCCGGGGAAATATGAGGAAGATAATCAAAGGCTATAAGAAACTATATTTGTTCGGAACAACGTGCAATACAAGTTTGTAGGACGGAAACATAATTTAATATAGGACAACAGCATTATCGTAATTCAATATCATTGTATGCTACTTGAGTAAAGTTATTCATAGATGGAAAAATGCATAACTACAAGTCTAGAGCACATAAGAACAAAAAGGATATTTACAAAAAAATATGAACAGAAAGCTGATGGTTTGGTTACGTCACGCCGCGTCATCGATCCACTTGCCCAGATTCCTGAAAGCTCGTATCGACACAAGATGAATATGTAGATTCGGCGATAACCCAAAAAAGTGGCCAATAAATGCCAAGACCGCATTGTTCGACTGTCAATCCGTTGGCGGCATTCTTTCCCGAAGGATTCCAGCCATTTTAGGCTACAGCACTCGTAAATATTTGATAGCCATCAATCATTCACACGACAACCTTCGAATCCACCCCGAATCGTATCCGAGACACTGTAATGTGCCGAAGATATCGACGTGTACATCTGCGGCTGACGTCTTAAATTATGACGCGATAACGCCTGCCTGTCGGAAACATTACAGCCGATTCCTAGTAATTTGTAAAATTAGTGCGATAATGGCAGATGATATTTCGCGGCGTATCCGATCATGTGATTCTGACCTCAAAAAATTGAACATTAAGGCTGAAAACTGTCTGACAATCACCGTGACGCTTTCCGTCAGATTCGTTTATCGCTTGAATTAATTCTCGACCTCCGTTCGCTTTTGAGATTAATTTTCGAGCTGTTTAGCGCACAGGCAACTGTCTATCTAGCAATTTCGTCGGTTCAAAGTGAAAAGGGTTGTGTAAGCAGATTTGTGGAGCCTCGCTTCCCGTAGAAACGTCTCTTGCGAAATATTTGTATTACTTTACAAAATGCAAGCGAGAAAGGATGCTTTAATAAAATGCAATTTAAGAAGTGTTATCGCTCTCGGGATGCTCAAAGGAAGTTTCTGTATTTCTGAGACGAGTTGTGAGTCTATAACAGAACTAATTTTAAAAGGTAAATTTAAAATGCGGCGAACCATTATGAAGTCTTCATATCCCGAAGGAGGATATAAGGAAGTAGATGTACGCGAATTCTGTTCTATTTAAATAGAGTTCTATGTGATATAGACACAGCATATGTTATGTTCTAAAATATTTATTTACGGAACAGTGAAAAATAGATTATAAACATGTCTTGTTACTTTCTATTAGTGTGTAGTCGTTAGTAACTTACGTGAGCAGCTGCGTGGTATCCTTCTCGATCTTGAAGAGTTTCCTGGCGGTGTAGTCGCTGAACTTGTGGATGGCCCTGGTGATGTCCTGCTTGCGGTCGATGTCGGCCTGGTCGGCGCTCTGCCACGACTCGATGTACACCAGCGACACCCGCGTGTTCAGGGTGCGGAAGTACTGGAAGCAAAATGACGGGTTAAAAGAGAATTTAAAGAGGGGCTAGTTGTAGATTGCACGTTCAAAAAGGTTTTGTTATCGCCTTATTTAAGGCAACATGGGGAAGGCCCAAAGTCTTTATCTTATGTTTGATTCGACAAATCGAAGTACCGAGAAATCTGCAGACTTAAAATTACCAATCGGTAGGCAGGAAATTATAAGAGCATCATGCATTTCATGTAATTTTAACTATTTATGTAAACGATTTCTTAATCGTTCATCCATCCGGTCAGATTGCCACAATAGCTCTCCGAACTGAAATTTAAAAATTAAACTGAAAATAAAGACCAATTTACATCGAGTTTCAACTGCTGCATATTAATGTTAGTTTGTTTCACAATAAACGTCGAAACAATTTCATCCTTTAGCAAAAATATGGCAACATTCGGAAAAAAATAAAAATACATTTTCGGCCATTGCCTTTGCGATATACGAGTACGTAGGTACGGATCTTTTCGGCAAACTAGATGGCATGTAGGGACAACTTCGTTAGGTGGAAAATTGGCGTTCAGCTCTCGGTTTTAAACCCGGAAACATGCTATTATTCACAGGCAAAACGTTTTGATTAACTCAAAAATTGAATTTTGGACAAGCATTACTTATTTAGGAGGCACGGAACTTTTAATGAGATTATGAGTTACGAGATTTCGCTGAATATGATTGAAACTTTTCGAGTTTCACGCACAATTTTTTTGGGTATCATTTTGTGGGTTTTACAGTGTGGATATAATTTTCTGGATCGTGAAAGTTTATTTCAAGGTTCCTTTTATAGGCACACTTATGATTTTTATCTTTGACTCGAACATATTTCCAAAATAAAACATTCTTATGCTGATTATTTAGTTGGACCTTTAAACATTTTCAAGCCTACTTTGATAGAAATAAATAGTGCAAAAATCAATTAGTTTTACAACAATAAACTTTATAATTAGCCTCCGTATATAACAATATTAATCTAACTAATATAGACGTAACACAGAATCTGGAGAACAATTAACAAACAATACAAGGCTGCCGTCAAATTCAATTTTAAAATGAAATTTCAACAGGGTGTGTCTAAATAAATAAGATCAGTTTGAGAGATTTGATTAATGAATATGATCGTGGGAGTCAGAGCTTATTTGTGATGAAGCTTTTCTATCCGTTTATTATTAAATAGATAAAAGTTGAAACTGAGACACTAACAGTTATTTGTAAGTGTTAGTTGTAAGATAAAAGTAGAACATGCTGTATCAGGATTTAATGTCTAGTCGGCAAATGGGATGGATAATATTACTTTGACTGTGATATTTTTTTTTTAATAAGCCCAATATACTTTTCGTAACTTTTATATTTAAGTAAAATAGTAGAATAATAATTTAAAGCGTCACTTTTCTATTTTAGTTTCATTATTAATTTAAGGATAAAATATATACTGAGAATACTAAAATTATTTATGCCGAGATTTGTTTAGGCATACCAGACAGAGTTGCTTAAACTAATAAATAAGTAATTATAATTGTAGAAATGTAGATACTCGAGTTAAATCCGAATTATTTTCCTATTTATGAAGCGCGCACTTAAGTAGTCTAAAGAAATGTCGAGAGCGATTTATTTCTGAGAGTAACCAATAGTAACCATGGAGATTCCCCCCTTCTACCCCTAAGATTAAAACGGCTGAGTATTATTATTGTGAAATTATCAGTTTTACTCGGAATCAGACGTTTTAAGGATTACGTTCTGTTTTGCTCGCCTTTCTCAAAATATGAAATTAATTTTGCTATTCGAATAATTTTCGGGGAAAATAATTTTTTGTTCTTTTTTTGGATTTTTTGTCTTGGAATCATTTTTGAAATCCAAAAATACGTTGTTTATGTTTTCTATAAGACCATCTTATTAGAATAAGGCTGACAAAAACGGTGCGAAATCTTCAAGTTTAGACTTATAATTATATTTTTCACCATAAATGATGTGCAAAATATTTTTCTATTATTTAGTACCGACGCTACACCAGTTTATTCAGTGACAAAATAAAACAAAACAGAATCCATTATTTCCACTCGGATCAAGATCGTGAAGCGTAGATCACCGCCACCGCAGCCGATGCGCGGCTCAGCCCACAATAAATGTGTTGAACCCTTCTCCCAAATATGTCATACTTGTCAGGCGTACTCCGTGACACGTGTTGTTACGGTTTTTATTGTTCCGTCGCCGGTTTTAGGTAATTAGGTCCAGAGGGCCGGCGACACGTGTTGCGGAATCATACTTGGATTATTCAAAGTGGCGTTCCATTTGTTTTGTAAGAATTAGAGCATTAGCCGCCCGCAAAACATTTTCAAAAAAATAAAATATATTTTATTAAAGTGTACTGATTGTAGCTTGGTTGAGTTCGATGAAAATAATGAAACTCTAGACTAGACTTTCAAGATTGGCTTTAAGCTTAATCCTAGACCGAAGTGGGAGCTTTTGTTCTGAAATTGCTATAGCAAACCTATTTACTCCCACTCGTACCTACGAGTATCTTTAGTTTCATATGAAATTGTTATAGCGATGTAGCGAATTGTACGAGTTTCTTCTATTTCATAATGGTGTTGTTGAAATCCCTAAATTTCCCTTATACATATTACATACATATCATCACGCCTGTATCCCCGAAGGGGTAGGCAGAGGTATACTAGTGTACACCCACAGTTCGCCGATATGTTTAGGTCCCATGTAATAGGGGGCGAGCCTATTGCCACTAACCGGGCACAAATCCAAACTCCGACCTGCTACTGAGAATTTCATAGAAAAACCCAATAACACCTTGGTCGACTCGGGAATCGAACCCAAGACCTCTAGCGTAGCAGGCGCGCTTAGCACCACAAGGCCAACGAGGCAGTTTCCCTTATATCTCTTTATAATTGTTCCACTACAAATTCAAAGTACACAAGGTGATGCGAGAAGTCGAGGATAAGTGGCATTCAACTTAGTTGCGTGCAATTGTAGAGGCCTATATCAAGCCGTTGACTGTTATAGGCTGATGATGATGATGATGAATGTGATTATAACCTATTTCTATTTTACTTTATTTTTTCATTTCTCACTCACCAGATCAGCAATATTAGCGACTTGTATAGCATCGTGGACGACTTCGGAGCGCGTGCTGCCGTTCCTCCTATCGAACATGGCCTTGTCGATGACGAGCGCGGTCTCGATGTACTTGGTGGTCTCTCTGACGTCACGCCTGCGCCGGTTGAGCGCGCGCAGGCCGGCGTCCTGCCACCAGCGCCACGTGCGCTCCTCCTTGGTGCGAGGGGACGAGTCACTGGGGAAGAAGAGGAGATTGTAATTGTTGATGAGTTTTTAAAAAAATTTAATATCCTGGGCAAACTCACACGCGGTCATCTGATTCCAAACTAAGCAGAGCGTCCATAGTAACCAGATGACTGATAAACATTTTTGTTTAAGTTAAAGATTTCAAATAGACAAATAAATACAATGATGAGCTTTGACGGTTTTCGCACGACACTAAATAATTGACATTAAACGGGTACTTTAAAAAATGAGCTAACCTATTTTGTCTATATAGGAATAAAATGATTAGGAAACCATCTGAAAAATATTCCAAACTTGTAATGAATTAGAAAAAATGCTGATACTATTAGAAAGTCGTACGCAATGCTATTTACACGAACAAAATTCTTCAGCCGACTTCTTTGTTGAAGATCGAAACAAAATCTAAAGCTAAGCTCCTAAAACCAAATCTACAACTATTTACTCTTCCAATTTATCGATTTAGCAAAATACCTTAAGATTAATTTGGGCTGCGTTTACACTACAGGACAATTTAATGTTTAAGATTAATTCCTTTCGGGATAGCTTTCTGGGAGAGTAGGTCGGGGGTGTTCGAAGAGCCTGTAGGGGGGCACGCGGGGGAAGGGCGGGGTGAGGGGGGTGTCGCGTGTTCTAAGGAGATTAGTCAGTAGCAAACCTCACGTCTTGTCTCGTATCAAACGGTCCTCCACAAACATGTGAGTAATGTAATGGCGGCGTTAATGTCTGAGCCGATGTCGTTTATGTTTGTGTATCAAATTCAAATGGTTTTATGTTGTTCGTCATTGCGTTACCCAAAGGGTTGGATATGTGTTTGGGAACGTATTTTGACGTGTATAATTCGTTGATGTCTCGATGTTATTATATTGTTAAATACAATAACATATCATAACTTTCCTTAATATAGATCTATAAATAGCAGTACTAACCGACTTTGACTGTCCAAATTTAAAGACAAAAACATTCTCGTAAGCCTAAGAAACCAATAAATAAATGTATCTTTCTTTTTTTCAACAAATAAAAGATTTTTCAAAATGAAAATTCCGAATCACAGCTATGTATACTACGACATAGGTACGAATATAATCAAATTATAAATGTTAAAGTGTAAGAAACAAAACTTTATACTTTTAAGTAAACAAACCCAGATCCAACTAAATTAATTAAAGAATTCTGTCTTTCATTCGGTCCGTTCATTAACTTCTGAAATCTAATCGTTCGCTAAGCGACACTTTTTGAATGTCAATACCATCATTATAATATCGCTGCGACATCAAAGTGAATGGAAGAACGAACCTTTGAAGGTTTTGCGTCCATCACATTCAATTACTGCTATCTTTGATAATAGGTACTTACTTTAATTGGTAAATCAGAATGCTGGACTATCGTCATTATTAATGAATGATCTATTAATAATTGCTTTGATTTTATTAATATTTTAATTGAATATTTAATTTTTTCCTTTATTTCTTTCCTTTAGTACCATCTATTATGGAGATTTTCTGTCGATCTCATCATCGAAATCCAATCCATACAAAAAAAAAATTCATTGACATGAAAATATATATTTTATTTTCCAATACAAGTGGCACATAAACTTGTATTGTGCAGATCGGCACTTACACCTAATAAATGATTCAAGCGAACCCAATTTGTCGCTCTGATGAAAGGAGCCCTTGACACACGAGGTCTCGCGGGATACGGATTTATTTTATTGATACTCAGCAAAAAGGGGTATCATTGCCTGTATTATATGTTGAAACAGTGTGCTTGTAGCTTGAAATGGCAATTTCAATAATATTGAAAATAAATTAAATACGGAGATTGATGTGTGATGATCTAGTCAGTTATGCGGGTCGCACGTGGCCAGAAATCGCAATGGATAGACAGGTTTAGAGGACGGAGGGGGAGGCCTTTGCCCAGCAGTGGGATCCCATGTAGGCTAATATACGGAGATTGCTTGATTATTTACATTGCATGTCAAAATTGCCTAGATTTTTGCCTTAATCCCGTCAAGATATTTTTTTAATTTTCTGTAATTTTGACAATCAATTTATAATCTTCTAAAAGATAATAACTTGAGTCAAGTATCTCCATTAACACCATAAATGATTTAATCTTCTTTATAGTCTCTAAAATTTTAAGTTTCAACGAGCAAAACTGCATTTACGACTACATCCTAAAACAGCTACTCGTAAATCGGTCACCAGTTATAACCATCTATTTACGGTCGTCCAAATATGATCGATAGCGTGCTCCTGAAAGTAATGTCATCACAGATCACTGGGGCGTGGGTGTCAATAATTAATTCGAATTAACGAACCGACGGGTTGCGGTGACAATTATCATACGGGGTCATACGCTCGCCAACGAGGACAGTATTTTGGATTTGTTTCTGTCAACACTCGGTCCCGGTAAATTAAATAGCGAAACTGTGGGCTGTTTGATGTGTCGGTTATCAGTACCTACAGACCTAGCTATTGAAATTGGGAGCAACGTTTTTAGTGAACCGTTTTCAGGGTGGTCGTTTTTCGTTGCTAAGCAAATTGGTCAAGCGAATTTAGCTTTGAGTTAGCAATGGGTGCAGTCTTGAACCCACTGGTGAGCTTATGGGGGGAATAGATCTATATAATTAAAACTTTCATCGAACAGAAAAACAAAAAAATACTGCTTAAACAATGAACGTACCATTCTAGTTCACAAAACAACAGATTTAAGGATAAACAAAAAACAAATCGAAAAAAATATTCCGCGAAAATATGGAGAACTGCATAACAAAGTATTTCCCTTTGTCGTCCAAGTTTAAATTATTTTCTCAAACAAATTCAAATGGGATTCATAAAGGAAGCTCGCAGTGTGTATTCGAGTAAAAAAAATCTCGCGCAAGTTGGCATGCATTATTCACTTTTCACTTGGTCGCGACTCTTCAGACCCATGATTAATAGTTGGAGTTACTTTTTTTCGAGCACCGGTTGCCAGCAAGTTTTAGGTTTTATCATTGGTACGGAGTTTGTCTGCTTTTGAAGTACTTTTTTTTCTTTGTACGTTATCTGAAACTGGCAGGTCCAAATTTATTTTTAAAATGCTGACCAAAGATGTAGTACACTCTTTGTTTCGGAACATACTTTGGTAGTAACTTGATATATTTTATCCATTGCCCAGTATGAGTGAAATTATTAAAATACTTCTGATCTGAGTTGGTAATTTTTATTCTGAAAGTACACGTACATCACATTGTGTTAAGACCTCCTTTAAATGGCCTACTTTAATAGGCATTTGTTTATATCTAATTGTGTAGGTCCATACAAACAGGGTGTTGTGAATAGGTGACTGATTCAAAAAGCAAATTATAGGGTCTGGTATGGTCGAGTAACTTCGGACACAACAACTGAGGGTCCAAGGCGGACGTCTTAACACTCGAGTGGGTCATAAGCTCTATTTGTATTAAATGGGCCCATTGAGTTTCTAAATAGGACTATAGGTGTGTGACGTTACCAAGTTTAGACAAATATACTTGTCAGATAAATATAGAAGTGGGATATTTTCTGTGAGTATAATTCGAATCAAAATGTTCTGTGATATGTAATTGCCATTTGATTTATATATACTAAAATAATTTTCTGTTGAAAAAACGGTAAGCATTTCTCATTTTTGAGTTCAAATCAATACAATAACCAATATTTTCTTGAAGATTTGTAACTATCGCTATATTTTAGATCAGAAAGTTTCCTATCACTTTCTAACTCATTAACCTTTCAATACAAATGAGGGAGATAAAACTGTTTGTCTGAGTATTGCTTAAACATTTTTACAAGTAAGGAGGTAAGTGCTCTGAATTAATAATAGATGCTGATGGGGTGTTGAAGTTGCCTGATTATGTAAATAAGGGCTGAGTAGCTGTCTGCAGCCAACTCCGACAGTTGTACGAACAGTTCTAGAAAAAAAGATCCGACTAGGAATTTAGAATATTAACTTGCTGTTTAAAGTTGCAGCTGGAAAAATGAAGGAATATAAAAAAAACGTTTATTGCAAGTATTTACTGATGTAGTACAAATATTCCAAGTTACTTTCAATTTTTCTTCATTCCAATACAGACTTAATAAAAATCTCTACAAAGAATTTGATTTAGATATAAATTAGTCATGACTAAAATGTGCTGTATCTAGGTTTTTCGAAACCTATTTTCCAGACATCAACTATGGATCATTGAGTTATTCATCAGCCTTACCCTTAAAGCTATGTTAACTTGAGCTTCTAGTCATTTTAGGTTAATATTAAAAGGTGCTACTTACAGGTTGCCAGGGTCATCAGCGAGCGGTTCCTCGACGTAGGACACGTGCTTGGTGCGGCGGCTCTTGGGCCGGAACTCCAGCTTGTTGGCGCAGCCCTTGTTGGCCTTCGTCCGCGCCTCGAAGATCACATGAGGGTGCTTCTGCTGAAACGAACCGGTAAAACGTGCTCACATTAGAGGTGTTCAAGTATTCATAAAAGTATAAAACATTTTTATATGTATTAAGTATCGGAAAATAAGTATATAAAAATTTCCCCAATTCCAAAAAAGTAAGGTGAATATTAATTTTAGACACGTCATTTATGTTCAGAATTTATAAAATAATAAACACTGTAAGGGAGAGGTTTTTCTTCTACATTCTCTTATGTGCAGATCACCTAGAGACAATAAGATAAAATTTTCAAGACCAAATTCGAATTTGGTTGGAAGTAGTCACTTATAACTATATCATTACCTGAAAAATGTTTACTCCATTTATCATTAAGAAATTCTTAGGTTTATGTTCTTTGTAGAATTAACTCTAAAGCAAGAATAATCTTTTCGTGCTTTTTTCCTCGCACAGCAGTTCCAGTAACACCGCAGACAGCTGACCAGCTCAGAACATTATCTTCAAAGATAAGTGCGGAACATCTCGCTAATAAGCATTACTTTCCGTCCACCGGCACGGAAACAAACTTGCTTACGTCAGAACATTTCGGGACGTTTTTTTCCCTTAAAATTAGTTTCATTAATCACATTTAAGACGTCTGCCGGTTCAACGCTTACTAATTTAAAAGGAATTATTGTTGATTCATGCAAAAACTGATTTTTAATAAGACCAGTGTGTTTACTTTTTTTTTGCTTTTGAGCTAAGTTTTGTAGTCACTTTTAAAACTTCAATATTTATTCCTGAATTTGCGGATTTTCTTCTGCCTACCCCTTTTCGTGGAAACCAAGCTATGTATGTTGGTCGGCTTCCAATAACTGGTCTATACATGTATTTTTTTTATATTAAAACATCAGATACCGGGAAAGACTTTCTATAGATATAAAACATTTTGATACCGAGAAAGGCCATTTGATATTCCATGTCTTGAATTAAAATCAAATCCTATATTCCATGTTGTATAATGTTGACACACTGTAGTTAGTTACTGTAGTACCTAGTAATAAAGGTCGTGGAGGTTAGATAGGCAGTAGGTCTATGTAGAATACGGTATTCAACTGTATCCGATGAGACAGGAAGCCAACCCCAACATAGCATGGGGAAAGCCAAGCTAGAAGACATAGTGTTGACACAGATTGCTGTATTAACAAGAGTATCGATATCGATATTGTTATGACGTAAACATGCCACGTAAATAGGATTCTCCGAACAGTTCAGAGAGGTAATACGCCTACAATACCTGGGAATCTAGCTGCTACTCAGAATTGCTCAAAATACATTTTCAACTGAAAATTGTTGAAGTTAAGTAGAAACTATATAAAAGCAAAAAACATTAATTTTAGAAGTGAATTTAATTTCAGTGAAGGATTTTTCTGAAAATCTGATTTATTAAAAATGCATTTTTTATTTTTCAAAAAAGTAAAAACATAAGTCGATAGCTCAGAAAGCTTATTTCAAATTTCATTTTCTAGTCGGAATCTAAGTTTTCTGGAAAAAATGATTTTCATGAGAAATAGATTTCCAAGTAAACTAACTTAAAGACTACTTCCATGAATTCTCAGCAAAAATCTTTACCTCTTACATTCACTATTCCAGCATCATTAAATAGACTTAGCTATTGAATAGAGAGCTGTGTGAAATAGACTAAAGAGCTCTTATTGACAATTTAGCCAATCAGCTTTTGGCGGGATCGCCTCCGATGCTATGAAAGGAACAATTGTACCAGTCGGCTTCCTTTGATTAAAGGTCCTCGGATAAAAAAGAGGTCAGCTTAATCTGGGCGAATAAGACGGACCTGGGAATGAGACGAGTTCTGTTCTGATTTTTGATTGGTCAAAGAAAACCAGAATTCACACGAAAATATGTGTTCTAACATAACATAACATCATGCCTGTATCAATAACCGTATCATATGTGGGGGTAGGCAGAGGTGTACCAATGTACACCCACAGTTCGCCGGTATGTTTAGGGTCCATGTAATAGGGGGCGAGCCTATTGAAACTAACCGGGCACAAATCCAAACTCCGACCTGCTACTGAGAACTTCGTAGAAGAACCCAATAACACCTTGGTCGACTCGGGAATCGAACCCAAGACCTCTAGCGTAGCAGTCGCGCTTATCACCACTAGGCCAACGAGGCAGTCTCTCAATATGTGTTCTCATCTATCTAATTAAGATAATCATGATACGAATCCACTTAAGTTAAATGTAAAACACTTAACTTAAAGTACCTCAATACTGTTTCTTTTTAGAAAACCAGCTCCAAATTACACTCTTATAAAACCCTTAAGATTACTTTTAAATCGAAATCCAACTTTACGCATACAATTATAAAGTTAAAAGTAAGTTAACACGAAACTCTGCAAGCAATAATGAACTTTATTAGTGGATCTTAGGGTAGGAATTTGGTCTTTTGTTTTGTTCTAGACGTGCTTAGTCTTTCTAGACGACCTTGGTTCCACTTAAGTCGGTATTGTCTTGAGATGTAACTATATTTCGATGTAGAGCTTGGAGTGAGGCCAAAGATTTCTACTTTATAATTAAAATTCGAGAATAATGCCGTATTAATTTGATAGACAAGGGTCCATTGAGTGCTTTCCAGTTGGGAACTGACAAAGGGCATGATGTTGACAACGGGTCAAAATAATTGGACGTTATAGATGGCCTTCAAACAATCACTAAGTACTTCTTCACGTTTAATGGATGTTTAATAATGGTAGGTAAAGAAATATTACCTTTTCTAACCAATTCTGAAGTTCTGCAAAGATGAGGTAAGATTTATTTGGGATCGCACTGAAAACATTTCTACGATAATTATTATTCACGAAATTTTCCATAAATGTCGACATGTTAACATGGTTACAACATTACCTAAATACATAATTAAGGTTACATCTTGTTCAAGCCAGTAGGCCTGTAAGTCAGGACATGTAAATTAATTTACATAATCAAAGTAATCAGGACGAAATCTGTCAAAACAACTTAGAACTTACATTTAGAACAGTTCTGGAAACTTCCAAGACGAGTAATGTTAATAATATTTGCTGTAAATAAATGATATTTTCGACTCTTCATTTAATTTAACTAAAATTAGTCTAAGAATTGAGAGTACGGATCTATTTCGAGCGATAATTGAGCTCCTGAAGGTTCGGTGTTGTGTCATGTCTGTTCTATTCCTGCTGCCAAGGTCACGGGGTAATGTCACCAGGGGGAGTCACTTGAGTGCCGTAATTGACTTTTAGAAGACAAGTATTTTGGTTCCAAGGATTTGTGGGAAGGAATGCTGGAGAATTAGTTTGTACCTAAATATTTGTGGTTTAGTACGTCAATTTCAGATCAAGGTTGGTAGGTAACCTAATTTTACTTATAATGTCGCATCCAAAATTATCAATTTGGTTCAATACCTATTCAGGTACTACATAAATCATCACATATTACTTAATAAACTATACTTTGCTATTAATTTGTTTGAAAATATCTTTTATTTTTTCCAAAAAATTTACCAAACTTAACGTATTCGATTGTGATGAAAAACGAGTTACCACAAATGTTGTTGAGTGGCGAATACAAAGTACCCTCCTGTATAGAGAGCCATTCAACCCTAACAAAACATAAGTAAGCCACCACGGACCATAATCTAATTTAACCTCTACCTTAGAAGGACTATTGAATGCCGTATTGATGGACTGACCAGGCGAAGACACGTTGCGAAGCTTAATGATCTAATAAAATAGGTCTGGTCGGAGTACGTGAGGCGAGAGGCAAGTGGCTCGCGGATATAGCACTTGCGACTGCCAGACTTGGCACTGCGACTGCTTAATTTAAATCGTGGTAACAGTTGAAGTGCAATAAAAAGGGGACTTTCTATTTGAGGGTTAGATGCTGAAGACGGGAAATGATGTGGCAATTTTGTTCATACGGATTTTACGTGGGAAGGTCGTGAGGTGAAAGACTGAATAGTTACTAAATGTAAGTGTTATGTAGTCATTCTTTCTGTAAGTGGTATATTAACAAAGCAGTACAAATCATTACTTATTTGACACTGTATTTTAAGCGGTTACTATTCATTTTCTGGATAGTAACGATGAATTGATCTTAAACGATCATTATAACGAAAAATATTTAAAAATACGGACATCAAAAGTAAAAGAAGTTAAGTTTTCTGTAATACTAGAAACTAATTTACTAATCGTAAGTCTTAGTAGACTTATGTAACATTTTCAAAGGCGAAACATTCTACAAGAAAGCTAGTAGTAATTGATAAATTACATAATATGTCGCTTCCAGAGGGCAATGTTCTGTGTCCCACACAGTCATAGTTTGAGACAAGAACACTTGATCGATGTTGCTCCAGACAATATTGATGACGGCTCCAAATCGTTTCTCTGAACCCCTATTGTTTATACACACATACAAATAACTATAGAAAACTTTAACTTAACGCAAGTATTAGATACTTATTTAGTCTGTGATTACAGCATAAAATGAATTAAGCTGTTAACATCTTTCATGGCGTCGTCCAAAAACAATGAATAGCGCGATAAGTGAAAAGGACAGCAATAGATTTGGAGTTTAAAAACCGAATCCAACTAAGCATTAAACTTTCGAATGTGTGGGTGTAAATTGAGAAATATCAATACAGTTTTGATTAAGTTTGAGTCTATTTAAATTAGTTCGGTTTTAAGTAGTTATGTAATATGTTTTATGCCTACTAAGGTAATCATATTTGTTTGAACATCACGGTTTAATATATTTATGTAGTAAATACTTTGGGATCGTGCGTTTCCACGTGAGGTTAGGTTTGCACGCGTCTCTAGACACTCGTAAAAAGTAACTTATGTGAACTACAATTTAATTAGAACGAATTGAGGCTTCTTTATATTAGGAAAGAAAAAAGTATAAATACCTCAATAGGTATTTATACTTAGGAAAATGGTTGTGTATCACAATACCTACATAATAGATACATAAATGCTTAGTCATTTCTCGTTTAGTTAATTAGTAAGCTACCATTTTCCTATCAAACGAATTAAAAACGGCTTATGAATTCTTGTAGACATCCCTATACTTTTTACTCTTTTTGTTTCAGTTGAAATACAATTCCATCGTATCTGAGACTAGGGCCGCAGTATAAGATAGACCCTTTCCATTCGCACATCAGCATACAAATAGAAAGTAAGTCACAACTTTAATAATATAAAAAGTAAAACTCCGCATTATTCTCGCGTTTCTTACCGTAAAAGATCATTTGGTTTTTTCCCTTTGGGCCACAAATAAAACGAAAACTGGAGTAAAAACAGGCAACTCTTCGTAGCAGGAGGTTCAGCCGTGAGAAATATCCAATTTAGCCGCGTTTGCCCTGTAAATTGACGCCATTTTTCATTTAGACCGGCCATGTTGTTCGGCGGCGGTGTGCGAAATGGCCGCGCCGCTACTAAAATATTAAACAAATAATAATACTAATGTTTTAGAAAATAGTGCTAGTTTGTTTGATTAAATTATTGCGCTTTTGTTTACGTTGCTTTGTTTTGGGCCTATTTAGTTCAGAATTGAAGCTCGTCACATCCTTTGAATAATATATTTTAGTTGTAGAGAGTATTATCTCAAAGCATATTATAGCAGGTATTCATATTTACAATATCTACACTTGAAATAAGTTCAACCTTATTAAGCATCACCTTTATCAGTACGTACTAATCAAAATTAATTGGCTAAAATCCAAAGGCGAAATCATTCATCATTTTATTCACAATTGTAGATATACACAAACCCTTTTAAATTTCCGATGAAGAGTTGAGAATAAAACATTAGCTCTGCTAATAAACTTTACGAGCCACCATTTATTTATCTTAATCGATTGTAATTGGAAACTCTAGCAGTGGGACGTGATTGGCTGTTTAATTCGCTTCACACCTGCTAAACAAAACGTTTGTACTGATCGCTATTGCGTATACGTTTCGTTTTTGTCTGATGTGTTTTGTTTTATTACTGATTGTAATGAGGATGGAATTCTGTTGCTGCGTAAATATGCAGGTAATTGAAAGGTAGGCGATTGAGGAAATTTACGTATAACCTGTAAATTGTTGGTGACGTTTATATAACAGCTGTGAAAAAATAGTACTTCATATTCATTTATTCAGTATTTATAGATCCTTTTCCTTCTAGACATTTAATTTTGACTTTAACAACATAAATAATTATTTTAAATTCCTATACTTCTAGTGGGTATACTCAAAATGGTAGAAGATTAAAGAAAATTAGCGTTTAATATGAGAAAAGTTTTTAATCGATTTCATTTTTGGTCTTAATAATTTGAATAAAAGAGCAGATAATTCCTAGAACAGATTTTCAATTAATTTATGTTTGATTTTGTAATATGATTTATTTTGTTGGTTTAAGTGATTAGGTAAGCAAGCTTTATCTAATAGTTGATTCTAAAAGTTTATTCTGCTTAATTGACCTTTAAGTGGAACCTTAAGCCGGGATTAATTAATATTCGTACAAAGGCATTTAAGGCTGAAATATTAAGGTCGTAATAAACAAACAAACAAATATTTTCCTACGAAATTATCCATAGAATACGAATTGTTCTATTATAGTTCTAAATCTTAATTAGAAATCCATGTTTTATGTCCAAGGTCATTGAACCGGTATAAATGCGTAATTCAGGCCACCAAAAGTAAGGGTCGCTATTTCACTTGGAAACAGTTTTAGGGCAATAAAGGCGCGAACGTGACGTCACATAATAATTCTTATTTTTTGTTAGTTCAGCCCTTATCTTCCGCCTGATTACAGCTCTTGAATAAACGTAGGTTTAAGTATATTTTAGATAGAGCCTTTAACCTCAAGAGAAATGTACCACATAAGCGTCTTGATGGATGAGGTAAAGAAATTACTATAATCATCAAATGACATTTCTTTTTGGTTTTAAACATTGCTACTCTTATGTCTGTCATTTTTTTTGCATATAAATAAACAAACTAATTAACTTTTTTCATTAACACGTGTATAACTTAGAGTAAAATTGTTAAGAAACTTCAAAATATTAATAATATTTGAAGCAGCTTACTTGGTAATAGTCTTCATTTAACTTAAATATGAAAGTCTGCAGAGCCATCAGAAATAGAACATTCATACAAGATCGTTTCCAATTCCAGTTTTATTTATCAGCGGTTGATTGCCTTTGCTAAGAGTTCGATGCAATTACTGGGGTCTTAATGCCGTCAAACTTGCTATAACGAGAAAACTTCACCAATGAGACTCGAACATGTTATTTCTTTTTTTTTATATAACTGTTTGGCCGTTTACAGATTTTTAATGAGTTTTCGATTTTCTCGTAATGCTTGTTTCGAATTTTGAATTTAGGCGCAGTGACTGGCCAGTATTTTTAGGTTTTGGAGTTTTTGGCTAAATGGAGTTTGGGTTGTGTTTGACCTGCTTTTTGGTTTAATATTAGGTGGTGGTGTTCGAAATGATGTAAAAACATTTGAATAGTGTAAGGCAGTTTAGCTTTAGTTAAATGTCTTGTTTTTGTATAAAATATGAAATGAAATGATTACCTACTGATGAATTTAGTCTATAATAATACAAAATCTTTTTTTTTACTCAAAATATCCATTCATAAACGTTTTTCTTATTGAACAACAGCAACCAGCAACAAATTGCGATAATATCCATGCAAAATATACAGAATGTAATATTAAAAATGCATGAGAATATTACGACACTCAAAATAAATTGCCACCCATCTAATATTAAACGGGGCTTGCTAGATAACGCTTCAATCAAATCTTAGCAATATGGATTGGAATAAATCAGTTCCTATAGACCTCACAAATTTCAACCACCTCTGCCAAAGACGCTACAGAAAATCGCTAAAGCATTCCAATATCAACCTTAAACCCTTGTAATACGGCTCAGGGTAACAGCATCTAAAGTTGGATATTGAGAGCAAATACGGCAAACAGATTTGTCTCTTCGTTCAAGCGAATATGAACCGTATGCTAATGGAGTATGTGTTGTTAAGGACGCACATGTGAGTTGGTTTTCGCGGCATTTTATGGGAAACACAATATTAAAGCGAATGATATTTCTTCATAAATCGTTGCAAGGTGTCGGGCTTTTGTGGCGTCTTTAAAGTATTTTGTGTTTGCTTTAAAATATTGGCGGGTTTAAAGCTTACCATGAGTTTGCGATTTATTGTTGTGATATAAAAATGTAATCGATATCATGTGGCAATTTTTATATTGTGTAACCTCAAATGGTATTGCGAATCAAGTTTTACCAAATCTAAGGAGTGGTGCCTAACAAAGTATTAGACAAAAACCTGTTACTTAGTCCTACGCATAATTTTTAGCAAAATAATCTCGATGTATTTGGATATTTAAATGAGTAGGTTATGTAAACGAATATTAATGGCGCCCACCGTGGGGCACCCCACTCAATGGACCTTTTCCTAGGGTCCACTCCTTCTCTTGATATGCTTTTGATGACGTAACGGTGTAAAATAATAAACAAACAAAATCCTCACATACTAATATTATTATTCAATTTACAAATCTTCCAGTTGACTGAACAACCTTTTTTGTCGGCTCCATTTGCCTTTAGAGAAAAAAAGTTACAACAAAAATAAAGCTTTTACTGGAGCTTTGAGGTCCGAAATTATTTTTTAAATGACTTCAGAATCCGTGAAACCTAATATGTTTTGACCTTTTTGCTGTAGTGCCTTTGTATTTGGTATAACCAATGGCTCTGCCGTCTGGTTCTGAAATGTTTGTAAAGTTAATGTTAGTAACATTCATTGCTTTTTGTACAAAAGTTAAACGAAAACGTAAAAAAGGATTTCCTCTGATTGCTCAGCTACTTAAAGTTTATTTCAGGATCAAAGGGATGGGTGGGGGGGGGGGGGGGGGGTTGAAGATTTCATATTATACTCAAATAGGTTGATACGAATTGTTTGAGAAGTTATAGTATGTGCCAGTTAGACTACTTTAAGAGTGATATTGGTCTGCAAATGTAAAGTTAATTATTTTTAAATGCATTAATTATTGTTTTCTGAGGTTTGTGCGAATGTTACACATAGAAATAAAACTTGCAGGGGTCATTGTCACGGGCAGACTAAAATGTCACTTAAAAATGTGTTAAAATGTCGGGAACTAAAACCTAAATATATCGCAAGAAAGTCCGTAAAATTTAGGTTTACTTCATATGCCTTAATATGATTTTAGAAAATTATTTAACGACAGTCCACATTCAAAACCGAACTACCTCGTATGTCTAGTCACTAAACCACTAACTACAAACAAAACGATTTAAATACAAGTTACCAACTTTACGTCTCTGGAGTCCGAATTAAATTGTTCTGGAGTCACACAAGCTTGTAAATAGCGGTTGGTTTGCATCTCGTTTACAAACGGAAGCTAATCAGAATTTCATGCATGACAGCAGTGTCTGCCATTAATTAGCTGTGTATTACAGCTATTTACAAACTAATTGCATCTACATTAGCGGCCTCTGAATAAAAGCCTTTAGTACCCGTCAACGATTAACCTGAAACTTCGAATGTAATCAGTGAAATCGAAGCGTGAAACTAGCCCTACAATATGATATAAACAATTGCAAGTTAAACCAAAACTTTTGTATAAGTATGCAAATTTTAGTGTTAATATAATAATGATAATAATAATCCAGCCTATAAACGTCCCAGTGCTGGGCACAGGCCTCTTCCCATATAGAGAAGACACGAGCATTGATCACCACGCTTGCTCTCTGAGAATTGGCAATTTCAGATCCCAAATTTTGGAATCCAGGTTTCCTTACTATGTTTCCTTCACCGATTGTCAGAAGTGGCTTAGAATTAAGAAAGTATATATAACTTTGAAAAAGCTACATTGGTACTTGCTTGGGTTAACCTGCTACCTCGTGTATACAAATCCGTTCATTGAACCGCTAGGCCACCACCACTCTTCAAATGTAATTAGTGAAATCGAAGCGTGAAATACCCCTGCAATATTATATAAACAATTGAAAGTTAAACCAAAACTTTTCTATAAGTATGCAAATTTTGTGGCTGCCAGTAAAAGTGAGATTTAGTGGCATTATGGGGTTAAGATGCGTGTGCCCGAAATTTTGAATGTAATAAAATTAATGCTGAATTTGCATAGTTTAAATAACAAGTTGGCTTACGAAATGCTAAGTAGGTACTGTACTTATCTTTTAGTTTCGCTGAGAATGTTGAGATTGTCGAAATGAGTCTAGATGTCTTAAGGTCATTGAACTACCTATGAACTTTTAATATTCAAAGCGTATTCTAACGAGTTTATTTGTAGATATTGGGCTTATAAGGTTATAATATGATCTTCCGATACGGATGTTACTTACACTGCATTTATGATTTAATTACGGTGATACTGTAGATACAAGTTACTTATTTTTTACGTTTAAACTTCCCTATTAAAAAACCTGTAGTTTTGATGTTGCCTTTATCTCAAAAATTTACTTAATGCATGACAATTCTAAAACTTCGCTATGAAAAAGATCCTTGAAATCTAAATTTAGAATTTATCTGTCGTTTGGGTCGCACCTGTGAACTGCAAGTCAAATGTATTTGGTTTGGAAAACGATAGAATATTTGCTGGAGAATGCAATATTCAAGAATATAGCCGTATCTGCGTCTATAAATAAGCCACAGGTGGGATTGAAGCAAATGCACCACTTAAATCCACTGCTCCCTTCTAAATTACATCCTCTGGCGGTGCAGGGACGGACTTGGGTGCTCAGGGGGTGCAACACAATGGGCACCCTTCAAATTAAAAGTAAACATATGACATGTCATGCATATTTTGATATTGAGTGTGACGTGATGTGATAAATAGAGGGGTTTGCTTGCGACCACGGCCGGTGTAACCCGGTCGAAACGTCTAGCCCTAAAGGTATTTATGCATGTTCGCGCTAATCCCCGTTCCATAATATTAATATAAACATGCAGCGCGATAGTTAGTTTAAGACATCTAAAGTACCCGTCACGAGAAGCTATAAATTATGTAAACAAACATCTTTTACTAAGTAAACATTTTATACTGCGAGATAATAATAAATTGACCATATTCAATCGACATGAAATATAGACGGGTTATATGAAAGTAACAACCTATTTAATTTAGTCGGATCATATTTTAACGACGCAAAGCGCTATCGTTTGTGTTTCTTGGTACCGGAACGCGTCCGTCGCAGGGATTGTGAACTATCGGGACGCCATTTTGAAATAAACGCATCATTCGAGTTTCGAATGCGTACGAGTTTGTTTCATTGCTTTGCATATATCGCGGATCTGGTTGTTATTGTTAATTTTGTTATTGTTTCGTTATCACTTTTTTATTGTTGTTACTTTAATTGTTGCGTTAATTTTATTTGTTATTACGTATAATGGAGCCAGTAGCCAGTACATCTAAGGAAATAAATTCGCCACGAAAAAAACGTCAAAAGGTGCGTAATACAATTTATCTAAAATATATAATAAGTAAAAAGAAAGAGTTGTTTGTTCAAACGCGCTAATCTTTGGAAACTTAAGGTTAATATTAGAAGTAGGTTTTAAATTGTGAAGTAATTGGTTAGGTTAATTGGTATACCTGGAGATATAGCTTGAGCTTCGTGTGACAAGTGACTACCGGTGATTTTTACAGGTGACGAGCTTTACGGTTAATGAGAAAAATATGGTGATCAACGTATATAAGTACGTGAAAGAAAATTGGCCATCGAATGAATATCCCTACAAAACCGAAATAAATAAAAAAACAGCATCGATTTTGGGAATTGGCATAGCATCTGTGTATAATATATTAAAAGAATATAAATCAGAAGAGGGAATAAAATCACCTATCAAGTCTAAAGACAGGCCTAAATTTTATCAGAAAGTAGACGATTTTGATAAATCCGTAATTAGGAAAAAAATTCACAGTTTCTTTTTAAATGGCCAATTACCAACAATTCCCAAGATTCTTCAGGCAGTCAATGACGATGAAGATATGCCAAATTTTAGCGAAACAACTCTCAGGCGGCTAATAAAGCATTTAAACTTTAAATATATAAAACGACAGCGAAATAACGCACTTATTGATAGAGATGACATAACAATATGGCGGCGAAAATATTTGAAATCTATTAAAGACTATAGACAACAAAATCGCCAGATATTTTACATGGATGAGACATGGGTGAATGCAGGTTAGTGTGTTTTTTTTTATTGCAGTGAAACGGCAGACTACCATACGGTTCGCCTGATTGTAAGCAAATACCGTCGCCTTTACCGTGAAGTGATGTGTATGATACTGCAAATCTATTTGCAAAATAAATATAACCCACGCGCCGCCGACTTTGAGACATTAGTTCTTAAGGGCTATCACAAGTGTGTATTAATAATAATGTACTTCAACTCTTTTACTGCGCAAGACGCTAATTAACAAATGTTTAATTGTTTTTACAGGACATACCGTAAATAAAACTTGGGTAGACAAACAAGTTAAAAGTAAGAAGCAGGCTTTCCTAGAAGGACTTAGCATTGGTGCACGTAACCCAACGTCAAAAGGTAAACGATTAATAATTACCCATATCGGCAATGAGAACGGTTTTGTAGAGGGCGGTGAAAATATATTTGAATGCAAGAAGACGGGAGATTACCATGAATCAATGGATGCAACACATTTTGAACAATGGTTCGAAAACGTTCTCCCAAAACTTGGAGAAAATGCAGTAGTGGTAATGGACAATGCACCATACCACTCAAGGCGTCTTGAAAGAATTCCTACTACTGCCTGGAAAAAAAATGATATACAAAATTGGCTTGTAAGTAAGAATATTTCTTACGACGACAATGAAATTAAGACTGAATTACTGCTAAAAGTAAAAAATGTTAAAGACAATTTTAAAACTTATGTAGTGGACGAGCTTGCAAAAAAATATAAGGTGGAAGTATTGAGACTCCCGCCATATCATTGTGAGCTTAATCCAATTGAGCTAATTTGGGCCAACGTAAAAGGATATGTTGCTCGCAAAAATACAAATTTTAAATTTGACGAGGTAAAACAATTATTACAAGAGGGACTGCAGCAGATTACTTCGGAAAATTGGAAGCGTTGTGTGGAGCATGTTATCAAGGAAGAAGATAATTTTTATTCCAAAATCGATGAGATGATTGATAAAACTGTAGACAGCTTCGTGATACATGTCACTGATTCTGACACAGAAATGGAAACATCTGAATCTGACGAATAATTATTCTTAAATAATATTTATGTTAATTAATATTTGTTACTTAATAATTTATTAAATCTTAAACAAATTCATTTTTTTTGTTGGTCCAAATGTTGTGAACTCCTGAACACTTGTTTACAAAATTTATAGCTTCTCATGACGGTTACTATAGACGGGACAATAACACTTTATGTATTCACAATTCTAGAACTGCGCTACTACGGAAAAGTATATTTTGTATGGCACCTAATATCTTTAATAAACTGCCAAAATGTTGGAAAGAATTACCAGCTACAAAATTAAGATTTAAATTAAAAAAATATTTAATCGAGAAAGCCTTCTACAGTATTGAAGAATTTCTCAATGATAAAATTTAATTTCATAAGTGTTACCTATATTTTAACTCTGTACTTATAACTTTATTGTAAATTGTTGCCGTTCATTATAAATGATGCATAATTTTTGTTACTTTTGTTATAGTCTATTATAGTATATTAGTATACAAGGTGTAATACAATTGATGCTAGTTAAGGAAGTAGTCGGTTCAGAATAGGCATCTTAATCGAATTCCGAAAAAAAAAATCATGTTAATTTTTCAGGAAAACTTCCTTCACAAGTGTTGAATTAGAAACATAACAAATCAATTTAATCTTTAGTTTAAAGTAATTTGAACCTTAAGTCAAAGGAATAAAGTCCAATTTGTATTTCTCGTACGTCGCTAGTTTTCTTACGCACACATAAACCATAAAACATTTTAAATATTTAAATTGTTAGAACGCGAATAATAAATATTCAAAGAAATTTGGAACTTACTGCAACGAAATAAAGCTTATCTAAATGTACTTCCGACTTTGTAGTCGGCATTTTACATTGTTGTGTCAAAAAGACGCGAAATCCCTAAAAAAATATTGTACGTCATTTGCTAATGTAAACATAATGCATGCGAGTGAGACGCAAACATTTCCCGCCACCCTTTGACCAATGAGCGCCGCACGCGCCGCGGCCGCTCGCGCTGCTGCAGCGCCAAGAGCGGCAACCGCCCGCCTAACATCAAAGACGATTAGTCATCCGCCGACAGCGTGCTGTGAATGTTTTATAATTTATGTTGTGACTTGTGACCTTGACGTGAAGTATTGCACCTGATGGATAGGTAGCTGGGGACCCATGTAGTGGTCTCTCTGATAAGGGGAGTGGACGCCAGAGGATTTTTATTTGTGGCTGTTATAAAATCGTTAGTACAATTAGGTAACAACTGTCGATGACCTCAAAAGTAAAATAAAACTCGCGTTTGTGACAGTGAACAGTGATACTCGAGTACTAAACTAACTAAAATACCTTGAAAAAGCCGGTAAGACCTAAAGTGAATCGAAAAATACGGCATTTTATTGAACCATTGTTGTGAATGTGACGAAGAAACAAAGAAAGTTAGTGTTTCTACATAATGTTCAGTTTTGTAAGTACCTACAACTTTGTTCTAATTCCTTTTATGCCGCGTTTAATTACCTACGAGTGTAATAGGTACGGCGACTCGGGCGCCGCACCAACCCCTCCACGCTACGTTATTGACGATAAGTACCTACATCTCAAACGATTGAAAGTCGCACACCGATTTAAAGAAACATACCGTTATTATGTCTAATTTATTATGTTTAATTTACTTCTTAACACACACATCAAACATCGAATCATCGAAACGTCCGATCAGCCTGGAACTGTGACGAAAACATAGAAACCTATTTTACTAGTTAGAAAACTGTCAATAACTTATACCATGATAATATCCAGCTTAGTGTGAACAGTAGTTAGGTATTAGAGAAAATTTGAGTTTAGTTAGAATGTTCGATCAATGAACTAGTGCCTAAACAGATGACGAACAATCGAGTGAGCGCGCCTGTGTGCGTGCGTAGGTTAATACGACCAAACGTTCAACGTAAAGTCGGGCATCTATTAGATGAAAAATTTATAGGTTTGGTTCGTCTAAATTAAATTATAGGCCACATAAGGATATTATAATTTAATAATCTAATTGGGGTGTCTGAGGCTATGATCAATATTATTTTACACCTTGTATAAGTTAGATTAAGCCATATTTGTACGCCGAAAAGGCAAAACATGACCGGACTTTAATACATAATGTAACACCTTGCATGCCCTGTGTATGTTAACTCGTGTTTTGAACAAATAAATGCTCTTGTATCTTGTATCTTGTATCTTGTAGTTTAAAAGTTATTAGAGGGGTTTGGATTAAATAAAATGTATTTTTTTTCTATTGCTTTTTTCTTGTTTTTCTAAGTATCCTTATTTACAGCTTCTTAGTAGTCTTGATGTAATCGATACAAAAATTCTTTAAACGTTAATTTTAACAGCCAAAATTAATGAGACGTCAATTTACTTTTGATAAACATATATGTTTAAGGGCCTCTTATTTTGGACGAAAAGGTAGGTATATTCAAAGCAATATGGGGACGCAGAATGTTTATTTCTTAAATACGTGGGTAAATTAACGAGTAGATCTATTAAAATACATATTTCACTCAAGCTGGCAAGTATTAATACAAATGTTTTTTTAGTACCTATAGAATAATAATAAAATCGATACGTGATAATTGTTCCTAATAGGTTTATTTTAAACTGTTATAGAACAGAAGGATAGAATAACAACATAATTTTAAAAATCTATCCGTCTTTTTGGTTTCAAGTGCGAACACTTGACATATTTGATGGTTAATGGGTTACTTAATCAATTATTGCACCATGACCTAGTACGGCCCTGTAGCAAAGCAGTTTCAGCTCGGCCCGAGAATTGTCTCTTGCAGTTTTTTCTCTGTAACATATTGGGGGAACATAAATCGAGCAGCCCGGGGATGCACTCCAGATCTGAGAGAATTCGTTACGGCTGGTATGCAAGGGAATATCTAACATCTTGTGTTACCTTTATATATTACTATATTTAGATCTGTTCCTGTTGGAAATAAATGGCCGCTGCCGAGATTCTGCAAATGAGTGTGACTTTTGTGGGCGTTTAGAAATAGTATTTTAGCCCAGTTTAGAAAGATAACGTTACTATAAGATTTGAAGACATTCTCAAGATCTTTAAAATAATATATTTTTTGGGTAAAATAGAAAACTAGGGACATAGTAACTTAGAAAAATCTGTTTTTAGTTTTGATGGGCGTGCACTTCTATACCGAATTATAAAGACGATGAGATCAGCTACAGTATTCAATACTAACTTAATGATTGCATGATCTACATGATATTTTAATCATTTTGGCTCTTTATTCAAGCACCAACAAAACCTATGTTTATAATAATTATTAATATCCCACTGCTGTACACATTCTTTTCATGTAAAAATTTTTTGATGTAGAATTGTATGCAAGTATTTTCTACAAGCTCTTGTAACTGACCTGAGACGTTTATAAAATAATCTACAAATATGGTATCTAAAATGTGAGGCCAGATCTTTACATAATACATGTCGGTGGAGAGGTCTCGATAGATGCCTTTGTATCGGGGGCTGAGCAGTTTGCATAATTGTCTTTGTGGGTCCCGCCGGATAATGTGGTGAGCTATAGATAGATTTATATAGAGGCCGCTTATACGGGGATTTTAAATTAAGTGGTTTGAAATAGGTTAAATTATTAGGAGCTTACAAATATACAGCGTAAGAAAATAATATTTGTGTCTTGCAGAGTATCATATTAAGTATCTATTATTTGCTATGTATGTTAAGCAAGATTCCATTAAAATATTTGATGTAAAAGTTTTTTCTTGCGTAAAATAATTCATAAAAAATCTTGAACTAGCGAAAATATTATAGGTATAAAACTCGTAGTGCCTTATACTAATTTATTATCCATACATAAAATTCAAACATCGTAATTTTTGTTCAAATAAAAAACAAATCCATACTTTACAGTCGCCAATAATTAATTTAAAATACACCAATCTGAGCATCACATAATTTTAATCAAGGTTTCCAGCAGGCTGTGTGTGTGAGTGGGCTGGTGTAGCCCTTCGATCCCTGTCCCTTTTCTATCATTGTCAGGATGACGAATTAGCCTCATTTGTCTGAAGGGCCTGGATTTTCAGCCGCCCTGTGTTTTGGTTAAGGCTCTAGCGGTTTGCTGATAAACTTATATGCGTTAGATTTGTCTGTGATGTATAGTATATGATTAATTAAAATTTAGTAGTGTTGGTCTGGTATTTATAGTTAGGTATGTCATATTGCAGACAGATTGCTAAACAAAGATGCCATCATCAATGGTTCAAAATCTGATGTTGCATAATGATTCAAATAGAATAGAATAGAATAGAAAAACATTTATTTGGTACAGTACACAAGACAACACACAGAACATAAATACAAAACGAACATAACAAGGAAAATGAAAATAAATAACAAAAAAAAAGCACAAAAAAGAAAATCAAAAACACAATACTAGTAGAGTTGTCGAGCATACAGCACCAAAAAGGTCGCCAAGTCAGCATATGCTAGGTGTAGAACACCCAGCGCTGGTTTTCAGTTGGCACCCCGCAGTGACACACGGACGAAGGCAAGCATATATATACATAAATATTTATAACATGTTAGTAGCAATAATTAAAATACTTAAAATAACGATACAAGATAATTTCAAAGTAATATATCAATGCAGCTATAGAAAAAAAGAAAGATGACAAATAACCACTTAGCGCAAGTTAAGATAATAAAACGATACTAACATTTCGTTTTAAACTTCATAATTTCATTAGGATCTGTTGACCAAAGAGAAATACAAGCGCGATAATATGTAGGCACACCGATTTGAGGTCTCATTACCCTCAAAACAATTATAACCAAATTGAGCGAACTAAATCGTGTGCGAAAAGTAATAACTCTAAGGAATCGCACCTTAGATTTATTGCTCCCATCTTTATGGGATGAGAACTGATTCCGAATAGTTTGAGATATCCAGCGATTTATCGTCTAGGCAACCGAATTTTACACATTATTGTCACCTTATCGAACACCCTTTGCATACGAATTTAGACTTTATAACTTTTCTGATAAAGTTGAGATTTGTATGCGGTCGTTTTGATATATTGAACGTTTAAGGCCGGTAATCCATTTATTTTTTGTCCTAAATGGTTTATTTGGTCAAATGGAAGCATTTTTTATATAATGGAAATGCTATGATTTGTGTGAGGTAAAAGAAAGCTTTTATAGGTAAATTTACGTAGCTATTGTAATTTTATTTAATTATAAGCTTCTAAGTCTAGACTACCCAAATAAAAAAAACAGTTACATGTTATTAGAGATTGTGTATACCAAAATTAGCTGAAAACTTATATCCAAATAAATATTTCGAATCACTATAAATAATATGTATACGATCTTCGTACACCCATTCATTAGTGCTATAAATCAAACTGGCACACCTAAGCAAAGTTTATTCAGTCTGAAGTGGAAAGGTAAAGTTAAACGAACTCCGTGAACCGAGCTCATGCTTTTAAAGGTACCTAGTTCCTAGCTAAGAAGCCTGAAGCTCTCAGCCCATAGATTTAAGACGTTTAAGAGAACGCTCGGCTAAACAAACTGTTAGCATTAACTAAGTGGGGACACAGCTCGGATTGTGTGAATGCAAATTAACATCGCTTCGATTCCGGAATTGTCCGAAAATACCCGAGTAGACCCGAACGTAAGGTCGCTTGTCATGTAAATTGGGAATTAAAATTATGGTGCGGGATATGTCGTGATCGAATAGTTACCGAGATAAACGAAAATGGAGTGTGAACGAAAACGTTCAACGAAATGAGTAAATGATTTTTTTGAAGTTGAAATGTCTGGAAAAATCTTTTTAGCCGTATCAAAAATAGGATAAGTGCACCTACAACTAAATAAAAATGATATTACTTGATGACACGTATTTTATTTTAAACAGTTTATTGTTGCTTGACTCTATCTTAATTTGAAATGTTATTAAAATTTACCCCTTTTAAAAAAATTATGTCATATTACAGAAACCTCACCCAATTGGTCCTCTCCTAATAATGTAGTTTAAATTCAAAATATTTATAGTACCTACACACAATTTAGACGCATGACAATGTGTTCGTTACACTGCGGCACATTGGCAAGAAAGGCCATCGTAAGCCATGTCCATATTTTGTTCGTTGCTTAATTAATGTAAACTAAAGCCTAGCCAACATGTTTTGCTTAATTAGAGCTTAAAAAACATATATCATGTTTTCGTAAAACTGACATATAAATTTTATTTTGGTAATACAGACTATTTTTACGAAGTAATTAAATAAAAAATATTGAATTTGAATTTCAATGTTGTTTTTTTTATACTTATATTATAATAGAACTCTTTTAAAACATATTTTATTTTCCTGGCGAGTTCCGTCCCTGGTTGTTTTAGCTAAAGACACTAAGAAAGGCAGAGCAATTATTAAGTACATACTTATTTACTACCCCTTAGCCAGCCAAAGTACTAAGTAAAAGTAGCAATAACAACTGACGAACATTTATAAGTTTCCCTTTATAACATTTGCACCTGAAATTCAGACATATCTGTGAATGACTTGCAAACTACATAAGACGACGTGTCACCTCGCTAGTTGTTACTCATGTGCTTACAAGTTTAAATAGTTAAGTTAGTGTTATGTTATAACGGATCACGTCTTGTTGAGAACGTTTAGATGGTTCTAGGTTACTTTAGGGTTAATGTTTATTAAGGTTATTGGCCTTATATAGTAAGTATTGTACGAAGGGGAGTGAATAGTGTATTTGATTGTAGGCATTGATTAGTAATCGGATTGAATTGGTACTCTTCGGATATGCATGCTAAAAAGGACATATCATCATCATCATCAACATCATCAGCTGGAAGAAGTCCACCGCTGAACAAAGGCCTCCCCCCTGGAACGCCACAATGAACGACAACTGGACATACGTTTTTAGTATTTTTTTTAATAATTATTTTATTATTTGTTTGAGGAAGTAGCTTAGATAGAAGTATGATGTAACTACCTCAAGATAGAAGTAGGTTATAACTACAAAAACGCAGTAAAATTGTATGCTGACATCGCCTTATTAAGAAGAGGTTTGCATTAGTCGTATAAAATTAGAGTAATTATTTCAAATCTTTATAGCTAATTTATCGAAGATTTATATTGAGAAACCCTAATAATACACGAGAAATCATATCAAATAGGATGTCATCCCACTGCACACTGCACAGCAAATGGCAACTATCGCAGCAGACTTGATCTCGCACTCGTGTTTGTTTTGGCTGCGACTGTACTATCATTATGACACTAACAATTGTATTGAACACTGTTATTGGCTGTACCCTGATAGTTATAATACGAATATGGCTGGAAGACGTATCAATTGCTAATGACATAAACATTTACTGTAGGCAAACATACATTACATAATTAATGGGTGGTAAATAATTAAATAGTTATGATCGTGATAGACATATCTAACAAGCCTGGCCTCGCGGAGTCACTCGAGGTTTTTCTCCTAATATCAGGAGTGCTATTCTGTAACATTATTTTCGTATTTCGACAGCGGAATCCTCGCTGAGATGTCAAAAACGTATTCTCAAATTTGAATTCTAAATCAAGGCAAATTGGGTTCACTTTTGAAATGAGCTTTATTATCACTCAGGTGAAGCTCGATATCAAAATTATTTACAGAATAGACATACTGTAGAGCAATGCCAAATAGTCTATAATCTTCATCGACATTCAAATCGGACTGCTAGTTTCGAAGATTTGTGCGTACAACCACACAAACTCTTCAGCTTTATAATATTGGTATAGATTAGTTGTTATCAGATTATCACATTCCTAATTAACTTGTATTATGAGTTAATTGTAATGTTTGAAACATCTAAATAAGCATGTTATATTATTATCTTGCGTTAATCTTATCTAAAATCATGTTTACCTGTTAAATGTTAGCGCTAAGCCGCAGTAACGCTGTCGGCAACTTGCAACAACTATCGGTTTAAGTTACGTTAAGCAAAGTTAAAGTTAACTTACACCGAGTTAGGGTCGCGCGATAATCGCTCCTGATAGATAAATATCGAAACGGTTTGTTGCTCTTAAATGCGATTCGCTTTAGTTTTTCAACTTACAAAATTATTGTAGGTTTATTAACCGACTTTAAAAAAGGTGGAGGTATTCAACTCGACTGTATTGGTTTTTTTTTTTGATACCAATTTGAACCGAATTTGATGGTTCTTATTTGAATTCAGTTTTTTTCTAAGAATTATTAATAGTAAATACATTGTACATTTAATAAAGGTATGATTTTACATTTATAAGCGATACTGTCTGGCAAAGGCGTTGCCCACATTCTGCCAATGAAATTTTTCATTGGCCAGTTCTAAATTACCAAGGAGGTATCACTAATTAGCGGGCAATTCTTTTTTCAAATCTGTTCGAGGTCAAGCAATAAATTGTATAATAAAAATGTGATACAATCTAAACCGCGAGTATCGTTTAAATTATTAAGCCCTTTAAACTTACGATAAAATGCTCGTAAATCTTCGGCTCGACTCGGCTATCTTCGCGATAAAGCGGCGTAGTTCGTCGCCAGTTCATTTCGTGCTTATACTGAGACTAAACGCGTTTTCCTCGTTATTTATGGTATAATTCGTCCATTTTAATGGCAATTTTATTTTAGTGGCTTAAATGCTTTTTGAAGTTTGGAGCCGACAATGTATGACTATACTTTTTGTTCTTTCATTGCGAATAAATTAGGAGGGAATTAAGAAAAAATAAGAGTAAGTAAAATACGCACACAGGTACAAAAAAAGTTTACCTAAAAAGCTCATGCTTCCCTATATTTTATATTATTATGTATTCTATTTTTTTTTTTTGTAAATCCTGTCCTCTTATGAAAACTCTATAACATATACCTAAGAGACCTTTAATAAAAAACATTTAAGATATTGCATTCATATTATCATTTAAACATTACATAAAGTTTCACAAACTTTGTCAGTGATGCTACCAAATTAATAAATAACAGCTATACTGATGTATACGTAAACTTATGGTATAAGTCATGTTGCGGCTATAAATCTTAGGCCATGAGGCCATGACTCCGACTGTTGGTAACTTTCGGAGGAGTGGGTCAAACGACGGGTATTGATGGGCCAAAGATAACTGCGGATATATTCGGATATATCTATAAGATAAGTATTGGTAACGATATCTGACTAGTAATCGATATGAATACAGAAACTTTTTTTTGCTCTGAAATATTGGTCATTTTCAGATCAACAAAAAATAAACCATTCTAAAGAAACTCGATTTATGTAATCTTCTACAAATAACTGAAGGCAACGAAATCTTGTAAGCTTCTTTTGCTATGATAATCACTTATAATTTTTTTTTGGACCCGGTGAAAGTCCTCCTTGGACTACCTCCGCCCTGTGGAAGATGGAGGGGTGTGCCTAACCAAAATTCACTAACTGTTTTATTTAATTCATCTAATTAAAAAATCAAACCTACACTCCACCCAACTTTGAGATTCACGTCTGCATTACAAATAGGTAAAGCCTAATCTACACGAAGCCACAGTGCAGCGTAACCCGGCATTCAATTGTCCGCTGAATAAGCGCCAAGTTCCGAACTTATTCCGCCAGTGTCCGCCGCGCTTAACGTAAATTAGTTTAGTTCGTCGGTTCAACCGCAGCGGTAATCAACGCCAGGTCGCGCAACTTGACGCAGACTAGAATATTTTACATGTCTTACATATTTGGTTTATATGCTTCTGACCTTTTTATTTAGTTCTATTACTATCGAAATTTGGGATCTTTTTAAGAGCATTTAAAAAGTAGGTAGAAAAAAACGGGAGGATTTTTTGTTGAATATCTGCAATTCGTTAGTCTATGTCGTGTTAAGTGAGAGCGGCGGGCTAATCTGCAATGCATGCAAGAACTATTTGAGTAGCTAAATAGCCTCGCCCAGCTTTTTGTTAGCCGGTTGGGAGATTCTGTAAGTTCAGCCTTTTATTTCGCAGAGAATTGTGAAGATATATTTTTTAGTACGATGCCCTACTTACAGTATTAAATAGAGGCAGTACGCTAATTAGGTCACACGAAAAATGTTTATTAAATTATTCAGGATATGGCGAAACTTAGTGAAACTGCGGAGTTTTTTGTAATGCGGTGTACACTTTTTTTAGGTTTAGTTTTACACTGAACCTACAAATGAGAATTATTATTACTGTTATGAAAATACACAGCTGGAAAATAAAACTAAACCTTATTTTTTTAATGTACGTATTAAAGTTAAGGTTCTGAATTTAAACTGAAGCTCATACTAGTTAGCAACTAGGAAAATGAAGTATAAATAGTGCTACATTAAACGATTTATTAAAGTTAGCCACTATTCCAATATCGTGTATCTACTAACTTTTAATCCATGCCTACAAATCGAACAAAATGTAATTCAAATATCTGTATAGCTCCGCATCGCATGTAAGGAGCATGTCACACAAAAAGAACGGATGAATGCTGTAGAGATGCTCACTCGACAACGAATGGAATGATTCGTTCAATTCAATCTGAGGAGTACCATTCTAAAGAGTTTGGTATTTTTTCTGATACCTTTACATGCATTGTGTAGCTTTAGAAAAGAAAGGAGTAAATTGCGGAACGGTACAAAATAGATTGCGTACCTATTCTTCATGGACGGATTTTAGATTTTTTGAAGAGACTTTACCTAGTATGCTTATTCTAGTTTTTTAATATTTCTTATTAGTCAATTTATTTTGATTTCGCGAAGGATAAGGTTGCAAAATTAGATATGCATAAAAACGTTGTTATTTAATGAAAGTATGAAAGTTGTAGAAACAGGTGAGGCGTGAGACCTATGCCCAGCAGTGGGTGAGTACACGCTGTGGATGATAATAATGTATGAAAATTTATTGTAAATTCCACAATTACATCAAATCCAATCTCGTTACATACAAAAACAATAAACTATCTGAATCCATAATTTCGTGGTATTATTTTATCTGGCGCTCGTTCATGAATGTCACAATGGGTCATAATTCTAAATGATCCGGGCATAACGTATGTGTTCGGATAATCCGGCCTCTGTGACGACTAAACGGTGCCTTTGTTATACTCATTGCCTCTCATTTAATTTATTTGAATCTTATTTTAAGAAGAATGTAACTTTGTAAACGATGAAAAAAAATTGTAGCAATAAAATTATCAAAATAAATATTGCAAAATTAACTTAGACAAGAAATGTCTACGAAAGCAAACACATAAGGTATTGGAGCTATAATTCAAGTAAATTTTCAGAAAGAAAAAATGAATAGGAGACAGGAGATTTGTATTTAAATAAGTTACAATTCTCATTTTAGTGTCGGAAACAAACATTGAGTTCATAAACTGTAGTACACAAATTTAAATGTTTCGAGTAATAGGGTTACTTATTTTAATTGGTTTAATAAAGAAAAAACATTTATCAAAAAATCATGATAAATTACCCAAAGATGATTAAGCACATTAATATCAAACGCAAACCTAATTACACTTACCCATAAAATGTAACCCTAAAACGCGACACTATCTGAATTTCGATCGCTCGCCGTTTGATTAAAGCGCCTGCAATCCTACCCGTGACATCTAAATTTATTTCAGTGTTAAATTAGCCGCCATTTTATTTATATATGCAGTGCGGCGAGTGTCATGGCGAATGACACGCGGTACGTGTCACGCTGTTGATAGAGTGCTGACAGCGTGATTGATAATGACCGAAGTGAAAAAGGTTTGCAGATGGAATGCGCGGCCTTTTGTTTTGTTGAAGTTTAAATTATGAAAAACAAAATATTTTTTTCGGCTTTTGTTATTTTATTTGACGTCATTTGGAACCTTAAATTACTTGCGATTGAGCATTTCTATATGTCCTTCTTTTTTCTGCAAAATCCGCTTTTTTAATTATTTGCTATGAAATTGTTATGTGATTGTCAACAAACTAACCTAATTAGCTAACTTAAATCATCAATTACTACAGACTATTATTTCTTATATGCTACATACGTTCAACAATTGCTTTCTTCACACATCTGCTGTAAATGTGTTAAAGTATCCCCAAATTTCTCCAAAATCACAATCCCCAGCACAATTGAGACTCTACCAAAGCGAAAATATTTAGGCCCAGTATACATATACGGGTTGATTTATCGTCCAAGATTTGCGTCGGACGTATGAATGCGTCTTAATATGTCTCTTGTCGGGGGATTAACCCTTCGTCGCGATTGACGTGAACAAAGTTGCTCCAATGGCTTTATGGACCTTTCTTCACCTTTTGAGGGTTATAAAACGTTATTTTTGTGAGGTTTATTGTTAAAAGTTCGCTTAAAAATAGTTTTTTTTATTGCTTTGTTATAAGTTTTAATTGGCTATTAAATTGTATTAGTGCTAGAATATAGTTTTAATTAGAAAAGTCTTGTATTCTTTGAAAATGATTTTATTGAACTCATAAATGAAAAAAGCATTCATGCTAATTCTTGATTACATAAAATGTATTTTTAAGTAATTCGTTAAAGTAGTTAAATTCACCATTAGTTGTTCTGTTCAAAGTATATTCGAGTACAAATTGCAAACAATACAAACAAACCAGAATAGACTACACTTAATATAAACTTAATAAACAACAGGAACATAAAACGCTTACAAACTAAAACTATTACTCAAATTCCCCGATTGCCATACATTTGAAGGCAAATAATTTGTCCGGGATAAATCGCGGCAATCCGGGGCAAAGTCTGTAGCCTGTACAACGACTAGGTCTTACCGACTTGGGCAAGTTATGACAAACGATGCTACTGCTAATCCCGATGAAAATTTACGCAAACATTTGCTTCGAGTTTCAACTTTCTTGGTGTACTTGTATTGTGGATTTATTTTGTTTTGTAGCCTATAGGCATTTTAAAGTAATATTTTTTTTGGTGCACCAGATTTATCAATATTTAAAATTTTAAACATCAGTTCACGATTTGTGATATGTCCTGGTGTGATAATGACACAAATAAAATACTTAAGGCATTCATAAAAAAAAAAAACTAATTTCATCAAATAATTAACTTGTTATTGGTATAATACATACTTATATGGTAATAAAAGTAACTATTGACTGCACGTTTACAACTTGAAAAATATTCTAACGTCAAAGTTAGGTACTTTATGAATACCTAATACCTTAATGTTTTCAATACATCTTAACTAATTCAATCATAAGTTATGCATTAACAGGGTATTAGTACCCGTCACGTGATCTCCGTCTTGTGACGTCACACGTCACGCCTGCTTACCGCCAATCCTATAATACTGTTCAGCGGCGTGACATCTCGTTTGATGCACAAACCGACGCTAAAGCTATAGACTAGGTAGTCTATAGTCTATGCGATCTCACTGATTTGACGTGCAAAGGAATTCAGAATTCGCTTTCCGCTTTGACAATTTGTTCGAGTTCAATTTGTTGCGAGGTTTAAAGGGAATGTAAAAGACTTAAGCGCTGTCTCTGTGTACTCGGGTTTACAGTTTTAATACTTTGTTACTGTGGGATAGCTTTAGTTCTGTCTTTAATTTGTCTGGAAAAGTTTGTATCAAGTACATACTTTTAATTTTAACCCTCCTACATACTTTAATATTTTCGTTGTTTACTAAAGTTCAACTACAAAAAGCAATGGTAGCGCTGTAAAGTGATGTTCCCGCACTTTACTTTTTAATAAACTTAATTAACAATAACACGTCTAAAACACAGGAGTGTCACATTAGACAGGCGCAGCACCTGCAACACAAACTAAAATGTAACTACTCGTTAAAGTTAGTCTCGCCGCAACACGTTTTAATATTCCGACGTAAATGAAAGACTGCACATGTGCGCCGACAGATTTCAAACACGCTCCGAAATTAAACAATGTCAGTTTAAGATATTCCACCGCTGCGGCGCTAGCGTCGCTCGCAGTGAATGCAGACGTGACAGCTTGAAATATTGTCATTGTCACGGAACCGTCACGTCGGGCTCACGTCGACGTGTTCGGGGCCGACCAATAGCGTGCCGATGTCGAATGCGGTTTGGATACAGCTTAACGATTCAATGCTCAATCGAATTCGTATTCGGCGATTGGAAATAATCGAATAATGCGATTCGATAGTCTTCGATTATGATTGCGTTTGAGAGTGGTTTGGAATGTTAATTTGTTTGGAGATTACAAACGGAGATTTTATATTGAGAACCAGCTTTAGACGCTAAAGTCAAATTTTAGTCAGAATATCCTTTATAATACGAGTATATTTGGTATATTTGAAAATTTTCGTGCGAAAGAAGAAGTTATTTTTATAAGACAGCTTTGCCCTTGGCCAACATACATTACCTCTAATGTGCATAGCTCGAAAATTTAAAAAATAAACCACAGACCATGCCACTAAAACCGCTCAGCAAACAAGCCATGAAAACTAATATTTCCCAAGTAACACGTGCTGCTCATCTCATGAGCATCTTTATCTCGACTTGAGCTAAAATATAAAGGCTGGGTTCAGTAGCTGGTTGAAAAATGCGAACCGCTGGCTCGGGACATCCACTATTTATTGGGGCATACCTCACGTAAATGGGGCTCTTAGTGGCGCCCATAGTGGGGCCAGAAGAGGGTACTTCTGAATTGTTTATTCTATTTATAATGTGTTCGGACTTTTACAATTGTGGTGTGTTCACATGTTCCGAATTAATTGTGGGATCGTTTTCGTTGTCAGAGGGTTAGTAACTGCTGGTAGGGGATAGGCATTTATGGGGCTAAAGGTAAAGTAATGTAATTACTATATTTTTGTATTCATAGACATTGCGGGGATCATAAAATGTTTTACCTAATATTGTTTTTCGCGAACTCTCTTTTAATAGTCACACAACTAATTTTCTTATTATTGAATAATCATTAACTTATTTTGGAGAAGGGTAGGAAGACGAAGAAAAATTGTGGCACTGTGGCATCCTTATGTCCTCCTATATGTTAGCTCTAATGCTTTAAAATATATACGATACAAGTGCCCCCGCGCCTTCCGTCACAATAATAGTCAAGTGGGGGTGCTCCCATTCTCTGTAATGTTTTATTGTGTATTTCATGGCTGATGGCAATCTGTTGCTGTTTTACAAAAATGTGTTGGTTCCGTAGTATTTATGTAGGTCATATTTTTCGTGTTATGCGGGGGGTATCGCAACAGAGGTTTGGGAAAGTAGGTGTTTTGCCCAACAGTAGGACATGGAAATAGTATTAAAAATAGTGATTTTCTAATTTGGCCATTAATTTATTTGTGCAAAAAATTATAGGAAAAAAAAAAATGTTGCCGACAGAAGAGTGTGGAAAGAGGTAAGGGATGCTTTTGCCCTGCATTGGGATAGTTTAGGATTCAAATAAATACATAATAAAAATTTAAGTTATTGAATAACTATAGTATACGATAATTTTATCATTATTATGGCAAGTGGTCAACTCTAACCAAACTTCCAACACTCTCGTAGATTAGAATAGAACAATTAAACACACAGTAGTAATGCAAATGTTGGAAAATAGCTCATCGTGTGTAACTTCCAGAACTGAACTGTTACAACTAAAATCATGAGCTCGGAGTGTTTGCTCTGCATCCCGCTTCGGCTATCAATCAAATTATATCATTTTAGAATTAGTTTCAATTTGAGTTCCGAGCTAAATTGTTCAATTACAAAAACCTTTTTTGTTATCAATGAATTATTATTTGATTAAATTTAGTTTTCTATTCGTCTTGAAAAGAAAAAGGCTTTTTGTTATTCTTGTTAAACACACAATTTCGAACAATATTTTTGCCATGTTTATATACTTAAGAAATATCCCATATTTAATAAGTCAATATTCAAGAAAAATATAAAACCGGGTTATATTTATAGCTCAAGATCCACGGTCATTAAAAAGCACCGCCTACAATTGGGCAGTACGTTAACCCGCGTAATCAATACTCAACTCTCACTTCATAAGAGGGCGCAAATACGACAATCATTTGCCGCACGCAGCGGATTCGGACCGGGACATAGCCGCGCGGGCCATTCGGGCCGTTCGGGCCACGGCCGTAACTCTCACGTGGCGCCATCTAGTTATTTATCGCACCATGATTGGATGGCCTTGTTATATTTTATATTTACTTTATGTTTCATGTTACATTATGCCCTATTATATTTCCGAGTTAATGTTCCACTCCAAATTGAGTTTCGCTTATTTTTGCGACGCGGTGATTTTTATGTTTTATATTTTTCGTGATTGTGGCCCACTTGTGTGTTGGTCGGTGATTACAATTGAATGTTTGTAGGTTTATGGGTTTATTGCTCGTTATGTTTTTAGTTTTGTTATGAGCGAGAATTTTATCCCGTTCAGGTTAAAAAGTACCTATCTACTGAAGTTTAGTTTCCCAAATTTCTCATTTTACTAAGATCTCACTAACTTCGAAATAGGTCTTATATTAAGATAAACTTTATTGATCGACCGAACATAACTTTTAAGCAACGCTTACCTACCTAACCCTATTTGAGGCCCCAAAAATACTTGTACAGAAAAGACGATTTATAACACTTTGTACCCTACATACAAATCACAAGCACACGGCCCGCGCTGTAAATCTTACCTCAGCATATTTTTTCCAAAACGCTCGGATATTTATTAACAACATAAGTTCATATTTTCGTACAGCCGTCTGGCACGGGAAGCCCAACTCATTTCCTCAGAGAACTCCCGGTGGAGCAGTGAACGGGTTGAATTAATGTAGGACCCTCGCTAAACATCACTTTTAGGTCAAATGAAACATCGATATACGGGTGAAGGTATCTTATGTAATAGGATTGGTAGTGTCCCTGGTAAAGGCAATTTTATATTTGAAATTTCTGTTATCATAATGAGGTTAATGATTTAATATTTAATGATATGGTACAGTTTGGTTTTTATTGGGTCGTTATAATAAAACTAAATACAATATATATAATAAAATATAATAAAATATATATACAATAATAAAAATAGGCCCTACCGAACCTCAAAAACGGTTTATCCATAGCTCTCTCTTTACTCTTAACTTTACATGCAATGTGCAAAATTTGTGTAAGTTTATTTTGCCGTTTTTAAGAACACTAGTGAATCACCTACGTTATTTTTCTCTACATGTTACGTACAAGTTTACCGACTGATACTAATCTGAAACACGAAGCTACAAGAACCAATAAAAGACGTTAGTATCCAACTAAAACAATAAATTACTGTAACTACAAAATAAAACAATTTAGATACTACGGAAAATACATAAATCAGGTAAAGATTAAACAGAACGATTGTAGAATATAAACACAGGAATAAAAGGACGTTTTGCGTTATCTAGACCCGGGTAAAAAATATGTGATCGGGTACAAAGATACCCGGCTACCGGCCGCTTTTAATTACTTCAGACTTCTTTATTTATGAACAAAATGTTCTCTATGTACTTGTTATTATAAGATACTTTTATCTTTTTGTTTTACAACTAAGTTTGTCTTACTCAGATTTTTCTTATTGGGTTGCTTTGATTAATGTGCTGTACTGCACGTGTATTCAACTTGCGTTTAAGTGATAATTAAAATTAAGAATAATGTTGAATTAAATTTTAAAATAGACGTTTCAAGTTATACAGAATTGACAACCAATGGTGATGGTCTTTATTAATTTTAAATGTTTATCTCGGGGCATATGTCACCGAAAAATAACAAGAACGGTATTTATGGATATATTGCATAAATTATATCTGCCAACTTAAAAATAACTAAACTGTTCTTAAATAATTTTAATCTTTATAAAAGGTGTTCCAAGTTCACGGTAACCACAAAAATGACTGAATTAAAGGACATTTACGAGCGATGATATATTTATGTTCGTAATTCTTGGCCCACATTGGACGCGTATAAAATTTTACTGCGAAACTTTTAGTATTTTTAAGAGTGATCTGCTAAGTTTTGGCTGTTTGTCTCAAATTTTGTTGGCTTTATAGCCCTCCTGTGTAATAGCCCTCTCCAATGTAGGGTATGTTTGCGAAAAGATTTAGTTACAAATGGCTTTTTGAATGTGAAATCTCGAAATGAGAAAGAAAATAGTTTGCTCTACGAAATAAGTTTTTTTCTGGTTATATTTTTTACTAAAATATTGTATGTGATGTTGAATATGTCGTGCATGCGTATACGCGTTACTTTCTATTTAAAAAATAAAATAATCTTGATGAAAGATTGAAAAAAAAAAAACAAAACTCATAGCTATTTGGTTCTGTAATCCCAATCAATTTTCATTTCCACATTACAATCAAAATAACACTAAAATAAAGTAATTAGTTCCCCGCCAAGCAGACTTCACGGCGACTGCATATTTCAGACTGGAATGCAGCAGATGCAACTCACGTCGCTTACGTCACAACTGCAAAACCTAATTAGTTACTTCCCTCATTTAGCACTTCTACTCATTTGTATTAATTCTCACGACAAACTCTCAAAATACCTAACTACCTAACTAGATAGGTACAGTCAGCCGGAAAATAATATGTTATACACTCTTTTATTTTTTCTTTAGCCTATGTTGGGTCCCACAGATGAGCAAACACTTATACACTATGAAACTTTCAATAGTAAATTCGCCCTTCAATTGTAAATTGGTATTGCAAATCATGTTATTAACAATTATTCAAAACAGTTCTCAAAAACATGTACATATTTTCCTATTTGAGCTTCATCCCTATTTCTATTTATGTTCCTAACTGTACTGGTATTTCTCAGATAGTTTGCTAAAAATCGATTTGTCTGCGCAAACTCTAAACAAATCCTTACTATCATTGGTTATACGTCAACACCAATTAAGTCCACCCTGTATAACACAACAAGTTCGCGCTGACCGGCGCTGACCGGCGCTGACCGGCGCTGACCGGCGCGGGCCAGAGTTAATGAAAATTAGTTTTGTTCGGCATCCAACGACTAACAATTGTTTACAATACTTGCACATATAATATGGAGTTCGCCGGCTAGTTTAAATTGCTAACATACTCGTTTTATAAGTAGATGTATGTGTTTAGTTATGTCGGTGTAGAGTTTAGAAGGATCGAAAACGGCAGGATACCATTAATTTTAGATTCTAAATATTCTCTCGATTAAAATGTATACATAATATATTTTAGTGATTCGTTGATAGAAGTGATTTCATAGTGCAACACGGTGACAGTTATCTTGATTAGTAAATCTCATTAATCTGATTCCTGCCCATCGCCTACATATGTTATTTTTGTTTAGTTTATTATAGACTTTATAACAGTATAATTATTTTTCAAAGAAATACCAAATATTTATTTGTTTTTCCTCATCATTACTTTCTCTTTCACAAAATAAACAATTAAGAAAAAAACAGAATGTTTCCCGTTCCATCTAAAAATAAAACCCGAGTTAAACAATTTAAGCCGTGTCCAGGTTATCATACAAATATTAGCAGAAGCACGTTAGTTGACACTGTGCGAAGTACAATAAAACCAAAGTTTGTAGGCCGGTGGCGACGCGCGGTCTGCGGCTTACTTCATGTATATGTATGTAAAGTTTACGGCTTACTAAAACTCATTCATATTAACACATGATTTTAATTCACGAACTAATATTCTGTTCTTGTTTTTAATGATTTTAGAAAATGGATTTCAAGAAAAAATTACGTTACTAAAGCCAGTAATAGGAATTGCTTTTTTGTGTTAAGTAGGAATGGTCATTTTCCTTCTTATGTAATCTTTGGTCTACCCAACAACATATGGTATGTATATGTATATACCTACACATAAAGGTGAGCCATAACTTTCCTTAATACAAAAAATAACAGTTTCTCGCAGTTCTCGAACAAAAACCTGTTTACTCGAGTCTGATCTAAGCCTTCGATATGAACTTCAATCATTAACTGTCGGCCCTAACACTTTCCTCGGAACTTTTTCAATCGAACAACACGACGGGGCCATTTATTATCCCCTGTTCGACTGGACAAGTGTCGTGTGTAGCCGGCTTTATTTTGCTGGCGAACAAACTCGCTTGCTAGCTTGATTTCTTTTGTTTTTCCTGTGTTTGTAGGCTAGTCGAGCGGCAGTTTTTTGGCAAAGTGAAATTTTGTAGTTGAAATTCCTTTGAGAAAGAGGCTTTGACCTGCATTGCGACAAATTCCCTTTATTATTATGCTACATAAACATAACACTAACTATGATCTTTGATCACCCTTCAAACACAACCCTCAACACACAATGGCCCGAAAATTACGAAATAACCGATATCATTGAGCAATTACTTGTTACCCCGAACTTATTACTCAGAATGGGATAAAGTGTGGCCGAATGATCAGGAATGGCCTCACTACCGCCGCGGTGGGCCTAATGGGGCCACACTGAGGCCCCATTGAGCCCTAAAACCCTCGTATCTCAGTCTTTATCACGGAATATCAGTTTCAGAGCAGAGCGTTTTGTATTATTCATGGTAATGGTTCTATGGTTTTAGACTAATAAATGATGGTGATAATGGACGGTTAAATGTATTGTTTGCGTGATACAGGGAGATAGATCTATAACCTTGTGTATACATAGCGAGTGATGTTGACTATTGAGAAACTACGAGATGTGATGAAGTATTTGATCGGTAATAACGGTACTAAGAGTGGCAATAAATAATCCAATTAGGAATTTTCTACATAAATTCTAAATTGTAGAAAGCGTAGTCTTATTTATTTCTTATTAAGATCGCAGAAGCCAATTATGTATTTAGTTGTGTAATTTCAGCGAAATGTTAAACGAAGAATATTACGATACAGCCACGCATCGCTGAACCTAATAAACAGCATTAGCTGTAGGCTCAGTATTCCAAATTCAAACCAACAATCTGATTATTCTCTCCCTAATTAAGAAATCTAATTCGAAATTCGAAATCAAACAGCAAAACGAACTGTAAAATTATTTAAATTAGAATGTTAATTCGTCAGTCGGTGCGGCGGCGGCGTGGTGGGCGCACCTGTCGCGGTATCACGTCTTACCGCTGTCCGAAAGTTGGTGGAGTTGGTGCTCACCCCACAAACTCGTGATTAGCGCCCATTTAGCGCAGCCAAGCTGGCCCCAAAGTTGGCGGACGTGAGTGGGTAACGAGCCGTTAACATTTTTACTCGCGCTGCTCGACAAGATTGTTTTTTTAGCTTTTAATTTAAATTTAAATTATTGTCAAAGCGTTTTGGACAAGCTATAAATATTTTTGGGAGAGTGTTAGGTTTTAATGGAATATGGACGGTTTGAGATGAGTACCGAGGTCATTGATGTTTAGGGACTTTCGAATGTGAAAATCCGTAATTGATGGTAAGCTCTCGCATTTTTGTATACCAGGCTAGCCTCATAAGGTATATTTAGGAAAATGATCACTGAAAGCGATAAAAAAATCCTTAATAAATTTTCATGACATTAGCATATAAAAATTAGACCTTCAAAATTACAAAGCAATTTCATAAAAACGTACAAACAAAACAACATGAAACCGTTCCCGCGACACCACAAATTGGAGTCGTGACGTTCACGTCTCGTGCAAGTAATTCAAATCAAACATGCCGCATGGATCCCAATCTAATTTCCCACTTGAATTAAATAGCGTCGCAATTCGCTGGATTGGATTAACGTTATGGCAAACATTTGGTGCGGTTACCCTGCTATGTAAATACAGCGTGTTTGTAGTTTGCGGGAGAGGCTGCGAGTGCGACTTGCGACTTTGTGTCGCGCTTCTGTACGTGACAGTGCGGCCGATGACACGCTGGCTAAAGGATAATGCACATTGAAATACATGTTCAATGATAGGGGGTAAAATATACTATTAGCTAACCTTTCTAGAATGGGCTATCGTGTTTCATATATGCAAAACCAAATTATAAATGGACAAAAAAAGATTGTCTCGACAAAAGCCGCATCGATTCTGCGGTTTATAGAATTTTATAAGTCATAGTTATCAAGAGTTGCTAGACGGAAGTTGAATCATAAAAATAAAATAGTAATACATATCATGGCTAAGGAAAACTATGTTTACTCCCCATAAATTAAAGTGTATCTAAATCTCGTCTGTAAACTTTACCAAAACAAAATGTACCAGCGAGTGTTATATCTCCGTTAAAATAAATCCAAAACTAAGTTTTAAAAGCTATATAAATGTGTACATGTCACGGAGCGAGGGTGAGCCATGCTGTCAGCGTTTCATTACTGAAAGTGCAAGCTTACCGCAAGCCATTTTTTAGATCCAAATCAATTTATTTAATGCAGCAAATGGAACTGGTTTCAAGCGATATCCTTGCTGAAGGAGACCGATTTTATTGCTGGATACGATACACACTGTTATTGATACGATATCTTAAAGCTTGTTCTTTGTAAAGGGCTGACAGAGGTGTATTGAGGGACCTATAAATTTTCTCAATTGCAAGTATCTCAATTATAGATAGAGCGAGATGCTCTACATGTTATTATGCATACTAGTCATTTTTGCTAGTAAGAAGAGGTTCATAATGAGAAAAGATGTTTGTGATTCATTAAATGTCATTCATCTATAAACTAATCTGGAAAGGCAACCGGGCAAGTAGCCCTTACATTGCCATAAGGCTCGCTGGTTATAATGACATCTAAAAGTAGAGTTTATACTAATCTAGCATAACATCACGTAAAAGTTTTACTAAAATTCTCACACGACAAACTTCGGCAAGCCGGCACAATACTGTCGAATTAATTCGCGCCGCAAACGCGAAATAAAAAATACATCGCGTCATTCGTTAAGCGAAGCCCCCCGGAATACTGGTGCTTCGCGAAAAAAAATATATCATGAAAAAAAGTGGGAAAACTTCGAAAATGAAAAGTCAACTGAGTGAATTTGCAAAAATTGCTTCGGGGCTGTGGGAGGAACGCACGGCACATTCGCGGAATTGCAAATGCTCCGAGTGTTAAAGTTGCGATTCAATTCCGTTTAATTGAATACAATTATTTTCGGGAAGATGTAATTATAGTTTTTTGATGTCATTTAAGATGGCAGATAGCTAATGCGTATTCGCTATGGAAATAAAAATATACTTATGTGATTTTAACCTACGCATATTTTTATTTTCTTCTTGTATAGCCTTTTATTTTCTTCATGGATTTCAGTTTTCTTAATGCTGCTTACATAATTTTGCTTCTGCGCAATACTTGTTTCGGTAGTTATATTTAAGCTTGAGACATTTATAATAACCTGTAATAGCCTTACAGGATTTACCTATGCTATGAATGTTTAAGAGTTGAGCTTCATAGTATTCTTCTAAAGAAATAGCAAACAGTAACCAACAGGATCAAACTCACAACCGTAACTAGTCCTCATTAAAACACAAAGCGCCAAAAACTGAACGAAAAATAAGAACATTCAATTCGTGGTAGAGATTATCCGTTTGAAACAATTACGGTCTCAGTGGGCCGGCGATAATCCGCCGTTTCCTGTAGACTCATTACATCAGCCAATGGTGACTTTAGGGGAAAAATTGAATTATTTCGGGGAATCGTATTACATTTCCAATTTACTTGAGGGGAATTTTCGATGTCTAATGGACCTGGTCGCTAAGGGTACGAATTAAGTAGTCACGTGATCTCTGCCCTAAATTTCGGTCATGCAACTTTTTTGTAATGTTTTTTGAGTATTTCATGGTCTTTATATTTTGGGAATTCCTGAAATGTGAAACGTCTTGCAAAGGTATATCGGTATAATTAGATATAATTCTTGTTATTTTCAAGGTTATTATTAGGTTTAATTTTGGAGGACGTTTAAAAGGGATCGAGTATATCGATAGAAGAAGAGTCACTCAATTGCTATGGAAGAGTTCTAGTCAAAGTTTGTAGTAGTGCCTATTACATACTCAAAATATTATTGTCAAAAATATTCGCATGCAGATTATTTGCGAAAATCTTGTTCAATATAATGAAAACCAAAGAAGTCATTGACCTGAAAACTTTAAGTACCTAAAGAGTATCTTACAAATAGAAAGGACGTAATCAAAGTAATGAATCAGGACTACTCTGATAGGCCGGAGGTCACAGCGTGGGAGTAATTATCATTGTATTTGTGAGGTTTTACCTGGAATTTCAATGTTCTTTTATTTTAATTGATATCGTAGTAAATAGTGACCCTAACTTATTGGCGTATGTTTAAATATTAAAATGTCTCCGACCATTATCAAAGTATTTAAAAAAATGCGCAAAAGAATATTAAGTAACCAATTTGTCAAAAGAAAATCCCAAGGCCAAATTAACCGTTCACTAGTGTCAAATACTTTGTAAAATAAAGTCAGAACAATTAATCCAAAAGGTCCACGAAATATCTGGCTCATTTACGAATCTTAATATCTCATAAATCTTCAGTAATTAAGCCGACAAGGGCCAAATGAAGCCTAGACTTAAATCATCGTAATTAAAATCAATTTCATCTGACAATTGCCAACACACTGTCACTGAGAGGCATATCAGAACCCACAAATCACAGAGGCGAAACAATGGCCCACTACAATGGGGCATCTTCACAAAGAAGCTCAACTCATTGCACGAGAAAGGATACGATAACACCACTGTATCTTGGCCCCTCGAACTTCATTACGCCCCCCTCTCTGTCGCCAGTCTTACAAGATCCAGGGAGAGGGGAAGGTCTTCCGTAACTGGGCGTTAGATTCCACCGTTGAATCTAGATAATTGATAGATAAAGATCTGTAGAGGCTGAACGAGTTAGCTGCGTAAGTGAAGTTTTGATTAAAACAGTTTCTTTTTTTTCAGTTGGGTTTATGTAAAAAGTTCGGGATGGTTGTTTTCATAAATCAGATATTCCAGACAGTGGCCGGAGAGGGCATCGTAAACTTTACGGTTTCGTAAAGTTCCTTTATGATTCTAGTTTTCTTGAATTAACTTTTTGATTCTCGTTATTACAACAATGAAGGGTTAGAATTATTTAGACCTCACATGGGAGGGCTGCATATTAACTTTCTTTTACGAGTAATTTGCTCTGTAAATTAGTGTTTTTTGTTTGCAGTACGATGATTTTTTTTGTTATCATTTCACTCATGATTTTATTTAGGTAACTTCATGTTTATAACAACTTATTTTTTTACCTTTTGCTTCTTCTATCTACGCATTATTTTTATTTACACTTATTAATAAAGAATAAAGTAATACAAAGTTAATTACCACAACAATACGTAATTTTGGCATATTATTATATTGGAAACCACAATATTTGTGTTGCTGTTAACCACAGCTGTGTAATTATGAGTAACTTTGTAATTCGTGCACATTAATAATATTTGAATTAAACACAAATGAAATGTGAATGGAAAATCTAAGTACACGCCGTAGAAGACAATGTATGTAGAATGTAACTGTTCTTTATAGTAAAATATACCATCACATTTGACCCAAATACAGAAATACCAGTCATCTTCAAGGGTTCAATTGAGTTGTACAACTCTCCCCACGGTTTCTCAATAACGTCATAACAGATCACCGATGACGTCACAAACATGAATACCAATTCTAAACAAAGAAATTGAACTTCGACTGATTCTGGAGCAGCGTCGATTGGTCTCGATAGAGGCACCCTATTCATTACGGCGCTACGAAAGTGCTACGCGGCGCTACGCCGCTACGCCGCTACGAATATAGATGATACCATCGGCTAGATTGATTCTATTTGGAAAGATGTAGATTTTCTGGATCGCGCTCATTTCTGAGGATATGTTTTAGAATATTTTTGGGTTAACATAGAAGACAAATTGGTTTATGTATGAGAAAGATACTGAAACAGATTTGTACTCTATATTATAAAATCACTACATAGTATAAAACAAAGTCGCTTTCCGCTTTCTGTCCCTATGTATGCTTAAATCTTTAAAACTACGCAACGGATTTTGATGCGGTTTTTTAATAGATAGAGTGATTCAAGAGGAAGGTTTATATGTATAATAAACGCATAATATAGTAGAGAAACACGGATAATCTAAGAGATTTTTGACGTCAGGTCGTAAATCAACACATTTTTTGCGCTTTCATTGCAAACGCTGGCTGAACCCTACGAGATAGATCAAAATAATGTACTACAGTATTGTGCACCTTAAAAAGATCTACAAAAAAGTCCGCGATGGTATATGTTTATCTCTTGAGGGTAACCCACAATAACCATTTTTTATCCTTTATTTATTACTTATTCACGAAAAGACGATTTTAAGCAATACAGCATTAATCCTTATCCAATTAAGTACCTTTAATAAATTGTGCATGTAATATAGTTCAATATTGCCCTTTACAGCATGTAATTTAAATGAATATTTTCGAAGATATTACAGATTTAAAATGCAGGGACATAGCGGTTGCGGCGGTACCGGCCGGGGGGCGCGTGCCTATACCAAAAAATGCTTCTAAAGCTGTGCTTCGGCCTACAGAACTTTATGATTGCGTAGTTATATTTGGTATCAGCGTTGCACCCGAGCAAAGCCGGGGCGGGCCGCTAGTTTGTTATAAATATGGAATAAAATATGTAAAGGAAGAGTTATTTTAAATATACTACCAACATACTCAAGTATAATAAAGAAGAAAGTATTAACTAAGAAAGTAGGACACAGTTTCCGCCGTCTATAATCAAGTGAGCGAAGCCTTTTAGTTTTTTTAAGTTAATTTCCGTTCCATAATATTGCAGGCATTTTCTTCATACTAACATAATTATAGCATTTCCTTTCCTGTGAAGTTACTTCTTAGAAGGAAAATGAGATAAAAATATCTAAATATAAGGCTCTACATTTATAATTTTGAAATATAAGTTCGACATACATAAAATTAACTCTACAAATCCTTTTGATATTTTCAGTATCCTAAAGAATATAGGAATCGTAGTGAGTCGAACTATTTGCTTAACAAACTGCATCACCCGGCGATGCCCGCATACGATGTCATTAGGAATAGTGTGAGGTCATCATCGTATCAGCTATTTTGGGTAGAGACGTTGAATAAAATGGTTGAAACCGAACTGAAAATACTAGCTTTTATAATTTATTTTTGTATTCTTTGTTGGGTTGTATGTTTTTGCTTTATAATTTACTTTTTACACATTTTTAAGTTTCCGTAAAAATAAATTCGCCTCGTAGCTTAAAACGAAGGAATAACAAACCATGCTACAAAACTCCAACAAAAAGCTAACTTTATCAAAGACCTAAACCCCAAACTATTTAAATTATAAACTCATTTACTCCAACTAATGACAACGTACAGAATACAGAATTTTAAAACAGCTTAAAGTCCGTAAATTTCGTACTAACCACGAGCAACTCATAACTGCACGACACACGTACAGTCGCGCACAGAAGCACTCCACAATCATAAATGCTTTGCATGAAAAATAGGGTACACTCAAAGACGAAGTTGTTTCGCTGATATTAATCACGGGATAAGGGGAGCTCTGTGCTGCGTGATTTGCACTTTCATACTCCGCTGTGTGTGACGTCACGCCTCTGGAGGCTTGCTTGTTAGGTAGCTCTGTTTTATTAAAAAATACTTGTGCTACTTTGAATCGATGAGTTGTGGATGAATAGAGAAATTGTATGTGACTGAGATAATATGGTAAATAGTAAATTATAAGAACAACAATTTTTTTTTCGTTGTTTTTTTGCCAATTTTTTAGTATTGATCTTTTGCTGTACTTTTCTTTTTGTCTGTTTTCTAGGTGCCTAATTTATTATAGAAGAAAATCTTTTATTGACAGATTAAAATTTCTTAGCAGATATATCCCGGATTAAATGTTTTTACATGAGATCTTACTAGCAAATCGAAAATCTAGTTACTTAAAAAAAGCTACAATACAGGTGAATTACGCGAATTAGTATAAAGTCCTTGTCTAAGTAAACACGATCGCTGCTATATATTATTTTTATAGACTCCTAGTTTACTAAACAACTTATAAAAACTCTAAGGATTAATTCCTAGGAATAAAACTAGTTTCTATTTCTCAGGTAACGTTCTCAAGAACGATTCGCAATACCTTTGAGGCTTTAGGTCGAACTTTAGTTTATTGGCAGTGCTGCCAGACAAATGAGGTATCGTTACAGAACAAAATAGAACGCTATACAGAGTGATTTCTTTGAAAGGCATCTTGGAGTCGTTAAAGTGCTCTGTCGGAGTCATTATTAAGGTTTTTTAAAGGTGCATCTTTGTGAGCTACATTTTATGTTTAAGAAAAAAATAAAATTAAAAAAACACATCAACAGCACGGTTAAAATGTTATGGTATCTGTATATAAAATATATAAAATACAGTTTTTTTTTTCGAATTTTGGTAGAGTCAAATGACGTGGTAGATTATGTTTTCTCTTTTGTTTGTTGTTAAGCTAGGTTCTTGTTTATGTGATACTGATAGAAGCAAAATATGAGTGCGGTAGTGTAGCAAACAAAAAATATTATTTTACACAGTTTGGTCAAAAATATAAAGTACGATCAAGCGAAAAACTGTAGTCGGCTACAATTTCGATCGAATAACTAAAAATTTGCATACAAAGTTATGGCTGATAAAAAATCGTTTTACACACAAAGACTACAAAAATGATTAAAGATATCGTGACCATATAATTTTGTAGCACAAGTGTTGAGCAAAACAAACTGAGTCGGGCTGTGCCGGGCGGATTATCGCCGACGTGACAAATGTGGCCCCATCGTGACACGAACACGTGTTATACAATACGTCACGCCGTTATTACACGAGCAGTTTTAGGGTTAACGTCATCGTGCGATGCTGCAGCAGTTTCGGGTTATTATTTTCTTTGGAGTGATGGACGGTTAATTTTGTGCGATGGGAATTTTCGTGACGTCACCTGCGATGTGCATGACACGTTGCTCGTTGTAGATGTTATGTGATAGCATAGATTTTATATTGTGTACATTGGCTTGTATCTGGCTTGTGTGCATTTGTGTAGGTATTTGGAACTTGCTTTATTCCTACGTAATTGAACAAATTGTGCATCATGCCCGTATATATTTTTTGTGGGGGTATTCAATATTACAATAAAATTCAAAGGCTGAAAATCCTAATAATTAATATGTCTTGTCCTTAGTATATTTTGCTGTGCATAGTATGAGGGTGACATTTAACACATGTTCGTAGTATTTACTAGATTTAAACGACATCCGGAGCAAAGTTCGCTGCATTTATTATTAAAGGACAATGGCAGGTCTCCATACTAAGAATTGTCTGGGATCAAATTGAAGCGTCCCTTAATGAAAAATATGTTAAAAGATTTGGCGTTAGTTCTAGAATCTATAAATGAGACTATTTTCATTTGGGAAAGCCGGAAAAAAAAGATTTCGGTGTTAGAATTTTATTATTTAGGTTATGAATTAACGTCAATGTCAATTAGCTATATCTATAAAACATAACGCAGATCGAAATTATGTCCTTAAGAAATGATAATGTGGTGTGGTCTAAGTGAGAATAAGAGTATTTACGGATAAATGGGAAAAACCTAAATAAATTCTAACACTCGATGTAGAGTAGTACTCAATTTAAACTTTTAAACTATCGCGCTGCATATTATAGAACGAAACGTCAAGCCCTTAAGGTATTTACGCATGTACGCGCTAATCCCCGTTCTATAATATTACTATAGTACTCAATTATTGAATGTTTAAGAAAGCTGAGCGCGTATTAAAAAAATGCACTTGCCGCGTAAACAATAGAACTATGTTAGGGCAAATAAAAAACATATTTTGTTTAAAATAATTATTTATTTCATTCTTCATCTCATTATCATCATTACACATAAAATGCGCGTGCGACGATGATCTCTATCGTAATCTTCCATAGTTATTGTTATGGGTTTACAACAAAAATCCAATTCACTATATAGGCACAATCGAAGCAAAGTAAGATTAGCTTATGCTCACGCAAAAGCAATATCGTAGTCCTAAGGGCACGCACTAGTCACACAAGGCAGTATCAATCAATCCATAAACAGTCCAGGTAGGGTAAAAATAAATAGAAAGCCAAATATAATCATAAAACACAACCGACATTGTAAACACGGAAGGATTTTGTAGTCTTCACTTGACAGACAACCACAGATAACATTCACTGTCAAAAACAAAAGTAGTGCTGCACATTTGGATTCGTTTTTCTTGAGAATCGATACGACACTGAAACGATCCTCTGATATTTTGATCCATTATTAATTGGATTTAAAAGTAGGAGCATTTCTTCAAACATATCATTGATTAAAGACGAAAGAATAGATAATTCTAATATTATGTTAAAAACAAAACGAACTCTACAAGGGTCGATCGATCGGTCGATTATATCGATCATTCGTTTGATTATACAGCGTCACACCACTATTTTAATGGTAAAATGTCGAATGTAGGTAACCTAATTCGAACATCATTTTATGAGCTTTTAAAAACATAAAAATAACTCCGGCTTTTATAAGAAGAAGTGAATAATTGAAAAATCGTAGAAAATTAATTAAATTTGATTGATATTTATGAAATCTATGGACGCCAAAAAAAGTCCAGACCAAATTCTGCCATTGTTCTTTCCGTAACCTTGATAAAAATAGTTTTCGCCATCAGGAGGCAGGCGACACGTCAAATTGCTTGCTGACGCATTCAGGCAGCCAGTCTAGACCTAAGCATGTGAGGTTTTCGCTCCATTCCGATTTATTTCCTATTTCGTTCTGCCTTTCATTCGATTTTATTTCTATCAAGCCTTTTGCGAATAATGTGATGTTATGTTTGCGTGCATACGTAGCTAAGTGAGATTACTTTTAAATTGTTGATAAATACTTGATGTCAAGTAAAAAATACTGTGTTTAGGTCTTTTTAGAACACTTAAATACATTATTAATCTATATATTTCTTTCGCAAGGGTTTTATGCATCATATATAACCTACAGCTTAACATTGAGATTAACTTCTACATTTATTTGTACTGGCTTTGATGTTATTTCTATTCATAACTTTCAAATCCAAACAAAAAACTATCATCGAAACAACATCCCAATCCTTTTCAATCCGATCGCAACAAAAAACGAACTCTATAACAAAACAATAGAATTCCTTTTCGAAAAACAACAAACGATCGGAACTCAATTGGGATCTGTGACGGACTTAAAAAATAGTAGTCATTAAGAGAAACAGGGTTCCCTAAATCCATTGTATTCGTATAACTCCGTATAGTTCCGTACACAATTGAAGGAACGTTCCCAAAGAGATTACTGTAAGAGGATCTCAGGACAGAGGGACTCTCCCAGAATATTATTTGCGAAATTAGTGATCCTCTATATTTCCTGTGTATTGCTACAGTTGTTTTGCTTTTGTCAGACAATTGCTAGCCTTTGTTGCTGAGCACTGGATCTGATTGGTTTAGATCGTGTATTGTTTTTACAGTTCCTATGGCTCAATGCCTACTGTTCAGAATATTAAGTAGTACAGTAGTTGTTTACTCTATATTAGATAGATGTCTTTTCACGTTCCAAATTATGAGATATAGGCATATTTAGATATCTAGCTAGGATCTAGATATCGAAAAACTTTTTGTCCGACATCATCATCATCCTGCCCTGTTCCCAATTATTTGGGGTCGGCGCAATGCGTATTCAGCTTCCATTCATCTCTACAACTTGTAATCTCAGTATTTACTCCTTTCTTTCTCATATCATCTTTCACACAATCCATCCATCTCTTTTTTGGTCTTCGTCTGCATGTATACCCATCCACATTCATACTCATAACTCGTCTAGTTGCGTGACTTTTATCCCTCCTCATCACATGTCCATATCACGACAAAACGACACCAAAAAATAATAATTGCAAAATACATACTATCACATAGAGAATTTGCTCCTTTTTACGAAGTATAAAAAGAAAAACAACCTCCATGAATTGCATATAATATTTCATTCAAATCCATATTCCTTCTCTCTCGACTTCGGAACACTCCCCCGGCGCCGCTTAGAATAATTACCATAGCTAACTATTTTCAACTTAGACTTAACTTGAGTTCTCCTTAAAGCATATGCTTAGGAGTGGCATTCAGACGTTCTGGATAAAGTTGGGACGTCTGGCCAACTTGTAGTCGTACTCTCCACCACATATTACGCGTTAACTCGATAATTGTTAGCGCTTTTGTCTGTGATACATGCAGACTTGGGACGCTGGTTTTGGAGTTTCACGTACTATTATACTAGGTACCATATCTTGAAGAGATAGAGATATGTAATTTGGCTTAATGTTTCATGATTTGCTCAATGTACTGCGTCATTTGGAAGGATGATAGGAAGGCATGCAATCGTCATCAAAAGATATTGTGAATTCTATGAAATTCAGGGCCGTCATGGTTACCGATGGAAAGGTTGAATTCGGTAGTAATAACAATTAGACCTTGCAAAAATCAACCTTACAGGCTTTGAAATAAAGACGCTATCACTTTCATAGTGTAACTACTAATATTTTTTGTTATGAGTCCTTGTTTAGAGGCTGTTAAGATATTTTTCTTGTATATAATATACAAAGGGTAAAAAGGTGAGGCCTTTTTCTTGAAAGAGAAAAGATGGATTGTGTGAGGGATGACGTGTTTAACACGGAAGTAAACCCTGAGATGACGGTTGATACAGATGAATGAAAGAAAAAGGCAAAGATGTAAGAAAAAGTATAATATATAACCTGGTGAAATAGGGGGCTATATAAATGGGAGATGATGATAAAAGTAAGCGGATACATAACTCATTTAGTGTTAATATAAAGGGGACATATTAATTGGTTAATCATATAAGAAACCTAAACTATAGGCTAGTGACCACAAACTGCTTGACATGTCGACAACTTGGGTAAGGTCAGCCTCATCTGCCGATGCTTTTGTTTTGTCTACTACTCAAAGCAGTTCAACTGTCTCAAAGACTCCAAACGCAAGGCCTTACTACGGATTAATACACATTTTAACGGTAATATTCTACGCAAATGAAAGCCAAAGCCAATATTCGGGGCTAATTTCGCAAATAATTTTTTAGTCAAAGCTCGCGAACAAAATCACAAGTACGAGGGCGGCAGATGTGTCGAGTCACGGAGTACTCAAATAGTGAGCTGAGGCTCATCTAAAACTTGGTGAAACGTCGAGTCACTGCCTCCAGCTTCTTCTGCGGTGATTAATGTTCTGCTTCTATTCTCTTCCTTAGAAATAATGTTAATCATTGGCGTCGTGCTTAGTGCTAAGAAGGACTTAGTTTTTGAAATGAGTTATTAAGTTTTTGTGGAACTGTTTGTTTGATGGTATTGGTCCTGTTAGTTGTTTTGTTTGGAATAAATAATTTGTATTGTGAAAGCTGCGATTCAAATTATTTTCTTGAAATTTTTTGTAATGCTATTTCTTAATTTGTAACATCAGTCTTCAAAAATAAACAAAGTACGGTTTCCATGAATAGTAAGGATCGCAGAAAACGGATGAAGGCGATTTTCAAGAAACAACAGAAATAGAGCCTTAAAAATAACTACCAAGAATTGAGTCCAGAAATAATGAAACCTTTTATATTTCCTTACTTTTCAACGAAAATACAAAAAACTATGAAATTTGAAATATGTAAAAAAATATGTTGTATTCAGATTTACTGAATGATTAAAATAAAACGTTAGAAATAGGGAATGTTTTAAATATTCGTTATGAACTGAAACATTTAACTCGGTACATTTTGTTTGAATGAAAAATACATCAATGGAGCTTCGGTGCGCAGTAATTACTTTTCTGTACGCTACACTAATCACAGGGCATTTGCTGAAACGAATATTCACAAGCCCATCCGGCAAATAAATTGCATGTGTGTGCATCAAGAGCGTAGCGAGGACCGTAGGAACTTGAATTTTTTGTGTAATAAATAAGTATTTGTAATTCATGTCATGAGTAAATTAAAATAACTAACATCTGAACAGGCTTTTTTCAAAAATTTTGTAGTTCGTTACAATAATTACGAAATCACTTCGACTTCTTAAGGTCCCCATAAGAAAAGTGTCGCTTTATTTTACGACTTTAAGATTTAGGTTCATCGAACAAAAAAATATGAGTAAAAAAATATCTTATAAATTGTAATATCGCCTTGCCATCACAATCAGAAGCACCATGTAGCATTGAGGGACTTAACCATTTAACACAAACAATATAATATATCAATCGCTATCTACCACGCCAACATCACAAAGACACCCCAATGCACCAATGTACCCCAATGTGGCCCAATGTGGCCCAATGTGGCCCAATGTACCCCACACACTCCGTCTTTCACATCAAGATATATATTTTTCACAACGAGCTCTGACAGTTAAATATTTCGTGCTCAGCTCTAATGAGGAGTAATCTTGACAATTATGCTTTCACGTACGTTTTCGAGGGTCCAAAATAAGGTAATGTTGTTTTGTTGTTCTCAAGTGTTTGTTATTGTGAAATGGTTTGTGGGTGTTGTGTTAAAAGGTTACGGAAAGGGTAACGGGGTTCATAGAATTGGATGTTAGTAAAATTAGAGTCTTGTATTTTAATTTTGAAATATATCATTAAAGTTAATCCAATACCTAGTAGTATTACGGAATAATTAAAAAAAAACCCACTAATAAAATAACTTTTTTTTGTTAATTTTTATGCTAACTCTTCAAGGCATAGATCTTTGCGCGTGTGCTAATTATTTCATCTCATAAACAAAATGGATTTTCGAATCATTACTTTATTTTGGTGTAAATTCTCATACTACCCGAATAGGCATAAAAATACAGCTTTTATTCATAATATATCTCCATCATATTCACATAAGGCTAATCCAGACCATAAAAAATAACAAAAAAAAAAAATCCCCGACAGCCAAAATTACGAAGGCACACTTTGTAATTAACTGTAATTCTCGTTGCGGCTTAAATGTAATTTACGAGTTTTAAACTGGTAAATAAATAGGCAATAACGAGTAGGCACACGAGTTTGGAGTAATGGCGGCAAAGATTATGTTTTCATGGGAGTCGCTTAACGACAATGTTACTGAGACACATGACTCCACACGTTGGTACATCAATCTTTATTAAATAGTGGGTTATGATAATGGCGAGGTGAGTTACACAGATTAGAGGTATTTAAGGGTGCAGGAAATAAATTTCTTTAATATGTATTATTTATATTTTTTTAACTAGGCTCGATTTAAAAAGCTGATATAAGTGATACTATTTACGAATTCCCTAATGTTTGTTCGTTATTATAATTACATCTCTATTATTTGACGTAATTCTGGAAATAATCATAAAATAGTATGGCTTATGAAAAGAAATAATTTAAGCTATTTAAAAAAGTATAGAAGCTAGATACCTAATTGCTTATTGTTTTTTGGAAGCTACAAATGCTTGTACTTTCTCTGTATGAGAAGAGCGACACGCTGTTATTATGATTGATATTTTTTCGCGTAAAACTAAAAACTTTCCTACATAAATCGAGCAAAATTTTATGAATATTTATAGTACCTGCCATCTAAAAATATTCGTCCAATCCTTTTTGGGCAGCTTGACATTGTGTCATAAATAATAAACGGTTGATCCCAACGATTTGTTAGAATATTACGGCTTCGGGCCAGACCGTGGCAATTACGACGGATTACAGCCGGCGTGACAAACAGCATGACAAACGGCGCGACAAACGTCACGGTAGCCAAGAACCGATGACTTTAAGGAATAGGCGAGACGGATATCATTTAGGCAAAAAAATAAAAAAAGACTTATGTAAAAAAAACGCACAGGAGGAAAAAGTAAGTGCATATCTGAATGTGGTTCTATCAGTAATCTTCATAATTATTTTTAGGCATGTGATTTTTAGTTTCTTAAGAATTGTTAAATTAATTATTGATTACATTAAATTGGGAAAATAATAATAATAATATCCCGTGCCATCTCACACACGGTTGTCTGATCCCAAGCTAAGCAGAGCTTGTGTTATGGTAGCCAGACAACTGATAAACATACTTATATATTTCTAAATACGTACATATTATAGATAAATTACACCCAGACACCGAACAAATGATCATGCTCATCACACAAACATTATTTTCTGGGTGGAAATCGAACCCAAGACCTTCGGTATAGCAATCAGCGCCTCTAACCACGAGACCAACAGGACTGTCGAAAAAAGAAATGCTTTTCTTTTGTTACTGCCTAAAAAACAACTCTGGTGCATATCACAGTGTAATTCACTGTTAATTAAATAGTCATCTATTATAATAATAACGCATAACAGCGTTTTCTTTTCCTAAACCATAAAAACAAAATGTTTAGCATCTTTTGTTTACCTCCACCCCCAATGCAGAGTACCTTATGCTCTGTAGTGGCGTTATTTCATAATTATTTTGCTGTTGTTATTACGGCTAGTTTGCACATACACCGCATTTTCCTAGGACTCGGTAAGTAGGGGCAGTTTATATGAGCGGCATAATATTCCTATAGAGCTTGCATTTACACTCTTGTTAGCAGAATATGTAAGTACTTTACTATGTAGCCCATGGTTTTGTACCAAAAAATGAGATACTAGGAATTTGTTATAGGGTCATGTGTTTATGAGTTATGGATGTATAATTAAGAAAAGGGACGTTACATATAAAATATTTCACAAAAATACGCGAAATTAAAGTTTTTCAAGATCAGGGACGAGATTATCATAGTGTGTGGCACAGTGGCTAGAGGTCTTGGGTTTGATTCCCGAGTCCACCAAGGTGTTATTGGGTTTTTCTATAAATTCTAAATAGCAGTTCGGAGTTTGGATTTGTGCCCGGTTAGTGGCATTAGGTTCGCTCCCTATTACATGGAACCTAAACATATCGGCGAACTGTGGGTGTACATTGGTACACCTCTGCCTACCCTTTCGGGGATATAGGCGTGATGATATGTTATGTGGCACAGTGGGACGAAAATATATACAAATTTGGCTAAAAAAATGGTGATATAATATCTAAATTGCACTCCAGGTGACGTTTGTTTTTTCCATATACGACATTGCTCACTACTGCAGCACTGGGACAACTAGGCCTCATAACAAAAAAACGTCACAATTTCGTAGTTACCGAGCATGTCCAAATCGCGGCAAATTTACGAGGCTGTCACGATAAGGGTTCGGATTATAAGGCCCGCGCCCGCGTCACGGCGGACAGACTTAGTGCCTACCTCACTTGATGTGTGCCTATTAAGGCCAGTCTTGACAGCATGTGCCTACAAATGACAAGACACTTGAGTTAAGTGTAAGTTTCGTACTTGGAGTATTTGAGGAGTATTTTACATTGTGGTTGTTAGTTTTTCATAGGTTAAAGAGATATTATAATCACTGAGATACTCAATAGTAGAGTTTAAAATAAATATATGGACGCAGGAGGATCTTGATAAGTAAATTCTGCTATTACATTTATGGACTGGACTATATCAACTAGCTAACGTTAGAGTCGGATCAAAGCTCTATTATTGTCTTATCGATTCTTCATAGCTCGATGCCTTATAAAAAATATGTATAATTATCCTTTTTTTCTAGAAATTATCATAATTCACTTGCTTATGAAACACTGAATATTACTCAATTAACGAAGAATTTTTATATTAATTTTACACATATAAGGTAATTGTTCTGTTTTAGAAAAACTTATACATTTGATAAGTAACAATTCACAATCTCCAAAACAGTCCAAAGTATCAAAATCTAAACTAATACAGAAGATCAAATACAAAGTTTGGTATAGGGGCAGGTGATCATAAGGCCGGTGATACAATAACGGCGACCTATTAATCTTGCCTACCCGGGCTTTGTTTAGCGCGAGATAAGGGCGCTATTGTCTGCACCAGACCTTACAACTATGGTGTCTGTGTGAGTTGTTTGTGAAGGCCTATTTAGGTAGGTAGGCAGTGTTATGGTCAAATTCGATGCGAAATTTTGAAGTATGGACAAATATTTGGCGTTATAGTAATTAGTTGATTGCCTGCTGAACCTCATATTATTATCAAGCGCAGTGGTTGGTTATTTTGTGAAATGTGATTGTAAAGCAATCAAATTAGTTGTCATGTCGTTACAAAATAACACCTACACCTTATACATTAGTATAAGGTATAATTATTTCCTATAATTTTATTGCAATATTTTCAACAAACCAAGCATAATTTGTAAACAACTTGTAAGTTGCAAAAGTTTAGCAAATTATCATGTGTTTAAACATTGGTATATTATGTATTTGTTCTGTGTAACACGCAAGTCACAATTGAAGGAGTAAACAAAACATTTCTTCTAGTAATACTGCCAAGTTTCCGCTGCCCTATCGCCGCTGGCGAGGAACTCACCAAACAGGTTCACACGATGATCATCAAAGCGAAGCCACTCCACTCATAATACACAATGAATTACCATCTTCTAATTTAATTATAATTAAATTATGAACGCACGCAGTCGCTCGTAACGAAGTATCAATTATACTTAATTATTTCCACCTATGTATTATATTACAATCATATTTTATTTAATGAAAATGTAATTAGTACCTTCTTTGTAATTTATAATTATTACGCTATTAGGTTTATTAGGAAATATGCCTTTCGCAGAGGTGTGCCTTTTATACATCCTTCTCGGTAAATTTTAATAACGTCTAATATTTGTCAGACTTTTGGTGTAAAAGGCTGTTTGACGCTCGCAGTTAATTTGTATTCAGTATTTTAGAGATACAAGGTGTCTGTTATATGTGTTATATACATAATAACTAACTGGTATTTATGTACCTTCAAAAACACAACAAACTTTATGTTAATGATTGCAATTGACACGTCTAAACAGTAATTTATGCAGTGACTAATCTATAAGTAATGCAGGTCACGTGACCTGTGCAGTAATTTTAATATCCAAGATATTTGGATAATATTCTGACAAAGCAAACTTCAAACAAGTTAAAATTAAAAAAAATCTGATATACTCGTATCGTACAGTTTCAAAGCAACGCTTCGACAGACTCTGTTGGGCTGAGCCGAAGGTACTTGGGTGTAGCCTGCAATCACGGCTTGGTGAGGCGTGAATGTGCTATACTTGTCAACGACAAATTTGTGCGTAGTCTTAATAAATTATTCTGTGGTCTGAGACACAAGCTGAGCGATGGAGCGGTGTAAAAAGACATTCACTTTGTATTTTCTTTATTTAGTACTGTTTTTATATAATAATATATAAGTGTATGTGTGGCAATAATTGGCGACTAGTTTTTTAACGTTTACATACATAACTAGAGTATAACTGTAGGAAAAGTTGTGACTGTTGAACAAATATGATCTTGTTATTTTTATATTTAACTTGTTCGGTAAATCTATCAAATCTAACCATAAGAAATATTTATGAAACATAAAATTATTAAGAAGCTACGTCCGCTTTCGCCTTTGACTCAAACCACACGATCTTAGAAGCTTACAAATGTAAACCAGTTTTTTATCGAAAGTAGACACATAAAAGAATTCGTGTCGCTTACGAAAATGGCTGTGAATAACATAAATAGCTCTTTTGACGCGCTTTCACTTACTCATGTACGTACCGACGGAATATTGCGTGCTTTAAGTGACCCGCAAATAAAATACGCTGCAGAAATATTGCTAAGATAAAAATAAATGGGATTTAGGAGAAAATAAATTAACTTTTATTTTATGATCTGAATTTAGTGACGGTACCTTTTTAGGGGAATGGAGACAGCGTATGTAAAGATCGTTCAATAAAATGAATATGGTCGAAAATTAGGGCAGGTAAGGGACTATGTGTTTTGGTAAATAAAGGACATTGATCGCAATCTATTAGAAATATAACAGTAAATGTTAAGTATACGATCAATACTTGTCACATCCCTATAAACAAGGGTTTATGAGAATAGATATTAATATAAAATAAGACCAAGATGGTTTGCTTGTTATGCCGGAAAGTAGGACTACAATAAATATTATATAGACGCGCTGGACAGAAAGGTCTAAGATTTGTTGGTCGAGTTTTATAACATTACTACAGGTATCATTGTAAATATTAATAACTATATCTATGCTGCTATAGGGTCTCCATTTCAACGTTTGGAATAGGTTCCTTTATTCGTATTGATAAGGATATATAACGATTTCTTAACCATACCTAATTATTAATAATTTTTAAATTTCCTTAAATATTCCAAATGCATTATCAAGATAAAATTTTGGTAAACATATTTTACATGAAAATTAACTCACACACGTAAAATGCAAAACTATTTTCGATCTACTCGGGATAACATCATTTTCGTAACGTGATCACAAAAAACGTTTCGGAATCGATCCTAAAATTGGCTCGAAGCTATCACCAATATAACACTGTTGTATATAAACTAGAAGTACCTTAAGGCAAAACAAAATGCTTGGGACAAGATTGATCGCTGACTTACTTAAAGGGACAAGACTGGATTCTTCACAATTTCCCTTGATCGATACGATATATGGGATGGAACAAAAACGGTCTGAGATAGGATGCTAAAGACATCTTAAAAATAGAATGTACTTTTTAAATTAGGATGAGTGTCTTTTGTTTTTTATTACGAAAATAAACAACTTTATTAGGAATTTGTAGTTGGGGAGTGTAGATGGATATGAGTAAAACTATTACTCTTCCTGTTTAGGATTGTTTAGTCGGAAGTAAAGACACTCAAAGGCAGAAGAAGACACTAAATAGGTATTGGGTGTTCATGTGTATCATTTAAGTGACTGCCTCGTTGGCACTAAGCGCGACTGCTACGCTAGAGGTCTTGTGTTCGATTCCCAGGTCGACCAAAGTGTTATTGGGTTTTTCTATGAAATTCTCAGTAGCAGGTCGGAGTTTGGATTTGTGCCCGGTTAGTGACAATAGGCTCGCCCCCTATTACATGGGACCTTAAACATATCGGCGAACTGTGGGTGTACATTGGTACACCTCTGCCTAACCCTTCGGGGATACCGGCGTGATGATATGTATGTATATATTTAAGTAAAGAAGTGTAAATATTTTCATTATTAACTTCAACTTTGCACTTTCTCGTTTACATATTTTCAGATGTGCTAAAAATAAGAACTAAAATAAACTTCACTATAAGCTTGTAAATAAAAAGGCCAGTTAAAAAGTTAATTTATAACGTCCAAAGTGGCCTATTAGTGTAGAAGATTGCAAATAAAAAGTATTTTTTAATTTTCCCGCGCTAAGTGGGGCTGTAATTATGCTTATTTAAGGTCAAGTGGTGGCCATTTCGAAGCCGCGTTTTAATCATCGCACTAAATGAAATATAATGGGTTAATCGCTGTTTATAGTCGGTTAATAGAGGCTAGTTGTTTGCGTAACTAGTTGGCGTTAAGTGTATGTATTTTTTTATTAAGAGACCACGACGTATACATGCATGAAATAACGATGTGCGTATGTATAATTTTTTGTACATAAATAAGTCCTACTAACTGAAATATGGCTACTGTTGAATTAAAAATATGTTGAAATTATTTTCGTTACGTAGTTTAAATTACATATGATCATTTTTTTATTGTTGTCTTGTCTTGCGCGAGTTTAATTTTATGTCCCTAGGTAAAAACACACACCATGGAAATTGTAAAATACATAAATGACGTGTCTATATGAAAAAACAAAAACAAACATTCATTTCCTGCAATAAAAAAATAATAATGTAGAGAATATTATTTAAAATTTAACTAGCTTCCCAAATTAGAGTTTTGCTGCCAGTCTTGCCGGATTCAGCTGAACACCGCATTTCACATAAAGTGACTGCCTATTATTTCTAGGTTGATTTAAAATAATATTCTCGTTTACTATGAAGCGGCACTGACCGACAGATCGCCTCCGTAGAAGGGGTGAATGACGAAGGTCTCGTTCCCGATGTGGATGACTCCGGAGACGCCGTTGCACGTGTGGAAGGCGGCCGAGGCGCCCGGGTAGTCCTTCACCGTGCCGTGGTAGTAGCAGTGTTCGATTTCCTGGTGAAAAGATAGTGGTTAGATATGTGCAACTATTTAGAACAAATTAGGTGGAAAAATAATAAGTTTCCAAAGGAATTTTGTGTATTTTTTATGTCAACTTCATAAAGTTCAATTCATTATCAACTCGGCAAATATCACACCTCAATTTTGCGGGAAGAACACAAAGTTTATTTTTTCCAATATTTAAGTTGTATAGATTCTAGATTTGGCTGAACTGCAAACGTAGACGCAAAAAATATTATTTGGTAAAATAAATAACAGAACACAAATAATAATTCAACGTTGGTTTTATATGATTTAACATTTATTCGATACGGAAAATGATTACATCCAATGTTAGGCAAATCTCAACCACTACAATAATGCAATTATCTACCCGTTAAACGATAAGAATGGTCCAAAAATAGCCACAATAGCAATCCAATCTCAACAGACAGCCTCCCAAGTATATGACGCACAATGTTTCTGATAACTTCACATTCAGAATATAATCAAAAAATCAGAACACAAAAGCTCTGTATTCCATGAAAATCCATTCTAAATATAACCGGTGTATTCGATCCTTATATGAAAGTACTGGAATTCAATAAAATATTCTTGCGGAGCAATTTCGTGCCCTGAGAGATCTCCTAATTTGTCATTCACGAGTATCGTCCTTTAACAGAAGGGAAAAAAGATGCTATATAAGTGTGTGGGCCATGAAAACTGCGGTAGGTACGGTATGAGTTTTGTTAAACCTCGTCTTAGTCCGAATATAAAATTATACATGGTAATACGTTACTAGGAATGGCATATTCTCGTCGACCATGCTAAAAGGTATGATAAAAAGTAATATTAAAAAGCTTTTGGTAATTGTTATTTTATACTGCCAAATTAAGATTGGTAGAAATTATTTTTTTATTAAATGTCAAGGAAACGATAGCTAAAATCGATGTAATGTTGGATATTTATAAATTTAAGTTGAGCCCTTTGCACTTGTTATGTGAACGAATATATTTCTTGTCTATAATTTTTTAAACTTTTTTGTATTTAATTCTCCTAAGCTGCTATTGTACCACATACACGCTTCTCTTCGTTCGCTGTTGTCGTGGCCACCACGTAAAAGCCTCGCTCGCAATTAGGCCGCGTTCTTTTTTTTTCGTTCTGCGGCGAATGGAACGAATGAAAGACCGGACCGCACGCTCACAAGAAATCGGAAAGGTTTTCATTCATTCGATGTGAATGGTACACTTGGAGTGACGTCATTTTTTGTGGATTTTATAAATCCAATCTGAGTTAAATAAATAATGATCGTTTTAAATTTAAGAGGTACTCTATTACTTGTGTAGTACCCAGCTTTTAACAGCGTAGGTAACTTTATACTTTTTAGGTTATTTGCGAACATAAAATCTCTAGATTATAAATTATTGTTAGCCATTAGCCGATATCGTTTAATATCGACTAGGCAGCAAAGTGTCTGACTTTTTGAAATAAAGTTTATTTTTGTTACTTACATTAATTTATGAGATAATCGCAAACAAGATATAAATGTAATTACATTAATATACGTAAGCTGTTTCACATTCAATGACTCAAATTTCAATAAACGGTAACTAGCATCTGTGACAGTATAATTACCATTTGTCATGTACAATATCTAATTATCATGACGTCATGATTTAATTGCTACTATATAACAATGCTTTCTTATAAGATAATACAGGCATACATAATATACTGTTATTATGTATGCCTGTATTTGAGGCTGGTCCCAGGTTTCTTCTTATATAGAAAAGGAACGAGCATTGATCACCACGCCTGCTCCTACTTATTGGCGAATACAAAACTACAATTTATCCAGAGCCATTTTTGTTCCCGTTCAAATAATGTGGCAATAGGGACACCGCGGTAGGCCCAGACGGAGATGGCGGGAAGAATTGGAGTGCTTTGATAAGGGATGAGCACGGCCCTAACCAGAGAGAAGTGGAATGTAGGTAGAGAGGCCTTCGCCATGCAGTGGGACAGAAAGTAAAAATATATATAACTGAAAACATGCATCGATAGTTCTGAAGTTAGTAATCACACATTAGTACTTGCTTGTAATAGGTTTAACCTGTAACCTAGTTCCAACACGCGATTGTCCACTGAATTATATGTCACTACTATATAACCAGTATCAGTCTTAAAAAGTATATTTATTATTAAAACTGCAGTGTGATCTTAACAAGGTATAATATTAATAAGACAGTCGTCTCCAGGGAGAGCTAGTTATAACAGAACTCCTTGGTGTTTCTCTGTAGCATCAATCATTTCAGTTTACTTTCTTGTTTTAACACAAAATTGCTCAGTAAGAAGTATTGTTTTCAGTAGTTGTTTTACTGAATATTTTATTATAGGCTATGCTTTTTGTCTTTTAATTTTTTAAGAAATATCTTTTGATTTTGAACACGCGATGATATATTTTTGTAGTATTTTATTTTAACGTGGCAATACTAATAGGCTCGCCCTCTATTACATGGGACCTAAACATATCGGCGAACTGTGAGTGTACATTGGTACACCTCTGCCTACCCCTTCGGAGATACAAGCGTGATGATATGTTATGTTATTTTTTTACTTCTTTATTTTTAATGGAACGCAACTCGAGTATCCATTTTACATAGAATTCTATTTTTCGTTTATTCAAAACCCTAATTTGAATAGGTATATTTTTCACCATGAAAAAGTCATAAAGCATGACATAAAAAAAGATAAAGCAACGACCTAAAAAGCCATACAATAGTATAGCTATCATTCCAGCATTATTTCTTAAATGTTTTCAAGAAAACATGGCGGCTGCGACACCATTTTTCATTTGATACAATATAGTAATTGTCACAGTACTGTCTTCTTCTGTAAGAGAGATACATTTCATTTCTAGTGGGTATTATTCTTGTTAAGCCAACTAGAAATCATGTTGTATGAAGAACAAGTCTTAGTATTGTAAAATAATATGAGTTAAAAATATATTTTATTAATAGACAATAAACAGTACTTATTTTTGTAACATCAGAAATTATAATGCTAGCCAAAAGTTTTTATTATACAATCCAATTAAAGTTTTTCTAGAAATATTGGATTGATTTGAAAATATAAAAGAAAAATACATACTATAACCTACTTAAGAAGTTAAAACAATTATTGAGAAAATTTCCCAGTACCAAGAGTTTCATAACACGATTATACCATAATTCTATAAGGATATTACACCTCCTGTCAAATTATTTTTCTCATCGGTAACGCTGAAAAATTACCTAAAAAAAGCTCACGCAAAAACAGTGAGTATCGCATACTTATACTAAATTAAACAAGGTGGAGGAAAATTCAATCTAATCTTAACTTCCTTCAATCCAATTTGAATTTCCTCACCTTACCCCCCCCCCTCCTCTCTCTACCTCTTCACCCCTCGGATGGTCGTCCTCGCAATTTATCCTAGTCTTCGCTGGACGCTGACTTTAAGATTCCACCTTGAGTAAACAGGTAGAATCACAATGTTCTGTATACTGCTGAGTCTGATGTTTGTAGGTAAAACTGCGAATAGTAGAATGGTAAAGTCAACTATTATAGTTACCGCAAAGATATGGATGTTCAACCGCTGCGTATGACTAGTAAGTCTGGGTAAGATTAGAAAAAAAAAGTGGACCACATTATGCACTCTCTGAACCCTAATAGATAAAAGAGTTTATCATGGAATTCTAGTGGTTAGTGACCCTGACTGCTATACCGGAGGTCGTGGGTTCGATTCCCACCCAGGACAAATGTTTGTGTGATGAACACGATCATTTGTACTGCGTCTGGGTGTAATTTATCTATAATATGTATGTATTTAGAAATATATAAGTATGTTTATAAGTTGTCTGGTTACCATAAAACAAGCTCTGCTTAGCTTGGGATCAGATAACAATGTGTAAATGTGTGTAAAAAAAACAAAAAGTACCATAAAAACCCCGACCCGAAAAATGTAAAAATGATTTCCACATTGACTGGTCCGATCTAACCATCCAGTTAGTGTTTTCAGATATCAGTGTATCTGGGTCAATTAAACATTAATATCAGTTACAAGTAACTTTATTCATAGTTCAATCAAATATATGTTTTTTATAGCTAAACTTTGAATAGTAAAATAATACAAAAATCTGCAACCTCTAACACAAAAACATTGGAAATAAAATAATAATATTACAAGTGAATATTTTCTTTCGAATGCGATCACGTTTCTCATTCCGTTGTTCCAGGAATGCATTCGAACATTACACGTACACAGTTCACGTACTCTTGTGATTGTTATGCAAGTACGGTATACCACACAAGTTTGCTACACAAAGTTCGAAAATGAACCTTATGACTTGGAGATAAGGGCGGGGTTTACATCGATGTTACACGAACATGTGTGGTTGGTTGTACGTCGTTTTGAGGTCTCTGCACCCACGTTTTGCCGTCTCATTGTTGCCTTTGATGTTAAATGTCAATTTGATATGCAATATATTAATATTGATCTGTCTGGCTTGTAATTATATATCAGTAAGGTATATAACCTATTTTGTACGTGTATTTGATATAGAATTGAGATTTGGTTTAAATTGAAATATGGTTGCATTTCACATGAAATAAAGGTTATGTGAAGCACATTTTGTGTGCGTATATCCCTGGATGTAAATCAATAAGTTATAAAAGTACCTCAAATGAACAAAATTTTTTTTTTTTTTAATATTTGGGATAGAGATAAAACATGATATTCAATATAATATTTTCACAAGACAGTGATAATTGATAAATTTACAAGTGTCAATCTGTCAAGTAGAATTTGAAAGGACTATAGGACTATATTTGGCATAAATAAGTCAGTAATAATCAAAGAACCTTCAAAATATCGTGGCAGTTAACTTTTAGTACAAGAAAACCTACTTGCAAGTTAATAAAGTCGTCAAAAGCCAACTCTTTCATCACAATGGTTATTTTACCCACATCACGGGGTCACGTGACCCCATTCCACCATGGCATTTCATTTCCCACGGGGTAACCTTGATTTATCAGTTGTGGTCATAAATTATATGGCCGTTTAACGTATCCGGGTTCCGTATTGAAAAGTGGCGACTTCACTTGCGGTCACCGTAATTTATTGAACCCTAATCTTGGAAAGCAATTTAAGTTTTACGGGTTTTCTGTTATATTTTTATTGAAAATATTTTATGACGGTAATTTATAGTCGCTTGTTTGCGGCGAGATTTGAAAAGTTTGGTGTTTGAACCATTGAGTTAAATGTGATTTTATGGACCTTTTCTTAAGAGATATTTTAACTAGACAAGTAATATAGTGTTTTCAATCAGAAAGGCGAAAACTTTCATTTTCGGTTGTGTAAAAGTAAAGTAAAGTTAATAATCAGTCAAATCTCATGGTAAGCGCGGCAATGGGTTGTTAGACTTTTGGTCAACTAATCACAGTCGTCTTTGATTTGACAGCAAATTAAGTTGAACACCCTTTCAGAAACCAGGGGAAAGACAACTAATATGGAAACCCAATGTCATTTTATACGTATGTAAATTGGGTACCCATATCAGTTTAGAAATCGAAGTCCCAGCCACAATCATCAGTCGGAAAACATAATCGCTTCAACGGAATCAAACCAACTCCTTTCTCTTTTGTGGATATTGTCCAAACTTTCGGTTTCCGTAAAGGAAAAGCGATACATATGAGGTTTTGTAACGAGTTGAAGCTAGAATTCCCAACGTTGGGCACCTATGGGAATGGGACCCAATCATTGGTCCAATCTCAATTTATAGCCAACCGTGAAACTGGACCAGGATTTTAAATTCACAATTGCCTTTGCATTCTATTTTCAATAAAAAACTAATCGCGTTTTTGAAATTAGAATTTCATTTTTATATTGGCCTGATATTGTTTTCCGATTTTAGAATTGATTTTTAAATACTCGTTTGTTACGAAACAAAATTGTATGAAATTTGAATTTCATTTATGTGGCACGTTATAGGTTGTTTTTTTTTGTTGTATTTTTAGTGTTCATTGTTCATGTTCCTGACGTTTTAGTAAAACCAAAGTCTGTTTTATCTAAAATTTTATTTTTTGTATTTTCATATAATGTACCTTATTTACCTTGAATAAAACATGACGTGTATGAAATGCTCATCTGACTGATTTTAAAAGAAATTATCTTGCTTTTGGTTTTTTAACGAGCTTGAACCTCTACTATTGCTAAGGGTCTTTACTGTTAAAAAACTATGCCAACAAACAACAAAAAAATAAATATAACTAATAACATTAACAGTCTCCTTCCGTACACAAGTCCATTAGCGTTGGTACACGTTGCTATAATTTCCGAACGATATACCTCGTCTAGCAAACCGATACAGTTTTACGACGACCTTATCTACGAACGTTTGCATAGAAAAGAAGTTTCTGAACCGTTTCCCACCAATGTACGGGATGTACGCGGCTATTACCCCCGTGGTTGTATTACGTAGCTTGCAAAGACATGACAGCAAAAATTGCGCAATTATTGCTGTCCATTTCATTGCGCTGATATAGGTGACAAATGAGTAATTTGTCAGCAATGATTGCTTTTTTATTTGTAGTAGCTTTTCTTTTTTAAGATACGTAATTAAGGGGATCACTAGATTTGGGGTAATATCGGGATATCGATTTACTTTCAAGAATAATTCAATGTGTTATGTGATCGATTTGTGTTGTTTGCGAATATTGAGTTACATTTTGAGTGGAATTAGCGAGTTTCTTGGATATTTTTGTTATTGGTAAGAACTTTTCCATTTGTGTTTTGAAACGTGTGTATTCAGGTTTTTATGGTTTTAAGTCTGAATTGTTTATACTAGTCATGAATAATACTGAAGGGTCAAGACACATAAGGAATATTTATATATTCTGCATGTAAGTCGGGTAATCAAAGTGACTATGATATCTTTGGGTATACTACACCTAATGGCTTCAATCAAAAATATCCACATCAGAAAGAAAGTCACTGATATCTTAACGATCTATATCTTCATTAACTTATGAAGCACTTCCATACGAAAAAGAAACAAAATCGAATCCAATCCGCCTTCAAACTCAAAAGTCCAAGATTATCTTTTTGCAAGCGCTGATTAATCCGGGACATTATGATCCACCTTTTGAAAAACTGCTAAGCGGGCAGCCCCGGGTCCCCATCTCACCCGGTACCTACCTCACCCGGGTACCTATCTCACCCGGGTTTCTCCGGGTGTTATGCAATCGATTTGTCCTCACGGCGGGCTATTTACCCGGGCATTCGAGCACGGCTTGTACCGGGTTTAATTAAACTTGGTACTAAGTCGCTTCGGCAATGCCTACGTTTGATTGCGAGGCCGGATTGCGTGTATTTTTTTAAGCATTCTGATATTAGTGTTTTTTGTGTTAGACTTCATTGTTTTGATTCGAAAATTCAAAATTGGGCAACATAATTTTTTTGTTTACAAGTTTCCCCTTTTTTCCAGTGTAATATTCTCAACTAAAGCTAAGCTTGCATTTCCTAAATATATATATTTTGGAAATATTGACATCCTAGAGTACGGAACGCTTGAAGATAATGTTTAGAATTGTACACGAAAACAATTTTAAAGACAAGACTAGCTCTGCGGCTTATTATCGTAGCAACGTAGCTACGTAGCACTGTAGCACCGTAGCAGCGTAGCATAGCTGCAAGTCGTAGCTCTTAAAAGTTCATCAAGTAAATTCCATTTACTAAATTTTAATTTAACTTAGCAAAATAACTACATGGACAGGAGTTATCAATTAAAACGAGTTTCCAATCCAAGACAGCTAACCTGTCTGGTTACTGACGTTGCTCCATTCATCAGGTAGACAATTAAAATATTCTCCAACGCTTTTAATTGAGTTCTGAAATTTTAAGTCTTACTGAAATAAGATTGGAGGTCTACGATTGTTTTTCGATAATTCTAAAATGTTCGTATTTTCGTAAAGGGATTTGCGATCGAGATTTTATTAAGCCCGGGCTTTTGATGGTTAGATTAAATACGCGTTTGATTAAAACTGCGAGTAGGGTGACCAGAGTTGAATATTAATGATGGATTTTTGTATTCTTGGTGTTTGGGATAAAAATGATCTCATTCATCAAAACAGCCGTGTGTATTTTTTCAAAATGTTTTTTTTTTATTTCCTTTCATATGACAACACATAATAATTCATGATTAATATTTAATAATGTATAAAAATATTACCTTGCATAATTTATTTAATATAAGGGCTGTAGTTTTTCACAGTGAAAAAATGGTCTAATTCTAATTATCTCTCAAAATGAGATTTTTTGGCAACCCTACAGTTATCCTTCAATATTTGAACCTCAGGATACTTGACCTATCAAAACCCTCAACCTTTAAAAATCGTCAGTTGAGTGCTCGCCCTCAATTATAGGTAAATACTTTTAGTTCGATATTTATTACGTTGGAACTGTTTCGCTGACCTTTTCCGAGCATTGGGTTTGATTCCAAGTGGGTGTTGTGTAGGTGTGTTCTCATCTTATGTTCGTTATTTGATTATTTATATTTACATATCCAACAAGCCAAAAAATTTTTTTAGGTTATAGGTATATAGCACCTGTAAATATATACAGTTCATAAGAAGTAGGTTAGTTCTAGAATAAGAATAATAATGTTCCGGGACAAGTCACTCAAGATTATCAGATCCAAAGCTAAGCAAAGCTTGTGTTATGGTAACCAGACCACTGATAAACATACTTATATATTTCTAAATACATACATACATATTATAGATTTTCGTGCACATAACACAAATATATAGGATCGGAATCGAACCACTGGATCAACAATCTGTGTCTCGTTTTGCACCGAATAAAAGCTATAACTAACTAACAAGCCCGCCAAATAGTAGTTATTTAACCTTAAAATCAGATTAACATATTCAAAATGCGAACAACATCACATGCATTGTTCTGAACACAAAGTAAGTTGCTAAAGCACTTGTGTTATGGAATTCAGATACAACGAAGGTACCACATTACCCAGACCCGAGACAATGTAGAAATAAGATTTTTCCAGATTGACCCGTCCGGGGATCGAACCCGGGACCTCAGAGCTAACGGCACCTTGAAACCGGTGCGTACGCCACTCGACCACAGAGGTCGTCCTCCGTGGTAAAAAATTTAAGCATACAACTTGGCTATCACCCTGCCGCGTGCCTACATTAATAAAAAGGTTTCAGTTCCACACTAATTAAATAACCCAAGTATCCTACACAATTAGAAACAGAAGCAACAAACAAAATATCAAGAACAAAACAATTAAAAATTTCCACATCGACACTTAAGCTTCTAAAAGGCACTGCAATTGAAATTGAACAGTGACTGTTTGAAGTTGGAATCGTTAAACAAAGAGCTTGTTACAACTTGGATATAACTTGGCACTTAGCTCGAATAGTCGAGGTAAGGCACTGGTTACACTGTAAACGAAGCGGGGGAACGAATCAAATGGAGAATATGTGATTACTGTGAAGATAGTAGGAAAAAGGGGTGATACGAGTATGTGGAAAGAGTTTTAAGTTAAAAAGGTTCTAAAATTTTTATACTAGGCTTTGTTGCTGGATGGCATCGAGACGACGGCTCCCGCGTTGTCTGGTGAAAATATAAAAACACATCCTTACAGTAGAGCGGTCTAAAGGTTCTAATCCATGTAACTATAAAATATCTCATCACGCATACGATTATGCGGAAGCCATCCGTGAGATGGTCATCTGTTTTTTAGGTCACATTTGACCAAATTATAAAGTACAAGTTTACTTTGTGCGTTTCTTTACAACACAGTACAGAACCATACACAAGATACTGCTATTTCTTTAGATATTACTGCAAAACCACCATCTTAATATATGGCTTTACATTTTGGGAGAATTCTCAGTCCATAACTTCGGGTCCACATTTCTCCCTGTGGCCTATAAAGTCAGTGCATTAAGTCCACTTCATTACATGCATTGGAACTTGAATTTATGAGCTACTAATGCATTTGCGACATTTTGCAGTCACGCGGCGATGCCTGAGTTATGCCCCTTACAGGCGACGTGGCTACTGGTAGACTGTTCAATGAATTTCCAATTTATGGGAAGGAATATCAAATTAAGGAGTGCTTAGTTAGCTTTGGACTTGAATTTGGCGATTGTTTCCAAATTATAGTGGTACAGATACGTTAGTCGTTACTACATAATTAAGGTACAAGATAGAAATTCGAGAGCTGGCTTGGTATGCTTTAAAAACTAGTCGTCTGTAGTCAGTAGTAGTAGTAAGTAAAAAAACCCAGTCGTCTCTGATAAAAGTACTGTTTGTCGGTAGTTTTATCACAAAGAAAATATGGAAACTTTCAGAGGCGAATGGCTCAAACATTACATACTATCACTAAAAGATAAAAATACGTCACAAACAATAAAAAAACCATTCTTAAAGGGCGAGCTAACGAAACCAATATTCCCACATTAGTCCTTTTTCAGCGAAAAAGAAAATTCGTCCCAAAAATATTTCTTCCCTTGCAAATATATCGCGAATTCTAATTTCACGCATTTCCTTCTGGGGTGGTTGATCCCACAATAAGAAACTTGTATAAAGTAGGGGGAAGATTCTGTAATATTTTCCGGGTCCCCTGAATGGGATGCAAAGATTTGTCAGCACTGGTCTATCTCAATAGCCGGATTTACTTTTGATATCGTAACAAAATACTGTCTGTGTGTCGCTCGCGTTCAGCGAGGATTTTAATAAATGCTTCTTAGTTACTTTGAACGTTTGTGTTTTTAATCCGATTTCGGGGGAAATAAATTGTAGGCCTTTTTTGGAATATCAAAAGCAAGATTGTGTATTTTTAAATAGATGTTAAGAAGGATACAATCTTTTGGCATCTTATTTTTAGGCTATTTAAGTGATGGTAAAAGGATTATTAGAGAATATATATTCTGAAGCTTTTAGTTCCTAAATATAATTATGTTCAAATATATTTAATCATTTACTACAAAACATAATTTAACAGGTAACTTTTTGTTTAATCATCTGACCCTGGAACGCTAAATTTTCCCGGCTAAAAATGTTTAGATTCTACTTTGGTTTTGTTAGTTTATCAATTCCCATTTCATAACTTTTTTGTTTTTTGCTTGCACAGCAAAAGGAATCCAGTATGACGATAAGTGGCTTCCCGACAGACAAAGTCACGAGCAGCCAGCAAGCGCTGAACAAATTCCCAGTGATTGTGTTATCGTTAGCCAAACTTCTCAATTCCGTTTGCGAGCATTTTGCTGGAAGGCAAAATATTCAGAAACATTTCTGTCGCACAAATCTTTTGCACGGTATTCCTATCTTTTGTCGGTAATGTAATTTTTATTTGCCTGTTAAATAAATAGCATAATTCTTGCTAACATATTGTGTTTCTGTTTTCGTGTTTCCGTGTTCACAATATTGGGATTTCTTTTGTTTGGTTACGAAGATTTTATCTTTTAAAATATTTTCGTTTGTTTTGTGGAAGATTGGGAATTATTTGTATTTCTGTGTTAGTGTTAATTACACACATGTTTTTTTTACTGGGTGTAACTAAGTGCTTGAGTATGATCTCATTTTAAAGTAGCTGAAGAGATGAAGTACAGATGAACTTATATTATTCTACAGAAACGAAATTACATAACTGAGATCTACCATTTAATTTATATCACTAAGTAATCAAAATACAATAAATAGAACAAATAGCACTTGTAGCTTCCCTCGTAATAAACTTTAATTTAATTCTGCAACTGCAGGAAACTCGAGATGTTTCTAGAAACGCATCGTTTGATTGAGCAGCTCACTTCTAACTTTGTATCAGAGCGTTGTGAGTTTGCAATTACAGAAAACTGCACTATTTTATCTAAAGTGTAGTTTTCTTGCAAGTTTAGTAGGAAACAATTCATTCGGTCCACTTAATCTTGGAGTTGAAACTGTCTGGATCGGAACTGTTTAAGAAGTTTCGTTATAAATCCGCGAAATGATGAACGGTCTGGAATTGTGCGGTTTATTGAATTAATATTCATAACTATCTGATAGTAAGCTGGCAATACTATTGTTCGACAATAAGCTTGGAAAGTATAAATTTAGTCTGCTCTCAATTAATATTAATCAAGGGTAAGGAAAACAGAAAATAATTTATTAAAGAAATTCAAAATGTTGCACTTATTGTTGCCGTTTTTATATGCATAAAAATACCGCTACATAAAATTAGTGGTTATCCAGTTAAAAATACAAATCCATTTAAAAATACCCCAGTATTTTTCAAATTGTCTAAAACCTACAACAGTGGGCAAAAACGTCTGTCATGACAAAACGTGAGTCGGTCACGTCGAAGGGAGATTGGCAATGCGCACCACGTCGGCAGGCATTCAGAGGTAGTGTTCCTGTGTTTTATACTTTCTATTGGTTACCTAACTGTGACTGTGACGGAAAAGTGCTGGAAATCTATTTCGAGGTTTAGTTTAAATTTGCTGAAACAATTTGCTTTGAAACGTCGTATTTATCTAAATAAAGAGTTACTAATTTGAGTTTGTCTGTTTACTCAAAGTATACAGAACTCACTTGTATTTTATATAATCTCATTGTTATTCTTTAAAAAAAATATAAAAGTACGCTAAATAATTCAAGATTATAAATCACAACAAGTGATCAAGGTTGTTCCTATTAGATATGAATATATTGTACCTACATCATACACATAATTATACAGGATGTCATCATCAGGTCATAGAATTACGAAAAGGGTGAAAAGTATCTCTAGTCTCCAGTCAGTTTTTAAAATCTCAGCTCAAAATATATAGGGAATAACATCTAATAAAATAATTATCTTCATACTACAAATACGTAGCGATAAAATTGTATAAAATAGTTCCAGAATCAATAGCATTCCTTTGTTTCTCTTCCAATTCAGATATTTTTATCGTTTTTGTATAATATTCTGTGTATTCCTGTTAGTAACTCGACTAACGCAACGTTGTTTCCTATCTGACTCGAACTGAACTGAAATTGGAGGCCGCTCAAATATTTGTAGTTAAAAATATCTGCTCACTCATGTTGGGGTGGATCGAGTCAGATTTATGGAAAAGGATTTTTAAGTCGTTACCTTTTTTAGTTATGATGGAAGCCTAAAGCTAAGTAGTACTCGTAGGATAAGTTTTTCTTGTATTGAAAACCTAATTATCCAGATAAAGTTGAAGCAGACCAAATCATAATTTGATACGACATGGCATTTCGTATTCATAACATTAAACATACATATCATCACGCCTGTATCCCCGAAGGGGTAGGCAGAGGTGTACCAATGTACAACCCACAGTTCGACGATATGTTCAGGTCCCATGTAATAGGGGGCGAGCCTATTGCCACTAACCGGGCACAAATCCAAACTCCGACCTGCTACTGAGAATTTCATAGAAAAACCCAATAACACCTTGGTCGACTCGGGAATCGAACCCAAGACCTCTAGCGTAGCAGGCGCGCTTAGCACCACTAGGCCAACGAGGCAGTTAGGCATTTCGTATTATTATAATTATTATCATTGTTTTGAATTTTATAATTTAGAATTATGTTGGTAATTATTAATACACTTTTAAACATTCGAGTTATGTCACATAATATAATTTATTGATTTTAAAAACTCATAAGAGTTTCTTAATAATCTTTCGACCTATCGTCAAAATGAGTTTTTGTATAAATTATACATTTATTTAAAGTTCTGTTCTAATGTATTTGATATACTTACAGTTCTGATGTCACTCTCTGCACCGTTGGCTAAATACTGAGTTTGTTTCAAATTCGGCGCTAGCAGTTGCCTGAGAACAAGGAGAATGCATTTAATTACTAATCAATTATAATACAGAGTAGTTACTGCTTCATAGTATCTTACGAGTTACGTAGTTAGTACATATTTGATAAGAGACGTATAGTTACCTAATGAAATCTTGGAAATACACAATTATATTTACATAAAATAAAATAAATAAGTATAATACCTACATAAATATATAAAATTTAATTAAAATATATTTCTTACATATTATATATTACAATATATGCATTTACTTGCTACATAGAAACATAGAAAAAAGACTTTAGATATATATACCTATAATAATTAAATATAACGCTTTTAGTGCTTAGCCCTCTTCCTCTCTCCTAAGTTTTTGCTGTGCCTGACAGGGTCCATAATGTTTCTCTATATTATAATGTTTCCCAATAAATTATTGAGTATGAGTATGCATAAAAGATAAATTAAATACAACACAACTGTTAAGAACAAATTGTAGTAGAACCTATCTAGAAAACATATCAGTCATAAACTTCGATAAACACATTACAAACTTCTTTTGAAACCATTAGGCGAACACAGCTTTTCTATCATCAATCCATACAGACCTCAAATCTAAACACAAAACATCCCTAATAGCGATTCAAAAGTAAATAAAAAATAAAACCAGCAAAAACAGAAGCACAAAATTCGGCCAGTCCGTTAGCTGATTACTTTAATTTGTGGCAAAACTGTTTTTGTTATAATTTTGGGGCCAAAGTTTTCGGTTTTCGCCGCTAATGCTCAGTAAACGCTTCGTTTGACCTTGTTTCGATGGAGGTTCAAAATATAGGTAGTTTGCAGAAAGGGTGTTAATATTACACGCTAGAAAATAAAGCTGTTAACTTATTATGCTGTGGTCTGCTTGAGCTGCTGCATTAAACGTTGGGACACAATTTACTCGATACTAGCCATGTTAGGCAATATTCGTGTTAAATTTTGTATCAGAAAAATAGCCTCATTTAGTAGCGAAGTAGATAAAAATAACATAGGTTAGCGTTTAACTGGGCCATTCATATTTTCACATTTATGAAAACAGAACTTTGTTTTTACTCTATCATAGAAGTAGATTCGTATAAAACAAACGACAATCGCTGATTAAAATGAAACTATTCCACAATTACTCTTTTGAATAAAGCAAACGCAACCACCGTACAACTGTTCCGAATTCGAATTTGACAATTACCACGTCGGCCATTCTGATTACACATTACAGAATGTTTAACAGGCAAAGCAATCTGCACAATGCACATTCCTTTCATTTCGTCAAACTAAACCAGTCGTTGCAAAACTAAAGCAGTATTAATGAAGTCCGAAGCGTTTCGGTTTAAATGTGATTATTGCGGCATTGTTTTCGCTGAGCGCGATCGGCGCTGTGATTGTATGGGCGCCATGTTGGATTTAGATGGTTTGTTTAAATTGCGTGAGCTGTCAGTGTTTATCGCGCGACTGGTCGTGGGTGTCGTGCGTAAATGACTGGGAATGGGAGATTACAGGAGCCTATTCGATGGCAAAATCCATGAAATTATCAAAAGCTAAAAATAATTAAAATTGCTATTAGATAATTCATTTGTTTTCAATACATATGATTATTACATATGTTTGTTTAAATCTACGGCTGCGAATAAGTTTTAGGTTTCTTGCAAACGTAACATCGACATCAATTTTCGTATTGTTTTTTTTTTCTTTTTTACTTTATTTCTGTTCCACTGCAGGACTCTCCCAGCAGATAGGTCTGAGACATCTCCCCCAATTTTTGACAATTTATGTCTGGAGCAACATTATATTATGAACAAAATAGATTCTTTAAAAAAAATACGTCTAAGTATACTCCTCATTGTAATTGTTCGCTGAAAATGTATACGCATAGGAAGCCATCGAAGGATTAATGTCATTACTATACCTACTAAAATATACATTTATTCATAAAAACAGTATAGCAATAATCTCGTTTGACTGGGAAGCTCATTAACAGGGCTTTCAGCGCATCGCAGTCTTTCATATCCCGTGAAGTGACGTAATGCTTTAAATTAACGCAAATTTCGACGTTAATTATAGGAGCAAGGTTAATTTGTTATTTCGGTGTGGGTAGCTTCATGAACGTTGCATGTGTCAAAGTGACGCGTGTCAGTTGACTGACAGATGTCAAAAAAGGATAGTTTTGAAATTTAAATTTTGTTTTCTTTTTAATGAGTAGTTTATAATTGGCCAGTATTATTAGTAAGAGTTATGTTGAAAATAAAATTAAATAAAAACAACTATTTAAAACGAATTTGTAGCAAATTTATACAAAACACATAAACGTGTAAAAACATTTTAAGTAGATTATCTACCATGAAATGTTAATTTAAATACGGTGAATTTTTCCTTAATAATTCTAAGTTTGTATAGCAAAATATTTTTCGTATTATGTCGACATTAAAAATCCGCGAAACTTAGAGAGAATGGAACGTATTTTCCTACTAAGTTATGCAATGCTAGTCCATAATAGCTTAAAAGGATGAGAAAATATTCCCAAGTATTCTGCATTTTTATTTTATAATGGATTCCTTTAGCGGGAAGTTCGCAGAAGACGGTGCAATAACTATAGTGCTATTTAAACTCACACTAAGATGTTTATGGTTCTAATAATTCCACATAAGTTTAAACAGAAAATTGCACAACAGTTTTGGTACTATTTAAATGATGGTTCTATTGATTTTATATCAGTTGAAAGAGAATAATACCTCATTAAAAATGAAGTTTTACCATCTGAATTAGCCACGATTAGTCCTTGTTCCATAATGATGTCAGTGATATTATCAAAATCTAGATATGATTACATGTTCAGTATGAAGCAGTAAAGCCAAGGAGACTGTTTTTGTAGGTTAGATGATAAATCCGGATATCTATTTACTATAGAAAGCAGGAAGACTTTTTGTTTGTTTAAGCTCGCAAAATCTATAGGAAGTTGTATATATGATAGCCTAATTCCTGAGTATAGGCATTTTATTTGCTTTCGTGAGCATAAACAGCCTAACCCTCCTACATTCACTTCCATTCACTCATTCTTGCATCCAAAAAGTAATTCACACCACTTACTCTAAGCCAAAAGTTATTTAGTGGAAGGTGCGCAAGTTTCAATAAAGCGGGGATCCCGTTACTGAAGTCTGGCTTCAGCTGAACAACTTACAATATGCAAGTACTTCCTGAAAACTTCACGGTAATGAGGAAGGGAAACTAAAATGCCGCTGAGAATGAACACGTGCTATAGATTAAGAATTACTTAGCTTTTAATTAAGACACGTGTATATTGTTGAAGGTCATTTACACGTAATATTCTGCGCATTAGTTATCTTTAAAGGTATGTTCAATGTTGGTATTTTGCTTTTGATTTTTTATACGACCAAGTTATTGCAACACAAGACAATTTCATGTGAAAAACCTTTAATTTATGAAATAGAGTTACTAAGACTTGGCTGCTCATTTTTTTACTTCAAAAGCTTAAGAAAAGGTATCTGCGCCATTAAAGTTATCCCTAAGTAAAGCTGCAAATGTGTAACAGTTTGAAGAAGATTATTCTTAAAACTGTTACACATTACAAAAAGAAGCATGATCTCAAACCATATTTTCAAACATCCAATCCACAAACAACAAGAAAAACCTCCTTACTTTCAGCTTCTAATTCTTAATGGCCGTTAAAACCTTGAGACGAAGCAGTTTGCCATACTTTTACCCCATTAAACAGGCCCGGGGTAACTTGACACACAAATCAGGGCGAAAACAAGAATGTTATAAAGCACGCGTTTACGACACCATGTGGTAGCGACGCGGCGCGGTAAACAATTTTCGACAACATATTTTTCTTGTACAGTCAAATGTATGGTGCTGTGAATTGTGGTGCAAGTTATAAAAGAAAAAAAAAGTACTATTGTATTTTGAAATAGGGGTACAAATGAGGATTATTGTAAGTTATTAAAATGCCTTATCTGTCAACAATTTTTTTTGTGAAGTTTTCATAATAACAATGTAAGTGTCACATATTCACGACGATAAGGTAAAATTATAAAAAAAAAAACAAGCATTTAGCAATAAAAGCAAAGCTAGGCACAAATCTGATTTAATATAGGTCATTCCTAGTGCAAATGAATGTTCTTATATTATTTAGTTTTAATACATGTATCTTGAGGTCACGACCTAAAAACCTAAATTAAAATCCCGCTACAGCGCATGCCTTGTACCACCCAACCTGTCATACATATTTCACGTATTCCTTCCCCGAGGCTGCATAAGGTACGGAAATCGCTAAATTGATGCCCAATGTAAATGGTTTCTAGCGATTTTTTAAAGTTATGACGTCATATCCGGCCGTTAGTCTCCGATTTGCGTTACGAGACAGCGGGGACAGTTTCGCGGGTATCGCAGTTTTCTGATAGATATTATTGGTTATCGGATGATGAGATTTATGGGGTTTTCGGAATGTAATAACTGTCGTATGGTTTCGAATGTGGGGCAGTAAGGGGAATAATTGTTTAACTGAATGTTTTTTTCTTAGACCTTTTGCCGTGGTTGGTTTGTGTCGAGGTTTTATTGGAGGATTTTTAACCTATAATGTAAAAGTAAACTTGAATAAAATAATTTAGGCTTTTCATGAATCAGGTTTAGCTTGTCATATTTATTATGTTAACCACTCAAACTTTTAATTTCTATAATATACAACATTTCAAAAACAACAGCTTATAACATACTCTGTACTCACATGTTAAATTAATCACAAAAAACTTCATAACCCCAATTCAGGTTCAAACATAGCCCCAAAAAAGTTGAATCCATGTTTGCTTGCCGTAACAAGGTAACCTACTTCCGTTAAAATTTATAACATGCGTTGAAAAATGCAGCTACATGAATAAAGACAATCATAAAAAGAGGCTCCTAACGAAGATATACAGCCTTCGTGGGGCATAAATCTGGGAGTTTGGGGTTCCACCTTGGGGATGCAAGGCTTGTTAGAGGACTTTGTTTACATGTGCTTTTAGAGGCTCTTAATTTAATTAGGAGGTTTTATTTTGGATATATGGTACACTAGCTGTGCCCCGCGGTTTCACCCGCGTGAATGACAATATATACTATCTTTATAAATTATAGCTTATGTGTTATTTCGATGTGTAAGCTATATTATTGTAAAGTTTCATAAAAATCCATTCAGTAGTTTTTGCGTGAAAGAGTAACAAACATCCACACATCCATTCTCACAAACTTTCACATTTATAATATTAGTAAAAAGGGAAAATTTGGGGAAAATATAATTAAACATAGAAAGCAGTAAGAAATTTCAAGAAAAGCGGTAGGTAGAGAAATCCAAATTTTATGAAACTTATTTTTCTTGATAATATATTTTTTTTAATTATTTTAGCAAACAAATTTTCAGACATTGTTAACCTCCAAAATACTCTAAATCCATTTCATGCTTCAGAAACCATATTTTCTTTGCAAGTTCTTAGCAATCTTAAAAAGTACGAGAGGTATATGAGATTGAAAAAGTTACATTGGGTACTTAAAAAGCTTTGAACCCGCAACCCTCTTAAAAGTCACCCGCAATCTGAGGTCACACCGCTATGTGCCGTAAATATGTATGTGGACCTTCACACCTGTTCTACCTGAGAGAATAAGCAGGACTGTCTTTCTACTACTTGTATTTTGCTAGGACGTCTAATTCTGTGTTGTGATAAATTAATTTATTGCAAATGCTCGTGCTTTCTATATGGGAAGAGGCCTGTGCCGACCAGTGGGACGTTTATAGGCTGGATTATTTACTTTATTTATATTATAACTATTATTTATAACATAATTTTGTATTAGTAAAATTACTTCGACGTTTCATTCTTAATGTCATCAGGATAGAATATATATCTAGATCTTATTTAAACGCTGCCGAAAATACTATTAAATCATCCAAAATAACTCACTTTGCAGATACACAAAACTCATGGTCATTGTTAAATATATAAGTTTCTAAAACTACAATGTAAGACTGTATAAAAATGCGCTAAATTCAAACTTTACATTAACATAGCATAAAATCTTTTAAATCATACTACTACAGCTCTTTATGCAAACACACTCATAACATTATCTAAACTAAAATATCACTCTTATACTGCTCTCGAGAGGAAAATATCTAGAATACAGACTACCTAGTGTCTACACACTGAGCAATTAAATTTTTCTCAGGGTACGAGAATGCAGCTAAACAACTTGTACCTTACTTCTAAAAAGGTTTTATGTTAAACAAAGTTGTAATGTAGGTACTATTTAACTTAAGATATAGAAATGTATATTGTTTCTTTTTATATCTTTTTTTTTTTTTTTAAGAAAATCTACTTTTTTACGGATCATATCGGGGCTTTTGTATTTTAGATACCGACGTTCCATTTGTTTTTTTTTTTTATGTTTTGTACCCCAGTTTGTCAGAAAAAAAGGATATCACTATCACTACATAGTATAAAACAAAGTCGCTTTCCGCTGTCTGTCCCTATGTATGCTTAAATCTTTAAAACCACGTAACGGATTTTGATGCGGTTTTTTTAATAGATAGAGTGATTCAACAGGAAGGTTTATATGTATAATACATGCATAATATAGTAGAGAAACACGGATAATCTTAGAGATTTTTGACGTAAGGTCGTAAATAAACTCATTTTTTGCGCTTTCTTTGCAAACGCTGGCTGAACCCTACGAGATAGATCAAAATAATGTTCTACAGTATTGTGCACCTTAAAAAGATCTACAAAAAAGTCTGCGATGGTATATGTCTATCTCTTGAGGGTAACCCACAATAACCATTTTTTATCCTTTATATATTACTTATTTACGAAAAGAAGATTTTAAGCAATACAGCATTAATCCTTATCTAATTAAGTACCTTCAAAAAATTGTGCATGTAATATAGATCAATATTGCCCTTTACAGCATGTAATTTAAATGCATATTTTCGAAGATATTAGAGATTTAAAATGCAGGGACATAGCGGTTGCGGCGGTACCGGCCTATTCCAAGAAATGCCTCTAAGGCTGTGCTTTGCCCTACAGAGCTTTATGATTGTGTAGTTATATTTGGTATCAGCGTTGCACCCGAGCAAAGCCGGGGCGGGCTGCTAGTTAAGTATATAGAGATTTCTTATTTCATTTCTTTACGTTTGTATTAAAATTAATGGAGCAAATGTTTAACTGCCCACTAGAAAAAATAAATGGAACACTGTAATTTCAAAGACTAGCCTTAATTCTAAGACAAGTATACAGCGTCCTACCTACATAAAAAGGTATACATCAAAGTCCTAAGTAAAGCCGCTACCTGTCCAGGACTCCATGTTAATTCAGCGCCGAGGTCGCCACTTAATATGATAATCAAGACATTACCAGTTCAAATACACGGCTTTTAATGAGAAAGCGCGGAGGCGGGGCTTAACTCTGACTTACGGACACACTGCCTGGAAACGTTACTTTACAAGGCCCTTTTATTTGGGAATTAAAAGTTATTTTTAGCGTTTTCTTAATGTAGAATAGATTTGTTGGTAAGTTATGGTAACATTTATTCGTGAAGGAAGGTTTAACTATTGGATGTTTGCTATTTTTATACAAAGAACTAACAATTACAATAATAATATACCAGCCTATAAACGTCCCACTGCTGGGCACAGGCCTCTTCCTATATAGAGAAGGCGTGAGCATTGATCACCACGCTTGCTTATGCGGATCGGCGATTTCAGATCCCAAATTTTGGAATCCAGAACTAACATGAATGTAAAATGGAAACAACAGTAAGGGCATCGAATATTGCATGACCTGTCAAAGAATTTACAATGGTACTAAATTTCACAAGGTTACTCGATATTCTTGTATATAGGCTACAGACAAGCAGAACAAGCCTTTTCGAGGCTAAAAGCGAGATGGAATAACAAAGGCATTTCATAACTATCAGAGTCTATCGCATTTTACCTTCAGAATAATGAATTTAAAGAAACCCCGTGACAGACGATCTAATTAGTTTTATTTTTATATTATATTCCGGGACAACTCACACACGGTTATCTGATCCCAAGCTAAGCAGGGCTTGTGTTATGGTGACCAGACAACTGATAAACATACTTATATATTTCGAAATACATACATATTATAAATAAATTACACCCAGACGAAGAACAAATGATCGTGCTCATCACGCAAACATTTGTCTTGGGTGGGAATCGAACCCACAACCTCTGGTATAGCAGTCAGGGTCACTAACCACTAGACCAACAGGCACGTCTAATTTAAAGCGTGAGTTCACTTTCACGTCAGATTGTTTTTAAATGTATAGGTATTTTAGTTCCCACATCTAGGAAGCTGTATGTATCAGTAAATGAGAGTGCGAGCCTACATGTAGCGAGATGAGACGTCTGCGTCGGCTTGGCGAGCGCACAGCAGACATTCTTGCTTACCAAGCACTCGCGTTCTTTTGAATAGTGATAACATGGGATACAAGTATCAAGCTATGGTACAAATAAAATGTTTTATTTTGAGGGTGATGATACATTATGGTGTTAATCTTTATTAACTTGATAGTACCGGATTATTCCTTAACCTTATTCTATTTTTATGTTAAATATTTTAGTTTTATTTTGTAAAAAAAAAATCTGTCAAAATTATTAGTTACCTAGTCTTTTTGAGAATGCTGTGGTCTATTAAAAGTGGGCAGCATACCTATAATTGCCCCTTCTTGTTTTATCTGTAAAACTTAATTGTGTATCCTCCGTTGGAGATCATATAAATAAATAAATTATTTTATTTGATTATTTGGAAACTTGTGCAAACACATAACAATTATTTTTTGGTAATATTGTTCCCAATTCGTACTGTTTGTGTCATTGATTACTTAAATTATAAAATAATAAATATTTTTAGCTTTTATACCAACTTGTTTTTAGAGGAACTTAATTACAATCTTTAGAAATCCGTAACCTAAAAGGACGCTTTCAAATTAAAGCGATGTACTTAGTTCAGGAAAACGTACGTTTAATCTTAATTACAAATAAATTGTTGTTTCGAATTATTTTGAAATCGTTTATTACAACACAAGAAATGTTAACTAGCAGTTTTTCTAACAAAGAATTAGAAATGTACCATTCCTTTGCACACAAAGCAAGGACTTGCAAAACGAAACAAATTAAAAGAAGAAAAAATATTTATACAGTACCCAGATTTTAAAGATGACAGGAAAATCACCAGCAAACATAACTAAGTGGGAACCCAATCAGATCGCTAAAAACTTTCTTTACTAAGGAAATAGAAAAAAACCTTTTGAAAAAGTTGGTCAAAAACACCTTTAAATGTGTATGGAAGTTGGTGAGAGTTGGTGCGACTTGGCCAAGTTGGTGCGGTAATCAGTCAAGTAAATACTTAGTTAGGTGACAATTGTTAGGTATTTTTATAGTAACAGATTTGGTGGTTTATTTGTAGTACTTATAGGCTGTACTTTAAATACTCGGTGCTAAATATGTCATATGTGTCATGGCTCTCAAATGATGGTCATTTTAATTATGAAACAATTAACCTGCTCGTGTTTATACACCTGCAAACATCACGACGTAGGAAAACTCAAAACTAGAACTCCCACTAGGATGAGATGAAACGTATTTTTATTCAATTTTAACAATCGCAAAAATATACGTTATACATAAATATAAAAACCTATTAAAAACAAAAATATTAGGAATATATAATTATAAATACTATTTTGATGAATAATATCGAAGTAAGTAGTATCCGATTATTTTTAACTCAATTCTCTTTTTATAAACCGGAGCTTGTGATACATTCTTATAATTTCATCGTAAATACTCCTCAAGCAACTTATCTAAAACATCAAAACACCGTTCTTAGTCGCATGAAATCCCAAAACATCGGAAACTCATTGACACGTAAATGCACATTTATTGACAAACTGCTTACTTGACTCAAAAACCTTCGAGACGACAACAGAGACATGAAAGTAGCTATAAAAAGTTTATCCGGCCCGAGCGTTTGCCCGGGTGTTGGGGTTACTGTCCAGTGGGTGATAGGCGATAAAATACCAAGGAAGATACAGTAAGTCAGGTATAGCATTGTGAAAAAATAATCTTGATACTTAGATTGCTAATACTTTTCTTAAATATCTACAAAAACATAATTATTGTTCGGTTTCAGTGTAATGTGGAAATTAATGTTTACATACACCGTAAGGGATCTTAACTATGAGGATAAGAAAAATAATGAATTAAAAGTATTGTCTTCTGCGGGCACATTTTAGGAATTAAAAAAAAAAGTATATAATATTTTGCCATTTATTTGATTGCTTGAACTTCTCGTTGTTGTAATCGTCACTAAAAAAAGTAAAGCAACGAGACTATCAAAATCATCACATAGCTTCGCTTAGCTTACACTGTGCACACATCTTGACCCTTCCAGAATTCAATACACTTTTACATCTAATTCAATAGTGTTCTTCCTTTCACATGGTTTGATATCAAAGTCCGTTGCCATGGCAACCGGGCTCCTTTAAGACCAGCCGAGCGGGGATAACGCCGCCCGAGGTGAGGTCACTCCGTCCTCAGCCCAGGATTATATTTTTGTGACATTCATTGCTTACAATAGAAACAGATAACGGAATTAGATTTGAGATTTTTATTCTATTTATGAAAATATACTATTGATTGTCGGTTTTAATTCAGCGTGTGACGTCATCTTTCACTATTGTAAGATTTTATCTTTATTGTATTTAGATTGAAAGAATTTATTTCTTTATAGAAATTATATTTAAATTGGTGCTTAAAGCTAGAGCGATTTTACTAGTACGTAACATTTTATCGCTTCCGCTTATGACTTGGAGTGTAACGTCAAACGCAATGCAATTTGATTGTAAATCGCTGCGTCATCACAAACGAGGAAATTGTAATGATTTAGTTATGTAACGAGTTTAAAATAGATTTTGTTTACCACAGAAAATTTATGACAAATATAATCTAGTGTCATTTGATATAGATATATTTAGATTAAACTGTATAAGCCAAAATAGACATCTAAATCTAATGTTGACGTTTTGTAAACGCCTCAAAAAAGTATTACCATTATTTTGAAACATTGTAATGAAATTAAAGATCTAACCCTTTTTCAAAAAGATACTTTTTCATAACTACTAAGTTTGTACCTAGAGCCGGCACTCGAAAACGGGGTAGGCCGAAAAGACGCTGGCGCGACGACATCGATCGCTATCTGCCGGGTTGGTGGGAGATGGCTCCAGACAGAGCTTGCAGAACAGCTTGAAGCAAATTGGGGGAGACCTTTGCCCAGCAGTGGGACACATAAAAGGTTATAAAGAAAAAAAAGTTTTTAACCGACTTTAAAAATGAGGAGGTTCTCAATTCGGATGTTTGTATTTTTTGTGTTCAACATGGTAAGACTGACATTTCTCATTTATTATATATTTAATGTATCTTTTTAACTATTGTTTTCTGTATCCAATAAATAATTTATTATTATTTAAAGAATTTATTTTATCGCTAGCGCTTCTGCTTATGACTTGCACGCTAACAGTGTCTATTTGCGGTCACATGCATCGTTCGAACGTCACACAATATTACGTTCGATACAAACGTCGCGTGATTACCTCGCTCATATGTTCTTTGACTACGCTTGATATAATTATGCCTAGTCTAGTACCTAGCTCCTGCGATACAAGGAAATTAATATCACGTGAATATTGTCATATTAATTTATCATTTGTTAGGCAAGCGCTAAGTTTCAGTGAGTAGGAGAGACGTGATTTAAACTGTACTGAAATAGCGCATAACAGGTTATTTTGTGTTGCATTAATATCATGATGATATACAATGGGAAATAAATTAGAGTGCTTTCAAGCGAGTAAAAATATAAGAAGAGCATAAGAATTGGCGCAATAAAAGGCAGATATTGACTAAGCAAAGTATATTCCGTATCTTTTTTTTTTTAAGTCTGTACTTCAACATACTCTCTTTCTAGCCAGCTATCACGTAAGATGACAATTTAAACACTTTTTTTTGCGTGCATACCACAAAATATTCACAACTACATTTTCTGAACAAAAATCAGTATTATTTGTTTGCCCCGCTTTCGCTTATACCTTGAGCGCTCACTATACGGTTGCGGGCGCTGCGTCATCACGCCCGTATGACGTCACGCCACACACGGCAGCCCTCTAGCTCCAACAAAGTTGTGCCATTAACGAGCGTGACGTATGCTCTACTTGACTTACAGAACTTGCCGTTAACTGCGAGGAATCATCATGGTAGAAGTTGTCACTTTCAGGTAAATTACACTTTGCAGGTTTCATTTACACCTGCTTAATTCTCAAAAAATACTCTTTTTGCTATTTACCTATAGCTCATCTTATCTGTTTAGTGAGTCCCGGGTAATCAACGATCGTAAACGTAAAAAAAATAGTAATATAAAAGTAGAGAAAAAAAAATGTATTGGAAACATTTTTTTAACACAGACATAATAAGTGCATTAATATATTTTGAACAATTTACAAATGAAAAAAAAAAGGCGAAATAGTAACAAAACCAATCTCATGATATTTTGTGACTAACACCATTGCCATCTGACCGTCTTGTATTTCCCACTCAGGCATAGTATACAGTCCAAGTTCCGAATCAGGTCATCGACCCCTCACGGCAATCTCACAAGTCTGTCAACCGTTCTATCTTCGTAACAGTAATTGGGGCGACACACCTAGAGGCAGTGGGGCAGGTAGTATCGGTTCAGCGCTTCCCACTACACGTATTGTCTTCAGCCAGTGACGTAGGCTAGCTTACTTAGTACGTCATATGGATGTAACTATGTAAATTGTTGTAAATATAATGTTACGTAAATGATACATGATGAAGTTTACTAGAAGATAAAACTTCGGTTAATCATCAGTGTTTGTTTATGATCAATGTATGTATCAATGAAAACTAAGAGTAGTCCTGGTGACCTGAAATACAGGCTGACATTTTAGTTAATATAGCCTATATTTCACCTAGGTATACCACCATTTAATTAAGGTTAAGGACTCTAATCTTTTTAAATGTATTTTTATCATTTATGTTTATTTTTAATTTTGTTAATTTACTATTTAATTTATTGTGGTAGCTTACGAGGCTGTCTTGGCGCACCAGCGCAAAAACCTCATCAAATAAATGATAAAAAAAACATTTATGTTAACTCTTTTTTCAAAAGAGTAACCTACGCAGTTTCTTGTCGGTTCTTCTCCATTGAAAGTACTTTTTAGAACCTACAACTAGAGTTTAGATTTAACGTTTTAGAAGAGCTTGAATTTTGATTTTGATTACTTCCAAAAAAGGATCTATTTAATGCACTTAAACGTTAAAAAGCATATATCACAACGGTAAACAAAGTTTAAAGCATTCACTACCAAAGATGGCGGCTCCATAACAAGAATCAACATGATTGGCGGACCAATCAGAGAGTCTGTACGACTGTACGTCACAATACATAGATAATAAACCTAGGTAATACAGGCAGAGTACTCGCTCGTAGCAGAGGAGCCCGCGAATACCACATACCGTTTTTAATAATGTTTATTTATTTATTTATTTATTTAAACTTTCATGTACAATTGTGGTACAAAAGGCGGACTTAATGCCGCAAGGCATTATCTACCAGTCAACCTTTGGGTCAAATGGAGAAGCAGCTGGGATAGGTACAACAGTACAATAAGAAAAATAAATAAATCTACTACATCTAACGATGGCTATATAAATAATATACGTGCATATAAAAATATATACCTTCATAAATATACCTATATGGGTAAATAGTATTATTTTGATAAATAAATTATACAGATGTAACTACTTAGATATAGATAAAATATATAAAATATGGATATATAATATGACATGACGACGACCAAATCAATATTCGAAATCCTAAGGAACCAGTGTTTTCAAAAAGTATTCCCGAACTTGTCGTTTAAACGTAAATTTACTGGGAGCTTTTTTAATGTCAAGGGGAAGCGCATTCCAGAGTTTAATTGTCGTGACCACGAAGGAATTGGAAATAAAACCGGTACGGTGAGAAGGTATCTGAAGGAGCAAATTTTCAGCAGCGCGAAGGTTACGATCGTGCGAGCTACCCAGGAACTGAAAAGAACTTTTTAAATAATTAGGAGCAGAAGGATCGTTAATAATAGAGAAAAGCAAGCAGAGTGACCTGAGGGATCTTCTCTGGCGAATAGGCAGCCATTTTAGCTGAGAACGGTAACAGGAAATGTGATCAAATTTTCGGAGTCCGAATACAAAGCGAATGCAGTTATTCAAAAGACGATCCAATTTGTTCAGAAGATTTTGGGATACATCAGAGTAACAAACATCCGCATAATCAATAATAGGGAGCACAAGAGCCTGGACAAGCAGTAGTTTAGTGCTAGATGGAAGAAAGTGCTTAAATCTATAGAGAGATCGCAGTGTGACGGTAACGTTCCGACTTACCATATTGACCTGCTTTTCCCAGCTAAGTCGATCGTCGAGATATAAACCCAGATCCTTAACGTGAGGAGACAAAGGAATGATGGAGTTATTAAATGTAATAGGTACTAGACCATGAACATTGAGGCTACGCATATGGTAGATGCTACCTATTACCATGGCTTGGCATTTACTCACGTTAACTGATACCCCGAACTGCCTGGACCAGTTACTAATACTACGCAGGTCACCGTTTATAGTGGCAATACAGTCATCTAAGCAGTTGACATCGGCTTGAGCGTAAAGCTGCAAGTCATCAGCATATAGATGGTAAGAGCATTTGAGGATGTCAGTAATGGAATTAATAAAAAGCGAAAATAGTAAAGGAGAGAGTATGCCGCCTTGTGGAACGCCAGCAAGCAGATCATGCCAGTCAGAACATGCCTGCTTAACCCGAACCGCCTGCCGGCGACCACGAAGATAAGACGAGAACCAATCCCGTGATGAATCCGAAATCCCAATCTGTGACAAAATAGCAAGTAGAATGTCATGGTCAACGGTGTTAAATGCGTTGGAAAAGTCAATTAAAATTAAAACCGTCAACTTGGAACTCTCCATGCCGGACCTGATATCATCAGTGACTTTAAGTAGAGCAGTAGATGTACTATGTCCTGGACGAAAACCAGATTGAAGATGGGAAAGACAGTTATTTTTCAAAATGAACGAAGAGATTTGTTTGTGAGCAACAGCTTCTAGAATTTTAGAAAGGAAAGGGAGAATGGAGATCGGCCTAAAATGACTAGTTGAACTGGGATTTGGAATTTTTGGAAGAGGTATTATGAAAGCTTTACGCCAGATTAGAGGAAAGACACCAGAGTACAAGGAATAGTTAATAATATGTGTGAGAATAGGAATAAAGCAATCAAGGATTAAAGTCAGCATCTTCCTGCTCACTCCATCACATCCGACAGCATTTGTTTTAATAGTCTTAAAGATGTTGAGAACTTCGAGTTCAGTCACGGGGGAAAACGAGAAAGTGTTTGGAGAAAGTGATGGCTTGGAAGATATATTAAGAATAGTGTCTCTTCTTACATCATCAGCCAGACTGGCAGTTGCCGAAAAATGTAAGTTAAGGCTATTCAGAGACACATTCGAGGGTAAAACATTGGATGGCGACTTAGATATGCCAAGTGATTTAAGAAACTTCCAAATATTAGCCGGTGAAGAGTTGAGAACATTCTCACAGATGTATCGGCGTTTAGCTACTCTCACCATCTGATTACACCGATTTCTTGCCAACTTGTACAGACCCCAGTTTTCCTCACTGCGATCCCCTCTATATTTTCGGAAAGCCCTATCGCGCCGCTTCATTGCCATCCGAACCCCCAAAGTTACCCAAGGTGCTGGGGGACGCTTAACTCTTACAGCTTTCAAAGGTGCATGTGAATCATAAAGCTTTAATAATGAATTATTCAACAAAGCAACCTTATCATCTACTGTCGGCGCCTCAAGAACATTAGTCCAATCTATAGATTGTGCATCCCTGTTGAGTTTCTCTCTATCCAACCTCGCAAAGTTCCGGAGGAAAATTATAGCCGGCCGCTGCTTCGGGGGTTTAATTTTGTAGGAGAGAAAAATTAAGTCATGTCGCGAAAGCCCCGGAGCTGCAACCTGACCGTGATTGGCAACTAAATCCACAGAGGAGGTGAGCATAAGGTCAAGCCATGAGTCGTCAGTATTATCATTCTGATGTGTCGGATTGAGATCAAGGCAAAAGATATTAGTCGACTCTAAGATTGCCCTCAGCTCACGTGATCTGGATGTATCTTTTACGAGGTTGGTATTAAAGTCACCCATGATTATGAGATGTTTGTACTCTGAGGAAACAGATTCCAAAAGACTTTCTAAACTGGTAAAATAATCAATAGTGGGTGGGCAATAGACTACCCCCAGAACGGCCTTAACCCCTTTGACAGTTATCTCAAGTATCAAGAACTCCGGATTACTGTTATACTGGGAGGGGGAAGAAAATAAAATTTTGTATGGAATGTCACTACGGAGATATATAGCAACACCACCGGCCCTTTTCCCTGTGCGATCGTTGCGAATTAGGATATAGCCCGGAAGACTATAAAAAGTTGAAGGGAGTTCGGGTTTTAGCCAGCTTTCGGAAATCAAAATTGCGTGAAAAGGAACACCAGTGAACATATCCAACAATTCCGAATGGTGTTGCGGAATACTTTGTGCATTAATATGACAAACATTTAAAAACTTTTGGTACCTCTGACATTCTTGTATTAAATAACTATTTACTGAAAAAGAATCATTCAGAGAAGTATATGAGTCATTAGAATTGTCAGTAGCAGAGTAAAAAGAGTCGTCAGACATCAATGTAAATATAACTAGATAAAAATATGTGTATATATAAATAATAAATACTAATGGTACAATAAAAAGGAAACTAAAATGGAATTCTAAAACTAACTTGACTACAATTAAAATTGCATAACCTGCCGGTCGACTGTTTACAAATAAACTTAAAAACAAAAATATCCGAACGCATCCTTTAATACGACTTTTCTATGCGTAGACTTTGTTGTGTCTATGATAACATTTGACAACTGTCACTGTCAGTGTGCAATCACTAATAATGTCATCAATGAAATTGAAAATATATTTTTATAACAAAAATAAAAGTCAACGGACGGTAGACCGCAAAAAGGAAAACATTTACAAAAGGAGTACAATCACTTCTTCTGAGCATTGCGTTTTGGCCTTACCGACACCTGCTTCACCGGCGACGGACTCTGAATCTTCGTAGTAGCTGTGGGTACAGAAGGAGCCTCAGTTTCAAGCAACTTGCCATGTTCCTTACCCAGCGCCATCACCTCTTCGTGACTAAACACACGGCGACGGTTACCATCGGGGAGCTTGATGTATATAGTGCCGTCCAACGTCCAAACATTAGTTACGCCGAACAGCTTACGGGCCGTTGTAAAAGTCACTTGTCTCTGACGCGTGAGAAACTCCGACAGCACAAAAGATGAGCCCTTCAGCTTGGTTTTGGACTTCCAAACCTCAGTCCTCACCGCAAGATCAGCAAACCGGAACAGTATAGGCCGTGGTCGGCCCTCGGGTGCTGTACCAAGTCTGTGGCAAACAGTAAGGCAGGAAGGTTGAAGATCCCCCAGGCCCAGGTTGCGTTTCATGATACATAGCACTGTATCTGTCAGCTGCTCATCTGGCTTCTCTGGGACACCACCAAGCAAAAGGAATTTCTTCCTGTGCCGCATCTCAATCACATCAATACCTCTGCTGACCTCCATAAGTTGTTGCTGAAGGACATTGAAGACACTCCACACATGATCCTTGAAACTATTGAAGTCTTTCCAGAGGTTAGTCAAGTCAGCTCCAGGAGACGATGCCTTCAGATGAGCTTCAAAATCTGCCATACGCTGGCTGAGAGATGTCAATGCAGTTCGCTGGGTCTCCGCAATATCAGCAATAGTGGTCATTTTGCTGGCAGTTTAATTTTACTTCCTATTAATGTTGTGAAAGATTTAGGTTAGAAGTCACCGGCAAGTAAGTGCAATTTTCTTGACTTACAACATAGGTTTCTTGTTGTCCACACAATATATGGTTTATAGCAAACTTGTAGCAAATTTTATGTTGTGTTTATAAATGTTATTAATGTATTTATTAATTAAACTAATTTATTACTTTAGAGACCTTGTATCTACTTTTATGCACCTACCCCCCCAATATCTGTTTAGTTAGTTTACTGCATGACAGGTAAGGAACAGAAGGTCCATTGTACTTGTGGATGCAGTTTTGCAAATATCTTCGTTTATACAAGCTAATGTTAACATCTAAATATTTATTCATATTATGCGCACGTCGGTAATTTATTTTATGAATGTTTTTAAATGCTAATTTGAATTGTTTTTTTTTATAGTAAAATCAAAACGACTTGATTTTTTATTGAATCTGAAGTTAAGTACAAAACTGAACAGAAATGCAGCAATAAATCTTCCATTCATTAATTGCAAATAACTGGAAAAAGTTTCAATTTACCATAGTTCAAATTACTTATTTCCTTTTTCTATAATATTTTACACGTGATTTTTCTACCGAGACTTGACGTGTCGCTAACAGCCGACATTTTGCCGACGACATGACAACTGCAACTGTCAACCGCCGTCAGCTCCAGCCATTGAATGTTTTTGACGTTTGTCAACGACACTCGACGCTGGCTGACGTCACTTTGACAGGTATACATATGTTACAGGGCCCGTCTGTATATTGGAAAAGAATTTTAAAAATCCATCCAATTATATTGTAACATAATTCTTTTGTTGCTTATACGCTAGTATGCATAGAAAATACAGTATACTAGACTAACTGTTTAGTCTCTAGTTGACCTTCGACTTTTAAGATGATTAAGCTGATATTACCACCGACTTTTTTTGAATAACAATCATTTGTTAAATAATCCTGCCATCAAAAAACTATGAAGTTATTTTCTAAAGTGTTAAGAACCTTCTGAATTATCTTCATTGTGACGAATATGAAACGATACCAACAAGTGGACTGTAGGGTTGGCAAACGAATGTTATTTAGAGTATAATTTAATTTGAAAACTGGGCAATAACGCTGCTTTGTTTGCATTCTCACTATTTAAATGTGTTTCGATATGAATCAAGGCACCTGCGCTAAATGTGATTTAGACCATAATTATTTCTTAAACAGCATTGACTCTCTATTATATGAGACGATGGACAGCCGCAATATCGAAGTAAATGGGTATATCATTATTCAAGCGAATTATTGCGCCAACCCTAAAACAAAACAAAACTTCTTCAAATAATACGCAGTTGCAAGAAAGAATGTATAACAAAACGTAGGAAAACAAGTTATGAGCATGAATTAGAATAAAACGAAGCAATCGCTAGGGTTTAGACCTCGTTTGCAAGCAGCAGAGTGCTAAGCGATGCACTTTTATACCGCTAGCGTATTTAATCTATTTTTAATTTCGTTTGAGTTGAAACGAATGGGAGGTATTTTGTTTACGGAGTTCTATTGCTCTTCGAGTAAACGTAGAGTGAATTAATGCAGAGAATCGCACTTATATGCAAACATTATTTTAGCGATTGCATTTTAGCGTACTGAATTGAATCTTATGTTGGTTTTGTTAAAGTTTAAACTGCTTTAACGGAGTTCCGATCAATGCGAAAATTTAGTTTAAAACTAATGAATTTTGGACGGTGTGTTTTTTCTTTTTTTATTGTTTTATTAATAGATGAATTTGATTTACGTTATTTTCAAGATTTTGTATTTTCAGTGACTCAGCTTGGTACTGCTGCCAAACACATCCATTAAAACATAGAAGCTCGTTCGGTAAGCTTTCGTCACCGCTTACCGATAATAAGCATACAGATTCCGCATCAACAGTCGGAAAGCTGCCTGAACTTTTTATTTCAATGTTATTAAATAAACTTTATAAAGTGATTCCTTACAAGAAGTATGTAATTAAACGAACTCCTTAATTCCTGCATGCAGCTACAGCACTTGACATCGCTTTAGATCTTAATAGTTAATACATCGCGAGCACAAACTGTCGTGTCACCATTACCCGGCCGCAACAGTACATAATTATATTACCGTATACACGCTGCTATTGTGAATTAATTAAGTGTGTCTAGTTACTCATGCAGCCGAGCGTTCTGCGATTAATGTCTTCATTGGATCAAGAATCCACTTGTATAAGTTTGGAAAATTGACCTATTATTCTAGGTACTGAAACTGAAACGAGGGGAACGAAAAAATTAGTTTTTATTTCAATGAAATTCATCCAAATGAAATAACATTCAATACTTTTCCTGTTAGTTTTAGCACTTGTTTTGTCAAAATATAACAGAAATTTCATCTTTTATTATCTTGAAATTTTTCATAATACCTGGGGTAAGCTATAACGCTCGTTGTCGCCAGTACGAGCAACCCTATATTTTGTTATTCGTGCAACAAGACACAATGCATCCTAACGGAGTTCCTGCTTTAATATGACCCGGATGCAAGGAAGCAAGGATATGGAACGGGGAAGCAAGAATATGAAGCAAGGAACACAACTCTTGTATTATTCAACAAAATATTCAGAATTATTGTCACAGCGGCCATTAAAAATACGTCGCGTTCTAAAAATAAATGTATTTTAAAATTTCACTTATTTAAAATTTAGAACTCTCTTGTTGAATTTAAAAAATGGAATTTGAATTTAGTGTAACTGAAAGCTGGACTATTTAAATTGTTTGTGAAAAGCAACGGGCTGTGTAAACACTGTTTTACACTCATTAGCAAGTGCTAATGAGGGCAGAAAAAGATGTCGGGAATAATGTTGAATCGCAATTATGGCCTTCATACCTAATTTACAACATTTTATGTAAAGGTACACTATTCAGTAAAAAAAAAAACGAAAAAAAAGTATATCACATCACAATGTTATTTCTTATTGTGTTTTTCAGACCTGTATGATTGTAGAAAATATCGTCTTCACAATTCTTGAAGTACTTTGTAGGTATAAAAATTATTACCAAGAGCAACAGCAATAACTCCATGCGAAATTGAAAAATAAGTCCTAAAAAAAATCTAAGCGGAATATTTCTCCCGCCAAATGAAATCAAAGATGGCGTCGCTCGCATGATGTATGTACGCTCAAGACGTCCTCCATTTTGATTTAATACTAAACTTTATGTGCTCGGAAGAGTTGACGCGACAATTATTTCGTTAGGACGAGCTTCTAATATACCTGTCATAATAAATTTGTATCACTGGCTGTTGTCAGGTCTTTTATTACGTGTTTATTTATATTAAATTCTTGTTGAGGTCCTTAGAAAATAAAAAAATGTCAGGTAGGTCCAATGATATTCTAATAAACAGATATGTTATACACATACAAATAATCGAAAAAAGTGTTCCGCGCAGCAGCGGCAGCTGACATACATGTCACTATAAGTCAAAATTATACAAAAGAGATAGCGCGATAAAACCCATAAGAAAAAAAAAGAGACAAATAGTGTTGTTGTTGAAAGGCAATACGTCCCAATTAGGACGTTCTCGAGTCTTCACGATTGCACGCTTATAACATATCAGTTAATAGAATATCATTGGGTTGGTCAATATAATTAAGAAAGTTCCTTAGCTTAGTAAATCCTTGATAAACAAGACAACATTTTTAACTCTAGTACCTAGTAGCCTTGTGAAATATTTTATAATTCTTGGTGTTGGAGACACCACTAGTAGTAAATTGAAGTATTGTTTTAGAAGTAATTAAATATTTGTAGTTAAAGAAGTTGTGCCTATATTCTTCTTTTTGAAGTGTCGCTACAATGACATGTATTTGTGACGTCAATATCAAAGTTATCGCATAACACTAATTTCCCGTATCTCCAATCGCTTGTTATTAGAATATTCTAAACATGTCCTTAAACAGTTTGACATGTTCCATAATAAATAGTTGTTCAAACAAGCGTTCGTTTGTTCGCGACGCAAATTAACTTGTTACTGCTGTGACACTGCTGTCAACTTGGCTAATTATTTTAGTTTGAGGTAAAGGTACCGGCAGAAGTACTGGCAAACTACTCGCTTTGCTTTTGTGTGAAAACTTTTGGTGAAATGGAACGCATTTGAAATTTTAGTGGTTCGAATTTAGTATGTTGTATTTTTTTCAAAATTAATGAGCCATTTTTAAATACATTTTTAAAACAATTGCAGTGCAATTGCAGTGATATTTTAATATGACATAAAAAGAGATGAAGTCATCATTTTAAAGTAGTTTCTTTTTTTCACGTGTTTATACTAAGCTTTTTTGTAAGAAAATATGTTCTGTGTGATCATAAACAGATACTAAAATTCAAACATTTTTTTTTAAATAATTGTTCTAACTTATACAACTAAACGTTTTTACCTATATGGAAACTATTTATTACAGAGTCAGTTCCCTGAATTTGTCTTCACGAACTTGTCTTTGAAATAGTCTCACAGATAATGAGATAACGTGTAATTTATGCGAAGGGAAGCAATTAATATTATCTTGATGTTCGGATATTGGTGTTTTGTGTAATATCGCGCTTGTATTGCATTTTGGTGTTCGGCAGGGAAAGATCAAAATAAAAAAAAGAGTTAAAACAAAAACTAAAAATTATATTCGCTTTACTAATCATTATTTAATTAGGTTTACGTCAAGAATAAAAATATATTTATTTTGTTAGTTGCTATATATAGTTGGTATACCAGTAATTTTTTGCTACTTCTTTAAGCCATATATCCAACAAAACATGTCAATTGCTGTTAGCTAGAATACGTATAAATACGAGTATATATCAATATATGTTGAACAGAATCCAGGGTCTCTTAGAAAGCAATGCTTAAATACAATCCGACATTCCCCACGTGAGTTCGGATAAACCCTTTATAGACAAATTGAATCGACTTATCTTACAGATGGCTGCTATTCTCTGAGGCTCTTCACTAATATATTTACGTTTCGAAGCCTTAGAAAGAAAGGTGAGCTGGTTTCGGAGGTAAAATATTTTTGGAATAAATGCAAAATTGGGCATCAAAACTACGTTGAGTAGTGGCTGTGATAAATATCAAATTATTATGACTTTTTTTTTTAATGTCGTTAAACTGGAAAATTAAATAAAATTATTTTATATTTACTATATTCTATACCTTATAGGTATACACTACTGTAAAATTTCCATAGAAATCGTGTCAAAATAATGTCACTGAAAATATCTTTAAACAAGTTCTCAAAACCCGCAGTCTATAAAACCAGCCCAACAACAACAAAGCCAAACAATGCAAAAGAAACTGTATGTACATAAACATAAAAGTCCTTTCACCTTGCCATTCATTCAAAAACTTCCATAAACTCGTATCCCCAAGGTTTTTCTATAGATTATCAATCACAATACATTTACGAAAAATAGGTCAACACTCATACAACATCGATTTACTCAAACTTTGTTTTATGTAATCGAAAAGTTATGTTTGAAAAGCAAGCCATAGGAAAACCACTTATTTTGTTTACCACTCAAAGTTTACGGATTAGGGATAAAATCATTATTTTTTTGTAATATAATGCGGGAAGGCTGTCGAAAGGTAATCTTGATGAAAGGATATTAAAGTAAGTAGTAAAGTATGCCTTTATTTTTTCACTTTTATCAGACAAACAATTTGAGACAGTCAGATCATTTCGGTATAGTACTCAGTGTCTTACTTGTCTATAACTTTGCCTAATTGCATTCTTAAGTATACTATTTATTCCTTTATTTTAAAAGAGGTGTAATAAAAGTGTGATTTTTTGTCAATACAATTTTCCCAATTACGATTTTCATTTTTACATAATGTTCAGTCTTATTTACATCAGATTTTATCAAGCTGTTTGTGGACACAAAAAAAAACTTTTCATAAATTAGTGAAATTCTTTTTTCTTCTAAATAATTAACTTTCTATCGGTCGAAAAAAAAACTTACTGAAGCGTAATAAAAACTAGAGCTGAAAGGAAAACAGTGTTTCTTGTAACGATTACCTCGAGTCTAACAAACTTCATGTTGTAAAGAGATGAACTGCTTTCAACTTGTTGTTTTTATTGGGAAAGTAAAAAAGGCTTTCCAAGGACGTCAGGAGCCTTACTGGCCTCATTAATAACTTGCTGACTGGATCATGTTAACCTTGCTATAAAAGAAGGATAATGAAATAGAAATGTGTATCATGTATTTTTTTTAACTGAAAAGCTGTTTCTCTTTCTAAGAAAGGTCTCGGAAATTTAGACCATTCACGTTCACGTTCAATATGGACATTTTTTTTTTGTTAGAGGAAGTCTTTTGACATCTAACAGAATTGTATCTCACTGCTGGGCTTTTAACATTGCAATTAATTTGTTTTGTAGTTATTACCAACATGGAAGTAGTCTAAAAAAACTTTACTTTATTTTACTTTTTATTCTATGCAAAAACAGGAACTATAACCAGCTTCATACCTACACTCTCTTTACAATCACTTGGTCATTCAGTGCCTTAAAATTCAAATGCGCGTAATAATCGCGAGCAATAATATTTGCGCAGTGCTTTGTTTGCTAACCGCGGGGTCGCATCTAATTTATGCGGGATATCGTGCCGAGCCCAATACGCTGGCTGTAATGAAAATCTAAATTTAGATCGCCTATTTATACGTACGTGTTTTTTTAGTAGGACTGTTGTTTTAGAGGGTGTTGCTAAGGCTCGTTGTAGCTGGGATTTTGATGGTATTATTTGTGGAGCAAATGAGATCATATCATTTTTCGCGGAAATGCTAACTTAAATTTAGCATATTTTACATGTCGATGGATGACATGAAATTAATCATTTTTTTATGTTTTAAATAATCTTGTGGAATTAATAAAGGAAAAAAAAATGCGAAAATACAAAAATACGATTACATAAAGAACCAACGAACTCCCAACAAAAAACCATTAACATCCAAACATGAACAGTTAAAACACAAGTTAATCCACAAGTTATAAAAACAACAATTGGCCCACATTACGGGCTATTTGGCCCTAAAACTTGATAGTGAGGTGTGGTTTACGGCGATTGCTTTTGCTGTCACAATGAAAAGAGCTGCGACCGCAGCGCCCTCTGCGAAGTGGGGCAGGTGCGTCCCTAGTCCCGATGGCCCACAAAATCGGATCCGACCTCCGGATTAAATTTTGGTATGGTCGGCGTGTGGTGGGAGAGACAGCGGTTTGTATGGTTTTATAGATGATTATGATAGTGATATATCTGATTTACTATTTATGATATATTGTATGTTCAGATGTTTGACATCCTATAGAATTGTTAGTTAAAAATATTCCGCCATGACAAAATTTGAGGGGTTAATCTAGAAACGGTTCCGTCTCTTAAATCGAAAACAGAAAACTTTTACAACATCCTGAAAAATACAAGAATCTTCCAGGGGTATTTCAAGGGCTAAATATCTAATTCATAAAACTCACTTATAAACTTTCGACTTTTTAAAAATTTGGCATTTTGTTCCAATTTCAACTCATATTTTTAAACTGCCTGCCAATCCGACTTCACATAAATATATTTTCCACCGTGAGCCTATACCGTAGACCGCGCCCAACAAATCGTGGCTCTGACACGATCCGCCCCGTATCGATCCTGTTTACTGTACCAATCGTTACAGCATTCATTACAATTTACTTAATAAGTTTACACCTCCACTTTTTATTGTTACGAGCCTTTTATTGTGCGGTTGTTTCAGTTTTAGTTCGGATAGAATATATTTAAAATGACTGCCCGCTTTAAAGAAGGAGGATTTTCTTTAGACTAATGTTGCATACAGAATAGTTTGTGATTTTATATGGTGTATATGAATATGTAGGGCACATATTAGTACTAAAAAAATATAATATAAGAAAATAGCACAATTTGGAAAATGCACTCTTAATTAAACATGCTTCTACTTTAGAACAATAGACGATCACTTAATTTACTAACTTATTGCTTGGTCTATTACAGAAATAGTTTATTAAATTTATGAAGCAATAGTTTAGAAACTACAAATTACGTTCACCAGCAGAACATCGAATGGAAGTAATCTTAACATTCCGCCAACACAATTTCCCGGCATCTTAACACGTCCTCGAGGCGTACCTCAGCTATAATACAACTTATTAATTCAATTTTCAACGTAATTGCCATTAGAACTTCAACACATTGACCTGAGCGGCAGCCAAACCACACACCCGTCCCGCTCCCTCACACACACATCACATACACAGCATCTTACCTCTCGCTCACTCAGGAACGTGGGAAGTTGATCAAAAGTTTTAATTGCCTGTTCAAATTTTATTTGAAACGCTATATTACAATGTTGGAATATGGTTATAAATGTGAACCGTGTTGGTTTTGTATTATTAATGTTGTATTTGTTATGTAAATGTCAGCTTTCGTTACTTGTTTGTGTAAATAACAATGGTATTGCGACGATGAATATTTTAATCGGGGATTATTATATAAAAATAATGTGGAAATGTAACTGCAGAACAAAGGCTCGTCTGTGACTAGTGGCGTATTTACAAATTGCTGAATAATTTAGGACTGAAATGTTTCATACATTGATGACCCATTTTGCGTAGGCTAACTTAGCTCAGAATCTATGTTGATCTATGTTTTCTCTTGAATATTGGTAAGAATATTTTTGTTCTGCTCATGCATCTCTTGTGTATAGTTGTGGAAAAATAAAATATCTGATAAAGTACTGAGCTGACGTTTTTAATGTCATAAATTGCAATTTTATCGCATACGAATTAAGTAAGCATGATCAATGTTCGTTCCTGATATCCGACAAAAAGGCTTTTGTTCAACATTTGTATTAAAATATATTGAAATAAAGTCATAACGAATTCCAATGAAATTTCTACGTCCATATATTACGTAAGGTCATATCCAAAAAATATACCAATATGGCAATTATGTAAATTTTCGTCGATAAAAATAGATAGTATCAGAGTCGTGCGATCGGATCGCGCGATTTTATTGTCGTAAAAGCGCAAAATGATATTAATGGACACATTTACATTTAAGGGGTAGTTCCGAGAGGTAGTTCAGGTTGTTTTATGGCTGTGGTTGAAGTTTTATTGATAAATTTGTGAAATAGTTTTTAAGGGTTTATGTAAATCGTTTGTGCGGTAAATCTTGGATTTCTAATAGTTTTAGATGGATTGAAAAAAAGTAACGAATTGCTGTCATAGTGCTCATGTATTTTTCATCTCATTCATAATTTGATGTGAAGGCAAGCAGGTTCTAAACCTAGGTTAAATAATCTTTCAATCAAGTCGTACATCAAAGAAAACATATTTTACCCAATACTACTGAAATATAATAGATATGTTTTCACTAAACGATTCTTAAAAGATAACAATTCCAGAATCCCTCATTACAGCGGCATCGATCCCTTGTCCGGCTAATGGGCAATTACACACAATGTCGACGTAATATCACATTTTGTAACTTAATTACATGAACATGAAATACGCCCCACTCAAATTTGTATCGGACCCCAAATTTATGATAATCGATTCTTATTACGATTGCGAACCGATGTATCGATTAAAGGTTTCGAGTGTGCAATCATTTTTATTCGATTTGACTTTTATGTATTTTATTGTGAAAGATTTTCGTTGGTTTTTGTTAAGGTTGGTTAACAATGTCATCTGGCTTTTTGTCATTTGGTGCTCAAAAAGGGGGTTACGTGGAAAGTTTTCCGGGAGTGTTGAAAATTGGTGGTTTTATAGGTTACGACGTGCCTTTTCCGGATTCTTGCTTTGCCACCTCGTAATCTTTGCTGCCCGCTCAGCCATATTGAAAAAATGGCGCTCAAAAACAGTTTTTTGGCAACTACTTCTTTTAGGCTCATTTTACGATAAAAATACCTCAGTAATAAATTAAACTAGAGATTTTTTTCTATAATTCCGAACTTATCTTATTTTTGAGTAATTAGTTATTTGACCGAGTGCGTGTTGGAGTTGACTTTTGGGCGTACGCTAAATCTTTTTAATATTCAACAAAAATAATTATACAAATAAAGATCACGTCATCCAAAATCATCACAAGAATGATCATTAACTGTATCATCATTCAAGTGCACGCCGAATTGAATTAAAAGTGTACAAAAACGCATGAGTGGAGGCTAATTGCAGCGGCCATTATCCGTGATGTCCAATGAAGTATTACAGTCATTAAAGGTATCACAACAAAAAGTAGCTCATTCACTCCCGACGCACTCCCCAATTAACGAGAAAACCCGACACGTATTAAAAACCGGTCATGAACGAGTCGGAGTCACATGCAAAGGGTTCTGTACGCACATTTTTTGGAATACCTGGAAACCAGCTTGTTCAAAGTCTACGGCAATTTTTTATCTCTATGATGATCTGTTTTATTTTTAAATCATATGGCTAATAGAAGGTTTCAAAATAAAAATCTTAATGTTTTAATTTTTTATAAACCAAAAAAGGGGCTCATAAAACGTTAAGTTAAAATTTACTGACTCTAGTTGCACGGTTTCAAAGTGTCCTTCCTATGCAAAAGAGCCGGCAAGAAAATCCACAGGTTTTCACATAGTGTACCCATCTAACCATCAACTATACATAACATAACTATAACATAGAATGAAGTCTGCTAACAGACAGACAATTGGCTGGTTAGCGCGAGCCAAGTTAAAAGATCCGTTTGATAAAGTGTATACGGAACCCTAAATGTTAAACAGAACACCATTTTGTTTTTATTGTAAAAACGTCACGAACTCAAAATCCTTTATTTATTATAATGTGACGTAATAGATTGGTTGACAATTATTCATTTTGAGTAATGACGTCAGAGACGTATCGAATGGGAACGTTTCAATCATTAATGTTGTAAATAAAATGATTTATTGCGAGCCTGCTGTTGTGTCATAAGAGTAGCGGGAACTTCAAGCCAAGGTAAATAAACGAATATAATATATTTGGTAAAAAAAAAACGAGAGATTTGGAAACAAAACTACTTTTTACGGATGTTGTCGCGGTTTATTTTGATTAGGTCTCGACGTTTCGTAACCTTTGCAGATATGGTCACGAGCAGACAGAAATGGCGTTTGTCTACTATCACGACAAACATCTCAGTCAATAAAAGAGAGATTGTTTTAATTGTAGCCGTATCAAATAAGTATTGTTATTCATCGTTAAGCGGTTCATTCGTCCTGTCGAATGAAGAGGATTCTTTGGTATTTTCGATTGTCAAAGAAAGTAGTCAAGAAGTTCTGCCATTTCAGGTGGTATAACAGCAGATACATTTGGAAATGGCACTTCACAATGAGATAACAAACTTAAACCCGCCCTTTAAGTAGCTATACACCACTAACACATATTTCAATACAAAAAACCTACTTTTAATATCGCTCCCGGCCTCGTCACAGCACCACTGATGTGTGCATCCCTTGTTCGTTAAATTTATTCACTGATTCGTTCAATTATCACTCTGACAATTACAAAGTGCATTGAGAAAATATTTTATGTTTCTGCAAATAAAATACGGCATTGATGAAAATAAATGACGAGCAATTAGGTCGATTGGTTTGTTAAAACAATTTTTCGTTTTCTTTTTTCCATGAAAAGGTGAATCAGGCTTTGTTTTTTATGCATGGTTTTATTTGTATAGGATTGATAATAAATTTGTGACTTTGTTGGCGATGATAAAAAACTACTTATATTGAATGTCTTTGCACTACAAGATTTATCAAAAGACGTCATACTTACTTCACGTTTTAACGTACCATTACTACTTTCATTTCCTAAAAAACAAAACACAACCAACTCTTGCCCAAGAAAACGCAAACGGAAGATATTTCTTACAATTAAATAGTAACGTTTTTCTGGAAAAAACGTACAATAACCTGTTTCACGGTTCTCTTATTTATTATTTCCGCAACTTGACAGAATGGCCTACTCCGGGGGGGTAGTAAATACCCCACCCCACCACTCTGGGGTACAGATGAATTACCTCGCATCTCTGCGTACAATGATGACGAAAATGTTTATTATTTTCATTAGAACTGTGGACTTAGTGGGCATTGTTGTCCTTGTCTCGCGTTGGGCTTAAGTGTGTTTTTAATTGATTAAAATTGTTGGCTGTTTTTAGAGGTAAAGTAAAAAATAACAACAACAAAATTTACCAAACAACTAGGGACTTTGTACCGTAGGACAGGAGAAAGAGCTTGTTTCGCATTTATTGTAGTTATGTTATTAGGAATGTGGCAGTAATTGTGAATTTCTAAGCAATCGGACTAAACGCAGTCCTTAACCATTGGCTGTAGTGTCATGGCCCGTCGTTTCAAATTAGTTTTACTATTTGATTTCGTCTTTCTGGTTGGAAAATCCGTTAACAGTTGCAAACTATTCACTATTTCGACGTAACAACAAGTTAATTAAATTATTCCAAATTAAGTCCAGTTTAAAATTAGCTGGAGCATCACAATGTAAATTTCTTTTCACAATTTTCTGTGATCTAGCAACCGTAACTAACAAATATACAAAATGACGCAGAAAATTTCCCTTTGAATAAATTTCATTTCTAAGCAAAGTATAATCCTCGTCTTGTTAAAGATAAGGAGGGGCATTAATTTGAATTCATCTCGTTACGGTGTGCCCGCCGACCACTTGTTCCGAATAAATTACGAGTATGAAAGACACGCGAAAATTGTTTATTATCCCTACTCTCTCTTTCTTCTTTTTGAAGTCTCGTATACGTGTGAGCGGGACAAATAGTGTTAAGTTCTTTCTGCTGCTTGTGCTTTTGAAGGTACAATTTTTGTCTTCTTAGTTAGTTTCAGGATTGGTATGCTGACGCCACGTTGGCTACTTTGGAGTTATAATTAAAGATATTATGAACATTTGTAGTCTTAATTAGACGACACCAAGGAGACCAAATGCAGCAGACAGAAGAAAATTCAATTGTTATTTGCATCATTATGGATGTCAAATTGTGTTTTATTTAGATTCCTATCACCAACAAATTTATAAAATGAAATTAAAACATTTTTTTTTATGTATGTAGGATAATATACTTATATAGGTCACTGGAGACATTTTCTGACTGACTATCCTGAGACTGAGTTACTTTTTTAATTTATACGAGTTAATTGCATACGTTGCATAAATTAACATGTCACCGAATGCCCTTTAGTAATGTTTCAGAAAAAGGACGAACCAAACCAAATTAATATATGGGTTCAAAACTCGTAATTCTGCTAAATAAAGTCCACTGTATTAAATGAACTTTAATACACCATTTGTAGACATTATTTAGGACATAGTTTTGTGAGGACTCGCCTAACTACGGCGACTATTGACTCAAACAACTCGATTCTCAGTTGTAAAGGTTGACAAATTCAATTTCCTGTGGGTCTCCCTTAAGTAATTTGTGCGCAGCTTTTAGGTAAAAGGGCTGTTATTTATAGAAAATTAATTCACGTACATAATTAGATTTAAATTGAATTATGGTTTGTATGTTGAGATGGGACAAAAGTGTGTGAGCGGTATAACTTTGACGATTATTATGTAAGAAGTAAATGATGATATAGAATAATAACAAACAATAATGTGTCTGCATCACTACAAATACTAAAATTATTCAGAGAACTGGCAAGATCTATGATACACTCTCTTCAAGGACACGACCTCTAGTATTGAGAATACTGTAGCGTACAAAAATAACATATCATAGAACACACCCAGTTCAGACTTTACTGAAAAACCCTATTTAACACCTACTGATATAGGACTGTAGTTCAGCAAAAAAATATAAGATTATATTATAAGAAGAAGAATGTCATGTCCGAGCTAAATCAAAATATGACCTTTCATTTATTCACGAAAAAGAAGAGAATACGACAGAAAAACAATGAAAGCCAAAACAAACACTTTAAAGAAATTGTAGAAAAAAAGGACGCCAAATTAAAAAGGAAACGTACTTCACAGTTTAAACAAACCGCCGTCAACGATCCAAAAAAATCCGTACGCGATAAATTTGTGACAAAGAAGAAGCATTTACCGTACTTCGGCGTAACAAACATAATAAAATCTTGAACAATCCCATCATTCTCGCTATTTACATGAGCTCGCCTCCGCCACTGTATTGTTTTTCAATCGGCCCCCTTGCCGCCGAGGGGGAGGGGATGACGTCATCGTAAACAATATGGCCACCGCTCGGGAATGTTTTCGCAGAATTACGCTTACACGGTTACATTTCGGAGATTAACCCAAAATGAAAGATGACGTAACGATTTTCGTGTTTATATTAAGAATAAGTAATTGATTTTTTTTTCATTAAAATTGAGGGAGATTTTTTACTGTGCTTTTCGCAGCCAGAGCCTATTTGTATGCATAATATGTTTTAATTTTTATACTTTAGGTACTATCATACTAGTTAGCTTAATAAGCAACGACATTCTGCTAAGTCATGTTGTCAAATCAACCATCTATGAATCAATTCTTAAAAAAGACATTCTTCTTTGATCCAAACTCAAAATTGACAAAGCCAACATTCAAACCTGCTCCATTTAACTTCAACTAACTACTGCCGAAGCACTCGCATTACCAAACAAATTGAAAACAAAATGAGTAGAACCACTAACTACATATAATTCTAGTGTGCGAGGCTGTGAGCCAATCAGAGTCGTTTCCCGGTGTTGCTGTGTTGTCACCCACATGTTCCAATTTGAGTCCCGAATTCTAAGCCCTTCGCTCTCTGCCTTCATGCGAACTCGTCTAGATTGGATTGTGGTACAAGATATAAGACGAGCGATTTGGAACTCGTTTTGTGTAACTTATATTTTAAATTAGATTCTGAAAGCTTTGGCCAATTGCATCTTCTATTAGATGATGACCGATCAAAGTGCAGCAATAATGCAGACGTCAGTTAAGATTAAATTCGTATACCTATCATAATTTAAATTACACACTAAGTAAATCTCCAATAGGCAATAGAAAAAAGAAAACAAAATGTCTCTTACGTATTTTTTTTCCTAATTATTAGAACATACTAATGGCAGTTTTAAGAGCACCTCGTTGCAAGAGTTTTAAAACTCAAGCATACTATGATAATAGTCATAATAATATAAGCTTGCCATTCAAGGTAAAAAATAAAATCGCTCGTCACCTATAGCTTGTCCTCCAAGCAAGCACGTCCGCTGGCTCGCGACAACTTCATTAAAAGTGCCTTATAAATAAATTGCAGCGCCTGCTCCGTACAGCGTTTTGCAAAACCATTATTCGCTTTAAATATTGTGTAATTACAAATTTTGTTTCCTTGCGCAAATATTTTGAATACTCTGCTACTACATTATGCAACTCGCTTGCAGTTTGTAACTTGGTTGTGTTGTACAACTTCATTAAAGGCTGCGAATAAAATGTAAGGCAACACTCTCGACTCTTTGTGATACAAATCTTGTGAGCCAGAGTATCATATTACGTAAATATTCATATTTGTGTTACAAGTATCTTTTCTTATATGAATTTTGTTATGTTAATTTGGTTGCACCTAGCTTAATGTTATTTTAAGACCAAGTTATACTAGTTTTGAATTGTTTCTGCTTCAACCATTGGTTTGACTTTCGTCACACGTTTACATATAGGTTTTAAAAATGATTTGCCTTAGGACTATGGATGTCAATCAGAAAACTTGAAATTCTATTTTTTTACTATTTAATTAAGTTGTTAATTGATACACTTATTTAAGTACCATTATGAGAAGTACTGAAAAGTACAACCTACGAGCAATCTTTACTAGCGTAAGATTTATCACTCATTAATTGTATTTCAATAATTATGTACTATCACTCCAATACACGGCCATTATCTTATCGAATGTCTTGCCTCCAAAGCCTCTCTAGCGCATAACTTGTCCCGTTCCCCCCAGCCCTTCGCTCCACTCGACAACTTCATTAAAACGGCGACGCAAACAAAACGCAGCTGCAACGCGCGTCTCTTTGTGTGCCAATCAACATTTTTGCTAGAAACATGTACAAAATACTGGCGCACTGATTTTCAGCGTGTTAAACATCGTGCTTTGTAGTCGTTGCTTATTTTTGGATACATTCCCTTTGATATAAGAGCTCGTTTGTGTGGTCACGACGTTCTGTCGCTGTTACATTATGTGTCATGCTTGACGTTCAAAATATGTTTCTGCATAACATTTTATTTTAAGATTCATTTTTCAGAAACTAAAAGGTCAAACAGTTCCTTTCTTCCGAAAATTGCAATTTCGTTCATAGTTGCAAAAAACTTTGGTCTGATTCCGTAATTACTTTCTATACGTGACATTCTGCAGACTTAGGTTTTTACACCTTATAGTACTTATTCCCTACGGTTTGCTAGCTAGCAGTTTCAGGACATGAAACGATAGAAATTACTGAGGTAGAGTACATCGATACGACACAGCTGATAGCATATACATAAAAAATCTTAAACCCTAACCCCCATGTTACACATCAAGTCAAAATAAACTGCACAAATGTCAAAACAAAGCCGAGCAAAGCCAAGTGATAAACAACTGCAAACCAATGAACAACAATGACATAAATGAACTCACAGCAACAACAGACCAACAACGGACAACTCACATGTCTGCAAACATTTTCATTTCGAAATGTAAATTTAAAAATGAAAACGAACATGTTTAAGCGGGACCGCATTAATCACCATCTGGACATGTTGAATATCTAACAGGACAAAGCGAGGACATTGGAAACAGTAAACAATTGCGGGGAAATGACGCCGTGCGAGAATTATGCGGAAGCATGCGGAGCCATGCAAAGGTATGCGAAGTTTCAGAGTTCATGCTGCATTATTTCTACTGGTTTTATTGATCATGGGTTAGGAGAGTGATTTTCTACTATTGCGCTAGTACTTTTTCTGAGATTTCTTTGGCTTTTGTGTGATAAGCTGTTTGTGCACTAATAGTAGTATTTTGTTACTGGAAGTATTGAATGCCTTCCTGAAGTTAAAAAATAGCAGAAGGTAGTCACGTCTATAAATTTGTAATTTTTATGAGTATGCAGCGGTTAGAGCGGTTCAATAATTGTTACATTCTATTTCGCATAGAATTGCAGCCATTTTATTCAAGTACACTACTTTGATCTTTCGACTTACATTTCTAGTAAAATCTACAGTAGTATTTATTATTAAAAAAGGAGGTCGAATTTCATAAGCCAGTGACTTGCATCAATGCTATAATAAGTCTCATTGAAGGTAAAGATTTTCTTTAAGAATTCCTTGCATTTTAAGAAACGGAAATATTTGCTGGTTCTGTGTTTTGTCTAACGAACAGCTTGCGAAGTTTTTAAACGGGCTGCCTTGTTATAAAACTAAATGCTGAGTTAAAGAGCTGGCGATAATTGGAAGGAGGACGTTTTATGCAAGTTAGTTAAAAATGTATATCAGCAAATAGTTCTGGTATTACTGACATTGATAAAGATACAGATATTATTGCTCAGCGATAAAATTCTAGTATTGTTAAAAATATAAATTAAGCAAATATTTTCAGCCTCACCAGTATTCTACCAAGTTTTATTATTCTTCAACTAGATTGTGAATCTTGTTTTATAAGTAATGCAAAATCATTAGCAGATATTTCCCAACGCTTAGACTAATTAACGATATGGCTAAGTACTGCTTTCCACCTGTTGACTGTCGGTATAGCTGCATCTACATCGTAAACTACAACCTCTTTACCTTCGTGATCTGATTAAGTTCATTTGATTATTACTTGCAAGGATCTTAAGACTTGAAGTGACTGCTTAACATGCATTTAGGCAAACAGACGAAGATGATGTCCAAGCCGAGTGGGATCCAAGAATCCATATATTCTGCGAAGTGGGTCAATTCCATCCATATAGGCGGATAGACCTACATAAAATACACAGAAACGAAATCCCTCTGGAGTACTATGTAAATATTTTACATAATATTTCCATATTGATTTGGGAAGCAAATTCAAGGGAATTGGGATTCTATGGAAATCAATTGACAAGGAAAAATATTGGTGAGGCTTTTTTTGTTATTCGGCGTAGTAATGTGCTTGTTAACGGAAGCCTGGAGTAAAGGTGGTTATGTAACGTCAGACTTCAGGTATATTCTGAATACATATTATTTCAGACCACGTCATAGCCTACGAGAGTTAGTAAGGAGAAATTTGAGAAAGGTGTTTTCAACAGTGTAGCTCATATTGTTATGTTGATCTTAATAGGCTGTAATATGTAGACTACCAAATGATTGCTGATACTAACATTGTTTTAAAGAAGAAATAGCAGAAAAATGTCACAAATATTCAAGACGAATATTAATAGTCACTATCAGTATACTATGGAATCGATAAATTTTATGAGCAATTTATTATTTGCAAAAAAAAAAACTAGCAGGCGGGTTACACAGTTTCACGGTAAAGCCTCTGTTGGCATTTCAGTTCAGTGTAGTTTGTACGGAAACCGCACGATCCCTGCACAAGGCTCCCGTGTCACTGCACTGGACGGTATCGACAAGCTGCTATGAAAATACAGGTCGGTGCCGTGTAAAAACTGCCTAAATTGGACACTCTAAGTATATAGGGTAAAAAAATGAAAACATGTTATACTTTTTGGCTATACATTTGTACAAATTGTTTTGATGTATGCTAATTAAGAGGAATATGTAGCTAGCAACGTAACTAAAAAAAAATGGAGATACAAACCCTAACTATACTAGACTAAATATATTATGTTTTTTTATAATCTTTTTTATATCACAATTACTAGTATATAATATTTGAACGTAATGTAATGATAACAAAAAGGAAAATGTCTAAAAACCACTATAGATAAATTGAAACCCGTGACATACGAATATACTCCAGGCAATGGAGAAAACCAAGACATTCAAGGTAAGTATTCCATAACCTTTCCCTAAACTCCACTTTACCATTTTACCCACAATCCCATTTACCTAGCACATACTGCCTAACCATAATATGAATTTTGCAATACGAAAACTCAGCCAGAATTACAAACAACTTATCTATAAACGAAAGAAATCCAGCGATTCTCCCGTAATAGCGAGTCTTTGAACGACTGCGATGTTTCCATCCTTATCTCACATGACTGTTTTTGGTATTTCCGTCTCTGTTACACGTGGTACCTTCATAAGTTCCCATCATTCGTCCCTTTATATTTCATTTATGGTGTTAGTTCAAACTGTTTTCAAGTCTTCCCTAGAGTTGCCACATTTTGTTCGAGCCGGCTCTTTTGGGGCCGATTGCTGTATTTATTTTCAGCAAATTGGAACGAGTTTTTTTAGTTTATTTTATTCGGTACTCGGTTCTTAGTGTTGGGTTTGGAATAAATAAGTGTGCGGTTGAACGGGCTGTGTTTTATCAATTGGGAGGTTGTTTTTTATTCAGCACAGGTTTTGAGTTTCTTTTCGAAGCGTATTGGGGCTTCGATCTGTTATTGTTAGTAACTCGATATTCTGATGCCTCCAAATTGAGATTATCAAAATGAAAATAGAGAGATAATAAAAGGGCAATGATTGATCGGTTTCGTATCTACTATTACATGAATAAAGGTACTATAATTCGCTCTCCAAAGTAACTGCAGACTTTTTTATGTGGTGGGTACCCTATATTTATAGTTTAGATAACATTAATACTAAGTACTTACGTGTTAAGCTCAAGATCCAGTCTAAACTTGTGATTGAAAGCTTTGATGAGAAGTGATGTCCTATGAAAGTGTTTTCCAGTCTGAAACAAACAAAATTTTAACATTATACATTGTTTAAGATACGTTTCATGGTTAATATTTCAAAAGACTCAAAATTGATTCGTGTTTAATGTTGGAAATTAAACCAACTCTTTTAAAGTCGCAAACTCAATCTTTGTTGATATTATAAAGACTAAACAGAAGGTGCTGTTTTGTTTAACTAAAATATTATTAGATGTTAATGCGTAGAAAAATAAATCATTTACTAAACTATTTTATCATAATAACATATTCACCAAACCACACACGTTAAAACTATGAAAACAAACCATGAGCAATTTACAAAGTTCCCATTAAAATGGAGACACGCAAATCCTGTGTCCCAACGCCCGTGGAATCTGTCAAAACAACTGCTAATGGCTTCACCATGGAGGCTCTATGAAGTTTCAGGCTATGGTCGAAACTATCACATGCTGTATAATGACATGTGGGCTCGATATTAGGGATATAGGGTGGATATTTATTTATTATTTGATTTTGTTTAGTTGTAATATTAAAAAAGGGTTATCAGAAATAGAGCGTGATGTTTTCCATTTATATTTTAGCAAATAATGTCATTTCATTATTTACCTTAACTTAAAACCTTAACTTTAAAGTTTAGACCATTTTCCTAAATTCATTTTTTTCCAACCTAATCGGGATTATCCCAGGTTCTAGACGATTTATGACTATAATAGCAAAGAAATTACCGATATTCTATTACATTTTCTTTTACATGGTGGTTAAGTTAATAGAATATTCTATTACATTAAAACATTACGCACAACTTACTAAGATTAGGCTAACACTAACAATGACAATGACCTTGCTTATATGACATCTATACTAATATTATAAAAGGAAAGATTTGATTGTTTGTTTGAATTGAATCCGAAACTAATTTACCGATTTAAAAAATTCTTTCACTGTTGGAAAGCTACACTATCTGCGGTTAACATAGGCTATATTAAATTTTCAAAAAAGTTTTGGTTCCATAGGATATAGCTATAAACGCGGGTGAAACCGCACAGTTAGTTTTCTTATAAAAACAAAAGACAATCCACAAATATGTACCCTGATTGCATCCACGTAAAGTAACATCGCCCAAAGAGGTGTAAGAAATGGGTCATTCTTTAGGAAAAATAAGTTGTGACGAGCCAATGAACCGAATAGCTACCTACGTCAGCTGCTTGCCTGCTGGTTGTCACCATTCCCTCAGAAAAAGGGAGCAAACACAATTATAAAAGGTTGACTTTGTGATTGAATTTGCCAGTCCGATTGGCGGGATTTCCATTTTCTTTTTATTATTTACTTGATTCATCTTAATATATTTGTGCGTAAACGAAAAACAAAATTACTCCTGATGTGAGATATTTCAGTTCAGATATTTTTTTGCCACTGAAATGTTTTTTTTTGCTTAAACTTTTAACAGAGCCAATAATATTTGGTTTAAGCAAGATTAGATTTAATGGCAATACTATAAAGGACTATTATGAAGAAAAATTCAGAGTATAATGTCATTATTTTTAACAATTTTATGTAGCTTTTGCCGGCGGATCTACCCATATGCTTATTCAGAGCTTAAACTAACACATTACTAAATACCTATCATTAAAAAATCAATTATGAGGTTTTGCCATGAAAGCGTAGAAGAAAAACAAACGGACCGAGTTATTTTCACATGAATAATTTATATTATATAATATAAGTAAGTATTACAAAAGTAACAGCAAATGTGAAATACATTTTCTAAAATAAGCCGAGACATTGTTATTTTATAAACGACGTTAACGTGTTTGTATAGGCTCTCTTAATATCTGGGGGCACGGTAGTCCCCCTGCCAAGTCTCGAGCAAAAAAAAAAAACGGGCACAGCCGTACCATACTTTTCTCGAAGCGTTTCGCGGCTATTTCACCCCCCCTGTATCATCGAAATGGAAAAAGCTAAGGGTTTAGGTTTTCGATGACCTAGAGAAAGCATTAAAACAGGCTTAGCCTCAAAAGTACATGACATTTGAACCAACAGTTTTAGAGTTATGAGCGATCAAAGTTATACACCATTTTGTCACTCACTGACTGACCGATCATCAAAAGTCTAAGGTACTTCTAGCAAACTTAGAACCTTCAAATTTGGCACCAAGATAGGTTTTTAGCTACAAATAAAGGGAAAATTATAAAAACGGTAAGAAATTATACACCTTAGGAAATATTAGGAAACAAATTTACATTTGCGGTTTTGCAAGAACATGGTGTATGAATTTTGACTGCATTGTTAACTTTGTTCTTCGTTTATGTACAAAAAGTAAAACAAATCGATTTATATTATTAAAAAAACTTGAGAGGTGTCAAGGGACACCCGGATGGAAAGAAATTAATTTAATTTAGTTAATTTATTAATTTAAATATTTTATTAAATTAAATATATTATGATAAGTTGGAAACGCAAAAAGACAACTGTTTATCGTTAGGATTTGACCGCAAGACCCGCCCCTTGGCAAACTCGTCATGTGTCAACACCGCCATCTGAGGAGTTAAGATATCTATCGAAAGTCTTAATCATAAGACTGTTGACTAATGACGTCATTAAAAAGTGTCGTTACTACTTTTCGTAAGAATTTCTTCCGTCTAGCCCCCTTCTCAACGCGCGATGAGGAACTTCATTCCAATGAATTGTAATAATGTATCTAGGGGCACAACAGTGCCGTCTCGAGCAAAACGGGCACGGCCGTACCATACTTTTCTCGAAGCGTTTCGCGGCTATATCACCCCCCCCTGTATCATCGATACGGACAAAGCTAGGGGTTTAGGTTCGATGACCTAGAGTGAGTATTAAAATAAGCTTAGCCTCAAAATTACATGACATTTGAACCAATAGTTTCAGAGTTATGAGAGATCAAAGTTACACCATTAATTAAATTTTATCACTCACTGACTGACCGATCATCAAAAATCTAAGGTACTTCTAGCAAACTTAGAAACTTAAAATTTGGCACCAAGATAGGTTTTTAGCTACAAATAAAGGGAAAATTATAAAAACGGTAAGAAATTATACACCTTAGTAAATATTTGGAAACAAATTTACATTTGCGGTTTTACAAGAACATGGTGTATGAATTTTGACTGCATTGTTAACTTTGTTCTTCGTTTATGTACAAAAAGTAAAACAAATCGATTTATATTATTAAAAAAAAAAAAACTAAAGAGATGTTAAGAGACACTCGAATGGAACGAAGTTCCTTTTAATTTAAGAAATAATTTGAATGAATTTAATTTAATGAATTTAATTTAATTAATATAATTTAATTTAATTTATTATTAAATAAAAAAAATAAATACGATTAGTTGTAAACGCAAAAAAAAACAGAATTAGGGATTCGAACGCAAGACACGCGGCTTATCAAACTCGTCGTGTGTCAACACCGCCATCTGAGAAGTTAGGATATCTATCAAAAATCTTAATCATAAAACTGTTCACTAATAACGTCATTAAAAAGTTTCGTTACAACTTTTCGTAATAAGATTTTTTTTCCGTCCAGCCCCCTTTCTCAACGCGCGATAAGGAACTTCGTTCCAATACATTGTAATATACAATACAAATGTATTGAATTTACATATTAATAAACAAAGCTAAGTTAAAATGAAATGAATAAAGCTACAATCTTTCATCAACATAATGCAATGCTATAAATAATCTATGCTCACTCGAAAGATGGCTGTGTACCTGGTCTAAATCGCGCTATGGTTTCTATCTCTTACAGCTACCGCCGCGGCGCCGCGCCGGTACGAAAAAAATCACCTTTTAAAAAACTTTCATCTACTGAAACTAATAGGTTGTTAGGTTCCCTCATTGTGCCGAACCTGTGGAATTAAGTATTTATATACGATGAACTTACAATTAATTTGCGACAGCTCAATGATTTTGACTTCGTTGCCATGCTCAATAGAATATGTCGTGTTATGCAAACGATATCCATTTGTTCACCATGGTTCAAGAGAAATCTTTTTAGGTTGCTGAATTTGAGGTTATAAAAGTTAAATTCTTCAAGGTTTATCAACTTCTAAATAGATATTCGTTTACTATTTGAATTGATATTGTGGTAAATGCTAATGGTTCCCACCTTTTACAGACACTTTCATGTTAGAAATCTCATCTTGGTGGCCCAAGTGGATGGGGTTGTCGAATCAAAGTGCCATCCCATTGGGGTGGTTATGCTAAAATCACAATGTATTTTAACTAATCCTAATATACAGGTTTATCAAAAGAACAATTTACGCACCGGCGAGACAGTGGTCGGTTTGTCCGATATCCACCCGGTGTAGACATTTCTCGCTAAAACTAGAGTAAATTCTCTCACTTAACAACAAAACAAAAGTCCGATATCACACAACAAAACCACTTGAGGAATGTAAATGCTCAACTCGATACAAATAACACGTAATGTAACATAAGTAAATACGGAGGTCTATTGTACAATGTTTACGAATAACCGGCTAATTATTTGACGGATAAATCTACCCTATTTATTATTTTTCTATGTTTTTAAAAGTACAAATATGCAGATGTAGGTACTGAGGTTTAAATTAATAAACATTTATTACGTTTTCCAATGCTAGCGTAAAATAAATGCTACTAAACAACGCATATAAAAAAAAGATATGAACTTTGTATAGTATTAAGATGAGGCACGGCGCCGCATAGTCAACAATTTCCTATATGCATCGCTTATGCTATAACCACCCATAAAAGCTAGGGGCTAAGTTTAAACCACGCGATGAAGGACATAAGTTTCTCCGTTTTCACCTATGGTCAAGTATACGTGGCTATTTGAAGAGAGACAAGTCTGGGTGGATTATATTTGGTACATATCGATTTTAAAAGCATCAAAGTTCAGGAGACAGTAATAGTTGAATATACTCGACTCAGAAATATTTACCGCCCAGACTTGTGTGCCTTAAAAATTACGAAACATCACAATACAGGCAACAGAGTAAGAGACAGGGAATGGGCTCTAAGCAAAGCAGCAGCTGAAGCACAAGTATTAATTAAGACCCCTAAAAATAAAAGAAAGAGACCTACCAAAAATTAATGAGATCCCACCAAAAACATTCAATGTAAAAAAAGCCAAGTCTCTCTATGCAATACTTCCATCGTAAAAAGTATTGAGATAGCATAGGAGCCAAGCCCTGTCCGATTTTATTTGTAATAATAAATAAATATTTTGTGACTATATCAATAGTTTTGTTTGCATTGCAATAATAGTGACTTGGCCATGAGCACAATAAGGTACAAATATAAAACGGCATATTTGGAGCAGTTGAAAGTAAATAATAAATAATATCAGGACACCTTAACCGACAGTCTGTATCATCCAAGATCAGTGAACTGCACATGCACTATGGCGCATGTTAAGTGCATAGTGATCTCAAATTCTAATTAGTTACAAAATCATTTTAACGATATTGGCACGTAATTACAAAGAGCAAACGACGTTTAACTTGTGCTCATGGCCAAGTCGCTATTATTGCAATGCAAACAAAACTATTGATATAGTCACAAAATATTTATTTATTATTACAAATAAAATCGGACAGGGCTTGGCTCCTATGCTATCTCAATACTTTTTACGATGGAAGTATTGCATAGAGAGACTTGGCTTTTTTTACATTGAATGTTTTTGGTGGGATTTTATTTACAGGTCACCGAAAATATTTGTCAGCCAATATTGAAAGAGTAACATAATATTTAAGCGATGAAACAAATAAGAAGAATGATAAGGTTATTGTTTCAATAAGGTATTTTTATGTTTGATATTATTTTATTGAAACACTTCTAGTATACATTTTCCTCGAAATCTGAGGGTCAGTATCACATAAGTAGGTAATAAATTTAATTTCGTAAAATATATTATTTTGCTCATTATTTCTAAAGAAAAGACTATTACATTAACAGCGTTTCGGCACACATGTTTTTAAAACACTCATTCTCTTATGTCTGAAACATTTTGTTCTCAATATTATTTTCTCAGACTGATGGTTGGCAATATAATGCTACGAGCAAAACATACTCTTTTATTAAACGCAATTTTCTTTTTACAAATTGTGTCTGGCTGGAACTGTTATTGTTTGAAAACATAAAATTGAACCGAAGCCTAATTTTGGGAATGAAAACATGAAACGTTCCAATGATCAAGACAAACCATATATTCCATATAACCATATATAACATTTACAAAACAATACTTCACAAATTCATTTCAGCATCAAATTAATTTCCATATAAATTTTTAATGAATACAAAACGCAACGATCAAACGTATCTCAAAAGCGACCTTTCACCCGCAAGTAACCCAAATACAGTGCTATCAAACGACAATTATGAAAACATAAAAATTGTGTCAAACAGAATTCCATATAACGCCCTCTAATGAGGGATTTTTACACGTGTCGCAAGGCTTTGTGCGAAAACAATGGCCGCTTACAAAGCAACAAAAGGTAGGATAAACAACTCTTTATTATCAAATATGTAAGCCATCATAAGACCTTTATATTCCAGAGTACAACCTTTAAGCACTTTACCGCAGAATTGCCATTCCTAAATTGGATGTTAAACATTGAATGATACGGAAAGATCAAAGCAATATTTTGTATGAGTAAAATTTCTTTGATCATGGTCTTACTAATCGCTATTTATATTTTCAAAGCCTCGTATTTATCGATATAAAAATAAACAAAAATATTCTTTACTTATTTAATAAGTAGGGAATTTCTTAATTTTTTGGGAATGAATAAAGATATAATTAAAATGGTTTCTCATTGCCGAGGCCCGGGGCGGCTTCTGAGAATTTAATGGGCCCATTATTGATGTCATTGATACTGTAGATTGACGTCTGTATCTATACCCGAATGCTACTTGTAGGTATTCTTACGTTTTATTAAATATTTCTCGGATATTTTCCTGCTTTCGCTCAATTTTGAAGCAATCATCTCTGATCCAAATATTTTCACGTTAATTTTGTTTTATACAATGTATAAAAAATAATTAAATAAGTGAAGTCGATACTATTTTTTTTCATGCTTTAGAGTAGTAATTCAACATAGAAGGTTTCCCTCAAAATACATATTAAGTCTAGGCACGATGTGCAACAGAATATACTTGATAACAATATACTAATTTGGGGCATCTATAACCGCGGGGTGTATGGTGCGGGGCAGGGGGCAGGGGGGGGGGACGTGTGAGGACGATGCATCGGATTACTGCAAGCCTTCGCCGAAATTTAATAAACCCTCGCCCCCGGCCATGCACCAGCGCGTCAGTTTTGTGAAAAACAAACCTCACTGAAAATTCGCCTGTGGCCAAAAATGTTCCGTTTTCAAAATCTGTTTTGTGATGGAGTTTTTTTAGGTTTAGGTTAGTTGGCTGTCGGAAAGTGGTCGAAAATTCTGTAAAATCACTTGTTTTTGTTTGAATAACCCATTATTTTCATACAGATTGTAAATGTTTCTAAATTTAAGCATGCGGCGATGTCGCTACCTTCTTACTCGTAAAATATAGTGTAAACACCTTGAAGCCACCAGTAATATTTCAATGTATTATACACGTATTTAACTTTAAGATTATTGGATAAATAAAGCATTAGAACCCTACATCAACGAAACGAGCAATTAGCGTCATAATAACATTTCTAAAGAGCATGTAAATGGTTTACTAACAAAGGCTGTATTTGAAATAGGATTTTAATCATTAAGACTTAGTTCCAAGATTTTGATCCTTTTCTTCATACTACAACATTTAAATAAACCGAAATAATTATGGAAAATAAATGGTTTGAAATTCATTCTTTTGAACCATGATAAACTTTGTTCAAACCCAGCCCACTGGCTTCCCTTGCGGGATGCACGTACACTTTAATATTTTTTATTTGCTGACAGTACATCAGTCGTGTCACAAACGGGATTATGAATTGCGGCTGGTTATCAAAGCTTCCCCTAAACGTGGTACGGACAGAAAAAAAGATAAATATGCAAGCAATGAGCTCTGCATTTTAAAAGACAGAGTACGTGAGTAGGTTACTGAGCTGTTCGAGTTGTATAATGCTAAAACAGTCATGATACGGATAGAATTACTTTAATGGATATGCGAACCGTTTTAGGCGGTATGGAAATGGATCCCATAATTGTATGCCATTAAGGGTTTACGTCACGTAACAAAAACTTTATGTTCTTGAAGTTAACTTTTTTAAATATAGACTTGCAAGTAATAACCCAACAAATGGTAGCTATAACTCTGCCGATAATTCAAAAATCATCAAAGGTTTTACAGCATTTAAGTTAACAGTAAGTCTAACACTTTACAAGACATAATTGTTATTTCTTAAGCAGAAAATGTAGTGAGCATAAACTTGATATTCTCAAGACAGGATAGACTAACAAGATGTCGATACAGTGGAAGTTTAACAAATTGCACAAACTTTCGACTTATTCACTTGATACTGTACAAGTTTGCAAGATAAGTATGTTTTTGAAGTGTTCCCGGTAGCTCGTAAACAATGAATTACTTTACATTGCTTATTATTTGAGCGTGATTGTTTGTGTCATGTGTTTGAACTTGTGGTTATTAGACGGCTTATTGTAGACTTGTTGTTAATTATTTAAGCTTTTGGAGTTCAAAATCAGCTTATATATCTAAATATTTTTCTTCGTTCAAATATCAATTATCAGTGGCTAAAATTATAACATGACCAATTAACCACCACCAACAGAAAAATTAAAGAAAAACAAGTTACATATTTAACTCCGTTTAATACTTTCATATGCCTAACCTAAAACAAACAATAAAAATGACCCAAAACTATAACCAATAATCTATGTACCGAATCTAACCCTATAGCTACTGAAAACGACTTCAAAATCGCCCAAACAAATATTGGGTCCCAAAAATCCCTAAACATTATTAGACCCGAGCTGCCAATACGTGTGTCACACCCCATTGAGAAGAGGGTCCATTTAATACACAATTAGTAAGGGTTAATTAGTGTGTGCTGTCATCGTGCCATCGACGTTGTTGATAGATTTCCAAGTAATTGGTTTAGTGAGGACGAATTGGGAGCTTTCGGTGCAAGGGATTTGAAACTGAAGTGTGAAGAAATTTTGAAAACAATTATTGGTCTACAGTTCTGGATTTAGACCATTATTTTTTTATTTAAATAAATATAAAAAAAATGTAACCATAAAGAGAAGTATAAGGAATGAAATTTATATTTTTGGTGACTATTTTGATTCTAAACTCGTTCAATAATACTTTTCCATGGCGAAATGATAAAAAAGGCATTAACACAACGATTTACCTTACATAAATGAGCAATTTAATAGTAATTACCTTGTTACTTCATAAACATTAAAACTAGATTTCAACCCTTACCTTAAACACTTAATTGCATGTTAAATCTACCCAACCGTTAACAGCGCTAACATTATAAGGTTAATTGTGTCGTGAATAAATTGTGTTAATATTTCAACTTTGATTTTATTTACACAGGTCTTGTGTTAGTTGATACATATTTAATAGCGCAGCCAACAATACAGCATTTCATTTCACAATTCGAAATGATTTTTCCCTTTAGAAGGTATTCATTCAAACTAGGCCACAAGATACTCCCTTGGGGGACTCCAACACTTAATTGCATGTCCGAACTACAGCGACCATCTACAAACTACCACGTTATTATAGAAACTAATTTATTTCGCAATTACAGTTCACCTATAAATATTTACTCTGCCATAATTCCGCTATACATCAGTATTATCTAGGTTGAGCATCTTGTGACACCCTCGATGTTTACCGTTTGCCTGACAGAGACCGTCCAATCTCACCCATTATTTACGTAGGTACGCCTATTTTAAATGGCACTTTGGCGGCATCCTTTGTAAACGGCACCCTTTGGTTAGGAGCCCGTAGTTTTAGCTAGGAATTAGGTGCACCGTTCTCTTCCTCTCAGCCATTTTGGGCGCACTATCGAAGCTGGTGCATCAGCGTTGTTTGAAGCAAACAACAGTTAAAATGAAACAATATAGATGTTTGCTTGTAGACTAACGAAGTCGGTCTAGTTTATAGTGCCACAGAAATTCTGGGGCCTTTTTGGAAAGACCCAAGCTAGAGTAAGCAACGAGAGTGCAGTGTTGCTATAAATTTAAAAGAACGAAGAATAAGGAAATTCGAAATTGTTCACACAACGAAATTTATTTATTTAAGCGTGTGCGGTAAAACACCAAAAAAGTTATGATTATGAGTTCATTTCATAGATGAGTGAGAAAAAATTTTGCGAAAATTTTGCAAGCACAAGTAGACGTGAAAATAAAAAACCTGCCTCCGCTAAGAGGTTGAGCCATTTTAATTATGTTATCATCGGGACCAAAGCATAGCGTGGCACGTTAATCAATCATCCGTGTTTTAATGTGTGCATCATTAATCGCTTATCGCTCAAATACGAACAAAAGTTTAGCCGACAAAAAGACGGCCTTAATATTGAAGGTTTAGAAAAAATGTGAAACAAGGGGAGATAAACTTACTGATTTGAGGTCCCGGACCTTTTTTGAGGATTAGATAGGGCTTAACGCCGTCGAGCATAAGCAGTAAATAACATCTTGTGGATGGATAAGCAAGTTTGCAAATTCAAAGGAATTTCTGGTTACATTGGCAAGAAATGAGTTCTGATGTGGTTAAAAATAAGTAGCTTACTCTTTTATGCAAATCGGAGTTCTATTTTTTTATTTTCGCCGCGTTGCTATTTTGTTTCCGAACTCATTAAGGATGGGGAGATTAGTGGGAAAGTGTTTACGGAGGGAAATTAGGTGCAGTTTTTATGGGAGCCGTTTAATTTAATTTAATTACTAAATTAACTTTTTGTAATGGGTACTAATTATTTTGGGGTTTAACACAACTTTTGTTGGGATAAAATTTATAATGTAGGTACACCATTTACATTTTTTAAGAATCTACACCGTTTTACTCATAACAATTTAGGACTAAATGTAAAATTTATTGAAAACATGTAATTCTGCTAATTTGTCTGCCATAAGAACGAAATAACGCTCAAAATATTAAATAACCATACTTTCAGCTTGAATACATCCATCAAGTTGATTGAAGTAAGTGTGCAAGTTTACTTTGCGAGACAATGTTCTGTGTAAACAAACATACCCACATAAAACATGAAGAAGCACAACTTATTTAAAGTTTGGGGTGCATTTTCTGAAATATCCTAGCGTTCGCAATAAGCTGAGAAGGGTTGGATTTTCCAATACAATATACAAAAATCTGCCATTCTTAAAACGATTTTCAACTTTCCTAAATAAACGATATTGACAAATTAATGTAATTAATTATTATTATAATCTATTTGTATAATTTGCTGTGTATAATAAAGAAATAAAATAAATAAATACAGCCAGGTTACCTGGTTAATATCCAAGAAAAAAAAAACGAGTTCATACTATATTTTATAACATCTTTATACACTTCTTTAGTAAAGCGTAATATGAAAAACAGGCATATCGTTTTAAAGTATGTAGTGACGAGAAAAACTGTACCAGTGTTTCAATAGTGAAATTGAAGTGGAATTCGTAAATACGCATCCTTGTGTGAGTCCGGACAATCTGGAGCCGTGCTGATTTAAGTAGGGTCTCTCTGTACGATCTTTTTAATTAGCAAAGAGCCTATGTATCAAGTCGTATTGTTTCTACAGTCCTGGAATGGGTTCGCGGTATTTTGTTCGACGAAATGTTTTGTTAACTTTTTGGTTGTGTTGCTCGAGTCAGTTGTTATTTTAGTTTTAAATCTTGAATATTATTGTTAGTATAGTGAAGTAAAGTAATTTTACATACTTAAACGAAACAATATAGAACTACTTTCTTTAAATATATTTTTTACTTTATGTATTTTCTTTTTCCAATCTACATCTTAACATATTTGAGAAAACATGATGTCAAATTAAATAGGACTCCCATTTCACAATACTAACTAGAGAATATACTAAACAGTTGTGTATCTCGCGATGATTAAACCGCTCCACTATTTAAGCTCACAACACACTAACAACGCAATTATTTAGATGTTCTGCAAAACACGTCACAGCAAACAAATATCAAGAGAAATTAATCACTGTTTTCGAGCGTACAAATAAACTAAAAGTACAAGTAAATAAATCTTTCGTGGGCCCACGAAAACAATTTCCGTATGAGCATACATTGCGTGTTTTGTAGAGCAAGTGGTAAATAGTGAAATCCTGGCTGGAGTACAGTCGGCGATGGAACAAACACTTAGCGATAATATATTGCCGTGGGGCTAATGCATAGTAGCGGCCGAGATAATGTAACTCTCTTTGTTTGTTGCCTGAATTTTTGAGCGTTGTTTTTTGATACAACGTTAGCAGTGTTCTCAACCATGTTAAAACTTAACACATTATATATTCTTCATCAATTTCAAAACTTCAAAAGTAAAAATAAGATTAGACTACTCAAACCTTCCTCTGTTATATTTTTTGACCTAATTTATACTAATATCTTCAGCCCATGCTGTCCCACTGTTGGGCAAAGGCCTCCCTCCCTTCCTTCCATTCTTCTCTATTGAAGGCAAACGTGGACCAGTCCTTCATATAAGAGTCCAGCTCATTTTGGACCTAAGCTACAAAATATTTCGTGACATAAAAATTCCAAATTTACGTACTTTTAGTGAAAACCCTGAAACCCAGTCATCCATACTATGTAAGAAACGTAAAAGGCATCTTACGTAGGTATTTCCCAGCGGGGCACGTGAGGTTTACTGTTACACCCCCGTTTCGTCAAAGATGACATTTATAGGATACATTTCAAGCCCCCAGGCGACTACTGGGAACTTTCAATAACCCCAAAAACAATTTGTTTTACTAATGTTAAAAAAATAGAAAATGGAGTTAGAGTTCAATTGAATTTAATGGTGAATAAGGTCAAAAAGGATTAGGAACATCTCTATAAAAACTGCGATTTTAGTATACGAATATAAAGCAGCTCGCGAACTGCAAGTGTAATGCTGGTTCCTCAGATGTGGACGCAACCTTAGTTATGTCTTTTAAGATTTTTTATAATACATGGTAAGAAAGAAAGGCAGTTTATAAAAGAAACAGCTATTACATTATTAAAACCATGTCATTGCTCACAAACCGCGTAAGAGATATCAACACGTCTTTACTCAAGTGTGATTCCTGCGATACGAAACTCAAATGTAAAGAAATATTTTTGTAAAAACATAAACATTGATTGTATGAATATGGGACTTTTATCAAAACACAAAACTTTCTTTACTTACTTCACGCATCAGATGACTAATGAACTAAGTAAATAAAGAATTTTATCTATGGGTATAAACCAAATCATGTGATTAGGTTAACACCGGGTTATTGCATACATCAATTCCGCTTTACAAAAAACCTATCCACACTAAAACATAAAACTTTGCCATATATCGAACTAAAAACATCTCTAAATCTTACAAATCACATTTCCCGCCGTAAAAAATAACGCACTAACATTTGTCCCCGTCACCGCTCGTAATAACTCAGCATTGCAACTATATTGCAATATCTTCAAGTGATAAATCATCGTGAGAACAGAAACAATAACGCCCGTTGCCATGGCAACCAGAAATGTACCAATTTTAGGAATTGGCACTATTTGTATAGTACGATGCAAACTTAATGGCGGCTCTGAACACGAGGCGAGTCGCTGCGCAGTAAAAAACTTACGCGCCAGCGGGGTTGCGGGTCGAGGTACTGCGCAGCGTGTAGCTAGCTTCAGAGCCGCCATTAACTTTGAATCCAAGTATACCACGAATTAGATTAAATGCAATTCGGTTGGGTAGTGCATGTTAATTTGCGGTACTTGACACTAGCAGATGTCTAAGTGAGGTTAGACTATTATCTTAGGTTGAATTATTGTAGTCACGAGTTGTATTGGTATTTCGTATTAGTTTGCAATGTTATAGTGTCGGATTAGATATTGGCTAAAATGGTGACTATTTCGTACAAATATGTCAGTTTCTAAATATTCTGTTGTCGGTGTATTACTATCATCATGCACCTTAGTAGGTATGTAGTTGTACATAATATATACTAAGATTGCATTTTTGTTGCTGTACTAACTATTAATTAAAAGAAGTACCTCCGTTTAGTACAGACCCTATTGTCGTTGTCAAAATTAATATAATACGTTCGTTAATGATCATTATCCTTCTATCTTTCTTTAAATATTTAGTAACGACTATACCTGCAAATAAATTAATAAAATGCTTACATTTTATTTTTTTACTCAAAACCACTCATTTATGTTATTTTTTAGTAGTCCATACTGGCTCAAATGTGAATGAAGGCCTCCTAAAAATCCTTCCACGCATCCCCAGCCTGTTATTTTACTGCACCTAAAACATTTACCGTAGACTGGCGGTAGAATTAAATGCTCCAGTTCCTGCTCCGGTTCCAGAGTGTTACATTTCTGCTGGCCTCAAGTGTATCCCAAAACTGTTTACGTGTTTTTACGCAAAATGGTTTGAATGTCTGTCTTGGGTGAGATTGGGGTCCGCGCCGTCAGAATAATGCACCTTTAGGGAACTCTGTGTTTTTATTTTTTTACATTTAACTTTGTGGCTGAAATTTGAGTGTTTCCCGCCAACTTTTACGTGTTCATTTCGACGTGATGGTGTGATAAATGTGATGTGATAGGGTTTTTTATTTGCTTAATTAAATGAATGAGTAAATTCTGTTAATAAATGTCCATTAAATTTTATTTATTTGCTTTAATTCTGAAATTCTGGACATATGTACTAAACAAGAATAATAATAATATACGCGGTAAACCATGTCACAATTTTAATACCGTAGTGAAAGTAGATTTGTGTAACAAGAATAATTTATTTATATATTTATATAATATATCTAGCACTGCATTAAAAAAACGTATTAGTTCATCATCATCCACAGCCTTTGTCCTCCCACTGCTGGACACAGGCCTCCCCTATTTAGTGCCAATTTTCTACGGTCCTGTGCCAGCCTAATTCAGACTCGAACCGAAACTTTAATTATTAGTTTAGAAGTTCATAGTAAATAATAAATAGCAATAGTCTTATAACAGTCTATTTATAACTTAACCAAAGTATTTTCAATAACTTTAGGAATAAAATTCTCACGGTGCATAAAGCGGCGCGGTAATCCCCCGAAGGCTTATTTACGAGTGTTCGACTACCCGCAAATAGTTTAAATAATGTGCTATTAACGTTCCACAATTAAAACTTTTTGAAATCGTTCTGTTCTTTTTTTCAAATGAATTTACTTCGAAAGTCAAACTACTTTTTTAATATTGGAGTTTAAGTTTTGTTATTTATTTCTACGGTTTGTTTTTTTTTTGTATTTCTGTTTTTTTTTATTATATGTTTCGTTGCTTCGATATCTACGTTTCTGGCAACGTAGTAAAATCAAAATTAGCATATTTAAGTAGGGATAAATTTAAATAGATTTACTTATCTTTTTTATGAGATACTGTTATTTAGATCAAAATTCATAAAATTGCGGCGGAAAATTATAACATTTATTTTACAGCTTTATAATGATAAACGGGTTTTAGTTAACAATAAGTCGTTAATAAAGTTTATGCTTAACAAAACGACCCCTGGCTGGTACCGTCATAAAATATAGGTAGGTATCATATTTATGTTTCGGTTCAAATGGAAGATAACACAGGACCTTTTAAACGTGTTGGAGACAATAGTCGGGGAGAAAGGTTGACTGGTTTAGAGGTCCTTGCTGTGAGCTCATATAGCAGGATTATTGCTGTCTTGAAAGAGAGACGCCGCTATCTGCAATGTATTGTGCTGTTTCGCTTCCACATTGGCACAGTCGTGTTTCAAGATCTTGTGTAAGACAAATAAAAGAATGGTGTCATTTGACCGTTAAAAGTCCTGAGACTTTTGACTAATTATGAGAGTAATCTCTTACTTGTATAAAAAACTTAAGAAATACTTAGCATTCCTTGCGGTTAGAATATTAAATGTTTTTTTTGTATTTTTCATAGTTTTAAGCACACACCCGCAATATATGAAATTTTAAAAGTAAAGTTAGCATTCAGTAATATTTTTAGTTTTTTCTAATATATAACCTATATCCCCTAATCCCCGTTTAAGCTTTAAAATTGCATAACTTGCAAGGTTTCTACACTACGAGATTTCAGCAGATCAGTTCTAGTCAGCAAGAAAATAAACGAATATATTTGTAGGAACGGCGATGCCAATCAGAGATTTCGATTTTCCGAGCGAGCGTCAAGCGCAGTTTTATTGCTCGATTTAAACCGAATCGATAGTTTGAACCAAATATTGTTACCAATTTGTAAAATAGAGATGCGCTTCAAATGACATTGAGAATTTTGAGATTGGCATAAACTCTATGTATAAAAACATTGAAAGAAAGTTGAATTTAGAATGTTTTTTTTTTTATTATTTTGTAAAAAGAAATAAAAAAATTTAGCTTGATTATATTGCTCGTTTACAATGTTTAAAAAATGAAAAAGAGTATTTGTTTTAAAATTGGAAAATAATAAATAGCCAATAAAAAAATGACTTTTTTTTATTTTGTTATCCATATAATTATGCATCACCCGTGCGTGTTCGAAGTTTGATCTCTGAATGTTAGCAAGTCAAATATACCACGGAAATCAAGGTCTCAAGTCAAGAATAGTCGAATAATAGAACTTTATTTGGAAACTTTGTTATATTAATATATTCATTTATATCTATCCGAAAACGAACTGATTGACGTTAAATGAATTCCCGAACTCTCGCGGAGTTGTTTCGAACAAAACTTTTTAATTTAAACCGTTAACTGTTTGTGTATTGATTTTTTGTTTGCGTTACTTTAATTTGGGGTAAGCAAGACGTGAAATTAATAGCGATTTTGTTTTCTTTTAACAATTGAGTTTTCATCAATCATCTGCTGTTTAGTGGACGTTGAAATACACTGGAATATTTTCTTTGATTCTTTGGTATTTTTGACAAGAATGTGACATGATGAAAAGAAAATTCTTTACTTTTCACGTTATACTACACTAGTATGACATATTAGGAATTAAAGCCTACTAAAAGCACGACTATAGTTTCGTTCGTTTTAGATTGTCGTATCCCAGAGCTGTAAGTCAGGTTAAAATTGTTTTTCAAAACAATGTACTATGTTATTATGTTTAAAAAAATATTGTGAGATGTTCTTTTTTAAAGAAGGAAGCGGAAAAGAAGGTGGAGATAACAAATTCTTCCAAAAGTCATGTCATCGGGCATAAGGTTGAAACGTGATTAAGGATAGAAGATAAATAAAGGTCCTCTTGTATATTAAGCTAAAGCATTGAGTAGTCACGTTTATAGCAGTGCAGTGGGCAGGCGACCGCAATTTAATGTGCATTTAATTTTAAATTCATTAACTAGTGGTTCGTGCGGTCGCGCTGGTCGTCCGCGCAAATAACGGGCGCCATTTTTGTGACGTCATTACACTTGAGCTTCGATTGCGTTTGAATGTAGAACATCGTTATGTTCTAAATTGAAATGAATAAACGTTAGAAGAACATTTTGGCGGGGTGTTTAATGTTGACTTTCGTTTAAATTTCGAACTCAATCGCATGTATAATAATTATTGTTGTTTCATTAGGTTATTTTTTACTTTTTTTATTAATTCTATCATAATAAGCCTTAAACGAAACAAAACCTAATTTAAAAATATATACAAATAAATTGTATGTTTAATAAATAAGAGAATTTAATTAATTCACTCGCGGCTCTTTGCGGTGACGCCATTTTCCGCGCGAATAATACGCGCCATTTTTGTAACGTATTTAAAATTGAGTTCCGATCGAAATTTAAATATGGACTGTTATTTATTTTTAAGTGGTAAGTGGCACTCGTTAAAATATTTAAAAGTTTGGACTGCTGGCGGTTTTTCTTTATTCAACTGGAAAACCATTAGGTATTTAAGAAATATTTCTGATAAATTGTTGGGAGCATAAAATCATTACATTTAAAAAATAAGGTGATAATTATCATTTATTTTTTTATTATAAAAAGTAGTACTTAAGTTCCAGGTTTCACCCGAGCAGTTTTGGTTGCCGTGATCCAATCCAATTAAGAAAAAAAAAGTATTATATTTACTATGTCAGGTTATAATCAGAATTTGTTTTCAATTTTCTCTAAAATCCATTCTACAATTATTCTGCAAAAGATAGGTACGACTCACCTCAATACCTAAAACTTCAAATCTCCTCAATCGTGAGCATAAACTAATTCACGTAACTTAACAGACTGCAAGTTGATAAGACAAGCGGTTCTACCATAACTACGGCCAACCGCTGCACGTGGCAAGTTCTAACCGGCTATGAACTGAAGGCTTCACAAACCTCACCTCATTCTTAGGAACTTTAGTTTATTAAGAAACATTTCTGATAAATTGTTGGGAGCATAAAATCATTACATTCCAGAAATAAGGTAAACATCTTTCATTTTTCTTTAATTAAGGAGTATCTAAGTTTGCCGTTCCACCAGGTAGTGCTGGTGCCCGTGAATGAAACAAAATGAAAAGTATAATCTCTATGTACCAATTCAGATCATCTTTAACCCATTCAATAGGTTTTACGCAAAAGAGAAGTATGAAACCAATACCTAAAACTTCCAATCTCCCTTTACCGTGAGCTTAACAGACTACAAGTTGATAAGACAAGCGGTTCGGCCATAACTACGGCCGCTGCACGTGGCAAGTTCTAACCGGCTATAAACTGAAGGCTTCACAAACCTCACCTCATTCTTAGGAACTTTAGTTTGTTTACTCTAACTTACAAGTTCTGTTGGTTAGGGCGGAGATTTATAATAATCTTTTTTAAACGCTGTAATGTGTGGATTTTTTTTGTGATTTGTGTCTTATTGTTTTTGTATCTACACATTTTGTTGATGCTTCACTTGCGTGGTATAGAACATATGAAGAAAAAAAAATAAGGGCGTCTTTACGTAAGAAAATAACTAAGTAGAAAAATAATTTATTTTACATTAGAAGCATGTTATTGTAATATCAAAAAACATTAAAGACTAGCAAATAATGGTTTAAATATACGAGCAACATTATAGATTCGCTTAATTTTAGAACCGAAATCGAAGGTAAGATTATGCGAAGGAGAAGTAATGTCATGACAAAGTAATGAAAGGAATTCAGGATTACAGAGGCTTGCAGCTATATACTATAGAAGCAGAATGCTTTCTTAAGAAACCTTAAAAATAACACCTAACTCGATAGGTGAGCGAAAATTCAAAATAAAACAACTTTGTCCTACATATTCGCTTTCCATCGAACGCGCATTTTCCCTATCTCCAATAAAACGGGTGTATCGAAGCGAAACAGTTGAGCAACTGAACCCCGATGCTTACAGCACCTGTCCCCCCCTCCCCCTCCCCTCACTTACCCCCACCCTTTTTTCTGTTTCAAACAATTTGATATGCGAAATGTTGAGAACACTCGACCTCTGAAGGATTTTGGGATATTAGGATTTTATTGATGCCGGAATATTTGGATGGTGTAATCAGGCCGCCCCTTTGAGTGTGATTGGACTTCAAAGAGTCCAAATGCTTGAGTCAATCTTAGCTACAATAATGTCCGTCAATGGATTGCGTTTCTAGCCGTTTGATGTATGTTTTGTAAAGAATTATTTAATCATTGATATTAATTATTTCGTAGGAGCGTACAGCTGAATATTTACAAGGGCAGCATTCAGTCGATTTGATTTTGCAGTGTGAATAATGATGAAACGGAATTGGTAAACCTAATACATACTTAAATTAAACTATAGTCGGGTTATATTTTAAAATTACTAAAATAGAAAAAAAAAAAACTTTTGATATGACTCTTGAACAAACCATTCACTCAAAATAATCTAACAAAACAGTAAAAACCTTATCTACATACGTATCAATACCCGAAGTAGGAAATCAACCAAAAAGTATTCACACAAGTAGTCCGGTCGACATTTTAAGCAATAAGGGTATGTTTGCGGCGCACACATTCTGTTTGCAGAGGACTCGACAAACATATTGCTCGTTACTGCTACACGATAGCCAATAGAGACGCGAACGGTTTTTAATGGACTATAAAAAATATTGTACGCCTGAAGTATCGAGTTCGCATCGGTTTTGTAGATGGCGCTAGTGGGCTTTGTAACGGGAGATGCGAAAAAGAGTGTGTAGTTGTTGGGTTATAGGTATGTTGTACATTATATTGTGTTGGTTTAGTTCAACATTTTTGAGGAAATTTATGAAGTCTCTTTATTTAATTATTGTTCAAAATTGAAAGTGAAATTTTGTAGCTATTATTGGAGACTACTTCTTATATTCAAAGAAAACTTTTCTTTTTATCAATTAACCTAAGTTATTTAATCTGACCAGACAATTCAATCTGACGGGCCTGTTGGTCTAGTGGTTAGTGACCCTGACTGCTATACCGGAGGTCGTGGGTTCGATTCCCACCCGGCACAGATGTTTGTGTGATGAGCACGATCATTTGTTCTGGTCTGGGTGTAATTTATCTATAATATGTATGTATTTAGAAATATATATGTATGTTTATCAGTTGTCTGGTTACCATAACACAAGTTACTCTTAGAGCTTAGCTTGGGATCAGATTACCGTGTGTGAATTGTCCAGGAATATTATTATTATATTATTATTAATTACTACAGAATAAATACGACTATGAAGAGTTGAGAACCTCACTTTTTTAAGTCCATTAAAATACTTCGATTTGAAAATAGACATCATAATTTTTTTTTTTAAATAGGGTTTTGTAAGCTCTTTTAAAATGTTAGATTACAGTTATAGTTGCAGGTTTCAAAATTTCAATCCTATGAAGGAGAACTGACAAGAAACTATTTAAAATATATACTTAGCAATAAACACGTCCTACCTATGTTAGTTTGTCTCGCTAGAGACATTCAAGTAGGACACCTAGTATTTATAATAAAAACATTGGAGTGCTACTAGTGCGCGCTAAAGCAACATTAGAGAAAGACAGGTTAAGTAAATACGACTTAGGTGTTCATGTTATGTATAGAAGACACCTGTATTCTGTATAGTAGAAGGGACAACATTTATAATATGTATGTATCTCCCGCACAAAAAAAGACAATGTCAGATGTCCATAGTAACTCTGGCTCAATATTATTTTTTTCAAGGACACTGAAAATTCTCACGTTTTTTATGTAGTTTAATGTCAGAAGCTTTTCTGAGTTTTACACTTTCGCATAGAACTTCTCAAAAAGAAACTATTCATAAGCCGGGAACATGATAAACTAAATGATTACTTATTATTATTATTTTTGGTGAATTTCTAGATACTAAATAAACATTTTTAAGAAGTTGGAAATTTACATTTAAATTGTTGTAGGTAAAAGTTTTGTGTGCGCGTGAATTTATTGAGTCGGCCGAAATCTGGCATTGTCCTTTGATTCTTGTGTCGCGGGGATTGTTTTGATGCTTGTAAAACTAAGTATCAAAATTACAATGTTATGCAAAAAGAACAAGCATTTATGGATCACATAAGGGAGGACACAAGGTCCTACAGAGATCAAACGGCACGTCGTGCAGTTGTAATTTGCTTGACGATCTATCCATACCACTCGGCTATCCGACTGCAGAAATTGGCACAAAGAAACAGAGTGTAGAATATAGCTTTGTAACGTCATATTTTTATTTACCTGCGGATAAAGCAGCGTGCCAATAACATAGCACAGAATTTCTGCCTATCTAATTTTCCAATCATTTAATGGGGACCGCCCTATCAAATAGTAAAACCATTTTTATAATGTTTATAACTTTAATCGGATATCTAAAAAATCTCGTACTCGTGCTAGTATCTAATAAAAATATGCAAGAGCATGATCCATTACATAAACTGAGATGTTTTTGACCTTAGCCGTAAGATTCTGGGTCCAGCACGTGACGTTGTAAAGGCCAGCCGGATCTGCGTAAGACTTCATTTGTTTGTATAGTTCACGTTATACTGGATATTGCAGGGAAAAGTAGAGTGATGTTTGATAGATACATAGTTGTGTTTTAACCGACTTTAGAAAGAGGAGGTTGTTAATTCGGCTGTATATTATTTTGTGTATAACGTAATTTTCTTTTGTGTTCAGATGTGGTTTGAATTCAGTTGTGACTGTATTTAATTATAAAATTCATCAACAACGATTTAGTAGAATTTTTATTTTTTGACGTATCTTAACTTGAGATGAGTGACCTTAATCTATTAAATGGAACTTTTTCTACCTGTGCAATTTTTTTTTAATTAGTAAATCAATATCACTATCCGAATTCACACCTTATCTCGTCGCTCGCTACTATCAAGACCTAAGCCTTTCTAAGAATATTATTTTCCCAACAACACACTATCGGGCTCCGGGCAGCAACACCAATTATCGCCACAATCTAACATCCGACAGGGGATAAATATCGGCAAACACTAAATTATTGTCTGTCCGTCTATCGGTATAGGCGTTCGGATGATTTGTGCCCTGTGCCGACAATTTTTCATCTACCCTGCCAACACTAAATCACGCTGACAACTTCGGCCGGCTCAACTATTTAAAAACACAACCAAAATTCGACCTTTCTCCTTTCAAACAAAGTTGGTATTAGTTTGGTATCGTTTAGGGTAAAGTATCTAAAGGTCGGCTCCTTATATTTGATATTTGTTTACCGACGTATAATAAAATCCGTGTGAGTTATTACAGGTTGTGTTTGTCCCTTTTGTCTTGTTAAAAATTATTTGTTAAGGTTCGTTTATTGTGTTCTTATTGAAATTTGTATAGTCATTAAGTATATATTAAATTTTGTAGTATTCTTTATGTAAGCTAGTAGAGAGAGGGCTGCCTCGTTGGCCTAGTGATGCTAAGCGCGACTGCTACGCTAGAGGTCTTGGGTTCGATTCCCAAATCGACCAAGGTGTTATTGGTTTTTTCTATGAAATTCTCAGTAGCAGGCCGGAGTTTGGATTTGTGCCCGGTTAGTGGCAAAAGGTTCGCCCCCTATTACATGGGACCTAAACATATCGGCGAACTGTGGGTTTACATTGGTACACCTCTGCCTAAACCTTCGGGGATACAGGCGTGATGATATGTTATGTTAACTAGGAGCAGGTAAAAAAACACAACTATTAAATAAACTTAACCTCATAGAATATATAGAATAGAACTTAACCAAATAGATTAGGGTGCCTTCTAATCCATTATTATTTGAATGCAGAAAACAAAATATACTCAACGATACCCTCCATATCGCATTGGGGTTGAATATAAAAGGTATAATATTAATCATAATTGCTAAAAGGCTGGAATGGAGCCGACGTCAATCACAACTACGGAGGGATAAATAATAATATTTATTAAGACGAATGATAATGGAATTCTATGAGGAACGTTTGTTGTACGGTCAGCAAAAAAGATTTAATAAGCACTTTATAAATTTTTTGTTGCAGCGCTATACTTAAGCTTGTAAATAATGGTTTAATGCGCTTGAATTTAGGATGCACGTCTTGAGAGAAGGTTGAGAAAGATTAAAATTGTTTGAAAATGATTTGTAAATGAAAATTATATTTACCACATGATAATAGCTATATATTGAGTATTGAATTTAAATAGATTAGACAAGAATTGTTAGCATTTCTACTCCAAAACGTGGTCAAACTGAAAGACAAACTCCAGGTGAGCAATGTAGAAAAGACCAAGAATAAATCGTATATTCCTTTTATGATCGTTGCTATCACATAATAACCTCTTTTTTTTAAAAGAACACATCAACTTTTTCTAATCCATTGTCATCAACACCAAATCATCTCAATCTTATCTCAAACCTTTTTTCTCAAACCTCGGCTAGCCTTAATTTCTGTCATTAATATAGTGAGTGGCTGTTTTTGCAGACCGTAGTCATTCATCATACGTGCGCCTGACGCGACCCGGTCAATCGTGCTTCCATCATTCACGCCACACTATTGTTTTCTACTGATGTACTTTACTGGAATAATGTTTAATTATAATTTTGGTAAGTAATACTAGATAAGATGAGATGGTCAAATCTTATGCTGATAACTCAACAAATAAGGTAAACACACTTTTAAGATTCAATGACGAAAGGTACATTTTCCGACTTACAAAAAGGAGGATCCACTGCAAGTTTTTCTTTTTGGTTTTTGTTTTGAGACCAATGTTTTAAATCCAAATAAAAAGTGTTAATTTGGATACAATTAAAAAACAATTGATTGAATGAATTTTATTCCTTTAATCACCGTATCTAAAATACATGCCCTTATTTTAAATTATTTACTTTTAATTTCTTCTCTTAGTTATTTTCTATTACCTACGTCATGATACAAGACAATTGTATAAAATCTTGGATAAAATCCCTAACTCTAACATTATATTCACATTAAAATTCTAATATAACAAAATCTATAATCCTAAATAGGATAGTAATAACAAAAATCTGTAGCCTGTAAGCTGGGAAGGCCTTATTATCGAGCGGTACAAGATAGGTATCTTGCAGATTAGCGAAGCCTTGCAACGTCAATGGGGCTTACTCGCAAAGACTGCCATTAATTGGGATGTTCAGGTTTGAAGATCCTTGGAGACTGTATAGTAATAATAGTGTAAGAGTAGAATGTATTTTGGGACAAAATGTAGTGCATTTTTGTAGGGGTGAGTTTTGAATAGGAGGAGAGATTTTTTGAATATTTGTTTTATATTGAAACGTTTTTATATCCCTCTTGGATCTGCAATATCCAAGAAGTAAGTGTTAATTGTTAATCAATTCAGTTACATTTTAAATTAATATCGTGTTTTTTGTGATATAAAAAACTTGTCGCACTCTGGAGATTTCTTAGAGTTCATTTTTAAAATTCATTAAATATAAGAGCAATTTTTTGTAAAAGTGTCATTTGGAAAAAAATATTTTTACATAAGGTGCAGCATTTCTTTGTGCGTAATTCAAGAGACAATAAATAACGAGCCGAAAAAAAATCAAAAAAAGCCCTTCCTTTCCAACCGAGTTCTAAAGGCGTGTCCACACGTCAGTTAACACATCCAATTACATGGGCTAACGGAGCGCGTGTGAACGTCCGAGCTTCATTAAGCAGCCGCTCGCAGTGTCCTCAAGTGAAATCTTGCAGAAAATGACGCTCATCTGATCTGACATCTTTGACTGACGTGACAAGAGGGAGAGTGGGGGAACTGGGGGTAGTGGGCCACCCCTTGGTTGTAAGTATAGTAATTATAATTATGTACTTTAAATATGTGAATTGACACGGATAATTATGGTGTATGCCAGAGATTTGGAATCATGATGAACTGTGATAGATCAATGCAAACTATTTGAAAAAATATTGGTGTTATGGTACCATGCTTCATTCAGACTCCGTTATCTTTGGGTTCATATTCAATTTTAATTAGTACAACCAGTTCTAGTAATGTAACGTACGTTTTTAAGATGTCAGAATATAAGCTGTAAAAAAGAAATCCAGCACAAATATTACAAATAGGTACCTAAAAACCATTACGTAGCGAGGATTCAATAAAACAAACCGAACGAAATGAAAACGTAAAAAAATATGACCCAAAGATCGTTCTGTAATCGAAAAAGAATAATTAAAATACTCAGCGCCTAATCTACACTTCAAACGTGCCAATCTAAAAATTCTTACAACCATATAAAATATTTGCATTCCAATGCTGCTCCAACAAATTTCAATCTCGGCAAATATTGAAAAAACATCGCAGTGAACATCGTCCAAGTCGTTTTCAATCAGCGATCGGATATCTGAGATAAGGTCGAGACTTCATTCCGCCGACACAATGGTTATTGAAAACTTGATACTGCTCGTCTTTTGTTTGCCTTTTAAATATTTTCGAGGATATAGTGAGGAGGGAACGATGTCACAAGTGTACATTGGAGGTTGGCTTAAAAAGAGTTTTTCTGTGTCATCGTTACGCTTGTTTGATTCAAAAGTAGAATAAATATACCGCAATCGGTTTCTGTCTTTGTCTCTATTTTTTTCTTCAAGACAAGCTAAGATGAAGCTCTTTAAGGCAGGCATGAAATGGAAAAATAATTACCTGTCTTTCTTGGGTTAAAGTTTATTTTGTTGTATTGAAATATTTCCCTTTTATCAACATTGTTGTGCCATACAAAATAGGTAACATTATAATTAAAATCCACAAATAAAAATTATATCACTGCAATATTCAGCAAAAAAACACAACATACTCGTGTACATACATCGGTATAAACAGTTCGTATCGCATCGCAAGCATTTATTTAGCAATATCCAATAAATATAGCAATTTATCATTGAGATGGGATACGTCAAGATTTCGAGCAGGAAAACTTTATCGTCGGTTTGTAGCTGCATCCAACAGAAATGTATTGCGCTACTGATGTTTAAATTCAACGCATTACCACTGGGAGAAGCTTGAGAGGTAGAGCCTTGGTAGAGCCTTCATAGAGATCTCTTAGAACACCTTAGAGACGCGTCTTAGTGTTTCTGTGGAAGGATTACGTTTGAAAGCGATAACAGTCTGTATACATATGCTGGGATTGTGTTTGACTGCGCAGACATCGATTTGTGTCTTATATCCATATCAATTCGTATACTAATCTGTATTTTTTAATTTTTGCAAAGTTGAAAAAAAAAACAATTTAAATATAAATGTAGTATGTAATCAAAAAAGCTAGTAATTTTTTTATCTGTATAAAGCAATGATATTCTAATAAACAGATGTGTTATAAGCGTGCAATCGTGAAGACTCGAAAACGTCCTAATTGGGACGTATTGCCATTAACAACAACACTATTTGTCTCTTTTTTTCTTATGGGTTTTATCGCGCTATCTCTTTCACTAGTTGCCGCGCTGCGCGGAACACTTTTTTCGATTGTTTTGTATGTGTATAACATATCTGTTTATTAAAATATCATTGGTATAAAGATAATATTAAACTTGGTTAAAGCTTTTAAGAAAACATTGTCTATCAAGATAATACAAACAAAAGTTCTACACGATCGCGTAGGCGACGTAGCCAAACAGCTACGTCGTAGCCCGTAGACCCATTCTCCACGTTCTACGAACTTAACACGAAAAATAACAACCTATAAATTTATAGCAAAAGCAAATTGTTATAAATTAGCCTGTCATCTTTGTTATTTATGTCCTACACCTCGGTAATGTAAGACTCTCGCGTACGCCGCGAACAAAAAATATGATATAGCCGACCGACACTGCAGATTTTCAGCGAATGTATTTTGTAAATAGCCTTATTTTTTACTTATTCTCAGTTACTTTTTATACGCTATCATTTACTCCTTTCTTTCATAAATCATCTGTAATACACCAAATTTTCACACCTCTCATAATTATATTAATGACTATATTTTCTCCTCTAACAATGTTACTCGTAAATACGCTACCCGAATTTCTCCAACCAAAATTTCTGATACTCTACTTCTTCTACTAAATGAATAAACAGTTTTAATTAGGAACATAGAAGAAAAACCATTTACTGTAAGGAAATGTCGCCTCTTGTTTTCTATTTATGTTCATACGACACAATAATATCTATATGCGACAAGACAGTCTGATTACAATCTATGTAATATTATCCTCACTGGCCAGCGTGCCCCCGAGCCACTGTTATAATATTGATTCCCGCTTCAATAATACAAGCATACATTTGTCATTCCATCACGGAATGGTCATCATACGGCAAACTGGAACTTTCCTAAAAAGGAAAAGGTTTGATGGGTTACTCGAAAATCCATTTTGAAATGAGAATATTTTGAATATTGATAAGGCAAGGGTCGAAAATATGGAGGGGAGTTTAAACTTCGAACGATTTGTTTTTTATTTTATTAATGACCAGTTTTTTGGATGAACTAATAAGGAATATACGGCTTTTGTGTGTGTGTTCATTTTAAAAAGTTTTTCTGTTCAAGGTACTTATAAACATTTTTTTTTTGTTTCGCCCTTATCTTTATTTACTCAATCATAGTAAAATATTATATAATCATTTGAAATAATAACGTTTCCCAATTTTATGGACTAAAAATTTCACAAAATAACTACCATCTTGGGACTCCAAACTCAAAGTCCGCAACCATTCGTCTCACTAATACATAATTGAAGTAAAAATATTTTAACAGCACGTCGTTAGAAAATCCGTGGAGAGGTGTAATTTAAATTTGTTTTAAACTAGGAAGCGCAGGCTTGCCAAGAAACGCTAAGTAAATTGTTGAAGCCGTGCACTATATCAGGCTGCAGTGAACTCGTCGCTTCTTGCCAGACATTTTTGTGTAGTACCCTACTTTAGCGTTTTTGTAAAAAGGTGGGTAGTTGGGAAAGTTTAAGTTAACAAAGAGCTACGTATAAGCTGCGGGCAAAAACTGGTGGAAAAGTCTGTTCAAAATTTTAAATTGTGCTAATGTTTGAAAATCTTATTTCTGTACTTAAAACATGGATCAATAAAGCGTTCCTTGATCACTTGTACATAATGGTTATTTTAAATTGTATACTGAAAATCATATATTTAATAAAAAACGGTACCTACTACTTTAATAATTTACTTAAATAAAAATCACATTACTCACATCTAAAACTGACTTGTAAACATGTAAAATGATGGACTCCAAGAACTTCAAGAACTTAAGTAGCTCACAGAAAAATCTTGCCACTCTATATCTTTATGATAAACAGTAATAATTATAAGACACAACTATTTCATTCCATCCGTTCATCACGAATACCCTTGATTAATCTCCCACCCGAGGGAGTACGAACATACTTACTTTGAACGTTTCGCTCACAGTCATCAATGATTCAACCCGTAAAGACATCTATGATTGAAAGTCTTTTTTCCTCTCCGTGCAAAATAACTGGGGGTAGAATAAGGACTAGGGGAATAGGGGGTCGGAATAATTACGGCCGACGGGCTTTGACCCCAGACCCCAGAGGGGGGGGCGTAATTAAGGAGGGAGGATCATTTTCTCTAAGGTGTGCTTTTGTACCCTGTGTGCTGGATGGAAACATAGGCCGAAAATTTTGAGCCTTTGCCGCGGATATGTAATGTTTTTTTTTTGGAGGTTTGAAAAGGGATTTTTTGTTAGTTGACTGTATATATAAATAGACGAAGTAGTCATGTATGTTTTCCAGGAATTTGGGTTTTATTTTCAAATCGTATTTTAAGCGTTGTTTATAATTTGTTTCAAAAATGAAAGCTGAATAATACTCTAGAAATTCAAATTCATAATTCATTTCTTTATTATATGCGACATTGTAAATCAAGGTATTTAAACGAAAATAACAAATTAACTTCATACTAGGTATTTCATAACTCTTTCTCTAAAGGTAGCACAAAAAACCGAGCCATTTTCAATTCAAGTTGTCTGAACAAAACAAAAGTAAATTCCCCCGGACCGTCCTGTCATAACTACAGCAATCTATTATTTTTAAATACTCCCAAAATTCTTACTTCTTGTAATAAAAAGAAACTTTGTAGACATTTAAAAGTTCCAGACGCCACTAAGAATGGTGTCACAAGTTGAAAAAAAGCAAAAATATGGACTTGTTATGAGCAGCATTTTTTAAATGGTTAATTACATTTTGTAGAAGACGTCTCCTACAAAATGTGCTAATAATAGTTCTGTTCTCAAAGGCGATTTATTGGTAGGAACCCTTTAACATCATGTTTTTATACTATGCATATGAGTTCAACATTATAAAATAGAAGAAGCAAATATGGATCGTCACATCTCCTATTTATGTAACTGGAATTGCCCATGTCGACATCGGATTTTTTGATACACCAATATTTCGGTCAGAAACTACTTACTACATAAAATATAATAATAATTCCGTGAATTAATCCTCGGGGAGATTTGATGAAAGATAATTATAATAGTACTCGGCATGTAACTGTATGGGCTCACACTCCCGCGGGGCCACAATTAAGAAGACTTCATTAATATTGCTGTTTGCTCATATTAATGGATTATTCCCAGGAGTCGCTTCTCGTAATTTTAATTTGGGGTAATACGTTTAATTGTACGAGACTTACGCACGAAGATTCTGCGTATTGATGAGCGAGCATGATCCCTCTAGAGTACAGTTAAACCTACACCAAAATACATTTATCCAATAATAGTAGTAATTTTTCTAAGGTTTACTTTACAAGAACATGCAATAACTCACTAACAACACGTGAATGAAACAGAGTCATTGACCTTAAACAGTTTAACACACGGGTCACGTCTGAAACCTAGACTAAAGAAAACAATAAATCAACAAACAACTAAGACCTGTAACATTACCATACGCACACGACAGCGAGCTCCGTCAAATCGGAATCGATCGGCCAATCAGAGCGACTCACCAACAGCTCCGAATCTTTACTTAACACGTAAGTCCATACACTAAAACCTACATTGGTGAAGTTTGCTAGCGGAGCGGGACTGACGACCCCTGTGTACATTGCGAGATTGTACCGGAGCTGTGAACGTCCGTACTAAGTGCAAATATGGCTGTAGAGGGCGCTGCACTTTCGGTAGCGGTATGTTTTGATCAGAGATTGACAGGAGTGAGTCGTTTTTGACAGAACTTAGGGGAGGCGTATGTTTAGCAATAGACCCTTTTTAATGGAGTCTATCACTTTTCGTTGAACTAGTTAAATACGCAAATAAAAAATTTAGAATTTATAGAGGTACCTGGATTCCGAAATTTGGGTGAGCAAGCGTGGTGATCAATGCTCATGCCTTCTGTATATGGGATGAGGCCTGTGCCCAGCAGTGGGACGTTTATAGGCTGGATTATTATTATTATATTAGAGGTTACAATTGTATTTAGTCAAAGATTTTCTTTTTAGATAGCCGAAGTATTTGTATTTTATCGCAAAATAGAAAGATCTCGGGTGGGTCCCAGTTTGTAAACACGTTGGTGATAAACTTCAAATTACTAAAGACATCATTCGCCGTTGAAATAAAGATGATTGAGTCAATAAATCAGGTGACAACATAACAACCTAATAACACCGTTCAAAATACCACAAGACATTGGGCATATCGACCATGTCCAATGTCTTATTCCTAGTCGTGTATTGATCAAATATATTATCTAGTGAATACATGAATACATCTGAAGAAATAGCTGCACGCCTCAGACGCGTGAGGTAGAATTCTAAGCGTGTACTACACCAGGCCTGCGGACTATGTGTTATTATCAGGGCTGACAAAAGCTAGTTATATGTATGTGGCTTTATTTTATATTTATTTAAGAAGTATCTTGAATTAGTTAAGTTAAATATATTAAATTAAGTTAAACGGTTGTATAAAACGAGTCATATAATTTCAGTATAATTGTCCCTGAAGTAAGCGAAGTAAGGAAAAACTTTATTATTATAACGAGCTAAATATTTCATGAAATAAAAAAAAAAACGTTGAAATGTAAAAGTGAAATACTCATTAATATAAAAAAGTTATTATAGACAATGGTCTTAAATTTCATCAATCATATTAACACTAATTAACTTTATTAAGTAATTCATGAAAGAAATAATATATTACATTAATTCCAAGTATAAAAAATAAAATTAATATTCTTCCTAATCTGCCAACCCTGACACATATTGTATGCACCTAACTTGTAAAGCTAAAAGGAGGGTACTGTGTTTCATGAACTAGATAAATTTGCCTCGCTTGTACCGAGCGTCTACTATATTACGTTGCAATGAACAGAGAATAGATATTGTTGACCACCTGTGCACGTAATTGAGGCTATATATTTAACTTTAGATGTACTTGTTAAGCTAATAAGACTGACGTTTTGTTAAGATTTAGAATAATAAACATTTTAGTGTTCGTTCTTTTTAGGTTAAGTTGACTGTAACGTGTAACTGTGGGTGTACATCGGTACACCTCTGCCTAAAACTTTGGGGATACAGGCGTTATGATATGATGATATGTAACTGTTGGTCTAATAGAAACTGATACAAAGAGACTTCTGTTATTGGAAGTTTTTATATTCAGCTTTTATTGATATAAGCTATTTCATAAAAAGTACACAGTGTAGGTGTCTTATTTGTCAAAAAAGTTTTTTAATTGTGAATGAGATTTCTTGTTACAAAGCTAAGTTATGTATTATGCTATTTAATGTAACAGGGTAACAAGAAATAGACAAACTTAAAGACATGTTTCTAATATTACATTATACGAGCAAAGTTTAATGATTATAAAATAGTTTCATCCCATTAATCGCTCCCCGCTCCGCTGTTATCAAAACCAGCCTTATCCCCAAACCGCACCCACTCGAATTTCCACTCTAAAATCATTTAACTAAAGTTGAAATTCATTTGTCAAGGTGCGGTAACTTAATGAGGTTGAAACTAAATACACACGTTTCGTCGATGCCAGGTGTAATTTATTGCTTTAACCGGGCATTATATGGAATCCCCATCATAATTCCATGTTGAGTGGCTACGTGGAGGGATTAATGAGTTTTTGTGGTTAAATAAACCGTCAATGTGATTTTGTAATTTTAACAAAAAAAAAATGTTTTACTATCGAGGGAGCCCTTGGGTCATATCAATAGAGTTGTTCTAAAGTTACCAACAAATATGAATTTTAAATATGTACTTATTAGTACCGACCATTTACAAAAGGCCAAACCGAGAATTTAAATAATAATCCAGTTTATAAACGTCCCAATGCTGGGCACAAGCCTCTTCCCATATAGAGAAGGCACGAGCTTTGATCACCACGCTAGCTCTCTGCGGGTTGGCGATTTCAGATCCCAAATTTTGAAATTATCTAGGCAAAAAATTTTTTAAAAATTTTAAAATCATTCTTGTCACCCCAAAAAAATACAAGCAAAAAAAATCTCTCTTAATTTCCCGTCTTTTATGCTAAACCGTGCTACATATTCCAAACTTATTATAACTCAGACGTGTCGTTAAAATAAGGGTCTTTATGAAACTAAGAGTACAGTCCTAATTTGTAAACCAAAGTACTATAAGATCCTTGTACAGTTAAAAGAAATAGGAATATAAATAAGATATCTTTTAATATGTGCTGCTTTGAAATGTAAAGCTCTAGTTAAGATTTTCTCTTTTCTTGTTAAAACAAGTTAATTTTGTTAAAAGTCTTGTTTTTAATGTAATTGTTTTTGGATTCCAGTTTTCATTATTACACCATTCTGCTTATATTTTCTTTAGGGATTTGGTGTTGATAATGTTTTTCTCTATAAAACTGTTGAAGTATTTTTATTATTTAAAAGCAAGGGCACATATTTATATTTCTGTAGACATATTTGTATTTTTTTTTTAAGACTGCCTCGTTGGCCTTGTGGTGCTAAGCGTGACTGCTACGCTAGAGGTCTTGGGTTCGATTCCCAAGTCGACCAAGGTGTTATTGGGATGTGTGTGTTCGGATTTGTGCCCGTTAGTGGCAATAGGCTCGCCCCCTATTACATGGGACCTAAACATATCGGCGAACTGTGGGTGTACATTGGTACACCTCTGCCTAACCCTTTTGATACAGGCGTGATGATATGTTATTTGTATTTTAAACTAAAACAGATTCTTAACAAACATTGGAATTATCTCGATTCTTCTATTTCTTTGTTGTTACACTCAGAGTAGTCGTGATCGTCATAGCATACTGTAAGTTAAATGACTTAGAACTTTAACGACAAGGAATAGCGTTTATTTTCCTTTATACGTTTTAAAAATATTAATACAGCATTAACGTTTTCTTTGGTCGAATAAGTGTCTGTTGTGTAATTACGTACAATAGGTCTTTGGGGAAATTTTAGGGAAGTAATATCTTTTGGATGCCTTATTTGGTTTTCCTTAAGCATTATATTGTGGGCTATTTGTATTGGTCGCAGAAAGCGATTGTGAAACCCCAAAAGTTAGTGGGTATAGCTAGTTATATTAGTATGGTTTGTCTGAATAATTGAAAAGTAAATAAACGAGTTGTGTTTGAATGGGAAATAATAATATGTAAAAGAAAACAACTCTTTAAATATACCCATTTTGAAAACTCACGTTGTTTTTCAAACTAAATAAAGAGATCTTTATATTGTTTCAGTTTAGTTTTCTTGTATTTCAAATTAATTGTTTCCACTAAGATTTTTTTATTTTAAAATTATAATCACCATTTATGACGGTCGCGATAATTATTTTTAATTATTACTAAAAATAATTATAAAACACATAACACTTACCCTTGCGCGCGACCTAGTGCCCTGCTGGTAGTCATATCCTCTGCCCTGTAACAATTACCATTATTATAATTACAAACATTACACTTCGTAGTAAAACAATATTACTAGGTTCCGAGAATTTTGAATCTTGGTCCTTTGTATATGAAACAAGAGCAACTCCTTAGAGGAGAACTCTTGGGTATGAAAGAGGCTCAAGCCTTAAAATTCTTGGAAGAAGAATATGAGCTGGACTGTGATGATAATATTATTTCTAGAAGGCAACATTCGCCTGCGGATTGTAATTATCTTTGAGTGCAAAACTTTATTAGCAATTTTTAACATAGAATACTCTACGTGTTAACCAAAAAGGGATGCGGAGGTCACAGTTATAGTATTCAGTTTATTCAGGTAAAACTGGAAGCCAACCCCATAACTTGGAAAAACGTTAGGCAGAACAAAAAGGCACAATCTGACATACAACAATACAATTTAATTCTCAATTCAACGAAGATTATTTAGTATAAACAAAATTACGTTTAAGAACACTTAACCTACAGTTTAACAGTCGTATTTACCGAATATTATATTTCAAACGAACTCAAATAAGCAAGGAGGTAATGTAACCCCTTGGAATCTTCAAAATCGTAAAATAATTATAAAGGAGTTAATCTCTTAGCACAACGTATAGGTAATGGGAACTATAAGGTACTTAAGTAAGGTAATACTACACGAACTTGTAAGTTGTGAAGCCTTATAAACCGTAACTAAGCCTGAGAGAAGGATGGTGGCTTTATAATCGAGCGGGATGGGTACCACAACTGTGCCTCGAGATGGTAAGAAAATGAGTTATGTTTTACATTTTGTTAAGTATTAAATATTGTATTTAATTGAGCGTTGTTTCTACGGTATCATGTATCTGTAATTTATATACTCCTATTTCTTTCACTTTGGTTTTTTTCTATTTGCCCAGCCTAAAACATAGGCAGATTTAGTGCTCTGTAGCCCCTCTAAAATGAACCGTTAATTTGACTTATTATTATAAACGATTGCTAGCAATATTTGGTTACAAATACAACCCTATAACATGTCAGAAGAATTAAGATATGTTGTAATCTCCATATTAAAAAAAATAATCTAAACATAAATCAACTCAACTCTCCGACACCCATCAACTTCTAATCCTACATAACAGTTGCTTACTCATAACAAGCAAGATTACGCAGTTGTAAACTTCATAAAACTCCAGTTAAATTGTATAACATAAACAAGTTAAGGCTGTGGCGGTACAAGTGACTGTCCTTGCGAGACGGTGGCCTAATGCAATTTGCATGGAGTCGCCAACTTTCAGCAGTAAACAGGGCTCTCACCACAAGCTTTAACGTCTTTTATAAACTTTAAATTGATTCTGTATTTTATTGTTACCTTTTTGTAAACTTGGAAGTTTAAGGGACTCAGGCTGGCTTGATGAACAGGAAATTACGTGCCCGAATGTTTTAAACGAAACGGTTACAACTAGGTTCATTTTGACCCGGATAATCTGCTTTCCTGTCTATGTTTACTCAATTACTTTTATATACCATTTTGAGTAAATATTCGTTTATTGTATTAGAATAAGCTTACAAAGAGGATGTTTAAAAAAGCTTTTAACATTTTCAGTGTATTTTTTTCTAAATTATCACTTAGTTTCATAATACCCAAGCAATTAGTCTAAGATTAAGAGCAGGTGCTATGCATACGCCAGCGACAATGCAGGCATATGCCTTTTACTGCAATGAGTATTAAGCATCGAATCAGAATTAGCGTAAGTCCTATTAAAGCGTCAGCTCCCAGCACTTACATTCATGCCATAAATCTCTCTAGTTAATTGCCTTCATTTATATTCGTACCACGGGACCAAACTAACGAACCACTATTTTCTCTATTTTTACCACATCCCTACACAAGTATTCAATTAATTAAACACAATGTTGAAAACCTAAAGCCTCCAAAACAAAAGTATTTTCGTATTTAAGTCACCGAAAATCTCTTTGAAAGAAAACGGCTTAAAAGTACCTAAATCATTCGCAAAAATATTCTGAAACTTTGATCGGATTTATGAAAAATCTTGAATAACAAGTCCTCCATGATTTGTTAAGAAATTTGCAAACAAGAGGTCCATTGTGTTTAAAAAAATAAATGATTGTAAATCCATGAAAATTGTCCTTGGAGACGAAATTTATTCCTCCCCTGAGATGTTTGGTGCAATTGAAAAATGAAAGCGGGATAGAAACTTTATCGACGGATTGATCAATCAAACTTTTGCCAACAACGTATTCAAAATCTTACTTTATTTATCATCTTTACTCGTATCCAGATATTTTACTGTAGTCGTTATCCCTTCTACCGATACCATAGACTTCCATTAGTATAAAGTAAACACAGCAAGCATAGAATTATGAACAAAAGAGCAATCATTTATTCTAGACCATCATTAAATTGATTCATGTGAATTATATTGACAGAATGCGTGATCACGCATTTACATTATAATAGCTGAACCATTTTGATTTTCGATAAGGAATTAACGATATAGCTTTGAACGAAATAATAATAGGTTTCATTGTTAATGTCAAAAGTAAAGTAATGTAAACCGTTTTTACCAATGAATTTAATGTAAAAATCATTGAACTATTAGTAAAGGAAAGATTTTGTTACGTCACTACAAATATGATTTCTTACGAGTTTCATCAAATTAAATGGGAACGAGAACATAGTTATGAAGTACTAGTAGTCCGTACTACTTAAATCACAAGAAAAAATATTTTCTTTGCCAGCTAAGATACAGTTAATTTTAATCTCTTCGCGACATCGTAAAACTTGTACCCCAAGAAAAAATCGACGCATTAGTGATCCAGACATTAGGTAAACAAAATTAGTCGTCAGTAAACGAATCCGTCGTGCCTTGTTTATTCAGCGAGTGTAATTACCAAAGCTTCTGAACTGGGATTGAAGAGAAAATGGAATACTATATAAGTAATATGTTTAGTTCTGTTTGCTTCCTTTGGGGAGATCTTTGAATAGTTTAAATTAAATGTCTTTCAAGTTCTATGATATTCACTACGACTTTGATTTTGAAGGAGATTACGTTTGTTTAGTTTATTAATGCGACAACTTAATTTGATGAAAGAGGTATTTGAAGTCCTCTTTCTACGCTTAAAGGAACTCTTAATTTTTCGGTGTATCACAACAGTAAATAGAAATAAAGGTCAGTATTAAGTTTGTCTTACCATATTTCAAAAGTACAATTCTTCAAGATATAATTTGTGGGAAGTTGTAACTTGCGGTACTGAAAACCTCTTCAACCAACCTATTTGCTGGCAAATCGTCATAAATCTTACAGTTACCGACTACTACAGTATTATGAACAAACTTTCAAATAATTCGTTTCGCTTTATTGGCGTCAACCAGAGTTATTTGTTCCCCTTTTCTGCACTGATTTGAGAATGAAATATGGGGTGCGGAACTTTTGGACACGTTTTAAAATTGTCGCAGAAAGATTTATAATTTTTCAGAAACCGGTACATGGGGTATCAGAAATCGACAGCTAAAATAAAAATTGTAAAAGTACTCTTTACCTTATACACATTAGTATACACAGTAATTTACTGTGTTTAATATTTTCCTAAATAGTTAGAATTAAAACATCAAAAGTCCTTGTGGCTGGCCTAGGAGGAGATGGCGGGTCGAACTTGACTCCTTTTCAGCATTATGGAAAATGATAGCTCAAGACCGGAAAAACTGGAAGAAAGAAAGGGAGGCCTTTTCCCTGCAGAGGGACACTAATGGGTGACGATAAATAATAATAATACTTAAAATTGTACAAATATCTGCATTCCCTTCTATTTCACATCCATCAACATTTACTCGAATATTTAAAATAGTGCCAAATGTAATGGAGGACTGCAATGTGACGTCGCCAAACGTTCACCGCTATTCACGATCGCAATCCATTTTGTAAAGATCTCCAACCATGACATTTACTCTCGAAGAGATATCTTTTACTGCAACGTTTTTATCGCGATTAGTTGCAGTAGATAATATATCTATAATTTAACTACTACTACTTTTGTGTAAATACTAAGAACGTAACCAATAAAGTTCTATATTGGTTTCTTAGGTTTATTTCAAGAAACTACAAAATATTCGAATTAAAAAACAATTGACGATCGCCAAAATTTTCATGTAATATACCGTAACCTACATAGAGTATATTCAGGAAATGACGTACGTAAACATGAAAAATGAAATAAATACAAACATGTTTGTCTAACGTATCCTATCCTCGTTTAGCTGAAACAACTACATATTTATCGTTCTCGCAAAAAGCCCTTGTTTCCGGCTATTGATTTTCGACATCAAAAGGTGAACATTTTCCATGTTCATGAATTTTGTTGCTTTTGCATCCAAATGCCTAGCCCAAAAGCTATTTGTTTTAAATATAGTTCGAACAAACGATCCTTTGTGCAAAAGAATTGATGTTCTTGTTGGTATGGGGAAATACACAGGTTTTAACATTTAGTATTCCGATTTTTTTGGAACATTCTGTGCTGATGAAACTTTAATCGCTTTTACTGAATTAGCGAGGATTCAGATTTTAACGTTTGACGATGAAGATTTTTTTTATTTTGCCAAATATTCTCCTCGACGTATATATGGGCTTTACTCGTATGCACATACTAAATGCTACTATTTTAAATTAAACTCACTTTTACATCAAGTATTTTCTATTCTAAGAAACATTCCCCATCTTGCTTTTGGCATTGCATGACGTAAAGATGTAGTCATTGACTAAAACACATTCGATTACTGCCCCTTATTTTATAAAACCTTTTTTTTTACTAGCCTGTACTATCCCACTGCTGGGCAAAGGCCTCCCCCAAGTCCTTCCATAAAACCCTTACCCTATCTGTATTTAAAAGATTTCGGACTATATACCAATTAATACAGACCTACAAACGTACTCATAACTTGTGTAATATATTGATTATATTTCATGTCTGTATGTCCTACAATTGTTATATTTTTGTTGGTCATGTGGTCGTTAGGCCGTAATATATACGCGTCTTAACATAATATCCTTCGAGATAGACTCTTGCATTATGTATGTGGCAAAATATTGGGATAAGCAGTGATTGAGGCTACAAAATATTGTTCAGAGCAATTTCGACCTTATTGCGGGATTAAAGGTTTGCTTTTCGGTATACAATTGCGTTTACTTTCGTTGACTACAATAATCATTATTGGAAACTTTTGTGCTATGTTTCTTTATCAGAATTTTGTTTTGTTTGAGTATTCGACTGCTAGAAGCATGTTCCAAATCTGTTTTTATATACCCTCATTTTATGTTTCAGGAGAAATAAAAAAAAAGGGTAAAATAATGAAATATTCTAAATGTGCCAAAAAAATAACTTTTTTCAAAACAAAAAACTTCTTCCTCAAAAAAAAGTTCCGAAGAAAATAAAGTATGTCACCATAATTCCAATTTCTTGAAAAGTTCTTGTCAACCTCGATTACTGCTTATACCATAATTTTTCTTCCAAAATAGCCTCAGGAGAGAAGGACAGCACCTTCGTAAAGAGAAAGGCGTTGTGACGAACTGCCTCAAGTTATCTCTTCTAATAAGGGTCCGAGACCGGACATACTCTCCCTTAGGGTGTTACCACACCAATCGATCGACAGTCGATCGATGCCATCGATCAACGGCAGAATGGACTAGTCGACGTCGATCGACAGTTTCTACCATACCATTTACGTCGACCAATCCATTCCTCCATCGATCGACGGCATCGATCGACCATCGATCGATTGGTGTGGTAACACCCTTAGAGAGACGTTAGGTTCTTATAAATAGGTAGAATGTTTCGCTACTAAGATAGTTTAAAAAATATTTTTATTTTCAAATCTATTCATTCAAAATGTTTATTTTTTTTGCAACGAACAAAACTCCTGACAACAAAATTACTAAAATACAAACAACCAAGTTTATATAACTATCACAATTTAATATTTTGATAACTTCCTAACTACGCTGAAAAGTTAGTTAGCTTGAAACAGAAGTATTTTGTGGATTATACCGTACTGAAACTTTAATGTATACGGGAAAACCGTTTGGATAATGGCCGAATTAATTTGTCTTTTGTCATATAGCCGAAGGCTGGGCCCGGCCCAAAACTTTTCTGGGCATTATAAGACCTGCCAATTTATGAGCATATTGTATTAGGCCTAAAACGGATTAAAGTGTCGCAAACTTTCTGATGTTGGCGGAATTTTAGATACTTTTGCTCCTGTTAGTTCTAATTATAATAATATTTTATGTAGTCTGTGAAGCTAGACTTTCAAACTTTTGAAGGAAAATGAACGGATTTACCGATTCTTTGAACAAATTTTACGCATTAATTGACATCTTTTGTTACATATTTATGTGATAAATAATATACGAACAATTTTAAGTTGATGAGAAAAACAAACTTAAATATAATGCCTGCTTTACCCGAGTTCCCAAAAAATATAACCAGACCTGGCTTAAAACTTTCCGAATCTCTCATACTTATAAAGTCACATACTTCGAAAATTTCTGACGGGGACCCGTCGTAAACAAAGGCGTAATTACTTCCAATCTACCCAATTTCCTCATTAATCCTACCGTTCGCATCTCAATATAGCGAGGAGAATGTTTATATAATTACTTGGAACCTTTAAAAGGCAGAGGAACCGATCGAACAATCTTTCAGAACTTCAAACAAGTTGTGAGCGAAGTTAAATTGGCTCCCGAACGGATATTTTGTGTGCTCAACCGTGTGGGGAATGTTCGCTGGCTGATCTTTATATCCTCGTAAAGGCGAGTAATTGAACCCAAGATACTTTAGGCCTTCGCGCCTTAGCCTCTAAGAACAAGGAATGCTGATACGTGTTGTGATACTAGCTTAAGAAGTGTGATGCTGTTAAAAGTACCTTGAGCTCATGAAGAAAAGAAAAATCTGATACTGCAGGGTTTGTTATATGGTTGTGAACCAAATGCAGTCCCTAAAAAGCAGTATCAGTATAGTTCAGAGAGGAAGTTTGGATGGATTGGAAGACATATCACATGACAAAAAACAACAATTAACCTGATCGTACAACTGCTTAAAAAGAGCCTGTATGGAAGGAATAATGAAAGTGGACGAAGCGAAGCAAATTTGTAAGGATCGTAGCGAATGGAAAGAATTGGTCTCTGCCTACCCCTACGGAAAAGTGATTATATGTATGAATGTATGTAAACTGCTTCTAATACAAACAATTCGGCAAAGTAAACTGCTTTGTGTAATACAAAATCATTAAGACATCTTGACGTCTCCTACTAACGTTATTACCACCTACTTTATATCCAATTTAAAACTTTCAGACAACATTTGGTATTTACCCAAAAACCTAAAAGGAGGTCACAAAATTCAGATAAACATACACATTTACTTTAAATTACTTCTTATCTGGAATCACTTTAAATACATAACAAAGTTTGCGTCTAAAAGTTAACGGCACAAGTATTTGGGGCAGCCAGTACAAACTCTGTAAGTGGATTAAAATTCTCCTGAAATCGCCTCGGGGTCAAATCTGGACTTGTAGGTCGAACCTGAATATTCTGAACCCATGTTTAAGTTAATTTAGAAATTATTGCTGTTTGTTCCGTTACTGTAATGCCATTTAATTTTATTTATATTTATTTTCTATTTTCTGTTGACTAGGTATTGTTAGAATGTTTTTGGATTTATTTATAACGTCTTTTTTTATTATTACGTTGATTGCTCTTTTATGAAAACATATTGATAATAGAAGACATTTTCACACTGAAACGTAACGTTGGGTCAAAATGTAAAGTAAATCATGTAACAACTCCTCAGGTTTTGCAGGGATGAAAAAAAAATGACTTTTTGTAACGACTAACATCAAGCAGTCATCATTTGCATAATGCTTATTCGTGGCCAAGCAATCACTGTGTATTCACCACGCGCGTGCCAAAAGAGGACATACGTAACAACTTGCTTCGAACAGTGATCCTCATTAATGGTTACTGATAGTCAACCAGTTATTATATGTATAAGTAAAGTGTAAGTACATACCTTGGGTGTGTTGACCTCGCGCGTGGATATGCCCATCTTCTCGTGGTGGCGCAGCTGCACGGGGTATATGATCTGGTAGTAGTGCGCGCCGATGTTCCGCACCAACTCTTGGTTCTGTCTGTATTCGCGAAGCAGCCGCTCAACTTCACCTGCAACAAGGGAATTTGGACTTTAGTGCTATAGGAATTAAGCTACTTTCTAAGGGACATGTGGAGTTAATTTAATACTTTTTCGTGTTTGATGGGACCTAAATATAGAATGGTTTGTCTTTATTGTAAAAGGGTGCATTTCATGACTACCGCATGACACAGAGTTTCAAAATCACGATACGCAAATATGAATTAAAAGAAAGAAAGAATGATAATATTCCTATAATACGTATGGATATCGTGGGAAAATATTTATTATAAAAATACTATTTCTTTTTGGAACGATAAATAAACATGAAATTCCTCGTTGCTAATGAAATTTTACTACTGCAGCAATCCTAAAAACACTCAAAATAAAAATTAAAAATCAAACAGCAAACTCAATTTGCGGCTAAAAATAAAAGTACGTCCGTAAGTTTAAGATCGGGAGGTTATAAACGTGGAGCTCACGTTTTATGATGGCCTTAAACCCAACAACGGGCGGCTAGATTGGAACTCATTTAGCTCATGAGAGCCACTTGCGAACTCGGTTCAACTTGACATTCTGTATGAGCTTCGTACATTTTAGTTGAGCTTGATACCTGTGTGTTACGTAGTTTTGTGCTGGTATGTGGAGCGAAAGGTATTATTTAGTGCAGCACAATATATTTTTCATGTATATTCTTTCCTATATTTTATTTATGAAAATGTTTTTGTGTTCACAAAAAGATTGAAAAGTACCTATACTATTCATAAGTCTGTGTTATTTTTTTGTCAGTTTATTAACTGGCGTTTTTAGGTCTGTAGATTTATAATATGAAAGAGCAAACAATCCAGTAAATATTGTTACAAAAATATTAATTAACAACCGTATCGGACTGCCTAGGGTCGTCACATAAGAAATCGTGGCATCTCTAACCTTGACCAAGGCCGTCAAAGTTTTCCCCTATATCTACAAGTTTTACGACATTCGCTGGACCGTTAATATAATATTATTATTAATATACAAGAAGGGGATATTGGCTGGCCATTCAGTTCGATCAGGCCACAGATAAGTGTCCATTCGTCACACATTAAGACGTCGCTGGCTTTACGAGATCGTTAAATTGCCATTGAACTGAACGCACGTGATGACAATACAAAGAGTTTTGACTTTGTAGTTTTCAATTTTAATAGTGAACCACACTATTGAATCATGGTTAAGGTAAGTTTAGATGAATTAGTATATTTCTTTCTTTCCATCTGTCACGTTAACCCCATAGGCCATGGTGGGATTTTGCAATTGTATTTCAACCAACTTCTACAAACCTATCCCTATATTAGGTTTGACATAGGTATAGCTGTATACCTATATGTCAAACCTGAATAGCAATTAAAATTTTGCGAAATTTTGTAGTCTTGTATATTTGGTATTAAATAGTAGATAAATACTAATTTGCCCTATTTTGACATCGATAGAAATGTGTATTTATTTGGAAGCCCACTTTGATGATATACCTGGAAGCTGATTTGTTTCATCGTTTCATCGTAATTATGAAATAATTGCTACGTTAAGCATATTGAGGTCATATTACATTTCTGGTATTTCCAAATCGATTAACACAATATGATGCTTTGAATAAAATTATCGTTTTGTTTGATTGGTATTTGAAGCCACTGATTAATGTACAAATTGGTCTACTTTATGTATAGACTGTCTTGACAACATCTTAAATAACAGGCCTACTGGGTGTTCCGTATTATTGCCTGGGTATTTCAAGCTGTTTTCTGTCACCATTGATTGATATTGCAAAATCTATTAATAAATCAAAATGTTGATATTATTTTGTTTTGTGTTTGTTGTTAAAGTGTCAACATAAATTGAGATGAGCAAACTCTTGGTGATAGTGTTCCATTTTTACCCTTTGGTTATACAACCCTAAAAAAGTCAAATAACAACCCTGTTTGTAAAACCAAAAAAACAATAACTCCCAGTTCTCAGTCATCTCACGGTACGTAGTTAGCAATAGTTTCCGCGTTGCCGACTCGCGACGATCCATCATTTGTTAGCTGTCATTTCCACTCCATAGTCCTTCAGGCTTCAGCACTTTGTTGAGCCGTTTTTAGTTCAAAGAGGATAATGTGCGGCTGATAATGAGAGCTTTGACTTGAGTTAGGTTGTCATAAATTAAATTATATATGAACACAAAAAAAATAAGATTTTATATTTTTCATGCACTATGACTTTTATTATTATATTATTATTAGTAATTAGTAAAATAAGTTTCTTAAATTATGCTCAGTGGGAAAATACCTATTGAAATTGTCGTCTTTTTTTTATTTAGCCTATACTGTCCCATTGCTGGGCAAAGGCCTCCCCCAAGTCTTTCCATGTGTCTCTATCTTGTGACACCTCGAACCAACCCCTGCAGCAAGACTGTCTAGTCATTACAATAAAAAAATGATAAGTAAATCTCACAAACAGAATAAGGTGAAGAAAACGAAATTACTTAAAATAAACATGCATTATTATTTATTTAGCGGTAGGCATACAATATACAAGTTTGAGCTGCTACACTCAACGTCAAAAACCACAAGCAAAACTAGCTAACAAAGCCTATCATTCAATTAATTAATATAGCATGTCGCGGCACACCATAATTAATTATTAATAAATGATTGGCAGTTCTAGGGCGGCCTTTCATTTGCTTCTATTGAGAACATATACCTATAGGTATGTATGTATACTTAATATTTAGGTTGGGGTCTGATTATTGCGAGAATGTGACATTTTGTATCAAATCGATCCTGCTTTTGAGTGGGGAAGTGTGTGCAAAAGGCATGTCAGCGTGTAATTGAAACTACCAACATATTTGTAAGTGGTTAAGAAGTGGTCATGTATAAAGAAATATATGAGTATAATGAACAAGTCATGTTAGTATGAATGTATGGTAGGGAAGCAAAGTTCTGCTTTATATAATAACGAGGTCATGACCTGTAATAAGTGTGAGTTTCAGTGAAATCTTGAGTAGACGAAAATTGTTGAAGCTCAAATTTTATGAAAAATCTTGTTATGTTCAAAAGGACCTCTCCTCTCGCATATCAAAGGAACAATATTGTTTAATACTATCTTTTCTCATGACACACGCTCTCAGTGAGATTTAATATAAGTTATCAGTTAGACTGCAATTTGGAGGATTCAAGCTTAAACTTCAAGCCAAAGTGCTAAAAGATAAACGTCCCCATCTGACCTTAAACCCTTTTTAACAAACACAATTCGTATCACCTGTCCCGCAACACGATTCACAAAAAAAAAACTGGAATCAAAAACCAACACAAAAAGCGTGTTCGCAATAATCAGGGCGTGAGCCCCTCGTACCCCTATTCCGTAGTGACTGGAATACGCCGACATTGTCATACGAGAATTGGGGCGTACGCAAACGCGGCGTACTACGCCAGTACGGGGTACGCCAGCACGCCATCTTGATGTTTTGATGTGTAATTAAATTGACGCTGGCTGCTGCACTCGTGTAAGCATGGCTTTAATGTTACATATTGAGGGTGGATTATCTGTATTATATTGTTAAGTGTGTTTGTTTTGCATTCAAGGTGGATGAGAATACCTTTGTGTACGTTATAAGTGGCGAATTGTTGACTAAAAAACTTTATGTGTTTTGCTCTACATTTTAACCTCTGTAATTTAGAGCTATAGATTTTATTATCTACCTGTAGTTTTCTGAAAAAAGATTTACGGTATTTGAAAGGCTTATTGATGCCTTTGTCAAAAACAATTGATTGATAGACATTATTATAAACAATAGCAACCCAATACCGTCCATCATGTCACAACACAAAGATTGGACACTTTAGGAACCATACAAATCAGATCCATTCACACTGACAGGTATTGTGAACTATACTCGAGGATATCCTCATTCATTCATTCCAAAATAGCCTTCAAATAAGTTGTGTGACCTAACAAAATGAGCATATTGATACCCAATCCCAGTCACCTCGAAAACAAAATCAGGGATTAAAGGGGTGTAAAACAAACAAATTTTGTAAACACAACACCCTTTTACATTAAGGCCGAACTAATAGTAAAGTCGGGTAATCCTTAACTTAATTTGGAACAAACTGCGGTGAGGCCGAGTGCCGAGTGCCGAGCGCCGAGTGACATGTTTGTCTTATATATCGAACACTTTGATGGGGGCGTTTCGCACGAAAACAGGGAACTCTTGTTTTTTCCTCTTTGCATAACCTGCACGTGATTTTTGATAATTAAACAAAACCATTCTTAACAGAACAAAAATAGAATAACTCTTTTTGTCTGTTCTGAGAATCGAGAACCTAAACGAGAAAACTCATCATCACTTTCTTTTGTAATTTTCTTTTCAATAAGTCCCAGACACAGATATGAAAGTAAAAATAAAAACTGTGCCCTCACGGAAGTTGTTGGCATTGCGGCTTACGCTTCCAGACAAATCTGACAAGCAGAATGACCCAAATTCCGAATCCACCTGAACTCCACACAAACGTCAAATACAAGGTTAATCCCAATCAGCAGAAAAACTGACTAGTAGATAATTAAAAAATAAAACAAGAAAAAATGTAGAGCCGACTATGTTTGGAAATATCAATTTTCATTTTTTTTTTATATATTCCACTCTTTAACTATCAACCAACAATAACTGATACTAGCAACCTAACAAAATATTCGCAAAAATAATGGACACAAAAGTTTTACAAAATGTCTTGTATCACAAATTATGGAACAACTTCCTAAAACGATTCTATCAACTATCAAAAAACAAGCCATCAATAAAAAGCACAGTCTTAACCGTGTAACGTATTCAATTCAAGTGTAACATTAAGTTGAAATGTCAAAGAGGATATCCCTTCAATTAAGTTCTCATAGGATTCAATTAAACTTTGAAAGCGAGAATAGGCGGCTAAATCTTTTGTGATATGCGACACGTGTATTTCCTTAGGATAAGGTTGCCACATGAAAAGGCTTTTTAATTTAATGAAAAATATAATTAACGGGACCTGTCGCTAGGGACTTTCGGAAAACATGTGTTTTTTTTGTGTTGAATGGTTTTGTTTAGGGAAAATAAGTTGTACAGTGATTTGGTAAAGAAATTGTGGTCAATAGATTTTAATGAATTTATTTCTTAATATATTGAAATTCATTAATTAAAACATGTTAAGTCCTTAGATTAGATTTTTCTGGTTTTGAACATACCTAAGAAATGAATTAAAAAAGGCATCCATGTTTATTGAATTACAGACAATTTAATAAATACTAAAATAATTCAGTTTTGTTATTTTCTAAGCACATTCATAAATTAGTTCACTATATTCAAACTAAATGCATTGCTTACGAAACCCAAACTAAACTCTCCAAACCGTTTGAACCAAATAAAATCATATCCAATGCAAAACTAATTTGAAGGAGTGATATCGTAATTGAAACTAGAGCCGCTCAATTAGGCTCATGTGGAAATAATTAGTAAAGACGACGCTCGCTGAGGCGACGGGACGGGGTAAGGGTGTGTTCACATCACAGACGCGAAGAACGATGTAAGGCTGCGGTTATATGGTGTTGTGCGGTGTCGTGGTGATTTGAGAAGTTTGAAATGCGTGATAAGAGTGGAAGGAAAAGGAAAATTACTACGGTTCTGTTTAACTGGAAAGGTCGAAGGATGCCGTGGCTTCCAAAAAACGGTAGTTTTACAACCTCTCTTTTTAAAGACAGAACTTACAGGAAAATAATTAGTAAAGACGACGCTCGCTGAGGCGACGGGACGGGGGTAAGGGTGTGTTCACATCACCGAGGCGAAGAACGAAGTAAGGCTGTGGTTATATGGTGTTGTGCGGTGTTATGGTGATTTTGGCGTGGATTCGAAAACTTTGAAATGCGTAACCGCGTGGTTACGGAAAGGTGGAAGGAAATATCGTGGCTTTCAGAACAAAAAAAAAAGAGAGTTTAAACCCGTTTCTTTTAGAGACAAATGGTATTTCCTGATAGTAATCATATTGTAGAGTTGAGCATGTTTGAATTGGAAGAGGTGAAAAAGAATAAAAAGGAATAAACAACAAATTATTTCATCAGTTGCCAAAAATAAAAAACTCTTTATTAAAACATGTTTTGCTATTAGGCCATCCATCATTTAGTACTCACAAAACGGTTCCCCGAAACACAATACAAAAACCTACTCCAACAGAATTTCCCATACTCATAACCAGCTCATACCCATTACCGAAATGTTAAAAACTAACAAGTCAGCGTACAACAAAAACCCCTTACGCGACTTAATTAACTTTAAACAGATGGAGCTGAAAACATGTACCTACATAACCCCTAAATCTTTGCCGTGTAACCACGACCAGATAACATGGACCTCCATAAGTGAACCACGCATAACCCCTCTAGACGAAGTAACATAATAACGCTGATAACTAATTTTAATATATTTGTGCACCTTTTCGGTACTAGAAAAATTGTAGTAGACACGTATATTTTCGTTTTACTCGTAAACAAAAATGTATATGTATTGTGCGTGACGTCACGTCTAAGTACAAATTTTACAAAGCCGTGAGGTCACAAGCCCCACTCTTGAATTTTAAAGCGGTTTATCGTTTGTAATTGAATCGTTGAAAAAAATACGTGTCTATTTTTGATAATCTAAATGGTGGACTTAATTGATTTTGACTTTTCGTACCTAGTCATCTACCCTAATATCTACTATCGGAAATACTAATCGTTAAAAATTTTATGTATGTAAGTGACAAGTTTAAATCACGTGACTAATGGAAAAAAAAATAATTTTCATACCTTCAATGACAGTTAAAAACTATTTCTATCTTTTTATTTGGGTGTCTATAGGGGGAAAGGCCATGTTATGCTGGTCGGATTGTTGTTATATTTGGGGCCTTAAAACGAGCGTTGCTAAGCTATGATGTATCGCTTAATTAAAGATAAGCGATGGAACAAATGTTATTGCGGTGGCGCGGCTTAACTTTTGGCAGTAGGGGCAGAAGTGTTAAAGTCATTAGGTATAAAATATATACATGTATTTATTTTACCATTATGTTTAAACTTTATTTTAATATGTATATTCTGATTTAAGTTTATAATATTATATTTTTTTTGTGGCCTGTTTAAATCAAACGAGCGAATGCTCATTCTATCTCTCAAAAAAAAATTGTTATCAGAATTTTAGAGAATTTGATGAAGTGAGGGATAGAATTAGCAATCCTTCGTTTGATTTCAATCGGCCTTTATACAGTATAATATTATAATATTTGTATTCTTTAACAATGTGGTTTAATTACAACACTGCTTTTTGTATGGTTCCTGTGTTATTTTGTATCATACAAAATTAAACTAAGCACCTGTCCGCAATTTCTATAAAACTGTGTCCAAAGTCAACCTAAATACTTGTGTGGAGGTTGACACCATAATTTATCACTTCAATGGGTGCCACATGATATATTAATTACGCCGCGCTGCTCATGTTCCACAAAATTGTTCGCACATGAATAAAGCGACAATGACGGAATAGATTTTCAAAAGCCATTATATCGTGATCAAGCTTGCTTGCAGTGAATTTTAAAATATTATGCTAATGAGCGTTGCTGTGATTTATAATGCTTGGTTAGATTTTGTGTGTCACTTTGCAAATTAATCGCTGGTATGTAGCACTCTACATACCACTGTTCCGGTGTTATATTAAGCTGTAGGTGAAAGGCTATGTTTTGGCCGGATTTATATAAGCTTTGCAAATATAGCGTGTAAGTAAAAATATGTGAATAAAATCCATGATTAAGATTTCGGTTATTCAAAACTACATTATTACTATTCGTAGGTCTGGATTGAAGTTTGAAATGTGTTATACTTTTTTGTAATATATTTTAGTCATGCAATCCTAGCCACAAAAAATCTTATGTATCAGAATCAATAACCGAGCTTCTGTCCCATAATAATCCCGAACAATATCACCACTACTAAAACAGCGGTATTTGTGACGTCACATCATTGTAATTACTTACAACTTGTACAACGCCGCGGTGACGGGAGTGCGTGACGTCATCATCACTGTACTTGTAATGAGTGTTTGTTCGCGACAAGCTGCTTTAATTTTAATTAATGAGTTCAAACCATAGACTAAACATATACATAGACTGCTTCTGTCGCTAGTTCCCTTTGTGCCAAGCTTGAGCAGTTTTTAGTCTGTATCTAGTACATTCGTTTACTGATTTAACTTAATTTTCGCGCAATGAGAAATTTATATACGAAAATATCGATGGTTTTGACATTGTCAGGATAATATTAGTGTTTTAGATAGATTTTTTAAAACGGCAAGCTCCATCTTCATACATAATTCACGACAAAACTAGTTCACTCTAGTGCTCACTGTTCAAACTCTGATAGGCTCACTCTATAGTTCCTTATGTATACTCTAAGGTTCAAACTGACTCGTGTAAAAATTAAGGCACTAGTGCGAATAGAAAAATGGAGGTTTTGTTAGCTTAGTATAACGTGTGCATGACTTTGTTTGAAATTTCTTTTTGGATGCAACAGAGTGGTTTTATACAAAATTGATTGAATAAAAGGGTTTGCATAGAAATACCACTATGAATGTAAGTTTACATTTTTTATTTATACATATGCATTGACACCTATGGCTCAAAAGTATTTTTGTTTGTTTCTATATCAGAACACAAGTGATTGAATTTCATGGAAAAATAACTTTGACAAGAGCCAAATATTTTCCTTTCCCGGACTAAAACTTGCACAAAATCCCGTTGGTCACAAGCAAAGAGGTCCACATATTGTTCAAATACATTTAAAGAGTTTATGTTTTTGATATTCAAAAAATACTGGCACACTATATTTTTAGGGCCTCATATACCAAACCATAGATGACACTAAGTGATCATTCCGCGTACATTTGACCAAACATCAGTACCTACATTGCCTTTATTTCCTAAACAGTACGGTCCATTTTTGCTTAAACACCGTTAGCTTTTATGCAAAAATGATCCTTATTGCGGTTATCCATAAGGTTCTTAGTTACGTTCATGGCTTTCTATTATCATTGTGAACCCACGAGCGCTGCAACCATCATCTGCAAAGATGCTGTGGCCAATATATATATATGTATTCACACTTCAGCTGCTGACTGCCTTACCGCGAGTATGGTGGATTCAGAATGGGGTAATGATTTTAAATGGTCACATTATGCATGTTATATTAGTGTGTATGTGATGGGAGAACATGAGACAAAGATTTTTGAGGAATTTTCGGCGACAGAAAGGGTTGTTGTATCGATCGATCGTAGTCTTTTTTTCATATAAGGCAAATCTAACGAATAGAGACTATTCGCCGTGTAAGAAAAAAAAGTTATTTTGTGTGAAATGACAAGAGTCAAAAATATTAAACAGTAAGCAAAAGCAACTAGTAAAAAGACCCCAAGAGCAGACCAAAAAAAATTGCAGTTTAATCGAACGGTTTTCAATGAACGAAAATGGTCGTGGATTTTCCGGCTCTCTCCCAATATATTTTAAACTTAAACTCAAACACATTCTCATAAAACTAATCGCTAAGAGTTACAGGACAGTTTGACGACATTCAGTGGGGCATTAAACCAGTAAGGCTGCAGTAAAACCGCTAGATTGGACCAAACGCTTGCCACACAAAAGCTGAGCGCATGAATCGGTGAGGTAGAGCCTCAATTACAGCGGGAATGTAACTTTTATATTAGAGAAACTGCACTTACAATGTATTCGAAGAAATTCAATAAAAGTCGTAATTTTACTGAAGTCGGGTTAAACGCATTCTCTATGGTATTCTTGGTACTGTCACTTGTTTAAATAAAACCGTTGCAAGGACATTTGTTTCGACGAAATCGGAACATAAAAGGAATTGATAATAATTATTTACAAGTCCTGATAACATGATAAACAGACAAAAGCAAGGTAGTATTTTTATATGATTTATTTAGATATAGGAGCCATGATACAATACAAGTCCTAATGTGGGACATGTTTAAATGCAAAAGTTTTATAGTTTATGACACGTAAACATTCCATTGAATCATTTTATAATAATTGTATAGTAAGGTTACTATATACTTTATTTTAAATTTATTAAACACGATTAAATCATGTGAAACAATCCTTTTGCTTAAGCATCTAGGAGCAATTGAAGTAGCTTGTGATTAATATTAATTTATGAAGTTCCCCCGCTGCAACTCGCACTGCACCCGCCTAACGCCCGAAGCATCTCGCAGATGACGCGTGCATTATGCATGTGCCTGCATTTAGCGATAGGGCCTGTCCTACCTACGTAGGTATGCTTGCATGTATGTATGTATATTGTTATTCATGCGAGCCTCGAAGTAAGCATTGTAAGGTAATGTAAGAATTTTGCGGGAGTTTAGTTTATGTATTTAAATGTGGTTGTGAGTTTATTTGAAATAGTTTTTATATTCTGCTGTAGGTTTGAGACCGCTTTGGAAGTCATTTTTTATGTAGTTTAAATTAAAACGTTTCCTCTTGAGGTTTAGGTTTTTTTCTGTGCTTGTATGTTGCTTTAGATAAAAAAATAATTTTATGGCGTTTTATATCAAACTATACTGGATACTTGTAGTATCCTATCAAGGCGTCATATAAGAGTCAATGGTATACGAAATAAAAACTAAACCAATTATTTGCCTCCCGCTAAATTTGCACCGTCACGTAGATTCTATTACCATTTTGAACCAACAACTTTACGCAAAGTTATAACAAAAAAAAATATCACTATTACACAGATGCCAAAAGAAATAGACTTACACAACCAAAAGGAATGAAAAACAAGCCTATTAGCCATGGAAATGCCTACTAAAAACTACGTTAAAAAAGACGACAAAACTCGCCAAGTCATTTGCACTAACTTATAAAACGTTCTAAGCAAACTTCTGTCCGTAACGTAGAGATTAAAAAGCCGGCAGAAGTTAACACAAGACATCGAATGAGTTGAACTTGGCTGTGCACTCTGCGCTCTACACTTTATTTAAAGTTGAGATTGTTGCGTGGATGTGACGTGGCCGGGACATGGGAAACACTCATGCATATAGTATGTTTGGATTTGATTTTTCGGTTTAGTGAATAAAATGTATGTTTTTGATGCTATCGTTATGAATTTATTATAAATAATGAATTATAGTTTATTAATATTAGAGCGAGTATTTCAATAGTGAAAAGGGAGAATTATTTGATTATTTTTTTATGAGATTATTTTGACGACCTCCGTGGTCGAGTGGCGTACGCACCGGTTTCAAGGTGTCGCTAGCTCCGAGCTCCTGGGTTCGATCCTCGGACGATTCAATGTTGAAACCATATTTTCTACATTAGCCTCGGGTCAGGGTATTTGTGGTACTTTCGTTGTTTCTGAGTTCTATAACACAAGTCATTTAGCTACTCACTAGTAGACGAGTAGACAATTTTTTGGTCTTTTTTTGGGTTAACTTACATGTATGTTACATCTATCCTCTCAATTAGTGTAGTATAAAAATAAATAAATACGACTTTAATGAACACCTAAAACGATATAAATGTCCAAATATAAATACCAAAAGCCTTGTTTGGCAAAAATTCTGTAAATCCGAAACAACGATTAAAACTTTGACAATATGCTTCAAAAGTTGGCTGACCTCTCGCTGAACATTTGATCCCAGTTGATGTACTAAATGTGTTTGTATTTGAGATGAAATTTATATTATATTATTATGTGAGAACAAAATATAAAAAGTTTATTAATAATTTGACTAGGTGGAAGTGAAACGAGAATCTATTTTCGTAGTAGGTATAGTTAGCTAGCTCTGTGGCATAGTTTTGCTCTGCAATGGTACGTTAAAGGAAATACATCTGATGCAAGAGAATGGCACTACCGCGAATGTCTCTTTACCTTGCCCTCTAAATTGACTTTACTTAAGCATATCGTTATTTGCTCAACTAGTAGCAAAAAACAAAAGAAAATCTGCCAACATTCCCAAAAAATATTTATACAATAAATTAAAGGTTACAAAACTCGTTTCAGGATGAGTCACAGGAGTAAGACTTTCAAAGTCTCGGTAACAAAGTGAACGGTCAAGAGGCCCCGTCTTTGTGCACCCACTTGTACTGTTATGTGGGCCAAATTAAGTGGTACACTCCATACATATAAGTCAAGCCTGTTGCCTCGGGCCACGGATTTTCCTTGTAACAATTCGTTACGGGCGTTGCTTTACTCTTATTTATTTTACTTGTACTTTTTTGTCAGGGTTGGTGGTGAACTATCTGGGAAAAGTATAGTGTGGTTATTTAGGTTGATTAAAGTCAGTATTACAAGCGCGAACACTTCGTAATTGTAAGTCCAATCATATTTTCACTAGTGCTACTAGGTCAAGTACTCAAAGAAAAAGAACCCTTACTCTTAACTACACAATAACATAGAAGAAATCTAAACACAATATAATATTGACAGGCTTAATTACGATGCCGCCTACATCACAGCTTACCTCATAAACGAAAGAAGTCACACAATACCAAAACACGTCAGCGAAAATAAATCCACCAACAATTTACGAGTACATACGAAAACAATGGAAATATACCAATTAGGACTAACAAAGAAAACGTTTACGTAACGTTACGCGTCGCGTTCAACGTAACGCGCGCGTTCGCGTTAAGCGTCGATTTATATGCGGGGAACAGGCGATGCGCTGCGAGTTACGACGTCGGAATCGGTTATGTTGCGAATAAATTTTAATGACTAAGCCCCTCGTGGTTAGTGAAATAATTTTGTTGATGCCTTGATTATGTATGGTGTGTTGTGGAGCCGAGAGCCTTAGCTTAGTTTGTACGTAGAATGTTATGTATGGCGGTGTAGGTTAGGCTTCGTGGCTTGCGATTATTTATGGAGGTGAACCCAGATTTTAGGAACTGATTTGAACGGATACGCGTTACATATTGTTTGCAAGTCACTTTGTTTTAGACGTTGAATAAAGACTTTAGAAAAGTTATTGTAATGTCCCCACATTATGTGTAATAGGCGTTTTTTTTAATGTTGTGTAGATGTCTAATAAAAATTCTCATTATAAATAGTTGGCATAATTATGCATCCTTATCTAAATTTTGCATACGCTTTGAGTGACTATAATAAGTTTTAAGTTTCTATGCATGTATACGAAGTGCACTATCATCACTACATAGTATAAAATAAAGTCGCTTCCCGCTGTCTGTCCCTATGTATGCTTAAATCTTTAAAACTACGCAACGGATTTTGATGCAGTTTTTTTTAATAGATAGAGTTATTCACGAGGAAGGTTTATATGTATAATACATGCATAATATAGTAGAGGAACACGGATAATCTTAGAGATTTAAGTAAATGAACAAATTTTTTGCGCTTACATTGCAAACGCTGGCTGAACCCTACGAGATAGATCAAAATAATGTACTACAGTATTGTGCACCTTAAAAAGATCTACAAAAAAGTCCGCGATGGCATATGTCTATCTCTTGAGGATAACCCACAATAACCATTTTTTATCGTTTATTTATTACTTATTTACGAAAAAGCGATTTTAAGCTATACAGTATTAATCCTTATCCAATTAAGTACCTTTAATAAATTGTGCATGTAATATAGATCAATATTGCCCTTTACAGCATGTAATTTAAATAAATATTTTCGAAGATATTACAAATTTAAAATGCAGGGACATCGCGGTTGCGGCGGTAACGGCCGGGGGGCCGCGCGGGGGCCGGGGGGCGCGTGCCTATACCAAGTAGTGCGTCGAAGGCTGTGCTTCGCACTACAGAACTTTATGATTGTGTAGATATGTCGCAGACAAATAGTATAATTTGGCATTTTACATACGGCATCGTCAGTTTAAAAACGTTTGCGGTTATGTAATATGCCCAAGGCAAAATGTAGATTGCCGTGTCACTTTATTGCCTCAACATTTCATCGAAAATTTAAACACCATATACATAATGCCGAGGCAAATTGAAGTATTTAGTTTTTGAGGTTATCCAGCACGTCAAAAATGCTAAGGTATCCATAGACCCTGGGTCGTGAAGGACTCCTGCAGAGTATTTTTGGTCAAAAAACCGTGTATTTGATCGAATATTCATATATTCATAGGCTCGGAAATTCATTGCTTGATTAGGTTCGACTTTGTGACAGAGATCAATAGGTTAGGTTAGGTTAGATATTGTGACCTTGCAACAGAGCGAGCGAAGCGAGCGACGACGACGTATGTAATTCAAAGTTTTTCTCGAGATTTTAATGA